>VMRM01000023.1:11087500-12413336 GCA_010277075.1 Poeciliopsis retropinna | reverse complement strand
TGATGCTGCTGCTTCTCTCTATAGTGAGAAATATTGTGGAAAATTAATGATTGTTTAGAGTACATGTTTAGTATTTCTGCATCACCTCACATACTGATATCTGATCAGGGACTTTATTACATAAACTGCTGAACATTTAACTCATTTTCATCCAAATTCATGCTTCTCCGAGAAGCCAAAAGAGAGTGACACATTTCAATGGTCCTAACCAATGGAAGTTAATACAACAAAAATTCTGAGCGATAAAAATTCTAACTCTGTTAACTATATATTAATATGTTTTTAAGACTGTTATTGTTAAGTGTGTAAAATGACCTAAATTGGTAGATACACTATGCCCAGGTAACGCTGCCACCGGAACGTCATTAAAAATGCGGCCCTGTATAAAAACACCACATCACCACAGACTTATTAAGAGGAGCCATTCTAAGCCAGCAGCTGGCTAATGTTTTCAGTCCCCCATCAAGGATGCCATGTGAGGATCCTTCACCATCAACACACTGTGTGTTGGGTTCATTTCGTTTCCCAACCTGCAAGAATCAACCAGAGACACAAACTACTCTTCTGCAGAAGAGGGGAGAGCCAGATGCGGAGAACCGCCGTTAAACACTGTCTGGGATCAACTCCATCGGCTCTCAGTCCCCAACTGCCTTTTATTATGTTAACAACAAAGAGATTGGCTTTTTCACACAGTCACACAAACAATTGATCAATAGCCTTTCACACAAGAGGTTCTGTGATCAAATCAACTAATGATCAAATCACCACAAAGGAAAATAGTCAAGAAAACACACAGAATAATATCAAAACAAAACCTTTCAAATAAACTCAAAAGTAAATGAACTTAGTTAATTTTTCTAACATTTCCCTCCTGTTTTTCATATTATGAGGTGAGGTCTAACACAGACATCAGGAATACATCACTTGCTAACACATTTTCAATGCATCCGTCATAACGTTAGTCATCAGAGTCTCACTCAGAAATGGAAGCAACAAGTTGATATTGATACATAACATTTCCAACAGTTTTGGCTATCATTGATTTTAAACATGGGATAATACAGGCAGTAAAAACACAAAACAAGAACAGAATAACTATAAGAGGCATCATTAATTTTAACAGAAGATGCCACCATGGTCCAGACATAAGCCAAGAAAGAAAACCTCCTTGTGAGGGAACAGCATCTTGTGACATGGCCTTTTGCAGGTTTTTCAAGGCAGACATTGCTTCATCAACATGAGTTTCATTATTGATGTACAACATGATGTTGTACATGAATAAGACATATAAGTACAACATGATGTTCCTATCATTACACACACACACCCCTGGCTAGCTGTCAGTATGTCCAACACCATCCTGTTTTGAAGAATCATCAGACGCATTTGACTGAGTTGTCGGTTCTGTCCTTTCTCAATGTCCACGGTAAGATTTACCAGAGTCTTCATCCTGTAGTCCAGTGTCTCAATCATCAGCATGGATTTTCCTACTCCAACCCATGGAAAAAAACGACAGTCTCCATTTTTCCACAGTACTCCAATGTTTGTGTTCGCTGGGAACATTAGAGCCCCAGATAGGATCATGGGGTTTGAAAGCAATCTCTGTACTTCTCCTGCGGTGCAGGTGTTGAGAGTGCACTGCTGAAGTAGAGACAATGATGGTATGATCAGAAACGAACACAGGTGCACAGGTACCGGACCAGTTTGTAGGCAGAGAAGGATAGATACTGCGTCCTCCACACAGGAACCAGCCGCCTTCAGTGGGATAATTTCCTGTTCATCACGATGCTACCATCTGAAGTGTTGTCTGAAGTCGCAGGCATGAACCGTAGAGCACAGGAGGCGAAACAGGTGGCCTGGGACCTATTCATGGGACTGACATACAGCGTAGGTTTCCTGGTAGATTTTGGCATCACCGAGCAGACGTAGCAGTCAGTCATGTTCCTCTCTCTGGCCAACATCTCTGCATAATTCTGCCATATGTTGTCATGGTGATGGTCTGGAAGGTGACTTAGCCAAGTCTTTACAGCAGTGGTGTGGACAAATCTTCTCCCCAGATGAATTAGCAGGGTTGGACTGAAAAAACAAAAACAGGACAGGCACACAGCAGCCACAGCGCAAAACAGGCCCCATCTCCATGGAGACCCCATTTTTGCTAGGCTACAGAGATGTCAGAATTTACCCAGGACTCTATGGAACAGGGGTTAGATGATTGCTTCACCACCTTTGAGATGAATGGTCCTACAAAAATACCAGACCCCTTTGTAGGTAGACTTAGCCCCTGTCCCCACTTAGGCTTCCAACACTCTCTGCAACTCACAGTGACTGAGGGGAATCCAAGATGGTCTCTCAGCGATCTTAACTGCGGTGGGAGTCGTCAAAAGCACTTGGAAAGGTCACTCCCACCGTGGGCTGGCCCAGCTCTGTCTCTTAATGGCCTAAATGAAGACCCAATCGCCTGGTTCCACCACCTGGGGGTCCTGTGAAGACAAAGGCTCTTCTGGCAGTGAATTTGCATTTGACACTTCTTTAGACTGTAACATGTCTTTCATGTAATCAGCTAAAGTTTTCTCACTGTCTTCTGGTGTTTTTAAATAAAGGAAGCTTAAAAGCTCTGCCATGCATTATTTCAAAAGGAGTTAAACCATTCCCAGTAGGCACAATTCTCATATACAGTTTCACTAAATCCAGACACTCTGGCCATGGCCTTTTGGTTTATCTAGTCATGCTTGAAAAGGTCGGGAATCTCTCCTGCGACCTCGTCCCCACCCCGTGGGCCGCCCCTGCCCCCCTGGAATCCACGTCTGTTTCCTTCCGGGGGTCAGGGGGCCTGAAATGTGAAGACTTCCTTGATTTTAAAGTCATCGACATCTTCCCCTGATATTTGTTTTATTGAACTAAGGTGGGAGTAATCTGCATGTCTAGCAAAGACTTCCCTAACCTTTTGTTGGACTTCATCCCACTGATGCTGTTGTTCAGTGCTCATGGAAGCTTGATATGGGAGAACAGTTCCAGGATAATGGGAGGAGTATCCAGTATAGGTGCCCTGGACTTTTGCCCAATCTTTCCCTAAAGAAGATTGCATAGTTTGGCCAAATTCATAGCCATTCAGTCCATAGGAATTATACATTCCTTCCATATCCATGATCCATTTTTTAGGATCTTCCTGTGGTGGAGTTACACCTTCCACAGCTCTTTGGGCTTCTTCAAGAGACCGTGGATGGAAAACTAATATAGTAGGATTGTTATTATCCTCCCCTGGATTAGGATTTGCGACTTGAACCATTGGGTACAACTTTTCATTTCCCAACCTGCAAGAATCAACCAGAGACACAAACTACTCTTCTGCAGAAGAGGGGAGAGCCAGACGCGGAGAACCGCCGTTAAACACTGTCTGGGATCAACTCCATCGGCTCTCAGTCCCCAACTGCCTTTTATTATGTTAACAACAAAGAGATTGGCTTTTTCACACAGTCACACAAACAATTGATCAATAGCCTTTCACACAAGAGGTTCTGTGATCAAATCAATTAATTATCAAATCACCACAAAGGAAAATAGTCAAGAAAACACACAGAATAATATCAAAACAAAACCTTTCAAATAAACTCAAAAGTAAATGAACTTAGTTAATTTTTCTAACACTGTGAAGATTCAACTTGCACATGTCAAGTAATAATAGCAATCATCTGTTACTGGAACCCCAATCCATCTCTGGACCGTCTCATTCTCCACTTGAACCAGGATTTCTACAAAAAGGGATATGATTCAAGCTTTGACAACACCTTACAGATATTTAAACCATCCCTTTATCACATCCACTATCAATTTGAACACGTTAGCTCTGTCAGCTATATAAACTTCATCCAAGCTAGAGTGTTGACCTAGCTAACAAGCTGCTTCCCTGTCGGTTAGTCGCAACGTGGCTTTGCTAGTCAAACAGGCGCCAGGGGACATGGAGGATTTCTTTTTGCGCTCCCTTCAGCGTTCCCTCTCAAACCTTTAACCTTACCTAGCAATACTTTATTGCAACGTTGACGAGACGAAACAGACAACAATCACAATGAAACCATAAACTATATAAAATATCTAAAAACATTCGGCATTTATGCTGGATTAAAAACGAAATCTTTTTATTTTGAGGGCAGTCTTACGGAAAATGCACCAATTGTAACGAACAACTTTGCGCGGGAATTTTAAAATCCCCACATCCTCCCAGAGGCTTTACATTAGCAGTTCGCAAAGCTGGCTTTTTAGATGCAAATATCGCCAATATTTCAAGTCATACAGCTATACAAGTATTATTCATGGTGTAGTTAGGGACTCTCAGTCCAACCTAGTTGGTAGACATTTTCTGCTTTAATTAACCAAATATATGTTGTGAAAATGATCATTTCTGTATAATTTATTTCCAGGTTAATTTAAAATTTATTTTCTCTGCACACTGGTGCACCCAGGTTGTACCTGCATGGCTCTTGAGCAGACACTGCCTGAACTCCAGGAAAATAGAGGTGTTTTATTTGAAGATAGTAGAATAAATAATAGGTGGGCAACTCATACAAAAAGACCTATAACAAAAGCTGTGGAGAGTGTTATCCTTAACCACTTTAACATAATCATGGATTTTTTATCATATGAAAGCAAGAGTCCAAAAATGGAGGGTGGATGGATAATTGCTGACTAGGGTGAAAGAGACAAAACAGAGGTGATGTAAAAGCAACAGGGTTCCCTGCTTATTATGACAGGTAAGTGGAGCAGTCTGTGTGCAGGATAGGTGGAGTCCTTCATGATATGAACACTGAAGTTTGTAGCTTTGGGACAAAAACTTGCAAAAGTTACAAGAAGGAATTTTTATGGCATACCATTTGACATTTTCAAGACATCTGACCTGATTGTCCTTTTCTACAGGTGTTGCATGTTGAGCGGAGTTAGTGATGCTCTGAGGTCATGCAGCCGAAGTCCACCAGCAGTTGCTTGCTAGAAGCTTTCCCTCCAGGAAGGTGCGTTATGTGGTCGATACCTGTAATTTTTATGGTCTTTCTGCACCAAAGTCTATGAATCGCTCTTGGTCTGACCCCGCCTTGAAGCCTTTCATGGCCATGTGAGACCCCAGCAGAGGTGAAACAGACAGCCAAGACTTCAAGACCATAGGGGTACTCAAACCCCTCCACCGCGATAAGGTGGCGATTCTGCGAAGGGGAGGAAACCAGCAGATTGCATCAAAGATTTATATCAATGCAATCCCCCATCCTGAGCAAGCACGGGGCGACAGTGGAGAGGAAACACTCCCCTTTCAGAGGAAGAGACCTCTAGCAGAACCAGGCTCAGGATGGGCGGCCGTCTGCCTCGACCGGCTGGGGTTGGAGAGGACAGGAAAGCGGACAAGACAAACAAAACATACACTGGAGCTCTGGCTGTGATGAAAGAACAGACCTAAAAACGACAAAGAACATGTTAGTGGGTCGATATTGTTGTCTGAGTGGAGTTACAAAGACAGCTCATAGATGTCTTCAGGATGACGTAGATGACGTAGAACATAGTCAACAGAACACCTAAAAGACTAAGTGACAGAACAGTACAAAAACATAGACATTCGACATCCCAAGAGCTAGCTTCAGCAACTGAGGATTGGACCGTCAGGGCCCCCTTCCTCTGCCATCACCCATTCCACACTGCACCCGACCCCTTTGGCCCTTCTCACAAATGGTGGGCCTATGGGAGGGTGCTGAAAACATGCACCGTCCCATTTATTTATAAAAATAAATGTTCAAATTTAATATTTTAATGGTAGTGTGATGCGTAGTTTATGAAAACCATGGGTGATTATGCAGTTCTTCCAGCGTGGGACGCTCCTCTGGGTCTTCCTTAAGGCACCTTGTCAGAATATCCTGGCAGTCTGGAGGGTCAGAGATCAAAGTGCAACAGCATTAGAGCTACAGACAGAGGACAGATTTATATATGCTGTGAGAAGATATAATACAATGTTTGTCTCACTTTTGGAAAGCCTCTTGCTGATCTTCAGATTCTTTTTGAGAAAGCTGTTTGTCTCAAAATTTTTATCATGGAGAATTTCGAAGAGGATCACGCCCAGCTGCCACACTGTTGTGGGTCCAGCAAAATATTTCTTGTGTGTGCGATATTCTGGTGACTCAAGTACATGAGGTCCCTAGAAAATGTGTCAGAATTAAGAGAATCAGAAAGAAGAACAGTAAAGAGAATATTTGTTTGCTCAGAACTGACAGAGAGAAGCAGGATATTGTACCTTGGAAGATGGTAAATTTCCTTCCATGGTCAAAGCAGCTTAGACCGAAGTCTATGAGATAGGCTCGTAGGCCTTCTGAGCTCCTCTCTATCAGGACATTTTCCAATTTAATGTCTCTGTGGAAGATGTTTGCAAACTGAAGTTGAATCGCTGCTTCCACCAGCTGTTTGAAAATGATCTACAAGACAAAAATGATTTAAAGCTCATAATTCTGCAGATTGATGTTGGACTTCAGTGAGAAATAAAAGACTTGTAAAGATAATTATTTTCATATGGATTTTTTTCACATTATTACATAACACCCACACACTTCAATGTTTGTAGAGACATTATGAGATGCATTAACATCAAGTTTTCAAAATTGTTTTACAGATGAAATAGTGCACTATATTTCATCCATCTGATTTGATCATATTCACTATGAAACAAAATCCCCAACTGAAGCAGTAACTGAATCTTTAAAAAACCCTCTTGAATTTCCATCCAGCTGCTTACCTTGGCCTCCTCCTCATTTAGGGAACCTTCATTCTGATCGATGTAGGAACTGAGGTCCTCTGAAGGCATGGGCCTCTCCATCACCAGGAGGAGCTCCTGCTGCAGTTCATACCAGTCCAGCAGGGACACTATGGCTAACTGCCCTGGTGAATTAGTGGTTAGGGTCTTTATCTTCAACATGATGGCCACCTCCATCGGCATCTCCCTACCGTTCTCATCCTGAAACATCAAAGCAAACAGGAGAAACCCACAATGCATCTGGAATCCAAGAGGACTTAAAGTCAATCTTAGATGCTGTTGTTCACTTACCTTATGTGTGCGGTCCACCTTTTTATTTGGGATGTGTTTGATAGCCACCTATACAATAGAAACAAAATATTCCTCAGCAATGGGAATATCCTTAAAGGGAATGTTCAGATTTACTGAAGTTGCTTGATGTTGCGTTATAAGTATTTTGAGTACTGTGGTGAGTTCACACCAAACGCTTTTTGAGTGTCTGGCACGTTTGGTTTACATTCAAAGTCTACGTGTAGAATTGTTAAGGGCTGTTGCGTTTGACACGTCAAGAGCGTCCGATGCGCCTCCACATAGATTTTGAATGTGAACCAGTGAAACGCAAGATATGTCAAGAGTTTCCATTCAAAGTGCACATTTGTTGAACTGAAGTGTCAGGCGTGTATTTGATGTGTGGAACGCATTTGTTATGAATGCACCATTAGAGTCCAACGAAAATTTAGCAATCTAGTTTTGTCTTTCCAAAATCAAAGTTAAGACTACAAGAACTACAGATGTTCACAATTGTGCAATTCTAGTATGTATTAGTTAATAATACACCTTTATTCTGCACCTTTATTCTTCAAGTCTCATTGGTTAATAAAATAATTTATCTAATGTGGTCTTAATTTACAGACCTGAACCTTTTCAGTTTGAGACGTCATTAGTTAAAATCAGCTGAAAGAGTCTGACCAGCTGATAGACTTGCAGCTCATTGAGGACATCAACTCTTTTACAAACTCTGACTCCTACTGACCACTGTTAGAACAACTATTACTGATAACTTCACAGAGCCTCATTTTAAATATTCAAAATGCACCTACAGGTAATTTATCCACCGTTCGATATCCAGCAAACACAGATCCGTAGCCTCCTTTTCCCAGTTCATGCAGCTCAGTATATTTTTCCTGGAATTCAGCTAAACACATGAACACATCTTTAAATTTCATAAAGCATCAGAATAATGTTACTAATGTTACCTTAGATCTAATTATCACCACACTTTAAGTCTCTCTAACGAATGCTTATATTACAATTTCATTGCAAATTAAACTCTGACCTTTTAAGGCATCCATTTCTTCTTTTCTCTTCTTCCTCGTAATCCTCCTATTTGTCGTTGGTGTTTCCTCCATGTCCTCGTCGTCCTTCTTCAGATTCCTCCCCCTTAAATCGCCGATTCCTGAGCTGCAAAGTTCCTGGCTGGAGCTGCTGGACTCTAATAATGAGGAAAACCATAGAAAAAGCACAAGGATTTCAACAATATTTTCCATAAGAGAAAAACATCCTGACAGAAACATAAGACTTATAGTGACTTGTAAAAATACTTGTCCTCTTGCTTTTGCACATTATGTCACATTACAACCACAAAACTTGGGGTATGTTACTGGGATTTCATAAGAAGGACCAAAATAATGTAAAGCATCGGTTTGAATTGCTAAGCATACATTTATAAATGTAGATCTGAAACGTTGTAGCATGGATCTGTATTCAGCCTCCCTCTCTTTAAAGAACCACTTTTTGCTGCAACTTCAGATGATAATTGTTTGGAGTTTGTCTCAATCAATCAATCAATCAATAATCAGAAATTATTTAATTCTTGCAACAAATTATCAATCTGATATCTGCTTGGACTGTGACTAGGCAATTATAGGGTCATGTTTTGGAATGATGTGTAGTATTTTAGGTCAAACACATGTACTTTTCCATTCAGCTTATAGTTACAGTTTTGATTTTGACTTAGGGAAACTTTAGGTTGGGGTTCTGCTGGCTTTCTCTAACAGATCCATGAAGTCTTTATAAAACATCTGGATATATGCTGAGCTTAAATTACACACAACAGTGGGATTTCTGAAGACAATTGGTTCATCTTTTAATTAGAACCCCTTTTCCTTTGATCAATTTTCAGGTTGACACCATTTGTGATTTTATCATTTTAATCTTTCAACAAACAGAAGAGAAAATTAACATTAGTTTCACCAAAGAAGCTAACCTGTGCTGGTGTCCACTGAGAAATGGGGTTCTGTGGTTGTGACCTGCTGCAGTTGTCCCTTATTTTTACTCTCGGCAAGTGTTGGAGATCCCTGTCCTTCGTCTGTTATTTTCCTCCTGAGTCTCCTCACAATCCTGGTCTGGTTGCCTTTAGATGGTCCTAACATCTTAGGAACCCTGGTCCATTTTCGGCGTCTCTCCTTTTTCACCCTTTTCCTTTTCTTTGGTTTGCTGTCTTCAATAGACTCAGCACACTGTGGCATCAAACTGCTGCTGCTGATCTCTAAAGTAAGAGATGTAGGGAATAAATAGTGATTATTTTTTACACGTTTGGTCTGTCAACATGAGCCAATTAACATTAGTTTCATCAAAGTTGCCAACCTATGAGGATGTCAGCTGAGGAGGAGGACTCTCTGGTCGGAACCTGGTCCTTGAGATCTTCCTTCCTACACTTGGCCGATGTTAAACCCTCTTCTTTTACTTCTGTCATCTTCCTCTTCAATATTTTCTTTATTCTGAGCTGCTCCTGGCAGCTTCTTGAAGTTCCGGGTATCTCAGAGACCCTGATAATTTGTCTGTGGATCTCACTGTCCTCAGCAGATTCTGCATGTTGGAGTCTGATGCTGCCGCTTCTCTCTATAGTGAAAAATATTGTGGAAAATTAATGATTGGTTAAAGTACATGTTTAGTATTTCTGAATCATTTCACATGGTGATATCTGATCAGGGACTTTATTACATAAACTGCTGAACATTTAACTAATTTTCATCCAAGTTCATGCTTCTCCGAGAAGCCAACAGAGAGTGACACATTTCAATGGTCCTAACCAATGGAAGTTAATGAAAAACAAATTCTGAGCGATAAAAACTCTAACTCTGTTAACTATTAAGATGTTTATAAGACTGTTATTGTTAAGTGTGTAAAATAACCTAAATTGTTAGATACACTACACTCTAAAACATTTGAGCTGCATTTAGTTTTGTTTGCACTTAAGCAAACATGAAAGAAAATATAACAGGAGTGGGAACTATTTCCCAGAGTGCTTAGCGGCATGTTTATGTGTCTTGTGTTGCACTGTGAGTGAGATGGAAGACAAATGTTTATTTTAATGCAACTGACAGTTTAGAAACACATTGTCTTGTTCCCACTGAATGTTTTTGAGTGGAATTCATTGTGATGTTTATCAGTCCAGAAATGTTGGTTATGCAATTTGAAACAATAAAATTATATTATTCTGAAGTAAAATAATAGAGAAATGTGAAATCTAACTAGATGAGGGAAGTTTTTTTTCTTCAATGTTGTGAAATAATTATCTGGTTTAAATTGCAGCATCAAGTTAAAACTCAATTCAACATTAATGAACTTAAAAAAGTTTAAACAACTTGTCTCTTGTTAAATCAACTGAATGAACTTTAACTTTTTAATTAAAACCAATATAATGCATTCTCAAGGCATTATATTGAAATGCCTTGTCAAACCAAGTCAAACCACCTTCAAATATTTTACAGTAAACTTTTCAAAATCTGTAACATAAACCATGTCTTGTTAAAAGTCAAACTCAATCTCATTACCTTTTGTTCTCCTGATGCTTGCCCTTTCACGCTTTTGATCTGATTCTTCAGTCATCTTTTTCTCGATTTCACTGTAGTTTTATTCACCACAAGAAATAGCAGGTTTTACTGATCTTTACGTCTCACTCTAGCAGAGATTTCTGACGAACTGAGCTCAAATAGAATGTTGGGTTCTGACACCAACCAGTGTGACATCAGGAAGAATGTTCCAAAAGTTTGGTCACAAATGTTAGAATGGAAGCGATGATGCTGAGCAGCCCTCTGACTTAGACCTAACCAAACCTACAGACCAGAAAAACCCCCAAAACCAAACAAAAGTAATATATTTGTTGTTGGTTTTCCAGAAATATGTTAGAGTAATGAATCCCAAATATTGGAGCCACACAAAGCTCTTTATTTATTTTTATTTGCTTCAAAATCTTAAGAGCTAAAGCTCTTAAGATTTTATATGTATGGGGCAGCATATGCCACCATTTATATATATATATATATATATATATATTAATATATATATATATATATATTATATATATATATATATATATACCATGTTTATCTTACACAGACCTAACATTGGACTTAATTTACTTGTTACAAAATATTGTTTTTAACTTGCATTGTTTCAAAATCGGCTTCATGTAGCACTGAAAATTAAATATAAGTTTAATCCTCAGTTTAGAACATGAAGAACTACATTAAGCTCTTAATGTAATATAGTTTATTATTTTTACGTCTTTTGTATTTCTGCTAATTGATATTACTGGATTGGACAGCCTCTATTAGTCGCTGTTCATTGAGTTATGTCCATAAAGCCATTCTATTCAGGACGAGCAGAAATCTGTCACAAAAATATTAGTAGCACCATCATTTTTATCAGTTTTATCTATTATTTACAACTAAAACCGTAAATACGAAGACTGAATGAATAAAACAAAAATACGAAGATAAATCTCTTCGTATTTTTGTATTTTTCTAAGATAATTTCTTCTTGTGGCTTTGGTTTTCTGATGAATATGATGAGCTGTTGATCTGATTTTATGCACTTGATTGTTTGGTGTTCATCATTTGGTGTTGCTTAAGCCATGCCTTCAAACACAGGGGATATTTACAGATTAAGGAAGGCCTTATTTATTTATCTTCAGAATACAAAATAAAAAAATTGAATTTAATAGATGTAAATGTAACGGGTATTGGATGTAGATGAAATTGTCGCTAAAATATGTTTCATAATTGTCCATTGATGAGTGGTTTTTGGCGCCCCCTACTGGTTGCCTATAAATACGAGGGAAAACTGAAAATTCCACACAGTCGGCTCAACGCTCTACTGTGGTAAGTCGTGAAATCCGGTTATCTTCTGAACAATAATGGTAGTTGTGCTCAAAGACTAACGTGGAGTTTTATTTGACTTCACAGAGTGACTCGTGAGCTACTAGTGGACTAGGAGCTTACTGCGCTATTTGTTATTGACCATTCATTACATTAAATGTCAGTAACTTAGGTTGTCAGTTATGTTTCCAGTTTGACTGTCAGTTTGTTTGCTAGCTGTTTCTATTACGACATGACGTGGCCAGCTTTATTTTCTGTGAAATACCAGAGGGTTGCTGTTAAGTAGTCTAATAGTTAATTTTGACTGTTGTCTGTGTTTGTTTTTCTGATTTGTTTCAATTATAAAAGAAAGACCAAATTGTATTAAATTCATATCAAAAATTACTTTGCGTATATATATATATATATATATATCACCTGTTAGAAAAACATGTTGAATCACAGTCGGTTCAGCGCTCTACCGTGAGTGAGTAGTGACGAGTGGACCAGAAGCTCACTGCGCTATTTATTATTGACCATTCATTACAGAAAATTCAACCAACTAGCCTCCACTGTGTGCATGACGGGACGGTAGGGAAAGCTGTCACAAAAAGTAGTGTTGCTATACACTCGTGTACAGTAGGTGGCGGTATGCGCCTTAAAATTGGTGTCGATCTTCCGTAATCGAAAAGAAGAAGAAGAAGCCGCAGCTTCACAGGAAAGACACAATTCTTTCATAAAGGTAAACTGAATGGGCAGGCATAACTATTCTTTCGTTGTACATTGTGTTTTTTAGTTTGTGACTTAAACAAGCGCACTATATTTAACCAATTTTTCATGGAAAATTCACCAAATTCAAGGTTCCGCCGTTTTGTCAAATCTCGGCGAACGGGTAAATTTGAATTGTGTTATATTTGGTAAGTTCTAGTTGTCATTTTACACCATGAATAATACTTGTATAGCTGTATGACTTGAAATATTGGCGATATGTGCATCAAAAAGCCAACTTTGCGAACTGCTAATGTTAAGCCTCCGGGAGGATGTGGGGATTTTTTTTTTTTTTTTTTTTAATTCCCGCGCAGAATTGTTAGTTGCGGCGTGGAAGCAGTGCATTTTCCATAAGACTGCCCTCAAAATGAAAAGATTTTGTTTTAAATCCAACATAAATGCATAAATGTTTTAAGATATTTTATGTAATTTATGGTTTCATTGTGACTGCTGTCTGATTCGTCTCCTTAATGTTGTAATGAGGTGTTGCTAGGTAATGCTAAATGTTTGGGAGGGAAGCTAAAAAGAGCAAGAAATCGCCATAGAAACAGCACGAGTATTTCAACAATATTTTCCAAAAGAGAAAAACATCCTGACAGAAACGTAAGACTAATAGTGACTTGTAAAAGTACTTGTCCTCTTGCTTTTGCACATTTTGTCACAACCACAAAACTTAGAGTATATTACTTGGATTTCATAAGAAGGACCAATATAAGGTAGAGCATCATTTTTAATTGCTAAGCATACATTTATAAATGTAGATCTGAAAAGTTGTAACATGGAACTGTATTCAGCCTCCCTCTCTTTAAATAACCACTTTTTGCTGCGACTTCAGATGATAATCGTTTGGAGTTTGTCTCAATAAAGCTATCAATAATCAGATATATTTAATTTTTGCAACAGATTATCAATCTGATATATGCTTGGACTGTGACTAGGCAATTATAAGGTCATATTTTGGAATGATGTGCAGTATTTTAGGTCAAACACATGTACTGTTCCATTCAGCCTATAGTTACAATATTGATTTTGACTTAGGGAAACTTTAGGTTGGGGTTCTGCTGGCTTTCTCTAACAGATCCATGAAGTCTTTATAAAACATCTGGATATATGCTGAGCTTAAATTACACACAACAGTGGGATTTCTGAAGACAATTGGTTCATCTTTTAATTAGAACCCCTTTTCCTTTGATCAGTTTTCAGGTTGACACCATTTCTGCTTTTATCATTTAGGTCTATCAACATACAGAAGATATAGATATATATATATATATATATTCTGTATATATGGCATGCGCCATTGCTGTCCATTGAGTGAGGAATATAGGCTGTCCAGAAAATACTACAATCACTCAAAGAATCTTAAGAAAAGATGCAATGTTTTGCTGTTGCTCAATTGTTGGCTGCATTGGACGCTCTTGACGTGTTAGCCGCAGTATCCCAGCTGGACTGGTATGAACTGGAGCAGGAGCTCCTCCTGGTGATGGAGAGGCCCATGCCTTCAGAGGACCTCCGTTCCTACCTCCGTCACAATGAAGGTTCCCTAAATGAGGAGGAGACCAAGGTAAGCAGCTAGATGGAAATTCAAGAGGGTTTTTTTAAAGGTTGTCAGTTACTGCTTCAGTTGGGGATTTTGTTTCATAGTGAATATGATCAAATCAGATGGATGAAATACAGTGCAATATTTCCCCTGTAAAACAATTTTGAAAACGTGATGTTAATGCATCTCATAATGTCTCTACAAACATTGAAGTGTGTGGGTGTTATGTGATAATGTGAAAAAAATCCATATGAAAATAAAAATCTTTACAAGTCTTTTATTTCTCACTGAAGTCCAACATCAATCTGCAGAATTATGAGCTTTAAATCATTTTTGTCTTGTAGATCATTTTCAAACAGCTGGTGGAAGCAGCGATTCAACTTCAGTTTGCAAACATCTTCCACAGAGACATTAAATTGGAAAATGTCCTGATAGAGAGGAGCTCAGAAGGCCTACGAGCCTATCTCATAGACTTCGGTCTAAGCTGCTTTGACCATGGAAGGAAATTTACCATCTTCCAAGGTACGATATCCTGCTTCTCTCTGTCATTTTTGAGAAAACAAATATTCTTTTTACTGTTCTTCCTTTTTCTGACTCTCTTTAATTCTGACACATTTTCTAGGGACCCATGTACTTGAGTCACCAGAATATCGCACACACAAGAAATATTCTGCTGGACCCACAACAGTGTGGCAGCTGGGCGTGATCCTCTTCGAAATTCTCCACTACAAGAATTTTAAGACCAACAGATTTCTCAAAAAGAAACTGAAGATCAGCAAGAGGCTTTCCAAAAGTGAGACAAACATTGTATTATATCTTCTCACAGCATATATAAATCTGCCCTCTTTGCTCAGCTCTAACTGTTGCACTTTAACCTCTGACCCTCCAGACTGCCAGGATTTTCTGATTTCTGACTAGTTGCCTGAAGAAACACCCAGAGGAGCGTCCCACGCTGGAAGAACTGCTCAATCACCCATGGTTTTCTAACGACACATCACAAACATTAAACTATTAAATTTAACTTTTTTTGTTGTAGTTAATTTAGTCTCATTTGGGATGAGGATTAAGGTTTGTAAGTTGGAGGTTTTTATGAGGTCTCTGGTTTTCTCCTCTAGTTGAAGATTTATTTTTATAGCATGTTTTCAGCACCCTCCCATAAGCTGTGAGAAGGGCCAAAGGGGTAGGGTGTATTGTGGAATGGGTGATGGCTGAATAAGGGGGCCCTGGCGGTCCAATCCCAGAATGTGGCCTTGATGACGTCCACATAAACTTGGAATATAAACCAGAGGCCCCTTATGATCAAATAGCATTTGGTCTCTGGACGCAACATTACTTATCCAAGGTCTTCAGAAATCTGACTACTTTGTTTGTTAAAATCAAAGATAAAAATATTATTTTTTAGGCCTCCTTGTGTTCTTTTAATGTGACATGTTTGGGACCATGGCAAGTAGTTTAGTCACCATTGGTGTAAGTTTGCCTGTCAAATGGAATTTTATTTAAAAATGCTTTAAGTTGCTGCTTTGAATTGTTTTTGACAAATAATGCTACAATTAGCAGCTTAAGCTCTTCAGATTTTAAAGCAAATAAAAACTATTAAAGGGCTTTGTGGTGGTCCAATACTTGGAATTCATTCCTCTAACTATTTCCTGTAATACTAACAGCAAATCGAATATATTTGTTTAATTTGGGGTATTTTTCCATCTTGTAGATTTGGCTTGGTTCAGGTCAGAACTACTAGGAATCATCACTTCCATTCTAACATTTTTGACCAAATTTGGTAACGTCTTTGTTGATGCCACACTGGTTGGTGAAAGAACCAACTTTAGAGCGAACTTTAGAGTGATACGGAGAATTTACTACAAAACGATTACATATTGTGAAGAAATTTACGCTGAAATTGAGAAAAACACAAAGATGGATGAAGAATCTAAACATAGACATGAAAGGCCACCCTTACGGAGAACAAAAGGCAATTGAGTTTCACTGCCATTACAGGCTCATGTTTCAGTTTTTGGAGAGTCAGTTTACTTCATCACTTAGATCATTTTACACAGTTAATGCACAGCAAAATCGAGTTAAAAATTGCGTGTTAGCACATTCACAGTAATTAACTCAATACAAGGGTGAAAACATTATGGGTGTTAAATGTCAGTTGACGCTTTTCAACCCCAGTAGCAAAATCTTGAATATTCAGGTACTGGACTTGCTCCCATAAGATTATCGCCTACCCTATTTTCTTTTTACACACTTGAATCACGAGGGTGAAGGTAAGTAGTAGCAAGCCTTTTGATATTGATTTTTTTGTCACCTATTTATTACTGTTGCTGAAATACATCAATATTGGGGGTTTCTTTAAGCCTTTGATGGATAGACCAAACCTTAATGAATTTTTAAATGTATTTTTTTTCTAATTTCATTCCGCAATTGTTCAATCAAAATAATTTATATACACTTGAATTACAGCAGGAAGGAGTACAGAGTCATTGTATTTATCATCTTACTTGAATGTATGTGTGTTTGAAGGGATTATAATCTTAGTAGTAAAGCAGTTATCCATCTTTACTGTATCCAAGTCAGTAAACTAGCCTCGCCATATCGTTACACCGCTTTCAACGACTTCGAAAATAATTCTCACTTACAAGGCATGGTCGATAATATGCCGCTGTCTAAACAAACGTAATAGTAAATTTATGTGCACTGAATGTATTACTAAACGTACACAATAAAACGATTATTAGTCTGTACGGTTATGACATTAAAATATCAGGCGGTTAATATTACAGTTTTTAAATCGACGTTAAACGGAAAACGCTTTAAATTCTCCACTATCCTTTCTACCACCAGCTTGGCTCGCATTAATAACTGCAATCAACGGTTATATTCCTGGTGTGTGTTTGCTAAAGAATATCGAGCTCGAGCTGACTCAGAGATTTCCAAAAGACTGGCGACACAAACATTAAAATCCACCACGTGCCGTGAAAGTCAGAACTTCAAATCTCAAAAGGTTAAGAAAAAAAAAAAGACCAACCTTTGCTGAAAAACATTTAACCATTCAGTTATCTGAAGAAATCTTTCTATTTAAAAATAATAGCCTGGATAAAGAGATTGACATAAAATCCCTAACGGCACAAGTCGTGCTTGGAGACCCAAGTGCAAACAGACGTTAACGGAAAATGAATCTTCTGGGCTTCGTCAATGTGGGGAGAGAGAGAGAGAGAATTTTGCTTCCTGGTTTATTTGAAGTAATGCTGCTTTGTTGTCCACCATTTAGTTAGCCCAATGTTAGTAGCTAATGGTAGCTCGCATAGTGACTGTGCTGAGATACTAGCAGGCTAAGCTAATTGCGTCCCGTGAGTTTGATGCTTTGTGGCGTCACCTGTTGGACCAAGATAGCTAGGGATTTCCAAGAGATTGTAAAGTGCTTTTATAACGTATAGACTATACCACAGCAAACTACTTGATATTAGTTTTGCCTTACTGTGGGGAGCTGAGAGATCATCTTTTTCTTTGGAACGAAAGTCAAGCCCAATTATGTAACTTCACATTCAAAACAAGCCCCAAAAAACGCGACTTTAGAAAAAACCAAGCCCAAAGTCGCTTATTATAAGCGGGCTGAGCAACACTGCTTAGAACCAAGAACAAAGTAGATTCTAAAATACAGAGTCTGATACCACATAGCTATTATTAGTCAAAAACGCTTTCAACCAGTTAGTCACACTCTGTAGGTGCTTGTACAAAGGAGGCATTTATGCCAAAATCTTAACAAGATGCTTTATTTTTTCTGAAATGTTGATTTCAGTCAATAAGAAAACACTACAGCTCCCACGATTTACTGCAATAGATCCCGAAAAGCCTGATCGAAGTCGTTTGAGGCTACAATACTCAGATGTCTAGCCTTTTTTGCAAATAACACAGGAAAGAACAATGGCTTCGGACAGACAACGTGATCTGTCCGTCGAAGTGAGAACAAAAGTAGCTTAATTATCTTGTTAACAATACTGTTGCTAAGCATCGTAAATGTGCGCATAATAAGCAGGGATCTCAAGCAGGCATGTTGATGCCACACTGTATACAAGGATTTGTGAAAAGGCTCATTTTACACCTTGTACCTGAGAGCAACCTTGTCAAGCACCGTCTGAAACCACTCAACTGACTGTCGGTGGAAGAAAATACTATAAAAAACTGAATTTAGCAGGTTGTTTCTAGATTATGTAAAACAACAAATGACAGGGTTCTGCAGGTGTTAAGAAAGGGGGTGAACTACTACTTCAGTTGCTACAGAAGACTCAATCAATCATATCTTTAATTGGCAGTCTCTGTTTTTTCCACACATTTTGAATCTCATAAAGATATTTATAAATCAATCTTTAATGACTAAACTTCACAATCGATGTTATGACTGATTCTTAGCTCTTGTTCTGGAGCAAAATACGCAAAATGTTCAGTCTCTAAGTTTGCAAAACTTGTACAGACATACCCAATAAGAGTAGAAAAAGCCATTTTTAGGAAGGGATTTTTATTTGTAAAAAAAAGTGTTGAAAAGCATTTGGCATTTTGCTTGAACTTCACAATTATTCACCACTTTTCATTTGTCTATCACGATGCGTTGAATAGAACCCCAGCAAAGTACTTCATAAATTAGGGGCTACAATACATTGAAGACTGTAATTGTAACTTAAAATAGCAAAAAAGTTATAGCTCAATGAAAATTGCTGCATATTTTTACACCTTTATGTTGGACGGATACAAATAAACATGCAGAAGCGGGATTAAATTTTTTCTGGTTTCCAGCAAGGTTTTGTTCTATAATTATCCGTTATTTCCAGCTCTGTGAATGCCCGCCAAAGAGCGCCATAAAGAGATGAGCTGCAGAACAAGCCTGAATAAATGCGTAGAAACGGGGCAGATAATTTTTGCTATTTCCAGACACAAAGGTAACTCGGAGGGAGGCATAGAAAACACACGGAGTGGCGGCCGATAAGGAGAGGTCAACCCAGAGAAACGGATCATCCTGCAAATGACAGAGGACTGTTGAATCATGGCGGTGGGTCCTTTGAACAAAATGAGCTGCTTTATTCCAGAGTGAGGATAGTGATTATGGGAAAATCTGAGAAACTGAAACATGGAGGTAAGAAGCACATTTTTTTGATGGAAACACAACAATTTCTAAAAAAAAAAAAAATTCAATAAATCAGGTGATTGCATCAGGTGATTTTTCAGCTGTATGGAAATAGATTTATTTAACAAAAATGCAATAGAAACACTTTTTTCACATCGTGCGAGAGACAGGTGATCGAGAGCTGGATGCTGCTACTGGCGGAAACAATGACGAAGACGACAGTAAGGATGATGATTTGCAGCTGGCTCCACCAGAACTCTCACACCATTGAGCAGTTCTTAAAAATCTGTGTCACTCTAACGTGTTGACTTCATAACGCTGCTTCATATACGTAGCCACTCCCAAGTATAAGCTCCAATGCCAGAGTGAGACGCTGACAACTACGATAAACACTAACTTTTTAGCTGTTTTACATCCGTCACCACCATACGTACTTATCTTGTTCAAGCTTATTCACGTGTGATTTTAATTTAATCTCTTATTTAATGTACCGTATTTTCCGGACTATAAATCGCAGTTTTTTTTCATAGTTTGGCGACTTATGTGTGAAATTATTAACACGTTATTATATATTACATGTTATTTTCACACTAAACCACAAGAGGGCGCTCTAGGCCTGTGTTGATAATGTGTGTGGTAGAAGCTACGTCCGGATTTAGCCGAGTTGTTTACAAGCGACACCGAAGATGAAGATTTAGTGATTTGGAGTGACACGGATGGATTGGTAAACTTGTTAGCATGTTATTTATGCTACAGTTATGTGAATAACTCTTAATATGTTATGTTAACATTCCAGGCATTTATGCATCATGTAACGTTAGCATACCGTACAATTATTCAGCCTGTTGTTTCCTCTATTCTATTTTTATTGCCTTTCAAGAAGACATGCCTGTTTTTAGTGTTGGATTTTATCAAATAAACTTCCCCCAAAAATGTGACTTATACTCCGGTGCGACTTATAGTCGGGAAAAAACGAACAGCGCATTTGGCTTTTTTTTTGCTTTTGTATTTTAATGTTTTCGAACATTAACAGCGTATAGACAAAGATTTAAACACGTTCGTAATGAAAACGCTACTGACCTCCAATCGGATTCGAAAGGACCAATTCTTTCCTTCACTTTTACAACCCAAGAAAGTCGTTTTCTTTTTCATCTTGAAGAGGTGTTAACGTTTTACTCATAAAGTCGTTTTGCCTTTCTGCCGCCTACACTGTGCTTTTAATAAGAATGTTTTAAAGAAGGATTAAGAGGAAGCTTTTGATCCTGCCTGTAATAGACTTCACAAATTGAGTGAGTCATCATCTGACCGGCTCTCCCCTGCTTCATTGGGTCATTATCAGTAATGATAAGCTGATGGCAGTCTCTTTCTCAGCCTGTGTGGCATAGAGCTTTGTTCTGGACTGTCGGATCAGACGCGTTTGCATCTCCTCCAGTTGCATCTGAGGTGCAACTTCCTGGAGATAAAGTGGAAACAGATGGAGCTTTTAAAAAAATTATTTGAATTTATGGTGTGTTATGGCTTAATCGTGAAGCCATAACATACAGGACAGAAGAAGAATCGTCTTCTTTGTGGTTTGCACAACCACCTGATCCTGGTGCCAAAATTTTTTCGTGAAATACATGTTTCTTCGAAATTGTAGTGTTTCCATTAAGCTCATCCCCCCAAAAATATCAAATTACTTGGTCAATGGAGTTTAATGGTTCCATTTACTACTAAACAAAGGCAACTTTAAACAGGTGGGTTCTTTAGTCTTAATTTAAAGGGATTCAGTGTTTTGGCAGTTTCACAGTTTTCTGAAAGTTTGTTCCAGGAAGCTTTATTGCTCAAAGAATTGAAAAATCAACATTGCTAATCACAGAAGACAAAATCATAAAACACAGAAAAAGCACAAGAATAAATTAAGATATTAAATACAAAGGAGTGAACAAGATATGGCAAAACCTTTAAAGCAATAATAACGTGCTGAAGAGGTAATAAAGAAAGGAACACAAACATCAATGACTCCCTGGGATCATAACAGAGGTCTTTAGACACAGCTTGCCATGAAATTAAATCTCAGACACATTTCCATTCAGATATATGTAATTATCTTAGAAGTGCTCCAAAGGTTCACCTTGAGTGTGCAGCTCTCGATTTCAAGCAGAATGATTCACAAAGCGCAACGCCGCACAACGGCTTGACCCCTGTATACGAGACCAACTAGCCTAGCTTTTGTTTTAGAAATGTTAACCGTTGTAGTTCAGAGCTCTTCGACAGAGAGGTGTGCCGCTTTGAAAACGAGCAGCACTCGCTAATAGAAACGTGAAAATGTCGGGGCAATTAGCATACCGGCTCTCTGACCTCTTTGTCTCTGATTAAATCACACTTAAGACGCCCACAACTTGTCGTAAATCCAAGTCGTGATGTTTTTGTTTGCGTGGAACTTGGAGTATTGCATGAGTCACCGGGAGTAGCTGCGGACAACAAAGAGACAGAGACTGGTTTTGGTTGCAGGAGCGGTGATATGTGTGCAGTGGCATCCGTGCCCAGTGTTTATTCGGCTGCGGCTCCATTTGAATCCAGCAGTTCTCATCTCTCCACGTCAACAGGAAAGGATGCAGCAGAACACTGAGCGAGTTTTTAAGTGAATGAAGGCAGCAGAGGCAAACCGTATGTGCCTCTGGGATAATAATGTAGACAAAAACAAAGCGCGTTGACCTTTTTTAGGAAGAGATGAAATGCATGACAACAGTTCCTGTAAAGATAACGTGGCATTAGTCGAGTTTCTTATAAACCCCCGTTTCTGTTTTTCCAAACTGTTCCCACTTTATTTTTTATTGGGGCCTGCCCATAGCAATGCATAAGGAGAGCAGTGGCTCACTTGCGAAGCAAGTGAGTCACTGCCTCCATGCATTGCATGGCAGGCACCTATTGTTCTTCACCTAATAGAATGTCTCTGTTTTTATTATTTATTATTCTTCCGTAGACCGGAATGCGGCTCGTACCGCTGCGAGCCCACCCACAAAAGTGGTATCAAAACGTGTGGTTTGATCCCGGCATTGGAGCTATTACTTTTATGGGGATTCGGACTTACGATGGCGACGTAAAAAGCAAAAAACGAGCCAAATTTCCAACTTTCGAAATTCAGAGCATAACTGACAAAACTAGAAAATTCCTGGAGAAATTTAACCGGGGCCTGCCAAAGTGTGCCCGTCGGATTGGACCCAGCGTGCTGATGCTAAACATTAGCATCAATGCTAAGCTTGGCTAAAAAAAATCAAAGGAATGTTGACTAACATGGACTTGCACTACTGAGTCTGTTAAAATAAGTGTATATGCTAAAATTAGCCAAAATGCTAATGTTAGCATTAGCAAATGCTAATGTCAGTAGCATGTGGGGTATCACTAGCATGTTGTCTGTAATTGACTTACTCCATTTAGTACACGAAACATGGCTAATAAGCTTTAGACATAGTTATTACCTTATTTGATGTAAAATGCTAATGCTAATGCTCTGTCTTGCTGCGCAAGACAGAGCCCTAACCTGAGAGAAAAAGATCATGTAAGATAATATCATTGCAGCGCCTGCGGCGCTGCCTTAGCCACAGACGAATTTTAAGGCTTTTATTTTGAAATTTTCAGTAAGCTTCATTTTAAATATCCAAACTAATCCCATGATTAAAATTCATTGGGTTAAATGAGTCATAAAATGCCCAAAACAAAAATAAACTGATGTAAAAGTTTCAGGGCTTTTATTTTGAAATTTTCAGTAATCATCATTTCACAGGGCCCAACTAATCCCATGTGTAACAGTGATTCGGTGAAATCAGTTATATTTTGCTCCAAAGAGCAATTATCTGATGTAAAAATTTTCAGGTCTTTTATTTTGAAATTTTCAGTAGGCTTTAATTTAAAGGGATACACTAATCATATGAGTAACAGTGTTTGGGATAAATCAGTTATGTATTGGTCAAAACAGCAAGTAGTTCTACATGTCAGTTCTGCCCTGTTTTAAATGATTTTGATTTAAAACTACAAATATGGAGAATTTGAATTTACACTAATCAGCTGCTCGACCAAGTTATCTATTGGTCAAAACAGCAAGTAGTTCTACATATCAGTTCTGCCCTCTGTTTTAACTGATTTTGATTTAAAACTACAAATATGGAGTATTTGTAGTCCTAATCTGTAGTCCTAATCAGCTGCTCGGCCCTGCTGTGTTCATAAATCAGTTATCTATTGGTCAAAACAGCAAGTAGTTCTACATGTCAGTTCTGCCCTCTGTTTTAACTGAGTTTTATTTAAAACTACAAATATGGAGTATTTGTAGTCCTAATCAGCTGCTCGGCCCTGCTGTG
The DNA here is from genome assembly GCA_010277075.1 of Poeciliopsis retropinna. Lineage (NCBI taxonomy): Eukaryota > Metazoa > Chordata > Actinopteri > Cyprinodontiformes > Poeciliidae > Poeciliopsis > Poeciliopsis retropinna. Next base: position 12,389,677 of record VMRM01000023.1, on the reverse strand, counting down.
TTCAAAAATCAGTTATCTATTGGTAAAAACAGCAAGTAGTTCTACATGTCAGTTCTGCCCTGTTTTAACTGATTTTGATTTAAAACTACAAATATGGAGTATTTGTAGTCCTAATCTGTAGTCCTAATCAGCTGCTCAGCCCTGCTGTGTTCATAAATCAGTTATCTATTGGTCAATACAGCAAGTAGTTCTACATGTCAGTTCTGCCCTGTTTTAACTGATTTTGATTTAAAACTACAAATATGGAGTATTTGTAGTCCTAATCTGTAGTCCTAATGAGCTGGTCAAAACAGCAAGTAGTTCTACATGTCAGTTCTGCCCTGTTTTAAATGATTTTGATTTAAAACTACAAATATGGAGAATTTGAATTTACACTAATCAGCTGCTCGACCAAGTTATCTATTGGTCAAAACAGCAAGTAGTTCTACATATCAGTTCTGCCCTCTGTTTTAACTGATTTTGATTTAAAACTACAAATATGGAGTATTTGTAGTCCTAATCTGTAGTCCTAATCAGCTGCTCGGCCCTGCTGTGTTCATAAATCAGTTATCTATTGGTCAAAACAGCAAGTAGTTCTACATGTCAGTTCTGCCCTCTGTTTTAACTGAGTTTTATTTAAAACTACAAATATGGAGTATTTGTAGTCCTAATCAGCTGCTCGGCCCTGCTGTGTTCAAAAATCAGTTATCTATTGGTAAAAACAGCAAGTAGTTCTACATGTCAGTTCTGCCCTGTTTTAACTGATTTTGATTTAAAACTACAAATATGGAGTATTTGTAGTCCTAATCTGTAGTCCTAATCAGCTGCTCAGCCCTGCTGTGTTCATAAATCAGTTATCTATTGGTCAATACAGCAAGTAGTTCTACATGTCAGTTCTGCCCTGTTTTAACTGATTTTGATTTAAAACTACAAATATGGAGTATTTGTAGTCCTAATCTGTAGTCCTAATGAGCTGCTCGGCCCTGCTGTGTTGCGTTGCTATGGGAATGGCTCCTCTGCCAACTGCCATGTGTGTGAGAAAGAAAGAATTCTATCTTTGTGAGACACCCAGTCAGTTTTAATGGGAAAACCATTCCGAACAACTCCTTCCCGTTCGGGAACCGTGACACGTATCGCAAAACGGTTTGAAGCGTATGAGAGGGCTATCTTTCGTCTCCGATAGTACCGCGAATCATATCTGTACATCACTCACAGTAATAACAGCGACGAGATAGAAATGGTTGTGCGCTGAGGTTTGACATTTTTGAGAAATACATGGATGTCAATGAGGCCGAGGGTGTGAAAATCCTGTCGCATGACTTCGCTCTAAAGCACCTTGACAGAAATCCGTAAGCCCTAGGAAAATTTCGAAAACATTTTACCGGAGCAGGCACTCGTATCGATGTTTTGACCGAGTTTGATACAGATAGGGCGATATTTGTGGGCGTGACGGCAATTTCAAAATTTATTTGGGGGTCAAAATCTCTCTGCTTCCCACACTCTAACGAGACGTCGGTTACACTCTAGTTCCCGCCGTTTCAAACTGACAAAAATTTTAAATCGTTTTTTGCTTTTTACGTCGCCATCGTAAGTCCGAATCCCCATAAAAGTAATAGCTCCAATGCCGGCGCCGAGCCGCACGTTTCGATACCACTTTTGTGGGTGGGCACGCAGCGGTATGAGCCGCATTAACGGTCACGGAAGAAGAAACTATAACTAGAAAATTCCTGGAGAAATTTAACCGGGGCCTGCCAAAGTGTGCCCGTCGGATTGGACCCAGCGTGCTGATGCTAAACATTAGCATCAATGCTAAGCTTGGCTAAAAAAAATCACAGGAATGTTTACTAACATGGACTTGCACCATTCAGTCTGTTAAAATAAGTGTATATGCTAAAATTAGCCAACATGCTAATGTTAGCATTAGCAAATGCTAATGTCAGTAGCATGTGGGGCATCACTAGCATGTTGTCTGTAATTGACTTACTCCATTTAGTACACGAAACATGGCTAATAAGCTTTAGACATAGCTAATACCTTATTTAAGGTAAAATGCTAATGCTAATGCTCTGTCTTGCTGTGCAAGACAGAGCCCTAACCTGAGTGATAAAGATAATGTACGATAATATCATTGCAGCGCCTGCGGCGCTGCCTTAGCCACAGACGAATCTTAAGTCTTTTATTTTGAAATTTTCAGTAAGCTTCATTTTAAATGTCCAAACTAATCCCATGATTAACATTCATTGGGTTAAATGAGTTATAAAATGCCCAAAACAAAAATAAAGTGATGTAAACGTTTCAGGGCTTTTATTTTGAAATTTTCAGTAATCGTCATTTCAAGGGGCCCAACTAATCCCATGTGTAACAGTAATTGGGTTTAATCAGTTATATTTTGCTCCAAAGAGCAATTATCTGATTTAAAAATTTTCAGGTCTTTTATTTTGAAATTTTCAGTAGGCTTTATTTGAAAGGGCCACACTAATCCTATGAGTAACAGTGTTTGGGATAAATCAGTTATCTATTGGTCAAAACAGCAAGTAGTTCTACATGTCAGTTCTGGCCTGTTTTAAATGATTTTTATTTAAAACTACAAATATGGAGAATTTGTAGTCCTAATCAGCTGCTCGACCAAGTTATCTATTGGTGAAAACAGCAAGTAGTTCTACATGTCAGTTCTGCCCTCTGTTTTAACTGATTTTTGATTTAAAACTACAAATATGGAGAATTTGTAGTCCTAATCAGCTGCTCGGCCCTGCTGTGTTCATAAATCAGTTATCTATTGGTCAAAACAGCAAGTAGTTCTACATGTCAGTTCTGTTTTAACAGATTTTTATTTAAAACTACAAATATGTAGTATTTGTAGTCCTAATCTGTAGTCCTAATCAGCTGCTCGGCCCTGCTGTGTTCATAAATCAGTTATCTATTGGTCAAAACAGCAAGTAGTTCTATATGTCAGTTCTGCCCTCTGTTTTAGCTGATTTTTGTTTAAAACTACAAATATGGAGTATTTGTAGTCCTAATCTGTAGTCCTAATCAGCTGCTCGGCCCTGCTGTGTTCCGTTGCTATGGGAATGGATCCTCTGCCAACTGTCATGTGTGTGAAACAGAAAGGTGGAGAAAGAATTCTATCTTTGTGAGACACCCAGTCAGTTTGAATGGAAAAACCATTCCGAACAACTCCTTCCCGTTCGGGAACCGTGGCACGTATCGGAAAACGGTTTGAAGCGTATGAGAGGGCTATCTTTCGTCTCCGATAGTACCGCGAATCATATCTGTACATCACTCACAGTAATAACAGCGACGAGATAGAAATGGTTGTGCGCTGAGGTTTGACATTTTTGAGAAATAAATGGAAGTCAATGAGGCCGAGGGTGTGAAAATCCTGTCGCATGACTTCGCTCTAAAGCACCTTGACAGAAATCCGTAAGCCCTAGGAAAATTTCGAAAACATTTTACCGGAGCAGACACTCGTATCGATGTTTTGACCGAGTTTGATACAGATAGGGCGATATTTGTGGGCGTGACGGCAATTTCAAAATTTATTTGGGGGTCAAAATCTCTCTGCTTCCCACACTCTAACGAGACGTCGGTTACACTCTAGTTCCCGCCGTTTCAAACTGACAAAAATTTTAAATAGTTTTTTGCTTTTTACGTCGCCATCGTAAGTCCGAATCCCCATAAAAGTAATAGCTCCAATGCCGGCGCCGAGCCGCACGTTTCGATACCACTTTTGTGGGTGGGCACGCAGCGGTATGAGCCGCATTAACGGTCACGGAAGAAGAAGTTATAATAATAATAATAACTAGAAAATTCCTGGAGAAATTTAACCGGGGCCTGCCAAAGTGTGCCCGTCGGATTCTGATGCTAAACATTAGCATCAATGATAAAACAATGCAATGTAGCATGTGGACAATCACAAGAATGTTCACTAACATGTACTTGCACCATTCAGTATGTTAAAATGAGTGAATGAGCTAAAATTAGCCAAAATGCTAATGTTAGCATTAGCAAATGCTAATGTCAGTAGCATGTGTGGCATCACTAGCATGTTGTCTGTATTTGACTTACTCCATTCAATGTTAACCTGAGAGAAAATTATACTGCAGGATAATCTTATTGCACTGCCTACGGCAGTGCACTAGTGGGGGACAGTGAAATGCTAATGTTTGTGCTAAAGTTGATGCACCGTCTTGCTGCGCAAGACCTGAGAGAAAAAGATGATGTAAGATAATATCATTGCAGCGCCTGCGGCGCTGCACTAGCCACAGACGAATGTTAAGGCTTTTATTTTGAAATTTTCATTAAGCTTAATTTTAAATGTCCAAAGTAATCCCATGATTAACATTCATTGGGTCAAATGAGTTATAAAATGGCCAAAACAAAAATAAACTGATGTAAAAGTTTCAGGGCTTTTATTTTGAAATTTTCAGTAATCATCGTTTCTAAGGGCCCAACTAATCCCATGTGTAACACTGATTCGGTGAAATCAGTTTTGCAATTGCGAAAATAACAATTATCTGATGTAAAAATGTAAAGGCTTTTATTTTGAAATTTTCAGTAATCATCATTTCAAGGGGCCCAACTACTCCCATGTGTAACAGTGATTGGGTTTAATCAGTTATATTTTGCTCCAAAGAGCAATTATGTGATTTTAAAATTTTCAGGTCTTTTATTTTGAAATTTTCAGTAGGCTTCATTTTAAAGGGATACACTAATCCTATGAGTAACAGTGTTTGGGATAAATCACTTATCTATTGGTCAAAACAGCAAGTAGTTCTACATGTCAGTTCTGCCCTCTGTTTGAACTGATTTTGATTGAAAACTACAAATATGGAGTATTTGTAGTCCTAATCAGCTGCTCGGCCCTGCTGTGTTCATAAATCAGTTATCTATTGGTCAAAACAGCAAGTAGTTCTACATGTCAGTTCTGCCCTCTGTTTTAACTGATTTTGATTTAAAACTACAAATATGGAGTATTTGTAGTCCTAATCAGCTGCTCTGCCCTGCTGTGTTCATAAATCAGTTATCTATTGGTCAAAACAGCAAGTAGTTCTACATGTCAGTTCTGTTTTAACAGATTTTTATTTAAAACTACAAATATGGAGAATTTGTAGTCCTAATCTGTAGTCCTAATCAGCTGCTCGGCCCTGCTGTGTTCCGTTGCTATGGGAATGGATCCTCTGCCAACTGTCATGTGTGTGAAACAGAAAGGTGGAGAAAGAATTCTATCTTTGTGAGACACCCAGTCAGTTTGAATGGAAAAACCATTCCGAACAACTCCTTCCCGTTCGGGAACCGTGGCACGTATCGGAAAACGGTTTGAAGCGTATGAGAGGGCTATCTTTCGTCTCCGATAGTACCGCGAATCATATCTGTACATCACTCACAGTAATAACAGCGACGAGATAGAAATGGTTGTGCGCAAAGGTTTGACATTTTTGAGAAATAAATGGAAGTCAATGAGGCCGAGGGTGTGAAAATCCTGTCGCATGACTTCGCTCTAAAGCACCTTGACAGAAATCCGTAAGCCCTAGGAAAATTTTGAAAACATTTTACCGGAGCAGACACTCGTATCGATGTTTTGACCGAGTTTGATACCGATAGGGCGATATGTGTGGGCGTGACGGCAATTTCAAAATTTATTTGGGGGTCAAAATCTCTCTGCTTCCCACACTCTAACGAGACGTCGGTTACACTCTAGTTCCCGCCGTTTCAAACTGACAAAAATTTTAAATCGTTTTTTGCTTTTTACGTCGCCATCGTAAGTCCGAATCCCCATAAAAGTAATAGCTCCAATGCCGGCGCCGAGCCGCACGTTTCGATACCACTTTTGTGGGTGGGCACGCAGCGGTATGAGCCGCATTAACGGTCACGGAAGAAGAAGTTATAATAATAATAATAATAATAAAGAGGCGTTCTATTGGGTGAAGAACAATAGGTGCATGCCATGCAATGCATGAGGCTGTGACTTTGTCACTGCCTCCTATGCATTGCTATGGGCATGCCCCAATAATAAAGAGGCGTTCTATTGGGTGAAGAACAATAGGTGCATGCCATGCAATGCATGAGGCTGTGACTTTGTCACTGCCTCCTATGCATTGCTATGGGCATGCCCCAATAATAATAATAATAATAAAGAGGCGTTCTATTGGGTGAAGAACAATAGGTGCATGCCATGCAATGCATGAGGCTGTGACTTTGTCACTGCCTCCTATGCATTGCTATGGGCATGCCCCAATAATAAAGAGGCGTTCTATTGGGTGAAGAACAATAGGTGCATGCCATGCAATGCATGAGGCTGTGACTTTGTCACTGCCTCCTATGCATTGCTATGGGCATGCCCCAACTAGAGTGTAGCCGGCGTCTCGTTAGAGTGTGGGAAGCAGAGAGATTTTGACCCCCAAATAAATTTTGAAATTGCCGTCACGCCCACAAATATCGCCCTATCGGTATCAAACTCGGTCAAAACATCGATACGAGTGTCTGCTCCGGTAAAATGTTTTCGAAATTTTCCTAGGGCTTACGGATTTCTGTCAAGGTGCTTTAGAGCGAAGTCATGCGACAGGATTTTCACACCCTCGGCCTCATTGACTTCCATTTATTTCTCAAAATGTCAAACCTTTGCGCACAACCATTTCTATCTCGTCGCTGTTATTACTGTGAGTGATGTACAGATATGATTCGCGGTACTATCGGAACGAAAGATAGCCCTCTCATACGCTTCAAACCGTTTTCCGATACGTGCCACGGTTCCCGAACGGGAAGGAGTTGTTCGGAATGGTTTTTCCATTCAAACTGACTGGGTGTCTCACAAAGATAGAATTCTTTCTCCACCTTTCTGTCTCACACACATGACAGTTGGCAGAGGATCCATTCCCATAGCAACGGAACACAGCAGGGCCGAGCAGCTGATTAGGACTACAGATTAGGACTACAAATACTCCATATTTGTAGTTTTAAATAAAAATCAGTTAAAACAGAGGGCAGAACTGATATGTAGAACTACTTGCTGTTTTGACCAATAGATAACTGATTTATGAACACAGCAGGGCCGAGCAGCTGATTAGGACTACAGATTAGGACTACAAATACTCCATATTTGTAGTTTTAAATAAAAATCAGTTAAAACAGAGGGCAGAACTGACATGTAGAACTACTTGCTATATTAACCAATAGATAACTCATTTATGAACACAGCAGGGCCAAGCAGCTGATTAGGACTACAGATTAGGACTACAAATACTCCATATTTGTAGTTTTAAATAAAAATCTGTTAAAACAGAACTGACATGTAGAACTACTTGCTATATTAACCAATAGATAACTGATTTATGAACACAGCAGGGCCGAGCGGCTGATTAGGACTACAAATTCTCCATATTTGTAGTTTTAAATCAAAATCAGTTAAAACAGGGCAGAACTGACATGTAGAACTACTTGCTGTTTTGACCAATAGATAACTTGGTCGAGCAGCTGATTAGGACTACAAATTCTCCATATTTGTAGTTTTAAATAAAAATCAGTTCAAACAGAGGGCAGAACTGACATGTAGAACTGCTTGCTGTTTTGACCAATAGATAACTGATTTATCCCAAACACTGTTACTCATAGGATTAGTGTATCCCTTTAAAATAAAGCGTACTGAAAATTTCAAAATAAAAGACCTGAAAATTTTAAAATCACATAATTGCTCTTTGGAGCAAAATATAACTGATTAAACCCAATCACTGTTACACATGGGAGTAGTTGGGCCCCTTGAAATGATGATTACTGAAAATTTCAAAATAAAAGCCTTTACATTTTTACATTAGATAATTGTTATTTTCGCAATTGCAAAACTGATTTCACCGAATCAGTGTTACACATGGGATTAGTTGGGCCCTTAGAAACGATGATTACTGAAAATTTCAAAATAAAAGCCCTGAAACTTTTACATCAGTTTATTTTTGTTTTGGGCATTTTATGACTTATTTAACTCAATGAATGTTAATCATGGGATTACTTTGGACATTTAAAATGAAGCTTACTGAAAATTTCAAAATAAAAGCCTTAAGATTCGTCTGTGGCTAAGGCAGCGCCGCAGGCGCTGCAATGATATTATCTCACATTATCGTTATCTCTAAGGTCTTGCGCAGCAAGACGGTGCATTAACTTTAGCACAAACATTAGCATTTCACTTTCCCCCACTAGTGCACTGCCGTAGGCAGTGCAATAAAATTATCCTGCAGTATCATTTTCTCTAAGGTTTTCAGTGAATGGAGTAAGTCAAATACAGACAACATGCTAGTGATGCCCCACATGCTACTGACATTAGCATTTGCTAATGCTAACATTAGCATTTTGGCTAATTTTAGCATATATACTTATTTTAACAGACCGAATGGTGCAAGTCCATGTTAGAAAACACTCTTGTGATTTTTTAGCCAAGCTTAGCATTGATGCTAAGCATCAGAACGCTGGGTCCAATCCGACGGGCACACTTTGGCAGGCCCCGGTTAAATTTCTCCAGGAATTTTCTAGTTGTATATTTAATGTCTTAAGATTAATCAAAACTAGAGCATCTGTCCTTTTGAGATTCATAGTGCTTTCCTTTAATATTATAAACTCCTATAATCTAGTTTATTTCATCGAGTTCCTGCACAGTGTGAGATAATTAATGCTCAGCGCATCAGATAGCACGGCCTAAAGCTACACATTTTGAAAGTTTTCATCTGTGTTAATTTGACTTCTACTGATTTGTGAGAAACATGAAACTGGTCCATCTGATCTGTAACATTAATCAGATTCTGCTAAAAAAAAATATTCTTGTCACCTTGCTTCAAATATAAAAGTTAGTGCGAGGAACGGGCATTTATATCGTTTATTACTTTTTGTGATAAAGTTCTTGTCATAAGATTTTTAATTTATCGTCTCAATAAATTCTAGTGATGTAAAAAATTATAATTTTTTTCCCATGAGAGCATAAATAAATATTAGTGATTTCAAAAATATGATTAAATAGAGTCTCTTTATGTATTTTAGTGATATAAATCACACTTCTTTAAGTATGTGGCATCCTGAAGAAGCTTATTTTAAATAGAAATGTCAGTATTTATATTTTCTGTCATTCATTTACCTTAAAACAATTATTACATGAACTTATGTCATCACAATAGTACTTAAAAAACATTGTGATAAAATTGCAAGCTCATATTTGCCCACTATAGGCAGGATTTTAACACGTTAATTTCGATTAAAAATTTCAATACAATTAACCCCCTTTTTTTATACAAAAGTTCCAACCATGGAACCTTTATATTTCTGTGTTTCTGGTACTCTCGTAAATCTGACACACAAGAGACATCATGGTCGACAAAATCGCTTCTCTTTGCAATACTTTTCTGATCCCAACCCGAAGGGAAATTAAATGTTGATGTAATTCATATTCATTTTAATTCTTCAAAGAGTTAGTGTAGATAGTGATGGCTAAACAACAATGCTAAATATATAGCAGCAGTACAGACGTCTCCGATGCTAATGTCAGCGTCCACAGAACACGTTTCTAAACGGGTGTGATAGCTTTGCACACCAATCTGATGGCTGAATAAACTCAACAACATAGCAAAAACAAGAAATATCTTTGTTGTTGAGCTGATATTTACCTATTCTGGAATTTATTAGAAAAAAGGATTGTTCGAATTGAAACAGACAAAATTTAGCTTATATTGTCAATCGATGGTTTTTGATTAATTGCAGTGAATTCAATCAAGGTGGTAGTTTTCTTCTTCGCTTTTTGACCACCTAAAACTAAACCCACCTTAACCAACAATAGTTTCCTCATTTTTATGACTGATTTATCTTTAGACGCCTTAGTTTAGAGTTTGCCTATTCAAATTAATTTGCTTTGTGCAACTGTCGTCAGCGGCGAGCTCATTTTCCCTCCGCGTCGAACTCATTTACGCCTAATTATTTCGACTTTGTTCCGGGGTTTTTTGTACCATTCTCCATGGGTTCTTTGTTCTTGCCCATCTCCCAGCTGCAAAAGATTCCTGTTGGAGGCATTGATGTGCAACGTGGAGGTGGAGAGATCCTCAACCTTATTAAGGTGAGGAGACGTTCTGCAGGCAGCCATTGTTCCCCTGGGTGCGCAGGTGGGCGAAAGAAAAAGGCGCGTTAGCACAAATGTACAACAGGCTTATGTGACTAATTCAATTCCCTTAAGTTTTTGTATTTTTTATATATATATATATATATTTGTATCTGTTGTCCACAGAGTTAAAACTTTGTTTTTGTAGGATTTCCACTTGGACAACAGCATTTGACGTATAACAAAACTTGTATTGATGAAATTTGTAAGATAATTTAATGCTCTTTGCTTTCTAAGTTTCCGGTTTAAAATTAAGATTTTAAGATATTGGTATTGATATTCACATAACCACATAAAATGTTAAATGTTGCATAGAATAGTGTGCCTTTATCAAATCAGACTGTGATAACGTCACTAAAAACAGTAACAAGCAGAACTGATGCAGTAGTTCATGCAGTAGTACACAACTTTTCATCTCTTAACAGGATTATAATAAAAACATCAGCATCAGTAATTTCAGTAAAACTCAATATTCAACACATACAAATTTTAACACGTACTTATTATGGCAATTAATATCAATCAAGCCAGTGAAAACATGTCATTTGTGCCATTCAGAGTTGGAATCGAACCCGCCCCAGTGAACAGGCTACAACATGTTCAGTAGGATGTATGTGGGTGGCGGAATAAGCAAAGGCTCATTACGTTGGTGCCGGTAGTTGCCAGATGGGCTTGACAGCAGGGCAATGGTCAACCTGCCAAGGCGGATCACGGCACCAGACCAAATGTCGTGTTCCTGTCCCTCCAGCAGCCATTGTGGTAGCGGGCCCACAAGAAACGTGACTCAGGCGTGAGCTTTATTTTGTTTTGTTTTTTAAAAAACTTAATGCTGATTTTGTGCCAAACAGAGGAATTAATGTGTTGTAATGGATGTACAGTTTGTGTGTTTGTTTGGATCTCCATTAGCCATTGCCATAACCATGGCTACTCTTCCTAGGGTCCACGTCATGATAAAAATACATTCATTACAAAGACACTTAATACGGCATTAGCAACAAAGCACACCTAAATGTACAATTGCAACATTTTGGATAATAAAATCATTAAGCAGGGTTCTTTTTAAAAGTTTTAGATTTTGCTATGTTTAAAACACATGATGGGAGTTTTATTTTTTAATTTCTCCAGCTGGTCATTTGAATACAGAAAAAAGTAAAACAAGCTTATATACAACACCTTCTATTAAAACTATGTACAGACTGGCTAAATAAAAGTTGATTTTATGAAACATTTGGTATTATAGAAACTGCAACTACAACAAAAAAGCATGAAAGCCCATTTCAAAGTTCTGTTTAACCAAGGGTCAACTTATGCTTTGTGCATGCTGATAATATTTGTGAATATGGAACAATTCAGCTGCCCTATATGGAAGACGTTTGTGTAATAAAGAACGCAAACATAATGAAAATTTTGATCATACTTTTGACCATTTTTGTCTGCAGTGTTGTAATTTTTAGTCACATTTTGCTGCAGCTAACGATCCCCCAAACGCGCATACACATACCCCGATCAGCTCCAACTTCCTGTCGAGGTGTTTCTCCTCGCTTCCTGATAGACAACCACCAGCTGCATTGATCCACGTCGGAGCGTGTAGTGGGTGGAACAACGTGTGTGTCTTGTGTGTGGGTACGTTCGGCTATCTTCAGCACAAAGCTGATCTTTGTTAAGAGTGTGAACGCCAGCATGGCGGACGGCAGCGCGTGAGATCTTTGTGTCGCTCTTATCCATTCAGCTGCCATTAAAAAAAAAAAAGATTTTCTGGAATATATGTCAGAACAAAAATATTATTGCAAATTATCACAGTTATATATATATATACTTTTTTAAATGTACTTATTAGATTTTTTTTCATAGCACACATCTAAAATATGAACAATAACCCAGCTTGGAAAACTGAAATTTATACGCACAATGCTGTTGACAGACTATTGGATAGCATTTGCAAAGAGGCCAATCCAGGTTTGTGGTTTCTTGGCTCTGATTGACTGAACCCCCAAGAGTGACAATGAGGAAGACTGGAGATTGTCACAGTACACTGAGTGTACTAATGCATGTTAAGGTATATTTGGTGTGTGAATTATTAAAATATAGAGTTGTAAGTGTTTTTATTCGAGTGCGTCTCAAGTATTTGTGTATTCCAACTGTTCCAGGGGGTCAACTGTACTGCACTTTCAAGTTGCGTGCCTCCAGGATGCAAAGGTGACTGGAAAGGTTCTCCTCACTAAAACAATAAAGGGACAACACACTGTGGCTGGTGATCTATAAATACGAGTGACCTCATTCTGCAGACCGGGGCAGCTTCAGGAGATACTCAGCTCTTAGTCGACTCTGACATAACTTCAGTCTTCTATGCATTGCACCCCTGGGGGTTCCTGCGTCAATAGCGGCTCGTCTTTGTCTTTTCCATTTAACTAAAGTGTGTCAATAGAGATCTCCCACTCTACAGCCGCTCATAGGTTCACGCAAACAACAAGAGCACAACAGTGCCTATGATGGATGAGATTGAATCAGATATTGGACAATTATGGCAGATTCTGCAGATAGGAAGACTTTTAATGCCTGGAGAAACACGAAAATTATGGAGGGCCTACATCAATATCCGTGCCCACACACACTCACTCACTGACGCTTATCGGTGATACGATCTGTCCCCAGGGGATCACTGCCATTGGTTCATGTGACCTGCTGACATTGTCTGAACACGGCGAGGTAGTCTGAACAACACATACACTGCAGGAATGTGACAAAGACGGTGACTGTGGGGAAGCTAGAGCTGCTGTGTCTTTGTGCAGGGGAGCAACGATGACGAACACAATGAGGAAGGTACAACTGGAGGACACAGAGAGAGAGAAAGGAGAGAGAAGCTCGAAGGATTTTTAATTAATGTCTTGTGGATGGCTTGATGTAAATCCTGAGCACACATAATACACATCTATTACTGCAAGAAAATCCCTTAAAACCAATTTCAATGTTTTTTTATTATTATTATTCCTCACTAATTACATTTCTTGCTTTTCCATCCCTCTGGGAGATCAAACAAAAAAGAAAAAAAAAACATGATAATTTAAGCCATCATTCCAGAAACAACCAAGGTATTGAGATTACTGATATTTTAACATGGGTCCCAAAACAGGATTCTTCCCCATGGGAAATCTGCTACAGGTTATGGGAGCTTATGTATAGAAGAAAGAAAAATTGAAGTTGGAGAATTTTCTGTCTACAATGGAGGGATAATGTATTTTCTCCCTAATGCCTAGTTCACACTCCAAGCTTTTTTTGTCCTGATTTTACCCTTATGGCAATCTTAAATGTGCTCTGATTATGGGAATGGTGCTTAAGATAATAACATTCCTGCTGGTGTTTTCAAAGTGATCTGCCAAAACACTGCGTGGTGTCCAAATAAATAAATAATTTGATTGATAAGACCATGTCCACCCCACACTCAAAGACATCAATGAAACACCTTAACAGGCACACAAAAATCCAAACCGCAAATGAATCTTTGACCTTTTGGACAAGCCCCTATTTGGTACATCCTGGCTGAAAGACCATAACAAAGAACATTGGTTTGATACCCTTTTATTACAGAAGTAATAAATACCTAACAAAAGTCAGGAGAATGTTGACGGCATCCTGAACTTAGTCGCTGATGAGAAGAACCTCTAGGTGGGTGTGGTAAAACCCTTTTTAGCCTCAAACACCCCAAAACCCCAAACCTTCATGTGATTATTGGATATATGCATTTCCGTTACATCAATAGAAGAGCAAACAATTACCAGGCCACACTGCGCCAGTGGGGGGCACAATCCGAAAAAAAAACATACTCAAGCCAACTTGTCATGCAAGAAAATAATTGATCTTGAAACTTAACAAATGGTTATGCCACCCTTGGCCTCAGCAGCTGCCATTTGGGGTCACTTTTCTTTACAGAATCATTTTAATTCAGCCACATTTATTCAACTTTGACTGATAATCCGAAATTTAACAGAAAAAATGGAAAGGAGAAAATATTGTTTTGCAGGACTTTGCCTCACACATCTCATCAAACAAACTAGTGGCAGTAATAAAAGTGAGTTTTCATGAAAACATTGCTGTCGTTCTCATTATACTGAGCACCATTCCATTTAATCTTTTTTTAATGCAAGCATTCCCTTCCTTATATTGGTTCCCTCTGAGCATGCATGATCTACTATCAAAGGAGCATCTCAAATGACTCTAAATAATGAATTCAATTCGATGAATGGAGGCGCAGAGCGGTCAGCCTCTCTAACACCCCGCCTCTACGAATCAGTTTGTCAAGCGAGCCAATCCGACCCTCCGGTCGCGTCTGACACTTCCCACAGTCTCCTCCTCCTCCCCCTTTGCTTATATAGTCTGTGAGCATCGACATCACAACACACAACCCATGCAGGCTGCTGAAAAGGCGAGCCTGTGCTGGCAGCAATCTCCCATTGATGGACAGAGAAACAACAGGGTGAGTGCGTCCTCTGTCTTATCACCTTCCATGTTTCACCTCATCCCTTCAGCCTCTTGTTTTTTTTGTAAAAGTTGCAGGTACAACTTGATTTGTAAGGTTATTTCTTATGCGTCTTGTGCTGTTCTCTCCCTCTCCTCTCATCTCCTGGTCTATTTTCAGCTCTTTTCATTCTTCTCTTTCCTGCTGCAGATAAATGCTGACAGCAAACCTTACGAGTAAAAACACTAGAAGCAGCTTCAGAGAATCCTTCTGCTACGTCAGAGGCAGCAGTATAGTGGCATTCAATACGAGGCGCGCTGACAGGACCAGCGTCAGGCAGCCGTTCTCACTCTGCTTCCCAAGGACGGCAGCTCTGGGATGGGCTGCTCCTCTGGACGCCAGCCCCCGGCTGCGGTCTTTCACCCAGACCTGGACTTTGGCAACACGGGTGAGGCCAACACGTCACCCCAAGACTCCGACAACCAAAACCAGAGCCTGAACGGCAGCGGAGAAGGAGCCGATGGGGAGGACAGCCTCGGACGGGGGCAAGCCAGACCCCCGGAGTCGCTCCACACCCTGGAGAGGCTCACCCAGGCAACGGGCGGCACGGAGAAGTCCTGGTACCGCTGCGTCTTCCCGTTCGGCGTGATATCGCTCGTGATAGGCATGGCGGGCACCGGGGTGACGTTCACCTTCAACACACTGCCCCAGACTAAAGTGGTGTCGGTCGCACTGCTGTGCACCGGCGTGTTGATGCTGCTTGTGGCGGCCGTTTGTTGGAGGGCCCACAGACTGAGAAGACGGAAAAAGAAGGAAAGTGGATTCTTCACTGCTGATCAGGGCACTTTGTGACAGAGCGGGGAGTTCTGCTGGACTGTCACAGAGCTGTAGATGGGTTTCCACTCAGCACTCACTGATGAAGACTTGAACGACGCTGGTATTATTTAGAAGGGGGAGCTTTGACAGATAATAGCAAGTATGAAGTCACTTTTCTTATCGTTATTGAAGAGTAATAACTCAAGAATTTCTTGATGTGATACCCCAGCAAAATACAGTAAAAACACAGATTTAGTTACAGTTTGTATAGTCTTAAGCTGCTGTAGAGACATTCAACCACAGTAAAGGGCGATTAAGAGTGATGGGTAGTGCCTCTGTGCAACTATCGTTTTTTTGACTGGAACCATTTCCAAGTCAACAAATCTGTCTCTCTAGATGGTGATTGCAAGAGCATGCAGCAACAGGTGTGGGAAGCACCGTGCTGCCGTATTTGATTTTGGCTTCTCCTTATAAAGACTTAAACAATTGAAACTATATGTATTGACATTTTTGTGTTTTTGAAAACTTCTTAAAACCTTGACACCGGTAACTGCCCCATGCCGAGTTAAGAACAGAGACAGGAGCGTATTACTAGGTACTTCTCTCCCGCTGCCCACTTTGGGTTTGAGGAACGCTTTCAACAAAGGCGCCTCAGGAGTAGCAGTTTACTATGTCATTATTTTCTCCCTGAAGCTTCACGTGAGACAGAACAATAACCATTGTACTGCCAAGAGTAGAAATACCCGCTGGTCAAATCTAGTGTTTGTGCTCCGTTTGACAGTTTGACTATGCAGCTGGTTAAGGAAGGAAAAGCAGCATCTTTTTTTTTTCTTTCACTACAAATGGAGCTGAATTGTAACAAGAGCTCATAATGGCAACATTACTTCACAGCTAAATGAGTTTCCTTTCACTACAGGGCAGTGAGTTTTCCTCCATGGTCTACTTAGAGTGCAGTGGTTCATTAGGAGAAAGCAAACAGTTTTGGTCAGGGTTTTTTGTTTTTGTTTTTTTTTTTTTTACATTTACAGATGTCATAAAATTTGGCAAAACGATATGCAATACTCAGCGAGTTTACTTTTTCTGCAAAATTATTCACGTAGAAATTTCTGTCTACAGTGTAGTTTGATCCGTCCATTGTCTCTAGCCACTTGTTCTAGCCGGGTCACGGGGGGGAGCTGGTGCCTACCTCCAGCGGTCAGTAGATAAGAGGCATGGTACGCCCTGGACAGGCCATCAGACCATCACAGATCAATCAAACAAGCATTGCCTTTATCTCTCTTCAGCCATCTTAACTCTCAAGTAATAGGCTTTTATCATTACTGGAGCTTTTAATCTAGTCACTAATGATTTATACAGTCAATATGACATGGAAATCCCACTACAGATGTGTCTTACTGAGTTCAAACTGATAAGGAGAATATTTTTATCCAATGAGGAACGTAATGAATTTTTCTCTTCCAAGTCTCACTTTTTAAAAAAGTTCTCGTTCTGGTTGCGGTTCATTCTCTTTATGTATTTTCAGCAAGGTTAAACTCGTCATTGGTCATTATCTTAAGTTTGCTTATTAAATAGGAGCTTGTTACTAAAATGGTCTACTCTTTTTTTTTTTTTTATTTAAGTCTCATTCACAAAACAATTTTGTCTTTTAGTCGCAACAAACTTCCCTCTGGTAGTTTGCGATTCACAAAAATAAGGAGCGCACTCAAGAAGCTGTACTCAATACAGTTAGTAAGTAAGTGAAATCTATTATGAACTAAAGAATAACTAACAAATAAATGAACCATCAGTACAATGGAAGACACTAGTCATAGTTAAAATAAAGCATTCCTGGTGTTTTTGCCTTAAATCCTTCAGTCGGTGTGTCACATCCTGGAGAAAAACCGACAAACCTTTTCATAAATCAACCTGTACATCACGACCTAATGCTTACAAAGTGTTTAGTATCTCTCCAAAGTTAAAAATTAATATAAATCCTAGCAGTTAGCTGTTATAGTAAAGCTATGTGGGCCACATGCAGCATAAATAACAAATGTAAAGCTCATGAGCATCTAGCTAATTTAGTTAACGTGAAACGCAAGTACCTACCTTACTTACCTATAATAATAATACAATTAAGTATTTCGTACAAGAACCTGACTCATCTGTGAAGAAAGAGCGAAATCCTGCTAATATGTAGCATTCAAGCTAGCTAAAAAAGCTATGGTAGCATACGGCCACTACCAGCAGTAACAGGGATTTGCGATAGACCCAGCAGTATCACATGAGCTCCAGAGTTTTATTTTATGGATGTTGTTGGATAAATATTGTCTCTCTGATCTCATCTTTTGCATGAAATGTTAGCACTTGTGGAGAAGCAGCTAGTTCTGTGTGTTATTAGCAGTTTCTTTTAATTTTTTTTTTTTTAATGGTTCTTTGCAAATCTGTGTGGTATAAATGGAATTTATTTGATGACAGTAGTTCTTCTTTTTTGAGACTGGGTGTTCCTACAAATTACATATCATGGATCTATTGTACTACTTATTATTCATAAGAGTGTAGCCACATTTATGAATGTCTCTTTAACAGTGTCTTATTATCATTCTTGTATAAAGAGTAAAAGCCCTGTGTATTTTCAAGTGGAAATATATTTTGTAATGTAGTAGAGAATATATTTGAGGCCTTTCACTGCTATCCTTATATTTCTATTTAGGATGTCTGGTTGTAATGACTGTAAATTTGTTCATCTGAATGTTAAATACACGTTTCATTCCAAAAATCAGAATCTGCCATTCCACTCAATTGCTGCATATAAATATGAAGACTTTCATTTGCATGGAGGACATAATTACCTGTCTTTATTTACTTCAGAGATCAGGAACTTTTGAAAATTTTAGTTTTGGAATGAAACACATCAATTGGTTGTCGTTAGCTTTCTTTGAGTCTAGCAGCATGGTCAAGCTTATCTCTCAGTGCCTTTTTTCTTGCTATTTCAAAAGTTCTACGTGAAGTGCAGTTATTTGTGAGGCCGACCGGTGCCGGTGTTAGAGTAGCCCAACAGAGAGGCAGAAGTACTGCGGTATATCCAGTAAAAGTCAGGTTCAAGTCTGTGGAAGTGAACTGGTGTGCATGAAGTTACTGTTGGATGTGGTTTCTTTGGTCTAACTGACTGAAATGCCAAAAATATTCATCAAGAAGTTTATTTTTGCATCTCTCGAATGTCTGTAAAATTGTAAATTTTTTCTTGTTCACTGTTGTTCAAAGCATATAATTAAAACCAAGGTTAGTTTTTTGGAAACAGGCTGTGATAGTGTTTTTATTTGTTAATTTAATCTTTTCTGGGGGTTAGTCCAGGACTCTTCTTCAAATGACATATCATTAAATTACTTTAATAAGAAGAAGTCATTATGCAGGCATGTTTTGGGTTAAATAAATGACTCTTATTGGTATTTTTTTGTTTGTTGTTTTGGAAATTTTACTCAAAAGCAGCAGAAACAGTCATCTTCAATGCTGTCCAAAAGTCTCACTCTTTTATTTATGCATCTTTGGCCATCTTTCTTTGGTTTCATTGTGATTCCTGTAGCTACCTCTGTCTGCCCTCTCACACTGCAAATACACAAAACCTTACCAAGTATTTTTGGTTTGGCTTCTAGCAAAAACTTCTTAGTGCACTTAAATTTAGACAAAACTATCTTGCAAGTAACTTTTCAGCAAGATATGGGAGCTTGTTTTAATCACTTAATATTGATTTTCAAAAGTATTTGTTATAACATGGAAAAATCTTGTTAAATATAAAATAATCTGCCAGTTGAACTGGTACTTTTTTAAAAATTAACATTAAGGGTTATTTGCTTAAAATAACCCCCTTTATCTTGCTGAAAGTTACATATAAGATAATTTTGTCTAAATTTAAGTGTTCTATGATATTCCTACTAGAAACTAGACAAACAGTTGGTAAGATTTTGTGTTTTTTCGCAGTGCCAGAGGATTGATTTGGAGCAACCTTTAAAGATGCAACAGTTCTTTCATGTCTTCCATCTTTTTTGTCTGGGAAAATCCAGAAGCACAGAGTGTAACTCAGACAAACTGTGTGTGCTACAAATGAGGTCGGATCCAGGAATCTGAGGTACGGCTGTTAAATATCACCCTGTCCCAAAAACATCTATATTGTCTGTCAGCCACTCAAATCGTCTCCAACTGTAGAAGTCAATGCTCACTAACGTCTGTGTTTCTTGTCATTTATTGTGCTCCAGTTATTAGTCACGCCAGTCATTCCAGAGTGTGAAAAGCAGCGTGCTCCACAGATTTACGCTCATGAATCCGCACTCATCGCTTCCTCTCCCCCCTGCCACTTTAGCGAGCGCAGCTGTTTGATATGAATATTCAAATTAGCACATCCTCAATCTGCCCACGCTTTTATTTTACCCCCAGACCCTCCTCCCATCTTTTCCTCCGCCGATTCTACAAGAGACCGTGTCGTCCTCTCTCCGTCTCCTCCTGCACAGAGGCTAAAAATAGCTCGGCGTGATGTCAAAAGCAAGAGAGCCGGGCAGCTAGAGAGGCTGAGAGACGAATGTGTGAAAAGGGGGAAAGCAGGAAGGCTGTTTAATTGAGCCGCACACTTTTTTCGACAATTAATGGCCTATAGATGGGCAGAGAACATCTTTGGAAGAAGAAGAAGTGGCTGTTTCATGCGAGTCATCCCCTGCAAATTTCAGATTAAATAGAATAGAGTAGAATAGTCCTTTAGGTTAAATGTCACATTTAACTGAGTTTGGTAGATTAAATATTACGTTAAACTGAGTTTGGAAGGTTAAATATCACATTTAACTGAGTTTTGTAGGCTAAATATTAAAAAAATATATATTTGCGTAGTTATGGCACTTGACTTAATGTAGTTTTTGAATGTTGTTTCTATGTTGCATGACTTTGTGTTTATTACGTAAAGCACTTTGAAATGCCTTGCTGCTGAAATGTGTTATACAAATAAAATTTGATTGACTGATTTATTGTCCCTGAGAGGGGAAGTAAAGGTGACAAAGTGACAATCAAATTTAACAGATACATAAAAATTAGCTGTAGCAATAAAAAATAACAATAACCTGAGCAAGAACTAGTTGTGATAAATAACAGATGCAAACTCTTCAACCTTTGCTCCAGCCACTGACTTTGTTGCTTCCAATATGATTACAATATCAGCTCTTGAAAAGGTTTCACTCATTAGCGTTAGCCGCTAAGTTCAGGCTTTATTGAATCCCTTATTGGTCTATATTTTCTATTCAATGTGTAGAGTTGAGTACAACAATCATACTGGGTTTTTTTTCTAAATGTAGCTTCCAACTTTTACAGAACTGTGGCATCTGTGTATTATAACATAACAAATGCATGTATTCATAGACGGATGGAGACGTTTTTACTAAACGTCGCCAGGCAACAACACAACCCTCTACTTTTACGTTACTTCATGTCTGTTTGAAATAAATAAATAAAATGCAGTGAAATAAATAAAAAACTGTAAATGATGTTCTTTTATCCAAATTTCTCTCTGGAAGACAACAGTCATACATTAGTCAACTTGGAAACTCTTTGGTGTGATAATGACAACACCAAAAGTTAAAAACAAGTTTTTTTTTACATTAGCAGGCTTGTTTTTGACGGGTCACACGGTCCTCAAAAACGTGCGGGCCCAAAATAACGGGGTCCAACAAGGGCGGTGCAGCGAAAGCTCTGATCTCTGTCTGTTGTGTTGAAACAGGCAGAACTCGGCGCCGGGGTTTCAAAGGTTGCCTCTTTCCAGGCTTGTGCATCTGGTTAAAAATAAACAAATGTTTCTCTGCATCTGGGTCAGGATGGAGTGCTGGTTTTTAAAAAAAAAACAAAAAACAAATGTGTTGGCCTATATCAGTGTTTCTCAATTCCGGTCCTTTAGGTTTATGTTTTAGGTGTTTCCCTCATGCCACAGACCTGGATTGAATATATGGGTGATTAACAAGCTTCTGTAGCGCTTGATGGTCATGCAATCATTTGAATCAGCTGTTCTGGAATAGAGGTACATCTAAAACATGCAGAGCAGGGGGGCCTGAGGACTGGAATTGAGAAGCGCTGGCCTACATATTCATTCCCTGATATCCGGCATCACGACTCAACACAGCCTTAAAATAAAAGCGATGTAGATGTTAGCTTAAATATGAAACGTAATTGCATGTTGACTAAATAAACGTAGGACAGTCGTCTGATTCACGTATATTTCTGGACAATTTATTGAAAATTGATGTTGCTACATGTGGAAAAATGCCATTAAAATATAACACTTGGTCATAATTAGTGACATTTATGCAAGTGCTACTTGACATAATTGTGGTGATTAACAAAGGGCAGCAATTTCTTTTTCACTTTTTATCTGAACTGCAATCGTATTCAGAAAACTTGATTATTGAAAAGTTAATTTTTTTCAGTGAAACATTATATACATTAATTCCACACAGACTGTTGTTTTCAAGCCTTCATTCTCATTTATCATTAGGATTTACTGCTCACATTTAATTTTCTTGAAAATTAGAATATAATGTCAACAGAAAACTGTTTCATCATGTAAATGTTTGACTGCCACAGCGAGACAAATAAATAAAAGAGCTCAATCTCTTTAAAGCAATAAAGTTTCTCATTATAACAAGATATAAAACTCCTCATAATGAGATTCTGCTCCTGTATTTATTTCCTAGCTGTGGCAGATATACACTTTTGTAATTAATACCTACGTAGAGGGTTTCAAATAGTACTTTTAATCTGTCAAATGAGCCTCATCCAAATGCATAATATCATTAATGGCATGCAATTAGTTTTTAATTGTTTGTTATGATCAAAAGAAATGAAAAAAATAAACAGAAGATCCCTGAAGAATAATCTAACTTAAATGAATCATAACTGCTGATCAATTACCTCTTTTGCCAAGTCATATTCCCATTTTGTCCTTTTCTCTCTTTTTTGCTTCAAACCCAAAGTAAAAAAAATTTATTAGAGATTAAATGATATATTTTCTTGACTTCCATATGATATTTTATTTCTGTTTTGTCGTATCTGGGTGGTTTTGGTTTCTCTTCATTTTTACTTTTCTTATCTGTGGTTCTTGCCATCTCTTTCTTTGCCTCTCCCTCAGCCTGCCCTCTGCTCTCTCCTCTCAGCTGCACCCCGTTTGTAATTAGACTCACTCCATTGTTCCACTAATCAAACTTCCAGTTTTTAACCTGCTGTCTCCTTTATGCTACCTGGTTCTTGTCTGTTTCTGTTGATCTTGTGTCCTGACTTTTGTAAATTCTTGTTTAAATAGCAGATGCAGAGGCATCTACTCATTGCCTCTGCCTCTGATCCATGCCTAGGGTCCAAAAAGCACAGAAAATGATAAGTTTATTTACATTTTGATCCCCTTTTGAGCCATGAATCTAAAAAAAACTGCTTTGACCTCCTGCTGTATAATCATATGAACGAATAACCATGTTTCCCTACAATAAAATATAGGTAGATTTTAGAAAGCAAATTTAAATTCTAATAAGTACAAAATGTGTCTCTGGAAGGTATAGAATGATAGAATGTCCAATAACTGATGGCGTCATTTTCTCACTGCAAATAAATGGCTAACATGTACCAAAAGTCAACAATAGCGAATAGACATTTGTCAAGGCTGCAATGTAGGTGCTGGAAAAGTGATACCTGAGTGTCTTTGCCAAGCAGTTTGAGGGAAATTCAGAGCTCTCATGTTACTCTGTAAAAACCAGCAACTGGCAGGAAATCTAGAAGTTTCTTCTGGTATCAGGAAAGCACATTTCATTCTGACTTACCCGCCCCGGAGTCCTCGCACATACGCTGTGGCTAAATGTAAATGCTTTTTAAAAAAATCAAAGCATTTCATTGTTTCTTTTTGGTAAATAAGATGTATTTTAAGCAATCAGCACCGTTAGAAAAGCTGGTGTCTTTACTTCATGGCAGTCATTTTTACATACAAGTAAAGTTTGACAACACAACAGAAATTTGACAATAATGAAGACAGCTAAAGAGCATATCTTGGTAATCCTGAGCATTTCTTTTGTTATTTCTCAGTCATATAACAAATAATGAGAGAAAGAAAAGTCTTCCTGGTCATTTCTTTTCAATAATTCTGGCCCGTTCATGTGATCCGAGCCTTTTTTTGAGCCACTACCTGTCGAGCTTCTCCAGATTAGCTCTAATCGTCTTCAAACATCACTCCTCGTGCTTCCATCTGATTGCCCCTTAGCACATCCTCCCACATCTTTCTCGCTTCCCCCTTGTAATTTCCTCTTCAGTGGTTAGAACCAGCGGCTCATTAGCTTGCTACGCTAACGAGCCACAGATTCCTTCTTTGTGTTGTGTCCAGTGTCAAAGGTTGCCAATCACTACAATTCAAGATCTGAAACATTCGAGGATTTCCAGGTCTTTGCAGTCCTCCATATGTCGGTATTCTTGCTGGACACTAATTATTATTATATATATATATTTTTTTTCAGAAAACATGAAAGCAGAAGGTGTTTTTCAGCATAAAAGCTGAGATCTGCCTCTCATTTTCTAAAGCTGGCACCTGGCAAGGGATCATTACTGCACACACGAGCGTAATGGTGCTACGCAGCCTCCAGCTGGACATTAAAAGCCCGAGACGAGTCAGAGGTTTGTGAAAATCCTTAGTGCGTTGCTCTGCAGGCGCACAGATTTGTTTTTGGGTCGATTCCTTTCAAGAATGGAAAACAAATCAGAACGCAAAGCCTAATTTTCAAGGTACATCTTGTCCGTGAAACAAACACCAGACAACTTGCATAAAAGAGGAACTACTTGGGGTTGGACTGACAGCTTAACTTTGTGTCGTTCAACCCAGGCTGAAAACCGAGGAATTTTTTTAACCAAAAAAATACAATTACCTTTGGCAAAAAATTTCATTATTTTAAGAATGGTGACAATATGACAGATCTAAAATCAGTTTCTGAAATATTCTAGTGGCTACCACCAATGCTGGGCACTACTAACCAGAACGTTAGTAGCTGTGAACCCCAAAATTACTAATCCATGATCATTAGTTCTGCTAGCAGGCTGTATCAATGTGGTTTTGGGCAGAAGCTAACTCTACATCAGTAATTATGTTACCCATCATGTGCCAAAACCACAACTTAAGTTTACAACATATCATATAATCCTTAGCAGGGTAAAATTCAGCAGGGTGAATTAGACAACAGAAGTAAGAATTCTGGACAGTCCACAACCAAAACGTCAACAAAGATGGTCAAACTTTATTCAACTGAAAGTTTACAAAACAGGCAAATAAATTAGCACTTCAGAAATATTAATTTATGGGAATCGAACGTTTGAGCTGAGTGCTAAGGCGCTAAACAAACAAACAAAAAAAAAAAAATCAGCTTCGCTATTAGCATATCAGCAGAAATGTGTTTTGTGAAGCCGTCTGAGCCAATATAAAAGTTAATGGGTCGAGTTCCTACACACTTCATTTCGACACTTATGCTGTCAAAATCCAAACTGTTGGCCTAGAAAATCACTTTATTTTGTGCATTTTGACACGATAACAAGCAACCAGCTCAAGAAGATGCAAAACTGGCTGCAAAGAAGCTGCTGATATGCGTTTTTGAGCTGATATAAAAAGCACACAGGGTGTTTTGGATCTGCTCCTGGAGCTCCAACCTGCGATATCATCAGCTCTGTTCAAGCTATCTCCGCTCCCCAGCAGACGCTGACATAACGGCCCCAGGGAAGGGGGTGAAAGCTCTGAGGCCACTGACCGGCACCACTGTGATAGTGTCTGAAGAGAAGTTCACATAGACGTCCATTAACACAACTGACAGTAAAGCAATGCACACACAAAAAAAGCTTAGATTTATGTATATGTTGAGCATGACACTAGAATGGAAAAACAAAATGGACAGACGCTAATCATGAGTGTAATTATGATCAGTTTGAGGCTTTCAAGTCTTCAGTTTACCCTGCAAGGACAATCAGACAGACAATGAGTATCTGCCCTGTTATGTAACGTAGCATTTTGGCTAATTCTGCTACATTAGCATTGAGCTGATCATTAACACGCCCCCTTTTTATACATTCTGATTTTAAATTTCTAAGTGTAATGGCCGGCCCTTAGTCTTAGTGTGTAGTTTGAACACTAAGACAGCTTGTCACCAAATCCACTCAGGTTTAAAGAGTTTGATCATTTTAACTTCAGATCAGATCAGTGTGTGCTGCTTTCCTCGCCATAATCCGATCCCTCATTACGGCACGTCATGATATAAAAGCCCGTTTGTTTGTTTTTCTGTTTTCCCCGAGCCGGATACGATTATCACCGTCTCCGGGGGTTCCCCTAACATTTTTTGATGCATGTTCATCCTTCTTTAATCTCCGATGAAAATCATGTTTTACAAGCGAGCCAAGCGCATTAAATTAGTCTCAGCTTGGGATGAATCGGCAGTGAATGACGGCAGCGTAAATAGGATCTCCTGTCTCTTTGTTCTGTCGGTGCGGACGCATTCCAC
Source organism: Poeciliopsis retropinna (assembly GCA_010277075.1). NCBI lineage: Eukaryota > Metazoa > Chordata > Actinopteri > Cyprinodontiformes > Poeciliidae > Poeciliopsis > Poeciliopsis retropinna. The sequence continues at coordinate 12,363,792 of VMRM01000023.1, read as the reverse complement.
CACCAGTGAGACAATGGAGGCCTTCTCTGTTGTTTATATTTTATTCACTTATCAGTGAGCATCCATCAGCTGTAGAAGCATCAATTATTTTGTCTCACACAGATATACACACCAGCACATCGGGAGCAGTCAGTGAAGTACTTATAAACACACTGGACATTTCTGTTGCAGGGTGGCTTTGCTTTGCAGAGACCCGCAATATAAAGAAGGTTCTAGGGACACTTTATTAGACACGCCTGTGTCTGTTGATGCTATAAATTCCTTCTGAAAACTTATTCTGGATGAACTCGCACCGACACGCCCTGGTGGCGTCCTCTGTTATGAAAGAAAGGAGCTGGGCCGCCTGTCGCAATTTGATTTACGAGACGGAAAATTCCAGCATTTCAGGAAGAACAGAAGAAGACAATTGGCACAACTCTATTAGTTGCTGAGTTTTATCAGCCACCAAAGTTCCAGCAAATCATTGTTTGTACTGTAAGCTGATGTCAAGGTAGATAAAAACAAAAGGACTGATAAAAATTAAAAGTATTTTAGTTCAGAATATTACTGTAAAAATCGTTAGTGTGTATGGAAGCATAAACATTTGCATGCACAGCACTCAAATCAATATCGTGCATTAGGGATGCACAATATAGAATTTTTGGTAGATACCCGATATATTGGATATCCGATATCCAATATATCGGATATACTGGATATCTGATATCAACTATTCAGTTTGGCGCTATCGGCCAAATGAGTAGAATGGACTGGTGGTGAGGGTTTTTTTCTCCCCGGTTAACTGCTCTCTCACTTTCCCTTTTGGCTACCATGAACTCATCACTATTCTGATCATCGTAACGATCAGAATAGTGGTTGTTGAGATGATTAATTAGGTTGGAAGTGTTGCAGGACTTTGTTGTTGTTTCTCCTCGCTTCATTGCAAATAGAAGTTCTGCTATCAGTTTCCAACACTTTAAAAAGCTGACATTTTCTCTTGGCCCTGCTCACCGTCCGTGGTCAGATTAGGTTGCCGTGTGACGTCATTACTTTGTGCTGTGCTGCAGGCATCATTGTCACGGTCTGTCATATAAAACCAACGTCTTTTATATCGGTGAGTTATTTTGACGGAATGTCCGGTAATAAATTTTACAGTCAACATCGGCCGATACCGATACCATGGAGATAATATCATGCATATTTGCCAAATTTCAGCACGGTCGCTATTTTTCAAGATGGCTGCCAATCAATTATTGCCATAAAGTGTTGCACATTCTTATGACTTGAATGAACTGTTTGTCATGTTTTCAGAGTTGGTTATCCTCTTCATACAACTTCAAAGTAATAATATGGAGCAAAATTAGAAACCGAAGGTAACTGGAAGGAGGTAAGTTGTATGAAAAGTACACAAGCAGGGCAAACACTTTTGAACGGCGCTGTGTTCAGGAAAGAATGTTTTCTAGTTTACACAGAGTAAATAGGCAGGCGGTCCAATATGTGTTTAATCACACAGAAATACATTTTCTTTGTTTAGTTGTCTATTTAATTCTATCCAGGATCAGATTTTTAAAAAATCTAATTACAGAGAGAAGCGGCAGATTGGATGGCATGCCAGGCTGTGTGTGTGTGTGTGTGTGTGTGTGTGTGTGTGTGTGTGTGTGTGTTCTCTCACACACAGCAGATAAACTCATCAATCCAGGATACGCTTCCTGTCGGTGAAGGTGATGATTGTGGTTTGCGGTAACAGCAGAGAAATTGTACTTTTGGGTCTTTGGTTGCATGTCAAGTTTGTTTACCACCATGTCAGCTTAAGCCGGCCCATCCCAGGAGATTACATAGTTGAGCTGTGTGTTAGTGGCTCCTCCCTTACAGCTGAACACACAACAAGAATGCTGCCAAGCAAACGGTGTCGCTCTGATGCAGTTTGTCCATGTTTAAATGAAGTATCCAGTAGACGTTTAGATGGAAATCCTGGTTACAGACGAAGTAGAAATGACGCATTCTCAAAGACCAGAGATGTAAAAAAAAAAAACAACACTGTCTACCGAAAGCTGGGTTTGTTGTTGTTGCCTGTATCTTTTCATCGTCATCTATCTTTTTTTCAATGAGAAACTCTTGTTTTAGAAAGATGAGCTTTGTATCTCGACATAACGAGAAAGATAAAAACATGCTTTAATGTCTGAGAAAAAGGCATAAACTCTTTTTCACATCATCCGTTTCCTCTACACGTCTAAAAATGCTGAGAGGTTTTTGCTGTTTTACTGTTGTGATCTTTATTTAAAAGAGAACATATTTTGGTTTTAGTAGGATATAAATCTCGTTTTAACTTTTTAAGCTTTTTTAATCTCGTTGAAACAAGAACATTTTGTAATTTTATCAAGATTCTGCTCCCGAATTTATTTCTGAGCTCTGGCAGCTAAAGTCTTCCGTACTGAAGTTTGCGGTCAGAGTAATTAATCCTTTAAATGTATTAACAGGTGCAATTTGTTCTTATAATTTAGATAAGGGATTATGTTGGCATGAAAAAAACAAAAAAAAAAGGATTAAAACAAGACAAAAAAAGTGCATCAAATATGACATCACAGGTAATTGTGTGAAGGTCTGACTCCCTTCACTCCGTCGGCAGCAGAAACGCACGTCGCCTGCGTACTGAGTCATTCATGAAAGATCTTCAGCAGGGAGCCACAGATGGACAGAGCGTGGTATGTCGGCTGCTTCCTCTAACAGAACGCCAAAGCGGCGCTGCGCCTTGTGCCAGAGAAACTCATGTTTGCCTCTTGCAGTCCTATAATAAGACTTACACACAGCACGACTGAAATATTACACATCATAAATACTTTTCTGTCTGACTTCTTTCCTTCACCTCTTCTTTTGTGAAAATACCTTCTATTTTCTTTAAAATTCTATCTTCTACATTAACAGAATTAACAAATCGACAGTATATTTGACTTTTATTTCATATCTTTAGCTACAATACTGCCTCTACATTAGCTCCACTTAAAATGGTTTTTTTGTTGTTTTTATTACACTGTATGTAAACAATCCAGCCAATAAGAGAGTCACATTACCCATCATCACTCGTGGCAAACAATGTCACTTAAGTTTTCAACCATTAACCGAGCTCAGCCAGTGAAGGTTTGAGCGATTTGTTCAGTCTTGTTACCAAGAGAACCAAAGATATTTATGTCCACAACGCAGGATTTAGATCCCTAAGATTTTATGTGCATCTATCATGAGATGTATGTTATTTTGTAATGAGGTGTATGTTGTTATGTAACAACCGGGAAGATGGCTATTGTTTGCGTATTCAAAAAAATAATGCAACATTTCAGAAGGTGCACAAGATCTCCAGAAAATTCCTGTATACAAAAAAATCTCAGATGCAACACACTCAAAGATCCAAGCAGTGATTATTCAGACTGCTCGTACTTTATCTATCTTGCACATCCGACACTAATTTTGCTGTAATGTATTCAATGAGTTTTATAACCTGAAACAAACATTTTTTCTGTATTTGCACACTTCACAATCTCAGAACTATAACTTTCTGACATAATGCTAATTTTCACATTGGCCCATGTCATTTTTTGCCTAAGTCATCTTTTGGCACCAATGACTAAGACACAAAACCCAAAACCACTTTTTTCCAAAATCAAATGGCTAATCCAAAATTAGCTACGTAACCGCCAAGTGTTTTATTTAAAAGCCGTACAGAAGATGAAGATGTCATAGTTTCTCTATTGGACCCTGTTACATCCGTGAATGGGTCTTGGATGAGTGGAAGAGAATGTTGAATGTTGGTTGATGCTTGTGCTGTCAGCTTCGGTAGGAAAAAGAGAAAAGTGGGGCAAAGCAGGGCGAGCAAATCTGTCTCGCGTCATGACAGATGAAAGACCTGCAAACATTGTAATTCCTCTTGGGTTTTGTTGTTACAGTTCTTTTGGCTTTCATTTTATTCCCCAACGAAATAAAACTGATTCTACAAACTTAAAAAAAAAACTACAGTTTTGCGTTTCCACCCTTCTGTCACTGCAATCTGGCAACCTTTTCCTGCAGACATGTGCGCAGCTCCTCACTGCACAGGTTGGCTATTTCGCATCATTTCTTGACTTGAAGCATGTGTCTACAAACAGCATGCTGTGAAACACGCCATCTTCCTCCCACTATGTCTCAAATAATAGATTTTTCTTTTAACCGTGTCCCAGCAGGTGTGAGACAGATGCGTATAGACTTGTGGAAACAGGGAAGCCGGGACCACAAGTCCACAGACACATGCATGAACAAATATAGATGCAGGCAGAGGAAGGGGATAACTAGAACAACTCAAAATCCAGAAGAACGACCGAGTCTGTGGCACCAAGAGTCAAAAACTTTTGCACCTCTTTCTAATACTCTGAAACATTTCAGAAGTTTCTCAGTTTTGAACAATTTATAAATCTCTCGTCCATCACTCTCTTGTCACAACCTCTAAAGTTTTCCTTACATTCAGACAATGAAAGCGGCATCTCATTCAGCAAAGGGAGGCCAGTCTGGTAACGACTCGACGTTAATTCACACCTTGCTCTCAGCGGATGTAGGCGGACCACCGGAGAAGCTGAGCGCACTGTGGGGCCGTGATGGAGGAAGCCACTGTTTGCTCTACGGGGGACGACACAGAGAGGATAAAGGTGCAAAACCAAGAAGGGTATTTCAAGACATGTTGAGAAAGGACGTCAGTGCTCCTACTTTTAGCTTTCACTATCACATACGCAACTTTTGTGACACCTTCCTCCGGAATTGTGCAAACAATAGAATATCACATTTTGCAAATAATTTCTTGAAATGTGATGCTTGGCTAATGACTTGCTGTTGCGCGAGTCCAAACACAGAGAGATGACCGACAGTTAATACAATTCCTAAATATACCTGGTGGAAACATGGGAGAAAGCAAATTAACAGCCGTGTTCAGACCGCCAGAGAGCAAATAGACTTTAATCTAGGACAGAACAGAAGGATCTGACAAGGTGTGACTGAAAAAGCGAGGTGTCAGTGCTGGGGAAGGGATTATTAGAATGAACACGGATGAGTTTCTTTACAAAAACAAGAACACAGTGAAAAAACTTAATCACAATCCAAATAATGGAGAAAAAAAAGTGTAACAGGAAAACAGGATGTTAATGATAGAACACAAAGAAACCCCTAAAAGCCCCAGAATGAATGTTTACAGAGGAATAAAGTCATCGCAACATTAAAAGACAAGGTACACCAAACCACAAGATGATCAAAAAATACAAAATGAAAGTTCAAAGGGTCAATACTCCAACAACCCATTGAAATGCTCGAAACGATTTCAGCAACTGAGTGCTAATGGTGGCGGATAGTGGTTTTGATGTTAACAAAAGGAAGAAAAAGGTGAGGAAAATTGGGGTTACTTGAAGCCCCCATTACTGTAATTTGCATAACTAATCCCAACATGTAAGCATTGTGTATATTCTGATCTATTGTTTTGCTGGTCCAGCCAGGCTTCCCTTAGGACAGTTTAACCATTTTGGGTTCTTGCTTTCTAAGATAACATCACCTTGGAGTTTCCTGCACTGCAGCAGCTTTTGTCCTGTCACATCAGTGGCTAAAAATAATCTTTTTCTGTCACATTTGGATTCTAACACTTCTTCAGCACACGCTAAAACAAAACAAAAAATACAAAAAATTAAGTAAGATTTCACAAAAGAAGGTCAAATCCCCAGACGCTGACATAACGGGTGCATAAAAAGATTTCCAAGATCAAAGATCTGCGGATACACGTCTATGTAAAAATGCACAACCTGGTGCAAATCAATGAGTCATCCAGCATGCGTCGGCTTCAAATAGAGATAAATATCAGCTTCTCTTGTATCTGAAACATGTAAAGTGGTGAAAAAGTCTGGCTACAAACATTCACATCAGAAAATCAACGGAACTGTCAACATAATTTTTCTACATTATCCATCAAACAACCTTTTGCCTCAATTTACATGGAGTTCCTGCTCTGAGCGTAGAAATGGAGCGCCGCCAGAAACTCAGACAAAGCGGTGAGCATCTGTTTGAGGTGGAGAGCGTGCCATCTCTGTTTCTATTCGCCAGAGCTGACCTCAGACAGACCAGAGAGAGGTTTGTGTGTGTTACGTCCAAAAAGGGCACAACATATTCAAGGACACGGGCAAAAATGAGGGTTCAAAAAAATAAATTTTACTTTTAAACTCTTGAACTTTTCTTTTGATTCAGCTGCTTTGATTTTCTGTGGATGGGGAAAAAAAAGAGAGGGAGTTAAATACCCTTAATTCCCCATTTCCCAAAAGAAAGAGAGGAAAAAACAAAAAAAATTACAAAAGTATTAACAGAAAGTTGGACCTGGTGAGCCAATCAAAAAGAACAAAATGGTACAGCAGGGGGCCAACCCTGTACAGGGCAGTCGAAGCCCCTTTTGTACCGGACTAAAGCAAAAAAAGAATCTACTAGAAAGAAAGAAAGAAAGAATCAAAACAGGACAACCGGTCCCACCGGGCCAAAATCACAATGAAAACAGCAACCAAACAAAGGCTAACAAAAATACCGCATGGCAGGCTGGAGATGTGTGCGTCAGGAGCGGAAGGGCGGATCTCCACACATGTCGAAACCCAGCCTATTTACAGGCGGGCCAACAGCGCCACAAATTAACGAAATGACATTAATTACGAAAAAGGGATTATCCCAACTCCAAAATATATTAAACAAAAAGCGATTCAACTAAAGTCAATACACAAAACAATTTAGAGAAAAAAATCTGAATTGTAATGTGCCCAAAGCACATAACAACATACAATTATGTTTGTTGAAGTGATGGGTTTCTATAATGTTACACAATCAAAAAAAGAAAGCAGATGGTTTTACTTCTACAAATTGATTTGGTCGTGAAGATGCAATGGTGTAAAGTTTTACTGCGGCAAAGAAAAGGTTCATGAATTTGACTTTTCCCTTTAACTCCAGTGGCGCCCCGATATCCAAAAGGTTGCTGGCTCAACTCTGGCATTGCGTTGGGTTTCCTCCGGTTCCTCCCGCTTCCACCCACAGTTCAAATACACTGTGGAGGTGGAGAGCGTGCCATCTCTGTTTCCCATGGGAGGGAAACAGAGATGGGAGGTCCCATGACCTCCCATGTCAAGATAGATGGAGTAAAATGACGATGGGACGAATATCTTTGGTGTCAACAGTTCTGCCAGACTGCCACATTTAACACAACACAGAGCTGCAAAAGATGAGAGAAAGAGGGCTACAAAAACAAGAAGTAACTGACGTGCAGGGCAGAGGGTTTTTTTTCAACAGTGGCAGTTTTTCATATGGCTCACCACACGGGGATCATGACTTGAGGGGCGTCACATAGATTCAATAATTTTTTTTTTTTTTAAATCAGCTCAGTTAGAAAATATGACGTATGGCTGGTGGCTTTTGATGACAAGCTGAACTCTGATTCATAGTTTCTGAGGCCTTGTAAACACAAGGACTTGCACTGGGTTTTCATAAAAATTAACATCTCTGCCACATTGTTTAAAAAAAATAAAACCAAACCAAAAGGATTGGTTTCTGAAAAGTTTTTATCCACACGAATCTGCACAAATCCCTCCCTAAATGCTGTTTTAAACACTCCAAACCCATAGAGGGCAGTGCAGCGCAAAGCTAAAACCCATGTCAGCCAATCAGATTTTTTCAAAACAAACACAACTTCCTGTTATGAGTTAAGCAAAAAGGACATTCATTTCTGTGGACAGATTTCTAGGCTGGGCTACTTTTAAAGTAGCGTATTAAGATATAAAGTTAACAAAACACAAGACGATGTCGACTGGGAATCGCGTCAAAGCAAGTATGCGGATAGAGCGGCACATTATTTGTCGCAGACTCTAATGCGTAGGACCTCAAATCTCCGTTTTCACACAGACACAGGCAAACGCAAATACAGAGTTTTATGAATAATCATTTTTGATGATGCTAAACAAAGTTTTTGTATGGATGGAAGCAGGAAATGCATAATTATGTGTTTGTTTTCCCAGATGTCCGGCTACATGTGGGCTAGCCCTGACTGGCTGGCTGCTCCATTAAACAGCTGCTTATGTAATTCTTAAGGAGTCTGGTATTGATTAAAATCTCTTTATGCATGAATATTCATCTGTCAAGGTTGTAAAGGTACAATCTCTACTAAAACATCGTATTACTAGAGTTACAGAAACTCAACAGCAGACCCATTGGAAAAACTTATAAATAATGTATTTTCTAACCCCATTAGCAGCTGTGGTATCTTCCCCCCCTAGGAAAGCCTTGCTAATTTACCCACATCACATCATTAATAGATTTGTTTTTCCCCGTTAGGACAGTGTGGGCTTAATGCATCAACAAGAACATGCATGTAAACACCGTTTTGATTCAAAGACGACTTGCGTCAATACTTCACCTTTTGTTTCTCAAGTGAAACTACTCACATTAGGTGGAGGAAATTCTCCACTGAAGGTGCACTCAGGTTTCAGGTTTGGTTGTGTTGCTCAGATATGGATAAAAGTGCTTTTTAAAAATAGCAAAGTGGAGGCAATAAGAGGTTCGAAAAATAAAGAGGGAGAAAAGGTTTAAACGTAGACTAAACGTTATGAATGAGTTCTGTCTGTTTTGATGCTGGAAAAATACTATTTCGCAATCGCAGTGTTTCCATTAAATAAAAAATGGGATTAAAATCATATTAGAATTTACATGATAAGTTATTAGAAAAAAAAACGTACCGCACCATCGTTGTCCAGCTACTTCCTGATGTCTTCTTCTTCATGGTTTGCACCAACGGCAACTTCCGGTCGTTGGTTGTGTAGTAACGCAGCTAATGTTAGCCTTCCTGCTAACACAATCTTTTCAGTATAGGCCAATGCATGTTGCCATTTCCCTTTCTTGAATTATGGTAACCTGCAAACAGGACATTTTAAGCCTTTATTTCAACAGTTTCAGTAAACTCCAGTAGAGGTTGTATCTATTGAGATTAAGACTCTTTCTACTGTCAGTTTTTATCAAAAGTGCTTTAGTAATTTCAAACACACATGCTGTGTCATTTCTGCAGACTGGTTGCCAGCTTATTAGGCCATACGCTGCCAAAAATAAACTGTGTTCATGTCTGCTGCACGTGCGAGTTGCTGTGACATGTGGCGCAGACGGCAGATATCAGATGGTAACCCCGTAGCCCTGTTCCTGGGTGGTTTGTCGTCTCCGGGGGCAGGAAGGTGGAACTGAATGTCAAGAAGAGAGCAGAGTACCAGAGGATGAGGGCAAACGAAGCAACCCAAAACTGAGAATCTGGGCCTTGTAGACAGCCCAGAAAAGATGATTTTTATTATTTTATTTTTGTGAATCGGAGGAGGATAAAAGGCGTCAAGTGGGAGAGAGCAGTCTAGAAACACAGAAACTATCTTTGTTGAGGAATCCATGGCAACGTTCCCACTTGAGGCATTTGTTTTCCTAGCACTTTGCAGAGAAAAGAATCAGGTGGTTCACGTAGTACTTTAACACACACAGAGTGGTTTTATTTTTGCAATTCTTTTCTCAGCCATTCAATAATCACATCACCGCCTTCACCACGAGATGGACCAGCGGCTGCGGATCGATTCGGACTCCTTCCTCACCTGCTGCAGGTTCGCAGGTTTGGAACAGGAAATGGGCTTATGCTGTTGTTGGTGTTATATTTCTCTGTTATTAATATGCTCGCGTGGCGTTCTGCAGAACGACAGGCGCAGCAACAGCTGCCCATGTGTTTCATAAACTGTATTGTGTAGTAACGTGTCCATATGTTTTCACATGACTTTTATTTTATGGTAACATGTGAAACACTGGATGAACTTAAACACATGGAATGTTTTCCTCACAATTTATATGGTGTGGTAACATGTGAAACGCATAAGAATAATGTGAAGAAAACATTTTCTGTGTTTGACATGTGAAACACTGGATAAATATATGTAGTAACATGTGAACACTTTGCTGATGCATGCGGAATTACATTGTGAAACACCCGGAAAATCCCTACACATGTGGAATATATTGTCACGTTTCACATGTAGAATTTATGTTTATTAACATGTGAAATACACTGGAAAAATGTGACATTTTTTTATCGTCATGTCACATACTGAATTTATTTGCTGCAACATGTGAACACTTGGTTGACATGTGGAATTAAATTGTCTAGTAATATGTGAAACACATGGAAAATTTCCTACATATGTGAAATGTCTCATCTATAACATTATGTTCTTGTAACGTGAAAAACATCAGAAAAACCTAACTGTGTGAAATGTTTTTCCATATGTGCATGGGTTTTATAACATGTGAACACTTGGTTGACATGTGGAATTGCATTTTAGAGTAACATGTGAAACATATGGCAAATCCCCACTCATAAAACATTTTCTCACCTGTTCCATATGTTTCCCATGTGTCATAACATATTTAACTGTAGAAAATTTTGTCACATGTGTCCACAATGTCCACAATACATGTGGAAACTGATGAAAAAGCTTGTCTTCAGTGTCATATGTGGAAACTGTATAACATGAAAAAAAACAACCTTTGAATATGAAATATTTACAATCTGAAAATGTTCCCAGATGTAAAACAAGCTTTTCACATGTTACAGATTTTGCTGCAGTTATATTCTCCTGTCTTTCTGGTGTAATCACATTTGCAACTGTGTTGTATTCTGTAAGACATTCAAATAGCTTTTAGTTTGAAGTCTTGATTATTTTAATAAAAAGGAACAGGAAGAACGTGATCGTCCTCGACAACCATTAAGGACAGCAATCCGAATCAGAAAGACAAATGAAGCATCAAAATTTTGTCAGCCTCCTTTGTCAAAGACAACAGACCTCTAGTAACGCCAGGCAGGCGCTGTTGGATTTTTCTTTCCAATCATGTTCTTGCAAAATAATAAACTGGTTATTACCGCACATTATGAGTGGCGCACAAAAAAATCTATTTATGTGACAAGAAAAGTGGTTGGCATTCTTTCACACACAAAATGGGGGGATTTTTTTTTTTTTTTAAAGGGAAAAGAAAAAGAGCTTCATGATGACTCAAGTCTAAGACAGCTAACAATCATGAAGCCCAATTATGGCGGAGAGTAGACAGGCGACCGGCTGTTGGAGAAATGCTTTTGTTTAATGGCATGGAACAGAATGTGAGTCTTTTTTTCTGCGCAATGAAAATCTCAAAACCGATGAAGTCCAAACCGAGACAGGATTATTATGAGTACTATTCACGTACATGTAAAATAAATTAATGTTTTAGAACCAATATAAGCAGAGAGAGAGTGTTACATACCATTTGAATTTAAATAAAAATAGTCTTTTTGCACTGTTAACCATCTTAAAGGTGACAGAATGTTTGAGTTTGTACATGACACTAAATCGTAAGAGGACGATTTTGTTTGATATACAAACAAGTTTATACAAAAAATAAAAATGAGGATGGCCCCTTCAGTCTCGAACGACTGTACAACGAACAACATTCATAAGGACACAGAAGAGCAAGTTTGATAGAGGGGATTTGATCTCAACCCAGTAGAGTGTTTTGGGATAAATTCAGAAGAATGAAGAGATGAACAATCTGGCAAAGAAAGTCGGTTCTCTTCTGAGGTCGACTGTGGAGGTGATGGGCATTCTTCATAAAGTGGAGAACAACCCTAAAAAAAACCTCTTCAGCGAGAGGCTTCTTCAGAACCGCTGTTACACAGACTGCTACAGGATCTACATCTTGTTGTAGAGCAGGATCTACAACAACTCAAGAAAAGTGGACAAGACATGTATTTTCCCTTTGGAATCAATAAAGAATGTTTTGAATTTAAATTAAGCCGATGTCATTAGTGCTGTTTTAAAAAATGTGAATTTTGTGTTGGATTGTATTTTGCTCTTTGACAGCTGCCAAGCCGCTTCCCTGCTTATTAGCAAAACATCCAGCACAAGAACCGACTAATGGAATTCAAATGAGGAGCTGTGTGACACGATGGCAATAAAGGTGAAAGATGCTCACAGTCTGATCATCTCTTACAAGATGCAAGATCGTGACTGATGAGTTTAATTACGCAGCAAATGTATGCAACGACAAAAGGTCAAATTCTGTAGGAAGTTCCTGAATCGCCTACGACATGGATCCGGGTTTTTCTTTTTTTTTTAAGACATTGTTTTTCAGCCCATAACTTTTAGCTTGAAATAATGTGATATTAAAACAAATGCAATGTCTCTCCACAAGCCCCTAAACAGAAGCTCCAGCTACAGAACATAAAGCAAGTTTAAGCTCTAAAACAACAGAAAGATAACAAAGCTAGAAAAAAACTTATACTAATGGCTATAGTAGGTTTAGTGAGAGTTTCCATGAATAGATCAGAAATGTTAATGTATGTATGAGGCAGACGACTGTCTAATATTTATTCACTCGCTCAGCATCAGAGACGATGGAAAACAAAAGGCCACGAGAGAGAAAATGTGTGCGGCGAGGGGAGCCGCTGTTGACATTTGCTAACAATTGTTAATGTTTTTACACTGTAAACTTTTCCATCAGATCGATATAGGAGGATAGAAAATGTAACTGGCCTTTTGATGCTGCAAGCGTTAGTCATGGAGCATCTCCAACCAGATACAATGACTTATATTTATGCTTTGTAAAGATTTTGTCAGCTTCATTCACAATGTACTTTAGCAATGTGTTCTGTGTGCAGCAGCCATATTGGAAGGAACTCGGCAAAATCTGACTTTCTCCAGCTGGAATTCAGACTTCATAGAGCATTAATGTACTTTTTTATGGAAAGATTTGACTTCAAAGTACAGCAGGAATGCACCGAAGTCCCAAAGGAAAAAATAAAAATAAAGAGGGCAAAGGGTAGGATTGGCTACGTTAGCAACAGTATATTTACTACATTCACAAAGAAGGAAAAAAAGGCAACTTTTTGCAGAAATATAACAATGTGTGTTAACAGGACTTAAAAACAGCCATATAACAAGTGTGTTATTACCACACACTTGTATTACTTGTTTTCCAACCATTAGCTTCATCTCCATTTTCTCAGGACAAAATATATGAAAAAAAACTGCCTTGAAAATAAGACTACAGATTTTAAAAAGTAAAGCCTCACAAATAAACAAGGCTGTGTTTTTTTAAAAAAAGGTTGACGATTTGGTAAAAAAATAGTTTTGAGGTTCTTTACCAATGTACAATCATTGTGAGGATAAATGCTAATTTTGAAATAATACAATAAAAAAATATACATTCATTCACACTTCCTCTGTCTGCTGAGCAGGGCCTCTGCGCTCTTCATCCTCAGTAGCTGTGTTTCTATTAACTTTAAAATTGTGCAATTTGACATTTTGGAAGCAAATTTGCTTAGTGGAAAAACGGTAATAAAGTTTTAGCACTAGGATCAGGTGGTTTTTCAGTTCCATTGGAGTTAGTGTATTTGGCAAAACCGCAACGGAAACTCTACTTTCGCATCACACAAGTCACGTGATCAACAACCAGATGTTAATGCTGGCAGAAAAGATGAAGAAGACAATATTATGAAAAGACCAATATTTTGAGAGAGAGAGAAAAAAACGTATTAAAGTTCCTTCCCATAGACATTAAACGCTGGACTCACAAAATTATTCTGAACTCCGACTTGACCTAATGAGGTATAAAGTTGAAATATAAAGACAACAAATGTGAGGTTTGAGTTTCACATTTGGTGATTTTTTTCCCCCCTCTTCCCATGTAATGGTTTGATTGTTGAAGGTGTAAAGCTTATAAACCACAATTTATTAGAATCTCCAGCGAGTTGTAGACGTCAAAGGCCTGGTTTTACTACTATGTTAGGAGTAGTAAAACTCCTAACATAGGAGTTTTACTAGGAGTTTAACATACTCCTATGTTAGTAGTAAAACTGTTTCAATCAATATCAATGCAAAAATACCAGCAATACCTTGTGGCACATTCTGAACGAGGAACTATAACCTTTAAGTTTTGTTAATAATGTGTGTTTTCTTGAGGTTTGGACAAAACCTGCTCAAACATGTCATAAATACTCATCCCTCTGTGTTTGGTATCGCTCTCTCACATTGGTCTACCGGACTATTAGCTCTCCCTGCAGGGTCCTTTCTTGGCCTGTTAATTAGTAGTGAGTTTTCAGCCCAATTTCACCTCATACTTATTAGCTCTAACTGCACAGCTCCTTTACATAAGTGGCCAGTGCCTGGCTCGTGCTGTTAAACAAGTATCTCTGTCTACTGTTGCCACACCACTTTAATATTGCTTGCATTCTGTAATGAAGTTACTCTGAAGGGAGACCCCGTTGCGAGTGGTGATTAAATTTTCCTTTCGGCCTTCTGGCTTTCATCTGGTTGTTGGCTTTGAAACAGAATTCAGCAAAAACAATGTTCCGCAGATGTACCTACAAGACGGGCAACTGTTTCGTCATTAAATAATATATATTAAATGGCCAGGACCCCTTCACTGGGTGTTTTGCCCCTCAACAGCAGTAGGTTTTCTCCTGTTTCTACATGGATGCATAACAGAGGCAGGCTCATTTCTCTTTCCCCACCCCAACTCTCCATAATCATTAGTTGTACCCCTACATATCTCCTCTCTCCCTTCATCTTTTATCCATTCTACCATCCATCGTCCACCTGCTCTCTCAGGATCCGACTGGCTGGTTTCATCATTTTCCCGCTTTTGTCTAAGCAGGATAGATGGTGTCATAGGGAGCAAAATGACTCAGCAACATGTTTCTCCTGGAGGTGCCGCCTAATGTATGCCAAGGCAGGTGCTGCCAGATGGCTGGGTTTTAGGTCCAAGGATGGCAGAAGGTCACGCTGCTTCTTCTTCTGTCAGTGGGTGAAGCGAGGCGAGGGTGGGAAGGCCAATATGATATGCAAACTTTTCAGCATTGAATAAACACATAAAGCCATCAATTTGGGGTACTTCCTACCTTACAATTTTACCAACCTGCAGTAAAATCTTTGAATTCTCTTTGCATCTTCCACATTGCCACTTTTATACGACAACCTCAGTGTGAAGCCTTGACCTTAAAATTACAGAACTTGCTGCCTTTAGGCTCATTTTTCGTTCATCTTGTCTGGTCACTGAACTGAAGGAAACTTCTTCCACTCTTGCATCCAACAAAGCTTCTCAATTGTTGAAGGCAGCAGTTAAGAATCGCTCCTGTAGTGTAGAGTAAAACAATTTAACCCCTACTATTGTAGGTGAAGAAACTTTCAACGTGGTGTCTAAATGTTTTCTGAATGATATCAGTTATGATCAATGCATGATCACTTTCTTGGGGCAGGTAACAAGATCTTGCTGTATAATATCTTGCAATATTAAAACATTACAAAATTTCTCTTTGAGGTGACGGCTGTCTCGCGAGCACTAACCAACTGCAGTCAGAAGATGCTCCAACTGCTCTTAAATCATTAGTTTGGCAGCATTTTGAGTTTCCAGTTGCAACAATAGAGTGTGACAGAGTTACAAAACAAGAAACGAGCAATAGCTTAGAACAGGAAGTTGTTCAGATGCTGAAGAAGGCAGAAAGCATAGCTATAACTTCCAACGATTGGTTGTCTAATGGTACGTTGAGCTTCATCGCAATGACAGCACACCCTATCAATAGCAAATTGAAGATTTCTTCATCATTCCACACCCCAAAACCTGATTGGGGAGTGTTGCTCAATAGGCAAGAGGGGATGTGTGCAAAGGAATGAGCCCCCTTTCCCAGCTGACCATGTTCCTGCCCTGCCCACCACAGTGGACTGGACCACAGAAATATAAGGAATGGGAGGCAGCAGTTAGATGGATTTTCTCTCTACAAACCTTTGGTTAACAGCTAAACGTAGAGTGATGGAAAAAGGGAATTGAGGAAAACAATGATGAATGGTGTGTGAAAAGCAATCTGATTAAAAGCCATCTCTCCTTGAGACAAGATGCTGAAAAGCTGAGCTGAAGATGCTTCCAAGTGAGGAAAGCTGGTCGATATCAGCTCTGCTCACTGTGGACACATTTTGTTTTTGATTGAAGGTGTCAAATGGAAAAATCTGATGTTACTCAGTCGCAGCACCACTGAATCAGAAACGTCAACAGAAAGGCCAAGCTGTATGACTACATGTAGGGGCCTTTAACTATACTGTAGTCCTGCCACATGCAATAATTAGCGAGGTGACTTAGCTAACCATTTATGCAATTGAGCTGTTTTATGAAATTGACAGCTTGGAAAATATTTTTGATGCATGATGATAGGATCTGTCACATCAGTTTTGCTCGTTCCAAGAGGTAACCTGGTGAATTTAGTCGTATTCTGAAAGATTTTATGACCCTGAATGACTCTTTTACAGAGGAGTGGGGATCCTGAAGGAGAGATAAACCTATTTTGTTTGATTCACAGGCGACGCTGCAGACCTGAGCTGCTCAACCACGATACTTTTAGAGAAAAAGCTTTTTCCCCATCCAGTGCATCCAAAAGCTGAACTTTACTAGTCAGAATGCTTTTAGTCTTAGCTACAGCTCTGTTTTTTTTAAAAGTATGATAGTGTAATCTACACATAATGTAACTTTCACTTCAGAAATGTCTGGCAGATGTTTTTAATCGTGTGAATATTCTTTCTCATTGAAAAGTAATTAGCCTTCAAATTGTTTATTACAGTTAAACGCTGTACATCTGCTATAAAAGCAGCAAAATAAACACTTGATAATGATCAGTTAACCAGGTACATCTGATTGGCAGGATTTTATTAAAACCTTAACAAGCAAGAAATGTAGATTTCAGAATTTCTGTATTTAGCCTCGTTAGTTTGGAATACCCCCTTACATTATTTTTTCTCTATATTGGTGTTTGAAGTTGTAGTGGGGTCCCTGTTATTAGTAAGGATGAATAAAACCTAAATTATGAGGAAAAAGCTTACTTATTACCCTTTAATACTTTTCTTCGGTTAACCTAGTCCATCTAGATCTATATGCTAATGCTTACAGTCACCTGATAGTGTACTGGATTTTCAGGCATGAAAACACTCTTAATCTCAAATTGTACCCATAGACATTTGGAAAACAACATGAAAAAAACACAAATGCAAAGCGGAGGTCAACATTTTTTCCAGACTTTCTGAATTGACACATCTCACATTGACGCCTCATTGCATTGAGTATTGAGTATTTTAAGAACAGTGTTGTGAAATGTGTTGATTTGATGGCCAGAAGGTGGGCCCATTGTTGCTGCTTATTCTAAATAACAGTTTGGTGTATAAACGCGTAAAGGTGGATGGGAATGTGCTGCTGGGAGTGCTTGCTCAGTCTTTGTTGCGCTCACTGGGGGTTCTCCCCTCCCTGGAAGAAGGTTTCTTCTCCCAGTGATGGATGATGGGCAGAAATGAGATTTTCCTCCATCATCCTGCCGTCAGACCCGGAGGAATCCGCAGGGAGGCAGTTCTCCAAGCTCCATGTCTGCTGTAAATGTCTTCTCTCTGGCTGCATCTCATCACTTACAACCCTTGCAATGCCCTTGGGCCTCCCTCTGGGTGTCAAAGCGACCGGAGTATTTCTCTCTGTCAGTCGTTACAAATGTGCCTAATTTGTTTTCTCTCTCCTGTTGCTTATTACTTTATTGAAACGTCACTTTTCTTACAACTAAATATCAATGCATTGATCTGAATACGGCTCCAAGAAAGGGAACAACACCAGACACAAAGATCAAGGTACAGGAAAAAAGAGCTTAAATCTAAATAGCATAGTATGTTACCTTCTGAAAGTATTCACAACCCTTACTAAAATCACAAACTTTTACTGGGGATTTTATGTGATAGACCAACAGATTAATGTCGGTTAAGAAAAATTATCTTGAATTGTTCCAAATAAAATCTGAAAATTGTGGGGCTGCATTTAGAATTATCCCAATTTTGTACTGATAATTTACATCCATCATAAATGTGAGAATTTAAAATAGAATTAGCTTTAAACTTCTCACAACTCTTAGTTATTTATCTGAAAAATAGTGAGGCACAACTACAAACCTCAATAAATATGCAAGTGTAGCATAATAAATTATCATGACAAAATATTTTTGTCACATTTCAGTAATATATAGATTCATTGTACGTAACAAGGGATGCTAAAGCTAACAATGCGCTAAATGAGCTTCAAAACAAACTCCTTGGTGCCTTCTTCAACGAAACAATGCAAATTCGACAGATATGCTGTTGAGTTTTCATCAACATATCAATATGCCAGCAAGAGGAAATAACACACAGGACTATGGACTCTGATAACATATCTGTCATGTTGCTCCATGCCTACTAGTCTCTGCTAAAACAACGCAGACCTGTCCAAAAGACTGTCACCAGACTATTTTCGATGAATGGCTTTCAGAAGGGCACCCACATGGGAAAGACACATTGATGTGGAGAAATATACACGTATCATCCTACGGTACACATCACAAATGAGGGCAATGGGTAAGGTGTTAAGGTCAGAGTGGCCAGAATTGAGCAGAAGAGAGCCAAAGTATCACATGCTGAGAAGATCCAAGGTCACTTCTTCTCCATAGACTAGCACAGTATGTCACTGCGACTGCACAGTGCCCAAGGAACCTTTTTATACCAGGTACTATGAACATCTTCAGTGTCTCCTTTGAGGAACCCAGCACTCTCAACAAACACCAGATTGTTCACAGTTCCTGATGGTACCTCCCCCCTCAGGGTGACCACAGCAGCAGGAAGGAGGATTCACCCCAGCAAAGTGGGGGTCTCTTAACCAGCTCTCCTGTTGGACAGAAGTTGGGAAGCCATGGATGGAGTTGTTTACCCCATGTGCTGGACTTTTATCGTTATGAGTCTTCTCAAAAGAGACATTCTCCTTTTGGAAAGGCTCCATGCCTGTGGATACGTTTCCTGTCCATGCTGTCCCATCCATAATTCAGTTCTACAAAACCATTAAATCAATCTGCACAAGTTACAATTCGGTAATATCGTACTCATAGGAACTATTCATATTAAGCCAAATGAAGTGAAGGTTATTCAGATTGCGACAAACGGGTCCAACATCGTTCTAATGTGCTTTCAGCCATTTCTAACTAGATTTCTCTGCAATACCTTCTCTGAGAGAAAAGGCCAAATTCTAATAATGTCACAATTTTCTCCATGCCGTGGGCTCATGTCGGTGGTCCAAGCTAGTCTGATGATGATGATGAGCCTCTCTCGAAGGTCCGTTGTGACCTTCTGTCTGGTCTATAATGGCATCATCAAGTTGATTTGCTACAGGGCTCCACGCAGAGGTCACTAAATCTCTGAAGGAACTTTTCTGATTAAAACTATCCTGGCAATGTTTGCTGGAGCAAACAAAGCCTTTCTCCGGCATAAAAGATTGTTGCCTTTTATTGCTCTTTCCTTCTGTCGACATCAAGGTTCATTTTCCTTGTCGCTTTGGTGCCTGGCAACGTCTTTGTGTGTTTTCATAGTAACAAAAAGTCCTGTTAAAGATGAAACCCTGTGCTGCCTTGATACTTGTCCATTCTTCATCGGGTGGCGAGAAGGAGAGGCTCTCGAAGCAACGATGAAAGAGAAATAAACAGGTGCTTCTTGTTGAATTAATTTGTATTAACATTTAAACAGGGCCGCTTTCATGCCTGCCAACACAACAATACGCTGCCTCTCAACTGAGATTATAATACTGAAGCTTTATCCATCTGACATCAAGCTCATGTGGATTACGAATTTAGTTAATCAGCTTTAAATCAACACGTTTTAGGCTATGTTCACACAGCAGGCAAATGCTACCCATGTTTTTTACGACCCCCAACTACGATGTGTCGCTTTTAAACGTAGTACTATGTAGCTCAGATAAGTATCCAATAGCTTTCAAGTAATAATTTTGCAACAGAAGAAGCCAGAATCTGTAATTCCAGACGTAAACAACGCCCGAAAATCATAATTGTGAAATTAACACTGTGTCAGTGGAGCGCATCACATATTTTTGCTGATTTATGCTAAATCGAGAGATTTACTGAAAAAGCTCACCTGAACTCTTGCGGTCTTCCTGGCGAGCTTCCACTAATAAACAGTGCCACAGCGACATTTTAACACAAGTGTGCAGGAGAAATTGAGCTAAAGTGCTGGGGACTGAATGGAGCTTGAGTGGTGTGCTTAAACCCAACTTTAAACAAGCAGCCGCCTCAGACAGCTGGAATCAGTCAAACTGCATCAGATAGGAGACAAGCATGAGTCATCACATCTTATTTATTCATTGAACATGCAGTACAGGCACCTGTAAAATAAATATTGCCTAATAAATATTGGCCCACAGAACGATAGCCTATAAATAGAGCCTGAGAAATACTATATCTATCTATCTATCTATATATATATATATATATATATATATATATATATATATATATGCATATGACAGCTGACGATTGTCAGAGAACTCTTTGGAACAACAGTGCCATACAGTGTTTGTACATTCAATCATTCATTCAGCGCAAACAGTCGGCAGCATGCAAAACATGAGATTTATGCATAAATAGATGAATATGTCACATCTTTGATTCAGTTTGGAGTCTGAATGTAATTAAGGAGCACAGAGAATCTTGGACCGACGGTTCACAGAAGGCTTACAGGGGTGAGGAAGTGCCAGCTGTTGGCTAGAAAGCGTGTCATTTATGCCTGGAAGTTAAAATCCCATTCATTCTCCTGACTTTCACGTCATATTCCAGCATACAGATAGTTTGAGGACAATGGTGACATCTGCTGGCCTTTTTTTAAGTAGTGCAGCTAAAATTCGAAACTTTTTATTCATTTATGAAATGCAAATATAAGTCCTTATGGGCATAATGCATTGACAAATTTAACTAATATAGTTAAATTAAAGGTGCAATCCTGCCAGGGCATAAATAAATGTCAAAAAATTGTTGTACATGGTTTGGTAGATGGGGAAACGTGCACAGGGCATTGCTCAGGGTGGGCTGGAGAGCCAGGAAAGATTATCCCACTAAACGAGCACGGCTTTCTGGGAGTACAGATGTGTCCATGCACAGTGGATAATCCTTTATCACATGCAGTTCAAATGATTACTCTCTCCTCTGCCAACATATCTACTTCCCACAACCTTCAAAGAGATTTTGGTGATGAGTTAGAGTAAGCTCATTAAGTTGTAGGTATGCTGTGTTTTAGACTGGCTGTAATGTTGGATCCTGAAGGAAGTTAATTATCAGTAAAAGGCACTTTTTCAATGTTGCTTTAGAGCATTCGGTCATGTTAAGAGCATGTTAATGGGTTTATGTCATGCTACAGTACGCCAGTAATAAAAGATTGTTAGTTTCCAGCATTATAAGGAGTAAATCCCAACATTTTTTAACAGGATGATCATTTGATATCCATCTCTATCCATCACACAGGTAATTTGCCAGTACCTTTGGTAAAGGTATTTAGTTTACAAGGGGTACCAAGAAATGCGTAACATCTGTATGACGTGTTAACCATATTTCAATACCTCTGTTCCATTTACACTTTTCCTAGAAGTTAGTCAGTTTTATGATCAGATTCAGAATTAGCTTCCATTGTTGCTAAGGAGCTTGCTTTGCCCAGCTGGTACTGCTCAGGCTCTTCAACATGTAAGGCCCGTCCATTTTTTCTGTCAAACTCAGCTGTAATTTCTGCCAGAGTCTTCCCCTTAGTCTCTGGCATGGTTCGACCGAGCACAACAGCAGAGACCAGACAGACGACCAGGAAAGGTAGGAAGCAGTAGTTTCCTAACCCGTTCACAATGAAAGGGAACAACATTCCAACCAGGAAGAGGCTGATCCACATAAGCGAGCCGGCAACCATGTACGCCGCTGGCCGAGCTGCCTGGTCAAAGATCTCGGCTGGTAATATGCCCGTGACCCCAGCAGGGCCCAAGCCGAAGCTGAGGATGTAGGCGAACACACATGCCATGCTGAGATACGACATTCCTGTGACACCTTGGCTCTGGAGTGTGAGAGCAACAGTGAAGACGATGGTCCAACAAACCATGAGGCTGTACCCACCGATGAGAAGGTGTCTGCGCCCCACCCGTTCAATCAGGACGTTACTCAGCAGGGCAGCAGTAAACTCAGATGCCCCTGTTCCAATGGTGATATACTGAATTTTCTCTGGTGGAATCCCTGCTTCCAGAAATATGTAGTATGCATAAAAGTAGATGGAGTCATTACCACAGAGCATCATAGCGCTGCTTGCAGTCATGACTGTCCTGAGCTGAAGTCGTAGGTCCGGATCTTTGAACAGAGACCACGGTGTTTTGGCAGGAGCAGAAGAACCAGACCTTAAGGCCGCAGACATTTGCTGCTCTTGAAGCATCTCCTCCATCTCCAGAGGGGGAACCTTTCCTCCACGCAATCTTCCAAGAGCCTGGACACAAGCCTCCTTGTCTCCACGGTCAATGAGAAGGTACCTGGGACTTTCGGGAAACCAGGGCAGGGTCACTAGCTGGATCAATGCCGGCAAAGCATTGCTAGCTAGTAAGTAGGGCCACAGAGGCTCTGAACCCAGCAGCTCAGTGAGTCCGACAACCTGTCCAAAGAAGATTCCAAACGCAGTGAAAACGGCCGAGGAAAACGCCACGGCGCCTCTGAGGTGTTTAGGAGCACTTTCTCCAAAGTACATGGGCTGGATGTTCATACTGACTCCGGAGTTAATCCCAACCAGGAAACGGGCGAGGATGATCATCTCAAATGATTTTGCCACCTTACATGTCAGCACAAACACAGCACCAACCAGCAGGAAGGAGTTGTTCAGAAGCAGTGACACTTTCCTTCCAAAACGAACCGCCATAGGCCCTGCCAACAGGGCCCCCAGCAACCCGCCCAGGGAGAACGCCGAGACAATAAAGGTCCACACCAGGGTCACTTGAGGAGTATCCAAACCTGTTCCCCAGCGTTCCATGTATGTGCCATTGATGAAGTTCTGGATGTAGCTGGTCGGGGCATTAATGATTGAGATGTTGTAGCCATACTGGAACGTCCCTCCAATGGCAGCAAAAAACACAGTTAGTGCAAGAGTCCTGGCACCCCCTGCAGAGTTGCTTCTTTCCTCTGTCTCATTTGTACCTGTAGAACTCATCTGGATGCCAGTCGTCTAATAATGTCCTACAGCTTTATATTCATTACAGTCCTCTTAACAGGCAGCTTGGAATTGCAAAACCTTTTCCTTTTCTTCACTAAAAGAAAGCATTTAAACTGTCTTGAGACTCTTTTGCCCAGCTTACCTTAACCTTGTCTGGCTGACACAAAGATAGGGGAAACAATTTTTCTGCCGTTGAAGCCGGTGGAGAAGGTTCTGTTTTACCCAGAGTTCAGACTCTCAGGTAGTTTCCCGCCAGACAGTCGAAAGAGGTTATTGCTGTTGTGACATCAGAACAGTTTTTTACAAAAAATGTTGATATCTTGATACTTCAATTAGGCATATTGAGGGTGAAAATAATAACAACTGGCGGAAGATATTAAGAGTATCAAAATTAAATCGTTTGGAAATGCTACCTGACAGTCTAAATTCAGGGCTAACGATTTCACAGCTGAAACGCCTTCCCATGCTTCTTCCTGATTGCGTAAGATGCGTCCAGGCTGTTGATTGGTTTATATCAGAGCAGTTTTATGGAGCGTTACGACACTCTTTGATCTAGCCGAGAGGCAATCACGTGGTTTATTGGAACGATTGTGAACGAGAGATAACGGAGATTATTTTTAGTCCTTTTTTTATTATTTAATTTAATTACATTTAACAGATTTTCTCTTTATTGGAGGGGAAGAAGGTTTCCAATACAAAGTACTACAACTATATTGGTAAATAAACCCATGAGTATTACATTAAAAGCATACACGGATATCTTTTCATAAACAATGAATTTAAAAACAAATACAATAAACAAACAAACAAACAAACAAAAAAACACCGTCATCTTTATGAAAAACCTATTTTCCCCACTCAACCTCACCTTGACATAATATTCTTCAATAAACTTTCTTGTTCTAGGATTTAGATCTACTTTCATGTACCGCTGCTGATCTGATGAAGACAAATGTGATTGTAGTTTATGCCCACCAGAGGGCGGTAGACCACCGTGAATGCAGTTGTAAAACCTGAGTCTCAGAGCTGTCCGTATCAGGTTTGTCTCTGATGGCATTCTGTCTGCTTTAGTCCCAAACTAAAGGTTCAATCTGGTTCCAGGTTCAATCTGGAACTGTCTCTAAAGTCTTGGCTAGACAAATCCTGATGCGGGTGATTGTTCCACACAGAGGAGGAACTGAAATGTCAAAATACAGGAATTTACAAACATGTAAACTCATCTTTGAATGAGGAACTGAAAGTGAAAAAAGAAAACCTCCAACAGTCCCCAAGTTGAGATCAGAAACCGATAGCCGGATTCTGGATCTGATTGTGGAGTTCGAGTACCTTTTAGACGGTTGCAGGTCTTTCAGTAGTAGAAGGTCTGAGATGCATCTACATGACCTGCTGGTCCTGCTTGGTAAGTGATCTCTGAGCACAGTACGAATCCAATTTATCAGGAGCGGACGGTAGACTCCAGTGGCTGGACTATTACGGTAAAACCGGTCTCCACTTTGAAAATGGCACTCACACCTGAAAACCTCAAAGTCATTTATGGTGGCATGATAAACCCACCATGGTCATACCTGGTTTCCTAAATTGCATTCATACAGGTTTAAATTAAGGCTGTGTCTACAGCTTATTTATTCAAACTTCTTTGAATAAAGTTCTTTGAGTGTACAATTTAAGCAGAAGTACAGCTGGTGAACAAATATTTCTTGATAGAGAGACAGACTCGATACAATACAAGCATCAGTCACTGTCTGGCTGTGTCTCTCAATATCACTTTCATCTTGAGGATGTGCTGAAACCAGTCTGTAAAAACCCATTTATTGGCCACATCACAGTACTCAAACATGTGAAAAAAGTTAATAGTCCGGAAATTATACCAAGTCTTTTGCCACTTGGTTTGTAGCTCTCCTATGCCTCATTCTGTCCCTGCCATTCCAACATGTAACTCACTGAATCGTCTTTACTTGATCCAACACTGAACAAATTCTGTATTTCTCTGTGACTCTACGAGGGAACTGGTTTGGGGGAGGGGTACTGCCATGATCTTTGGGTATTTGGGCCAACAGATCTAGAATATTGAGTCTATTGGGGTGAACTCTGCCATTGTCTAGGGGAGTCACTTTTTCAGACAGGAACTCACCTGGTCAAGGTGAAACATAGACCACCGATAACTGCATCAGCATTTTTTTTTTTTACTTTTTTTTGTATAGCATAAAAGAAAAACAAGTGACACTGACACACTTAATACAGATTCTCATTAAATAACTTAGTCCCCAAAGCGAACAAACATAAATTAAAAAAAAAAAGAAAGAAAACTCAGCAATCTCTGCACAGTTCTCTTAATGTCCTTTGTAGTGTTTCAGAAACTCGGTCAATGGTGACCATGTTTCTTCAAATTTCGCTCCTTTTCCTCTGACAATATAGGTGAGTCGCTCCAGAGCCATACACAATGTCATCTCTTTCACCCACATGTGATTTGATGGTATGTCCATTTTTTTCCAGTATAGAGATATTAATCTCCTGGCTTGCAGGAGTCCAAAGTCAATCAGTTTTAACTGTCTGGAGTTAAAAGTACAGTCCTCTGGATAAATACCCAAAACACACAATTTGGCCTCAGCAGGTACATTCACTCCAACGATCTCTGACGAAGTTTGCGTAACCAAGTTCCAATATTGTTGTAACTTTGGACACTCCCATACACAGTGAAAGAGAGTACCCTTTCCAACTAAACATTTACAGCAGATAGTGCTCTGCACTGAATCAGAATCAGGTCACCTGTCAGGTTGAATAGATTTCTGCCAATCTATTGCACCATAATGACTCAGTGCTGGAAGGGGCAGAGCTGCAAGTTTCGTGCTCATTCAGAAGCGTCTCACCTGGAGGTCTCATAAAACTGGATGAAAATGTTTGTTGTAGC
This sequence comes from Poeciliopsis retropinna, assembly GCA_010277075.1. Lineage (NCBI taxonomy): Eukaryota > Metazoa > Chordata > Actinopteri > Cyprinodontiformes > Poeciliidae > Poeciliopsis > Poeciliopsis retropinna. The sequence goes on along the minus strand of VMRM01000023.1, from coordinate 12,337,785 downwards.
TGGGATTTTCCTTTACGGTAAAACCTCTGAATGTTCTCTCAATGTTCTACTAAAGGGTGCGGGGTTCTCTGTGCTGTCTTGTGTAATGTTCCATGAACTCTTTTAGAGAGGTGACTGTTCCTGGTGTTTACCAGGACTTGACTTAGATGTTAGCCAGCTATGTTCTCCACAAATACTGAAACAAAGACAAAAATTTGAATTTACCTCCGAAACCAGAAGAAATGGGACAAACGAGCCTTTCTTTGTTGGTCTGATCTGTTTCAACTTGTTGGAGCCTGCCCATAGCAATGCATAAGGAGAGCCTTGTTTGGCTTGTTTGACTTGTTTAGCTTGTTTGGCAGGCACCATCCAATGCATGGTGCCTGCCTGCTAATAGAACGTCTCTTTATTATTATTATTATAGATTATTTATTATTCTTCTGTAGACCGGAATGCAGCTCGTACCGCTGCGTGCTCACCCACAAAATTCTGACTCGGTTACACAAAAACAAATTCATTTCGGTGGGTGAGCACGCAGCGGTACGAGCCGCATTCCGGTATCACTTTTGGTATCACTTTTGTGGATGATACCACAAAAGCGGCTTGATCCCGGCATTGGAGCTATTACTTTTATTGGGAATGGGACTTACGATGGCGACGTAAAAAGTGAAAAACGAGCAAAATTTCCAACTGCCGAAACGCAAAACATAACTGACTCCAATTGCCACTCGGCTAGAGTGAAGAATGAAGTGGACTTTTGACCCCAAAACAATTTTGAAATCGCCGCCACGCCCACAAATATCGCCCTATCGGTATCAAACTCGGTCATGACATCGATACGAGTGCCTGCTCCGGGAAAATGTTTTCAAAATTTTGCTAGGGCTTACGGTTTTCTGTCAACGTGCTTCAGAGCGAAATCATGGGACAGGATTTCCACACGCTCAGCCAGATTGACTTCAATGTATTTCTGAAAAATGTCAAACCTCAGCGCACACCAATTTTATCTCATCGCTGTTATTACTGTGAGTGATGTACAGATATGAATTGCGGTACTATCGGAGACGAAAGATAGCACTCTCAGATGCTTCAAATGGTTTTTTGATACGTATCACGATTCCCGAACGGGAAGGAGTTGTTTGGACTGCTATTTTTAGTTTTACTTACTGGGTACTTACTTTTTACTTATCTCACAAAGATAGAATTCTTTCTCCACCTTTCCACAGAAAGGAGAAAGACACAGCAGGGCGGAGCAGCTGATTAGGACTACAAAAACACATCACTGTAGTATGCTTAGGAATGAGCTGGCATTTAAAAGAACTACATTTTACACCTGATTTTATCCAACCTTTGTTACACACAGGATTAGTGTGGTAATTATAAATGAAGCTTAATGAGAATTTCAAAATAAAAGATTTGACAATTTTTACATCATGTAATTGCTCTCTAGGGCATTATGTGACTTTTTAAATACAACTACTGTTACATTTTGTATTAGTTTGGCAATTTAAAATGAAGTTTAATGAAAATTTCAAAATAAAAGCATTGACAATTTTTAAATCAGTTTATTGCTGTTTTGCCCATTTTATAACTGATTTAACCCAATCACTGTTAATCATGGGATTAGTTATGATATTTAAAATGAAGCTTACTGAAAATTTCAAAATAAAAGCTTTAAGATCTCTATCTGGCTAGTGCACTGCCATAGGCAGTGCAATAATATTAGCTTGCGTTATCTTTTTCTCTCAAGTTAGGTTTTCTCTCAGGCAAGGCAGAGCATTAGCATTAGCCTTTTACTTTAAATAAGGTATTAGCTATTTCTCTTACTTATTAGCTATGTTTAGTATACTGAATGGAGTAAGTCAATTACAGACAACATGCTAGTGATGCATGATAGAACATGCATCATGCTACTGACAGTATTCATGCTAACATTAGCATTTTTGGCTAATTTTGGCTTATATACTACTTTTAACATACTGAATGGTGCAAGTCCATGTTAGTCAACATGCTTGTGATTCTCCACATGCTATTGATTACATTTCAGCTTTCTTTAGCATTGATGCTTATTTTTAGCATCAGAATTGTTAGGATAATTTACCTAAACACCACACAAACAAGGAAAGAGAGGCACAGAGTCAGAATTTTGTTTTACTCGCAAGGTGAGAAGAATGAGACTGAACGGTTACAATCTCCAAACTACTCCGCTTATCTCACTATTTATTGAGTACTGGGCGTTCCCTAGTTACAAATGACAGTTTGTTCACGCAAGTTCACATCAGCCTTACATAAATGATAATGCACATAGTTAAAAACACAAGCAAGCAAGTATAATAATCCAGCATTTCCCTCCTGTTTATCATTCATGTAATGCTGTCATTCTCATATCACTATACAATTACTTCTTTGCAGATTTTCAATTGCCAGATCATTTTCAACAGATCATTACACATTTACACTCAGAGGGAAAGCATGTCAGGTTCTCTTAAGGCATATCAGAAAAGAGTTACAGTACATTTTCTTCTCCATTCTCATCGTCCTCGGGGGAGTCTTCAGCTAGGAGGGAGTACATTTGAAGCCGGTCCTGCTGTGCTGGACTGATTGCAGTTATTTATCAGTCTCTGTATCAAGGTTTGAAGGCAGGGGATGCAGCAGCATCCACACAGAGTCAGGATAGCGGCAAACACAGCAATGGACACTAACAAGGAGGAAACCAACAATTTGTATTTCCCAAAGGCATCCAGCCAATTGTCCCACATTGCTGTGCAAACACCTGAATGTTCTTTCATTTTGTCATTCAGAGTCCGTAGACCTTCCAGAGCCACAGTCAGACTGCCATCAGGGGCAGAGTTGTTAGGTACAAACGTACAACAGGATTCACCAAAAAGCGCACAGACCCCTCCTTTTTCCGCCAACAACACGTCTACAGCTATTCTGTTCTGATAAGCCATAAGAGAAGTGGATGCTAGCTGTCCATGCACAGCTTCAAAACCACTCTGAGTCCAGTTTCCAAGTCGTTGTACATTGAAATGTATATAGTTGATGCGATCAACATTTTTATTTATGGTACACCACCATCAAAGAGATGATTCAAAACCAGCTGCTACTTGATCTGGTACACCTCTGGGAACTCCTCTGGCATCTATGTAAGTTGGATCACCAGTCCCCTGCCAAGATATATCTCTTTTGTGTCTGGATAACCACTGTTCTGGTGTAATGCTGGACATTTTATTCATCAGTTCCCCAGGTGACATGGGATACACAGAGACGGGCAGCAACAAGGTTAACCTCCATCCATCCATCCATTTTCTTTCACCCTTGTCCCTAATGGGGTCGGGAGTTGCTGGTGCCGATCTGTTGCCCAGTCTGTCGTAGGGCAACACAGAAACAAACAGGACAAACAACCATGCACACACACCTAGGGAGAATTTGGAAAGACCAATTAACCTGGCAGTCATGTTTGTGGACTGTCAGAGGAAGCCGGAGAACCCACACATGCACAGGGAGAACATGCAAACTCCGTGCAGAAAGACCCCGGGCTGGGAATCGAACCCAGAACCTTCTTGCTGCAAGGCACCAGTGCTACCAACTGCGCCACTGTGCAGCCCGCAACAAGGTTACCATAGTACATAATTCTGTAACATTAAGAGGCAATTGATCAGACAGTTTGTTATCCCCATACCAAATCCAAATATCAGCTCTAGCCTGTGGTGTGAATAATGTTGCCACCTGCAGTGTTTTAGTGCACCACTCGATTTGAATCTGTCCCAACTTTTGCTTACCCTTAGTTATGTTAAGACATGTAAAATTATTTTTAGCCACCTTATTTGAGAAAATAGGCTTCTGTTTATCTTCCCTTGTGAGGGGATATATTCTGTCCCAAAAGCTACAATTTATTGGAGGGTTTGTAGAATTCATTACTGGAATGATGGAGGAAACATTGAAGGTGGCAGATTTGTAATAAAGTTTCACCAGATCTAAACACTGGGTCCATGGTCAACCTGTTTCTTCAATCTGTTTTTTATTGTTCCATTGGCTCTCTCTTAATCAGTCCTGCACTCTTTGGATGATAGGAACAATGATTTTTTAGATTGATGTGGAAGCATTGCCCTATTTTACTAATTATCTGATTTACAAAATGTGTACCAGTGTCGCTATAGATTCTTTCTGGGATACCGTATCTAGGTATTATATCTTTGCAGAGTGCTTTTGCTACTGCAAGAGCATCTGGTGTGTTTGTTGAAAATATTTCTATCCATTTTGAAAAAGCATCTAAGATCACTAGGCAGTATTGTTTTCCTTCAGATTTATTTAATTCTATGAAATCCATATGTATTACTTCAAATGGATATGTCGGTGTGGGAAATTTCCCTCTTTTTGGTCTTAGATTACCTTGTGGATTATGTTTTGCACATGTTAGACATGCTCTACAAAATTTTTTGAATAGTTATTAAATCCATAGGTAGTATAATGTTAGTTTACTTGTTGCACCATCCCTCCTGTTGAGACAAGAGTTACTCCATGGCTCAATATTGCAGCCCATTTGTATAAGTTATTTGGTAAGATTGGTTTGTTTTCAGGTCATACATATAGGTCATCATTCATTGTAGCACCATTTTTTGTCCATAGGTCTTTTTCCATTTGTGGTGATTGTTGTTGCATTTCAGTTAGTGTGTCCTTGTCAATATTGGCAGTGGAATCTAACTGTAAAAGGTTTAGTCCTCTCTCAGCTGCTCTTTAGCGATTTTATCTGCATAGGCGTTGCCTACAGATACTGCATCTTTTCCTGATGTATGAGCTGCACACTTACATACTGCTAAGTGTTTTGGGAGTTGTACTGCAGCTATTAATTTTGTTAAAAGATCACCATGTGTGACCGTTTTCCCTGTAGATGTCACCATTCCTCTATTTTTCCAATACTGGACAAAGGTATGCACTGTTGAATATGCATACTGACTGTCAGTATAGATGGTTGCAGTTTTTCCTTTCATCAGTTTACATGCTTCAGTTAAAGCTACTAATTCTGCAGCCTGAGCAGAGTATGTAGACGGAAAACTTCCTGATTTCAAAACTCTGTCAGCTGTAACCACAGCATAGCCTGCCTGTGTTTTTCCAAATTCATTTTTCTTACTTGAACCATCTACAAAGATAATTTCTCCACTTTGTAGCAGTTGATCTTTTAGATCTGTCCTTGGTTTTGCAGTTTGCTCTGCTAGCTGCTGACAATCGTGTGCCTCTCCTTCATTAGGGAGTAGCATTAGAGTTGCTGGGTTTAGCATTGTGCATTGTTCTATCTTTAGGTGTGGTTGCGAGAGCAGCGTAGCCATGCATGACGGATGTCTCGCTGGTGATAAAAATGTCACATTGGTTTGCAGTAATAGGGCTGATACTGTATGTGACACTTTAAGAGTTAAAGGGTGAAACAAAACTATTCCTGCGCTTGTTTCAACAGCCATAGATGCTGCCACTACTGCTCTAACGCAGTGTGGAAGGGCACAAGCTACACTGTCTAATTTTGATGAATAAAATGCTATTGGTTTAAATTTTGAACCATGCTGTTGTACTAATACCGAGGTCATAAAATGCCCCTTGCAGTCTACCATTTGTATGAACTCCTCATCATAATTAGGTAGTGCCAGGGCTGTGCTTGATACTAGTTCTTTTTTAATTTCACAGAATGCTTTTTCAGCTTCTGGGGTCCATTTCAATGGGGATGACATTTTTAGGTCCTCACTATACATACGTTTCTGTAATGGATTTGTTATTTCAGCGTAATTTGGAATCCATATTCTGCAATAGTTTGTTAGACCCAGAAATGACATCATTTGAGCTTTTATGAGGGGTTTTGGGGTCTGTACACAGCTCTTTTGCTTTCCTCCAGTATAGTTCTTCCTTTTTCACTGAGGTTATGGCCTAAATATTTCACCTCTTGTCTACACAACTGTATTTTACTTTTACTGACTTTATGGCCTTCCTGTGCTAGGTGTGTTAGCAAAGCTATGGAGTCCTTTTGACATGTTTCTTCGTCAGGTGAGATTAGTAATACATCATCCACATACAACAAAATCTGACTTCCTCCTGGTGGAATGAACGTGGACATGCTGGCTGACATTACCTGAGAATAAATTATATCACAGTAACCTTGAGGTAGTCTAATATAGGTGTACCCTCTTCCTTTAAAGGTAAAGGCAAACCAGAATTGGCTGTCAGGATGCACTGGGACTGAGAAAAAGGCATTACTGATATCCACTACTGTGAAGTACTTGGCATCAGTTCTCATGGTATTGAGGAAGGTGTAAGAATCTGGGACACAAGGTGCCCTTTGCACCATTGCATTATTTACTGCCTGTGGATCTTGAACCATTCTCCATCCCACAGAAGGTGCTTTCTTCTGCACAGGAAAAATAGGTGTGTTGCATGGAGAGGTTTCACAGGGTATTAACACTCCTGCTTTTAATAAATCCTGTATCACCGGCTCAATCCCTTTTTCTGCAACTGGCTTTAGAGGGTACTGTCTCACACATGGTCTATAGTCTGATTTTGGGGTTATTTGGACAGGTAGTGCTCCTCTGACTAACCCTACATCTGTTGGTCCAGTGGACCACAGTGTTTGAGGGAGTTCGATTAAAAGTTCTTCTTCCTGTTCTGTTAATAACAGATGTCACTTTGTATTTTAAATGCTGCTATCATGCGCTCTCTGAATTCATCAAAGGTCTCTCCGTCTTTCTGCTTGATTCTGCTTATTTCTATATAATTTGCTCTTTTTCTACACGTGTCCTAGCTCTGTTAGCTAGGGCTGTCACTCTGGGCGTCAATTGTGGCGAATCATGTGCCAAAGGTGTTACCCCATCTGCCCTCATGGGATTCCAGTCACCCTTAATGAAATGCCAGTCAGTTTGTATGGCTGACTGGCATTGAGGAGTCAATGCCAGATTTGTTGCACCTCTACTCCATTTAGGTAATATGATTTTTGCAGATTTACCATATCCCTGCAAAACTCCTCTATGTCTTCTTTATAGGGAGTTATCCCTTCCAGAGCTGCTCTGATATCTACCATTGTCCATGTTCTGTGTACTAAAACAGGGTCTGCTTGGTTAGGGTCTGGGTTCGGTAGCTGAATCATAGGGTAAGTTTCTGCTCCAGGAGCTGTTGGTTCTGTTTGAGGGGAACCAAAATAGGTTCTTAGGGGAGCGAGAACTGACCCCACTCCTCCGTCAAGGGTTGTTGACCAGGAGGCTTTTACTGGGTGCGTGTGTCTGGAGGCTCTAAGGGCACTGGGAGGATTGGTTGAATACTCTGGTGGTTTTTCCAGAGCATATGGATCTGGGTACAGATTTGGGGTTCTTTTTGTTGACTCTACTCCTCCTACTGCTCCTTCTTCTTCCTGATTTTGCTCTTCAGTTAGAGCCTGATCTAATACTGCTGCTGCGTGTATAATGGAAGAGGCATCGTTGTCTTCCTTTCTTACATACATCAACTTTCTTTCTCTCTTTGATTTTTCTTTTTCTGTTTGATTTTTCTTTTATGTTATTTTTACCTTTTTACTTTTTTTTTTTTTTTATACTATTCTGAAAGGCTATCAGTTTTTGGAAATTGAGGCGTCCCTCAAACCCATATTCTTCTACCCATGTTTTTAGATGTTTTATTCTTGCGGGGTCCTGTTTTTCAACAAACTTCCAATCTTTACATTGTAGTTGATCTATGGGGTTTTTACTTTGACCTATTCCCATTTTTAAACTTAAATTTTGACCACTGGGTTTTTAACATATAGGGTGTTCTAACAGTGGTTTTTCTCAACAGGGCAGTGCTAAATTTCCGTTGTGGTAATTTTCACTTCAGCCTTTTCAGGTGGAAAATTCTTGCCTTCGCATCCACAAGGGTTACACCGCTTCCTTTTCCTGTTGTTTTTGGTATGAAAATAAATACCAAGTGGTATTTAGTTTTCCACTCACACACACATTCACTCAAAGTTTTCAGCGCTTTTAGTCCGTTTTATTCCTGTTTTTTCACAGACTATTCTCGGGGGCCTGTTCCCCTTTAGGACTTTTACTTTGCCTGAACAGGGTCTAGAGTCCTTCAGGTCTTTTTCACACATTCAGGTTTTTAAATTAAAACCCTACTCACGGAATTTCAAGGACTCCGCCGTCCCCCGCTCTGCACCACCCTCCTTCGGAGTAACGTCAACTGTTGGTTTCCAGAGAACGGGAGGAGAAGGGTATATATGCTGTGACCACAGTCTTCCCGAAGTCCACCTCGTCCTCCGGAAACGTCCAGTATGTTGTTTTCCGCTCGAAAGGGCCAAAATTCTGTTAGGATAATTTACCTAAACACCACAGAATTTTGTTTTACTCGCGAGGGGAGAAGAATGAGACTGAACGGTTACAATCTCCAAACTACTCCGCTTTCCCCTCGCTATTTATTGAGCACTGGGCGTTCCCTAGTTACAAATGACAGTTTGTTCACGCAAATTCACATCAGCCTTACATAAATGATAATGCACATAGTTAAAAACACAAGCAAGAAAGTATAATAATCCAACAAGAATGCTGGGTCCAAACCGACGGGGACACTTTGGCAGGCCCCGGTTAAATTTCTTCAGGAATTTTCTAGTTACCTGTTACAATCACTCTGTGTTGGTGGTTCTTCCTCCGGTCCTCACCATATAGCGATGCTGTAAAATGAAGCTTAAATTTATTGTAGGAACATTACAGCAAACTTAGTCATACAGACAGTTTTTAGAATAATATAAATATTGACATACTGTTTATGTCGGCTCTATATAATATGAACAAAGCTAACTCAGCCAAACCTGCTGTAAGGATTTGGATTTTCTTTGTGTTGATTAGAGTTTTTCTGTGTGTTTATTTTGAGTTTCTGACACGATCAGGCACTGGTGGACGCAGGGACTGAACAGAAAATCCAAAAACAGGTATTTATTAGGAAATTAACTTGTTCTTAGTCAGACAGGCCAGGGCCAAAACCAGGGAATCCAAAAAGGGGTCAGGCGATTCCTGATAGCCGGATCAGCCAGACAGGGGATCAGAGTCAGCGGGTCCAAAATCCAGGTCAAACGGGTATCCGATCTCAGGGTCAGGCAGACTTGGGGTCGAAGCCTTTCCAGCGGAGAGAGTCAGGGATCGGGAACAGGGCAGGCAACTAGGCAGAGACAGACAGGTTAGTTACTGGGTGGTTAGATCAAGTTCTTACAGCAGGTCTGAAGGTGTTACCGCTGAGGGTTTGACAACAATCTGACGCCGTGCAGGGGGAAGTTCCGTCCTTATATGGCCACAGCTGAGGATCAGGATGATGACGTTCAGGTGCGAGTGGTCACTGCTCAGCAGCAGCCGTGACAGTTTCTGTGTCCTTTGAGTCTCTGCCTTGTCCTGTCTTCCCCTTGATTGTTCCCAGTGTGTCTCGTTCTCTGATTACCCTCTGTGTATTTAACCCCACCTGTGTTCCTTGTTCCTTGTTGGGTCCGAGCGTCTAATCTGCGTTTAATCTCCGTCTAATTTGGGTTTAATCTCGGTTTAATCTCTGTTTAATCTGTGTCTAATCTGTCTAGCTGTCGTACTTTTGTTCATTCATTTCTCCAGTTGCTAATGGCGTTGACCCCTGGCTTCTGTTTAGCCGTGCTGCCTGGTTGTGGGCTAATTTTGGATTGTGCTTCGAACTGTTTTTGGATTATTTTCATCATTAAACATTCATCTTTCACTTATACCTGGGTCTCCAGCTCTCACCGCATTTTATGACACTTGCCCTTGTTGTTGGACACAGACCTGTGCAGACTTGTTGCCATAGCAACTCCCTTCCTTTTCTAGGGATTTCCCCAAAAGCTCCTGTTAACCACTTCATTACGCAACATGATGGCACAACCACTCTACCATGATGTCCAACATCTCTTCACCCTCTTAAAGCTACAGGATGTAACCTGTTACGCTGTGACAGTGTAAATGATTTTAAGCCAGCAATACCAGTCAATGTTAGTTTACACTCAGCCAATTCAGTGTTTCAAGAGTTCAACATCCTGCCAGAACCTTGCAGGTTTTCAAATAGTGCCTGGTTATATTTTGTTCACAATTATGGTCTACCTAACACAAGCATGAAACGGGTAACAACTGATTAATCTTTACATATTAGACACCCATCCAACTCTCTGATCCAGCTGATCAGAAAGTTTCACTCTTGTGTCATGTCAGTTCCATTTCACCTCGGTCTTATACTCTACTTTGGTCGTTTGTTGTATACTTGCCACTTGCAAGTATACAACAAATGTAGAAAATGTAAAATGCAATGTGAAGAGAGGAAACAGAACTCCTGCATAAAGACTTCAAAATAAGAGCAGGAAAATTAACTTCTAGTTGAAGAAATATTAATAGTTATCAACTTATTACATACATATTAGTAAGTATTAAAGTTATTAAAATCTATTATCAAGTTGAATTTGAAACGTCAACATGAGCAAACGTTGGTTATCAAGCTGACATTGAACTTTTTTCTGAAAGTTTAGAAAACAGACAAGTAAATTAGCGTTTTAGAATTTATCCAGAACATACAATCTCGGGGAAGTAAAGTGTGATAAATGTCAGCTAATAGTTAGCAAAAACACTAAACCCTCAATAAAAAATTTGTTATTAGTGGCGATTAGTAGCTCTTAGCACAAGTATGCTTCTGCTAACAGACTGGCCTGCCCTGCGACAGACTGGCGACCTGTCCAGGGTGACCCCACCTCTGGCCCAAAACATTCGCTGGAGATAGGCACCAGCACCCCTCCTGACCACACTAGCGACAATGGTGTACAGAAAATAGATGAATGGATGCTCATTATTATAAATAAACTTTACTTCTTTATTTACTTACTTACATCATGGTAACATCCAGTCTTGGCTGATTGAAAATGTAGAAAAAAACAATTGAGTCTGTGTTTCCCTCAGTTTTCCAGCATGCTTTGGGTGTGGAGGTGTTCGACGGCATGGAGTCGGTCCAGCTGCCCTGCCAGGTCAACGTCTCTGTTTCCATGGAGTCCACGGTTGTGTGGAGCCGCGAGGACCTTAGGTTTTTTACTGTTCACATCCATCAACAGAGCGGCGATGACCTGTCTGAGCAGAACCAGCGTTACACTAATAGAACGATGATGAGCAAGGATGCTCTGCAGACCGGAGACCTCAGTCTGACTCTGAAGAACCCTACTGTCTCTGACAGTGAGACATACACCTGCACTGTCCGCAGGTTCGGACGGGAATTGAGCCGTATCCACGTACATCTCCAAGTAAAGGGTTGGTGGGCATCCAAGTCATTGTGAGATTCTGTAGTGTTACTAAATAGTCACATAGAAGTCACTCAGTTCCTGATTGAACCTGGGATGTTTTCTTTGTGATTCCTGCAGAACGTCCTAATCCGATATGGTTGATACCTATGTCAGTTGTGCTGATTCTATTTTTCGTCCTGGCTGTTGTCTTTGGTTTGGTCGTCTACAGGAGATACAAGAGGATAAAACGTGATCCAGGTATGTAACCTTGAGATGGTACCTGCTTTATGTTCAGTCTGAAACCTTTAGACAAACTCTGACTAAATATATGAGATGTTCTCCACCATTACTGCAGATTATGACCTTCAGCTGTCAATTGACCATGCTCTCTTACTCGCTCCTCAGTCTACAAGCTGCAAGTGATGAAGACTGAAGAGGGGGCGGAAGCTGTTGTCCTGCCCTGTAAAACGAAAGTTCGTCTTCCTCCCACGGCAACAGTAGAGTGGAGACGTGTAGACACGGACCAGGTGGTCCACCTGTACCCAAGCACCCAACTGGATTGGCCTGAGATGGTTAGAGGTCTTACACAGATGGAAGACAACCCGTTAAGAACCGGAGATCTCAGTCTGACATTGTATAGCCCCAACCACTGTGACAGTGGCCTCTATGTCTGCACCGTCCAAAAGGGTAGACACAACCTGAAGCAGAAGGTTGTGTCTCTCTTTGTTGAAGGTTAGCTTTGTGATTACTTCTATGTCCTGTTCTCTAAGCTGGTTTGGAAACTGATCCTGACACCATATGGAGCATATCATAAGTTATCTGATGATACAGAGTACTTGCTTTCATGGTTCCGAATTACTTTTAATAGTTGTGTGTGGTCCACAGAACATCTGATCTGGTCTGAAGCGAACTCCGACCAAACCGACTACATGCCTGAGAGGAACAGCCTGAGACAGAGTCTGAAGAGCAGCATTGGAGGACGATTTTACCACAATCAATCTTCTTCCTCTTTGTCCGTACACCATTATCTGTTCTTCTCAAATCAAGCTCGTGTAACAAAGTTTCCCCACGTCCACAGGACCTGTCTCTGCTGTATATTTGTGTTGATAAACTGTTTTGTGTCTTCTGTAGTACTTACAACAGAAGTGGATCTCAGCTTTATAGATCACAAAGGATGGAGATGACTCCAGATGACTCCAGAAGTCTCCAGAGCGTCGCCAGTTTTCCAGGAATATACTAGATTATCAGTGAGGTCAGCCAGCGAACTGTCTTTCTCTAGTCTTCCACCTGTGTAATGTTTCTGCAGAGAGGAGGAGCAAATGGTTGGACAGACCTCCACATGTGGACATATCCGTAGTGCTGGACATCTGTACTTGTCCTGGTGTTCAAGTTCTGCAGAACTTGAACACCTTCCAGTCAAGTATATGTGCAGCCTTCACTAATCATGATTCTTCCTCCTCTATGCTTTCCTTTGGCTGCACGTTAACTCTTATTTTTATAAAAATGTTTTGTTATTGTTGGTGTTTTTTTTAATAAAAAGTATTTTCTGCCAGTAAAGTTTTTGATAAATTTGAATTCAGGCCATTAAAAAAGTTGAAGCTCTTCATTGTCGTTTCATATTTCACCACAAATTATTTCGTTTGGACTGGGGGAGGCGAAACGAAATATTAATTATTAATACAAAATTATTAATACAAAACTGACCGGTTTGTATTAATAACCCAATTATAAAGAATCATCTTAATCAGGTCAGCTCAGAATCACACATCAGCGCTGCTGCAGTAACAGGATGTATAAATGTTAGATCAGACAGGATGCGAAACTGGTGATTCTCCTACAAATGTGACAGAAGCTGTTTGTTCGGAGACAGTGTGTTGTTCTGACGACAGGAAGTGGTGCAGGACGTCCTACTGTCAGCCACTCTCATTTTCAGTCTCCATCCAAATATCATGAAGCTTCTATCAGTGTGTCTGCTGCTCGGTGAGTCCAAAACCAGAACTTTGACATCCATCTCTTCGTCCGTCTGACCTTCCAGGGTCACAGCAGGTTCAGCTAACGCATACGGATGAAAAAACACCTTTGAAGAATTTATCGGAATGGTTCTGAATGGTGATGAAGATGGAAATGAAATAACGCAGACCTAAAGTTTGCCCCAGCTTTCTACTTATTTATGTATCTAGTAGTTATTTTATTATCATTCAAGAATTTGTTGTGACATTGTGAATTTATATTTTGTCAGTTTGTTTTTCTCTCCATGTTCAGGTGCATAAATTTACCTGAAAATCCTTAAAAAGTGTAAAAAATAAATAAATAAAAAAACTTCCTCTGGATGTAACCAATCAGCTCTTCCTTTGTTGCTGACTGTGGATCTTCAAACCTTTATGTTCCAGGAGTCTCAACTGTTCTGCTGGCGGGAGGAACTGTTTCTGAAGGTTGGATAATTTGTCTACTTACTACTACTAATATCAATAAGGAGGTAGTGAAGTAAATGTTCACTATGTCAAAATTTGACGTAGCAAACATTTACCTTGCTATATGCAGAAGTATATAGCAAGGTACAGAAACGTACCTCACGGTAGAAACGTATTAGCAAATGCTTTCTATCTCCCCTTTAGCGCATTAACTCTTTTCAGAAATGCCAAAAACCACTTCAGTTGAGCATAAAACTTCTTTTTCCAAAATTGAGGAAGTTACTTAGAATTTTTCTGTTCCATCAACCTTTATAAAATGTTGATCTATAAAATGTTGATCGTTACACGGCTACTGACAATGGCGACATACAGATGATAGAGTTAGACTACTGTAAATGGTTTGAGTGGAGAACGCATGAGATGGTCAAAATATCTGAGGATCATCAGCATAGAAATTTTTACGATACAGGACCCTGTGGTACTCCACAAGTAACCAACTGTAATCTGCCAGACAATTATGACCCGTTCCTACAGGATGTTGGGTCCTCTTACTGGCTCATTTGACAAATGTGGCTTGAGATTCTTGAAATTCCTCAAGCTGACTGAAGAAATAAATACTAAAAGGATTTCTTTTATCTTCCCATTTGTCCTCCAGTGTCTCTGATTGTCAGACCAGACCTTCAGCAGTTCTTCAGTGGACAGTCAGTGTCTCTGAGTTGTGAAAATGGACAGACAGCTGATGGGTGGACAGTTAAGAGGACCAAAGGAACTCTCACTGAAACCTGTGGAGCATCTGGATCCGACTTTGGGGTGTTTAAGGACTCCTCCTGTGTCCTTGACCTTTTGTCTTCTTACACTGGAGTTTACTGGTGTGAAACCAGTGCAGGACAGAGGAGTGACCACATCAATATCACTGTTAACCAGAAAGAAGGTATAGTATTTTGCTTGGTCTGAGGTCTTCAGCTTCATGGACTCTAGTTTGTTCGGATCCCTGTGCTTGTATTGGTGGGACTAAAAATATTGACTTCAGTCATTCTTTTGAACACTTCTTTTGTGGTCAAGTGGTCATATTCTTGGCTTAAATATGTTGTAGAAAATGTAGTAATCTGAGCGAGGGGGATTGCTTAGGAATCAAATAAAAGTGGCCGAGAGTGGAGCCTTGGGGTCCCTCACAAATTATCTTTGTTAGCTCATCATTATGATTAAGAGAGGATAGAATAATCCTTGTCTGTCAAAAAAAAAAAAAAAAAAAAAAAAAAATATATATATATATATATATATATATCAAAGCCAGTTTAGGATATTATGAGATATTTCTTACACCTTTCCCATTTAAGATCAACTGGTATCCAGTAAAACTAGGCCAGGTTCTTGATTGAGTGCTGACAGAAAATTTTATCCAAGACCTTTTTCAATACAGGTTGTCGTCCCGAACAAGAAAAAGATAACAGACAGTTTTTTTAATCAAACTTAATAAAAATGCCTTTGGCAGAATTGTGGGGACAGATATGGCTGGAAATGGATATCGTTGACAAAGATGTTGGGCGTTTGTTTTGTAGTAGTGGATGATGATTGCTTACAGCACACACAGTTTCCAGCACCTTTCTTCAAGCTGGCACATTATGTACTTCATAGTGAAATGTTACCAATTGGGTAAAATCGGATCTAATCGTATAAAATTTTAACATAGTCCAGCCAGCAATTGTGTCTCAATAGCCAAAGGTCCAGACATAGAAAAGCATAGTATAAAGGGCTAATTTTTATTAATTTATTTTTTACCAGACTAAGAGGAACACAGCTAAGAAAAGTTATCAAAACTTTTTGGAACCACATCAAACTTTTATGAACCTGACATTGTATCATCATGATGTTTGTGATGGGGTAAACATCTGTGTCTCTTTGTTCAGACAGGGCTTTTATTCTGGAGATCCCTGCTCTTCCTGTGGTGAAAGGAAGTAACGTCACTCTGCATTGTCGTCACAAAGATGGCTCCACCCGTGCAGCTTATTTCTACAGGAACGGTCATATTATCGAAGACGGAGTCAAATCTCAGAAGGCCATTATCCACAGAGTCCAACAGTCCGATGAAGGTTCCTACTGGTGCTCTACTGACACGTCTGGATCGTCACCTCATAGCTACCTGAGAGTCAGAGGTGAGGATAGAAATTTGACATGGGCTGATGATTGATTTCACTTCATTATGTACCCTCAATTCACAATAAATATTGTCTCACATGCAGATAAAAGTCTATTGACAGAAATATGTAATAAGATCAGTCCAGTACTACATACAGATGCACATGGAGAAGCATTTATAATAATACTATCTTATTTATGAAAAAGTTGAGTTTATTATCTCAACTGGCACAATTTCTAAGAAAACACAGCTGATTTCATCGCTAACTTTGCAGCAGTTCCACCCTCTGACCAGCAGGTGGTGACTGCTTTAGTGACCAAACGTTTCTTTTATCTCTATCCAGATCCTCCTGTCCCTCAACCATCTTCCTACCCCATGACAGCTTCCACTTCTTCAGCTGATGGTGCTAGTCCTACAGGAAGTTCTCCTTCTCCTTCTGTGTCATTGGTGCACCTCCTGCGCCACCTGCTGGTCATCTGCCCGTACTGCGTGTGCAGCATCCTGCTGGCTTCAATCTGCTGCAGCAGGGGCTCTGGTAAATAACTTTAACCTGTGACAATATCTCTACAATAATGTCGCACTAAAAGGTGACGAAGGGAAAATGACACATCAGCAATGAAACTGACTGGATCACACTTTCTGATCACTTCCTGTTAAAATTCTATCCTTTCACCCCTGCAGGAAACCAAGCTGTGGTCTCCATAGAAACCACCCAGCGTGATGAACTGGGTGATGTTGCTGCTGATATCACTACAGAGCATGAGTTCTGATGGAGTGTGAGCTGCAGGTTTTCGGGGAGCATGTCTGGCTGCTTCGCCACAAACAGGAAACCTGGACCAGAACCCAACCAATCAGAGCAGCTTTTGGAAAGAAGTTTAACTTTCTGTTCAGCTTCTTTTGAGTGAAATAAAACCTACTGACACTTTGGACCACCATCAGCACCAAACTGCTCTGTATTTTCAGCTTGACCTCTTCTAGAGGAACTGACATGTTTGAACTGGGTCCATTTAACTTATATTGAGATTTGGTTTCTATATGTCTATTTTAAAATTTGATCCATTTGTTGATTAATGGTTTATTAGGTTGAAATTATTTAAATTATTTTAACTAATGGCATCCTCTTAGATATTCCCTTAGTGTTGTAGTTTGGCGGCCTTCCAGCAGAGGGCGACGTTGGTAATCCTTAATCGGAACAAGAATTAAAGATGGCGGCGGTATCACAGATCAGGGAAACCAAACGGTGCCGTTGTGGCAATTTTATGTGGTTCTTTTTAAAAATATAAACACTCGACAAGCTCCATGAGCTGTAACCTTTAAATAGTGCTTATTTAGATGATGGAGCATCTTCAACTTCTCCACTAAAAATTACTGAGGTATGTGACATGAATATGAGGATGTCACGTTGTCACTAACACAACTTACAAAAAAAAAAAAAAAAAATCAAATATTTGATATGCAGTATTTTTTTAAAGAAAATATTCAGCATGAGAAATGTTTGGCCCTTTTGGTCCAAGATGTATACATTTTTAAGAAAGCGACCACTCATCAATTAATCACTAGCTGATAGATTAAAGCAGTTAATTTAAAGTAAACTCCTTAATCGATAACTTGATGATTAGGTTTAGCTGGAGACCAGTTTGAGCTTTTCTTTTATTTATTGTTCAGCTTTGGAGTTTTCCCTTCCGGTGTGTTTATGTTTGGTTTGCACAGGTTATCATACTCGGCCTCTGTTTGTTACGTTTGAATCACAGGTGCCAAAAACCTGAAGTTAACGGTATTAATTCATGTAGCATATCTTCCTCACCCGCTCTTTTGCTTTATGTATTAAAATATTTGTATTCAGACCTTATTCTGATAACAGTGTGCTCACAGTACTGAACATACACCCTCTAGCTGAAGCTGGATCAGGTCAGAACACAAAGCAAATATAAACATTCCTCAATGTACAAACACTGTGAGGAAACAAATCATAAAAGAAGACATTTCTATTCACCTAAAAATATATTTACAAATTATAGAAAGATTAATTTGATTAAAACTGATCTTTTTTCTTATTTCAATGTTTGAATTTTTGAATGTGTTGATGATATTTAATTACCTTATGGATTTCTATGTTTGTTATTATTACTTCCCGCAATAATTGAAAATTATGATAATAATTAAATGGAATCGCTTAACCGGCATCGAGGACACAAGAGGTAAAAATAAATAAAGAGATAAAAACTCTTTCAGGATGTGACACCAATTCACTCAGATTGATCTGAAACTGCTGCGGTGATATAGTGAAATATAAAACCACAGTGACAGCGACCGAAGGAACCAAGAAGCACCGCAGGTCAGGAGTCGGCCGGTGCAACAAGGTCAACTGTTGAGGAATTATTGCGCTTGGACTAGAAATGTGTTACTGGAACAAGACGGCAAAGGAAGTAACTATAGGCGGTGAGATTACATGACAGATAGAGGGAAACATTGACGCTTTGATACATACGGTCTAAACTAACAGATTATCCACAAATGGTAATTACTTCTACCATTAGAAATTCAGGAGATGCAGTGAACACCCACCAATTAATGGTTCAGTATTTGCACATTTTTATGTGGTAAAAATGTACAAATATTCTAAAGTATTTGTGGAAAATTCTGGATTTTTTTTTTATTATTATTTTTTACAACACACCAAAAATATTACAAGGAAAATTCAGCATAGGAGGCTGTCATGCTACGTGATACACTATCACGTAGCATGACAGCCGGTGTTGCACGTAGCATGATTGGCTGGTGTTGGCAAAGCAGCCAATTCATGAGTGTCATTAATTTTCCAGGGAGCTAATTGGCTGCATCCCTAAGAGCGGGGATCAGGAAAACTGTTGATTGGGAAATAAACAAAAAATAAATATGCATTTTTAAATTGAAGCAAATTGTATATATGATGGCGCCTGTGATTTCAACTTGGTACATGTGAATATATGTAATGTCCATTCTGCTCATTCTGATCAATCATTGGTATGATTCATACCAATGATTTGAGTTAGTCACTGCTTTTCCAATTAAACCGCAACTAGAACCAGTGGGAAGATTAGGACAGACACATTTTTAGAATCTTTGTTGTCATTCTCCAGTAATACGCATTTCACATGCACCCAATCATTCTGTAGCATTGAGGTATGATGTATGGGAGTCACCAGTCTGCATCTTTACCACTGACGGGAAATGAAACACAAAAAAGGAAAACGACACCAAAATGACTTTCTCTAGGCTTTAAAAGCCTCTACGCCCCTGTATTTGTCATCAAAATGTTTTCCAGATTACCTCAGCAACGCTTTCTTCTGTATAATTTAAAGCAAACTTTCTGACTGATCCCCAAAAACCTTTACCAGCAGTATGAATAGTTTTGAGTTCAAGCTTAACATTTATTTTAAACTTTATAAAGTAAAATGAATAATAACCTTTTGCCATAAGGTGTGTTTTGTTGCTTCAGCAACTAGCGTCTTTCATCATTGCCTCTATGATCCACTTCTCTGGATCATAGAGGGGTGGATCTCTATGACAGTAGTAAACTACGACAGTAGTTTTTTTTCTTGTGAATTTACTGGGAAAGACATTAAGGAATCATAAGAAGTCAAAGTCAGAGCATCAGGCAAGGCTGACTGAAGCTGTGAAACTCGGTAATTGTCCAGCGCACAGCAACGTTAATGGAACCCTGACATCACTTTCACAGCCAAGTTGCTCACTGAGCCAAGCCAAAATGTGCAACCCTAACACCAAATTGTGAAAGATATTCTTTTTGATATAAGATATAAGAAGTCACCTAATTCTTACTGTGTAATTTGAACTTGGTATAAATCCAGCTCTTCTTTCAAGGCCCTAGATGTTTGTTAGAGGACATAAGGGAACAAACGGCATCAAGGTCAAGGAACAGACATAATGTTGTACACCCTGCTACAAGTTTACAGCAAGGTTTACAGATATGAGGCCATCGTCCAAAACTGTAAAGAATGTGTCCGAGTGGCAAATTCATCAAGACGTGGCATGGGCACAGTTGACAACAAGACCCGGAGCTTCAAGGTCACGGATTAGTCTAAGGCGGACCAAGACCACAGCAGATCTCTACTTCTGCTCCAAAACTAAAATCTGCAGCATGAGTGTTGAGAAAATGATCCTGAACTCTGGCTGACCCCTGGCAAAAGATGTGAAAGTGTTGCGGCACGAAGCGCAGTTATGAAACTTCCTCCATCAGCTTTCGAAGAGAAGGCTGGAATCTACAAACCACTATAAATCTAACTCCCCTTTTCCCTGCAGGTCCACACCTGTTTGTGTTTTTGGTGATTTCACTCGCTTGTTTTCAGTTGGTCAATGTGGTATGTAAGTCACCGATTTCTACCCACTTGTTGTTTGGTCGTCTGTTCTCAGTTTTTCCTGTGTTTCCCTTGGAGATGCCGATGTCCTGTTGCTACTTTAGTCCTTTGCTACCACAAAACACGACAGTAGGTTGGGTTTACCTACAAGCAATGGAAACAATGTCAAGGGTTCTCTAAAACATAATCCAACAAAATAGTCCTGAAAATGCTTCAGCTAAACATAGAAACAAACGGTTCATTGCTCTAAACATGGTTGCAGAGTTTTGAAATTGGATCGTACCAGAAGACGACCGCTATACTAAGAATCAAAAGTTTAACCATTGTATAGCGTATCATAGACGTATTGAATGTTCTGTCGTTCTTGGTATTCAACACTGCCTTGCAAATGTATTCCTACCCATAAAACCCTTACATTTTCTCAGATTCTCGGTCTCGACCATTCAAACATATGACCATGCTTTGACCTATGTGTGGTACCATTTGTGAAGTTATGCGTTAACAGCAATAATTTGAATTATTTAGCCGGTCATAAGAGGAAAATAATATGGGCTCATTTTTCAAAGTCATATTTTCACCATGTTATTAATTCATTTGACATTCATAACACTCATTTATTAATGTCATAGTTTCAAACTAAATACTACGATCAAAACTAAGCATTTAGCTCAGAGTTGACTAAACGTTACGCTAGCTCAAAGCTAACTAAATCGCGAGCTCAGATGTAACTCAATGTTTAGTCAGTTTGGAGCTAAATATCTAGCTTGTCAGCTAAATTATTTTAGCTATTTAACTTACAGTTGAATTTATTAAATCCTAAAGAAGTGTCAGTCTAATTTGCCTGTGTTTCATTCGGAAGGAGAAAATTTAGCATAAAAGAGAAGAAATTCCTTCGCCGCTCTGACGTGGTTTGGGTTGAGCATATGAGTTCTGTTGGTCACACAGCACAGAGAAATGTCATCCGGTGTGTTGTCTGTAATCTTCCAGCGTGTTACATTCCTACTCAAAGGACTTTATTTCAAAAATGGCATATTGAGCAACTGGTCACAAGGTCCTGTCGTTTTATCCAGAGAAATGAGTAGCAGAGGGAGTGTCTGTTTCTCTGATTTGAATTTATAAGCAGGATTTTGTCTTTAGATCAGTCAGAGCTTCACTGCTGCTCAGTTGTAACTCTGGAAAACAAGAACTAACAGACTACTACTAAAAGACTCTACATATTCCTGATTTTTATTTAACTTTTCTTTACTTCCAAGATGTCTTTCTCAGCAAACAGCAAAGTAGCTGTCATCTGTGCTACCATGCTGCTCTTCCTTCACGCACAAGGTGAGTTCAGCTTTCCGTTTTCCTCATTTATCGGCTGCTGACTTTAGGCTTCATCACATATTGATAACTCTGTAACAAAACCCGGATTCGTGGACCGTCATTTTTGGAACGCTCCGTGTGCTCTGCTTTGCAGGACAGAAAAACAGGACAGTTGTTTTTGATTCTGGAATTGATCTCTCGTGTTGTATGGAAACTTCGACTGCCCAAATCCACGAACCGGTCCGGGCTTGCTACGAACAGAGGGAGTTCGCATTTGGCGCTTGCAAAGTGCACGCCTTCATGTGAGTAAATAAGCTGCTTCTCCCCAATTTTGGATTCTAAAAAACCCCAAAACAAAACAATAAAACAAACGCAGATTTGGAATTCAGTCAAGATTCCGTTTACATTGCACCGTTATTCCATCTATATGTGTTTATATTTCTTGTTTTTCTTTCCTTTGTGCAGTTTTGAGACTGTTTCAAACATTTCATACTGCGTGGACCCAAAAGCACAATGGCTGCCATCCAAACTTGAAGAACTAGCCGCTGTAAGTGTTAACGTTCATGTTTTGACAACAAACAACCCAAATCCAGCACTGAAGTTGTGGAAATTGCTTAAATGTAACGGACACATTTGCTTTCTCAACAGAGCGGAATAAACTGCACTGTACTGTGAACAGAACCCACAATGCATCTGGAGGTACCGGATATTGAATGGTATCAGTTTCAGCTTCGTCGTCTCCCTCAGTTGGATGAGTTTTTGAAAATTAATTTCTTTAAAAATAATGAAGCATCTGTCCAGAGTTGTCCTGCATTGGTGTATTTACAGCCTTTGTAAGCCTGCTGTTATAAGTGCAAACACTTTACAAGTTTAAAATGAGGAAAACTAGAATAAACATCTGCAATGTTAATCAGATTTGAATCAACTGAAATGTCTGTGAGCTTACTTTTAAGCTAACTAACTAATATTTCCAGAGTCTTACAAATAAAATATGTCCAGCTTTTTCTTCTTCTTGATTTACTTTTTTAAATTTTTTTAACAAGGCTAATGGTTTCCTCGTTGTCCTGAGGATTATGAGGGATTATTCGAGTTGAGTTCTGTGGGATTAATTATGCTTACAAAGAGCCTGAAAATGTTGAAAAGTGTCAATTTACAAATACGCCGATGCAGCGATGTGTTATATTTATGCTTTTTCATGTTACGACCACAAACCAGCATGTTTTAAATTTAATTAGTTGGGATTTTGTGTAACAGGCCAACATGAAGGAAAATACTACATTTAGATTTTCCTCTAAAAACACTCAGAACTGGATTTTTGTAATAGTTCCAATCGCCAAATACACCTTTAAAACTTATGTTAATAAAATGAATATTACATGTCAAGTCCTATAATAAAAACACAGACATCCAATTAGAATTTGTGTTGAATGACGCTCAGTTTGTCGCAATAAAAGTACTTTTTGAAAACAACAACCACCTTTGAGCAGGTATTAAACATGCCATTTTCAAACACACAAGCATTTTCAACGTTTTCAGGCTCCTTGATTTCATTAGATCCACATTTATGTATTAAAAATACATATTTTCATTGGTCTTCTGTAATACTCTAATCTCAAATGTCATGTTTTCAGCAGCTGTAATCAGAATCAACAGAAATAAAGGCTTGAAAAAGATTTTTGGTAGAAATTTACTCCTTTTTCTTTCCCACCTATCTGGCACTAATACGCCGTTGTGCCGACGGATCATCAACAGATGTTGAGAAATGTTTCTATTGACAAGTCGGGCTGATTTAAAATGAGATGGATATAGCTGGATTAGTTAGTCTAAAGGACTGAAATCAAATCCGCCCTTTTCTCTTTCTCAAACAACAAAAAACAAAACAACTTTATTTTGACAGAAACTAAACATTAGCTCTTTATATTAAGCACTTTCTGTTTATGCAGCACATTATTTTACAATCTGTAGTCACACATTTCAACCCAATGTCCGCTTCCATAGCCTCCATTCCCAGTCCTTAAGCCTTCCTTCGCTTCACACTCCAGTCTCTTTACCATACGTGTGATTCTGAAGGGCGTCCCAGCATGAAGTTCGATTGAGTCCACAGAGATTCCAGGTGGAAACGACACCGGGTCAGGGCTTGGATCCCTCTTGACTGGGAGGAGGATCCATCAAGTCCTTGAATCCCAGTTTCTGCAGAGGCTCCCTGGCCATGAGCTGACTGGAAAACACAGGAAAAACACGGTTTGACTTAAGCTTCCAGAGTCAGAAGGGCAACAAGCGGAGCGGCTTCCTCACTGATCCATCCTGCATTCCAGATAGTCTTTGGACTGCAGCCGGCACTTTGAGTTGTCGAAGGTGTTTTCCTTCAGGCACTCCATGAACTTCTCCTTGAAGGCCTTACACTCTCCTGAGAAGAAGAGTTCACCGTTCACCACAGATTTGTAGGACGCAACACAAAAAAATGCTCAACGCTAAATAAGACTTAATGTTCATGTTGCTGTTCATCCTTCCATTTGCGGTTTGTCTTTTGTGGCTCCTTTTCTGACGTTTAAGACCGGAAATCAGAGAACTCAGATTATGGATTTAATGAAATAAGTTAGTTTCCCTTTGTTTAGTTTATCCTTGTAATTAGCTCAGAATCTAATATGTATATCTAGTTGCTAAACTATTCTAATTTAATGAAGTGTTTTTTAAAAATATACCTTTGTATTTTTTGTAGCATTTATCTGTGTGTGTATATATATATATATATATATATATATATATATATATTTATTTATTTTCTTTCACAGATAACACAAATAACACAATATAACTCCAAGTACATCAAACTTCTGTGAACTCAAACTGTCCATCTAGGACGTGTTATTTGAGTGTTCCCTTTATTTTTTTGAGCAGTGTATATATATATACACACATATATATAAAATGTAGTTATATTTTACATTTTTCTAATATTTTACTTTTATTTTTTATTGTATATGGAGAAATATGAAAACTTTAATTTTTTTAAAGTGGTATTTTTCATATTGTGTTTGTATATATAGAAATGTATACATAAAAAACACTACTTTCATTTTCTTAAAAAGATTTTAAAACCCACTATTTTTATGTTGTTGTTTTTATTATTATTATTATTATTATTATTAATAATAATATTAATATTTTTGCTGTACTGGTTTCTCTTGTCTTCCACTTTGGTGGAAATATTCATTTGGAAATAATTTATCATCAGAGTTTCAAGCTGTTTCCTGTTGCATATTTTTTTGATAATTATGTAACTAAAAACAGTCCTAATTGTTAAAAAAAATTAGCTGTGAGCTTTGCTCTGTGTTTTATAGATACAACATTAAATGGACCGAATAGCTTTAAAATGATTAAACAAACGTGTTGAAACCATAAATTACATGTCAGGGTCTCTGGTGGGTCAACAGCGTTATTTAACCAGAACAACAACCCAACAGTCGCCGCAGTCGCTCACCGAAATGATCCAGAGGGAAGGAGCCTTTATCCGGAGCCCGGGGTTTAAAACTCTTCGTGCTGAAATTCATAGCAGTCGACATGTCTGCGTTTATATTAAAGGAAAAGAAGAGTATCTGAACCGGAGAAGCTGCGGCTTCAGAACTAAACTAGGCTGCGACGCTGCAGTCGCGGAATGTGACGTTTTGTTTTGGTGTCAGCGACCAGACATTAATAATCGAGTGCCGATAACAGATCACATCGATGCTTAAATACGCGCCAATAAATGGGCAAAGACACACAGAATAACTAAATATATTTTATTACATACATTTCGGTGAACTGGAACGGTGAATGAAAGTCGGTACGAGTTAATTATTGATTGTTATAGTTATGGGCAACTTCAAAGGCATATAGTAGTTGGTTTTATTTCAGATGAGTAAAAACTGTAACCTAAGGATATAAGAGAGATGGACAAAACAAAAATGTCAAACTTGTGAAGACAGGACAGGCTCTATATAGAGTGAGTATATATATAAAAAAATTCCCTTCTCACTCACCGCGGGTGGTTCTTATCCTCTGAGCTCGGGTCCTCTACCAGAGGCCTGGGAGCTTGAGGGTTCTGCGCAGTATCTTTGCTGTGCCTAGAACTGCACATTTCTGGACTGAGATGTCTAATGTTGTTCCTGGGATCTGTTGTAGCCACTGCTCCAGTTTGGGGGTGACTGCCCCGAGGGCCCCGATGACCACAGGCACCACTGTGGTCTTCACCTTCCAGGCCCTCTCCAGTTCCTCCCTGAGGCCCTGGTATTTATCCAGTTTCTCGTGCTCCTTTTTCCTGATGTTGCAGTCACTTGGTATTGCTACATCCACCACAACGGCTTTCCTCTGTTGTTTATCCACTACGATAATGTCCGGTTGGTTCGACCTTACCACTTTGTCTGTCTGGATCTGGAAGTCCCACAGGATCTTAGCTCGGCCATTGTCCACCACCTTTGGGGGTGTTTCCCACTTTGATCTCGGGGCTTCCAGTCCATATTCTGCACAGATGTTTCTGTACACTATGCCTGCCACTTGGTTATGTTGTTCCATGTACTCTTTCCCTGCCAGTATCTTGCACCCTGCTGTTATGTGCTGGACTGTCTCAGGGGCCTCCTTGCACAACCTACACCTTGGGTCTTGTCTGGTGTGGTAGATCTGGGCCTCTATTGCTCTGGTGTTTATGGCCTGTTCCTGGGCGGCCAGGATGACGGCCTCTGTGCTGTCCTTGAGTCCAGCTTTTTCCAGCCATTGGTAGGACTTTCTGATATCAGCCACTTCAGTTATTTGCCGGTGGTACATCCCATGTAGGGGTTTGTCCTCCCATGATGGTACCTCCAGCACCTCAACTTCTGTTCCCCATTGTCTGAGACATTCACTGAGCAGATTGTCTGATGAGGCTTTGTCCCTGATGTATCTATGGATCTTGGATGTTTCGTCCTCACACTCACTAGTCCTCTGCCTCCTTCCTTGCGGCTCGTGTACAGTCTCAGGGTGCTGGATTTGGGGTGGAACCCTCCATGCATTGTTACTAATTTTCGTGTCTTAACATCTGTGGCCTGTATCTCCTCCTTTGGCCAGCTAATTATTCCTGCAGAGTATCTGATTACTGGCAAGGCGTAGCTGTTTATTGCCTGGATCTTGTTCTTGCCATTGAGCTGGCTTCTCAGGACTTGCCTTATTCGTTGGAGGTATTTGGCTGTGGCTGTTTTCCTTGTGACCTCATCGAGGTTGCCATTTGCTTGTGGTATTCCCAGGTACTTGTAACTGTCCTCTATGTCTGCTATTGTTCCTTCTGGGAGTGAGACCCCTTCCATGCGAATGACCTTCCCTCTCTTTGTGACCATCTGACCACACTTCTGGTCGGATGGTCACAGGATGAGCTATCCTGTCATAGCTGACAGGATAGCTCAATGGATAAGTCATCAGTCTTTCACTCAGAAGACCCGGGTTCAAATCCAGGCTGAAAAATTGCGCTATCCCGTCTGGGTCCTTAGGCAAGACCCTTTGAGCTACTGCCTACCTCAGACCATGAGAGCCATGAGAGACATTGAAGCAAGGAAACATGCCGGCTCAGACGTCGCCCGGCCAAACAAGGTCTGCGTCAGGTGTTGGGGAACCAGAGCACCTTGACAATAAATGGGCTACTGGAACAAGACGGAAATGGGCGAGAGGTGAAAACTTGGATCTGTTGGAATGCTACTACTCAAGTAGCCCTAATCGGAGAGGCTATATGCAAAGACTGAGGGAGGAATGGTTACTTCGACATCCCTAAGTGTTCCAACATCAGCAAACGGCAATTGCTGTCACAAGTATGCAGCCACAATAAGGCTGCAGCTGACTGCAGGATCATGGCACGAATGACAACCAGACCTCCTCGGCCAATTACAACAGCCGAGTGAAGTACCATCAGAAAGCCTCATATTCACAACATCAACAGGCAGCAATGTTGGCTTTATTTGCAACTGTCACATCAGAGTATCACCATCCTCAACCACATTGAAAAAGCTGCAGAAAGAAAAAAATACTACAGTGGAGCCACCAAAACATTTTCACAAGTGTAACCAGACCAGACTAGCAAATAAATTAAAAAAAACCCAAAAAAAACATTTATTTATTCATTTAGTCAATAAATTAATATTTTTTTCCCCCCACATTTATTTATTTAGTTTTACATTTATGTCTGGACTGAAGAAGATGACTGTATGCCTTTGAATGAACTAAACACCAAACGGTGGCCATGGCCCCCCCTTGCCCATCTCCTGGGATCGTCACTGCAATTATATTCACAGACGTCTCAATTTGTATCTCATCAAATCCACACACTGAGCTTTTTTTAACAGCATTTAAATATCATTAGCTTGATTTGCTAGAAGCATTTAGCCTATAATTATGAAGCAGAACAATTAACAAATCCCGTCTGTTTCTACTCATTTAAACTTATCTTAAGGTGATAAAAGTACTGCAGACGACAACCTTTAAAATAGTAATTCAATGCTTCCTCACGTCTTTATCAAATTCTCGTATTACATTTTATTTCACCGGGTGCAATTTACGTGTTGCGCCGCTAGATGTCTCACTTCTAACAGCCTTTTATTGAAGGTGGAGGAGGCTCTGCTGGTTGTTCTTCAGGCTTCATTATTATGCAGTCAGCGAGACAAGGTACCAGAGTGATCAGAGCGCGGCAGAGACAGAGGCTCGTCGGCACGGATAGCTCTGTTGGTCTCCGCCGCTCCAGCTCAGACTGACAGTCCGTCCGTCTGTCTGTCTGGCTCCGGCGGCGGATGTTCTCGGACAGGCTTCACCCCACCGCGGCGAGGCTGCACCGATAAGACGCACACCATGGCGCTGGAGGCGGACGGGAGCAAGTTGCGGCTGCAGGACGTGCTGGAGAAACCCGGCAACGAAATGTGCGCTGATTGCGGCAACCCAGGTAGGTCGCTCCCCGCTCAACCCATCGCCCCGGAGCCGGTGGAGGCTGAGCATGCGGCGGCTGCACCGGGAGGGAGGACTTGATGTGGAAGAGGAGGAGGGAAGAAGAGACAGCTAATAAGTCTCACCTTTCCTATCTGATCCATTAAATAAAGAAGCAGAAATCTAAAATGGTTTTCTTTGTTATAGTTAGAAGAGGATGGACTCTGGACTTAAGTCTGGATCATACGTCCATAAAGGTGTTATCTTTGTGTGTGTGTGTGTGTGTGGGTGTCATTGTTTTGCCTAACTGTGTGTAGTCAGTGTGTGGTCTGTTATTATCCACTGTCAGCACCTCATTGTACCCTTATTACTTACTGTGTGGATTGCACTACAGTTGCTATTTGTTTTAGCTGGAAATCTTTTCTATAAGCTCCAGTTCCTGACAGATAATTTTTTTTTAGTCTATATTCTCTCTTTTGTGATTTCCTCCCTCCATCCCATACCTATTTGCCCTGTCTGTTGTGGCAGTTAACCAGTAAGGCTCCAGTACGGGCCGAACGCCCAGTACTGGGAGCCCAGCCCTCCCAGGATGCTTTGGCCCAGCTCACAGCCTCTCTGAGGCATGGATCTCGCTGAGTGTGTGTGTGTGTGTGTGTGTGTGTGTGTCTCTGAAGCCAGTGGTACTCTGGCAGAATCAGATAGATAGCTCTGTCAGGGTGGGGGTCCCTGAACAGGTGGAGGGGAAACAGTCTGAGATCAGACATGAGCCTGGGGGTGCTATTGGTCGCCATGGAGAACAAAACCTGATCAGATATCTGCACCACCTCTATCTGTTCATCCATCTACTCCTCCATCATCTGTAGGTTTCCACATCCACCCTTCATACATCTATTCATCTGTCTATCCATTCATCTGTTGGTTTCCAGATCAGTCTGTAGGTTTATCCATCCATCCATCCATCCATCCATTTTATTGGCAGGTTTTATCTTCAAGCCTAACTACATTTGGTATTATTGCCTTAAATTAATTTTTATCAGTATTCTTATTTATTTTGGCCGATATGTTTTTACCATCTGTGAAGGGTTGGGTCTTGACCTGGGACCTGATTTTTACAGCTATTTTGGCCATGAAACATTTATTATCGAAGGGTTTCAGTAATCTTAAGAATTAGATTATTTCTCCACCGAAGACATTCAGGTGACACACAGGTCATGCTCATTTATGTGCCGTGTCTCAGAGAGAGATTCCAGAGTACTGATGTTAAAGTCATAGTTAATGACTCCTGAATTTTCTGCCCCTTTTGTACTCTTTGCTCAACGAGGTTTAGCTATTGAAAGTGCGTTTTTAATGAGTGCACAGATATGTGGCCCACTGAACACTTAAATATGCTAGTATGGGCTAGCCTGGTAAAACTAGCGTCTTTTTCTTCTCTTCACATGAATGGTTCTGGAGCATGGGTTATTGAGGAACGATTACTTCCTGGAGTTGTGGACACTGTTGAGGGTTTAAATTTTACATAATCGCTAACGTTTGGTCATGGCTAACGTTTCAGTCTGTAACTCTTAAAGGAAATTGGCCTCTCTTCGAAGGCTTCTCTCCTTCAAAGAGAGACGTCTGTTAATGCTAATTCAATAGTTGGAAGAGTGGCCAACATGAGTAATGGTTGGTGGCGTAAAATATTAGCTCGAACTGCTAATATTTCTGCTTTTTAAAACATGGAAATAATTTGTGGGTCAGAAAATTGTGCGTCAGAAGGCAGAAGTCTGCTCTGGAACCGGTTCCAGTATGGCTAGCTAGCTAGCTAGGTTCAAACTAGCTACTAGCTTGCTTGAATCTCCTGTCCGTTCCTTCTTATTTCTCCAAAACTCATTTAGCGCTAAATACCCTGTCAGATTATGTCTAAAACATAACACCACAAACTAGCAAAACCTCATACTGCTGATTTCATTGACATAAAGCTAGTTGAATAGTAATTTATATGTCTAATTAATAATTTTTCCATGTTTGCCTTCATGAGGCATTTGAGGAAACCAGTGGCAATGCAAATAAAAACCCTAAGGAAACTCTGTGATCAATCAAAGCTACAGTAAACCCTCTTCTCTGTTACCAGGAACTCCCAGGCTTATAATTCATATCTCCTAATGGTCAGGACATGAATTATTGATGCCAGTTTGGTGGCTCAGTCCAAGCATGGGGACAGAGTGCTGTCTGGTTCACTACTATTTCTCTACCTCTTTTAGGGAAGAAAAATGCTTTTGCAGTACTAGCTCACCTCATAAAAGGAAGCCAATAGGAATTCTACAAGAGTAATTTTAAACTGTATTTCAGAAGGATGTTGCTCGTATGGTTATAGAAAAATAATGTGTATTGTAAGAAACTTTACCTACTTTTTTCAGAATTTATGTGAACAAACATCGTTTGATCCTCTTTTTCAGTCCAGTTGTTTTTAAAAGGTGAAAAACAACAAATGCATGTTTCACAAAAATAAATAAAATAAAATTGAGATCAGTTTAAGTTTAAATTCAGTTTTGTTTTGTATGAACTTTTGGTATCTTCATTGCTTTATGTGATGCATTCTGTTTTTATAAGCATGTCGTTTAAACATGAATACTCTGATGGTCTTTGATACTAGAGTTGGTTTGATGATTCGAAACTTTTAAGTGTGTAAAAAAATGGAAAACAGAAGAAATCTGTAAGGGGGAAACAATATTTTCACAGAACGGTATACGAAATGCTAACGGCATAAAATATTCTGACACGTCCAATCCATGCCAACCCGTCTTAGCTGGGGAATAAATTACATAGCAACAGAAAGGCAAAGTGTTGTCATTGACCTCTGCCACTGAAACGCATCAGAGATGAATTTTTAGCTCTGGAATGGTTCAAAAACTTTATTTTTAGTTCTACTTCTGGGAACATTTAGGAATCTGGTTCCCGACAAACTGAAGGCTCAACCTGATTCACACTGGACAAAAACTCTGAAATATATTTCGACCCAAGAGCATTCAAGTAGTCTGTTTGACTCTAATCCTTCTGATTTCTGGGTCCAAAAGCAATGACTTTGATCTTTTCTGTAAAAGGCTGTGGGATTTTCTAACCCATTTGCTCACTGAGATTATCAACACAATGACTCAGTGACTGTGGTTATGTAGTGACACAGTGATATAATCCGTGTGTCATCATCAGATAAACATTGTGAGAGAAGTTGTAGTACTCTATAATCTGAGCTGTGGGATCATATAGATGTTAACTAAAAGTAGGCCGAGAATACAGCTTTGAGGAACCCCACAGCTGTTTTTTGGTTTTTCCAAACTTGCAAATACCGAATGAGACCCAAGTAGCCCCTGTCTACCAATACATATAATGTAAATAATATTCAATATTCAGATTGGATATTGAATATAGATAGACATTTTTTACTCCGATATACCCCTAATACCTAGAAATCGTTATGTTGTGATAAATTTTCACGTACTGAGTTTGAATAATACCATGATAGACATTCTCAATCGATCACTATTAAAGTTCATATTGTAAATAGCTTTTATTTACTTTAAAATGTGTAGTTTTTCTTATATATCTGTAAGGTCTTAAAAAAAGCTACCCTTGTTTAAATTCTGTCTATAAAAGAAATCAGAAAGAAATATCAGTTGATGGGATAATATTTTGTTATTGAATGGGAATGGGTATCATGAACAGGAGGCTTCTGGGCCGTACCTGTTTTCGGAAAATTCCAATAAACTCGTTATGATGTCATCATTGACATATAGTCAATGATGACTTTTTGTCAACTTCCTGCCACAGATGTGCATCACCGAGGCCAGAAACAGAAGGCAACATAAACTGACTGCTATGTGGGTATAGGGGATTTTGACAATGATGCAAGCAACCGTTTTTAGTGCTCAGTTTACTGTAGGTTGAACACACATCTCAAGTGTTGGGGTAATGTAAATGCTCTCCAGCGGCCAGGAGAGAGGAAACGTTTTAAACCACATTTTTATGACGGACTGGTCAAAAATACAAAATTGGAAAATGTTTGGTTCCATATCAGTGAGCGGAAACGTCGGGTTGTTGTGCTGCTTGTAGGCGCTCACAGAAAACTGCAGCTTAGATTATAAGCATGAGAAGAGTGTAGATGTGTGTGTGTTACTTTTAGTACCATAGTGATTAATCGAATTCTTGAAATAGTCATCAACTAAGCAATCGATTAATCATTAACTGGAACACGCACAAAAAAGGCAATTTGCTGAAAGAGTTTCCAAGCAGTTTGCAATTAAGATAAAAACACAAACAACCTTTGCACATACGTTCCACCGAGAACTTGATCGTACGCTAAAGGAATGCTGTTGTTGCATTTTAGGCAATGAAATGTCCATTTTGTGGTCTGAAAAATTTAATTATTTGCTTATTTGCATCTTATTAATGTACATCTAATATTCTATCTTAAAAAAAAATGTCTTAAGAGGTTGAATGAAAAATCTGCAGAATGTGGCAAAATATTTTTTTTCCCTCGATTAACCGTCGACTGCTACAATAATCATTAATTGCAGCACCAGCTACTTTGACAACAAAAGCACATCTGTTTGCACTGGGCGGTGGTCTAATTAAACCCTGTCACTAAGACAAACTCAAATACCCGATCTGAGTTCGTCTCAACTCTGGCAGCAGTTAATCAAATTTGCGAGAAGTCAGCGTGCCGTATGACATCACATGCTGTGCATTTACAGCCTCCATAGTAAAACCAGGGCATTTCATCATCAGCAGTGACCTGGCTGACCTCTGTGCCAGTCTTCCTGTATCCCCTCCAGCCATTTACTGAACAGAAACGCTTTTAGAGGGATCGGAAAGCACATAAATGTAAACTGCTCGTTGATTTTTATGCTTAGTCACTCTTCCTCCTTACATATGCGCATTTGTCCAACCCCAACCTCTAACTTTGCTGGTGAGCTTTGTGAGGGCCACAGAGAGGCTAAGCTGGGAGATTATACGCCAGGGTTTCTCTGTAGCTCAGCAGCGTCGCAGTTCTGCCCTCTGCGAAGGACGCACAGATGAGTTATTCCCACCTGAGAGGGCTCAGCAGTCCTCTGCGGCGGTGGGGAAGATGTTTGTCGAAACGCAAAAAAATGGGGAAAAAACCCCAGCAGCAGCTTTGATGGGGATGTGAGGCCTAAGCTATTCCAGGACATCGCTTTGTGAGTTACTGGTTTGATATTTATTGGAAAAACATTGGAAATGTTTTTCTGAACTGCTGGTAAATCTGAGAAACGATTCCAGCTAATTACAGTTGGGAGTTGCTGTGTTTGGGTTGATGTTAACACAGTGAGATATTTATAATTATGGTCAAGTTGTAACTGTGTTGACACAATAGACTCATAAATATTCTTGTTTGTCTTACAAACTTAAGCATCTCGCTGTTTTGACCTCGTTGCATTTTAGGCAATGAAATGCTTATTTTCGAGGTGAAGCCCGCAAAAGTCGGACTAAATCATAAGTACAGTACGTTCCTTCGTTGGTTTCTTTGTTAGTTCTTTCTTTTATTCCTTTGTTCGTTGCTTTCTTCCTTTGCTTATTGCGTTGTTCATTTGTTCTGTTGTTTGTTCCTTTCTTCGTTCCTTTGTTCTTCAATCGTTCCATTGTTCATTCTTTGTTCGTTCCTTCATTCAATGAACAACGAACATTGAATGAAGGAACGTTCATTCAATATTGCGTCATTCAACATTAAATGAACGTTGGCTCCTTTGTTCATTCCTTCATTTGTTCCCTTCTTCGTTCGTTCGTTTGTTCCGTCGTTTGGTCCTTTCTTCATTCCATTAATGTATTCCTTCGTTCCGTCATTTGCTCCTTTATTTGTTCCTTCATTCGTTACTTAGTTCGTTCCAATGTTTGATACTTTCTTTGTTCCCCTGTTTTTTCTTCCAGCTCTGGTTTGGGAGTTCTTGCAGCTTGTTCTTGACACGCATTGTGGGCTGAACTTTTTCTTTTACCCATGGCTTTTGAGAAATATTGATGTTCACATGATGCCTTCCAAAAAACTTGCCTGCTACAAGACCTGCGTCTTAGTTTTTTAGAGGTATGAAGCGTCCTGGCCAGCAAGAATTATTCTCTTGTTCTCGAGATAAGAGCTAATTTTTCTCTTCCTGTAGAGGATGTGCAGAGCTTAAGTCCAGACGGCATCTTATTATCGGCGCACAGCCTTGGATGGTACAAGTGGATTTTCCCTCTTGTTCAGTTGTTTATTCCAAACAGCACATAGCTTAAAATAAACCGTGTTGTTTCCATCTGCCTCTACAACACAAATAGGTTAATATTTCTCTCTGTTTAAAACTATTCTCTTCCCTTTAGCTCTTAAATGAACAATATACTGTATATGTAGACATTTTTATTCCTATGCCGATAACCATCACTGCAAATTTGAAGGCGAAAAATGGTGAAAAAAGTTTAATTTTTTCTATTTACAGACGATGCTAATGTTAAAGTGTTTGTACTGGATTTATGAAGGAGAGGTTGAAATTCTACGACTCTTATTTACCTTTACCTGCATTTACCTATAACTTCTGAGCTACTACGCGACTCTGTGTTTCCTACAAAGTATCTCACTAACAAGAAACGAAAAAAACCCAAACTTCTTATCCAAGTTGGAGCAACAAAATCTATAGTCTGTATATTTATAGAATAATCAAAGAGAATATGTAATGATTACGTTTCATCTTTTCAAGGCAAGTAAAGTGTGAAAAGAAAACATTTTATTTGATCAAATCCCCGCAGCCACCCTGACCCGAAGCTAACACACATTAAGTAAAATCAAAGAAGCTTATGGAACGACAGCATCTTCCTGTGCGCTGGTGTTTTGTTTAGTGTAAAGGTCGCGACCTCAGCTGACAGGACCAGCTGGTTAATTCCCACCAGGATACAAAATGGCCGTCTGCATTTGCATCCAGACCTTCAAATCCTGTGTGTGAAATACAAACAGGCATTTTTCATTTAGTAGTATCATTACAGTCTGCAATAGAAACCAAGGTGCAACAGGACAATAATTAAACAATTTTCAGACTTAGTTCAGTGTATGTTATTTTATTTATTCATTTATTAATAGTTTTTAATTTCCATCCCTCCTTTGAGCGCATTTTCCCCATGGGAAACACGGTGGTGGCAGCCAGGCAGACGTTACTTTCTGCGATGTCTTAAAACGATACGTCGACGTTCCCGGTTGTAATTTGACAAAAATCAATAAAATACGAATAAGTTACGGCAGCGACGTCCAAACCTTTTCACCCCGGGAGCCGAAAGCTGTCACATTTATACTACTGGTGGGCCACAAGATGTATTAAATAAAAAAATGCTAAGCTTAGTTCACAGTGATTTTGTTTTTAGTTTTACCTGCTGAGCTATAAACACATATTTAAAATGAAATATCAACATAATTAAGTATCCAAAAGGTCAAATTTTTTGCGTCATCAGTTCTTCCTCTTCTGTTGACCAGATTTTGACCTTTCTTGACTTGTCATCAGGGGCTGAACAAAATCATTTCAAGGACCACAAATGGCCCCGGGCCACACTTTGAACATCCTTAAGGTGTTTGACTGTTACTATAAGTCACTATGTACAAAACTAGCACACTTTCAGTTTGCTGTTTTGAACCACACATCTGTTAAGATCGCACTCTGTTTATATGTGTGTGTGTGTGTGTGTGCTTGTGTGGGGGTGCATGTGCGCGTGTGTGTGTGTGCGCGTGTGTGTGTGTGCGCGCGTGTGTGTGGTAAGTCAGTCATCCTGCTGTGGTAATCTTCTTGAGTGCTGCCTGCTCATCTACAAGCTCTGACTCAGACAGAGATGACCTCACGGCTAAATGGCAGGTGGCGTGTTTTGGTGTGTCCTGGAGCCGGTGTGTGGGTGTGTGTTTGTCGGGGTGTGTGTGTGTGTGTGTGTGTGTGTGTGGGTGGGTGTGTGTGGGTGAGCCTGGTAAGCAGGAGGCCTAGCAGATCTTTAAAGAAAGATGTTTGATTTATTCACACAGAGGCCCTGGTGCAGTTGTGCTTAATCACAATCCAGAATGATTAAAGGATAAGGCGACATCGATCGAAGCTTTGCTCACTAATCCCGGGGTGACGGGGAGAAATCCGAGGTGGGTTTTTGTCGAAACGCTGGCAAAAACCTCAAGAGATTTAAATCTTCAATCCCGTTCCCAACATCGCCTCTAAACTTTTTCATCTCTGAGTGATTTTAATGCCCACTTCGACGAGAGACATTAAAACTTTTGCAGCGTTGTTTTATGGGTTTCTATCAAAACCCATAAAATTATTTTTGAGAGAATTTCAAAGTACAGGATCTTCTGAGTTACAAACAACGTAAAATGCTTAAATGTCATTTTTCCACTCTTCTTGGATGTTGCCTTTGGCTGCAGCTTACAATTATTTTAGCAATCGATTATTATAATGATTAATCGAATTTTTTAAAAATCACAATATTCTAATATTGACAGATTTTTCATTTATCTTCTGTCCTGTACAACATTAGAAATACTTAAAAATATACAAATGAACAATTCAATTCCTTTTTTAATCAATAAAATGCAATGACGGCATTCCTTTAGTGCATGATTGATCATTTGTAGCAAAGGATTCATCAATAAGGTGAAGGATTGATCAGTTGAATATTTTTTTTGTATTAACCAGTTAATAATTAATAATTAGATAGCAAAAGGTGAAAAGGAAGATTTTTTTTCTTACAGAATCTAAAACTATGCAACTTAGAGAGTTATCTTTAAAACATATTTACAGACAAAGTCTTTCTTATCTTAAATGTAAATATAAATATTGACTTAATGTCTGTTGTGAATATGTTGTTCTTTCACCAAAAGGCCATTTTTTTCTAAAAAAAAAAAAAAAGTCTAAATACTCCAGCTAACGACTAATGAATTACTAAAGTATTTGACAATTATTTCAATTATAAATTCATCGCGATTAATCGTTTCAGACCTAACATCGGTTCTATTCTCCTACCTGTAGTTGGTGTGAACACTTCATTTGTTTTCTCTCTCTGTGTGTGTGTGTGTGTGTGTGGGACTGAGTGACTCAACCGTTCCACTGCTGACCACCCACGGATGCAGCTACCTCTGTGTTGTGGTGTCGTCCCTCACGTTCTCTTGCTGCTGATCAGTCTGTGTTCGGTCACAGATTCAGGTCACACTCGGCGCCCGTACATTGGCGTGTTTGCGTGCGTGTGTGTGTGTGTGAGTGTAAATTCTCTGCTTTCCTGTTGGAGCCTGTGCGTGTTCCCCTGCGCGGTAATGCAGCTAACCTGATAACTGCCTCATTGACTTCTGATCAGATCCCCGGTGGTCTGCTTCCTGTTAGAGGGCCGCAGCGAATAGGATTTCCATCAAATGAGATCTTGCTTTATAAATGTGCTTCTGTGCCTCCCTCCCTTACCCCACCAGCACCGGTACCAGTGTTCTGTTTTGTCTTGGCTGCCTCGCCGTCTGAACTCACATCCTTCCCTTTTGCCTCCATGTTTGCTCACACAGTATTGCCTCTTTAATTCTCCCTCATCTCTCACAGAGCCGGACTGGGCGTCGCTGACTCTGGGCGTGTTCGTTTGCCAGGCCTGCTCGCTCCTTCACCGGAGCATCCCCCACATCAGCCGGGTCAAGTCGGTGCAGGACACGTGGGAGGACAGCGATGTGGAGGTAGGATGAAGGAAAGGATGAATGCTTCTTTTTTTTTTTTTTTAATAAAAGAAAATGTAAATACTGTGGCCTGCGTAAGGGCTGGACTATACGGCTAAAAAATGCATCATGACATAAACGTTTCACATCGGTCGATATCGATAATTATTGATTAGCTGTTTTTGTTTTAGAGCTCTGAAATAATAACAAACTGATGACGTGACCGGTGGGGAAACTTGCTCAAGTTACGCTAGGTTGCTAGGTAACCACAAGTTACTGAAGTTGTTGCTAGGTAACCAAAGAGTTAATTGATGCCTCATACCTTTCTTAGCTACCCTTCAAAGGTTGAGCGGCTACAACCTTCCCACTGCCTACATCTCCCAGAATGCTGTGAGGTTCCACATTGGAGTTCATGGCGTAGTGTGTCACTAGCGGTAACCTTGGTAACTGTGGTCCCAGCCCTCTTCAGGGTCTTGCCCTGGTCCTTCCATGTAGTTGTGGCTTGATCCTTCACCTTCCTCATAATCCAGGCTGTCCTTGAAATGTCTTAAAAGTTCTTAAATTCACGAGGCCTTACAATGTCTTAAATTATTAAAAAATAAATAAGGTCACAGGTCTTACATTTTGTTGTGGCAGAACAATTTTATCTCGTATGTTCTACATAGTTTATGTTTTTGCAGTACATTTCTGTCTGCCACATGCTTGAGTCACACACAGATATCTTCATTCTGTTCGTGGACTTGAGGCGACTGCTAACTAGCTGCTAATATACCCTTCTTAGCTAGCTAGCTTTTTTTTGCGTCAGTCTTGAGAAAGTTGATTCACTTCTGTGAACATCCACATGATGTTCTGAGCATTTTGTGCATATTTTATACCAGACTATAAAATATGCAGTTTTCTTTTGTGTATTTTTGTCATAGTACAGTTCCTAAATTTCGTTCATCATGGTCTTAAAAATCCTTTAAAAACGTCTTAAAGACAGAGACTAACGGATTTGTGAGAGATAGAATTTGTGCTGGATGCTAACTAATTATTTAAAAATCATACAATACGTCACAGTTGAAGAGTACCTGTGAGAAAAAAAATAGACATCCTTGAAAGTGGTAAAACTTGAAGTCACAGATGAAATACTTTCTAAAACTGTGTATTCGGTATGCTTTATTTAAACGTGGAAAAGTATGAAATATGTAAGACTGTTAATCAGGATGAGTAATAAACAACCAAACCGTGAGCCAAAGCAGACCACAGAGAGACGTCCAGACAGTCACTCTGACCAACACAGTGTGAGCTTTGGTCAGTGTGAGGAGGTCTGAACCTCTCCATGGTAACCAGTTCTCACAGTTTGAGCTCCTTTTCTAATTTAATCTCGCATACACTGTTCATGTCTAGCAGACTATTTTTGTGATTCTGACTCTGGGGGTAAACATTCGTAAGTTACCGTGGGAGATCAGGCCGTATTGGGTGTGGTGTTCACATAGTTAGCAAGCAGTCCAAGCAGAGATCTATGCAGACTTTAAAATATTTTATTTTAAATTTTGCATTTTTGTGCTTTTTAAGTCGATCAAGGCATTTTGGAAAACACTAAATTGTTCCCATGGGAACAATGGGGAACAATGAGTTGTCCAGTGGCCATGTAATCTGTGGCCACTGGACATTTGGCTGGACTTGGATCCATATTTATCTTCACGTTATTAATCATGAACTAGAGGGCACAGAAATGTCAACAGGCTGTTGAGTTCACAGTTGGAGAACTGCAACAAGGAGGGGTGTCTTTTCATCAGCAAGTCTCCATGACAACCAGAAGACACTTTGTAAATGCAGATGCCTGAAAAAACAAACAAACAAACAAACGGGAAAAAAATTAATTAAATGCACGTATTCTGGAAACTGAAATGCGTCAACATGGTGTCGTTTACAGGATAATGCAGAATAGCAGACCGCTTCTGCTCCAATAAAAGTGCAACAAAAGCTGCAGATATAAACTGTTTCCTCACTTAGAGTCAGTTTGAAGTTCTGATCTAACCTGCCAATTACTGGATCTTACTTTTTAAGCAATTACCAGGCGTGGATGACAATTACATGAAAATTTACTCGGCTGGCAGGAGTACTGCAGTTTTTTCTGTTTTGGTTTTTCTTTCTTTTTTTTCCGTAATCAGAGAAAAAATTCAAATAAAAAAATATGTTTATTTTTAAATTAAATCATTAGGCCTTTATTATTATTGCCACCAAGGCCTGAAAATTCTGTGAATGTATCAAAGATGCTAATGTAAGAAACCTTTTGGAAAAACTTCGATGTTTTATTTCTGTTTGGTATTCATAAAGTCTTTTTAAATC
Source organism: Poeciliopsis retropinna (assembly GCA_010277075.1). Taxonomy (NCBI): domain Eukaryota; kingdom Metazoa; phylum Chordata; class Actinopteri; order Cyprinodontiformes; family Poeciliidae; genus Poeciliopsis; species Poeciliopsis retropinna. The sequence continues at coordinate 12,297,449 of VMRM01000023.1, read as the reverse complement.
AAATTCAACTGGAAAAAAAGGAAGGTTTATGTTGGCTATTGTCTCATTTGGCCCAAATGTTCATGTTGATGCCATCCCCAGTTTGCAAGCGAGACTCCACAAAAGTTTTCCACTGGGGGTTTACGCACCTGCCTGTTCCTTGGGAAGATGCAGTTGCTAAGCAACCGGCTGAGGGTCCAGGAAGCTAGTGATATCTTTATTTGAGCCTCAGCAAATAATCCACTAAGCTTATTTCCCAAAGTGCTGAACCCGGCGCCTCATTAATACGACTGTACCAGCTCCCGGTTTGATCAAATCGACCGTGTCGACTTTATCTTTTAACTCCAGATTCCTATCGTGAGCAATTCCCAACGTGTGTGAGATAAAGCTACATATTTCCATGTGAATAACACACAAAATACATCACCCAAGAGGGGCCACTGGAACTCAATTAGCCTGAAATGTCGCTGATGTTTGATTAGGAAGGAGGCATGTTCTTTATAATAAGATGGGATATGAAGTGAAGTGGATGTTTTATGTATTTTCCAGGCACATTGAGCCATTTTATAGCACAACAAAGTAACTGTTATCTTTAGTTGTTATAAAAAAAAATCTGCACGTGTCAAATACCACTTAAAAGAAATATGATTTTGTAATTTTGCGCCTTGAAATTGGGGCCTCTGTCTCTTTAAGAAGCTCCTGCTCTTTTTGAATCTTCGTCTTCAGGAAGTCATCACAACATGGCTCCTCTGTTAACCCTTTAACAACAATCCTACCAGAGTCTCACTGAGAAGGAGCTCCTCTAACGAGCTCAGCAGATGCGTAGTTCCATCAGATGTTTGCTAAATGCTGCTGGCTAGTCTGAAGGAGTCCGCCGCTGATTGGTTTAAAAGTTGTCTCAAACACGCATGAAAGAATTAAGGCAATGCTCCTGGTTTGTATTTGATGAGGGAATGACCTCATAATATGAAGTAAAGCTAAACAAACAGATATATTAACAAAAATAGTAAGTCTTTTGTAAAGACTTTTGTCACCTGTTTTACAGCATTAATGTGTCAATAATTGGCTCATGTGCAATAATCTTTTAATTGCTAAAATCTCGCGCTCTAAAGATTACTTTGACTAACTGTGCGGGTTGGGCCCACTCGCTGTGGAGGAGAGGCGCTAACGACGTTACAAATGTTGCATCCTGACTGGGAAACGCATCATCTTTCGTCAACAGTTTGGTCTTTTGTAAAATTTCGTGGCTTTTTGTCGAAATCGGTGCTGGTGATCAGCTTCCCCGCCGCTGTGACCTTCACAGTGGAACACCATGGCGCTGAGCGTCCCTGTCAAATCCCTGCAAGGGAGCAGGGGTCAGGGGTCATCTTTGGGTAAAACACCCAGTGGAGGAAATGAGGTCAGGAGGCATAATGAGGTTTTTCTTCTCTTAAAACCTGCTTTCTAAAGATCTCAGCTGAAAATCTTCAACATAATCTGATGTTTTATTTCACCTCCCAAAATTATTATTTTTTTATATGATATACTAAATAATATTTCTACATCTGAGTTCAGTAAACGAAAAGAAAAACACTTTAAGGCATTCAAAATTCTGTAATTTTTACTGGCTATTTCTTGAAAAAACAAAGCTACGTAATGTGATTTTTCAGATTAAATACTCAATAAAAAAGAACAAAACATGGAGGAAAAAACAACTGTATGGTAGCAAATAAATGCTACCATACAGTACAAATATAAAACGTTTGAACATTTCATAACTAGCTCATGTCTTTTGTCTCTGTTGCAGTTAATGGCTGCTATGGGAAACGGCGCCGCTAAGGCCAAGTATGAGCAGAAGGTTCCTGCGTTCTACTACAGACCAACACACACCGACTGCAAGTAAGTAGACCTTTTTTCAGAAGTGATACAAAACCTAAATCATGAGCTGTTTTTGTGAAAACTTAAAATTTAAAATAAGGTTGTATCTGAGGAGCTAGACGGACTGAAATCTGTTCGGTCTGGATCGATTAAACTTCGTTCTGTTAAAGAACGAGTCCCTGCGGAGTGACAAAAATAAAATAAATAAAATTGATTCAGCCGTGTTTCTTCTCGGAAATGTGGTGAGACAACGTTGAGCTCGCTGCACGGTCAACATGTTACTCTGTGTTCACACTAGTCTTCAGTCTGTTGCTTCTTTTTGTCGCCTTTACCAAGCGTACATGTGACGACAGCAAGAATAACAGCAAGTAGAGGTTTAGTCAAATGAGTCGGTGCTAAAAACAAAACAAAAAGTCAGATTTTTGTGACGTAACGGCTCAGCCTTTCAGCGTCATTAGCAGTTACAAATTGTTTCAGATTTTAGCCATTATTTTTCTCTCTGAAAGGAAATCTTACATATTTGTGAAATAGACAATTGGGCTGCGTTGAAACACAGAGGAACATGTGCACATGCACAGGAAATAGGAGAAGAGCAGAAAAGTTGCACTTGATGCTAAAAGTGGGAGAACCATTAGCATAAAATTTAACTGCCAGAACAGAATCTCATTAAAATAAGACACTTTCTTGTTATAATTAGACTAGTTTTATATCTTAAAAAGAGAACATTTGTTGTTTTTAACAAGATGTATAAATATGTGCCACTGACAGATGATGACTTCTTAAAATTTCATAAAGGGGCTCGCTCTCATTCTCCATCTTCTCATTGTGTTTCTACTAGAAAAAAAACAACAAAATTCTTGTTATAGTGGGAATTTATTTCCTAGTTTCATATGGTAAATAAATGCTACCATACAGTACAAATATAAAAAGCTCTTAGGTATTCATAAGTATTCTTTTATGTACTGTTTTTACTTTTACTTGATGTTAGACCAAACATTTGTTTGGCATTTCAAGTGTTCCAGCATCATGAAGAATGTCCCTTTCTCAAACAGTGCCATAAAAAAATACTATATTTATGGCTAATAATTTGCATAAAGAGTTTGTTTTTATAGTTGTAATCTTCTTGTCCTCCTTACTATATTCTACCATCGATTTACACCATTGTGTGAATGTTAAATAATGTTAGATAATGTTCAGAATGCGCACTCCTTCACACCTCTCATTGTGCAGGTCTACTTGCTTCCTCTTCCTCTTTTTGTCAATAAAAAGGCCAATAATAAGTATTTTCACAGCTCCTCCTCAGACCACTTCTTGTTTAAAATGGAAAACTTTCAACCATACTGGATCTAAAAAAGATTACATTGCCTGGCGGCTGAAATACGGTACAGAACATAAAAACGTTCATTTATCCAAAACTTTTTTTCTTGTACTTTTCACATTTAACCACAAACTAAAGAGTTTTAACATATTTTATGATAAACCAATACAAAGTAGCACATATGTGAAGTGGAAGGGAAAGAATAGAAAGATCTGGCCACATCATTTGATCCACTTCAATCAAGACGTAATGTGAAACCCAATAAATAAACTCGTGTTCACATTACAGTGTGAATGCTCTCGGCTGAATGTCGTCCACATTCATAGTTTGAAGTCAACTGCAGAACACTTGCTGAAATGCAACGAAATAAAAAGACGCAGCAGAGAAAAGTAAAACGGTACAAACACACATGTGAAAATCTCACAGCAAAACTGCCTGCTTAAAACAAAAAGTACAAAAAATGCTGCATGATCCTGCTTAGTGAGCTTAAGGTTAAGATAATATGTTGAGCAATCTGAAGAGTGAAGAGATGGGTGATATTAGCTAAAAAGCTAGTGTTAGCATTTTAGCTAACATTAGCTAGCTAGCTTTTTAGCTAGCTAATGTTAGCTTTATAACTAACATTAGCCAAAAATGTCAGCTAACATTATTTAACATTAATGTTAGCTAACATTAGCTAATGTTGGTTTGCTTATGCTAGCCAATGTGCTAGCATAAGCATGTTAGCTTATGCTAGCATATTGGTTAATATTGTCTTAATCCATGCAGTAAGCTGACTTTTGTTTTTATATCCAAATTAGTTTCAAGGCTAATGTTAGCTTAAATAGTATCATTGTCATGTTGACTTAAATCAACATACTGGGTATTATTAACTTAATCTGCTCAGCATGCTAGTTTTGGCTTTTGAAATCAAATTAGCTGAAAAGCTAAGGTTAGCGTAAATGTTATCATGCCTGCTTATATGGCGTCATTCTGATGAAAGCATGTCAAAGTCCAGACCTAAATCCAATGCCGAATCTGTGGCTCGTTTTCTAGATGCACAGAGCTGGTAGCTGCAGGTCCAAGTAAAGACAATGCTACGAAACAATACTCAGTTGGGCTAAATTTCTCATTTTGCTTCCAATTCAGAGTTATACACTGCTTCATGAGGGTTTATATTACATCAAAAATGTTCAAAACGTTCAGGGGCTGAGAACGCTTTTGCACTTTTCAGTCCGACTCTTTGGAATGTGAGACTCGTCGACCTTTCAACATGTGTGCCTTCCTCCCAAAAGGCCTAAAGCAAAGAGACAAAACCAGGAGCTAAGAGTGTTCCTTTCTTATTTCTGACGGCTCAGATGAAAGGAGAACTGCTCTGTCACCTCCCCGTAAGCACCACCAGGGATTAGTGTTCAGGTTGCAGTGTCACTGGAGGATCTCATTCAAATGGTTCCAGTCAAAAGGTTTTATCTCATTGTGCTGACAGAATGGTTGATTTTATTCTCAACACAAAGGAGAGTAAAATAAATGCAGAAAAGATTTTGAGTTTAAAGGAGAGAATGAAATGAAGAGAGGAAACCAGATGAGAGAGCTTTTCAGCTTGGTGATGAACTTACTGTGTTTTTTATTTGTCTGCAAGAGAGAGGGGGGAAATCATCCTTACTGCTTTTGCATGTCGAGTCTTCTGCGGCTGACTGAAAACTGCCAAGAACTTCATAATGAATACAAACCAGCTGAAAACCAGTGATCAGCAGCAGCGGGTTATGGCGCAGATCACTTTAGATGTGTGTGCAGTTCCCCTAAAAGCTAACCGTGGCTTTTCGCTGGGTCTCCAGGCTGCTGAGGGAGCAATGGATCCGAGCCAAGTACGAACGAAACGAGTTTGAGTTCATCGAGAAGCAGGAGCCTTACTCTGCAGGTATGTGAAGTGGGAAAAGCTTTTTGTGTGTGTGTGCGTGTGTCATGAAGGCAGAGATTAGTGGACGTGAACCTTTTTTGTCTAGTTTGACCAGTGGAGTCCGTTTCCACTTCTCAAAGTCCTGGATCCTACATTTTCTGGGTCTGTCTGTGCGTCGAAAGATGTGACTCAGCCTTTTAGGCGCTACGCTAATTAGCTTCATACCTCCTTTTCACTGAGAATACAGTCAAAGGGAAGTACGCATACTACAGATTTTGGTTGATATATGTGCCTCTCATGTTAAGGTCGCTAATGGTCAAAGTGTGAACTACAAGTGGTTCTCTGGAAGTGACTCATCACAAGTGTACTTTGACCACTAGTTTCACCAGTGGAGCACTATTAATATCAAGCTAAGTATGCGACTAGCGACCAGCATTTGTAGTATTCATGTTTCCTTTTCTCTGTATTCTCAGTTAAAGAGATATGAAGCTAATTAGCTTAGTAAAGTACCATAAACATATGGTAACGTGAACAAGGTTTCCCAAAGAAAACTTGCTAAGCCCGGTGGTTGTGCGCTCGGCAGTCATTTATCCAAGCCCGTCATATTTTTCAGTTAAAAAATGTTTCAAGTTGACAGGAAATTTGAAAATATCACTCGATAATTATGTGTTATCGAAAGATTAGAAAATTAATACCTATAAAATGCATAATTATAAACTATAAAGTCTTAAAAAATGCAAACATTTTAAAAAGACATGAGTAAATAACAAATGCTTAGCCTGGTGTGTGCACAAATAGAGCCTGGTGGCCCGCCAGGCTTATAAAACACTGCCCTTATGAAGCCCTGCTGAAATTTAGGTTGAAAATGTAATGCCAGTCATTCAAGATCAGGGAATAACTCTGATTTTCCTGGACGTGTGTAGCTGTTTTCCTTCGTTTTGTTTTTGTTGAAGCAAACACATACAATGACTTTACATTTGACTTGACTCACGTGCCCACCCAGAAAGGGACTCGCCTTTCTGGATAGGGAGTCCCTTTCTCTCATCGTTCACCCCCCAATAAGCAACACCTTGAAAACTCCTTGCACCAACGTCTCCTGGTGGCTTTCAGAGATTCACTTACTCTGAAACGTCCATTGACGTCTTTCAAACTTTCTGTCTTCCGCTAAGTGGACAGTGTGTCTACGTTTGCCGGTTGAACGCCCATTGAAGCAGTGACATTGTAATTGCCACTGCTGGAGAGGGGAACTGCTATTAAAACAGTGAGTGCATTTCTTCTGGCTGTGCGTGCGTGCGTGCGTGCGTAGTACTCTAGGTGTGCTGGTCTGTGATCAAGTGTCTCTACTGGTATACATTTCACATCATAGTGAAGGGATAGTCCACTCTGATTGGTTTTTAGTGACCTCACTCTTTTATTGAAACAGTGTAGAACACACACACACACACACACACTCAAAGCAAGTAGGGTTGAATGATTCATTTTGTCATTTCTTATTTGTTAATTTCTCCGTCCTTCTTCCCTTTTTTGAGCATTATGGCGTGAGACCTCAGCCTTTCTCTGAGTGTGTGTGTGTGTTAGTGGGTGGGTGAAATCGACTATATACAGTAATATGACCCAGACCGTCAACAGCTATGGTATGCAAAGGACAAGAGGAGGAAAGCGGTGAGGAAAGAGTTGATGGTGGGGATGGGCTATTGATCTATGAGGTAATGCTTGCGCAGGTCAATGTTTTGAGTCAGGAAGTCGCGAAGCAGAGATAACAGACCGCAGAGCCAGAGAATGAAAAACAGCTCATCGATGTTGGTGAAGAAGGAAGCAGAGAAAAACATCAGGAGGAAAAATGAGTAGACATGAAAATAGCATCTAGGATGTGAGTTGTTACGCAAACAGAAACAATTAAGTTGACATTGCGAACTGCTTCACGTTCCTCCTTCTGCTATTTTACAAACATCAGGAGTCCAAAAGGGAAACATTAAAATTTTCCATCTTTTTAAAATTGGTCTAAAACAATGAAAAAATAAATAAAAAAAAACGTTTTGGCAAGTTTCAGTTCCCTCTCTAAAACAGATTTAGAGCCAAAGAGTCTGCAAACCACCGATTCATGCAATGTTCCAGCAAACGTTTACGACACATTCTCTGCCGTTTCTAGAAATAGATTTATTGTCCGTAATTTGCATAGTCGGTCTCACCGCTTTAGATTCACATACACATTTCTGACAGTGCTGTTGTTGTTGTGGGAATCAGGAAAACAACCGCTGAGCGTCAGGAAACGTGGACGGAATATAAACCAGCCCCTGCTTTCCAGATTACACTACCTGATCATCCTTACAAGTCTTTATTCTGTTAAAATGGGTCAGGATGAAACACAACTCTTGACAGCCTGCTAGAAATGGAAGAAAAGGATTCTGTGTGGGCAGAGCCATCTACTGAAATAGACTGGGGAGGGGTGACTTCACGGGCTGTAGATAAAGCGGAACATCATGACAGCGTCACATGCAACAGGACGGTTGATAGTCAAGACAAGAGAGAATGTCTGCTGAATCATTCTCCGCGTTTACTCTCCTTTTCTTGCACTCTTCCCTGTATATCGTCATCTTTAAAGAAATCCCATCCGACTGAAGCTGGTTGAAATGCCTTACCCTTTCAGATGACTCTTCTGTTGAATGTCTTCTAAAGACGGTTCAGTGCCGTCCTCCCTTCAAACAGTTTCCCCCCCTCCACCTCAATCTCTCTATTCAGGGTACAGAGAAGGGTTTCTATGGAAACGAGGAAGAGACAACGGCCAGTTCCTCAGTCGAAAGTTTGTCCTGTCGGAAAGGGAGGGAGCGCTTAAGTACTTCAACAAGCAGGACGTAAGCGACGTCAAAGTTTTGACTTGGCAATACATTTTTTAAAAAGCGGTGCTTGTATGAAACCTCTGCGAACTGTTCCTGCCTCCATCAAGGCCAGAGACCCTAAGGCGGTGATGAAAATCGAAACGCTCAACGCGACCTTCCAGCCGGCCAAGATAGGGAATCCCTGCGGCCTGCAGATCACCTACCTGAAAGACAACAGCACAAGAAACATCTTTGTCTACCACAGTGACGCTAAGGTACAGTCTTATAATCTTACTCTGATATACTTGTGTCCAGTGAGTGAGTAATGGACAAGTACTGCATTGATTGGCTTTTCAATTGCTCGGGAAAATCTTGAAGAGCAAAATGGGGAAAATATAAATGTTATCTGCTTCATGAAAAACACTGAGTCATCAGCGTAACGACAAATTTGGGGTCCGGTTTTTTCCATCATGGTCTAACAGGAAAATTAACTAGTTGTGAAATGTTTTTGTCTTGAGCCAAAGGTTTTTACAATATTCTGTTGAAGTTCCAATTGTTTTATATGCAAATGAATCACATTTATAGAGTTAATATTTAAATATTTATATTTTGAGCAGTCCCATTCAGAACTTCTTGCTAACTATCACATTCTGGTCTAAATCTTGATTGATGGTGATCCACTGTCACTGGTGTTAAGGACACCACAAGTCTGGAGAGTTATCTGATCATTGGTCCAAAATGCAAAAGAAATTACCAGAAGGGCATTTTCTTGTCAGCACAATTAAAATAAAAACAAAGCTGGACAAAAAGAAATGTGAATTTCTGTCCAGAATTTCACAAAACTCTGAAGTTTTACCAAATTGGCCATTGCATCCCTACACAATTCCACTTGATTCTCATGCCCTGGTCTTGGATTTCTTCCATTGAGCTGGATTTCTCCATTTGAATTTAAACCGGGCCAATCAGTGACTAGAAGAACACGTGTTTATTTTCTACGGTGTTTTAGAATTGCAGTCTGCTTGTATTTCTGCAATGGTTCAAGGCTTCCATATATTGAGAGATTAAAGTCAGAGCAAGAGGAATGTTTAAGATCTTTTATTGCTGGCAAAGATGTTGTTCCCTGCGGGGTTGTTTCCGATAAGCTTCATCGAGTTAGCGCATTTCAAAAGTCACAGACAATTGTTAGCAATTGTGTAAAATTCAACGCCTCCGTCTATCAATCATTTCTCAATAGATGAAGGTCCAGACTCCCCATATGAGGCAAAGTGTAAAACAAGGAGATGGTTTTTACTAAGCTATCAAAGTGTACTAAAAAGTCAATGTTGCATTCTAAACATGAGCGACACTGGAATTTATAAGAGCCAGGGATAAATAGTGAGAATATTAGTCAACAAAAATAATAATAATCTGCAGTCAACACAACAAAGGAAGTTTCAAACTTCTTTGTTAGCTTTAGTAAACACTAGACTTGAATCCTGAAGCTTTTTCTCCCTCGAAGAATACGAATCAGAGTTTGGAGAAAACAAGGAAGGACAGACAGAGGAAACATGTCGGGTCCAAAATGTTCAAATTTATATAACAATGGCCAGAACATAACTCTAATTTGTGTGCTCTAAACATTTTTTGCCTTTATTAGCATCTGTTTTGCTCTGTTTGAAAGTGATCCCTAAATAAAGCATGATTAAAATGGATCATTGAAGGTTTTCAGGTGATTGATCTCCTTTCATGTTTGCCGCTTGTAATCTGCGCCTTCTGCTGGTGTTGCCTCAGCTTGTTATATGGCATGCCAGCAGAACTGTCGTATAAGTGACACATAAATCCAATGTCATAAAGAAAAATAAAACATTCTCCAAAGTCCATAAACAGATGAGAGGATTTTGTTTTGTGACTTCTTCAGAGCAGAATCTAAACGTGAAATGTGTTTGCTACTGTTTTTATTGTCTGTCACTGCTGGTTTTGACTAAAATGATGGCAATGGTAACGCTTGTACTACTGGTGAAGACTATTTCTGGAGCTTAACAAACTATTTGAACACTAATCCAGTGGAGAAAGTAAATTTTCTAACTGAAAAATACTTTAAAAAAAAAATCTTTCCTTTAACTTATAATGATACTGAGGGATCCTTTAGACTAGCCAGAAGCAATTGGCAAATACCTGTTGGAACTGTGTATCTGCTGAGCTCATTATGCGAGCTACTTCTCGGTGAAAAGCTGGTAAAAACGTTATTAAAGGGTTAACAGAAGAGTAATGATGTGATGACTTCCTGAAGGCGGAGTTTCAGAAAGAGCGGGAGTTTCTTAAAGAGACAGATGGCCAATTTCAAAGCGTTAAATAGTGAAGTAAAATTTATTTTATTTCATATCTTAACTGAAGTTAACAGAGTTACTTGATTATGCTATAAAATTGCACTATGTGTCTGGACAACGCATAATAGTGTCCCTTTATAAACATGATGTTCAGCCGAAGTTATAAAGAGCCATTTTGTAAGATCCAAAGAGACACTTGCGGCTCTGGATGATCACTTTATGTGAGGTGGTGGTGAAATACGGTTGGTTATACTGCTCAACATCAACCGTTTTGGAGCATAACTTTCAAATGCCAGGCTAACTCTTGTTATAGGGATCCCATGATGTCCATGAAACCGCTTTGGACGCGTCTTGTCAAACATGCTCCAAATTGTGTGGAAAATAAATTACAAAGAGTCATGTAAGCCAGTGCGGTTATGAGCTTGCAGACGTTTGCAACATTTATGAAAAGGGGAGACAGCTTTCCTAATGCAGGAACATGCATTAGTTTCAAATTTCCTTCATGGAATTAGTTGAATCTTGTTAAAACTCAACTACATAACAGCAAGCAATCTGATGCTGATGTAGAAAAATCAGAGCAGTTCACAATAAGTATGCACAGTTATAAAGATAAATCTGAAAAGTTTCTGAGCCAACATGTTTTGAACATCGATTTTATTTTGTCGAGGCTTCATAACTCATTTTATTTGTGTTTATTTCCCTGGGATATTTAAAATGTCTTCCAGCTCCAGTGTGAAATGAAATGTTACTGATCTTTGTGAGGACCAACTTGCATTTTCATGTCATTACTGTAAATTGTTTTTGAAGAAAAAGTCACCTTCACCCTGTTCTCATTGCTGAGAAAAGCCTTTTGCATTAAGGCCCCAAAAATAATATGCATTTCTTTAAATTAGGCTAAGGTGCAAGTCTGATCGAACCTGAACTCCAGATCCGACTACTTCATTTCCTCTTCTAAAATATTTAATCTTTACATAATCGTTGAGCATTTAGATCAAACGAAAGATTCCAGTCAAAGTAGTTTTCACATTTTTATTTAATAGTAAATTTACTACTTAGTTGAGTACTTTCAGCTGCACATCTCCAGCCTTCATGGCGAAACATTTGTACACTACTGGTCTTAATTAGATCATACATTTTAGCTTGAGGAAATGAAAACTCTGACTATATGATTATTCATCATCAATGAGATGTGAAGGGAAATCTTGAAAATGACATAAAATGTTCACTTCTGTTGCAGCTTCTGGCTTAATCGTACAAATTTATCAGCTATTAAAAGATTACTGACGAGAAAAATGAATTTCAGAGAAAGGGGAAAAAAAGCACTGCTCCCTCTGCTGGTAGAGTAGGAGTACTCAGGGGTTGTGAAAAGAAGAGTTCACTGAGTTCAGTCTGTCTCAATCTGTGGTGGAGTTACTGACGGAGACAAGAAGTCGAAACTCATATTTTTACATCGGAAACGAAAAACAAACAAACAAAAAAAAAAGTCCTCGTTGGACTGGTAGAATGTGCTGTCGTGTTGTGCAGGACGTGTTCCTAATGAAAGTGTTTGTTTTCTTTGGCAGGAGATGGTGGACTGGTTCAACGCCATCAGAGCGGCCCGGTTCCACTACCTGCAGGTGGCCTTCCCTGGAGCGAGTGACGAGGAGGTGAGAAAGACGCACTTTAATCCAACACGTTTCTGGGAGCCAGGCTTGTGGCTCCGGTCGCTGCCTCGGTGATGATGGTTCATGTTTTAAACTCAGGCTGATTTCCCTGTGAAACCTAAAATGAGATGATATTTCCTCGACACACATTTTCTCTACCAGTTTCATCCTCTGTTCCTAGTCCTTCAGAAACATTCTAGTAGGGCATCTTTGTTTGGTTGTTGATATCTAGATTAATTTACTTCTCTTAAATAAAAATTAATAGAATAATTGTTATTTTTAAGACCACCTACCATACTATGACTTTAAAATGTATTCATACTGTTGGTATTTTTTGGTAGGTGTAAAAAAACCAAAAAAAAAAACGCATCCACAAGCTTGATTGACAGCGCTAGAACCCTCCTCCTGCCTTTGATTGGTTGTTTCTGGGAGCGGTGTGTGTCTGCAGATGGCAGTATAACCACAGGGAGATGGCAGAGGAGCTCAGTTTTTCATAGATTATCTCTCTCATACTTTACTCTCAGGACATAGTGCCAAGTTTAATATGTAATATGTAAAGTAATATTTTTATAAAAGATGGGATGAACCTAATTCAGTTTTTTTTTTTTTTTTATAATGATACTTAATTAGCCTTTTTAATATTTCATGCAAATCTTTAATGTTTTTTTTGTTGTTTTTTTTTGTTTTTTTGTAGCTGGTTCCCAAACTAACACGGAACTTTATGAAAGAAGGCTTCATGGAGAAAACCGGCCCAAAGGTTTGTACAGAACCCACTGAAGAATAAATAAAGTAAAACTGAAAGTAAATCAATAATTTCTATTCAAAATGGAGTTTCAAGGCTGTTTTGGCACCCCATTGCACCCCACTGAATGATCAATAACACATTTTAGAATGTTTTTTAATCATGAGAGGACTTTCTGAACTACCGAAGCGCCTCAAAGAAAAACTGGCTAGAATAAAACTCCCTTCAACTGATCTCTAGGAGAACCAAGCTTCTAATGATCAACATGGAGAGCATGGCTCCTCTGATCAGATGGATAAAGTTGCTCATCGAGCCAAATCTAAGAATTTTACCTGTTATTTTCAGCCCTGTCCCTTGAAGGTCCCTCAAAACAAGTGATCCAAAACTTTTCTTTTTGGGTAATTTGAGAAATAGTTAATGTCAAAACAGGAACTTGAGATGGTTACTCATGCTTTTTATTCTCCTTGGTCTAGACTTGTTTATTTTTTTACTAATTTACTTACTCATTGCCTGTCCCTTCTTCTCTTCTGCCAAGCATTGCTGAAACCACTGCAGTTCAAAAATGATTTTTCCCTCTTTGTGATTTCTCTGCCTCGCTCTGCTGCTGCAGCACACGGAAGGCTTTAAGAAGAGGTGGTTCACCATGGACGACCGGCGGCTCATGTACTTCAAAGACCCTCTGGTGAGAAGAGACCAGATTCTGTCCCGGTCCTCTAGAGGCCTGACATGTTGGACTAACGGGACCCTCTCTGTCCGCCCCAGGACGCCTACGCCCGCGGCGAAGTGTTCATCGGCAGCAAGGAGAACAGCTACACCGTCCTGGCCGGCTTGCCCGCGTCCACGCAGGGCTACCACTGGAACCACGGCATCACCATTGTCACGCCCGACAGGAAGTTCCTCTTTGCCTGCGAGACGGAGGCCGAGCAGCGCGACTGGATCGCGGCTTTCCAGAGAGTCATCAATCGACCGATGAGGCCACAGGAATACGCAGGTTTTTATTTGGAATGTTGGACAGGTGTAGATAGGAAAGCGGGCCGAAACTGATTTTGACTGATTACCGCATCAAGTCCATCTACAGTGGCACATTGTTCCATTTGCTTCCATTTCCTGTGGTTGCATAATTTTTTCCTTTATATTTCTTTAGTTTCTTTAGGTTTTGGCTTGTTTTTTTTGTTTTTTTTTTCTTGGATTTTTGTTTGCATTCCTTTTTGTGCATTTAGAAGTTTGCCTCTGTCACGTTTAGTTTGTACCTCTCGGCCGCTGTAACATTCACACACTAAGGAAGGCTAAATGTGCGTCGGTTTGTGTACATACCTAATTTCTGTTTCCTTCATTGTTTTTTTCAGTGGAGGCCCATTTTAAACACAAGCCTTGAAGCCTACAGCAAGCCCAAAGTCATCTGGACCGGCCCAGTGAGAGCTATCAGAGACAGGCCCCCCACCCCGCACCGCACAACCAGTGGGGATGCATTGGGGTCCCGTCTGGGTAAGGAGGAGATTTTTGGAATGGGCTAAGATTGGAAAAGAAAAGAAGAACAGAAGGACTCGAGTAAATGTTAAAGACGATGGTGGTATGATCTAAGGTGGAAGGGTAGAGATGATGTCAATTAATACTGCTCTCACCAACTTTGTGCTGTACATTGTCATACCAGACCCCACTCCCTCAGCCATGTGGAACCCTCATCTCCATCAAGCTACCCTTACACCCTTGGATCTCATCTTGTGAATGGTTCTTTCTGCCTGTGATCTAATGTAGCTATGTAACCTAGTCATGTCACTGGTCGCTTAACGAAGACGAACACGTTGTTAATTTATTGAATGTACAGTTTTCGACCACAGTGTCTTAATCGTGCGTGTGGAATCGTCATGTTTTCATTGAGGACTCTTGCGAGGTCCGACCTCTGGCGCTGAAACCCTGGGAAACCTGAATTCTACAAAGTGCTGTTAACAACAACCATGCCTACAAACGAAACTTGCACACAAACGCTCAGTGAACACCACCTGCTGTTAATGACGGCGGAGCAGGCTGATCCACCGCGTCCAACCAGGGTCCCTTTTAGAAAACCTCCACCCCAAACAGAAGCCGCGCCCTTATTTATTTGTACTGTCGAACATACCATGTCATCGTGGGATGCTAATTTTTTGCTGCTTTCTTGGATTGTAATGTGACGGGATTGTAATTTGTAGAACACTTCTACAAATGTTCAACTTGTTCTTTGTATCTTGATTCAAAGGCACAGTGTTTTGTTGATTCTTGCATCGTTGTGGGAAATAAATTTGAAAAATGAAAATGGGGGAACCAGAGACAATACAATGCAATATTTATATGTTCTGTGTCCCATTTGTTGTTTGTATGGTGGCCCAGAAGGGACAACGACATGCAAAAGTCACAACGGAAGCTTTGCTAAATTTGCTAGCATGATTTCTGTTGTAGTCTAAAACTGAGGCTATGCTAGCAAGTTTAGCATTGCTTCCTTTGTGGTTTCTGCCTTTTACTGACCCTTGTGGGCATACTTGACAGTAGAAGTGTGTAATACTGCATATTTTGATATCGCTTTAGTTTTTTTGTCTTTAAAGTATTTTGTTAAAACTACTGGAATCAACTGGAACGCCCAAAGTAGTCGAATTTCCCAGATTTACCATTCGGAAGACGTGTTTTATGTTTCAATATGGTCACTACGCACAACTGTAGCAAGCTTTGATGATAGCAGGTCTACAAGACATACAAAATCAATGTTACGTGTAGCACCTGAAACTGGTGTTTGGTTGAAGAAAGTAAAGCTTAAAATGAGGTTTGTAATACAATGTTTATGGGCGTCGCCATGTTAAAATTCCGACTTATTAACCGTAACGCTGTTATCTAGGGTCTGGCGTCAAACCCAGCTCTGAGGACCAGTTGCCCTATGGCCCCTCTATGCCTCTACACTCACGCAGGATGTGTCCTTCAAAGAACCACACCTATCACCATCACAGAACCCCATTTCAGCAGTTAAAATTCACCCTTCATTCAGGTATTAGCATTTTTGAGAAACGATGCCTAGGACTTTCTTAATGCTGAATATGTCCAGCAGATGGCGCCATTAGACTGTACCTACTCCTCCCACGTTAGAGGAGTAACTGTCCTTAAACCATCTCTTACAATGGTGTCAGAATTACATTGCTCTAATTGTCACAAACAGTTTTTCTGCATAGAAATCAGAATTTCAATGTTTAAAGTTGGAAAAATTAAGTGCATTGTCCCCTGAGGTTGGAAAGTTAGTGGGTTACAATAAGCCAGAAATATTCATGTATCTAGGTGTTTTGAGATCATGGCTTTGCAATGGAATCACAAACCCCCTATTTCGGATCACTTGATTTGTTGAGATCCTATAAGTAGATCTGCGAAGATCACAGACCATTTTCAGGTCATGCAGCTGGTGTTGCGGAACCGAAGGTGCTGCAGCTCTTACCATTCATCGGTGTAGCATGCGTTAGTTTTGAGTAATGGGTTTCTAACCCATATTTTTGGTTGAGCTCTGTGTTGTGGTCCTTATGGAAAATAGTCTCGAGTTAATTTGGTGTTTTAAACACAGGAAAACTTGACACTTTCTAAACATTATCACATTCACCTGATCAGTGTGTCCAACTCCAGTCATAATTCCTCATGGTCCTTACACTGTGCATAACATATGCCTCATTTCCACTGAGCGGTGGAAATCACACTGCATGGGTTGGTGTGGTTTGGTATGCTATTTTGCATGTTTCGATTGTAAAAGCGACCCATAAACCCGAGCCATACCACAGCGTTCCCGGACCCATTTCAGTAGGCCTATACAACCTGCATTGTATAGACCTACAACTGTGTGCGACAAGCACAAGATACAACAGTCCTCATGTTATTGTTGCAATAGTATGAAGAAATTGTTAGCAGGTCAGGTTTAACTTTGTCTCACCAACGAGAGTCCAACTGGCAACTGGTGGAAATGCTTCCCTGAGTACATTGGACCATAATATAGTGTGCCAAACAACGTCCACCTGTGCCATACCGCTCAGTGGAAATGAGCCAATAGAGGGACACTCACTCTCCACCAGTGTGATATTGAGTTATAACAAAAAGCAATAACTAAAAGCAAGTGAGAGATACCTATATGTTCAGCTGAGACCCCTTGATAGATAATTACCTTGGGCGGTGAGGCATAATACCCATCACTAACCCTAACTCGTTTCTCATTAACAGCTATTTGGTCGAAAACTGTCACTGGCAAATTTCTGGGTCTCAAGTTGCAAAGACCTGCCATCTCATAGTGTGAAATCTACCAGACGAAGGTCAATGTTCTCCTTTAACAGTCATGATGATTTGGATGTTTTCCAACAGAAAGAAAAGTGGGCTAAATGACTGCTAGTGTACTTGCCACCTGATGATCTCCCTCTCTGACATAACCTTCCACAGGATTCCAGCCATCGCAAACATAAATTTGTCAATGCCTCTTCTGTCTGGCTGCGCTGTTGTTGGCTGCCAGGTTCTCATGGTAAACTGCTGAGACAGAGAGCCAGTGAGCAGTACGTGTCGGGCAACAGGAAGAGTTTAAAACCGGGTGGGACCTTTGGCTCGGCAGACGCCCAGGGTTCATGCTGAAAGTAATACGTCCATTTGGTAATTGGAACACGGAACAAACATGTGTTACCAGGCAAACTTGGTGGAACAGTATGGAACCAAAAAGCAGACATAATTTTCTTCTTTTTTTTTTTCAAATGCAAAAAAAGGTACTTGAACAAAGAGATCAAAATCTGAAACATAATCAAAAACTTTTTCTATGCACAGAAACATTATTAGTCTCCATTGGGGATATGTGCAATCATATCGCTAAACAGCTCCATTTAAACCTTATAAGAAGTTCTACACAAATTGTTTCTTTTAGTGCTTTTATTTGTTGTAAACAGATTTTGTGGGCTAAAGTCTACTGTGTCTACACACCATACAAAATACACTATAAATTGCCTTGTATCTGTAGAATGACTTTAACAATAATATCTGATTAAAGCCTTTTGAATGCATAATTGTTGCCTAGGAAATGTTATTCTTATGTAATGTAACACTAGAATGCTTTGCAATAAGCCACACCCTCTACAGTCGATCAAAACCTTTTTATTCAGCTGAGGTCCCACATTAGATAAATTATTTCATAAATTGTACAAGTTGCAAAAAATAAGCTCTCAGATTTTTTTGCGCAAACTGGAAACCTTATAAGCAAAAGACCAAGGCACAGAAAACAATAACAATTTAAACATTAATTTGATAAATACCATGAGATTACAGCAGGTTTACAGAGTCTTGTGGGATTGTTGTCAGGCAGCTTGTGGATTCAAACTTGCTTTGAGTTCGAACGTTTTCACAACGGTAGGTTGAGTTCCCCCTGTACAGGTTTCTTTCTGGAGTCCAAAACATTCATGGTAGATTTCCTGGCAGTTAATGTATGTATAATAAATTTAAAAAATACCTGCAAAGAGGCCAATTTGTAGTAAATGTTTCACTTTTGGAGATGTGGGAATTGTTGGGAGCCACATCCCAACCTACAGATGGTTTTGTTTAAGAAACTGTGCTAAACTACTGCTACCTGGACTGGGTTAAACTCTTCATTTGTTCTCCCCATTTTGTACCCACATTACGCTGTTTTGTTGCTTCCTGTCTCAATTTTATAACCCATAAACAAAGTTGGTGCCCATCAGGAATGGAAGCCTCAACACCGGTCTCATCCTGACCTCGGTCTCAGTTTGTTATGTCTTAGTCTTGGTCTCAGAAGATCTGCTCTTGCTCTTGGTCTTGGAGGGTGTGATCTTGGCGACTCCGTCCTTGGTACCCATGTACTTAAACCATGGCATATCAAAATTGTCTGATATTTTTTTATGAATTTTTCAATGAAATAGTCTTTAAAAAGCTTCAATCTTACATATAATTTCATTGTACTTTGTACAGTACTTAAGACCATCTATTTGTATGTATTTTACTTTTAAAATCCATTTGAACCAGTTGACTCTTATCAAATATGACAGACTATGACTATTGCTATATTATTATAACTATGAGCTACCTCCATTTGGTAGATATTATTTATTCGAATGACATCATCATATTGCCAACGCTGATTGACAAAGCTGGTTTGAAACAACCCTGGTGCATGGTGGGTAGTAGCAGATGTCTTGATTGTAAGGATTTTTTTAAGGTTCAGCTAAAACTACAAAGGTATGGAATGCCAAATGAATTTGAGTTTGGAGAATTTTATTGATTTACCCTTTCCAATTTCAAACATATTTCTAAGTACTTGTCAGTCTTGAGATTTCTTCTGCATGACAACGAAGGCCCGTGATGTTTTTCACAGAAACAGATGAGATTTTGTTTACTGTCTGCGAGGTGCGGTTGAGTCTGAAGGCAGGCTTCAGTCCCTGTCAAGGCCTGGAGAGTGACGCGTAGATTGGCTGCTCCCAGACAGACGGAGGACTGCCTGGAGGCAGCGCCAAGGCCAGGCTGTTGACGAGCGGAGCGGCGTACGACCTGCGAGTTGAGTGAAGGTACGGATATTGGTACAGGCCGGCGGGGTAACCTGAAAACGCACCGTAGAGGCTGGCATTCTGAAGGTCAGTGTAGTCCGGCGGGTTAGGAGGAGACACGGAGGCGGAGGAGCTAAGAGAGGTGTACTGAGGTTGGTGTGAAGGCGTAGGAGGTGAAGTAGAAGAGGAAGGCGATGAGCTGCAATGGCCCGGGCTCATCCGCTCCATTTTGATCTGAGGTTTTTGGCCAATGTCCTCCTGCGGTACCTCCGCCGATGTACCTTCAGGCGTTTTGACGGTACAGTTGACTGTGCTGTTGGAGTGAGCTTGGGCGCGTTGGGGGACGTATGATCCATTCAGGCTGCCGGGTTCCAACTGGGTTGGAAGAATGGTGCTGTGGCTGTTCAGGGGCAGGTACTGGTCCAGCTCGTGCACATCAAAGCCATCCATGGTGCCGATGACCTCAGTGCTAAGCTCTGAAATGTCCACGTTGCTGAAGTCGATGTTTCGGTTGGAATGAATAGCGGAGCTACTGTCAACAGGATGATGGGCATCATGCTTATTAACAGCGTGGAGCTCCGTTTTAGGGGTAGTCGGGGGTGTTGGAGGACCATGAGGTTGACCTAAAAACAGACAAAAAACATTCAGTTTTTTTCACTTTACTTGAAAGATTGTAATTGCTGAGATTTTGCAGTCTCGTCACCTGGTCTGTCTGGATTGTAATGCTTGGGGGCCTCTCCTATACCACCTAGCCGGGTCAACCCAGCTTCCGTCTTATAAAAGTCCTGCTGGGGCTGGTGCTGGTGCTGTGGTCTCGGGTCCCCTTGGCCCGGTTTAGCGCTTTTGCGTCTTCGAGGTTGGTATTTGTAGTCTGGATAGTCTCTCTTGTGTTGCAGTCTCAGCTTGTCAGCCTCCTCTACAAATGGCCGCCTTTCTGTTTCAGAGAGAAGTCTGGAACAAAAGGCAGGAAGAAGTGACTGGACAGAGGCATTCTCTCTTCAAAGTGGGCCAAGCGTTATCTCTTATTTAGAAAAGCCAGAGACTGGTATTAGCATTACTGTTTTGTGATTTAAAGGTTGGGACATTTTCCCTTCATACCATTCGAATGGTTTAAATTCTTTAGCCAAGGTGCTGAGAATAAACTCCACAGTGTTCATGTTTTTTTTTTCATCTGTACGTTTGCATTGAGTAGTCCTGCACAACTCACTTGTTGCTATGCACTTCTAGTTAGCGGTTTGATATAAAGTAAGTGCATTGTTCCCTAACTTAAAACAAACATCTTGTAGCAACACCAATACCTTTTATCAGGCTGACTTTATAGCCTGATAATGTTAGCCTGATAAGATTGCAATGAGCGGCATGTCTGTTAAAGAGTAGACTGCAGAGTCTACCACAGTAGCATTACTAATTAACTCCGGGTTAAGTCATTTGCCTTGATTTATATATTTAAAAAAAACCATTGAAAGACTGTGACTCAAAAACAGCTGAAAAGAGCAGAATATTGAAATTTGCAAGTAGTTGTAAAATGTTCCACATTAATGGTTGGTGAGTGATGTGGCTCCTTATTGAAAATAGAGTCTTTCACTCATAATAGTGCTTTTATTTCAGCAAAATCCATGTTACATATTTTTAAGCTTGAAAAAAACTTAAAAACAGACTGAAGCATTAGACTTGGGTTATTTTTCAATCGAAACCTTACAGTTAAATTCTGTCATTAAGATATGAATTACACACCTTGTGATGGAATCATGGGCTCATATATAAAATTGTTTTTTAATATGTGGAAAACAGACGATTGAAAGAATTGCTTTTTTTTCATTGCTTTAGTTTTATCTCAGACTTATTGTGATATTTTAAATAGGGATAGTATCACTTATGTAAATATGGATCAGCTGCGGTGTAAAATACAACTCAATGCAAATGTCACAACAATTCAAAGGCTCATAAAACAGCATTTACATAATCAGCAAAGATGTCCTTTTAGATTTAAATTTTAGGTGGCAGAGATCCACTTAGATCCTCACTCATTAGGCTGGGTCCACCACATATGCCAAGCCTGAAATGTAAACATTTTTACATTTTACATTTCAAATTTTACATTTGAAATGTAAAATTTCAAATGTTCAATTTTCAAACTCCAAAAGTCTCCATCATATCATATCTATTTTAAAGAATAACCTCTGGATATTTTGGGCACTTATTGTCTGTTGTGTTTTACTGTACCGTGAATCTGACCCTCCTTATATTTTTGCTCTATGTCTATAAAATCAGCCACTCACCTCCACAGCTTGCCCAGCGTCTTGCTCAGCTCCGCGTTGTGGAGGTGCGGGTACTGGTCTGCCAGCTTCCTCCGCGCCGCCTGCGCCCACACCATGAACGCGTTCATCGGCCTCTTCACGTGCGGCTTGCTCTTCAGCCCTCTCTCCCCCTGACTCGGCACGGGCACCAGCGACCAGTCGTACCCTTTCAGCACCTGCGACACCGCGTCCCGGATGCAGGCAGGGAATCGCTCGTCCTCCGGGGAGCTCTCCGCTCCAGCGAGCGGACGCGCCGCCGCCTGCGCGTCAGATCCGGCGGGAGAGTTCCCGACCTCCCGGTCCGGTTCGTGCCGGGGCGTAGAGCCGCCGCTGCTCTGTGGACTGCATGGATCCTCAGTAAGTAAGCCGTGCGCTTCAGCCATAGTTTGTTACTGGGCTTATTTTTAGCGTCTCCAAAGTTCTCGAAAAGCTCTCCAAATGCGTAAAAGCGCGCGGTTCTGACTGGATAGCCACGAAAATAAATGGAAGTTCCCTCACTGGAAAGACCTGGAACGGGGCTGCCATCCCCCTTCACATTCTCCCCAATGTATGACAACTTTGACAAGCTCATCGAAAAGTAAACTCTGCAATCTCTCCACCTCCATCCGCTATTGGCTTGCACAAAAAAAAAAAAAAAAAAAAAAAAAAAATTGGGGACCTCCTTCCCCAATTTATTGGAAAATTCAACGGCAGACGCAGAATTCCAAGTTTAGAAACTTTGTAATTTTGAAAACAGTTAAGTAAAATAATAATAATAATAATAATAATAATAATTGCAGTCAGCTTGAACCTTTATTCTCTTCTAGCCTGGAGATAAAGGCCGAAACGTGCCTCAAAATAGTTTTGGACCTTCAGATTTAGAGACTCAACATGCATTAGGACTTGTCTGTCATCAATAATATATTTTTCTAAATAAGAACTAATGGACATTTTGTAAAATATGTGATAATTATTATTAGAAAAACCTTTCTGCCACACTTTTTTCTTCCACTGAACTTTACCTCATTTGCTTTGTATACAGAATCCTGCAAATAGCCTGTGTCATTAAACTTATGACACAGGCCAAAACAATTTGGTACAAAACAACATATACTAGCACTTAAATGTATTCTAAATCAAAACAAATTACTACCACATATTTCACAAACTTGTGAAATATATGGTAGTAATTATTATTTTTACTATTGTAAAAAATGTTCCGTCACATTTTTTTCTTCCCAACCTTATTTGCTTTGGATACAGAACTCTACAAATAATGAGCTTCTTTAGAATAGACCTTAGTCGCTTAGTCTCCTTGAGGAAGGTGTCAATGGCTGTCCACTGGAAAATTGTCAAGTCGGCAGTTTTCCCCATCAAAACTCTTTGTGGTGCACTGCAGCAGCACTGCAGCAGCAAAGGAAACAAAAGTGAATAGCACTCACTGACATAATTATTAAATATAGATTTAGCTATTTAATTGCGGAATTACATGACTAGTCTAAATAACTTGTGACACTTTTAGCAGTCGGTGTGCTTCAAATTGTTTTTAAAAACAATTTTTTGCAACGATCTGCTACCATCTGTGTCTTTATATATCCTGTTACAAGGATATATAAATACACAACTTAAAAAAATATATATATATATATATATATATATACATAATATATATATATATATATATATATATATATATATATATATATTTATATATATATATATATATATATATTTTATATATATTTTTCAAAATCACAAATTTGTAAATTTTTTTATTTCACAAATTTCTTGTTGTTTAATTTTTTTTCTTTGTTTGAAATATTAAGGTAATTTTTATTGGCTTTTTTATGACATAGGTTTATGTTAGTAGTCTTGTTTTATGTTTACTTGTCCAAATAATTTATATTATATCTACACTTTTGAGGACAATGTTATTTATTTATTTATTTATACTACTATTATTGCCAATAATAATAATAATAATAATAATAATAATGATAATAATAATAATACATTTTGTCTTGTTTTACTTAAATATATTTTTCTGAATAAACTTTTTTTTAAGTCATTGTTATTCACTTCCGGGTATGTTTTCGTCACGTGACGCAGGGCTCCGTAAACATGGCGGCCGTCGCTGCAGCTGCTGAGAGCTCCGTGAGAAAGAGGCGCGTGGACAGCAGGAGGACGGACACGGAGAGAGTCCCTGACGGCTCTTCAGACGGAACCGCCGCCAATGGAGACTCGGAGGAAAAGAAGCAGTTCGTGTCCTTACAACCCGGAACTTACTGGCTCACTCGCATTGTGCTGCTGCGCTCGGTCTCTTTCATTTACTGTGAGTTTCCCTTGACTTCTCCAGAACCGAACCGTGTTCGTTGTTTTCCAGCCCAAAACTGCTCAATGAATTTCTTCTACCTATTAGAATCACGAGCGCTGTAGTTTTAAAGCCTGCTTTACTCTGGCCTCAATGTCACACCTGTCAGCATCAGTGTTGACTCTGATGAACACAAAACCGCGATTACTCCGCAGTTAATGTTTGTAACATTGTGATACCCTGTTATTGTGCTCATGTTGCTAATGCTGTATTTTTGAAACACTAAATTCATAGTTTACAGTTTTGGTGTTTCCTATTGTAGCCTGCATATCGCAGGGTCATTGTACTTAAGGGTGATCCATATTGCTTTTAGAGAGGTCTAATGTGTATTTAAACATTTCTGCGCTGGAACAAAATCGATCAGCTAACCTAATGTCAGTGCAGTCATGTCATCCCCACAGGTGAAATTGTGAAACTCCAGCTTAAATGAATGGATTGATTGTGAAAAGCATGAAACACATGTGCTTGGGTTAGAGATGGGTCAACACTGCAAATATTGACTCTATACACAAAAAACATGAATGCTAAGGTTTTCTTTTTTTTATTCTAGTTGTGGCCTTCTTGGTTGCCTACAACCAGAACAAACAGCTGATTGGAGAGAACGGGCTAATGCCATGCAAGAACTACCTGAACAGCGTCAAGCGCTACGTCGGAGGAAAGATCGGCATGTCGGCCCTGGCATATGCACCTTCCGTCCTCTGGTTCTTGGACTGGACCAGCATGGATGCCAACCTCGACTGCATTGCCTTGCTTGGGATGGCGTTGTCAGGGTTCGTCCTGGTGACAGGGATGGCCAATATGGTGATCATGGTGACTCTGTGGGTGCTTTACCACTCCTTGGTCAACGTGGGACAGCTGTGGTGAGTGTATGCGCACACAGCGGAGACTTTATTAACTAGATAAATATTTTTCTCTGAATGTGGCTGATAGACTTGACTGTAAATGAGATCGGAGTGTGATTGAGTCTGCTGGACTTGAACCACATTGAAGTACTGCTGCCAAAAGTGGGTAAGCTTTGCACTGGTGGCAGCAGGATTGTGTCTACAGATGAGTGTAGGGTTGCTTTTTGTAATCTACTTAATTATATGTCGTTGGTTTGTTTCCGAAGCCTACTTTGTTAAGGTTTATGGTTTACTTGATCTACCATTTAAAACGGGATATGATTTAGTGCCATCTAGTGGCAAAACTGCAGATGACATCCCACTCAGTGTGGTCCAGTTCCTCCTCCTGATGCTGCAGTTGTGGTTCATCTAATCAGGTGGACAACATATGTGTGTGTAGGAGGAAGTAAACAGAATCACACTAAAAGAAACAGCAGTTTTGATGATGCGGTGTTTGATGAGGTGTTTTGCGTTGGCCGAAATGTCAATGTAAACCTCATCAGCTAACTGTGTATCCATCATGCCACAGCCTCCATAGGGAAAAAACACATTTGGTTATTTCAACACATGTTAAAATTTTACGCATTTTCCAAAAATGAGAGCCAATTCTGACGTTCTTGTTTGTATTTT
This sequence comes from Poeciliopsis retropinna, assembly GCA_010277075.1. NCBI lineage: Eukaryota > Metazoa > Chordata > Actinopteri > Cyprinodontiformes > Poeciliidae > Poeciliopsis > Poeciliopsis retropinna. Next base: position 12,272,230 of record VMRM01000023.1, on the reverse strand, counting down.
TTCTTTTTAGGTACTCCTTTGGTAAGTGAACGTCTTACTAGTTCAACCAGGGCTCCCTTTGTTTCTCCTTCTCCAAATGAAGACGTGGATTGGAAGCACGAGAAGGATGGTCCTGATATAATTTTGACCTTCTTCTCTCAGATTTACCACCATAACGGCAAAAATGTGCATACCTAAAAAAAAAAAACCTTCCTTTTAAACACAGTAATGTCTGTTCTGCCTTTTTTTATGTATCTCTTAAACTGCTTCATATTTTCTCAAACTTACCAAATATAAGCCTTTTTTAGAAGCTTAACTCTTTAAATTAAAGTTCAGTTGTTTCTGTTTTAAATTATTATATTATTTATTGCAAAACAATAATAAATTGGGATTTGCTTCATTGACGGTACTGCGTTACTTTAAAGTTCTCTTTCTCGTTGTAGTCCTGTTCACAAAGTCTTGGATTTCCCCTTATGGAGCCATTTGAGACAAAAAAAAAACGGACTTGATGTCTGATACAATAGCAGGTTTTAAAATGTGGATATTTTTGGTGCAAAGGTGTTTAGAGGATGCAACATCCGTCACGTAAAACGCTTGTAAAATGTCGGATTTCAAAAAATTGAAAAGGTGGAAAGAAAAGTTCTTATAAAAAAGTTACTCTAAGAGCTGTTAAACAAACCAAATGATTATAGAAGCAAAAATATATACACATATTTTTAAATGAACAAAAATTCTCTGGTGGGTATAGGGGCTAAATCAAAAAAAAAAAATTAACTTCTTTTGGAAACAGATCTTAATAATTATTTTCTTGTTTCATTAAATTTAAATTTGTAGTGCCATTCTGCCTTTTTTTTCTTTCGTTTTTTTTATACCCAATTATTTTGTTAAAATCTTGCACCCAATTTCTTATGAACAGCTGATTTTGTGCTAACGGCGAAGAATATACTTGCTAAGGCTAAGTGTGTTTCAGTTAACCGCGTCTCTATGGTAGAACGGGTTCATGCTTGTATTTTGTAGCAAAAACAAATGCAACAATTCAACAGTTGTGTTCAGTTCTCCATGGAAAAATACTCCTCTTCAGTAGAGAGTTAACAATCCTGAGAACTTATCAGATAGGAGTGTAAACTACAGACCACAGAGTTTGTGGTGCGGTTGAATCAAAGAAATAACACAAACACGAACATGTTTGCATCGGTAGCTCTGCTTTCTGTCTTAAGTATAAAAAAAAACAAGACTTCAGTGTAAAAATAAATATCACTGTGGTAAATTTCTGCACTGCCTGCATTTAAAAAAAAAAAAGTGACATCACAACCAGGCCTGGGCAGCGTCGTTTGCTTTACCGTATGAATGTGCTTGTCTGTGCAGGTTGGGAGAGCCAGCTGTTGGAGACGGGCTTCCTGGCCGTCTTCCTGTGTCCGGTGTGGACTCTGTCCCAGGTTCCCGGCAGCTGTCCCCCCTCCCTCGTCTGCATCTGGACCTTCAGGTGGCTCGTCGTTCGCATCATGCTGGGAGCTGTGAGTCAAAATCACAACTATTGAGTCCTTCAAAGTGATGGACCATGTGGAACTCCAACAAAAATGTATAAAGTTTGTGTTTTTAATGTGATAAAATATGGGAAAAAGTTCATGCAAACAGTGAACAGATGGAATCATTCTGGTGTTTGTCCTCCTAATTTTAAAGCGACACTTTGGAACCGCTGTCCTGCTTTAGCACTCTCCCGGTGTTTGGCTTTTCCAAACACCGGGAGAGTGTTTTCTACTTCACATATAAACTCATCGGTATATTTAAGGTTCTCTTCCAGCCTAACCCTGCTGAAGTCATGTCATATTTTAACGCCGTTCTGGTGGTGATGTACTCAGTAATATCTACAGGGTTTGCCTTGAAACTGTTCAGACTGCAAAGAAAGCGTTTGCAACAAAGTACGTGCAGCTCTGGAGCGAAACAGCCTGTTGCATCAGCAGCAGGCTGGGATGGTAGCAAAAGTATAGCGAAATGGCTTACTGAGTAATACTCCAAATATGCTTGGTATGTTCTCAGACTAAAGCTGAATTGCGACACGTCGGGCTCTACGTTTTACACATTTGCATTTTTCTCCCCCATTTTTAGATTTGAAAGACCTCGGCTGAAGCCTAACGCATAGCTTTGTTTTCAATACAGCTGGCTGATCCAGATTGATTTCTGGGCAGCAAGGCTCATGCTAGTAGCTTCATTATAAATTAACAGCATCATGTTGGTAGAGGTTGAAACCTTTGCCAGTTGCTCAGAGTGTAAATGCAGCAGTTTCCATTGCGTCATGCGGTTTCTCTAAAGGCCCGTTTTTCCATTGAATATGAGACTAAATGTTTCTTTGGAAGGTGGTACAATTCTTATTTTAGTACTTCTAAAAACTCCTGCCATGGTGCCCTATTGGTGTCACATGCTGACAGATGAGATTATTTCATTAGTGACATCTCTAAGTCTTTTATATCTTCTAATGTGCCTCCTGCCAACATCACCCGGGGTTGAACTTTATCCATCTTCCCATAAACTCAGGTGAACTTTTGTGTCTCTTTTGCGGAAAATAATGCTAGCGTGATGCTACGCTAGCATTCATGTGTCCCTGGTGCTTTCAGAAAGAAGTCCAGTAGTATTCCACTATTAGAGGATAGTTGTGTAGGCTTAGATCCAGCTATCTCTCTACCTGGTGCTGCATTTTTTTCAGTCCAGTTGTAATTGGTGAAATGTCTGCGTCTCATGACTGAAGAGGATAAACAGCATGGTACTGGACCTCACCACCTCCACAGCCAAGCTCCTAATCAGAGAGAGACGTTCTGCTTTTTCCTAAATTCAATCAAACAGGTTAGTGGGCGCCTTACTGTGCGTTCCGTGCTCAGCCACATGACCAGCTGATGTGTCAACATCGGTGGTCTCGTGTTTTGGATAAGACGTTATTCCCTTAGCTGTTTGGATGGAAAACAGCTAAGGACGGTGGGTGAGTAGTGGTGTTTGTCATGGAGCTCAACCATGAAATGCTAACTGTGGAAACTGAAACCTTAGTCGTTCCTGCCGTCAAGTGTTTTTGCAATCAGTCAAGTTTTTACCACCTCTGTCCTCAGGAATATGGCGGCAGTTGTTAATGGAGTCTTTGTTGGTGGGATGTGTGGGTAGCCACTGTTATCTCTTGGAAGATTTAAGCCATTTGCCATCTTTTAGTGTCTTTTTCTTTGTTTTTGTAAAGCAATGAGCTCATCTCTGAAATGTTTGGATAATTTTCTTTGCTTAGAAAGCAAACTCTGATACAGACCACAAATAAAAAACCCTGGTCTCCCTACAAACCTAGGTTTCTGTTTAGTAAAGGTGAACTTTGGCGCAGCTCGATTGCCAAGCGGACCAGGAACCTGTCCAAAAGCAGGAAGCAAACTATAGCACAGGGCATTCTGGGTAAATGCTACCAAATTCAATGCTAGAGTCTAATACTAGTAGGAGAAATAGCTCATGGTCTTTTGCTAAAAAGAAAAGAGAAATCCTATAAAAGCTCCAAATCTGATGCCACACCACTATATTTCACAAATAAGAAAGTTGTGATCATTGTCTTCTTCTGAGGTTTTTGTGTCATTTCCATCTGTAGCGCCACCACTGGTGAAGAGGCGAACACGTTTTGCAAAGGGTTTACTTTGTTTGACAGAGGCAGTGTGAAAGCAAAACGCACCAACTGATTATGTAACAATCTTGGTCCACAATCAAACAGAGTCCACCAGACCATCAGTGTTTAATTTGAATAAAGCCCATGTAACATTAGTTTTTATTACGTATTCAAACGTCCAGCTGTGACTTTAGAATGGTGTCCAGTTGTATTTCACATTGAGTTCAGTGCTTGTTTTCTCTCTTTGTTCAGGGCCTCATTAAAATCAGAGGAGACCAGTGCTGGAGAGACCTGACCTGCATGGACTACCACTATGAGGTGACTCGATATTTATTGCATTAAGTCATTGCACAGCAGTGTATATAATATGCTGATGAGACTTGAATGCATGCTTTTACTTATTAAAATAATTCCATCAATATTTTTTAAAATAATATTTTGTTTAATTTTGTGTTTAAAATGTTTTCTAAATTGAATAAAACGATATAAAATAGTTTCCTGGGTCACACCCAGGCTGCTCACATTTCTGCTCAGTCATGATCTGGCCCACATCGTTCTGAATGATAAGGTCTCAGATGGAGGAAGGGCCTTCTGTAATGATCAAACACATGACTGGAGAAAATACACACAAGGCCAAAGTCATAATATCACTTGTATCATTATGAAAGATTGTTGCTTTATTGAACATGTCAATTAGATTAAATGTATCTCAGTTAAAATACCCGCACTTGTTTTTCTGCAAGTCTTGATGTACTATAATGTCTTGCAATTCAACTCTCTGGGGATTGCGCATTTTTAGGCCAGAAGTCAATGGATGAGTGAAGATTTCTGAAACTTAAAATTGTATTCAAAACACCATGGTGAGAACATATGATGGACAGCTTCTCTGGTTCCTTCTGAGTGAAACAGAATGAATCTTTTATATCTGTCCCGTAGCAGAAAAGGTTTTGAACGTCCTCGTCGCTTTGTGGACTTTATACCTTGCTGGGTCAGTTTTTCTGGTCCGACTCCAGCTTTCGACACCCTCGGTGCTAATGTTGATTTACACACACACACACACTCACGCACACACACGCATTCTAAGACCGGAAGGCCACGGCGCCAGTTGACGCCGCGTTAACCCCTTTGACACACTGCTCCCTTTCAGACCTGTAGTGGGACTGCAGATTTCCTCCTGTCCCGACTCTCAGGGGTTACCGTGGCGATACATTGCGGGACAGTTAGTACTTTGTTCATTCAGGGTGGGTTGTCATTAACGCACCATATGGAGATTTAGATCCCCCACCTGTTAAATAATCAAACTTTTCCTTGTGTTTTATTCAGAAATACAATAGAAGTATTGATCTGTTTGACAGCTGCATAATTTTTTTTCCCCTTTCCACCTATATTTGTGCTATATTTATTTTTCCTGACCTAACCCGCGTCTGTTTGCCTATTCAGCCAAAAACATTTTGCAGGACAAACACTGAGAAGCCTCTGAGTGTTTGCCTGGGCCGCCTTCATTTAAATAAGGTTCCATCTTGATTTAGCCTCGGAAAAGTTCTCCTCAAGGTGTGGTGCAGAAATGACTCCCTTGACTCACTCTCAGATGAGCGCCAAAACAAATTAGTGAAAACTTCCATCCTTAGCGTCAGTATCCTCACAAATTGAATATGTTGGCTGTAAACTTTCGATTGGTCATGCACTGATTCATCGTGACCGATCTTTGTAGAGTTCTGTCCTGCCAGTATCATTTTTTTTTTTTTCTTCTAATAATTAGTGAATTAAATCTTACAGAGACATGTCAGTTTGCCTCATAAATATCTCTAAATATCTTTGGAATACATAAATTAGGTTCTCTCCTTTGGTCCTTTACAAGACTAAATTGTAGCTTACCATTATTATAATGGAGTCCTATAAAGCAGTTTTTCCGTGAATGATCATAGTTTATTCACATTAGGACCAGAGGCAACATCATACTGTGTGAGCAGCAAATTTCTCTGTTCTTGAAGTTAAAATGATCAGTCTTTAGCATCTTTGATTAGCATTTAGCACAGTTAGGACTAATCTCAAACATTAGTCTGTGCAGTTATTCCTTGTAAGGTGAGCAAACCTGAGATTTCCAAGAATGACCAATATTTTCTCCCCCAACTTGTCTTGTGACAGACAGTTGGAGGATACAATGAAGGGACTTCCTGTTGTTTGAGGCATGAGACTGTCATACAGTGACAGTCACAACATTTAATTTCACTCTGAGATAAAATATGTTTGAGCGTAAGTGTATTGAGTTGAATTAAAATGTGTCTCCAGACCCAGCCAGTGCCAAACCCCATGTCCTACTACATGCACCGCTCCCCGTGGTGGTTCCACCGCTTCGAGACACTGTCCAACCACTTCATTGAGCTCATCGCTCCCTTCTTCACCTTCCTGGGCCGGCGGCTGTGCATGGTGAACGGAGCCATCCAGATTCTCTTTCAGGTAGCTTTGTGGAAGACTAGCAAACACAATCAGCTTCTTTTTTTTTTCTTGTTGTTTTTTATTTGTTTATTTTTTAACTGAACATTGAACATTGCACCCACTCTGTTCTGGGGATTTTGTTTCCTCCATCACTCCTTCCTGGCCTGCAGGTGGTCTTGATCATCAGCGGGAACTTGAGTTTCCTCAACTGGCTGACCATTGTTCCTAGTTTGGCCTGCTTCGACGACGCATCTCTAAGCTTTCTGTTTCGCTGCGGCTCCAGGGCTAAGGAAGCTGCGCTGGAGATGCAGAAGAAGGAGGTGACCGGACAATCCCCCAAACCCACAAAAGGTGTTTTTACACTTCTTTTTTTTAATTATTGTTTTGTATAATATCCCAATAGATGCCAGAAAAGGCAGTGTGTTTGACCATGGCGGAAAGAGAACTACTGTAAAATTCAGTACAAATAAGTAAAAGGGATCGACACTATGAAAAATTATTTCAATTTAAAGGATTTTCTTATAGAACAGGCTGTCATGACTGTAAGAAAACCTCACTCCTCTATTACTAGACTTATTGTAGATTTACTGCTTTTGCTTTACTGAGTTTCAAATAAGCCATTAGCTGTAGGCTTATGGTCTACAGCTAAAGGTGTGAGCTTGCTTTAATAACTCAAACAGAACCAGAGTGGGATTCTGTAGGACTAAAAACAGTTTCAGTGGATTATACAGAGGAGTTTAACATGCAGGAGTGTGAAAGAACCAACATAAATTTGACTACTGCTTCGTGTCTCTTAACATCCTGCCAGGCTGTCAAGATTCAGACCCAGCAACAATAAATGTGCCCGTTTTCGATTGTTGGACTGTCATTTCACAAATCCCACAAGACATCCTTGAGATGCTATTGATTCATCCTGTTCCTGTGTGTGTGTTTGTGTGTGTGTGTTAGGCATGTTGGTACGGCGGGTGTTGAACATTTCTTTGGGAGTTCTCATTGGCGTCCTGAGCGTGCCGGTGGTGATGAACCTGTTGAGTCCGCGGCAAGTGATGAACACTTCCTTCGACCCGTTGCGCATCGTCAACACCTACGGGGCTTTTGGAAGGTACAGTTTGGAGGATTTCATTACAAGACCAAACATGAACTCCGACTCCGACGTGAAGACAGGCCAGGTTTATTTGTATAGAACATTTTAGCAACAAGGCAGTTCAAAGTTTGTAGAAATATCATGCAGTCACCAATCATGAAACAAGGAATAAACATTAGTTAGTGAAATGCCATTATCAAGCAAATCTTCATCAAATATATTGATCGATGATCCAGTTATGAATCAAAGACAACTTCCTTTAATGTAATTTGGTGCGGTTAAAGTATGCCCTGTTAAAGAAAAACCCATCTTTATCTCATTTAATCTTTTTGTTTCTCTGTCCTCTGGGAAGCATCACCAAAGAACGGACTGAGGTGATCTTCCAGGGAACTCTGAGCCCAGATCCCAAAGACCCTGAGGCGGTTTGGGAGGAATACCAGTTCAGGTGTAAGCCAGGAGACGTGTACCGACAGCCCTGCCTCATATCGCCCTACCACTACCGGCTGGACTGGCTCATGTGGTTCGCTGCCTTCCAGGTGCACTAACAACTTCTACCTTCCAGTAATAGTTATTTTTTTGTGCTGAGCCTGGAATAACATTGTGTTTGCGCAGACCTACGAGCAGAGCGAGTGGGTCATCCACGTGGCGGGACGCCTGCTAGCCAACGACAGTACCGTCCTCTCGCTGCTCGACCACAACCCCTTCCAAGGCAGAGACCCCCCCAGGTAAACACACACAGGAGCATCACCAGCTTCACTCCCAAAATTCAACTACCTCTGCTGAGCAGAGCACTTTTTGTCTTAGGGCTCCCCCTGGTGGAACAAATAATTATTAAAAGAAATATGTATTAATAATAAAAACCCTGGGAATTTATGTCTTTATCCTAACAAAAGGCAAATCGTTACAAGGTGTGAGAGTTAAACCGCCCTCCCCAGTTTATTTCAAATGTATTAAGATTTCTGAAACTATTTTGTGTTCTGCATTTTTGAGACTTAGTTACAGCTGTTTTCTTTGGCAAGGGAGTTAACATTCCAATATAGTATAGCTTATTGTCAATTGCTAAATTTATATTTATCGATATTTGCAAAAATATCCATACCCCTTGAACTGTTTTCAAGTTATTCACGTAACATTCACACACTCTTGTGTGTTTTATTTGGATTTTATGTGATTTACCTGCAGAAAGTAGCATTGTTGTAAAGTGGAAGGAAAATGATACATGCAGTTGAATTCAGTTCAGAAACACTTTATTTAACCCAAAGGGGATTTAAATGTTGGGCTCCTCTTAAAATCTTTATTTTGATGTGGGGGTCAAAGTTCAGCTGTTATTTGAGCTTTTGAGATTCTAATCAGCTGGTTCCAGTTATAAAAACGAAAAACAGCACTTGGTGACATGGTTGCACAACAGAACTATCTGAAGGCAAAAGAGTAAGAGCAAAACTCCGTACAGCAGTCCAGGATCCAAAACCAGAGGGAATAATTACCATACAAGCAATTCCTCAACCATAAAAATGATAAAAAGTCAATACAAAGGACAAATCAGAACTCAGGTAAAAGAGAAATTGCAACAACAAAATTCTAGATGTGAAGAAAATGCTTCAAAAATATGATAACTCCACCAGGTATCATAATATTACCAACAATTTTTGGAAAAATGGAATGTTACCTGTTTGCTCCACAGCAGGACTCAAAAACACGACTACATCGGTGACTGTTCTGTGCTTCTACTTTGTCAGATGGGTTCGAGGAGAACACTTCAGGTACAAATTCTCTCAGCCGGGCAGCGCCAGCGCAGCACAGGGCAAATGGTGGCTGAGAAAACGCATCGGAGTCTACTTCCCTGCTGTAGACCTGGAAGGACTCAGAGGCTACTTCCAGTCCAGGAACTGGCCTCACCCACACATCCCACCAAGCAGGAGCTGAAGTCATTTCAAAGCAGTTTGGAGCCAAGGTTACACTCTATGCAGACGACATCAAGTTTCTCAAGAACTGCTTGATAAAACGTCTCCTCACTCTGAACACCAGCATAACCATTCCCAATCAATGTGAAGGTTTTGAAGCTCTCCGTTTTAAAAGAATAAGTACTAAAAACATACTGAGGAGACCTGAAAGTAAACGTGCTAACCGGTTGAAAATGTAAAAAAGGAAAATTACCACCATGACAGCGGTCAACTTGTATCATTTTCTCACTGTGGCTTCCTGCATTTTATTTTAAAACCAGCTTTAGCTTAGCCAGATTTTGAGAGTTGAGCCACATTAGCATGCTATCTGGGCCCGAAATACAGTGTCAAAACAAGCTCACTTTCACTGGAGCACTTGAAATAACAAAGAAACACTAAGGATGTCTTCTTTGTCAAGACATTTTCAAATCTAAATATTTTTCTTTACAAAATCTCAAATAGTGGGGTTGTGGTGGTGCAGGGGAAATGCATGACTCACATATAGAGGCCTTATTCCTTGTGGCGGTGGTCGCAGGTTTGATTCCTGGCCTGGTGATATGTGCCGCATGTCTTCCCCCTCTCTCATTACCCACTTTTCTGTCAGACTACTTTCAAACAAAGGCTACTAGAGCCAACAAAACCTTTAAAATATATATATAAATATATATAGATAAATCTCAAATTCACAGGAGAAATATTTGATAGACTGAAAAGCCTATTTTGAATACATTTGTACAAAATAGTGTTGAAAGAAAGCAGATGGGCAAACTTATTTTCTCTGATGAAACATCCTTTTATTAATATGGAGCAACTGAGAAATTATTCATCTTCCTCTGAGATTTACTTTTTCTTCTTCTCAAGCACTTTCACTAATAAAGAGTGAGATCTAAATGCCTTCCAAAAGTATTTTCCAGCATGGTGGAGCACCATTTCACACAACAAAATGTGAAAACTATGTTTCCAAGAGCCTTCTCATATCATAACAATTCTGAAAATGTGTTGTCAATAGCAGGTTAACCAAAAGAATCCAACAAGCCTGATCAACTGAGTTCTGATGGCAAGAATGGGTCATTATAAGTCAATAGTTGGTCCAGAACCTGCAGCAGGGAAAACTTGAGCTCTAAAGAAGAAACATAAACACTGCAAATGTTAATTATTTGCATAAATTTCAATAAATTACACATGAAATCCTTAAAACTTTTAAAATCATCCACCATTAATCCACAGAGTCATGGAGACGAAACTAAAAAGCCACAGAACAGACAGTGCAATACCAAAGAAAGACCAGCAGATGGTGCTGTTACTCCAAACACCCAGTCTTATCTGACCCCAGCTGAACCTCCACAGATAAAAATATGTGGTTAGAATATTTTTCAGGAGCAGCTCAAGTACAACCAAGCATCAAGCCTGTCATGAACTGGAAGATGTTGGACAACCATTCTCATTGAACACAGGGAAGAACGTCTTCCTTTACACGTGGAAAAGCCAGATGTCTTCTGGAGAAAAACTTTACGGAGAAACCAAATTTTGGACTACTTAACCTGGATGAGAAAATGAACGAGATGGGTGTGAATGCAACTGTAAAGGGGAGCCTCATGCAGAGGAATTGTTTCACTGAGGTTTGATTTAAAAAAAAAAATAAAGGACTTTATTGAATCCTCTTCATTCCTTGTCCTCCCTCCCTTATTTTGGTCCTTCTTAACTCTTTGTTGCCTTTCTTTTTACCTTCCAAAAAGGAAGGGAACAACATACCATATTTCTGTCCTTGCCTTGTATCTTTCCCCGCCTATTTCCTTGTGTCCTTCTCCTTTCCTTCATTGCGTCCTATAACTGTTCTTCCTTTCTCCCTTGTGTCTTCCTTCCCTCCATCTTTCCTCCCTTGTGCCACCTCCTTCCACTTGTGGCATGCCTTATTTTTTCTATGTACCCTATCTCTTTCATACCCTTATATATTTACTTCCTTCCTTTTTCCCCTTATTCCTTCTTTGTATCCTTTTCTCCTTGCATTCCTATTCACCTTCATTCTATCGTACCTTTCTTCTACCCTTGCGTCTTTGTTTTACCTCTCTTCCTTACATTATTTCCCATCTCCCCTCCATTAATGGCTCTTCTTTCCTTCCTTGCACAAACATTTATCTTGTATTTATAAAGATTTTATTATTTTTTATTTTATGGTGAATGCAAAGAATGTGATTTCTGGAAACTTGACTTCACCCTTAGTTTAACAAATCATGTCTGTCCAGATAACAGATAAATGTGTCTTTGTGGTAAAGGTGTTCTGGCATGTTGAATAAATTCCCCGGAAAATGAAAAGCCTTTTACTGCACAGTCTATTTTCCACAACAATGTCCAATACAATTTATTTTCCAGTGTCAGCTGAGGATCCAAACTGTTTTAGCAAAAGGAAAGAGACCTTGAGAGACTTGGTTACATTAACAAGCAACCATTGTAATTCCTCAGAGACTGCTGTAGAGCATTATGTGAAACGGCAAGAAAAACTGTACTGCTTAAATTAAACATTTATTGACATAGGAGCAGACTTTTCTTTACTGCCATGAATGTCCTGGTTTTCTGCTCTTCATTTTGGCCATTTTTCAACTTTTTTTTCCAGTAGGATAGCACTTTATGTTCACCTTGAACATTTCACAAGGATCAAACATACAGATCTTAAACTCTCTTCTCTTTGGACCTCATGTTTTCTACAGGATGTAGACCTGTGAACTGATATGGCTATGGAAGAAAGCTGTGTTTTGTTCCTGGTGAACGCTTTCTGTGTCCAAATGTTTCTGCTAAAACTCTAGTTGACCACCCATTTTCAGTTTTCCGTCAGCAGCCATCAGACCTTTATTTAAAATGTCATGAAATATCAAAGAGTGCCATGCAGTCGAACAGGGTTCCCAGGACATTTTGAAGAGAAACAAGGCTTCCGTCTTCCACCATAGTTACCCTCTTAATTTATCCCTGAATTTATTTGGAACTATATAAACAAAAAAGTGTCTCGTTGTCTAACAGATTCTCAATTAAGTTGGAATTATTCATCTGAAAACATCCATCCATCGTCTGTACCCATTGGGTCACTTCAGAGCAGGTGGCCGTCCCCAACTGTCATTGAGTGGAAGATTGGGGAACACCTTTGAGATGTCGCAGTGCATCCCTGGGCAATAATTTGAATATGCAAACTACCTAATTTGGGGATTACTTTGACTTATCCGACATTTTGCTTCCAATAGGTTCCTTTTCATGTGCAGCAGATCCATATTTGTGGTGGTAACTTTTGTCATGGAAGGCTTAATATCTTAATGTGCATAACCAATCAGCATGTGGGTGGTGTCTAATGGTTGATGTCCAGAAGATAGTTATGGTCCAATAGTTAGAGTTGACACATTCTGATCAACTTCAAGTATAAATAAACACTTTAGGGGATACAACTGTGTGTTTTTCTTTTAAATATTATTTGGGTTGCTGCTATCAATAAAATAACACATTTTTCTTCCCATAAAAGAGTCAAGTGAGAAAAATTAATTCACACCAAAGCTGAACAGGCAGCGTTCCTCAGTCAGTTTGCTTGGAAGTCCGTCTTTCTTACAGCAGCAGTCATGGATGGGTGTCTGTGCTCCACCTCGTATTTTGAAGCTCATTGGTTTTGATACATCAGTCGCACAGCAAGGGTATTTTTAATAGCCTTGCCCCCAAACCGATCTGCATGCTTGCTCGCTGCGATCCCTGCCTCCAGACTGCAAATCAATTTCCTTGTAGCCTTTCTGTCAGGTTTTCCCTTTATGGGGACTTTGATGGTTTGCTTGCAGATTGCACACTCTGTCACACCACTATCTATTCCAGGCCCCCACCAACTGTGTCGTGTGTCGCAGACATTCCTCGCCGTCCACCAATTTAGTTTTGAGGTATTTCCAGTTGGGTTGATGTTAAAGCAAACATGCCAAGGAAAGATAGGAAAGATTACAGAAAAGGGTCCCACTAGGAAACTCCATCCTCAAGAATAAATCTCAAACTGCATCAAAAGTTTTTGAAGAAATGGATGTTCTGCAGATTTTGCTTCAAAGCAGCAATAATACATACACACACTGTAGATGTCAGAAGAATGAGTCTGCCATGCTGTGGACAGCACATCCTTTGTGCTCATGGTTGCAAAAATGGCATGTGGAGCATGCATTAACAGGTTCCTAAATGACGTGAGCCACTGACTAAAACTTGGTGACATATGCTGTATTTTCATACAGGCGGGAAGCTGGCCCAAGGCCTTTATAGACAGACAATTTTTTTTTCTTCACATTTTGTCACATTGCAGCCACATATTCAATACTTTCTTGCAGTGGAAGTTTTTTTGGGGTATTTCTGCACGTATAGAAACTAAAACCTTTACCCACTCTGCTAAATAACTCAAGCTCAGTCGATCCGGATGGAGAGTTAGATGAACCCGTTCGGTTCGTTATCTTAAAAAATAATCTCTGCAATCAGAAAAGTGTGCAGAATGTCAGGTATTTTTTTCACATCTTCCTCAGGTGGCTTTTTATTATTTTTTGTTTAATTTTAGTTGCTCAAAGCAAACACTGTATGGTGTATTGAAATGAATTATTAATTTGATTGTTATGCACTGACAAATGCCTAATTTAGTTGAAAAGGTTGAAGTTATTTTTGTATTCATTAGACAGAAATATATAAAGAGTTTTAAAATATATAGAATTTTGATAATTATGGCTCATTGTATTTTCTACCAATTATTTTCTTCCACTCAACTTTCCATTGGGCTTAATGGCCTACTTTCTTTACTTTGGAATCTGCTGTCAAGTCAGTGGACTTCTACCTGACCTGGGAGCCCTTAGCGCAACATTTCACTTAAAAAGTCTTTTTTAAATTGATATAAAATATTCTGTTTTTCACCAAGCCTCAATAAAATAAAAAGTGAACGAGTTAAGACGTTAAGCTTTATTGCGAAGATAAAGTCAAGTCTCATTCAGGGCGCTATTAATGATGACTCACCTGCTTAGAATGGATTTCTGTTTTCCAAACTGCATTCATTTGTTTTCTTAAAAGGCCAAAACACATTCTTGGCTCGATGTAATGTTAATGCGATGTATTAACACTAAGTCGTTCTATCGTTTTATAATGGTTATTTTAAGTCCAGTCTTTCGTGTCGAGGCGACGACGCAATACACCGCGAGACAGCGCGAGCGTAAACAATCCTCCGCTTTCTCACATCCAGCTGCACCAGCGGGACAACAACAGCCATCCCTCCTCAGAGCCAGAGCGCTGACGCTTTTCTTCTTCTTCTTTTTTAATTTTACGCACAGCCATGATTCTGACGCACAGGTGAACTTCTCTTCCCACAACCGCGCAACAGCAGCAACAACTTAACGTGGAGTAAAGTGTTCTCCCCTCTAACCAACCCGAAACTTCACGCGCTCCTCACTCGAGAAGCTTAAAAGTTCAACCCACAGCCATGTCCAGGAAGAAGGCAGCGAAGGGCAAAGGGAGCTCCAGGAGCCCGAAGGCGTCTCCGAGCAGCGGGCGGGCGGGGAAGGGTCTGGCCGCAGCCGGCGCGCCGTCCTCGGCTCTGGTCTACCCGAGCAGACCGTCCATCAGCAACAGCGGCGAGTTTTACGACATCGCTTTCAAGGTAAACAGGGCTGGCATTTTTGAACGCGTCCGGCAAAGGCTCGCGCCGGTGAACCTGTCAGTCAGGGGAAGCACGTGCATGTTTTCCCAGCTGCAAATTCCACTAATTCGGCTTCACGCGGGCTGCTTTCATCCTGTAATGCTTCGTAAAAAAAAAAAAAAGAAAAGTGAACCAAAGTGCCTTAAGTGAGATTTTATTGCCTATTATTTGAAACCTTCACAGTATTCCAGTGACATATGGGAGCGTGTGTGTTGTACAGGAAAGTAAAATGCGAAGAGTTTCGAAAATGAACGAAAACAAGTTGCATTTTCGATGCGTTCTATGTTGTTGCTGTCAAAATTTCGAAGAAACACCTCAAACGTCATAAAACGGTCAGTACTCTTTCTTTTGGATGCGGGTTGTCTGTATAGTTTAATCTTTGTGTGGTGCGCCACAGTCCAGTGCTGTAACCCAGAGGAGATGATGGAGACAGGTTTCTATAATTAATGACATCAATTAACTGCAGAGCAGGAGGAGGCTTTTGCTGGAGCAGGAGTCCAGCTGATAAAATATGTTTATTGCGCCTAGACGCCCTGCAGCAGTAGAACAAAATCATATCTTTGAAGTTATCATCATTAAAGCATATACATACACAAATCAGATGCAATACTTTAATGCAGTGAGTGAGGTTCATGACTGGATTTTATATTTTAATTTTGACCTGAATTGAGACATTTAGCAATGCATTGTGTGTTATTTAACAAAATAATAGCAAGAAAAATAAAATGGTCAACTTTTTTTTTTCTTTTTTTTTTTTTAGTTAAATGGTGATTTGGACCAAAGATAAGTTGACCTGTATTGTTTCTAATCCAAATGGATGTTTTCAGTATTTAAATGCGTAAAAGAAGAGCAAACATTGTGGAAATTCATGCAAAATCAAACGATCCCATGCTTTTCTTTTTTTGCGCTATTGCATAATTGTGAGATTATAAATTTGATATATTGGGTTTAAGTGACAACTATCTGCAAGTAGCAGGATTTTCTACTTATTTCGCAAAAACATTGTACCAATGGAGCTCAGTGCTGCCCCTATCAGCACTGACGGGGCACAGCACTTTCTTCCTCACCAGGCAGATTTTTCACTATGTATTTGTGGCCAATCAGAAGATCAATTCAGTTTATTTATATAGTGCCAATTTACAACACATCATCTGAGGGCACTTTACAAAAATCAATCCAATCATACACACATTCCAAAAAAGACTGTCACTCACATTCATCAGGAGTGGACTAAATGTGTAAAAGAACATGCATATTGGTGATATAAAGAGAAATGGCAATGGGCGTGCGTGACACAGAGCCACAAGAGGTGAGGTAAAGCACACCATTGCCTCACTTTGCCCTGCTTCCAAATAATCTGGATGAGCAAAATCAGCAATTTTGACCACAAAAAAATGTTAAAATCCTTCAGGAAACAAATTTTCTAGGACATTCAAGTGGACATATTGATTGTTCTCTTGTCATTGTTGGCATTTGAGTTGTCATAGTGACTCACCTGCCTCCCCTGATTGCACGCCACTGCACTAATGGAAAGCCAAATCCGAGGCTGGTGATGAATTATGTCCAGTTCCTGAATAACTTTGATTCCTTTTAATTCTTTGGAAATGCTGGCACCATGTGTGGATAAGCGTGATCGTCACAGTGCCTTGCGAGGGAAGTTTTTTGCCTCTTAATTTTTGTTTTGTTATGTTTTGCCATGATACAACCACAAACTCTTAAGGCATAAAGATTAATAACGGTGATGGATGTGGGTTTCTTCCAGAAAACCCGGTGGCCCGCCAGGCTTATATTACTCTGTGGCTCTACATAAATCACTTTGTAGGCCGACACAGACTAAGAAAAGCTGAATGGATGAATGGAAATGCAACAGTTTCAGAATTTTGTTTGCAAAAGTTTTACACCACGTACCATTTCCCTTCCACTACAAAATGATAAACTACTTTGTGTTGAAATCCCAGGTAATCACATCAAAGTTTGTGGGCTGACATCATGACAAAATGTGGACATTTTCAAGCATGAGGATACTTTTAGTAGATGCTATGGTATAAATAATTGTACACGGTTATTACTTGAGGGCCAGTTTTATGCTAATGCCCCATTGCACTCAGTCTGCAGTCTCCACATGCTTTAGACCGAGTCGTGCATAAAGTGATGTAATTACTGTTAGATGCTTGTTGTTACTTCTTCAGCAGTTCAGTAGGTTTCCAGTGTGATGCAGACATGCTGAACATGCGAGTGCTCTTTATATTTAGCTTTTTTGAGTTTATATTGGACTCCATAGAGCTTCCATTCAAACATTTATGTAAATTTTCCACGCGAAGCCACAATCTGTTTCCTTTTTATGACAAAAGCTGTTGAGTTGAACGATGTGCCTATTAGGTCACACCCAACAGTAGACATATTTTCGTAATCCATGCCACCATCACTGTTTTAATAGGCAGAGTGTTTCTTTTGGTGTTTTTTTTTTTTTTACACCAAGAAAAACATGTTTAAACTTTCTATTGAAAATCCAAAATGTCAGTCATATGACACGAGGAACAACTGAGATGTGGACTGCATGTGAACAAAGTGAGATCTGGGAACTTTATCGACCGATGAAGGTGTTACTTTTCCAATATCTGAGCAGGGCTTAAGAGATTTAAATATTAAACACTTAATAGATTAAGCGATGTATAATCAGGATGGACCAGAGATGGAGAATGCGGCAGTAATTAGAATGGTGAAATGCAAATGGAAGAATTAATCATAACCTGCTCTGAGGAAAATGTCAATCCAATCTTCCATCACTCATGCACTGATTTGAACTCTACCACGGACAGCCGGTCTCTGCATCAAAGCCACACATTTAAAACTATTAACTGTTTTAAATGTTGCATCTAATCACTGAGAATGAATTAAATTTCATCAGGCGGATAACCATATGCTGTGTTGTTTCTGCCCTAGGTGATGCTGGTGGGGGATTCAGGCGTGGGAAAGACCTGTCTGCTGGTCCGCTTCAAAGACGGAGCCTTTCTAGCTGGCAGCTTCATCTCCACCGTCGGCATCGATTTCAGGGTATGCACTCACACACGCTCGCATGAAGACATTCTGAAGGTCGATGTGTTCAGAGGTCATCACGTTTGGATGCTTCTTTTACAATGCTATGAAAAACAACTTATAGATTTTGAAGTTGTGGTTTTAAATTTTTTATTTTTTATTTTTTTACAAAGACAGATCTGAAAATTGCAACAGGTTTTGCTCGACTACTGTTTTACTTTCAGGTTTTGCCATGTTGTAGTCCTTGCTGTTTGCTGAGGGTCCTGCTGGAAGGTTGATATCTGCCTCGGTCTCAATCGTTTTGCAGCTTCTGACATGTTTTTTTTCTGGGACTGGCCTTATTTGACTCCGACCAGCTTCCCCGTTGATGCATTCCCTCAGTATGATGCTGTGGAGATGGCGTGATGCGCTACAGTAATTTTCTGTCACACATTGCAAGTTCAGTTTTTTTCTTCTAATGTTATCCCCTCATCAAAAATATCCCTGGATTGTTACTTTGATTCTTCCATGCATGTTTTGAGAAATCCTTTAACTTCCTGGGTAGACATCGCTCTGCCTTCGCAATTTCAAAGTGACTCCCCCACTCAACTCCTTCAGACTAGCAGAAGCAATTGGCACACACCTAGTGGAACTGCACATCTTTAAACATTGTTAAAGGGTTAATAGAAGAGCGATGTTGTGGTGACTTTCTGAAAGTGGAGCTTCAGGAAGAGGAGGAGTTTTTAAAGAGACAGAGGCCCAATTGCAAGGTGTTAAATTAGGAAGTGAAATTTCTCTTTAAACCTTATTTTATAACAAACTAAGTTAGTTGATTATTTTGCAAAGTGGCACTACGTGCCTGGAAAACTCACAATACTGCCTCTTTAAATATAAAAATAAAAGCTTGGATTCATCTGATTTTCCATTTTTGTTGCGGCTGCAGAAATAACATGGCAGTCACATGAAAAATAAGAACAAGACAGAATATGAACATCAAAGCATATGACTTCTGCTTCATGAATCCCTCTGTGTGTTTAATATTTCAACTGCATTATGACTGAGATTCCCTTTCCTCTAAGGTGTCGCAGATGAATATTATAATGACATCATCAGAACTACTTTCCACAATAATTACCTTCCTTCAGGAAAGAACCGACCCTTAAATCTAGAATTAGTTAAAGTCTGAACATTTCCTAACATCGTTAGTAGTTAATCAAGGTTTTTTTTCCCCCCTTGAACCAGATATTTTCCACACCCAAAAACACGTTTGACCTGAATAAAGCAAACATATCAACAATAGTTTAAAAAGACTCTGTTTTGGAGGGTGAATGGATTATTTGCTTTACTGCTTATGGGAAACCAAAGTACTGGCTCCAGTGCCTTGAGGGACAATTACAGAGAGGTGTCACAATGGCAATAAAAAACCAATCACCCATTAATTGTGGCTGCTGAGGACTAGGAGAGGTGACCGGTCTCTGTCTTTTACTGCCTTGCTGCTCCCTGAAGCAGGATGCCCACAGAATCTGACACAGCGCTTTAGAGAAACTCCCCCCAACACCACCACCACCCAGGAGGTTTCTGAGCCCCGATGCACTGATGCTGTCAAGCAGAACTGCTTATAGGGGAACAATAGAGTAGAAAGATGCTCGAATCAGGTCAATAAACACAGAACTGAGAGGTGGGATTCAGCAGCGCAGCAGACTGCTTCAGGATATGTAATAATTGACATGTACACACACTCGTTTAGTTCATCACAACTAAAGTAAGCATCTCTATTAAAGTCATATAGCAGTATTTCAGTAGAACATTGTTTTGTCTCAGTATGTCAGGGAGACTGATTACCCAAGTGTTGTTTAGTGTTTCTGTTCACACCATTGATCGCTTCCTATTTTAGATCCAAACTCCTTTAAATATATCCTTTTTCATCTGCAGAATTTGAAACTTCTTTGATTCTTGTTTTTTTTTTTTTTTCCCCAGCCTGGAGTTGCTACACTCCCACTCGCTCGCTGTAACCCAGTCAGCCTCCGTTGCTACGGCTGCGAACCAGTTCTCTATGCCCAACGAGTTCAGCTGAACAAAAATGGAGTTCGCTATCGCACACTGTGACCCTCGGGTAACAGAGACAAGAAATGCTTTGTCAGGTTAGGACAGTTAGTCCTGACTGAGATTTCCTGTTGACTAGCAAAAATATGGAAGATTTTAAAGCTGAGGCCTAAAGGCAGGTCACTGCATTACAACCCAATGGCAGATATTAGGCTAAGAGGAAAGGTCAAAGGTTCCTTTGTCCCTATCCTCCAACCTAATGAAAGGGTGTAGCACTAGGGGATGGTGTGTCAGAAAACAAAATGTATTGAGTTAGAGGGTCCTGTGTCACTGGTGACTTTGTTAAAAACTTGGCAGCTTGTTTTTTTTCCAACACCAAAAAACAAGCAAACTTTTCCCACACAAAGAACAGAACATTCAGCCTGTTACAGTTTTATATTTTCAGGTCTGATGTTTATCTTACAATTATTAATAAGTGATGGCTGTGGTAGATCTGGTGATCATATTCACCCTACCACCTAATTTAAACACCCGCTGTACTGATGATCTGCCAGAGAGTTGGTGTGTGGGTCGACTTTTGTAGTTTTATCTGAATTGAAACACCGGATTCTGCAGCACTTTACATGTTAAGGTTGTCAAAGTCAAGCTAGCATAACTGACCCACTTCCTTCTTCCTCACTAATTATTTTTTAATTGAAACTTTTTTCTGATCTGGTTATCTAGTTATGGTAGTGCTGACAATTAGTAGCAAAGCACCATGTCGCTTTTTCTTTTATATATCAGACACACATTTAAGATTTAAGGCATTGGGTTGAGAACTTGGCAGCTCAAACCAGTGGCTGTCATCGTCAGCGAGCAGCTTTTTTTGTCATCCAGCAAAGAGCTGGAGCGGACGGTGACGTCACGCTGCAATGTGTCTATAACCTCTTACATGAGATGTTTTCACATTTCATCCACCACACTAACGCTCATCAATGGAGACGTTGGCGTTTTATTCACCCAAAACCTTTCAAATTTCCATCGCTTTGCGGCTGGTTACATTCATTATCAGCAGACTGAATGTTCAAGGAAAGTACTGCCAGAGCTGCTTTATTCAAAGAGCCTTCTAATTCATACATGTAGACAAAGTAATTATAGTGTGTGACGTGTTTTTTTTTTTTTTTTCTCTCTGATATGTGACATTGAATGCGGTTTTTAGAGCTGCTTTGTTTCGACTTTAAACTCACACAGAACATTTAAGTAGTCCCTCCATTATGACTACTCTAAATCTTGTGTGTTTCCAGATCATTGCAGTGTCGCAATATAGTTTCTTTCTATTAATGGCAGTAAGTAAAAATATAGAACATCTGAAATAAATTGGAACCATTCAACTCAATAACTGTGATAGCTTAAAAGTGAAGCCAATCAGTGTCTGTTTCTCCCAAAGTTAATTTGTTTTTCAAATTTTTTACATTCAATTAAAATCTGTGACTTTAAGCTTGAGAAGCTTGAAATGCAGATTCAGGTTTTAGCCAATTCCAAATCCTCCTCCTCTTTTTCCAATATCAGTTTTTTTTTCTTTCATATTTTAGATGAACCACTGCACTGAGTGCAGTCTTGAAATGATAATTTCATTAATTAGATAAATATCCAAACCAGCCTGGCTCTCTGAAAACATAATTGTCCCTTAAACCAAATCAGTGTTTGTGTACATCTGTTGGAAGTTTCCCCCCCTCTTGTTAGCACAATAATTTGAATTCTGTCACATTACATTATTTAAGGAAATTGTGCTAAATCTGGATCAAAATGTGACAGTGAAAAACCATGACATATTTTTTTTTATGCCACCCATCTCTACTTGAGCATCATCAAGATATGGATGCTTTAGAAATTGTTTATTTATTTTGTGTGATGTGTTCGTGGCCTGTTCGATTTTTGAAACTGCTCTAGTCTAATTTTATGCTTTGTGCTCGGAGCGACGTCATGCTTTATTAATTTTATTATTATTTTTATAATTGCTGGCATAGAGCTATCGAATACATTTAGAATTTAAAACTTTTATGTATGTGCTTTAAAAAAATGAAACGTTTTAAGTCAATTCAGCTCTGGGCTTTTTTGGTATCGGATCAGTATCGGTCAATACTAAACCTCAGATATTGAAACCAGAAGTGTAAAAAGGTGGATCATTGGATCCCTACTTAATTATTATAATATGTTCAATTTTAGTGAGTTTTGCACTGATCAGTCTTGGCCGTGGCATGTGGAACTGAACTCAGAGTTTTGTTACGCACATTTAAATTGTAGTTTAACAAGGTAGGCAGTTACTTTAAATAAAGACTGTTTATAGCTTCTTTTTCCTTCTTAGAATATGAAATTGTCTTTTAAAAACTACATTTTGATTTTACTTGGATTGTGTTTGACATCAAACCCTAATCTGATGCTTGTGAAAGCGACAAAATCAAAGACAAAAGAAATATTGGCATAAAAGTATGAGAAAGTATTTATTTCTATTCCATGTATGGTAAGCAGTCAATATTTATAGCAACTAGGGCCAGGACTTCAACACATTTATATCAATTAATCAATATCATTAGTTTGAATATGATTTTTTTTAAATTTTATTTACCATAGTAGAGCCTCTAACCGGAACCTTAGCACTGTGTTTCTGGTACGCCCTGCAAATCTGACGCACAAGCAACATGCGCAAACAGTGATGGATGATAAAGCTGCTTCCACTGGGGGATAAATTTTGATTGAAAAATGGCCTGGTGAGGAACTGGACAAGACTTTCAAATTACCCTGAAACACTTGAAATCTGAGTGGGTATAACAACACTTTGCAATCTGATGGTTTAATAACCGACACAACAGTTAAAACAAACAATCAATATTTGTTCTTGGGCTCATATGTCTATTATTTCAATAATGTAGCAACAGAAAAGATTTTTTGAATTGAAAATGTTGCTTATTTTGTCAATATACAGTCTTTAAATTGTGGTTAATTAATTACAGACCCTGCAATTAACTCAAATAGATTTTTTTAATGGAGTCTCAGCTCTAATATTAATTTCAAATTAGATGTTGCTCAACTAGGTGTGAGAGGGCAGTCCAGGTTAAATGAAACTCTTTCCAAATCCACCAACATACTGTGATATAAAAAAAAATTAATCTATTTGAATATCATGTAAATTCCAAAAAGTACAATGTTTTATCTAGAGGAAAACGAAGAGCTACTTTTCTCATCTTTTGGAAATTTATTCCGGTCTTTGTGCCCATCAGGCACTGAAGTGTAGTAAAGTACTGCTCTTTAGTTAATATATGCAGTTAATGCAGGAGTCGGCGTTAAAAAGCAGCACTTTTCAGCACCAACAGGGATGTGCTCCGGTGACCTTTGCGATAATGAGGTGAAGGTGTCAGAAACCGAGAAGCAGAGGGAAAGTTTTTCTGGAAAAGAGGATGGACTTGCGAAAACCTGCTGTACTGTTTATGTTTTTCCTGACAGACAGGAATAACGCACCAGGAATCAAACTTCAAACGCCGCCCTCACCCCCAATTGTTTCCCGTCTTCCCCAGCGAGGCCTCGCTTAGAATTGCTGATGAGTTTCATCTGTTTCCCCACTGGAAGAAGTTTTATTTTTACTAACACTTCTGAGGATTGCATATAAATATATGTGTCTAATTTTATCTGCCCCTTATTTCCATAAACTTTTCTTTTTAAAAAAAAAAAATCTTTTTAGACAGAGTTGTAATTCAACAGTTCAATTTATATAACTAGCAACAATTCTGTCATCTTGAGGCACTTTTACCACAAAAAGTAATTTGAGTTCAATTATACATACACTCTAACAATCCCTCTTAGTGAGCATGCATGTGGTGACGGTGGAGAGGAAAAGCTTTCCTTGAACAGGAAGGAAACTCCAGCAGAAACGGGACCTGGCTCAGAGCAGCATTACACAAACTTGTGTGCTGCTCGCTCCTTCATACACAAATAGTTGTTACTTTGTCATTTTTGCTTATTTCAGTTATAACTAAAACAGCTAAATGGTTGAATATTTGTATCTTTGTTGCATGTACAGGTACAAGTGTGTTTTGTTTTTTGCATCTTTTTCACTTAAAACGTTTAAATATCCTTTACTCTTTTGCTATCTTTTTCTTTATAAGAACAATATAACAAATACAATTTTATTTAAAAGCACTTAAAAACGCCACCATTGGCCAATGTGCTGTACATTAAAACATCAAAACAAAACAACAATCAAGTGTTACGACTTGTTCACTCCATAAACCATGGCGTGAACATATCGATTTACAACGAAAACGCTTTTGTGCATAGCAGTAGAGAGATGGTTTGATATAAGTTTTTTTTTTCTTTGATTGGAAAGTGGTTGGATATGGAAAAACGTAGATCGTTCTAAAAACTTTATCTTGAACTTTTTTTTAACTCGTCAGCTTACATGGGATACAGAGAAACCAGTTTTTTGATGATTCATCATGGATACCTTAATTATGACACTCAAGACATTTAAATTCTCAATGGAAATGAAAGAGTTGATCAGCAAATATTAGGAAATGTCCGTAAAGTGACATTTCTCCTATTAATTGCATCACCCGACTGTCTGGTTTCATCCATGACCTCCTCAAGGTCATGCTACTCCTGGTTTAATGTAACAGCTTCTGATCACTGAACTCCGTTTCTTTGGATTCTTCCAGGAAAATCAGGCTTAACTCCTGCATACTGATGCTCCCAGAGCCACTCTTTTGCTCTTTTTCATCGTTGCTGTGTCTTTTAGTCGAGCAGTGACCTGAAGCTTACAGCCTGCTGATGCTGGTTCTGGTCCATGCTCTTGTTTTTCTATTTGATTTGGTTTTAATTAAGTGATGAACCAAAACAGCAATTAATTATTACAATTACTTTGTCCTTAACGAACCCTGTCAGTTGTCTGTACTACATAACGCTGGAACTAATAAATAATATAGCAGTTGAGTAACTTTTTGATTAATTTCTTGATTAAATAATCAAATAAATGCAGGTTTTCTTCCAAAGCCTGCATTTTCCTGAAATGTCCCCCGCCTGCCATTTACAGTCTGATTACGATCATTGTTTCAGTTTTTACAATTAGGTTTGTAGATGCATTGTAAAAAAAAAAAAAAATTAAATGTAGCTTGTTAGATTGTTTCAATGGTTTTGCTAATGAGTATTTATTGGCAATAAAATCTTTCTGTATTGATCATGGTAAGAATAAACTGAAGCATACCATTTGTTTCTATGTGTAACAGTGAACTTTATTTTATTTTTACTTTTAACTAATCTGTTTTGTTTTACACTAGAACAGCTCCTCCTAGATATTTTAAGCTGTAAAAACAGAACGCCATCATAACTTTACAGGAATATTTCAGCGTGGTTTTATCTGAGTTACTCTCCTCTCTAAGGTTGTAGAACATCTTTCCATTAAGAAGCTCGTCGGCAGGCCGTTCCATCCAGCTTTTCATGCCAACATCTGGACTCTGCTTTGTTCAGGATGACTGAGAATCATCCGTCTTCTTGGGGCTCCAACAACTCATAGATCATGTCAGTAACACCTTTTAGGCTCCTGCACAGTGAATGCATCACCAGCTTTGCATTTTGGGTTGTGCTCAGGTTCCAGCTTTAATTTTTTTTTGTAAATTTTGGCTGGTTTCATTTTGCTATGACAGATCCTCGTGATCTGTCAAATAAGCAGGAAGCTGCTGATTAACGTGGAAACCTTCACAAGCTCTCTGAATCATCGGCTCTCGTCATAAAACTTTTTTCCCTCCTCCTCTGTCTCTCTCTAACAGGGTTAGTTCTATTGTTGGTTTTAGCTCAAGAATAGTTGCAGCTTTTCAGCTCAAACGGAGCCATTATCCAATTATTCAATGCTTCCTCTGTTGCTGTGGAAGGGCAAACTGCAGATGTTATTGCTACATTTTAATTTGTCATGTTTCTGAGGAGGCCACAAAGACGGTCTTGATTTAATTGTTCATAAAGGCGTCACTTTTCTGCATTCAGTAATTTGTTTCGTGATTTGTTCCGTCGCAATAAATAAGAAGGTGCGTTCCCCTGAACGCCTCTCAGATCAAGTCAAATTTATTGGTAAGGGACATTTCAGCAACAAGGTAGTTCAAAATGCTTTACTCATGAAAACATCATACAGTCATCGGCTATGAAATAAAGCACTATATTTTGTCACATTAGAAGTATTTTTCGAAAATAATCTTTTTCACTAAGCCCACATTTATCATTCCAGTCGTAAATGTTATATTTTCATCAGCTGTAAGCAGGAAATCATCATAATTAACAGAAGTAGACTTGATGTTGTCAAAATCACTGTGTGCAAGGAGCAGAGTTTAACTTAAAGTACCCAATCATCATCCAAAAACTGGACAACAGTTTGTGTCAACATATAATAAATTATTGTAGCTGTCATTGCACACCTTATCATTCCCATTAGAATATATGAGGTTGGATTATTTTCTGTTTACTTCTGACTGAGGGCTCCTAACAGAGATCAGATAAATGCTTTGAAAATTCACCCAAAAGCTGTACATTTTGTACAGTTTTAGACAATAGTGGCTGGGAATTCCTTCTCTTCTCATTCTCATCATCCTCAGCTTCTGAAGCAGTTTGGCTTCTGTCTCTAGTGGTTACTCAGCAGCTGTTTTCAGAGTGAAATGTTGCTGGGAACAGTAAGCATGAGATTACAGTAAGCTGTCTTTCCTAAGAGCGCGAGGCGGCGTGTTCATGGGAAACGTGTTCATTTGAGAGCTGGCAGTCGAACTGCTCAGAGAAACACGCTGGATCTCCTGACTGTGATCTCTGTAATTAAATGAGTAAATTAGATGGTTGTTTACTGCTCCTCAGTATGCCAGTAAAGTTTTTTAAAAGTAATCTGAAAAGTGTAGCGTGCACATGTACTCACCTCTGTTTTTAGGGATTCACAGTCTACTACGAATACATCACCATTGCAATATTATGTGTAAAAAGGGTAGTTTGGAGCGAAATACTTGTTGGCAAATGTATTTGATGTGTTTTGAACCTGCGATTTTCATGCCAACACAACTTTCATCACTGATGTTCACACTGGAGATCAAAACCGACGCTCCAAATGCTGAATGTCACACAGTGATAGAGGAGGAAAGAAGAAAGTAGGCATGCATGACAACTGAATTTGTAATCACAATATGTGTCATGATTAAAGATTTTATAATCTCTTGCTGCCCTAATAAGAATAAATCTCAAAAACAGATAAAGAAAAACCAGATTTGAAAATTTCACTAAAAATGCAGGTTAACTTGAGATCATCTGTTGAAAATTCCTGTTTTGTTTTTTTTCATTTTGCAATATGTATCGCACGGTAAAAAAAAAAAAAACTGCAACGTGAATTTCTTTCACCTCCTTTACTCTAATGCTCCTAAATAGAATAAGAAAATATGGTCCACTTGAGTATAATTTTCCCAGCACAAATCCAGCTGAGATGTTTGTTAAAGAACAGAAGTTAAAAGTCCACTTAAAGAAGAACAAGAAGTTATCAAGATTATGTGATATTTTGAACATACTTTGAAGGTCGCAGAAAGGTGATCTGCCCAGGTGAGACAAAATGGAACGTATTGATTTGTGTTCAAAACAAAATGTCTGCAGCCCATCACCGTAAACACACCGTCCCTCTGGTGAAATGAAAAGTGTTGCAGAGATCACAGATTTTGTTTGAAATATGTTTGGGTTCAAAATGTAATATTTTTATTAGCGCGATTCATCTCCAGACTTTCAAGTCCAAACAGAACCCACCAAAACCAACTGTATCTGTGATGTTTGCTGCGTTACCAAGAAAAACCTGACGCTGATTTTACTACTCTGTCTTGGTGAAGACAAATGATCCCTGCTTCTTTCTAAGCTACTCTGGATTGTTGTAGCTTCTGATTAATTTATTCCCGGTGTGTGACGGGACTGAAGTCGGTCGACTCCTGGAGACCTGTCATAAACACGCACGCTCTCACAGCCCAGCCTGCTCGCCTGCTCCGTTTTACCTTTTTCCTCTTTGCATCACATGACTCCTCAAGTACTTGTTGTACTCCCAGGAGACCGTTGTTATGGGCGAGTAACCATGACAACATAGCAACTGTGTGGCGACTGCTTCTATCAAATTCTGCCCGTTGAGCAAGACAGATGGCTCTCGGGCTTGTTTTGCCTCAGGTTTGCCTGAGGTGGAGAAGTCGACTGTTTGGATGTTGCTGTACCCGCTGAGTAACCGTGACAGCATCTGGACACGGTGGCAGATTTTCAGACGGGTCTGTCACGGACCGTTTTGATTCTCGCCACGCCGGTTGATGAAAAGCTTTGCCTCACACTCACAGCTGACTTGTGTTTTCTGAGAGCTGGAAGCCTTCCAAGTCAATCAGAGTGGTTCAGCGGAGGCTGCTGAACCACCGGAGCGAGACGAGGTTAAAGTGTTGATCTGCTCCCCACGCAAGGCTTCACATGGAGAATTGATTTCTTCCAGTGAGAAAATAATTATTTTCTGCTCGCAGCATAACGGAATGGTTGATTGTATCCGAACTGCTCATGAGAACACACAATGTTCAAATTTTCAACAAAATTTTAAATCTGGTCTCTAATTTTTGATTAATAAAAAAAGAGGTTTAACCCACATCATACGTCAAAGGACAGTTATCCCTGATACTGGCAAATGCATGAAAATGTATGAATTCGAAGAAAGTTACAAAACAATCTTTAAAAATTGTTCTCTCTATGTTTTCTGGCTTTTGTCAAATAGAAATAATTTTGGTAATTCTGATTTGAAACAAGATAATTTTGGTCTAACTTTTTCCTTCCTTTATCTTTTTATTCAGTGCATGTAAACATCTTTTTTTAAAAAAGAGGCTCCAGCTCCAGATGGTGATGTCTGAAGCTTCAAAAGCCACACCCTTTCTACAACAGATGTTTCGCAGAACAGGCATTTTCTTCCCACTTTATCCGTCTGTAAAGATTTTTCCACTTTTCGACCTCTTTCAAAAATATAGAAATGTCTGCAAAAGTTTACACATGCTGCACTAGCTGGGCGTAATCAAGCCACTTCTGCTTTCATTTGAAGGAGCGAACCGTTCTACCGACAAATCTGCACGTAGTCTGAGGGACGGCATTTCACATTTGATCGTAGTCAGAAATGTTGTAGGAAGGAGGTCAAGTTGTTGCATAAATCACAGGAACCGGTCTCCCTTAAAACACAATGCCGCTGAATCATTCAGTTTGCTGCCGCTCACACAGGATGTCAAATGTGTTTATCTGATGAATTATTTTACGTGGGTGAATGAATTTTTAGTTGGCTGGAAAGAGCAGTTTGTTAGCAAACTGCCTCATCCCGCGCGCCACGAGGAAAAGATTTGTCTCTGATTTATCGCAGTTGTGAGAAATCACAACACAGCTGCTAAAACTTCTGTTCCCTCCATATGGAGCGCCGTCTCATCTTTGTCGTTATTTTTCACACGACTGCAGCTTCGCACAGGGTGTGCATTTGCTTTGAGCAGTTTGTTCAAAGGAAATCATCTTAGCAAAATATTATCACAGAAAAATTTTGGGATATTTTGATATTTTTATTGTTATTTCTATTTTGGTCTGGCCTGAGATATATATTTTTTATTTATTGTGGGAATTAAAAAAACTTTTTATTTATAACACAACAGTTTCAGTTAATTTAAAGGACCACCCATTTTTTTGCAAAAAAAAAAAAAAAAAAGCAAAAAAAAAAGAAATGCAAAGCATTTATATGCTTTTGCATTGTAGTGCAAAAGCAAAGAAACACTTTATTTTAACTCCAAGACACATTTCATACTAATTCAATAGAATCTCCTCTAGGTTCAAATCCATGTTAAATTCCAATTTCTTATTTTTCACCACTTGAATTTGACCATTTGCTTTTCTCTGTTCAGCCTTCCTGTTATCTGGTAAAAATCTAAAGAAACAGCAAAGTACATAGAAAGTACAGTTTGTTTTTAAAAAGGTTTACAGACCATCTGACTTTCCTTTAGCCATGAGATGAAACGAGAGGTCAGTTCAGCCAGGAAATCTTCTAGTCTTACAATTAAGACATACAGGGCAGGATTCTGGCAACCAAACCTCACATAATTGGCTTCTAAGAGCTGAATGTTGTAGGTAATTTCATGCTTTTTACAAAATTTCAAAGGTGGAGACCTTACAGATTAGATTATTTTAATATTCAAATGTACAAAAAGATGCCACCAAGCATTAAATTTAGCTTTATCCATTGTTAGAGATGAAGGATAATTATGCTGCAGCTGCTTGTCTTTCACCGCTTTGGAGGATCTGAGCTAATCATGTTTTCTTTTTTTTTTAATGTCAGGTCACTCTGCAGGTTAGAGGTTATTATCTTATTGTTGTGTGCCAGTGAATCCAGCTAGGTCTTGGCATTCAAATCAGATTCATAGTTTTTGTTATACTTGTCATCACTTTCTCAGATCATTGTGGGTGTTATCTACATTTCGTTTCAGGTAAAATATTCTTTTTTTGTTTGTTTTTGGCTTAAAAACATTAAAATAAATGGTACATGTATGTAATCCATCACTCTTCTAATTACAATACAGTTTTTAAATAGTGGTTAATTAACTATGAGGCATGTCTGTCAGCAGATGGTTGGTTACCTGAGCAGCCTACAACAATTCACGCACAGCTCATTAATTAAGCTAATCAACCAAACCATGTTTTTTTGGACCGTGAAAGGAGTCTGAAGCCCACAGAGAAATCCCATTCATCACAGGGAGAACGTGCTGGCTTCATGCAGAAAGCCAAGGCTGCGCATTGAAACCAGGTTTTTCTTGATGCTTTTTATTTACACCTTTTTTCAGACTTTTGTGTCAATAATGTGAAATAGTAAATGTTCCCATCAACACTATTTTTTCTTTTTTCTTTTTTTTTTTAGCATTCGGATTGCTGGAAGCTGCCAAATTCAAAGTAATGTACTGAATTTTACAAAAAAAAAGTTGGACGATCGCTTGAGGTGTTGGGGAAGAAAAATAGTTTTTGCATGATTTGTTGTTTTTTTTCTTTTCTCGCTTGACTTTTATCACCAAAAACAGAATGATAAAAGTCTTCAGTCTGGTGCATTGGTGTCAACTAGGCCTTTTAAAAGGGTCATTTTGTTTCGACTTGATTATTCATCTTGTTGTTTGTTCTCTTTTGTTTATTTATTTTGGATATATAAAACGTCTCCCAGTTCCAGTGTTGAATGTTCATTAGAAATTAGAGTTTATTGATCGTTGAAAATGTGCATTATTGTGCCATTATCGTTATATTACTCAAATTATCTCAAAACAATAGTACTATCATTTGTCGCGGTAACTTCTGGAACAATTTATAATCCAGCAAAATTTATCGAGACAGGCCTGCTGCCCAGTGGTGGGTCTGTGCCTTCCCAGAGACACGAAGGTTGTAAAAATATCAAATTCCAAACCTCCAGTACAGAGGAGGGAACTCTCCGTTTTTCTGAGATGTGTGGTGCTGCTTGCTAAAACAATGTCTATCGTCAACATCTGACAAAATTACGCATTGCTTGGCCTTTTGGTTGGCACCAAACCAACCAATGGTTTGAGAATTTGCCAAATTCGCATTTCTCTTCTTATTTGCAACATTATTAAAAGTCATCTCAAAATTCACATGACAATTGGATGGAAGCGGTTTGTGAATCATAGCATCTTTACTCAAAGTTAGCATATTGTGAGGATCTCGTAATAGTACGTTTGAAAAGCTGTTCTCCGTTGAACATTTTGCACACAATATATGCCAGTTAAAGTTCGCTGGCATTTTATCTAACATCTTTAAGCTTTCCTGACCTAGAAACATTCCCAATAGCAACAAGATTATCTGTTTGGGTGAGAAATGCCAACGTTGCACTTGGAACATTGATCTTCTAAGGAGTTGAATTTATCAACACAAGTGTCTGTTTTATCTGCTAATTGCTATTTGGAGCAGAGGAGCAGAAGAAGAAATCATTCCTGTGATTAGAAAGTTAAAGAACCCTGTAAACACTATTTGCATTCCAAAATTAACGATTCGGAAGGTTTATTGTGTCGCAAAGGATCTCACAATCGAGAGAAAATCAACAGGACCTTCAAAAATAATCTGCATATTCAGAGCCTGGCTTTAAAACAAAAATAGAAACGAGAAGCAGCAGCAGCCGGCAAATTTCCATCTCAGATTATTCTTCTGCATCCTTTGCCATTTAGAACAATCATGATAAATGTATGGTGTTGTGGGTTATGTGTTGTAGCCCATTGGAAAACAATCAAGAATCAACTGCCTCGTGTTTAATACTCATTATCTGAAGGGCATGATGATACCTAGATGATTAGTTAATGTTTCTTCGGTGTCCTTCATGGAAATAATGTCGTCTCCTCTCCGCCTGTACGTCCCCGCTGCGGTGAATCAGCATTAATCAGATACCAGTGATGCTCGGAAATCCAGGCTTCATATAAACGGGACTGAACACAGCAGTGTAGCTATATTTCACTTTAATGTGCCAGGGATTTGAACTATATACCAGATTACATTTTTTTTTTTTACAGCATTAAAAAGGAATGAATGCATTACCCAGGAGGTGGCTTATCACTAAGATAATGATGAACACATGTATAAGGATCATCACAAAGTTATCCCTTAACTGACCCTCATTACTGCATAAAATGAAATTAGATTATAAACTGGTTTCAAATATGATTCTGGTGGTAGGGGCAATGGCGTTTATAAGTGCGTCAAAAGATTAAACGATCAAAGGTATTGTGTTTTTCGGTCACCAGATTCTGTAGTAGAAATATATTCTCACTACAGTAACACCCAGGTTCCTGGGATTACAGTGAGATTAACCAGAGTTTCACTAGTTGATGCATTATATGATCTTATTGGTTGAGATTGTAACCTCTTTAAAACCATTTTGCTTAATGCTTTATCCATGTTTAATGTCTCTTGCGGTTAATAAACTACACATATTTCTGGAGATGGCTGATATTTTTTGGAAGATTGAATCTAGTTCTGAGTACTGGTAATCTTTGCACCACAGATTATTTTGTTGTTCATTTTTAATGTGGCAATTCATTGTTTTCTTGTTTCAAAACCAATATTTTGCAGAAAAGATACTCTTCTGTATGTCTGTAGGACTGGTGTGAATGTAATAAGCATTTTTCTATGAATTAATGATGCTGAACACTGGTGCTGATTAAAAATGAATTAAGAACAATTGACTTCCCAGTCTTTGAGTCTGCCTTTGTGGGTTTTAATCCAAAATTATACATCATATGGTCTAACCAGTAGGTAGACATTTTCTGTTAAACCATCTGCAAATCTTTTGTAGAAAGTCAATCTGACGGACTGACTTTCTACCCAGTTAATCT
Source organism: Poeciliopsis retropinna (assembly GCA_010277075.1). Taxonomy (NCBI): domain Eukaryota; kingdom Metazoa; phylum Chordata; class Actinopteri; order Cyprinodontiformes; family Poeciliidae; genus Poeciliopsis; species Poeciliopsis retropinna. The sequence continues at coordinate 12,239,046 of VMRM01000023.1, read as the reverse complement.
GTACAATTGCATAGAGTGTCTTTGGACTCCTACTGCCATGCTTTGCCACCAATTTAAAATTGAAATTAGATTTAACATGTGGATATGTTTTGATGTTAAACCATTGGGTTGTTGTCCTGCTGGAAGGTAAGATGGCGTTCCTCCAGGATTGATCTGGATTTAGCTTAATCTTTCTCTCAAAATGGCCCCACTTGGAAATTGCAGATATAAATAACTAATCACCTGATTCTTCCAACTGAGGTATGAATCTCTGCAACTCTTCCAGAATTACCATAGTCAGAGTAAGTGGGCAGCCATGCTTTTCTAGGTCTGCTTTATCCCTGACCTGTCTGGTGTCATGTGGGGGAAAACGTGTGAATATTATCAGACTGTAAATATTCCTAGTTGCTGTGTGAGTGAGACTCAGGGACATGGCTAAAACAAACAAAAAAAACCCAAACAACTGAGGCTGTTAGATCTGATCTGAGGAGCAGAACTCAAAGCTTTGATAAACAAACTATTTTCAACATTTTGCTGAAAATAGTTTGCCCTCTGTTGCTATTTTGAATCTAGTAAAACGCTCATAAAGGCTCTGCAAACGTACAGCTAATCTGCTCTGTATCTATAGCAACATGCATATGCATCATACAGTATGAGTCACACATTATGAGGGAGCAATGTTATTTAAACTAATGGCTGGTCAGGTAAGTAGTGATTATCTTTCCCATGAGAATCGTTTTTTTAAAGCTATGATTTATCAGAAGTGGCAAATGTGGATGAAAAATCTCAGTTATTAGCTTTTTAAAAGGGCTAAGACTTTTAAAAAGCCTTAGCCAGGAAGAAACAGACCATACTGCAGCTTCTTGAAAGGTCACAGAGATCATAGTATAAATATTGGCGAAATACATTCAAATTATGGATCAGCAATATGGACTTAAAAGTTTGTCATGACATTTTGTGGTGGTCTATATTGAGAATGATAAAAGGTGATCGTAAAAAGGCATTTTAATAAATCCTTCATGAGGATTTTGGCAGTAGTCTGTGTTGAGAAAAAGTAATTCTGTTTTCTTCTCTTTCAGCTATTTGCATGCTTGTATTTACGTACATGTGTTCACATAGACCACTTGCATGCAAAGCTAAAGGAAATTGCATGTTGGGAAACACCCTCAAAGCTAATGTTAAAGGAAATGACACACTAGGAAACGCCCTCTTTATGGCGTAGCTTAAGCAGAGGCTAACAAAATTGCCATTTTGCAAATGGACAGTTTCATCAGAGAATGCTTTGACCTTTTTGTAAATCTGTTCTCAGTAACACCTCTGATTGTAAGATAAAGCATGGGTTTGAACATGAGTTTTTAAGCCTGGTAAGATTTAAAATAAGTCCACCATGTGACCTAATAGGATCCCCAGCCTATTGTTTGGATAATACTATCATGTCTGGGAAAGGATTGAATGGTTTAGATGGGCTTAGCATCTAAACCATTCTCGCCTCATAATAGGAATATCTTACAAAGTCTCTCTTGTGGGGCAAAAAATGGGAGCAACCTTTCACATCTACGTAAAATGTGTTCAGGCTTTTATTTAAAAATATTCATATATTGTGCCATTATAAAACACTTCATTCCAATTCATTGTCTGATGCGAGATTCTTGCAGCCTAACCTTGAGCATAAACAGTATCGCTGCAATCATGAGTGGAAATTAACTCCCGCCTCTGGCTAAACGAAAATTTGTTCAGTGGAGGATAAACGAGATCAACCCACAAGCCAAATTGGGAGGTTTGCAATCTAAACAAGCGAAAGTGCTCCATATTTTTTAAACTAGCCTGTTGGGGGACACGAGCTGTTCGATATATCTGTTTGATGTGACTGGAGCTCATCTCTGCCTCACACCAACAGCTGGAGAACGAAGGCTAAACATTATGAATGATGATGCTCAAATCACTCCTCCTGCACAGGAAGGCTGCACAAGGTCAAATATGTCCACTCAAATCCTTACCGCTACCGTGAGTAACTTTGGTAAAACATAATCATTGCTCATACTGGTGTGGGCTTACATTCTTGGACTTGTTCCTTGTGTCCATAACAACGTGTGCTGGTTTGTTTTAAACATCAAGCTGTTAAACTGCAGTACAAGTAGAAATTCTCCGTTGTGAATGTAGAAGTTTGTCCCCCAGGATAGAAAAAGAGGCTTTAGGTGGAAATGTGAGCCCGACTTCAGTCGACTACCCCTCGTTTGAAATCTGTGTTGACTTTTGACAGGAAGGCCAAGACGGAGAGGGTAAGCGCTTTCATGGATCTGTAGCTTTTATGTCCATAATCCAGACTTCTTCTATCAGACGCAGCTATACCAGCCCACAGGGAATTAAATAACAAGAATAGAAAAACTGTAGATAAGGGTAAAGAAATAAATAGGGAAAAATCTTGTTTCAGCAGTTTGTTTGAAAGGAAACTCGGGGATACAAATTGGAAGGCATGGTTGTTCAGAAACCAGAGGTCAAAGCTGGCATGAACAAGAGTCTAAGGGGACGGATGAACAGGCTTGTTTACGTGGTGGAAAGATCAAAATGGCTACCCTATAGATTAGTTTGCAGGCCTCAGGCTTCAGAAGCAGCAATGTTGGAGGCTTTTTAGACTCTAGAAGGAAGGCAGAGTCATTTCTGTCAAAACAAACAAACCATAAATAGAATTGGATGAGGTGTGAAAGAGAGAGTCACGGAGGATGACAAATCTAGGATTAGCTGGTCTTATTACCAGATGTTGTACATTAGCATAACAAATTTCATTAAAGAGGATAACTCATAAAAAAAATACAATTATCAGTGTCATCTAATGATGCGAAAAATCAATTATTTCAACTCTTAATTCCCCTCAGTGCAAAACAGAAACATAGTAACTATGACTAAGCAGCCAGCGAGAACCAACCTTAACTTTAATTAGTGAGTCTGACTGCAGCAATGGCTGTAGCTTCCTCTATTATTTATTTAAGGTCTATTTAGACTACTAAGCTGATATTGTAAGGTTTTCATTTTAATGAAGTAGCCACAGTTAAACAAGATAAAACACTGATGCTCAAGGTCAGTATTTGGCTTTTTCAGAAAGTGGATGAGAATAATGCTTTTTAAAATTAAACAGAGAGCTATTTGTTTAAAGAATTTTTGCATGATATGTTTTGGTTATTTTCCAGTATTACTTTTTCTTATACTGGTATTACAAAATGGCTCCGAATCAGTATTTATCTACTTTGGGAAATGTCAGTTTTATTGCTTGTTAACGCATAAAAAACTACCGAACGGTTACACAAATCAATATTCTATTCTTTATGTTGCGCAATATCAAAGTTCCCATAATGATCTCAGCTTATGTCCATGTTTTCAGCATCTTTTATGTTTTAGTTTGTCCACAAAAATGACATTACTATATTTTTAAAATGGTCTTAATCAGACGCAATCAGGTGCAATCAAATGCCTTAAAATGCAGCAGCCGAATTGAGCCGTACAGGATTTCCTCTGGTGTCGGATGTCTCTCTGGGAACAACATTATACAATTTTTGTTCCGCAACTACGTCAATGAGAGCCCATTTAGTTGCTTTGGATGAAGTGTGGGAGAGCCTTTAATCGGCAACAAGGTAATTTATTATTGACTGTCTTGTGTTTTCTAATTTTACTAGATTTACCAGGTTTTAGATGCTAAAACAACTTAAATGCAGCTGAGCGACTAATTAAACATCCAGAGCGGGTTTTTCCCCCCAATCTTAATCAGCAGATCACATTATATAGATTGCAGTTCATACAAAACCATGCGTATGTTGACTTTGGTTCCCTCCAATCAGAGAAGACGGTCTTTCATTAGCCATGTTTCTGTGCAGACTGAGACAGCAGCAAGGCAAAGCAGACGTTCGTGCCACATCGGGTTATTTGGACCCAAGGCTGGTGAAAGGAAATTACTTTTTGTATTCATTCTTCCTCGGTTGGATTGAGTAACAGGAATATTTGTCAGTGTCAACCAAGTGCCTACAGTAGCTCTTGCAATCGTCTTGTTTTTGGAGCGCACCAGTCTTTCTCAGACCTTTGTTCTGAAAACTTGAGGAGCCAGCAAGTTGGAACTATTAACTCTCATTAAGTCCTCATTAATTGGACAGAGCACTGTCGACACCTGAATTGCTGAAGCCCAGCTGTGTTTGTTGTATTAAGCTTTTGGTTGTTTACTTTCGAGCAGTGAATCATTTAGATGTGGTGGAGGAAATTAGCAGCAGCTGAAAGCCAAGTGCTGACAGTTTAGTTTGTGTCCCTGAAGTTTCTTATTATCTGCTTCGCTGACAGGTTTTCGTTCTTCCTTTTTTAAATGTCTGGCTGAGCTACTTGGTGTGAAAACTTGGAAGCTTAACAAGCTCCCTTGCCTGCAGGTTGACTCTTTAGAAATTAAAATTGCATTAGCACAGGTCAGAGTTAATCATTTCAAAATGCATAATTTTTACATGAGCTTGTCATGTGAAATTTAGCAGATTGTTTTATATAGAAACAAAATTCGACCTTGAATATGCTTATCTGTGGCGCCGTATGTTTTTTAATAAATTATCGCATGAACAAACTCATTTATTTTTATTGCCTTTGTTATTTTAACATCGCCATTTAAAAATAATTTTTCCGACATTAGCGGATTGTCAACAAACTTTTGTACACATTTGTAAGGGAAACACTAGAGGCTGCATTTCCTTCTTCCCATGACTTCAGCATCGTATCCGCTCGTGGTTCTGGTTTGCAGATTCTGCTCTGTGTGATGCTTGTAGTGTCTAAGAGGTTTTAAAGATTCCCTCTCTAAATGCAGACCTTGAGGTCTACGTTTCCTGTCTCAGCTGAAGGACTTCTTGCAGATTGATTGTTCATATATATTCAGAGCAGACTCTGGTCAGACCGGCAGATTGATTGGCATGGCTGTCCTATGGCAGCTGTTGAATCTTAATGTGTGTAGGTTTTTGTCATTGTGCATCGTTTTGTCCTTTTAGTTATAATTTTTTTTCTTTACTATATTTGAGTAATTGAAATGTTCTGCTTGTGTAAAACATGCCATCCTCTCTGTTTGATAGCCTGTCCTCTTGGTGTGGATTTATGTGGGAGTGTGTGGGCGGGTACACAGCCCAGTATACTAAAAATGTGTCAGTCTTTTCAAAAAACCCATTCCAAAATCTGCTGCGTTCCTGTTGCTATGCTTTTCAGAGCTGCCTGGGTGATTTACTCACTCAAACTGACCAAGGAGCTGTTTGTGCCAGCTTTCAGCATTCTGCTTTAGTCTTACTGTGCCACAGATAAAGGAGCATAGTGGTGACCAGTTTAATTTTAAATCTGGAGACTGGAGTTATCGGCAGTGAAATGTGTTTTTACTACTGTTTCTGAACAATAGCCAGTGTTTTCTACATCATACTGCTGCCGTAAAGATGAGAAATTAAAATAGTGTAGAATTAGAAAACCACCCATGGGGTAATCAGAAGTAGAGCTACAGCAGATATATTCTGACTTGTACTGAAGTGATTAACAATAAAAATAAAAACAATTGTCCATCACTTATAATTCCTTTCATCTCACTTTTTTTAATTTATTTTTTTCCCTCAGCTATGCACCACATCTCTGACGAGAGACATGGAGAAAATTAGGGGTTGAAAACTCCATACATCTGCTCTGTCCTTTTGCAATCAGTTGTCTTATAAAATTGAACTTTTACTCAACGACAGGGCAGCTGACTCCTTTTGCAGACTCCTTCCATATAAATGTCATCACTGTAGTCTGCTTTTTTAATTTAAATTTTATTATAAAGTTTTGATTTCAATTTACATTAGTATATATTTAATCATGTAGAAACCAATTTTGACATGGGCAAAAAGAAAAAACAAATTGCACTTGGGTTCCCCCTGGTGGCTGCGGTAGGTAATGTTTCGCCTGTGATTTGAGCTGCCGTTCACTATGTATTCAAATCTCCAAAGTAACGATGAAAGATAAGTAAGCAAACCAATGTTGCAAAAAATAACGTATCCTTCAGGGAGAGAGAAAAAGAAGAATATCAAAAAGCCAAGGTAAATTGTTTGCATGTCTCTTGGTAGAAGAGACAAAAAAATTAGCTTGATAGCGACCTTAAACCGTCCCGTTCAACTGCCAAACATTTATGCTAGCTTCTTGTATTTGTGTGAAACTGGGTTTGAGTTGATTCTCGAGCTTGGCCCAGTATATTTCTGAGGTTTTTTTTCTTTTGGCTCAATGTTTGACATTCTCTAGCAAAATGTTTTTTTACGTCAGGCTACAATAGAATGTTCAGTTCCAATGGTATCAATGACATCAGCAGTTATGACATCACTGCGATGCCACAAAGGAATCTCTCTCTTGAATGTAACTCACAGGCAGCGTTTCCTCAGACCTGTTCCACAGTTCTATCGCGACAGATCACTTTTCAGAGCACATTCGAAACTAGCGGGATATCAATTCCAGATATTACACGCCTCTCAGAGAATCAAGAACTCAAGAATTTAAAGATGAAGCAACAACAGATCACTTGCGAACATGAAGCTTTTCCAGCTGAGCTTTCATGGATTGAGATGATGGAACACAACATCCAAGTCGACTACGACGCTATCCTTTCTTTTGAAGACGACGAAGACAGCTCCGTTGAGATGGAAGAAGAATCAGAGATCCAGGGGGAACCAAGTCCTTCCGGCGACTTGGAGTGTCCAAGATCATTGGAAGTCGAGCAGGAAAGAACACCCTCTGCTGGCTTTGAGGTTACCCCTTTGGTGGAAGACATTGAAGAGACGAGCCAACATGTCATCGATCTCACAAAGCGGGTAGATGACCTTAATACAGAATTGCAAAATACGATCTTTGAACTCCACCAGGAAAGAGACCGAAGGACTACCTGTGAGGCTAAAGTCAAATCACAGCAGGAGGAGATAGAAAAACTGCAAAAAATGTTGGAAAGAGAACATCACCTGAAAGTGAAACGTGAACATGGGAAAAACGTCACAGAAGACAAGAGTGTTCTTCAACAGCTTGACTATTTCAAGAGGGAGGCTGAAAAATATGCCTCCCGCAATAAAGACTTGATAGAAGTGATGATTGAGGAATATAAAGTCAGACTTAAATATGAGGATCAGCTCAAAAGCCACACTGAGCAAGTTTCCAAATTTAAACAACAGGAGGAAATGGTGAACTCTCTGCAGGGTCAGGTTGCAGACCTGAAGTTAAGGTTGAAACATGCTGTGGAAAAAAACCATCAAAGAGTCTCCACCCAACCTGAGGTTCCCCTGCAACAGGAAGGCTCCCCACAAACAGAGGAATCCAAGCAAAGATGGACCTCCAGTCAGGCTGGGAGGTCCGAAGAAAGATGGACCTCCAGTCAGCCTGGGAGGTCCGAAGAAAGATGGACCTCCAATCAGGCTGGGAGGTCCGAAGAAAGATGGACCTCCAATCAGGCTGGGAGGTCCGAAGAAAGATGGACCTCCAGTCAGCCTGGGAGGTCCGAAGAAAGATGGACCTCCACTCAGGCTGGGAGGTCCGAAGAAAGATGGACCTCCACTCAGCCTGGGAGGTCCGAAGAAAGATGGACCTCCAGTCAGCCTGGGAGGTCCGAAGAAAGACGGACCTCCAATCAGCCTGGGAGGTCCGAAGAAAGATGGACCTCCAATCAGGCTGGGAGGTCCGAAGAAAGATGGACCTCCAATCAGCCTGGGAGGTCTGAAGAAAGACGGACCTCCAATCAGCCTGGGAGGTCCGAAGAAAGATGGACCTCCAATCAGCCTGGGAGGTCTGAAGAAAGACGGACCTCCAATCAGCCTGGGAGGTCCGAAGAAAGATGGACCTCCAATCAGGCTGGGAGGTCCGAAGAAAGACGGACATACAATCAACCGCAATGGTGTCATGAAGGACACCATTGCGGTTCGGACCTCCCTCAACCAGGGAGGTCCGAAGAACGACGGACCTCTAATCAAGTAGAGAGGTCCGAGAAAAGACTGACCTTCAATCAGCCACAGTGGTGCCATGTTAGTCGGACCTCCAATCAAGCAAGGAGGTCCTAGGAAAGACAGACCTCCATGCGACCAACCTCCACCGGTTGCATGGAGGGCCTTCATGTTGGCTTTGGCATGAAGGCCAAATTATGCCCGGCTCAGCCATTACACCAACCCACACCCAGGTGGCACTAACCTAGGTCAACATCCAAACCTAGGTTAGGTTTGCCAACACTGGACATGATGGAAATGAGGCTTTACACAAATTTGGGCAATAAAAACGGACACAGGCCTCAACGCAAATACAATTCCTGACTCCAAAATCAATGGAGAAACACAAGATCAGAGTTCAAAACAGCAAAGGTAACATTATTAAAACATTCCTACATGCATGTCACATTTCTCAAAAATTAATTGATAAATTGGTCTCTCTAAATTGCCCTAAGGTGTGAATGTGTGTGTGCAAGGATTAGTGTGTTAGATGATGGATGGATGAATATTTGTTAAAAATGTCTGACAGTAGAATATGAAACAGAGAATCTGTGAAAAGTCCTCTGGCTCTGCTGCTGTCCAGAAACAACCAATCAGAACCAAAAGACAAATGTTTGGTTCTGATTGGTTTCTAATGTGTTGAATGTGTCTCAGCACATTCAACACATTTTCCCTAACCCAACCCAATATTAGTCTATTCCTATTCCTAACATTAACTAAATCTTAATTCATATCTCACCTCTAGACGTTACCCCTGACCCAAAGCAATGAGCCATCATATTAGGACCAGGCTTTGGTCCTAATATGATGGACATAATGTGACTCTGGACATATAATGGTGCGTTCACAAACACATTTTGACCGTCAGGCGCATCTGGTGTACATTCAAAGTCTATGTGGAGGCGCGTCGAGGGCCGATGCGGTGCGTTTGGAGCGTCTAGTGAGTCCATGGCCTCTAACACTAAACATAGACTTTGAATGTAAACCAGACTCGCCTGACGCTTAAAACGTGTTTGGTGTGAATGCATTATTAGAATGTTCAGTTCCTATGGTAACAATGACATCAGCAGTGATGTCATCGCTCTTTGATGCATCAAAATAATCTCTCTTGAAAGCGGTGCAGTTTTTTTCAGACCTATTCCTTTTTCAGACTTACAAGTTATGAAACTTCTCCAGGAACATTGTTAAAATTATTTGAAGGCACAGAATCAGCCCAGTACAGGTTTATATTCTCAGGTTAGAAACTAACCTGGTATAAAGTTAATTATTAGGTAGTGGAATTAGACCGAAGATTAATTAGTTTAGTCAAAGCACGTCATGAATATGTGTTGGTGTATTCCATATTAAGTACAGAGCATACTAGTTTTTTTTTTTTTTTTTTACTTTTACCACTAGATGATTTTATGTATATAAATGCCAGCGTCCTGTATAGCTGTAGCTACTTCGGCTCCTGGTAATACAACCAATTTATTGCTTCATTAATTCAAAATGCATTATAAGATATAACATAAACAACTTTATTCAGAGATGCAATGAGTTTATGGCAGCTGTGCAAATCATCTAATCATCTGTTGATTTGCAGCAATCCACATCAATTGCAGACATACAGAGCTACAGAACCAAATTTCGCTTAGTCCCCATGGAGCAGTGCTTCTCGGTTCCAATCCTCAGGCCCCGCTGCTCTGCATGTTTTAGATGTGCCTCTATTCCAGGGCAGCTGATTCAAATAATTGCATGACTTCTTCTGCAGCCATCAAGTTCTGCAGAAGCCTGTTAATCACCCACCGATTCAATCCAGGTGTGTGGTAGAAGGGAAACGCCTAAATCATGCAGGGTAAGGTAAAATATTGTTATACGGTTGGTAAAAATTGTAAAAATATAGATTACGATTAAGCCAATTTTTCAGCATACTTTCATTTTATTTTTATTATACGATGAGTTTAAGTGTCTCGGTTCCTAAACATAAACCTTTAGAGGGGGCATTCAAAGGCAGCTGAAAACCATCCAATTGGCCAGGTACATAATCAATAGACAAAGCGTGAAGAAACTGAAAATATATAAAAATAACAATATTGTGCAACTCTACTTTCTGCTTTCGCTGGAGATTTGCTGTCTTCTGAGTCAGTTGGATTCATGGAGACTTTCCACTTTTCTGTCCACAGATTTCTCACAGTTTGTTCTCAAAGTGCAAGACAACCAACAGGAGATGCTCTGAGAAGACATTAATCTAATGGAGACAAATTAATGACAAGTTCCATTAATCACAGTAAATTGCAGTTTTACACCTTTTTAACTTTAGTCAGAGAAATGCCGTGTCTGTTCATGTGGAACCTGTATTTTTGCTTTACTTTCTACAGTGTGCAGCTTGGACACAAACCACAGTAAAGAACAGAGCAATAAACCAATGAGTGACGGGGTCTGGGGAACAATGAGAAAACGGCCTAAATGACAGAAGAGGAGATTGAATTGGAGCCTCAGGTTGTTGGAAAGTCATTACTAATGCAGTCGTGCAGAGTATTGCTTAAATGTGATGGAGAAGTAGCAAGTGTGTGTGTGTTGCAGTAGTTTAATTTAATCTAGCTTCTTCCTGGGTCATTGTCCCCAAGATGGAAGGTCAGATGTTTTTGGTCATGGAGAAAATTTGGACGTTCGTTCAAATGTTGCTGAACGATTCTTGAGGACTGTTTATTACCATGTGAGCGAACATTAAAAGCTGGAAGCGACTCCTGACTGATTGATATATTCATTAGTAAAAGTTGTTTCAGGTTTGGGGAATGCTCTCAAATTACATATCAGAGCCTCCGGATCCAGCAGGATGGAGTTCACACAGTTTAACAGCCTTCCTACACACAGAGCTGCAAACATCTTCACAGCAAAACAATGTAGTAACACTGAGTCACAGTCCCACTTTATTAGCTAATAGTCCTGCTCTCACCACATGCTATTAGATGAGGAACTAAATATGGAAGAAAAAAAGAGAACTTAAACATGTTTCAAGATTTGTCTATTAACACTCGAAGAAGATTGGGATAGATTGGTAAAGCTGGCACTGGAGAACATCTGCTGTTCTGGAGCTGAGACTCTTTGGCTTTTGGGTAAATAGACCTTCTATTTTTAGCCATCTCAGTGTTCAACGCCATGGTACACCCAATTGTTAACAGCTACACAGATTAAAAACCAAGAGGTCTATTATTAAGTTTCTATATTTACCGTGGCATGACGCTGCACATGGTGAGTCACATTTAAAGAATCTATTTCTGCTGAATGGCCTTGGATGTAGGAGCGAATCAGAACCGTCTCAGAATCCTTCAGTGATTCGTCACATGGTTCAGAGAAGCCAGTTTCTTTCCAACTTCTAGAAATTTAAGACAGTAAAAATGTTGAGCTGGACATGCAGATACTGAAAATTAAATATTGAAATTCAATTGAAATATTTAGATTTCATTTTCTGAAACAGAGATCAAACAGGTTGGTTTAAAATATGTTTTGATTTAGTCAAAAGTACTTGATTATGGAAAATAAAAGTTAAAGTTTTTATTTTATTTTTATTGACGTACACTGTAGCATTACTTTGTAAATTTATGACTGAAGTTTGACTAATTTGCATTAGTTCAGTAACCGTTTGTATACATGCTGTTTATTTTCCCAACTGACATGCTAGCTCCTGTAGAGCTAGCATGAACAGAGCTTGTTAGCTGTACAGGAGCTAGCAAGAACAAAGCATTAAACATGCTAGCTTTTTTAGAGTTAGCATGGCAGCTCTACAGGAGCTCTACAGGAGCTGACATGCTAGAACAAAGCAGTAAACAAAGCAGTAAACATGCTGGCTTCTTTAGCGTTAGCATGTTTGTTAGCTACTCTATGTTCAGTCTGTACAGAGAAGAACCCACGTTGTTTCTGGCATCCCTTCAAAAGTAATTAAAGCTGTTGTAAGAGGTTGTTTAACTGACTGAAATATGATTATGATTATTAAATATGTTGAAACCAAAGCCAGCTGGTTTCCTAGCAGTAAGGTAAATCCTTACAATTCCTTCCTTGTCTGTTGTCTTACTTCTTTCAGAGCCCGTTTAAGCTTGGCTGCTCTCTACTGCTAACAAAATAAGCACATACAAGATGAAAAGTGTTTTCCATTTATAAAGTAAACTAAACCAAATCTCCGTATCCCATGAAATATGAATGAAATGCATTAAAAATGAAGGAGGTATGATGTTGGTGACTGGTGGAATTGCTCCCTGGAGGTTTCACACAGAAAAACAGCATCTGGGTGAGCTGTTGGTTAAAAAAAAAAAGCTTTTTGGAAATTGAAATGATAATGACGAGCTGGGGAGACTTGAGTTATGTGAATACATTAAAAAAAAAGTGCTAACATTTAACTGAAAAGTACAAACCAATAACTTTTCAACTAGATAGTTAAAATAGTCATTTTAGTTGATAATTATTGAATAAAGATTATAAAAAAGCACTAATTCCAATGGCAGATTTGTATAAAGAATAGAATGGAAAAAAACGTGCCATGTAATTGAATATAATCGATATACTCAATAATTATTTACGTAAATCTATCTTTTTAAAAAGTTACTTTTTTTTGTCTTAGTTCAAGTGTAGTAAGATATTTGCTCTAAAGATTAGAAAAAATACACTAATGCACAAACTATATTAAGAAGCTTAAGACATGAGATATTATTTTTATTTGATGATTTAGGAGTACATGTAACCTTGCATATGCAGGTTACATGTAACTCAGCTTTTACACTGTTTGTCTTTGATTTTAATAAACATTCCAGGCTGGGAAGTGCTACATTCATCTGTTTGTTATGATGAATAATTTTTAATAAATAATCTAAAGCTGCCAGCCATCGCTGTATAAAGAATCCTTTGCTACAAAAAGAATCCTATTCTGCTTTTCAATAGAACTCTCCAAGGTCTGACCCGAGCGAGAGACCTCAGTCTGTCAGTGAATACCAAATACTCTCACAGCAACTCTACCTTCTGCTTGTTCTGTCTTCAGGGGACAAATATGTAGTGATTGTAAGAACGGTTGCAATACACCAGGGCTATGATTCAGCCTCCAAAGCCAGCAGGATAAAAAAAAAAAAACATTTCTCAAGCGTTGCAGCTTTGTGCCTTCCTTGCGTGTTTTTCTTCGCAGCTCTAATAATCTGTTCAGATCCCGATATTCCCACACTCTCCTGACCGAGTCTGTGAGCCCATCCATTTATTTGCCAGTGTTATCACAAACCTTGTAATGATTGATGACTCAGTTGGTTCCATTCTCGTTGCATGGAGCCAGAATCATTCCTCATGCGGTGACACTGCAGACGAATGGAAATGCTTTTGTGTATTTTCCTGGATTATACAAACCGCCTCGCGGGCGTGGTGTTGCCAAATGACGCAACTCTCTGAAACAAAGCCGACATCGAGCAAAGCCGAGGATTTGTGTCTGTGACCTACAGATAGTACAGTGTGGTGACCGTATTACAGCTGTAAAAGAGGGCCTCCCTGGAGAGGCCAGTCATTTTACAACAAATGTTTTTCTATGTACTTCAAAACCAACTCTTTCTACTTTCTTGTTCCTCTTTGTATGTACGCACATTTAAGTCATTGAAATATTGATTTTCTTTTGTCTTTCAGAATAAAGTCATGACCATCGACAGTGTGAAGGTGAAACTGCAGGTGAGACAGAAAAGCTGTGGATTTGAAAAGATCAAGACTCTTGTTTTATTCTCCTGCGTGTGTGTGTGGGTTATTTTACAGGGTGTCTGTGAGTCCTTACATTTTTAAATGAATGTTTATATTAAAGCCTTAAAATGTCATAAATTCTTTTACTTTTTTTTATGTAATTCAGCCTTCAGCACATTAATCACAGGTCTGAAATATTGTCTTAATCTCAAACATTCTATGTGTTTTGCTTGTTTGTTTGTTTTTCTCTCTCTGGACTTTAACAGTACCCTCCACCGCCCAGTCATAGTACTCAATAAGGTTTTTACTGGCAAAGCTGCCATTATACCCTAGCGAGCAAGGTAAACTAGCTAAAGAGATACCTTAGCCAATTAGGTCAGCCAGCTAGAAAAATGCCCCATCAAGTTAGCTAGTAAGATTAGCTAGATAACTAGATGCCCCATATGGTTAGCGAGTTAGGTTAGCTAGCTAGACAGATAACCTACTTAATTAGTGAGCTTAGTTGGGTAGCTAGCGAGATAGATACCCTAGCAAGCTACCTTAACTAGGGCATCTAGTTAGAGAAAAGTCAACTTGAGAAAAGTTAGCTTTTCTCAAGCTAACTTAACTAGTCTACCCCACCTTGCTATGTACCTATGTATTTTAGCTAGATGACTAGTTATAGCAGCATATTAGTTGGCTAGCTGGCTAACTTATATACTGTAATATTGGCTATTATTAGCTAGCCAGCTAATGTAGTGCTAGCTAGCGTTTTTTTGTGTTTATGATGGGTAAGTTCAAATTATCAGTGGTTTGTGGCTTGACAACGTTCATCTTCGTCATTGTCTCATTTCTGTTTAAAACCGGGTTTCTGCAGGTTTCACCTACTCTAATTGAAATAACAAATGAAAGGTAAAAACATCCAGCGGCATAAATGCATTCTGTACGTCTTTGTTGCCTTCAGGATGAGGGCAAAGAGGCAAAAGCAACGCGTTAATGAGGCGTGGGTTTATCCATCAGTCAATTAGGCAGCCGCTCTGCCTGACTGAAGAGAGCATCAGGAGACGCAGAGGGGAGGGAGGTGGATGGATGTCTGTCAAATTCCTTTTCTCAATTACACAATCTTCCTCATCGCTCTTTCTCTGCCTTTTTTTCCCCTCTTCTTTAATTCATCCATCTGTCAGTCTGTGAAACCTGGTATTTCAGGTGATATTTCAAAGATGGGCTCAATTATTACTATTTCTTTAATTGGCGCACCACTTTACGGCTTGAGAGAGCTGTCTAGTCTGAGGAGAAATGACCTTGCTACATTGTGGTCATCTCAGCTCCTTAAAGGGGGGACTGAGCAGAAATACTGAATCTTTCCTCTCCTTAAATTTAGCATTTGTGGCCAGAGATTAGTTGTCAGTCCAGTTTTAATTTTTTTTTGTGAGTTTCAAGTGAGTTTTTTATTTATGCCCCTCTTTTAATTAAATGAAATGGAAAATGAAAATAGGCCTTTTTTACAAGTCTGATTACTTGTAAAACTCTGTCTAAACAAAATTACAGTGAAACCAAACATGTTTCGGGCCTTCAAATAAAAATCTACATCAAACGACGTGTTGTGAAATTCAAGTTCTTCTGACAAATTCGAATCAGTCTTACATAGTCTAAGGAGTCTTGTCTAGTTGGAGACAAGATAACCGAAAATACTGTAAGTGTTTTGGATTTGTATGTGTAAAATCCTGTACAAACATATATTTTTTTAAAAAAGTATATTTTCCTAAAAGGGTGGTTCCAATTTCAGCCATGTCTTTGGTTTAAAAAAAAAAGTATTATGTAATGTAAATATTTGGTAATGACCTATATATTGAACTGCTGATCAAAATACACCCAATAGATAAAGAAAGGCAATTAAAGAACAAATTAAAACATTTAACAGCTAATTTTCCAAAATTTGCACAAATTAAACAGAATTCCAGTTCTTCATGGTTTAACGGTGGCACTTTCTCAACTGTGCAGCCGTTTTACTCATGTACTCAGTAGCCATAGAGGTGTGCTACAATGATATATGGTATGTTTTTTTGTTTTTTTTTAGTTTTTCCTTTTTAATAAGCTTTTATTTGGCAAAGATTTCAGGAATGTTTTTAATAATCACCTAAAACCTTTTTTCCATCGTCTCAGATTTGGGACACAGCTGGTCAGGAGCGCTTCCGCAGCGTCACACACGCCTATTACCGTGATGCCAACGGTATGTGTCCTACCGGGGTGTGTGTGCGTGCGTGTGTGTGCGTGTGTGCGCCTCAGCTGTCATGACTGACTACACAGCTTTAATTTTCTCCTGTCTGAACTAAACCGCCCTGACATTTTGTTGTGCTCTTCTCTTCAAAATGTTGGCTGACACCTGATAGCTGATCGGAGCTCCCTCACTATGAAGAGGCACAAAAACTCTGATTATTGTCAGCAATAAAATAAATGTGTTTTGACAGTTGCACCCAGTATTATTGTACCCATTGAGTGGGTACAAAATAATTTAGGTTAGGGCGATTACTTACATTGAGGAGGGTGATTTAGTAACCTCAGCTGGAACTTATGATGGATGGATGAATGTTTTTTTTTTTTTTTTTTTTTTTGCCACTCTTAAACAGCAAAATTAAAACCCGAAACTTTAATATTTATTTGTAATTTTTCTTGTTTGAAAAGATTGAATTTAACATCTAAATGTGTTGTAAATAATCTAAAATTGTAAATGCTTGTATGTGTGTATAAATGTATTTTCCAGACACATTGTGTCATTTTAAAGCACAGCTAAGTAACTTCAGTTATAAAAAAATGCTATAAATATCAAACTTAAATGATATTTGACTTTGTAATTAGACACCTTGAAATTAGGCCTCTGTCTCTTTAAGAAGCTCCTGCTCTTGCTGTCACTCCACCATCAGCACTTGATCATCTCAAAGCTTCTCCATTATCCCCTTTAGAACAGTTTTTAGAAAAGTTTGCTAACTGCGAAGTGTCTCTTATGAGTTAAGTAGATGTGGAGGTCCATTAGGTGATTGCTAATTGCTGCTGCCACTAGTCTGGAGGAGCTGAATCAAGGAGTGTGCGCTCTGTAATGCAGAATCTCAGCTAGTAGAAATATATTGAGCGTTGTGAGACCAAACCTTTAGGCACTGCCAAACAGTTGCCAAGGGAGATTTAAGGATGTCTCAAAAAGGTTGCTTTCACAGATTTTTAAAAACTAAAACCAGATAACATTTATGCTGTTATGCGACCTCCTTTCAAGGTAAGACAAAAAAAAAAAAATGGCTGAGCAACGTCGGTGTCTCTATGCCGACATTCTTCCAATATTTTTACATTTCATGTCGAGGATGTAGAAGATAACATTCTCACTAAACTTTTTTTTAGAAGAGAAAAAGCTGCAGGTTTACCGTCTCTAAGATATTTAGACTGCAACTATTACATCAAAGCAAAGACAACATTAAATTGAGGTAACATGCTGTAAATTGTCACAAGATAAATTTAAATAAGTTTAGACAAAAGCTATAAAGTTAAATCTAAATAATATGTCCATTAAAAAAAACAACTAATATGTGTCTCTGGATACAAATTAGTTCAATGATGCAATAAGTACGCTATGCAATCTTCCGGGCCATCAATAATAGATATATATAATTACCTAGTGGGCCTTATACAGGTGTATTCTTATTATTACTGTTGGACTCTGAGTCTGGACTATAATGATCAATCCAGGTAAATACACTCCAGCTTATGTACAAATACTTTCAGAAGTATCTGTAGATTTCAAACAACCCAATAAAGTTCACATTCCAGCATGATAATCAGGTTAATACACTACAAAGCGAAAAATTTGTTTTGGTTTCCACCTTTAATTATTAGCCCGTGTTTGATTTCACACATGGTCAGCTCCCCTTCCACTGGATGTCAGGTTATTTATAACGACACGAGAGAGGAGGGGGTACGTCTCTGTGCTCCTCTGGCCCATTGCCTGTTGTTCTGATCTGTGAATGCTTCAGTTTACCCCCACTGATCTTTAACAAGACACCCGGGGAGCCTCGGATCAGAGCCTCCGCGCCGTCCGTCTGCTCCTGACTTTTAAATAAAACTCACTGAGCCTGACAGGCTGGACCGGGGGAGAGGACGCAGTCCAAACACAGCTAATTCCATCACTGCCGTCAACTAACGGACGGCGCTTCACGACTTGAAAAGATCCGGCTGTCTGAGGGATTCTGGCCAATTGGAAAAAACATCAATAAGCTAAACTGAGCGAGTTCTGAAACGCGTTTGGGCCTTGGCTCAAAGTAAAAACTTAAAAACAGTGCTGTAAATAGTATGTGGGCCCTTACGAATTCCTCATACTTAAAAGCTTCAGACCACCAAAGCTGTGGGGCTGTTGAACGTCTCATCGAAATAATATGTCCATTTAAAAAAACAACTAATATGTGTCTCTGGATACAAATTAGTTCAATGGTGCAATAAGTACGCTATGCAATCTTCTGGCCCATCAATAATAGATATATGTAATTACCTAGTGGGCTTTATACAAGTTTATTCTTATTATTACTGTTGGACTCTGAGTCTGGACTATAACGATCAATCCAGATAAAATACACTCCGGCTTATGTACAAATACTTTCAGAAGTATCTGTAGATTTCAAACAACCCCGATAAAATTCACATTCCAGCATGATAATCAGGTTAATACACTACAAAGTGAAAAATTAGTTTTGGTTTCCATCTTTAATTATTAGCCCGTGTTTGGTCGCTTCTCGCTTAACATTTTAAAATCCTAACGTGCTTCGTGTCACAGTGTACGATGGATAATGACAGACTGTTAATTGTGATTAACCTAATTGTTTGGAAACCAGAGTTCAGTTCCTCGATGCCTGCGCTGACCAATCCAGGACCTGTCTGACGACATGAAGCAGGCTAAAAGGCGTCAGAAAACTACACATCATGCCCTGCCTTAAAGAAACGGCATATTGCCACCAGGGCAACTAATCAACTAATTTAGAAGTCAGTTAATTGTTAACTGGAGCATACAGACTCTCGAAAAGGCAATTTTATGAAAGAACAACAGTCAGAGCAAAACAAAAAATATAGGCAATAAAATGTTTATTTTCTAATTTAAAAAGGAATTAGGGAGTTTTGTTTGTCTTTTACTCTACATCCAATCTTGTATTAAAAAGACTTCAGTGCTTCAATGAAAAATCTGCAGAATGTGTCACTTTTATTTCTCCTATTAAAGGTGGGCTGATGATGACCTGCTGTTGACGGAAATATAATTTTCTGCTTTAAACCAAAATATCCTGATCGAGAATTTTCAGCTGTTTGTTCATGACCTTAGCAAGAAGCCCAGTCGGGCTGTGATGATGGGAATAATCCAAAGCACACCAGCAAACCCGCCTCTGACTGACTCAATAAAAACAGAAGACCTTAGGCCTGCCGAGGTCCAGACTTGAATCTAGTCGTCTATGTGACAACGAGATCCTTGAAATTCATCCAATCTGTCTGAATTAAAACATTCTGTGAAGAAAAACTGGCCAAAATTCCTTCACAAAAAATGAGAGAGATTTTCCCACTTATTAAAACCATTTGATGCCAGTGGCTGCTGCCAATAAATGTTTCGTATGATGAAGTACTCATGGTATTGGAGGATGAAATGTAGTTCCATATTCTGTCTCTGTAACTACAAGTTCTGTCTAACCATAGGATTCAGAATGAGCTGAGTCCTTGCAGCTCGTTCTTTACACATTATGGTCAGAACTTACAGTGTTTCCTGTCCACTATTGAGTGTTTTTCTGCAGCGGAAAAGGCAAAAAGAGTTATTTTGAGTTGTACTCTGCAGCTCCTGTGAATGACCTGGCTACCAAGAGATTTGTCCTTGTTCTTGGAGGCTCGCGTAAAGGAACTAATTTCTTTGTTCTAGTGGGGTGTGAACAGAGCCTTAGAGCTAGTTAAAAATCACCAGGAAATTTTCCTCTGACATTCTGAGGTTTGTTCTGCTATGTTTTGTGACAGATCAACACAGATTTTACCACTAGCTTTTTCTGAACAGATATCTGTGAAATTCCTCAGTACTACATTGGTTTTGACAATATAGAGAGCATCATTAGCATCTTTGTGAGTAGTTTACAACTCGTGTCTCAATATCTTTTTTTATATTGGCTCATATTAGCAAAGTCTGGGGGTCTTGAAAAGTCCATCTGACTTGGGGTGTGAATTGACACATGGGTTCGCAATATTACAATTTGTTGTCTGGCAAAAGTTGAGAATCCCTAAAACTGCAAAAATATGAAAAGACAAACTGGTAAAATTACCAGTACCAGCAGCAGTGGCGAAGAAAAAAGGCAGTTGGTTAATTTTTTTTTGTGAGATAAATGTTGGGATTCTGACGCAGACACAGATCACAATTTCATGATTTAAAAGATTTGTTAATCAGCGGTGTCTGCAGCGACCAGCAGTATGAAAACGGCACAAAAATTGCATGAAATTTAAAGGAGCAACATTATGTAAAATCAACTTTTATGAGTTTTACATCATGTTATCAGGCTATTCCCATCAAAAAAACATGTGGAGTGCTTCCTTGATTCTTTCACGCATGTTTGAGAAATCCTTAAATCTCCCATGGCAACCATTCAGCTGTGCAAAACACAGCTGAATGGAAATAGGTGAGGTAGCCCTGCCTATTTCCACAAAGCTCCTCCTTGGATCTTTGTCCAAGGAGACAGAAGTTTCCAAGCTTCTGAACTTCCCCCTCACAGAGCAGCCCTCACCTTTGACTCCTTCCGACTAGCCAGCAGCAATTAGCAAACGCCTGGTGGAGCTGCACATCAGCTGAGCTCATTATAGGAGCTACTTCTCAGCGCAACGTCGGTAAAAACGTTGATAAAGGGTTAACAGAGGAGAGATGTTGTGATGACGTCCTGGAGGCGGAGTGATGGACTGAGCCAAGGCTTCTTAAAGGGACACAGCCTAAATTTCAAATCAACCGATTGTGAAGTCAATTTTCTTTTAAAATCAAAATCAAATTTTATTTGTATAGCACATTTCAGCAAGGCATTTCAAAGTGCTTTACATCATGACAAACACAAAAATACAGTCATGCAACATAGAATCAACAATCAAAACATGACATGAAGCCAAGTGCCATCATTAAATTCGTAAATGATTATGTTTCAAAAGCAACTTTAAACAGGGGAGTTTTTAGGTCACGTTTGATCTATACAGCACTTCTATAACAGTTGAAGATAACATAGTTACTGGATTGATTGTGCTATAAAACGATACTTAAAAATACACAATACTGAACTTTAAAATGAGTAATCTTTTAAGAAATAACAGTGACTGGAGTTTATTGAATATATATACACTCAGCATTTAGATAGACAGAGTAATCAGTAGTTTCACTTAAATGTTTGTGGTCAGAATAAATATTTGTTATATGACTCGTGGGTGTTTCTAATTTCACACAAAAATGTCGTATTTCATCTTAAAGTACTCTTTTGTTGATTTTTCTATAAAATCTGACATTTGAACAAGTAAGAGTTTGCTTTTGTGGCAGGAGCCGATACTTTTGACTTGAAATGTAAAGGTTGTGCTGTGGAAAACATGCGAGAAAAGTTAATGTAACCGATAAGAGATTAATCCAGCAGATAAGATCATGTTTTGAGATTCATGAAATCTTCTCTCAGACCTGCAAAGGGCCACTTTTGCCCCACGGAGATCACTGGGTGTATTTTTAGCACCGCTTTGTGCTAAAGCGTAATATTCATTAAGCCCGTAATGTGAGAGCAGGAAGATCCTGGCTGTCTGAGGCCGGAGTCAGCCCAGCCCAATCTGCCAGGCCCATCTGGTGCAGGGCACCGACCAGGTCTGGACGGGTCCAGAACCCAGCTGCACACTCACGGCACACCTGCAGCCCGCCCAACTCCACCGCTCCTCTCTGACCGGAACTGACAGCTTGTCATTTCCACAGCGTGAGCTGAAACCACAGGCTGCGAAACGTGAGCAGAGGAAGCACGCTCTGTCGGTGGAACGAGTTGGGAGGAGAGGCGTTAGCTGGGAACGGGGACGATTTGGGGGCAGAATGAGACGGAGGAAATAAATCCGAGAACAGAGAGGGAAAACTTGGAAGAATCGGGTTCTGTCATTGTGTTAAAGAGAACAATGACGTTTTAGAAGAATTTAAATATGAAGCGGTCTACCTTTTTAACAGGTGATTGGAATATAATTGTGTAATACAAAGGAACAGAGTATTCTGTGAAAAGCACCAAATGTTCCTCTTTGAATGATTTTCAACTTTTCCTTTAGGGGAAAGTAGAGTAAAAGAAATTACATCTAAATAAAAGTTAGCATTTTAGGATAATGAGTTAATATTTCCCCTTCAGATTAATTATTCCTTAAATTTAGAGTCCGAAGAATGGAAAAAGCACAAACTACGTTACGATTCAAAAACACTTGGTGGCCTAAATGTCTCCTTTCCAAACAAGACGCTTGAAGAAACCCTCATCACTAAAATGATAACGAGGCAGAAGAAATGAAGTGCGAAAATTGATTTTTGTGAAACAGGTAATGACTGCGTCACAAATTATGCCTCCAAATGGCGCTTCACGATTGAGTATTTTAGGCAATATTGAGAACAAGGACTCCTGCTGCTTCACTTTGCGGTAATGGCCCCACTCTTTGTTCCCCGTGTTGTAAAGAAACTGATAATGACTCTCTAAATACATCTCAACCAGACGTCGCTTTCATTGTAATCCTGCCGAGTTGGGACCATTTCATATTGTTAAGTGTGTTGTAAGACTCTAATTTTTAATTAAAAAAGACATTAGAAATCATGTTCCTTCTTTTTATTGCATATCTAAAAGTGTATTTCTGCCGTTCCAGGGTCATTAAAGGGAATCAAAGAAACCTCTCTTGGGTTTCGTGTCTGAATGGGAATCGGGCTGGGTGGAATGGTTTTTAGAGATTACATCAGCGCACCGTGTCAACTCAACAGACATGTCAGAATAAGTTGAGATTAACATCTTGTACAAAGTTCAGGAGGGGGAAAGAAACCCTTCTAAAGAATGAAGTAATTCTGTTACACCATGTTCTGATGTGGACCTATCTTGTCCGTCTAATGGGAATTCTTCCTTTTCAGACAAGAGTTTTGACCTTACATTTCAGGCTGTCAGAAAAAAACTATTAGATGTTTTTAATCAACAGATGAACATTTGTAACCGACTACTTTACTTCGTTTTAAGCTTTATTCTTTATATCTTTCAGTGGTTTGTATCAGTTTAACAAACCAAGGTTTTCAAGTAGATGCGTCCATATCTTATAAAGGTAAAGAATTGGCGCCTCATGCATTCACATCAACCCCGTTTAGTCCGCTTTTATCAAGCTGGAGTTCATTTGCCCAGACATTCCGATTCATATGGGAAGGTGTCGATGTGTCACCGATCTCTGATGCAGACCCAAAAGAGCGAACTCGAAAAACTGTTTGAGGTGAACTCTGGAGCAGTTCGAATGCCAAGTAGACCAGAAACGGCTCCAAAAGCAGGAAGTAGTTTAAAGTGCAAGGTATTCTGGATAAATACAACCAAACCACACACACGTGCCTGGCGCTAAATCCTCAGGATCTTTTACCAAAGAGAAATTTGATGCCACTCAAATTTTGTTTCCTTTTTGTGAAGGAAGTTCAGCTCAGTGTTTAACGTTTTTGTGTTGTTTCCTTCAGTGGTTCTTGGTGCAGCGGCACCACAGGTGGAGGAGGGTAACAGGTTGAAATTAATCCAAAACAGTGTCATAAGGTAGAACAAGTTGAGCATCTAACCTTGAGGTTCACAGGCTCCACCTCAGGGGTCTTTTTTTTTTTTTTTTTAAATGTATTTTATTATTATTATTTTTTAATAAATCCATTAAAAACAACCAGATTAGAATAGTTCTTCAATCTAATTTCTTCAATAAGAGACACTTCATAAGTTCTTGTCTGAAACTATAAACTGTCTTCTTTTCCCTGTGATTCCTACAGTACCAGCGTCCTCTAAAGATGACAGCAATTACTCAAATTCTATATTTATTTATTTTGTGATCAAGGTCAAAAAATGGCAGGAACCATTTTTCCATCAACATGTCATGACTTTGTTTCTGGCTCTCCACCCTTACGGTCTCTGAAGATGCGTGATCCAGCGACTCTGACATTTAATCTTTAGTTGACAAGATGAAACCGTCTGCCTGTCCTAATGACATCCTCCACGTAGTCATTATAAAACTTTTTCCTGCTATTGATCTTTGTATTGTAGAAATTTGCAATACTTCCCTTTTAACCGGTGTGGCCTCCAGTCCCTTCACGCACGCTGTTGGGGGGACCAATCGTAAAAAAATCCACAAAATCCATCCCGTAGAAACTGTTTTACTCTTTTATCTACAACTTGATATATAGTGCTTTGATACTATTTGCCACTCGGCCGATGAAGCTGCCAGGCAGTTCTGTAAATGTTAAGACATGAAGTACAGACCAAATCAAACGTTCATCCCATGCTGGCATTTCCGGCATGCTTCTTCCACAGCAGCAGGGTCAAATGTCAGGCTCCCTTTGGAGCAGTCAATAATGTAATTACTTTTTAATCTATGTGACAATAAATTGACAGAAAATTGTGACTTGTAATCCCACCGAGTTCCCAATAAAACGCTTCCGACCTTCAAAACGAGTGACCCGTGTCAAACGTCTGTTTATTTTTAATTTTTTGCGAGCTGCACGACGGTAACAGTTCCATAAAAATGCTGTGAAAAGCTTATACTTTCATCCATGTCGATTTGTGTCACATTCGCCTGGGTTCTGCTGACCAGCCAAAAGAAAGGAGAGCGCCCGCATACAGAGAAGCATCAAAGATGTTGACGCTCTTGAAGGACTCGATTGTAAAAACCCAGTCAGCACCTCAATTTATGCAACTTCAATTCAGAAATACTTTATTGGTCCCAAAGAAAAATTAAATGTTGTTGGAGCTCATTAATTCAAAGTCGTCGACGGTGACGGCAACCAATTGAGTTGATTAACTCTAAATGGGCAGGTAGGTTATTGGTGGACAGTAGTATCTGTCTCCTACATCTCTGTTGTCTTTTTTCCTGATTCTCTCAATACCACAAAAGGTCAAATGTCAAACCACTCCACTTTTCAGGAAGGAGATGATCATATTTTCACATTGGACCAAAGTGAAGCACATCAAGGCATGTAAACTTTCCAAAAAAAAAAAAAAAAAAAAAGCTATGCATCATTACTACTATAACTACATTTAGAAAATTGAATTACTTTTGTATTCCTAGCTTATCAACGTCTATAAATGTTTAGTGGGATTTAATGACAATCTAATTTCAGTTTTATATATCTGCTTCATCACCCCTGAAATAATTGGGTCATTAGGAGGGATGTGTAGAGCTCAGCTTTACTCTTGGGTGTGTTGATGGGAGGAATTAAGAAGCGTGAATCATTTAGAAACAAGGTGAAGAGTGATGGGGTGGGAGGAAGCAAACATTAGAGACAAATGGAAAAGAGTTGGATATAAATAGGCAAAGCTTCATCTTCATCTCAAGTCATCAAAAAGACACCTGGATGCAGAAAACGCAAGAAAAAACATCCGACTTCGACTTTATTAAAGGAAAATGGAAAGTTAGAGTTTAATACCATGTCAGAACACACATCATGGTATCAAGTTTCATAGTGTAACATTTTGAACCTCGGTAATGCATTGAGCTGCAGCTGTGAGGAGAGTTTTAACTCTATTATGATTGATCCACTGCTCTGTAAAAACTGACACGGCAGGATGAAGACTTGCCGCCCGCTGTTAAACAGGAGACTCGGCAGAAATGACAACAGCAGCTGGAACGATGAGGGGCCAAAAAGAGAAAAGCACTGTTTGTTGTACAATAAGCCTGTGGATTTATTAGGGGAGTGGTTGTTCTTTCTTCTCGTGTTTACCTCCACAGCTTCACGCCCAGAGCAGACACACAGATCACTGCCCTGAACTCAACATGTAAACACTCTGCTTGAACATCTGCTCAACGTCCTGTTTTTGGTCTTTTGTATTGTTTCAGAGTTCAGCATCATAGTAGCTATGAAACCGAGTCAGCAGATTACCGGATTTCATACATTTGACCTAATGAGACCTGTTCAAAGATGTGCTTCATAGAAAAGACTTTGGCCTAAACAGAACATTTTAAAGTCTTTATATGTCTGAGTGTCTTTTAGAAACAAGTCATGAGTATTTTAGATATGATGCCTATTTATGGTTTCTTTGGTTTGTCCTTAAGCAGAATCTCAGGGAAGTTTTTACCTTTGGATAAAAATCTGTTCTCAGTAGCTTTATACACTGATCAACGTCCTAAACCAGAAAGGTAAAAGTACTTGGACATTAGCTATGTTTTTATTCAGTTTTAATTTCAGGATATGTAAAGTTCAACCTGGCGATATGCTCAAAACTCGCTGCAGCCAAACTGATTGGCTGAGACCAAAATGGGTAGAAATGATTGTATTTCCTTTCTTTTGGGTGATAAATGTAAAAACTAAAAGAGCAAGGCTTTGTTTTTGTTTGACATAGTACTTTGACAAACAAATTGCACAGCAATCAAAGTGACCGCCTTGGCCAGTTTAGACGTTTACACGAGACCGCTGTTCGGAGACTGCCGGTATTCTCGGATGTTGATTGGGGATCATTTCTGTGTTTAGATGGCTCTGCTTCACTGTGTAGATGAGTCCGGCAAGAGTCCTTGAATCCGTTGTAGGACTTATTGTGTAAAGATACTGTGATTCTAGCATGTTCTTCACCTCACAGGTCCGTTCTGCATCAAATGTAATTTCTGTCTCCGACAAACCGTCTCCGTCTCTTGCAACATATCCATATTTCGTAACAGACGTGTTAAACTAAATGGTTAAGTGGCACACACGTTTCACCATAGAACAAATCCTGCAGCCGTGCGTTCTGGCATGTGCACTTTTACACCTGCAAAGTATTTGACATTTACTTTTTTTAAAAAAATTTATTTCTCCTTATACATGCCTTCGTCTCCAAATACGCTCCAGTCAACTTGTTTAGTCGACCTCTGTTGTAAAGCTGAATTGGACTCTGGTCCGGACCAGTTTGGTTCTTCAGCAGGTTTAGACAGCTTTCTCACTGGGAGCTCGTACTTCACAGGGTCTCAGTTAAAGTCCACGTGCTGCATTTAGCTGACGCATTTAGGGCGGGCGTTCTTTTCTTAAACAGCCCTACTTACACAGCTTTTTTTTTTTTTTTTTTTTTTTGGTGTGTTTTCAGCACCGAGTTTGCAGACTCACTAATTGGCAGATGGAGAGTTCACAAGAGACCCTCGGCCATTATGTAGGAATAATTATCCAGGCTCCGACCTTGTACGGTTTACAGATAAAATGTCGCAACACCTTCTGAAACGAAGAAATGTGCTTGATTAAAAACAGAGTCCCACGTTGTGAAATAATAACAGGAGAAAACTGTTGACCGGCTTAAGTAAAGCCTTCAACTTGGAGGTGCCAGGGCTTTATTTTCTGACAATGTTTTCTCCTTCCTTTTGTCTCCCTAATTGGATTTTGTGTGTACGCATGTGTGTGCATGGCCTCTTTGCGGTTTGCTGTGATGTGATTGCCTTACAGTGGCAGTCCACCACAGGAGCAATGAGAGAGGAAATTAACTCGTCGGTCACATCGTCCCGCTCCTTCTGGATACTTTCCACTGTCCTCCTCATCCTCCGTTTCTTGGGTTGACACGCTCAGACAGCACTCAGTGATTACAACTCATTAAACGCCCTTCACAGACATGCCTGGCTGGAATTCTCAAGTGAAACTTTTAATTCAGTTTGGACCTGGAGACGTGGCAGCTACGGCTGAGACGTAGAAGGGTCGAGTACGGAGGGGAAAAGTGGAAAAAAACAGGACAGTGACATATATGTAACGGAGACGAGGTCTGTGGGGATTACAAGCGGCAGGAAGTGGTGAAGTGTTGTGGAGGTAATAGCCTAAGGGCACATTTTCCAGTCGAAGGTTAAGCCATCTGTGAAAATGAGGTAAAATGGGCCTTGTAGGTGTAATGATTTTCTCCTGTCCTGCAGAGCCTCATAATGCCCACATCTCTCCACTAAAAACACGCCTGAGGTGATATTATTCTCTGTGGCGGCGCGATGCTGCTGGAGCTCATTAGGATTCACATGTGCAGTTATGTTGTCAGCGAGTAGACTAATGCTGCGCTAAAGAGCAGAGTTCAGCACTTTCCTGAGCCAACACTGTAATCCATTTACATGTTTTTTTTCTCTTTTTATCCTTGCGTTTTACCTGTGCAAATTTCTGCAAATTGTTATTCAGAAGGCGGGTTATAGACTTTTTGTTTTTCTAATGGGTTACCTCACCGCACGAGGTTAGGCTCTGAAACGGGACAGTGGTGCGATGCTACGTCATCGTAGCAGATAGCTACTTTAAAAATAGAAATGACTAAAAATTGTCGACGTTTAACGGGTAGCAGATCCGATAAAAGAAACTGAAGGTAAACTGTTCATCATGTCTTGTTTTATCTTTGTTTTCTCGTTTAATAAATCCTCTCCCAGTGGTGCGATGTCCCTGTTTCACCATCACTTTTTAACATCTGCACTGAGATGAATCAGTGGCCATCTGGCAGAAACTAAAGCCAAATTGAAACTTGACAGGAGTTCCTCTGCAGAGTTTGTTGGGTTTTTAAAGATACAGTAAAGCTAAATATAAAACAATTTTTCATTTTTTTCTTGTCTCTTTCCTCCCAGCTCTGCTGCTTCTGTATGACGTCACCAACAGAGCGTCCTTTGACAACATCAGGGTAAGATCAATCACCTTGAAAGATGCTCGTCTTTTTCTTTCTCTCTCTCTGGTGCAGTTCTATTTCAGAATGGTTTTAAATCCACAAGCCTGAACGTCACATCGTGTTATTTGGGCAAAGCTCGTTATTTACCAGCAGACTGTTTTCTTTCTCTTTGGCGAAGAGGTCATGAAGGTAAGTAGCATATTAACTTCACAGTAGGTAAGCTGTATGCCTGATCAAAAACAGCTCTCTTTAAAAATTATTGCAGCATCTCCGACCACCGGTCTACCATCAGCCCTTCCTGTTTTGCAAATTGTTTCCGTGATGCCTCCAAACCCGAAGTATAATTTACATCCAGCATATTTTAAGGCGCGCAACAGTCTCCCAACCCTCTGAGCCGTTTACAAGCGCGCTGAAACTCCCCCACCAGCATCAGATAATGAACAACAAGGCCACTGAGTGAGGATCACAACGGCAGCAAATGAGGGAGGTGACGGAAGACGAGCAGCATGGGCCGCGCAGATAAGAGCGTGCGCTGTCGCTAATAGATGGATCTCTTTGTAGTCCCAATCTCTGGCGTGTGAAGTCTTCTCCTCCGTTATTCTGCAGCCATTTCCTGTCCCATTTGGTGCTGCTCTCCTCTCTGCTCGGCGCGTTTCTCTCCTTTGATGAACACGGAGCAGAGATGAGAGCAGGACATGGTCATTGAAGGAGAGACTCGCATGTAAATAAGTGTCTGTGTGTGTATAGGTGTGTGTGCGCGTATGACTGCAGGGTCCATGGATGCTCGTTACACAGTATGTGTTGCCACGCCTGAACTTTTCTACATTCACACCGGCCACCATAACAAATTTGGCTGCCAGATAAATTGTCCCAGAATTAATCGCGATAAACGCTAATATTGTTTTAAGCCCATTTTCAAGTAATATCCTCTCAAAGATCATTAAACTTTAATTTTAAGAACTTTAAGGTATTTTTCAAAATGTTTAAAGAAAAAATACCAAAAACAATAAAAAAATAAAAAAAAACCACTTACAACTGAACCCATAAATGGTATGGATTATGAAGTCTGTAAACAAAACTGCCCTTCAAAAACTATTCATCATCACAATGGAAATTAATCGAACATTTTAGTTTATCGTGTGATTGATTTATTGCAGGAGCTTTAGTCAGACTTTGTCGCATCACAACTCCAAACCTCAGAGTATCTTATTGGGATTTTATGTAATGGGATAAAGATTTTTTTTTTTTTTTTTAACAAGATTCCTCTCCCTCAGTCAGATTGGAAAGGGATCATCAGTTATTTCCAACGTTTGCCTCAGATCATCAGGTCTGTTTAGGTCTGGACTTTGACTGGGACATTCCAACAGGTGGCTGTGGTTTGATTTCAACTATTTAGCAAAGGGTTGCTATTTATTTAGCTAACTTCATCGTTCCACCCTAGCCAGCTTTCCTGTTCCTGATAAAATAAAAAACCCACAGCATGATATCACCACCACATTTACAGATGATGTGTTCAGAATGATGGCGCTTGATAATTTTCCATTCCATTTTGAATTTAGCATTAATCTAAAAGTTTAATATTGGAGCAGAGCGCCATCTTCCACATGTTTGCTTTGTTCCTCATAAGGTTCTGACAAACTCATGGCTTTCTGTCCATAGCGCTGTTTCTCTTGCCATCCTTAGATGGAGCCGGATCTGTTGATTCCTGCAACAACCAGAGAACACATAAGCAGGAAAACGTTCCTTTGAGCCTTGGATTAAATTCTGGGACAAAAAACAAGCATGTGAAGCAAATTTAATCCATCTTAATTCAAATTGAGGAAGCAGCGTCGCTTCAATTTTTATTTTCCGTACTTCCCTTCAGCAGACTAATCCTTTTTTCTCCCTCGTGTCAGGGAAACAGCTCTGATACGACTTCAGTGAGACGCATCGACTCTGCTCCACATTGAGGTTTCCACTGTTGGGCAGTGAGTGGGTTGTGAGTGTGTTTAGTTCCCATCATCAGGACAAAACAGCCCCAATGGCCAGAACAGATGCAAACCCAGTAGGAGGCGAATGAACAGTGGATGTGTGTGTGTGTGTGTGTGTGTGTGTTTGTGATCGTTGACCAGGCTGTTTTTGTTTCTGGGGCGGTCAGAGTCGACACAGAGCTTGGAAACAGATTCGAAGTACATTATACAAAATGTCTGACTGGTGTCACATATATTTTATGGAGACCAAGAAAAGTAGAGTGATGGTGAAATTTGTCTCCTGCCGTCAGCACATCACTGTACATAGTCTTCTGTTGAGTATTCATTACCCAACCAATGTTTGCAGTATGATACTTTGACCTTTTTGAAATCTGTGGCCAAAAGAATTAACCAAAGTATGGAAAAAGTAAAACTACTAATATTGACTAACTAAAAGTCACAAAAAAAAAATACAACTAAACTACAATGAAAAACCCAAAACAATTATAATCTGGAGCCAGACTCATCAACCAGCCAATACCAGCGTCACTTTACAAAAGCTGTGCATGTTTACTGAACAACAACTTTTGATAAAGTCATCAAGCTAATGGTTCCTCAAAAGGCTGTCCAACCAACTTCCTCATCCTTTTATTTTGAAATATCTCCAGCTAAAATGAACTGAGTGAATCATTGACAAGAGTTCATGGAAAAACCCGACTGGCTCTAAAGACTCACTTGTATTCTCTCGCTTTCCAATAGTCGTCTCCATGTATTAAAATTAAAATGTTAAAAATTACACAATTGTAATTATCAATGCTTTTAAGTGGACATTATTCTCCCACCTTTTACTTCTGCATACATAATTACATCACGGTTTAAACATGCTGCGTGTGAATGCCATTAAACTGTGCGGCTTTTACTCTCGTATGTTAAGCTAATGCAAAATTCATGCTAATTCTTGCTTGTTAGAAATATTCCAGTGTGCCTCAGCAGGGAGTGAAGTTTGCACCAACAGATGGGTTTATTTTAAACGCGTGTTGACTACACAGGTTTCCAAGGCCGTTGCACAAGGCTGTCTCCTATAGTGTGAATCCATTAGCAGCTGAGGCTGGAGGTGAAGGCTGAAGGGCGGCGAAATGATGGCGAGATAAAGAAGCGGGGCGCGCTGCTGTCCATCTCCCACCGTCTCACTCTGGCACCCATCCTTTCCTTTTCTCTCTCGCTCTTCTTTTCACTGCTGCCAACAAGCTCACCCAAGGCCCTCTTCTCTCCGCCTTTCTTTGCTGCTTTTATCACGTCTGCTGCATCTCAAACCAGCTAGGTCGTCTAATTGAACAGCCACTCTTTTACATTTGCTCAAATGTGTCTTATTTTTGTTTTTTAACTTTTGCAAAGGTTTTATGCAGAATGCAAAATGTTTTTGGGTTCTTTGCATTTGTCTGAAACCATTTTTAGGTACATTTTCTTTGACATTGAGGATTATTCCTTGGATAAATACTAAGGATAAACATTTACAATCGCTGACTGCGAATGTTAACCTTGCATATTATCATTTAGAATGTTATGGAATTGCACTTTTTCGTTCTCCAGAAATCCTGTTGTCTCCAAACTAGGAGACTCTCACAAGCACAGACTTGGTGTCACCCGATATCAAAAATATAAAGGCAAAGATCATGTAATGTTCATATTGCTCTGAAGGTTTAGAATTAATTTTGGCATAGTGTTGCCAAAATTTGTATACAGCAACTCAAAAACAGGTGGCACAAAGAATAAGATGTTATGTTCAAAACACGTTTAGTTTTATTTAAGTTTGCAATATTTTTATACCTTTCATTGTACAATTACTCTTTATTTACTCAGGTACATTTTATATTGGGATTTAATCTACCCCCATAGTAAATGTTTCACTTTATGGTCACCAAGGATAATAAGTTTAGTTTCATCAAAGCGTAAAAATCAAGTTTACCTTTTTGTCAACAATATTTCTACAATAAGTTTTCAGTCACAAAAAAAATAGCATCTGTAGAAATATAGATTCTATTCCAACACTTCATTGACTTTTAGACTTAAACTAAAAAGTTGGTGTCCCAACACTGAGCCTTGTGGGATTCCCCTTTTTTTTGTTATTTACGGCGTGATACTTCGGCCCTTGTTTCTGTTTGTTCAATAAACGCTCTTGCTAAAATAAGATAAAAACAACTCTTCTACATTTCAAACCAAAGTCTATTGGCACTTTCAGCTTTTGCTTGCTGCCCAGTGTTCTCTGCTCCCCGGAGAACAGGTGGTCTGACTGTAACACTGAAATCTCCCACACATGTTCTGTGACAGGCAAAAGTCAAAAGTGATAAAACAGAGCTGTAATATCTTTAGCTTTGTTTTAGTCTGGAGATCTCCACAAACTGATGACATCACACTTGAACTGCACACGTCTAAATGTACAAAGGTAAATATGACTAAAGGCCACTGTCACTTGATTTCACCGTTGTCATGGAGTGACTCGATTCTTGTCAGCACATGCTTTAATAGCTACATAAGATAGTTTGTTAAACTGACACAATTTGGTTTAATTAAGAGTGAAAGCATTATCATAAGACAGACATGTACAAGGTCTTATTTGTCTCCATCGCTGAAACCTCTAAACATGCCAAGACTAATGTGCTTTCAAGGAGTTTAATGAAACACAGGGAAAAAAAATCATGCTCGTCTTTCTGAATATAAAAGCTATAATTACATCCATCCACATTAGAGACTTAATTGATAACTTACTGTCATCCTGTGATTGTTGTCATGCCAACTACATCTCGAGCAATACCTTCTTTTTTTTTTTTCTGCCATCCCTGCTGACATTTAATTGGAGCGTTATTGTCTCCCACAATGGTGGGTGTGTCCAGCTTTCAATGCTAATTGTGCTAAAATGTTCCGAGCTTGTTTGGTCTTTCGGTGTAATTACAGCCGTCTGCAGCTTAATTTGAATAATCAGAACAAATAAAACAAATCACTGAGCAGAACGTGCCGGAAGCAGCCAAATAACATCACCTCAGTCTGCTGCCTAATCTCTAAAAAGACACATCATCGGCCGTGTGGAGCGGTAACATTTCAGCAAAGCTGAAGGAGCGCTCGTATTGAGGCTGTACAGCTGCTGCCATGGCACCAGGACACCCTGTTGGGTAAGGATTAGATCACTAAATCTATAAATCAATGAAAGCCTTCCTGCAGCAGGAAAGATTTGTTTTTTGAGACATTCCCTTATCAACACAGTAGAAATCAATGTGATGTACACCTGGTATCTGCTGGCACACGAGTAGATAAATGTTTATGCAGAATAGGAGGGGTCGGGGGGGGGGGGGGAATGGCGGACCAAGTTGCAGAATAAAAAATAAACAACAATATTCTGGTTTATTTAGAGAGAGAGAGAAATAATGTAGACTTCATATAGAACTCTGTAAAATCCAGCTTTTATTTTGATATTCCACGTCTACTTAACGCGCTAATTAGCATATTAGCTAAATATTTAGCATGGACCCAAGCAATTAGTTACAGGCAAATTATTTAGCTAGCAACCAAAATAATTTGCTAACCAGCCGTGTGTTTAGCATGCTGGCTAAATATTTAGTTAAAATAAATATTTAATTTAGATCTAAATATTTTGTTTGTGAACTAAATATTCACAACTCTATGAAATATTTAGTTCACAAACTAAGTACTTGTTTAATTTGTAACCTAAATATTCATCCTACTAACTAAATGTAACACTAAACTAAATATTTAGCTTGTGAAATAAATGTATAATTTTGAACTATACATTCAATATAACTTTGAAAATGAACACCCACATTTTTTTCAGCCCAAAAATCTCAATTTCTACAAACCTAAATCCTAATCCCTGATAAAATATAATTTCTGAAATGGAGATAATCAAATAAATTGAACGAAGTTGACATAAATCAACATAACATAAATCTGTGATGAAGAAACGTGTGACAAATGTTTCAGAAGAACCTGTTCTGACATTTCTACAACATTTTTGACATATTTCACCTATAGAGGAACGTATGTCCAGCATTTCTCAGATGCCTCTCAGCGAGCTGCAACAGGGATAATGAGGTGGGATCAGGTTCACAGTGTCTAGCCTTGATGCTAACTTTGTGTTTTTTCTGCCTTTTCTTGACTGTACTGCCCAACCGAGCATAGAAGTTTGAACACCCACATATGCAGACTCATGCACATATTGGGTAAACAAATCCTGACACAATGCTCACATGATGTGCCGTCCCGTGCTCATGCCGACTAATAAGCGTCAGCGTGTTGTTCAGCCTGTGCTGTGCTGGGTGGAAGAAGATTTCCTCCTCTCTCACTTTTCGTCTCGTCTCGTTGTCGCTTCTCGGACTCCATCTGTCCGGCTCACTCACACTTTTTCTGACGTTTCGGTGATTTAATTTGCAGGAAAACTTCTAGAATAGATTCACTTCAGCGTCATGGTTAATCTTGCTTATGAACATAGACAGTTATGTCCCTTATATAGGAATATTTACTAAAACTGTCACTATGTCGTGATAGTGTAACATGAGACGGATAATTTGTGAAAACATCAGGCTCCTCTGCCTCCTACTGTTCACATCCTCCTCCTGGCTCTCCGCTACGCTACAGCTAGCTCCACACAACCAAGCCTGAATGCTAAGGCTAGTTAGCATCGGTCCCAATGATGGCAGATAAAAAGTTTTCCTTAAACAGAAAGTTGTTTCTCCGCCATGAGCACATTGAATTAATTGCTAACTCTCCTCAGCAACTTGCCATTTTACACTACAGCTAGCTCCACACAACCGAGCCTGAATGCTAAGGCTAGTTAGCGTTGAAACCAACACTGCTGATTAAATGTTTCCTGGAATGGTAAGTTAAGCATTGGCTTAACAAAGGCAGTGCCTCATGGAAAGTTTTCAGTTTTTTGATGTTACTGCTTTTTGCACTTTATGCTCAATTTACTTTCTCTATTCTTGTGTGTAAAGAAAGCCACTTTGTTGATCATGTGTTAAGCTTACATATTTTTATCCAATTGAAGCTCTGATTATGCTTCACTGTTCAACATAAAACCTTCCATCTATTGCTTTCTAAGCAGATTCAGTCAAATCAAAATGTATTCGCTAATTACGTATCTTAGATCTTATCTAGAAATAAGATTAGAAGTTTAAACATTAAGTCTGAGAACCCCTTATACAGAGGAAGCCAGGTGTAAATGAGTTTATTCATTTTAGAAAATAGAGTGTTATTCTCAGGCGAGAAGTTGGAGATGTGAAGCTTGGCCTGTTTTCCCCACATATAGATGGTGACCCAAAATGTGGCTTCACGGTATGTGACATGTCATGCAGTGTTTCTTTTCCAGGTGTCACAGCATAAAAAAGTAGCAATTTTTGCTGTAATTCCTGTCACTGCAGCCTGCCTCTGAAAAAAAAAAAAAAAAAGCAGAAATAAAACATATCAAGACAATGGCTCCGTCACTGTCAGCATGATTCTAACTGTACAAATAAATTTTAGGAAATAACAGGTGAAATGCATTTTACAGTGCTTTTTCTGTGACTTTATGTGGTATTTTTGCTTCTTGTTTCATATTAAACCTCCAGGAAAAAATGGAACTTAACTCTTTAACTCATTATGATGTTCAGATTGCAGAATTAATACTTAAAAGATATAAAGAAAAGATATAACCAGCATTTGTATTCTGCTCCTCTTACCTTGATAACCTTGATAAATAAAATCCTGTTCGATCCAGATGCCTTCAGAAGTAACAAAAAAATTATTCTCATTATAAATACTGCTGTTCTTTAAGATACTAGTGAGCAAACATGAGAAACACAGCAGACCGGTCAGGGAGACGTCTGAACTGTTAATCACATTTTCCTTTACAGTTACAGTATGTAACTTTTTATAAAATGTGTTGTTTTTTTTTTTGCATATGTCACACTGAGGGTGATTGACAGCGCTAAGACCCGCCTCCTGGCTCGGATTGGTTATTTCTAATTAGCTTCTGCTTGGGAGAAGGCAGAAAAGCAAGTTTTAACCATTTTTTATTCATTCTTTTCACAGATTGTCATAACGTAGTGTCGACATCGCAACAGTTTCAACAAAAAATATATATTTATATACATATTTTTTTTTATATAAAAGTTGCATACTGCAGCTTCAAAATACATTAAAGTTTGTAGTTGTAACAAAACAAACTTGAGAATCCTTAACTGGGAGTTTATACTTTAACCTGATACTGATCAATTTAGTTCAGATGTATAATTGTTTGTATATATATTTATATATTTATTCTGATTTTATTTTAATTTAAAACAAATGAAAGTAAACATGGAAGGAATCTCTGCTGGATGTCAGGGTGAAACAATCTGTGTTAAGACGCCTTAAGATTTCCTACTGGTCACGTTTCTGTTTCTTACATTATTAGGATGATTTGCTGCCTCTTGGTGATTGCTGACTTCATACTTGTGGCACTTTCTAACATCTGTTCTCATATGTAATCATGGCAAAAATACCTTTTTTAAAATTTAACATGCAATCACGGCAGACTGAGCTTTTAAAACGATCCCACAGACACCTGGGATAGGATTGAGCTCCCTGGCAGGTTAAGTAGCAGGAGCATGAAACGAAAAAGGAAGGGGGAGAAATTCAAAACTACTTCTTCACGTGATTGTCATGGTGATTACGGTGTCTGGGAAGTAAATTAGTCCTTGACGTGCCAACAATGAGAAGTGCCAGTGCGGTATGATTTTGAATGAACAGCAGAAGCTCCTCACTTGGCTGTCAGACTGCAGCCAGAGAGCAGCATGTTGGTTGGAGTCTGCAGGAAGTGATGCAGAGCATGGAGCTTCTGTTCGGCCCCTGCAGGCCACAAAATGTATTTAAACCTATAAAGTCCCAGTGCATTCAAATCAGTGTCTGAAGAATTCAACATCACCTCTTTTTCTCTTCTTATTTCGAATGAATTTCTCAATTTTCCTGATGTCATTTCCTTTTCAGGATTAATATGATGTTACACAATTGATTTCAATTAATGTCAACATGGTAACTTCTCCCATTTTTTAGCTTTTATCAAATCAAGTCTATTTGTATATCACACTTCAGCAACAAAGCAGTTCAAAGGGCTTTACGTCATAAAGACACAAAAATACAGAACACACAGTGAACAACTGAAGCATTACATGAGGGAATAATATACTGCCCCTTTAAACCTTTGATTTGATGTCTTCTAGCTCCACCTGGTCATTTGTTGTAACATCAGGATGTGTGTCTGATAGGAGCCGAGTCACATGCTGCATCTTAACTTCTGCACCTTCCTTACTTTCTTTACTTCTTCAACACATTAAACTACCTGCACCTCCATTTAAATTATAATAAGTAGATTAACAGAACTCTGTATTGTCCATCCTTGGTTGGTCATGTGATAGTGATGCAGCGTAGGATTGTGGAGAGTTTGTCTGAAGCAGTGAAGTCAGTGTTGTGACTGTTGAAGGGTAATGAAATATTCATAAAATATATGCATCAGTTAATATTGGTTATTTATTATAACAGCAATATTAATTTTGGATGTTGATATCGGCCCAAATTTTCATATCGGGGCATCCGGTCCTGGGGAAGGTTCACCACCGTTCCATGTTTTTTATGTTCCAAACACATTTCCACATCAATGAAAGCTAAAATATTTGGTGACAAGGCTGAGAAGCGAAGGAAAATTTCCAGGCTTCACTCTAAAGCTGCAGTATGTAGCGCGAGACTGGTTTTCCCTCTCAGACGTTTCTGTCAGAGGAGAGGTTTGGAACATAACCGCGTCTGGTGCTTGTTTAAAGTTTCATTGTCACGTTATGAGGAAGCCGCGGGGCAGCAGACGGCTTCATACGCTTATTAACAAGTTTTTTCTCCATAAAACGGTCCTTTACAATCTTATCACCCACTCTGGGTTAGTGGGTCCTGGATGTACGGGAATTAAAATGTAGATGAGGATTAATGTGTTAATAACATTTCTGTGGTTATCTACACCTTCCAGAGCTGCAAACCTATTACATTATGAAGAAAAATGTTATCCCGCTATGAAGTGCAGCGTCAAATTTATTGTTAACTCGGGTTGTGCATATTAGGATTTAGTCTGAAATCTTATCCATAAAAGCTCATTTTTGCTGGATAAATTCAATATTCTCATGTCCATGTTGCTTTTAATGATAAAGGGAATGTGCTGCGTATTTCACACACATAATCTGACATGTCGACTAACGGTGGCTAAATTATGATGCCTCGTTATCTTTATTTCAGACTTTTTGTTCAACTCAGATGAGGTAATTGCACATAAACAAACAAATTTTACTCAGTTTAATTCAAAAGTAATTGCATACCTGGGCTTGTACAAACATTTTCAGTCACACCAATAATTTTCACAAACAAAACATAGACTGCAATTGCAAGAAGGTGCATATGCTTTAGGGGGAGGAAAAAGTAAAATATTGAAGTAATGAGACATTTTAGTTTTCAACAGTTTCATCGATGTTAGTCCTTGGAGCATAAAACCATGGAAAAAAAATAGGAAAACTTGACTGAACTTGTCTTCGGGGACAGTTTGTTCTCTGGGCTTTCACACCCCGTGGTCGTAATTTGTGAAGCTGAGGAGGAGACTCTTCAGTTATCTCCTCACATTTCACGGCCGGGGAAGCGTGCGGTTCACCTGTTCCTGTTGCAGACGTTATCAAGATGCAGCTCGGCTGAAAGAAAGTTAACGTGGTTAGCATTGATTTCAAGTGTTAGGCCCGTCTCTTTCTTCTCTTTACATCCTAAAGAAAATCATTGAAAGTTAATTAGGATGAAAAATACTCTGGGCTGTCCACTTTGTGGTGGGGGCAAACTGCAAAAACTGCCTCATGCATAATTTATTTATTTTGTGAAAATAACTTGACTTTATAGGATAATGTGATGTTTGTGAGCAAACTGACATTAAACTTCCAAAATTGTAACAGCATCTTCAAATTTTCAACTCACACTGACAAATGGATTTAAAGCAGCTTTCTCAGTGTGTATTTTACAATAAATATTATTCTTCATTCAGAGGTTTAACTCAGAGGTATTACTGATTATGCAGTCCTCAAAGTAAAACACTTCATGCTTTGCTACAGCCCTCATAAATGTTACCGATTGACCTGAAATTATAGAATATTTCAGAATTAAGTGGTTAAAAAAGAGAAATATTTATGTTTAAAAATGATCAATTGCAGTCAGTTTGTACAAAAATGAAGATGTTCTTTTCCAGGTATCCCTACTAAAAGATACTGATATCACCAGTAGCATCGTCAAACATATTTTTATACCTAAATCAAATCAAATTCTAATTACAGGGTTTCTGCAGAGCTAAATGACTGCTAATTTGATACAAGCATTGGAGCAGAAGGGAATCTAAAAGTTACACAATGATGGCTCTCAAGGACTGGACTTGGGCACCTGGTCTTATACAAACACAGATGTTTCTTCAACTGAGAAAACAGTGACCAACCTAATGCTATTTTATGAAATTGTATGAATAAAACATAATTTTTATCTTGCTAAAATGAGCTAAAATTGCGGCTCCATCTGACTGTTGGCCTTCCAGCACACTCAGGATTTTGTCACGCTTCTTTATATCCATTATGCAAGTACACCTCTTGCTGGATTGCTTCATTAATAAATAATGCACTCAGCTTTAGGTAACAAATTTAATCTTTTACAAGAGTGTAAAAGTTGATTTCTATGAGCGACTCACCCATTTTTGTGGCACACATGTTGTGATGGCCCTTATTCTGCCAGTGTTCAGACGTTGGCTTCTGTGCAGCGATCTTGGTGATGTTGGCTGTAACTGGCCTGCGAGGCTGCCGCGAACCAGCAATCAGCTGTGCTATTTTCCTGGCCATGGCTGTCTTCTCTGGAACAGGGGGCGGTATTTTCCGGGGTGAAGCAGTCACCCTTCTCTGGCTTTGACCCGGCTCATCAAAGACGTTGTCCGATTCATCGGAAAGACTAACTCGCCGGAGATGCATGGCATGGAGCTGCTCAAGAGTCACCACAGGCAGAGTCTTCCCGAGCAATTTCAGGAAGGCAGAGGACTCGGAGTGGTGGCGGCGGGAAGGTTTGGGTCTCAGTGCAGGTTTGGTTTGAGACGAAGGTTCCGGGTTTGGAGAGCTGGGAGTAGGGATAGTAGGAAGAGGGATTTGCAGAGACAGCCTCTTGGCGCGGTTCTGAGAGGAGTTAGACCTGGATTTGGGTTGTATTTTCCATCCTAAAGGATCTGGGCCAATGATGACAGATGTGGGAACAGAAGTCGGGGAACAACAGGAAGAGGTGGAGGAAGAAGAGGAAGATGTCGATGAAAAGATCCCAATGGGGGGGCATGAGTATCGCTTGAAAGACGAATGCGAGGATGTCTCTAGTCGCAGAAGGGAAGCCGTGCGCTGAGGAGGGTCAGGTTCCTTCTTGTTCTTCCTCACCATGATGACAGGCGGTGTCTGGCATTTACAGAAGTCAACTGACCAGCGTCTCTGATGAGAGCGCAAGCTCACGTTGGATGTCAAGACTGTCGAGTTCAGTCGCTCTCTGGGGAAGTGGCTCCGTGTCGTTGGACATCCGGGCCCTGGTCTCTCTCTGCTCTGTGCTCTGATGCTGACGATATTTACATGACCCACTTTTTCTCTCATTTTAGCAGAGCTGTGGAAAGCAGAGGCTATATCTCTATTACCATTAATAGCAGTGGAGCATTTCTTCATCTTGCTTGGTTAAGTGGGACCTGGGTGTGTAAAGAACTCTCTAAGGAGAGAAGAAGGAAGGGGTGTGTTCAAGATGTTTTACATCTAAAAAGAGGAACAGCACATACCCATCTGGACTTTTTAAGATAAAGTTTCTAAACCACTGACTTTTCACAACAGGAGCAGCAACACATGTCCTAAATATTGTACATCAGACAAACGACATTAGGAATGTAGTTTCCTAATGAGGAATGACATTCCGTAGATAAATGCTTTCCTTTAAATGTTCATGATGACAAATCCTTCTTTTCCAAAGTTTAAATTTGAGAAGAACATTTTAGAACCCTTTTAATAAAAGGTTCACTGTGACTTTTGACGTCCACGGTGAAACAATAAGTCAAAAAGATTTATTATGCACTCTGACATGGTTTAAAGAAATCCATTCGATTCATTACGTTAACTTTGTTGATGCTGATCTTTCCTTAAGGTTTGCTCTTTCTTACATTTTACAAATGTATGATACTTCTCCTGACCAAGAAAAAAACTGGTGTAGCAGAATTGATCAGTAGAAACATGTTCAACAAATGTTATGAAAAACATAATGGCATTTTTAGTCAAATACTACACTTGATCACGAAATGTAAAATGTCAAATGTGAGGAATTGTTTACCTGCAGAGCTGTCCTGATCTCAGTCTCAGCTGATCTCTTCAGAGCTTTTGTCAGTAACGTCCCCCTCTGTCTTGGTCTTATAGCGGTCCACCCAAATCTTACCGCAACTTCCTGAAAGCAACACCCTGAGAACCACAAATGTTTCAGTTCTCACTCTGTCGCGCAATCGCATCTCTCAAACACGGTTGGCAAACAGCTGTTGCTATCGTACCGTGAAGGCTTTTAAGAAAGGCATTTCCCAGGGTTGTTGTGACATATACAGATGTGATCAGGGTCTCACCATAACCACTATCAATCAGTTCTTTTCTAAATCACTAGCAGTTTCACATTCTCTATTAAAAAGCCATTACAAAGAACTGGATGTCCTCTCAGTCTGTGGGGCTTTTTGGTTTTGCCGCTTTGCATTTTGAATGTCTTTTCCACATGGTGTTTACATTTAGGTGCTCCCTGTCTTAAGATTAAACTGCCTAAATCTTTACAGACATTTGCTTTCACATGTTTCATAACTACTTTCTGCTCCACAAACTTTGCTCCAGGTGCAGGCAGAAACGTTTACAACACCAACAGGGCGTCTCCTGGGGAGGTGATATTGCCAGTCAGTTGTAATATTTACACAATTTTTGGTCCAGATTTTTTTTTTCTTTTGCAAGAAGTCACAAGATTGTTTTGATGTAACTTTACAAATGACCTATCACACCACTCATCTCCTGGTGCAGTCTTTGGTCATCTCCCACCATGCTCTCCCAACTGGTCTCTGAAGACCAGCATGTGCTTTGACGTCTCTGCCAGTGGCACATCTGGTCTTCAGTCAGCCTAAAAGAGAATAGGTGTATTCCTTAAGCTGCACTTTCTACCTTTAGCTATCCGTACATATTTCAAGTAACTAATGTTAGCCCGCAAAGAGGCTAATGGAAAAGATTCTCTCAACCTGACTGTTCTCGCAAAGGTTAGTGTAACAACTCACTCCGGTTGTCAAGGGTTTGAAAGCCAGCCGTGTCTTTGCCGCACTCAAAACCCTCCAGACTCCATCAGGCAATGTTAATACGAAGTTGCGTCAGAACTGGGGGGTCACTGTCTGTCGTCAAGAAACTCTTGCAGACCTAGCTGAAGGCCTACCCTTAAAAAGCTCATTGTTAGCTCTGGCGTTACCTGCACTGTTTCATGCTCACCTGCAAGTTGCCTCGGATAAAAACATCTGTCAAATGTAAACACATAACCAGCTTTCTTCTTATATCATAAATGCTAATTTTGGGATATTTGTAAAAAAAAAAAAAATCTTAAATTGTTGCCTATTTATAATATTTCAGGCCTATTTGTATGACTGTATGATAAATTTGTTTTTTATGTGCCTTTTCTTGTGCTTGAAGAAAAGGTCCTAGGTGGTGGCCAGGTAGAAATGGGATAGCTGTTAGCATTTTATTTTAATGCAAGCCAATATTAATATATTTTTATCTGCTTTGTTCATTTAAATGCTGAACTTTTCCAGAGTTGCCATAAAATCAATACATTTGTCTAGGAAAGAGACTGTGTCAATCACTCAAAGCCTGGGTGACTCCATTGTCAATGTGATGATGTTAAGTTGATGGCAGCAGTTGCTCAGATGATGACCCCTTGGATATTAATGGGAAACAGGTGGTAGTTTAACTCAGTAGTGACAAACCTAAATCATCTTTAGGAATCCACTTCTGAAATGTTTTGCTTTTGGATTTGGTGTCATTTCCTATGTTGATTCTTCAACAGTCATTTTGGAGGAGACTGTATGTAAAACTTCTACCATATTTGGCAAGTTGATGGATGCAGTGTGGGGTTGGGTCCTGCTTCAGTACCAAACTGGGCTCACTATGATGAGACAAAAAGGGTTCTAGCTGAATGAACATTGAGCGAGATCCCATTTTAGTCATTTGAACCATGAAGGATGGAGGATTTGTAGCAATATGTAAATTTCTGACTTCTAGAAACCCCTGAAATCTCTGCCTACAATTGGCCGGCAATAGCTTTTTTTAGTCAAACAGAACTTTTCTTCAACACCCGAAAGCCTTTGTAGGTCACTCATAGTCAGGCCTTGCAACAAGGTGGCCGAGTGGGCCAGTCCTCTCTC
The DNA here is from genome assembly GCA_010277075.1 of Poeciliopsis retropinna. Taxonomy (NCBI): domain Eukaryota; kingdom Metazoa; phylum Chordata; class Actinopteri; order Cyprinodontiformes; family Poeciliidae; genus Poeciliopsis; species Poeciliopsis retropinna. The sequence goes on along the minus strand of VMRM01000023.1, from coordinate 12,195,146 downwards.
TCTCTCTATTTTTCTGGTCTGTCTGTGCACAAAAGTCAACGTGTCGAACTGGAAGCTGTGCAAACGTCCCAAGTCTGACAGCGAGTCACAAAGCATCACATGTAAACCCGGCCGAACACGTGTCCTCGGCGCATCCCGCCTCATACCGTATGCACTCTGACTCAGCGTGTCGACAGCTCGTCTTTTTGAAGTCGGATCACTTTCAGCTCCAAACTGGGGTTCCTTCCTCCTCCGCTTCTCACCTAATCCAGCCCCAGGCTGCCGGGATCTTTAAAGTCTGCGTGAGTAATTGGCAGGTTTGTGTGTTGTTGGGGGGCGTGGGGTCGGGCTCCGCACCATTGATCTTAGTGTAATGAAACGATGTACACCTCTGGGGATACTGTAAACCTGCACACGGGGGTGGGGGGGGGGGGGATTACTGCTGATCAGAGAGCTCTTCGTTTGATGATTCACCCACTGAACAATGGAGGAAGACAAGTGTGGGTATGTTTGTGTGTGTACACTATACACAATCTGTGTTTAAGAGAAATTTCTGACCTTTTTTCCTGTTTCTTTCAATAGCAATGAAATATGTTTGCGTCTGCTCCCTGCTAGCAAGAGTCAATATGTGCTTATTGATGCTTGAAATGGTAACGGCAGCCCTCTGTTCAGCTCGCCGTCTCCACTTGAGTTGAGTGTTTCTTTCATTTTAGTGGACTGCACATCATCCAGGAGAGTACTCTGCTTTCAATGTACATAAAGATGGAGGAGACGGAGAGAACAACAGGCCCAGAGCAACTTAGCACTCAAATCCGGTAGAGACATTGTGTTTGAAGCTTTTTGTTCATGGCGTTAGAACTCAGAAACCGGCGGAGCTGAAACGGAAAACACAGATTTGAAAGCCCGCTCCCCTGTCGTCTGGTTGGCAGAATAAAAGATCTCAAGGTTTTCGTGTGTTGAAGGGAAGCGTGAAAGGTGGAAGGAATAAGAACGGTTCTTTCAACTGTGTGGTCGATGTAAGCTGGGTGATTGCGTCCAAACATTTACCAGAGAACGCTCAACTTCCATGTTTCAGATTGTTTTCAATTCAGTTTATTTATGTCGCACCGATTTACGTCGTCTCAAGGCACTTTACAAAAGAAAAAAAGCGTGCATGCATTCCAATCAATCCCAGTTGTCAATCAGAATACTTCCTGTTTCTTATAGAAACCACCATATCCTGATCAAACTCCAACTTTGACTTTTTACAAATCCACACTTCAACACTTAACTTCCCTGCCTGGTTCTGCTCACACATCATCAGGATTAACAGGATAATGACAGAAAATCAAACTATTCATCATCATCATCATCCGTGAACAGAAAATTACACAAGTTAATGAAGTCGTTAGCAGGGCACTCTTGGATCCATTTGGACTCGTTATTAAGTCTTTTGATAGTTTTAAGTAGAAAAAGCCCATCTTTCAAGGAACACAAAATAACAAGTCGAGCCCCTTTTCCTCTTCTTAAGCAGCTTCTACAAGTGTGGAGAGGAAATCATTGTGTTTTCATTCATCCTCCTCACCAGGGAGGCCAAACAGTTCCTCGTTGATAGTTTAAAGTTGTCCTGCTGGAAGAAGAATATTTATTGATTTTTTGGAACTTTGTTAATGGTTCTGTTACAAATATTTCAGTTGGAAGAGAAAACTGTTTAGCTATTTTCATGGCAGTAAAATCTTGCAACTCCATTCAGCATTAAATATTAAATTGTTCCCTTGACATAAATTAGATGTTTTCTTCACTCCTGAATAGAGATGTTAAATGACACCAGATTGTTCTGGGTTCACTTCATGTTTTTTTTTTTTTTTATGTTGGTTGGTTGGTTTAAAGTTTCAGATTTTTATTTTTACGTAACAAAACACTCAAAATCTTACCAAGTATTTTTGGTCTACTTTCTTGTGCAAATAACTTACAAGTGACTTTTCAGGACCCTGTAGATTCCCGCACTGTTTTGTATTAATCTGTCTGTCACTATCGATTATCTATCACATAAAATCCATTGAAGTTTTTGAGGTTTGATTGTTTTTTTCAAGGTACTAAATGGTGTATTGGAAACGGAAAGGTTTTGCATATTTCTCTTTTCTTTTAAGATTCCACCACAGCGATGTCTGCCCTTCTTTTAGACATCACTAAAGATAAAAAAAGATATTTTAGTTTCTCCTCAGTACTCTGTGATAAAAGCTCAGTACAACTATTTAAAGGAAAATGACACTGTGAGATTATTAGGCCATATTTTTGCCAGCGCAATTGGCATCCTGAGGTAGAGTTTTTTGGGGTTTTTTTTCTCTCTGGGTTTAATTTTGTTGCACCGCTTGTCACCGTGGCAACAAACTGTCAAATTGGTCCCTAATCAGCTTCAGGTAAACATGGAATCGTTGGCTGGATGTGAACCCAAACCTAAACATCATGAACACACACTGCTGCTCATCCCTGCCGCCTCCTCCTCATCAGTAGAAAGTATGGCCAGGGCTGACATATTAAAATACACGTTGTTCAACCAAGGCTGCCGCTGAAAAAAGAAAGAAAGAAAAAAAAATTATTCCGGGAAATCTTTTTTTGGTTCTTATCCACTGATGCCAAACCTTAGTGTCATATTTTTTTTTTTATTTGCATCTGGCTCAAACTGGTTATGTAAGCAGAAAGCAGCTGGAAAGTTAGTTACACAAAGAACAAATAGCAGATTGTGTGAAGTTTTTATTGTTTCAACCATTTAATATCACAAATGGAATTATTGGACACCCAGAAATTGTAATCAAGATAGCAGAAATCCACTGAGAAGCTTTGTTTAGGTCTAATTATTGACATAAAGGTTAAAACAAAGCAGGAAGAGGGAAAATGTGTTTAATTTCCTTTTAGATTAAACACCTTTTTAGATTTGTGAAAGTGGGGGGGAAACATGTAAAATCTTGTGCTGTATTGTTTTCCATGATCAAATACACCAAAGAAAATTTTACCTTCTTACACTTCAAAACACTTTGTGTGTGACTGAGGTGAGATGACTGCGTCTTTAATTGGTAGATATTCTGCTAACTTTAGCTTTCTGGCTTTTATTTTCTAGAAACAATTGAATGTTGCCCTGCAGTCACGATGGAAACTACCTGTACTCTAAAAGCTTAAAATAGCTTTGCTATACGACTTTCATCCACTCTTCTAGACAACTTTGAGTTATAACTTTGGAGACGTTCTCTTAAGGTTCCACCACAGAATGATACAGTAGATTGGTCAGTCTGATCAGTTGATTCAGTGTTTTCTGTTAGCTGGATAATAACTTTCAGAATTTGTAGCTGGTTCTGTAGCTTAAGAGTCAGATACATGTATTGAAATAGTCTGCTAAAGAGATGTCCAAGTCTGTTCCTCAGAATCTACCATCCTGCAACTTTTACATGCATCCCGAGTATATTTCATCATCTGCAATAAAATCCAGCCTTTTTTTGACTGTTGTACAGCCTGGCCATCAATAATATATCAAGTACAGCAAATAGAGGCTGACAGAAAGCATAACGTTGCCATTGGCTCAAACTTAACTTTTCATGTCGTCAAAACATTAAACATAGAAAGTATTATTATTTTGAAAGCCCCTAAAGACAGAGTGATGGGGTGGTATTTCCTAACTGATCAGATCCCTGCTGCAAGTCCCTTCGAGCAGAAACAAATCTCCTACCGCGGTAGGAGGGATCAACCTCTGAATGTTTGTCTTTAGTCAGCAGCTTGAAGCGTTGCAGAGGCAGAGTGGGCTTGATGCTGACTGCATTTACTGTTATTGTTGTTTTGGATTCTCAGATAGTTTTATGTCTCAAGGTTTGGTGCAAAACTAGTTTGACAACTTCCCTAAGATTGTTTCACATTGAAAATGTGTTTTCGCACCCGACAGTCCGGTGGATTCGATTCTATTGGGTTCCATAACAGCAACATTTTCAGCTGGTGTTGTCCGTTTGCAGTTTGAACTGCATCAGAGTTCACTTCAGTCAGACAGACCTCGGTTTGGCCTACAAAGTGAGTTCACTTCAGAGGCATCAGAGTTCGCTTTCTGGTTCATACCTCCCCAAATGAACCAGACTTTCTAGGCAAACAAACTAGAGTTTGATTAAAGCAGATTAAGCAGGGCTGGTGTAAACACTCCCTGAGTCTTCAATAATCTCAACAACAAGGAGTCTCTAAACCTGATGAGAAAGAAAACTAAAAGGCAGAAAGTAGTGTTCAAAAAATAAAGAGTCAAAACATGAAGCATGATTTAAGCAGAATAGGTGTTGAAGAGAAAACACGAGATTCGATTGAGGCTGAAACTACTTGGACATGCTAGTTGCCATAGCTACTCGTCTCTTTGCATTGCCATCCTGTTCTGTCTCATCTCATATACCGAAACATACAAAACACACTTCACCCGTCCCTTAATTGGTGCGGTGGAGTATTTCCAAGTGCATTTATTCATTTTTCCACGTGAATTTAATTATGTCATACAAGCCGAAGAACTGGACCAATGCTAATTAGATCTGGAGATACTACAACAGTTTATCTTTGTCTTTGCTATTCCTGTTAGAGTTAAATCTGTCGTTACTTTCTGTGGGTTAGAAGTACGCGGTTATGTTACGCTTCATATCGCATTTCAAAAGGTTGCACCTGAAGGTTGAACGCAGCCCACAAATAAACGAGAAGCTTTCTAGCGAGAGCAGAGAGTGAGTGGAAACCAAAGACTCTAACTAGAGCAAAGGAACTCTGTAATTGGAAGGAGATGGATGGACTGAGATACAAGAAGAAAGCACACGGGTTGCTGATGATCAGAGAACAACAATAATTCTATTTGTCTTTCCCTTCATGAAGCAATCCATCTTCTCTCACACAAGCCTTCATCCCTGACTCTCCTCTTCATCACCGCTATCTCCGTCTGTTGTCCCTCGTACGTCCTTTTGTTCCCCTTTTTTATTTCTTTTCCCTAATCTTTGCTCCGTCTTCCCCGCAGGCGTGGCTGACAGAAATTCACGAGTACGCCCAGCAGGACGTGGTGGTCATGCTGCTGGGCAACAAGGTGAGGCCTTGTTGGCAACACTGGGAGATGAGTGGGCAGATGGCCTCAGAGGGTGGCCGGGAAGGCTCATGGAGGACAGAATGGGAGCGACAAGGCGGACCCGTGAATGCAAACGGGTGACCAAACGGTGCAATAGGAGCAACAACACAGAGACGGAGGATTTCATAATAAAACTCTTTTACATTCCAGGTTATCTTACAGAACTGGGGACAGTTGAACACACAAAAAAAGACTGTCCAATTAGTTTCCTAAATTGGTTTACTGATCAGATATCACAATAAATAGGAAAATCATAAAGTTCATCTAGTTTAGTTGACAAAAAATACTTTCTAGTAGGGCTGGATGAGATGGGCTTAAACGTTTTAGCACAATATTTTTGGTACTATTGTGATAACAAGAAAAATGACAAGAAAAAAACATCCGTTTGTAATATGCTATAAAGAAGTGTGATTTGTATCACCAAGTTGTGTGACTAAAAATTTAGTCATATTTTTTAATATATATTTATATAAACTACTGAAAGAATAGAAAACTTTATTTCGGACTCAAGATCCAACTTAAAAAAAAAAAAAAAGAACAACCAACCAAACAGATCTGCTTGTCTGTAATCATCTAAAAATAAAATTACATAACATGTAATGACTGAAAAACCAGGAAAAAATAAATATGGAAAGTTTATTTCTTTTTTAATTCATTAATTGGAATTTATTGTGGCGATAAATAAAATTCTTAACATGAAAAGAAGTGTATCACGATAAATGATAAACAATACAATAAATGTCCTCCTCTACTTTACTCTATATTCACTCAGGAATTGGTACTTTAAGCAAAGTGAGCAGGTACAGGTGGAAAATGAAAGCTTGTCAACAGCACAAAGCATCCAGTTCTCTAAAATGTCTGCACTTATTTTGAATTTGATAAAACTCAGTAGAGCGTCACCAGCAGAGGGCGCCATAAACCATCTCCTGCTGTGGAAGCTTCACACTGGGCCTACAGAAAGTGGGTTCTGTGCCTCTCCGCTCTGAAGAGCTGGAACATTGATTTGAAAAAGAGATGGAAATTTGACCTTTACTCAAAAATGGACAAACAGCAGCAGAGCAACCTAAGCCTAGAGACACCGTCCTGGAGACACCTGTGAGTGGCAGCTACAAATAACAACAAATACAATTAAAAAAAAGTTATTGATAACTTGACCAAGAAATTATAGTGATAAACAATAATATTGTTTTATAATATTTTCAACTAATTATAATTATGGCTTAATAATGCACGTTAACGCTCTCAAAAACTAGTTAAACGTGATTTTGTACAGGACATGCCACACTGGAGCTGGAAGACATTTTAATAACTCAAATAAAACAACCAAAAACCGTAAAGTCTCTACACAAAATTCCCCTTCAAAAAATATTAGTCATCAGAATGGAAATTATTGAACTCATTGTAATTGGTCATTGGAGCAGGCCTATGAATGATGGCTCCTGAAGCTCTAACTGTTGCTGCCTTTCACATTTTTCTCAAGTGTTTTTTCCTTCCACTGAACTTTTCACAAGCTGTCCAGACAGCTCTGAACACCTCTCTGTGGATTATCTTTTGTGGCTTAGAAATTGAAAGAGAATTTTAAATGTTAGTATTCTGGAGGGCTAAAATATTCCAAAATTAATAGCAAAACATTTCTACGTAAAATACTTTTTTTTTTTTTTTTCAGTTTTACTGTTTGAAATAAAATCTTGTATTTGGTGATATTCAGACATATTTATCTGCACCAGTAACACATATAAAATGTGGTTTGGTATTTCCTAAAATAAAATAAAAAAGTTGAGTGCATGATTGCACATTATTCTCACGCTTTTTCAGCGCTGAGACTATCAGAGCAACCACATGTTGTCGTGTTTTCCAGGCCGACTCCACACATGACAGGAAGGTAAAGCGAGAGGAAGGAGAGAAACTGGCCAAGGTGAGTCTTCTCCAATTCACACAAGAGCTTCTGCCGTGCCCCATCTTCTGGCACAAACACCCTCTCCTTAGCCTGTGTGTCACTTCTTGATTATTCTGTTAAATTACACATTTGGTAGCCCTGCATAATGTTGTTATTATCATAAACGGTGCTAAATGAATTACCCCGGCCGTTTCACTCAGAGAACCTCTGAGGATAAATTTGAATTCACGGGGAGGAAATGTGGCCGAGCCTCTGCAGATGTCAGGACGTCGTTCTCAGCTGGAATATTAAGACTGTTTTGGCTTCCACAAAATCATATTTCTGTACCTGGGAGCACTTTTCATCGACTCTGCTTGGGAAAACAAAACAACAACAAAAAAAAGAAAGCGAGAAATGGCCTGAGGCCAGAAATATCGACATGTTTTCAAAAAGAGGCTGAGTTGTCGCCGCCAATTTCCAACTCCATCATGCCTCTGCAGGTATTTTAAACCCCAACCATCAAATCAAGTATGCATTAATAAAAGACCTCATCATTTCCAGGGTCATTTTCTCCCCTCACCAGATTTCCGTCAGCATGCTAAAAGCGCTCGTGTTTCCTCTGCAGGAGTTTGGAGTGCCCTTCATGGAGACAAGCGCTAAATCAGGACTGAATGTGGAGTTGGCCTTCACCGCTGCGGCCAAGTGAGTCACACAAATACAGAATCCCAGCATGAGTCGCACCAAGTCAAACGGTGTTGCGAGTTTCGTAGAGAACGCTCGTTTGTTGCCTCACAGAAGTTATACAGGTATTTATTCTGATTCAGCTGAAGCAGAACCATGGAAGTCATCCTGCTGTTTCCTCCTGGCTCAGAGAAAATAAAGGAGCTTTAGTGATTAGGGACTTCATGTGAGTAGTGACCAGAAAACACCTCCGACCACCAGGGGGCAGCATGAGAACTGCTGGGATTCTACCAGTATTTAAAGTCGTATTTTCAGAACACTGTGATGCCCATTAATATGCCTGGACGGCTTTTCACAGAAACACTCAAATTTAAAGAACACCAGGACAGAATATGGAAGTTATGCTATGGTTATGCTATGCTATGGTTTATGTGCATGTGAGCACATAAATGTGCATGTGCAGCATGTGATGCTGCTGTTGCAGCATCACATGCTAATGTTAGCATCCACAGCTCATATTTCGAAAAAAAGATTTTGTCAAAAACGTTCCACGACTCATACGTTTTTCAGTTTCCAGAGGTGTGCTATTCTGAATATTTTGGTATTGATCCAATACCAAATAAATACAGGCCCTTATCACCAATATTTTTATTTATGTCTAATATATCATCAAACTTCTGACCAGTCAGGGGGATTTTTATGGTTATTTCTTTGAATGATTTAGTTCCAATCTATGATGAAATTTGGACAGTTTATTGGCGTCATATTAATATGACAAACGGTAACGATGTAAAAACTAAATTGTGCACCTTTTTTCCTGTACACACAAAGTGCAAAACAAAATTTGAGCTCAGAAACCAACTTTTCTTTTCAGATTAACTGAACAACACAAATAAAACTGCCTGGAAAAATAAGTCAAAAGCACAGAGGGTACTATTTTAACTGTGTGTGTGTTGTTGTTTTTTTTTTCCTTAATGTATAATGTCAGGCAGTTTGTGTGGGAGCCGTTTCCCTTTTATAGCCTCGTTATGGTAACAGGCTGGCATGCTGAGTCGTTGCCAATAATAGACTCGCTGTCTGGCCCACAATCCTTCTGCAAATACAGAATATCAAATCTGATCCGTTCATCTCCTCGTCCTCTAGCTCAATGTTTGCTGCTTCACAACTTTGCATCGCTCATCTGTTTTGTCACAGTTAAATCTCCACTTTGTCACTTTTTGTTATTCGCTCCGATCGCGTTAGGGTTGGGAAAGCAACCAAAACAGAGCAGGGGAATGTAACCCTTATAGTAGTGACAATAAATAACCCATTTTTTTATTCAAATTTTTAGCGAGTACAGTGCTCTAATATCAAAGCAGTAATCAAAACATTCATTTCTGTGTCGACAACCGCATCCTGCACTCCTTTTCAATATTAGGTTAAAAACTCATCAAGCTCCTGGTTTCTGCGTCTTAATGAGCTAATTTCCACGGTAACCACGGGTGGGTTGCTGGCACGCGCTGCCAAATACAGACCCAGAGGGCTCAAAGGTTCAGGAGGTGGTGGCATATCAGCTCCATTAGTCTGAAATTATAACTTTTTTTTATGGCAGGTCAATAAAGGAAGTGTGGAGGCTCCTAATGAGGCACAAATTTATCATGAAGGAAGCTCAAAATGACAAAGCAGCTCACAGGGGACGCAGATGGATACAAAGAGATGCAAACAGAGGAGAAAAATTGTCTGTGATAATAACCAGATCGCTTTTATGCCTCAGAATTACAAGGGGAGTTTTCATGCAAGCCGCTGAATTCTACAGAAAGAACCACACAGCCTGCAGAGCATCGCTGGTACATTCTGTTATTTACCGCTAAAGAACAAACCACTTCAGTGTTTTAACTAACTTAGGCTGCTTTCACACTGCAGACTGAAATGACCCAGTTCAGATATTTTGTCAAATCTGATTTTTTTTTTTTTGCCAGGGCCGCTCACACCTTTATTTTTGGAAATATTTAATTACTTTAGTCGTAAAATTCTACATCTGCTTTTATTCTTTTTAAAACTCATATTTCCCCTTAAATCACATACTCCTTCAACTCTTCCACTAACTTGTGATTATTGAAAATGTACAAATAATCAAGATCTAGTCAGAAAACCTACAAACACACGAGTCGGACATTAATCGTGTTCACTCTGACTCCGTGTGTGTGTGTGCGTGTGATCACCAGAGAGCTGAAGCACCGGACCATGAAGGAACCAGACGAGCCAAAGTTCCAGCTGCAGGAGTACGTGGACAAAGAAATGAGGGTCGGTGGCTGCTGCCGGACCTAGACCGCACCCGGTGTGTCGATCAAGTCGGTACTGACCACAGCAAAAGAAAGCAGGGATCTTATTATTATTATTATTATTATTATTATTATCAATACCATTATTATCATTAAACTACACAATAAGCTAGAGTATGTGTGTGCCTGGGAATGACTCTCTCACTTTCTCAGTGACTATAAGGCCAACCTGCTCTCCCATAACTCACCCATCTGCTGCAACTGTGAATGTAAAATAACTCGTGCATGTCCACACGCACACACACACACACACACACACACACGTTTCAGCTCAGTTCACTGCCTGCAGAATCTATGTTGCCCAGATTTTCATATGTGATATTTTAAAAATGATGACTGATTTTGTCTTCTGGGAGCTTTGTGGATTGTTTAAAGCGTTAGAGCAGAACTCGGCGGTCATGATGTTGTCGTTTATCAAATCAACAGAATCGGATCGAACTCACTGATGCAGCTAATCAGCCGTTTCTAAAGTCACTGTGTCCTCTTCTTGTACAGTGTCCAACCTGTTTTATTGATATGTGTGAAACTTGATCTGAGCCTCCGTCCGTTTATGTGCTCCACATTTCATATTTGAAGACGTGTGATGAGATGCGACGCTAATCGGCATTCAGTTTCTCTGTAATTTTTGACCCGATATGAAATGAAAAGAAGCGCATCATCAGCAAAAGACTCTGCACTTTATCCCAACAAAACAGAGGATTTTCATGAGCTATCCAACTTATTTATGATGGCTTCAAATGCTACAAGTGTGTTTTTATGGCCATAAAGTTCGCCACCGCAAAGTAAATAACTGGGTATTCTGTGTAAAGGTTCACAATAATAAAAATGATTTCAAACCTCTTTCATTAACCTCTGTGGAAATGACTTTTACATTTCACTCAGTCTGCTTTACCGGCCGTCATGTAACCTGTGGAATAGACTGGAATAAAGTCAGCGTCACCTTAAAGTTTAGGCTACGTTCACACAGCAGGTACTGATGATAAACTCAGTTTTTTTTTATTTTTATTTTTTTTGTTGAAATATTATTTTTTTTGTTTTTGCGAAAAAGAACTTGTGTCACAAATTAATTGTGACCGCAATCAGACTTCAGTGTGAACGGTCTGCGACCCACGAAGCGACCCGCACACACAGAGAAAGAACGTCCAACTAAGACGTGCAACAGCAGCGCACCATTTACAGAGATAATGGTAAACGGCGGCATCTTTGGATCAATTTAAAAATTATTCTACAAAGGGAGACGTCAGCATTGTCACAGAATCATAATAGGACGAATAAAAAGAAGTCACAACTAATAGCAACGGCATTTAGGAGAGCACTGAATGCGAGGAATCTGTTCGGATGCGGCATCAGAAAAAAGAGCGGTGAGATTGTGACGTGCTTCACTGATGCACACGTCTTTCGCAATAGCAGACTTAGAATCTCCCATCAAAGTTTACCACGTCTGGCTTCTTCCGGTGCAGCATTAAGACACCAGGATGACATCAAAGTCGGATAAAGTGCGACGGGACCGTTCTGTCTGTAGATGCCGCGAAAACAATGCGACGCGCATCTGATTTAGTAGCATGCGGAACAAATCTAATTTTTTGTACGGTGACAGTATCTGCATTGGACCGTTCAGATGGCGGCGTTTGACACATACGGGCAAAAGAAAAAAGCCTGATTTGGGTTGGATCAGCCTGCTGCTGGAACGTAGCCTTGGAGTGCTGTGGGATTGTATCAGTATAAAGCTCATGAAAATACTTCAGACAGATCTATTCTTTGGATGACAGATCCTCTTTCAGAGCAGGTTTCTTCTAGATTCCTGTTAGAGTCCAATGGCAGACCTCTACTCATGGCGTAGGCCCATATCCTTCCTAAAGCAAAACATATTCACTTTTAGTGAATCAGATCACAATTCAGATTTGACTCTTGATGCTGGGCAGCTGAAATGAAAGCCAAGGCTGCTTGGCTAAAAAAAAACTAAAAAATCAGTTTTTATACAATGCAGGTATGTTCTTTTTGGTGGATGAGATGAACATGTAACCAGAATCACTAAAGTAACAGCTGGAATACTGAAGGTTCTTCGCTTTAAGGAATGTTTGTTTCAGCTTCTGTCTCCGGCCGAGTGTTTTTCACGGATGAAGTCGATCTTTGTAAAAATCAGTGCTGGATGAAGGTTGATTTCAAGTAGAAAGGCTCAAAAAGATGCCTTCATGTTTATTCTTTTCTGATGATTAAAGCACTGTTTGTGTAAATGACAGATTTTTTTTTTTTTTTTCTGAATCTGAAAGAGGGAAATAACTTCACTTGTGGTCTTGTAATTTGTATCTTGCAATTATTTATATTGTAAATTGTTCAAGAATAAATTCTGTCAAATTCTTCCTGTGAATCATTGGTGCCATCTTCTGGTAGCAGAACGAAATTACAGATTTTTTCTGGGACAAATTGTGTTTCTGCATCCTGTAGAAAAATAGATAATTAATTGATTTGTCAATAAATTACCAGCAGGGTGAAAAAACAATCTACTAAATAAATTTGTAATTAGTAGATCAACAAATATAAACCCTTATATAAAATTAAGCTGGACTGGACAAAGGTGAAAATGTACTCCTATAAAAGCTGAAAAGTTTGGAGGGTTTTAAGTTGAGAACAATTTGAAAAAAATCCTGTTTTATTCCTGCTGATAGATATCATTCGTAGCTAATGTAAAAGATATTCGTACTCATAACTGAACCAGTCTCACAGATGATCAAAAATCAAACAATTTATTTTCATCTACAGGTTTGTCTTTAATCTTTTCAGCAACTTCAATGATTCATTTAACGTAGATGACACATTATGGCATTTATATTAATCAATATAATAAAGTAAAACAGTAGAAATGGTTAACTAAAAGTTGCAGAGGACAAAACAACGTGGATCATTGAGTGTCAACTTGGCACTAATGTAGAACATAAACTATCCTGCTTCTGAACACACCGGCTTGTTTCCATCCAACTGTGATGCCAGTTGACTTATCGCATGAATAAACTTATTCAGTAGTCTTTTCTTATTTATTTATTTATTTATTTTTTTGACATTAGTGGAATATTGACAAAGTTTTGCACATATTTGTAATGGAAGTGCAGCTAAAGTGTAACTATGTCCGATGTTGATGCTACACATGAATCTAACAAACAGGAAGTAGAAACACTTCAGAGTTTTGTGTCTCTGGTAAGGCCTGTGCCTTACCAGAGACACAAACACATCTGCCCAACATATTGGGCAGATGTGTTTCCAGCTCCCCTTTTGCACATTGACTCTTTTTTTCCAGAAAGATCCGAAAACCACCTCAAAGAAGCGTCAACTTTTTTTTTGCGCGCGCGATTTAGGTTGAACTTAAGTTCAACTTACGCAATATGAGTGAGAATCCTTAGATTCTCACTCATATACTTACATATTCCGTAAGTTCTCTAATGTCAGATCCTCCACTGAGCCACAGACGGCTGATGTTGGGAACGATGCAGCCAGGAGGAGGATGCTCCAATGAGCCAACCGAGACACCAGGAGCAACGTTCAGACGAGTTTGAGCCACTTCGTTTAAAAACTCTTGATTGCTTTCTTTAATTCACTCTGACCGTCTTCACCCAGTTTATTAACTGTGGCCTGAAATTGATGAGGGACTCAGAGTATTGCACATTATGCAATCGGTTCCCAGAAATTTTGTTCTTATGAGGGAAATTTCCACGTACAATTACTGTGATGTGTAATAACGACGCACCAGAGCTAGGAAGTGCAATGAACACTTCAGCTACACACTTGGCTCTCCTCCTCAACCTCCTGCCTTAGTGTTAGTAATGTCTTTTCAAAAATACATCCAAACGTTGAACTTGATCAGGAGTACACAGGTACACACCAATGAACTTTTTAGAGTGCTGGTCATTACATCCGTCATGGGTAAGTGCAAATTTATCATGTTACGTACATTTCTGTCCTGATGCATGTCTTAAATTTCATTCATGATTGTCTTAAAAGGTTTCAAATTTGAGTTGGTCAAACCTGTAGAAACCCCGGCTAACCTGACAAAACTCTCTTACCCAAAGTTCAGTTGGGTTGTTGTTTAGGACACTTTTGGTTTTAATGTATAATTTTCTCACATGATAATCATAATGATATATATATATATATATATATATATATATATATAATGTCAGATCCTCCATATATATATATATATGTATATATATATATTGTATATGTGCGTGATCTAAGCACCTGCATGGTCTAAGCCAGGGGTGGGCAGTCCTGGTCCTCGAGGGCCGGTGTCCTGCAACTCTTGGATGTCTCTCTGGTCCAACACACTTGAACCCAATAGCTGAATCACCTCCTAAATGCAAGTCAATGCACCTGTTGAGAAATGAGAGTAATTACCTAACCCGGCCCTCGAGGCCTGGAGTTGCCCACCCCTGGTCTGAGCCACGCAGGTGCATCAATCAGGATAACAGCCGGTTCGTTCATCCCTGTGTGCATCTGTCTACAGAATAATACCCGACACATAATCCATGCAGGCAGGAGGACCCGAGTCCGTGGGCACCGGCTGTTGGGTTGAGTTGACCCGGAGCGATGATGAGTAAACGCGGCAGAACGAACCGCAAGAGCAGGAGCCTTTTCATCCGACGATCTTTCTTTTTGTGATTGGCTTGAAAATGTTTGCAACACCGTGACATTCTGCCAAACCGGGCTGGAACACAGCGGAAGGATCCAGCACCAGCAGTAACAGGCGGGGGAGGGGCGAGGTCAACGCGGAGCAGAGAGGGAAGTCGATATAGGCAAGCAGCTGAGAGAGTGGCCCAACAGGAAGCAGGAAGGGCAACCAGGGTAACACGCTGACATTTAGTGGCTTTAGTTTTGAAAATCGAAATGGAAATGTTCACTCTGTCAGACTGTTGGTCTGCTTCGCCTTTTTAAAAGTCTGAGTTTGAACAAGGTTTTTGCATTCCTATAAATAAGAATGTCAAAGTGTTCATCTTTTTCAGGATCAAGCTAAAACATAACACTGAAGGTACATCATCACATCATCAGTGTTCCCATATTCACACAGGGTGAGTCAATTATTTTAACTCATATTTTACAATGATTGAAAAACAGATTATATTTTATGATAAAAAAAAAAAAATGGTTCCAAACTTTTGTGTTTTTTTATTTTTTATTTTTTATTCTCATCTGTCCAGTTTTCAGAGGCCCAGCGGACGAACCATTTTTGAAAAACACTGCCCTTGTTAACAGATCGTATTCTTAATGTGTGTGTTGCGTACGACAGCGTATTCCCACAACAGAGAAAATACGCTCTCTGATGTAGGAGTACATTACTACCAAAAAACTCCGAAATTTGAAGATTAATCTGAGAAATTTTCTGAGGGAGAAAAAAAACTCCAAAGAAAGTTTATGACCTAGGAAAAATTTCTGAGATCTTCTGCAATGGCCCTAATATGCCATGCAGATATCATCACCATCAAACTTTATTAAAACAGGACAAAAAAAAAAAACTCTTGAGATTAAAAGCCTCTTACCAGACTGTCCTGGCAAGTGACAGCAGCGCAATTACAAGCAGTTTCAAATTCATAATTTGTTTTTAAACTGATCATAAATCATCTTAAAGACAATGACAGACTGTGACAAATCCATGTACTCATCCTGAACAAGGCACATTTTCAAACAACTCCTCCCCAACTAAATTATTCCTTTTATAGTAGCTTGAATTGTCACTGTTTACTTTAAAGAAGCTCCCTAAGACACTCTGAACGTTTCAAACACCTTTTCCTGCTGCTAATGACGATGAAGACAAAAACCTCTCTACATGACTTTCTCTCCATTTTTCTTGTTTTTTTTTTGTTTTTTTTTGTATGTAACCCGACTGCACGACCTGATCTGTGCCCTCAGCTGCATCCGGAGAATATGTTTCCATGCATCCGCGATCAGAGCCGTGTGTGTGTGTGTGTGTGTGTGGGGTGTGTGTGTGTGTGTGTGTGTGTGTTGGGACGAGCCGTGACTCACATTCTGACTCATTAACCGTCCTTCAAAACGTCCCAGCCTGGAGCAGCGTGACAGAGACATTTTCCCCCCTCTTGCTTCTTTAATAGCATCTGAAGCGTGTCACTGTGACATACGACGGCATCATCACCGCTTATGTCAGCATAAGATGAACTGGATTATAAACGGGCAAGCCTGGTGTGTTTTCATGTGCCAGAACCAAGTCGATCACTGTCTGGATACTTGTGACAAAATGCTTAAATTCTCTTTTATTTGATTTGTTTTTGAACTACTTTTACGTCGCTTAACTCTTTAATCCTTTGCAGACATGGTGTTTGTCTGCCTGCTGTTCCCACACCAGTAAATACACACCAACGCTCGACTCCTTCAGCTGCAATTCACCACCATTGTGACTGTGCTGGATCTGGTTGTAATACCTCTAATAATCAGTTGGTGTCTCCCTTGTAACACAGATTGTCATCGGGGCATTAAGGAGCTTTGTAAGCTCCCTGTTCAGTTTCATTTGCTGAATGCTGAAATAGAAAGCTGCTGTAAAATCTTTCTTTTGTCTCCTTCTTTTTCTCTCTCATTTTGTCATACGTTTCTCTCTCTCTTCTGAATTCTGATCATGCAATTTTTTTTTGTTGCTCATCCTAAATAGCTCTGTAGCTAATCCTTATAAAAACAGTATAGTTTTGTTGCTAATCCTAAATGTGCAGTTTTATCAGGTGTCCTTGTTGCTAATTATAATCATGTAGTTTTGTTGCTAAACCAAACAATATTGTTTTGTTGCTAATCCTAACTACGTAATTTTATCATGTGGTTTTCTTGCTAATCCTAATCCTGTAGTTATGTTTGTAATTTCAACCATTCATTTTTGTTGCCAGACCAAGCCTTGTAGTTTATAATCTTATTCATGTACATCTGCAGCCTGTTGCCTTCGTATCCAAAATGTTGTATGTTAGCTCGTTTTTGTCCTTTAGCTCATGATGCTAATCTTGCTCTATAAGCTTCAACTGTTTTTTGTCAAAACCTAAGATATCCATTTTCTTACACCCTTGTTCCTAGTGGGGTCGAGAGGTGCTGCTGCATACCTCCAGCGGGGTCACCCTGGCCAGAGTCTGTCGCAGGGCAACACAGAGGCAGACAGAACAAACACTGTGGGAGGAAGTCGGAGTACCCGGAGAGAACCCACATGTGCACAGGGAGAACATGCAAACTCCGTGCAGAAAGACCCCGGGCCAGGAATCGAACCCAGGACCTTTTTGCTGCAAGGCAACAGTGCTACCAACTGCACCACTGTACGGCCCTGAGCTAGAAACATTTTGAGGTAAATTTGTTTAAATCTTTGTTCTGAAAAATGAAAAACTGAAATCATATAATTACAATGAACAAGTGCAAACTGCAAATTAGGACTTTTGCATTAGAAGCTTTTGCATTTCTTACTCCTTACAGCAGAAAGGTATCTTTATTTCTGGATTTCTCGTTCCGTTTGGACAAACCAAGAGGTGTTTTTCTCTGAGAACTTTGCAATTGTTCCCCCACGTTTGGGTCATGATATGGAAAAAACTGCAGAAAGCATCTTCTAGTGATAAGTGCTGTCCGACTGTGTGTAAATATGCGCAATGGTGTGAATAATCAAACAAGAGCGAGTCATTGACATCCCACTTGCTAACAGGGGGCCTTCATATGGCTTCGTATAGCTTAGCGACAGCCATCTGTTGCAGCGGTTACGCTCTGTGCCATTAGCCCTTCCTGAGGGCACCATAACCTCGATGGCTCCTCTGCAGAGGTGTGTGTTTACGTCCAGCTGTCTGTGTTCATCCTCAGCCAGTTGCCAAGCAGTCCTCTCTACTTGGCTAAAGTGAGCAGGATCCCCAAACAAAGCCATGTGTTGTGTGCATTCGTGTTTGTAGAAATGCTGCTTTCGGAGTGTCATGGAGTCTGTCCATACACCAACTGTGTACACTCACCGCTGTACAAACCAATGTAACTGGATTATGTTAGATGATTCCTGCTCAAAGTTAGCATATTAACCTTTGGTAGTCATACTGTGTATTATGCCGTTTCTTGGATGAAGATGGTGTTTTGTTTCTGTAATTGCTTCTATTTCTGTGTGGTGGAGAACTCAAGAATGAAGCTTCTCCTTTAAAAGCTACAAGAAACAGCTTTTAAACACAGCCCACTTGATGTTACTAAAAGTTTATAAAGGACCGATTTAAAATTCAGCATCTGGTTTCTGTCATGTGAGACGCCCAGGCGGATATATTTGGACACAACAGTGGAGCTCCAGATTTCTACGAGCAGCCGGAGGGAATTCAGCTTCCAGCTTCTGTTGTTGTGGGTGAAACATTTCTTAAGTTTGCACCTGCTGTACCAGTGTGACTGACTGGCACATTTGAAGGCACTGGTGTTGTACTTAAAGATTTACGCTAAATTTAAAAATGTCCCCAGCAGACATTTAGCGAGGCACGCAGGTATTCTGTGATAGAAAAGCTTTCTTCTTTCAAGCTCTAAACCTCTAGAACTTTTCTACGAATATTCATATTCTCCGTGCTTGAAGAGACGGCAAGAGGACTTCTTTATGTGTCTCCTGCAACCATGTGACCACGCGTCGACAGTCTGACTTTGGCACGGTGATGCTGGGTCGTGTTCATTTGAAACCCCTCCCACTGCAATATATATCATAGTCTTACAAATTCACAAATTCAATTAAGGGAAAAAAAAAAGAAACGAAGGAGTCTGTGGGACGTCAGACAAAAACTGAGCCGTGTGATTTTAGTGTTTTGGTCCAACAGTATGTACTTCCTCTGAGTCTCTGACAGTTGTGACTGTCCATCCCTGTGTGAAAAGACGGCTCCTGGATGTTGAGTAGCTGGACCTGTTGTCTGCACAAACAAACACACCCAAAAAATTCGGAACAATCGTACGATAGCTGCGCAGAGAGAGGGGAGCGAAAATCTTACAAGAATGTGGGGGAGGACAAGAGAATGAGGACAAAATGGCACAATTTCTGTCATGCAACTCTAACAATGAGAACTGTTTTTGCCGCTTTGACTGGACAATGCAGAGCCCTGTAATCAGAACAATCACGCTAATAGGGCTGCTAGTCACTAATGGGGCTATTAAGGCCACTTACCCTCCCTCTGGTTCAGTGTTTGGGTCATTATCACTTGACTATCCAAACATGTCAGTTAAGGATTCAACATGCCAGTTGTTTTGGTCTCCTTTGTCATGGTGTCGATGTCTCCAAACTGATATGCAGAAATAAGTCAGGTGTTAAGATAAAACCTGAAACAATGTCCTCTATTCAGTGTTTGTTAATTGACTTCTGTATTATGTATTGTGACGTTTTCTTTTTATAGGTAATGCTGAAGAAGAACTACCTTCTTCAGCAGTTTAAGCTTGTCTGTTGGATCCAACCTTACAGGCCAGGTAAGGCCTTCACTTACACACACTGACCCAGTCATCCTACTATCCTAACTCGGCTCTCGTCAGACTGTCTGTTTTTTACACTGCCCATTATTCCTGCCTCTAACGCATCAACATGGAGGAGAAAAAGCGGCAACTTGCTGCCCAAGGTATCCCAACCCTTATCAGGTGGCCATGCGTCATGCCTAATTGGGGTACGTTACTTATTGTTGTAGGCAGAATTAAATCTAGTAGCCAAGAGGACTAAGTCAGTCTGGAGACGTCTTTGAGTCTCCATGACTGCTTGGTTGGATTTGATGGAGCTCCGTCCTGCATAAGCGTCATTGATTTCTTGAATTCTGCTCACGTCATCTTAAAACATAGTTGGACTTAAGGATAATGGCAAGATTTACTACCTCTCCCGCTCCTCCTCAATACAACCCAAATCTGATATTGATCCAGCCTTGTTCCACCTATGAGTCACCCATTTAAACTTGTCAATAAAAGCCTCAAAGAAATTCGGCCTCTCTGTGTTTTCCGTCTCTTAGCGTTATGATTCATACCCGGGGCTTTTCTTACGATATTCTCTGTCTTTGACCATGTCACTGAGACATGCCTGCTTGTACTTCTGTGCCCTGCCGAAGTACAGGTTAGTGTTTTGGTCCAACAGTATGTACTTCCTCTGAGACTCAGAGGAAGGGTTAAGGGGTTAGGGTATACAAGAATAATCTATGTCTGATGGCTTCAATTTCAATATATTTGTCAAAGTGTATGGAGAGTCAAGCAGCAGGGATTAGATGACACTAGATTACTCTTTGTGTTAGAACTGATATTTTTTTGTGTGTGTGGCCCTTCATGCTACCAATGAGATGCCATTGGTAGCATCAACCAGCCACACAAAACGACCCGCCTGCCCAGAAGGAAAACGTAGACACAGCAGCGCACCGTTTATGAAAGTAACAATGAATGCCGTTGCCCACAAACCGACTTTAGATTTAGTCAGAGCTACCATATCGTCACAAGATCCTAAAAACGTGAGAGAAGCTGACAAAAAGTGAGCACAACTGATAGCAACGGCCTTTGTGGAGCATTGACTCCAACTTCTGTAGAGACGTTTGATGGGATGCATAGAGTTTTGGGATTGTGACATGATGTGCCCCACTGACATAATTATCATTTTCAGCCATCGTTCTCAGCGCCCGGCTTCTTCTGCTGCGGAATCATGATGCATGTCTCACATCAGTGACGTGAAAGTTGAATGAAATTAGACGTGATCATTCAGACTGCAGGCGCTTCGAAAACCACTGGATACGTGTCCAATTTAGTTCATCATATAAAAATGACATAATTTGGATTTTGGGGAGATGATAGGAGTTGGACTTCTCAGACAACCATGGAAAAGTCAAATATCGGTCACATATTGGGGGAAAAAAAAAAAAATCAGACATGGATCGCATCAGCCTAATATCCTCAAACAAACTCTGGTGCTACAAAATAATTTCAGAGGTCAACTAACCAGGAAATACCACGCAGATGCGCATCACAATTTAACATTAATATAAAGTCGGTTGTTCTGCTAAACCCCCAGAGGCTAACTAGAAATCAGAAAAAAAACCCAGCATCATAAAGGTAAAGAACACCGCAGATGGGTATAGGAAGGAGTTTAAAGCAGGGGCATACAGTTTGACCCGTCATTGAAAGAGTGTGGCAAACCTGCCAAAACATGACCAGCCACCCAGAGCATTAATCATTAATCATATTCTCCACAAATCTGACATGGAAATTGGTTGGATGGAGCTAAATGTATTTGCATCTAGATTTTATTTCCCTTTTCATAAACAGTAAAATATTTTTAAACTGAAACCGGGTTTGAAGGTTCAATTCTTGTCGCCAAACATTTCGTCCAGTCGAGAGAATTTGTTTGAATAGCCCGTTTATGTCATATGAGGTCAAACCAAAAACCTTCTGCCTTCTGTTTCCACCTGCCTCTGATTCAGACCCTTGCCCTGTTTATTTGTGGAGTGGATGGTAAATGTCTCCCAATCTTTATAGATAAAATTAAAAAAATCAAAAAATCAATGTTCTTGGAAAGCAAACGTATTTGCATATCAATCCTGGAAGTCGGCAGTTACTTAATGTTTGTCAGCATGTGACTCGGCTTACGGTAATATGGATTATTCAGCTTCACTTCACACTCTGGACGTGGAAAACATCAGTGTGTGCAACTGTGTGGTTTTTTTCTATTCCGTCGACATCCAGCCTTCCACCTCCGCAGTCCTATTAAGATAAACATCTTCTCCACTCGGCCCAGCGAGCGGCAATAAACATGGAGGGAAAACCTCCGGCTGCAAGACTCACGTGCTAAATTTGGTTTGTTTACTGCGCCGAAACCGATCACGTGTTTCTAATTTACTGTACGTTTCTTGACAGCTTGGTGAGTCAAGCAGATTCAGCATACAAGAACTTCTGCACTTCTCATTTTGTCGAGGCAACAGATCAGACAGGTCTCAAGTATGAAAAAGGAGTAATAGTGGAGGCGGAGAGAGGGGGCATGACACTTGCACAGTGAAAAGCAAACATAAAATATGTTTGTATAATATTGTCGCAGAAGTGTTGAGTCGCTTTGTATTACACACTCATGACATTATCGTACAAAGTGTTCAATGTGCCGCTTATTGGCCAAACTTTAAAAGCATTTTCACATCTGCAGTTAGTTTACTTTGGTCTGAATCAGTTTAACTTTTTCGGTTTATTTTCATAGAGAAATTTTAAGTGACTAAAACTGGCCGCGACGAGCCACGTGGGAACGTTCAGTCTTTCTGTTGGTCAGGTGTGAACCAAATGCAAAGACAGGAAGCAGACGCCGTCGTCGTTTAGTCTACAGCAAACTTGTGTGCCAGACTCAAGGTTGCAGCGTTTACATGACAACCACGTCTGATCGAGGCCGGATCACATTTACGCCACAAACAAACCTCTCTAGAGTTTATCTGGAACCGAACCGAGACCACGTCCTCCTAACGGTTGCAGAACGATCACTGTATTCACGTTTACAAAAGCGAACCATAGCAAAGAGGGGAAACGAACCAGTTCATTTTGAATCAACTGGTGTGACAACACCCCACGAGTTTCCTTCACTGGAACCAGAGGGCAAGCAGAACCTGTCCTCTATCCCCTCTGCGCCAAACGTTTACACTCGACCCAGTCTAGTTGAGTGAACTGCCGTTCTCTGAACAATCAGAACTCAACTCGTCCAAACAACTTTCAGGTTCGACTGTATCGCCAACAATGGAGCCAAGGTTTGAATTTTACACTAGACTTTCTCTTGCTTGGACTATTCTTTAGTATTCATATCTTCATTTTGTTAAAGTTGCAGGAACGCCGATGAACCACAGCCTGGATCTTCCAGATTTCTGTTTTGTGTTTCTTTAAAAGTGAGGATGGAGTAAAGCAGGAGCTTGGAGATTTTTGTATTTCTGTGGGACTCAGCTGCACAGGGATAATCCAGATGCCAAGCCAGTGGGGCAGAATTTCACAGGTACTATTTTTATCTTTGAGTACACTACAGATCAGCTATATTTGCTTTTATATATATATATATATATGCCTTTATAGAAATCTTTTGGTCTGTTAATGGAGCAGGTGGCCGAGTGGCTCCTACAGGGGGCTGATTGGTCCCACTTGGCCCAAAATGACTCAGAAAACATGGACTTGTGGAGACTTACTGTGAATTTGTGCCAGCAATAGTTAATGCAACTCCATTTCACTTTTGAGGTATACAGCAAAGAAAAACTTAAAATCCTTACAATTATGGAAAAATGCAATTTCTTGAGTAGAGAAAGGGCGAATGAGTTGATAAATAAAGGACTTCAGTTACAGCCTAATGGCACAATAAGCTAATTAAAAGTACCAATAGCGTCATTCTGTTGTGGGGAAACAGAAGAGCTATTCTTAGGTATTCTTATAAACTCTTTAGCGAAAACTAATAATCAGAAATGTAAACTTGGACTTGGCAATAAGACAGATTGCTGAGTCTGTAATTAGACTTGACAATCAGAGATGGACTTGGATCCCAGGTCCAAGACTAATGTATTTGTGACTCAGCAAAACGCTGCTGAGTCACAAACAGTTTTATGACTCAGCAGCTAAACTTACACTGAGATGAGTACCTTAGTAGTACACAAAATTTCCCAGGTAAGTAAGTCAGCCCTATCAGTCACATAGAATGCATTAGATTTAAACAGAACCGGGTGAGTCAAAGGTTATATTTTAAAACCGTCAGCCTTCAGATCCACACTGCCTGTGACTGGAGTCCCATCAGCTTGGACGGCTCATAAGTCCTCTGAGGTCAATAGCTTAATAAACTCTGATTAAGTTCCCACAGGAGCACATTGGCGGTTGTTCCACATCAATATAAACAACACAAGTGAATAAATATTGAAATTTGATTATTTATGGTGGCGTGTAGGAGCGTGCTGCAGGCCGCATGGAACATTTTCGAGGACTTGGCCTGCCTGTGGAAAATCTCAAGTCGTCGTCGGACATTTCTGTGGAATGTTTACATTCTTTAAGAGCAAGTCTATTCGCCAAACACGTAATCACTAAGTATACAGTGCACATACTTCATTTATTTCAAATTTAATTATATTTTCTTTGAAACTCTCCATGTAAATTAGCACTGATGACTTCCCTGAGTGAGATAGAAAGGTAAAAGTTCAAAATAAAGCCTCAAAAATCCTCAATTTCATTTCTTTTCCAATTTTCCTTTTCTGCAAAATTCTAGTTAAGTAGTATGTAATGGAAGATAAATTACTATTTCAAAAGCGCAGAAGAAATCTTATGTTTTTTGAACAATAACAATGTTTGTTGTTAATCTGTTGCTAAGAGATGAGAGCGTTTTCTGGTAACCAAGTGACACGAAGTAAACATTTGATTTTGTAAATGTAGATTTCTTGTGTCTAAAAAGGTAAGAGGGTATTTTCAAAGAAATTATGCTTTATAAACAATAATTATTTTATTGTTAAAGAGATGAACGTTTTCTCTCCGGTAACAAACTGCCACGAAGTATAAACCAAATTTTTACTTTTGCATTGAATGTCTGTCTTAATACATTTACCATCAGCAAGACAAAGATTTTTTTCACTTTTCTAAAAAATTTACCAACTGCACAATTCTTCTTCAGTTGTATGAAACGAGTAGTATTTCAAAAGAGAATAAGAAATCAAATGTTTTTTGAACAGTACCAATATTTGTTGTTAATCTGTTGCTAAGAGATGAGAGCGTTTTCTGGTAACCAAGTGACACGAAGTGAACGTTTGATTTTTACTTTCGCAAAATTTACCAGCTGCTTTGAAACATTTTTTGTGTCAAAGCAGATAAGCAGTATTTCAAAAGAAATTAAGCTTTAAAAACAATAATTAATTGTTAAGAGATGAGCGTTTTCTTTCAAGTAATGAACCGTCACGAAGTATAAATGAGATTTTTACATTTGTGTTGAACGTCTGTTTTATATCCACCACCAATGACAAAAAAGAAACATTTTCACTTTTCTGAAAAGTTTACCAACTGCACAACTCTGGTTAAGTAGTGGAAGATAAATTACTATTTCGAAAGAGCAGAAGAAATCTCATGTTTTTTGAACAATAACAATATTTGTTGTTAATCTGTTGCTTTGAGATGAGAACATTTTCTCGCAACCAAGTGCCACGAAGTAAATGTTTGATTTTTACTTTTGCAAAATTTACCAACTGTACATTTTTTTGTCTAAGCAGATAACTAAGCAGTACTTCAAATGAGACTATGCTTTTTATAAACAATAATTAATTTGGTGTGAAGAAATAAGCGTTTTTTTTTTGTTTTTTTTTTCTGGTAACGAACTGTCACAAAGTAAACATCTGATTTTTTTTTACTTTTGCAAAAGTAAAAATCAGAAGGAAGTGCATTAACATTAGCACAAACATTAGCAGTAGCATTTTCCTTAGCTATTTTGTTTATTAATTAGCCATGTTTAGCACACTGAATGGAGGAAGTTGTGCTATTTTTTTTCTCTCACATCTCACCATTTATTTCAGAAAGGTTTACACTTTTTCAGGTGATGATTTGCACACAGGGAGGGGCTTCTTGTCCTTTGTTCACAGGTAGTGGAAGCACCAGAGCACCAGCAACACGTCTTTCTGCAGTCTTTGTGGAGCAATGTTCTTTACTACCTTAATCAGAAAATCCTGGTTGTTGCACTCATCCCATTTGCTCCTGTCTTTTCTCAGCGTCTACGATTCCATATGAACCGACAATAAGCTCACAAAAAGGAGCGTGGAGAGCTCATTTGTACCCCAGTGTGCCGAGTGACTCCATGACCTCTGTGTTCCCATTTGTGAGACAGAGCTGAAGTCAGCATCTGGTTTTCCTGAAGCACGTTCACGGTACATCTCAGGCGCTCAATCTCCTGCTTAAGACAATCGTTTTTGGCCAGCAAAGCAGCAGCAGTTTGTTCTAGACTCATAGACTCATCTTGATGCTATAGGACACAGAGCTGAGCACCCAAAACTGCTCAAAGCACAGCTGAATCTCCCTGGAAGGCATGCTATGCTAACGTTAGGCTAACGTTAGCATTTTGGATAAATACTGTACACTAATTTTACCATGCTGAATGGAGTAAGTCCATGTTGCTCTATATGCTTGTGACTCTCCTACAGTGAACATTAAAACTTAGCATAAATGCTAAAGTAAGCTTCAAGGTAACATTGTAGCTTACTTTAGCATTGATTCTAAGTTTTAGCGTCAGATGGCTGGGTTCCATCCAACCGGCACACTTTGGCAGGCCCCGTTTCAATTTCTTTCTAAATGTTCTAGTTTAGTTATAAACGTATGTATAATCTTTCTCTCTTTCCCACTTCTGTTCAAAATATCTGTGACCCGAGATTAATCAAGGATTATTAGAAAATAGGAAGATGATGATGCAAATCAAAACTAACTCCCAAGATTAAACAAAAATACATGTACATTTTCTAACCCACAGTTGTTAAACAATTTTATTGCTTTTGTTGCGACTCCATTTGATTATGTTCTGTGTTTTGTCTTTGTTCTGAATGTTTGTTTATTTTACTATTCTTTCTCTTATTTGGTTATTTTGCACTAATTTGTTGGTCAGTAATGTTTTTTTTTTCTGTGTGCCCTAATTGGTGAAAAAAAGAAGAAATAACTAGTATAAAAAAAGACAGTGGTCTATACATATGCATGCCTCATTTTTTATATTTATATTTATGTTATTATTTTTTTTTAAATACTAATCCATTGATTTTGTCCTTGTGTTTTTTGACATAACACAGACGTTTTAGGAGGAAAAAAGTGGTATGAAAACCTTTACACGACATATTTTTATGTTAACATTCAAAATATTTAACGATAAAACCTGCCAATGGAACATCTTTGACAGAAAGAAATATTAAGATCTAGGTTTTCTGACCGAAAGTCACACACCTACGCCTGCGAACATCCAGAACACAGATTCCCATTTAACTGCCTGCCCAACATTTAAACATGAAGTTGACAAAAATGACATCGCAAATGAAAGGGTGAAAAATTCTGCCAGAGAATCACAGATAGTAAATTGCCGCTGCGCTTTCACTGCGGTTTAGCGGGACACCAGCAGCTGCTTCACATTGATGTTTCATGTGACTCTGCACCTGAGCCGTCCCAGAACGTGTGGGATTACGCGGTGGGAACACGGTAGACCTGTTAACCCCGAAAACATCACTGTCTCTATTCATGTATCCGCCGCCGACCTGAATATAAATCGCACTTTCGCCACGGCGTTTCCACGCTCTCTCACACATTGCATCATGGCAAGGTCTTGATTTCAGAGATCAACGAGTACAAACCACCCGAATGAAGAAACTGATCCCTTTTCTTGCTGATCTCCGTCTGCACATGAGCCACGCTGTTCCCGAAAGAAGACTCGGTTAGAGCTTAGAACAAAAGAACACTTAATCCCTGTGACCCTCATCGGAGAGGCTTCCTGTAATTAATTCATATCTGTTCGGTTAGATAAATAATTGAATGGTAAAGGGTAATAGATGCTAAGTTAAAGCCTAATTGTTGAATAGAAAAGAATCAAAAAAGTGCATCATGGCACAATTTCATCTGAGACAATTGCCAATCACAAGGCTAAAATCACTCTGACACGGTGTTACGCCTATGCCATAAAGGTTTAAGGACGTCTAACCTCTAGCTGCTAATGGCTAAAGAAATGGCTGGAGAGTGTGGAGCTAAAAAAACCAAAAACAAAAAAAAAAACTCTTTCGACTCTGCTGGACAACACGGTTGGTTGCTTCTACTGCTGAGGGTGGAAATGTGTAGGAAGAAACGGACACCTGCAAGCTGTCCAGTCCAAGGAGACATTTTCCTTACAAAGCAGCATACGTACGGGGCCATAAACCTGACGTAACTCTTGGGGAAATACATAAGCACTACACAGTGTGTGCTTGAGGAATAAATAAAACTTATTTTAGACTTTAGGACAAAACAAAAGTCAAACTTTTCCAAACAGCAGAACACATTCCCTCCTAGAATGAAGCCAGCTGAGTGTATTTACGGTAAATTAAAGAACCGTTTTCAGAAATCTTTTTGTCCACGTGGCAAAACGAACAATAGCCCAAAACACGGATTTTTTTTTTTTTTTTTTTTTTAACACCTCCAGGCCTCTATGTGGCCTTAAACATGGAGCGTGGGCCATGTACATAAAGCCTTTCCAAAATAAGAAAAAGAAAAACATTATCATTGTAATACGCCATGTTAAACTAAAGCTCAAGGAAATCATGACTCATTACTGTTTTGATGTTTAAAAGATGCGGTGTGCCTGTGAGACTTTCAAAGAAACTGTTCACTTGCAAACACCTTTTTCTTTCAGCCGATGCGCAACGGGATCAATCATTCATAACCATCATAACATTCAAACACCTACAGGATTATGGGTCCCATCAGTCACATCAGTAACTGATTTATAGAACCCACTGCTTTTCCTTGCTGACATGTTTGGAGCTACAGGAATAGCTCCTCGTGAGCCCGCGGGCTGCTGTGGGAAAATGAAATCAGCGTCGCGAAAGGAAATGACAGATGGGTTCACAGTCTGCTCATTACTAACATTGACCCCAGCGATGGAAAATAATAAAAACTGAGAAGATAAATAAATTCAGCAGCTGAGAAAGCATACTTAATTTTGCATGGAAGAGCATTACTCCAAATATTATACCGGAGCTGATCTGGTTATCAAAACACGGAATCGAATTTCTTTGCGCGATGTCGAACTGTTTGCATGAAGCAGGAAATGGCCAATTTGTTAAAGCCTGGGAATTTAAATAAGACAAACTGTGACATCTCTGGTTTTGATGAATCATAATGGTGTGGGCTTGGTGTGGACTGGAGGAACGGCACTGACAATGCCTCACATCTCTTCTGTGAGTAAAGCTGTACTGACTGACTTCAGTGTGTTCTTGTGTGATACTGGTGGAGGAGACTTGAACTTTATTTATTTTTTTTTAAAATAACTTGGCATCGAACCCCAGCCTGGGTTTTTCTACACCAAGTTTGCATGTTCTCCCTATGCATGAGTGGGTTCTCTCTAGGCACTCCAGCTTCCTCCCACAATCCAAAAACATGACTGTTTGGTTAATTGACGTGGGTGTGCGTGGTTGTTTGCTTCTTGCTCACTGACCACTAGAGACGGGGACCTGTGATCCACCCTTGAATGCAGAAGGTAAGCAAAAACACATTTTTGAACAAGATGGGGGAAAAGGTGACTGGAGATGCTCTTTTCCCTGAAAAGGTCCGGGAGGCGCCCGGTGGAGAAGAGGGACGTTAGCTGCAGGTTTGTGGGATGATTACATGATTGGTTTGTGTGCGCTGGAGGAGGTAAGGCGGGTTTGGAGGTGGCAAACTGGAGCCTGAATCCTGGACAGGCTGTAGGTTCGAAGATCTGAGGAGTGGGACGACGGAACGGAGGAGAGTGATCCACCGGGTGAAGTCCTGGGGATGCTTGAGCTGCAGTGGATCGACAACAAAGAATGGAGGTAAGTTCAACCATCAGAGGGAACACTAATGTTCCCTCTGGTGAAACATCAGAGGGAACACTGGAGATTATCAGGCCAGAGACCACCAGGGACGGCGATCATCCAGCATAAAGACTGTCACTCCTCATATCCACAGCGGCTTGATGAAGAAATCAGCAGCAGGTCTGCAGGATGCTTTGGAGTCAGTAACACCGTCTGCAGAGATCCTCTCTAAAGGTGTGACTCACACTCAGACCAAAACACATCCAAAAACCCAGGAAGCAAATCACAGCACGGGCTGTTCTGGTTAAACACAACCAAAACAAACACGTGTGAGTGGGAGAAACGGCTTATGGTCTTTCTTTTTTTTTTAAATCAAAGACAAAAGAGAAATTCTACAACAGCTAAAATCTCCCTCTTTGTGTACATTTAGTAAAGAAGGAAATTGTTCTCTGTCTTCTTCAGAGGTTTGTTGTGTTGTTTCCCTTCAGCGGTTCCTGATGCACCTCCAGAGCTCCCTGCTTTTAAGAAGGTTTGGATTGATGGTGTACAAGGTTTACCCCTGTTTATAATAAGCCTGGCGGGCCACCAGGCTTTACTTGCCTCCCCACCAGGCTTAGCATTGTTTGGTCATTGGGTTTTTTTATACACCAGTAGTAACAGTGAACAAGTTTGTAGTTGGCATATGACAAAAACTGGACACGAGGGCATGCACACCTTCCCATTGGCCTCAAACGCCAAATGATGATGCCTTCAGGCACAACATAGTAATATTTCATCCCTCCCTGCTCTATCAGAGCACACTGTAGCTACTGTGATTCTTTTGATGGAAAGTCCAGAAACCACCCAAGGGGCATTTCTGCCTGTTCTTCCCTGCAGAAATGTGGACTCAGAGTCAACAGTCTGCGCTTTTTCTTCTCTGCAAGAGAAAGACCCAAACACAACCAGCGCTCTGTGATCTTCTACTGACGCAGGACACCAACAAACCGCTTCTGCCCTCAGGGGTCATATGTTTAGACAGTAATTCCCCGTGGAGGCTCGTTGCATAATCGAAGCAAAGTGTTTCTTTGTGCGCTCACTTTGCCGTATCCTGGGGCTTCAGGGATCCACTGAGTACAGAGGATGAAATGAGAGCGAAAGTGTGTTTGAGGGAGGAAGAAACTTACCGAAGCTCAGAGGGGACATGTTTAGAGCTGGAATTTTACAGTGTAATTTTTTTCCCCCCATGATCGTAAGTCTGCAAAGTTTGGCCAAAGCAACAGATTTTAGCTGAAAATGTTTGTGCTTCATGGGTGTAGATCACCCTCAAGTTTGCATCACAACAATGGAAGAAAGGGAGACAGAAGGACTCTTCAAGATAAAACCAGCTCGGTTCTGTCAAGATAGGAGAATAGAGAACAAGCATTTACGAGAAGGAAGACAGTTTCGAAAGAGAGAGCACCAAATAAAAACATATATATATTTTTTCTCTCTGTCTTGCAGTAAATTATCTATGTATAATAAATGCCAGAAAATGCACGAGAAAAATGTTGTTTTTGAGATTTCTTTCTCCACATTCAGAAGCGTTTGCAGACTGCTGGTTTCAACTGGAGCTGCTGCAGATTTCCCTCTAGATTATCTTATTATATTAAGAATCAGGCTGAAAGGGGTTGAATACAGATCTGTGCCGCACTTTTCAGATAAAACTCAAGAACTGCAGTTGTAGTCAGTGAATTCAAAAATGCGTTCCTTTGGCATGTAAATCTATATAATGTTTCATTTAGTGGTGAAGCTCCTGAAACGAATGAAATTATCAATAATATTCAAATTTATCGAATGGGTCTGAACTGCTTCCTGCTGGCCTAACACATAAAAGCTGAATTTTTATTTTGTGTTATTATTATTTTATTAATCTGACGTGTGAAGAAGTTCCGCTCGTATCATTTTGCCTTAACAAAAACCAACCACATCATCGTCTCCGCAGGCCCTCGGCGGGATTTCCACTCAAACCCCTTGTTCAAGTCTCAACTAGTTGTCAATGTTTACCTACTTTTGCTTCAGTAACCCACTTCCCCGCTTCCCAGTGCAAACTGGAAGACGTGCCACCAATAATTCAGAGGTGTCTGAATTATTAGCAGGGAATGACGGGGGGCTCAGGGTCAGGGGGCAACAACCGAGTGCGCGGGTAAATGAATACATCAATTATTGAGGAGCTGGTGGGCTAAGTGGGAAGGGGCCGCCACGCTTACGTCAGCAACGTGTCATTAGACACAATAAATGTGCGGCTGGTGAAAGACTGGAGGGTCGAAGGGGGTCAGCGAGTGGAAAAACCGAGGAAGGAGCGAGCAGCTGACAAATACCACCAAAAAAAAAAAAAAAAAAACTTAATTGGAGGATCAAGATGAATGAGTTACATTTTCTTCTTACATAACTAAACAAATGACAGGAATGAATCAGGGTTTCTCTTGGTTTTCACAACAAATTTATGCACGATTTGTTCTTGTATTCCGAAACTTTCAGTCAAAATTAAAGCCCACTTTACCCCCTTTCTCCTCTGACGGCATCGTCATTAAATTAGAAAAGCGTGTTGATCTGAAAAGAGCCCCCCGCCGAGAGGTGACGCATGTTTCTTAGTGACAATGTGGGGGGCGGAAGGGGCGGAGCCAATGAGCCTCCTCCTCTGTCAATCTCACTTTTAATAGGGAGGTATTTATTCACTGATAGGTCGCTACAGTAGGGGCGCTGTGTGATATTTTTAATGGGAACTGTCGAGGTTAAAGGTCAAACTCAAAGCCGGCGTCTTGGCATAACGAGGACTGGTGGCAACGTGACCCGGGATCTATTTGCAGATCATTCACGATTAAATTTCCTTCGATTAAACCTTCGACAGACAGCGATATTAAGTTACTGCTAGTCATCAACAAGTGGCTTCTTCTTCAGTATTGCACTGGCATCTCTCTCTCTTTCACTGTCTTTGTGGCAGAGTTAATGATCTGCACGAGAACGCCGTTTCCCATCAACCTGCAGCGAGGCTCACGCGGGAACCATCACAAAGTATCGATCCGCCGCCACGGCAACCCAGTGTTTACACGCGGCGTTTAATTGCCGCGCGCCTCATTTGCGCCATAATGGCAGGACGGGAAGCAAGGAGGGAAAACCGTCTGAGGCGGGAGCGGATGACAGGAAGAGGTATGACTGTGCACCAGTTGAGCCGAGCCTTTATTAGGCTGGTGAAAACTTTAAGAACACATTCCGTATTTAATAGTGAGATGGGGCAAGGGACAGATGGGGCCAGTCAAGGGAAAGAAACGCAACAACACAGGAACTAAACACAAAAACACGCATCCCTGCGGTAGAATGAATTTTAGTGGTTGTGGGGTTTCTCTTTAGATTTTTGCAAAAGATGATGATCCGTTTTTTTTGCCGCTCGCTTGAGAATTACACGTTTGTTTTATTTGCATTTACCCACAATGCCCTCCACTGTAGTCCGCTTCCTGCATGACGTTCACATAGACGTTCAAACCGTGCCAAAATTCACTTCAGCCGAATCAAGGCCGAAGTTTTTTTTTTCTTTTGGTGGACTAGAGTTTGCTTTTTTTTTTTAGTCTGCGTCAGAGTTGGACCACGCATTCGCACCTTTCCAAACAAACATGGACTTTAGACAAACATACGCTCTGATTAATGTGAAGTAAACAGGGCTGGTCAATATTAATTTAATTCATGAAGTGCTTTGGAAACAGCTATTAACTGCACCAAAGTTCTGCACAGTATTCATAGAACCAGCAGCAGTGATGCACCCTTACTTACATACGGGTATATTGTTCACTCATTGAGTTCTGAAGACAGTCTTTTGAATTTTATTGCCGGGTATCAGAGTAAACAGGGCTGAAAATGAAGGGATGTTCACCTGCTTGTCTTTGACTGTCCTTATTTATTCACCAATTGTACTCAAATGAACTGTTCTTCCAATTCAAGTCCTTTCTCTAGCCCGGTTCACCTGTGTGCTGAAGTAGTTATTTATTGACTGGATTTGTTGCTTCGGTGGTATTTGCAACTTTATTTTGCTATTAAAAAAAACAAAAAACAAACAAAAAAAACCCACTGGAGCGCCAATCCTGCATCGTTCTTGGAATCGTTAGCGTCCTCGTTTATGAGAATCTCGTCACTGCTGCTGTCCTGCCCTAGTCCCGGGGCTTTATCGCAAACCTAATTAAGCACTTTTAATATATTTTATCATTGTACGACTGGGCCATACCAGCTCAAACCTGATTCTGCTCCGACTGTTTGGTTACCTGCAGGGTACAAGGTCGTGCACATGTATCGGCACAACGTCAGGACTCCTCTGATGCCCTTTGACGCTGAGCAGCAGAACACGCCCGCCGCATCAGGACATCTTGTTGTGTCTGTCAGTCTGCAAGTCAAGAGGGGGAAGACGGGGAAGGCCGATGCGTCGACTACAGTTAGTTCAGCACAAGATTGCAACAGATTAATGGATGAGGTGTACAGTACTGAACCGCTGGCGCTGACAACAGAAGTGGCAGGAATGACCGGGACGCAGAGTTGGACGATTATTGGTCTTGTTTGCTTCAGATTTACAGCACTGGCCAATTTCCTGTCCCGCGTTATCTGATTGCCTGCGCCGGGCGATCGGGCAGGACGTCGCTCAGCAAACCGATCAGTATGGGGGGGAAACTAGTCATGATTTATAACTGTGGATGTGTGAGTGAATTATGAAACACATGAATGTCTTATTGGTAGTTCTGTAACTGGGTGGATGATTGGATAAGGAGGAAGAAAATAGATTTATGCAGCTAAATATGGCTGCATGGATGGATGACCTCACTAGGATGTACTCTACATTTCTGTGTCTTGTATGAGAATATAAACCACTATGGTAGAGAAAAAAAAATGATGGCAGCTGTGACTTCTTTTTTTTTTATTGCAAAAACATAAACAGCTTAAAAAGGAAAACCAATGCGGTACTATAGAAACCAGTTATTTCCAGCTCAACTACTTTCCGGAGTGAATTGTTAGAAACATTCCACGCTTTTATTATTTCTTTATAACTGTTGCACAAATATGGAAATATTGATTCCCTATGGCTAAAATTGTGTCAAAAAGGACTCTTCACTTTTTTATTTTCAAACCACCATTTTATCCAGTGTCGCATCACGTCACTAGAAATGATTGAATTGACCTAAATTGCTGTGATTTTTACTTAACTTTTTTCAGCTGATGCGCGCTCATGACGCAGAGGCCAGTTTCTTTCTTTATTTTGCCACCGTTCACCAGCCATGTTTCAAGTTATCATAAAATGTTATTGGGTTTATGTGCATTTTTTGGAACGGTGATCCGACTCTTTGGATATGCAACACAGTCCAGTAATTTTGTGATAACTCCACATTATTTTCTGTTTTAGTCTTGTACTTGTATTATTATCATTATTGCTATTATCATTGTTATGGTTATAATTGTTTTTTTTAGATATTATGTTATTTTTGTATGAACCTTTTTACCTGATCCTGCTGTTGAATTTCCCCTCTGCGAGACAATAAAGGCTGTTTTTAAATTCTGATGTAGTGAATTCACTCATCCATTGGTGGGTCTGTCATTTTCTAATGTTTCTAACAGTGTAGCATACACATCTACATTGAAGCCATAGCATTTTGTCAAAGACCCAATAGTAACATTGTCATTTAACTCTATGCTATGGAGACACTTCCCTCTCCTCAAGATGCTGGATGCTTGAAAGCAAAAGGAAAATGTGTGAGAAATTTTACTTTCTAATTAATTTAGCTAAACAAAATCATCCACTCATTTAGTGTTTGTGCACACCCACACATTAATGCACATAGCTATAGCAAAAAAAAAAACACAAAGACAAAAAAAAAAAAACCCTCCAAGCCTTTAAACCTTTGTCTATATACGTTGTAAAATATTTCACAAAATATATACATTTCCAAGCAACTTATACCACACACCACCAATTCCATCATGTTATATTTGATTTATAAAAAATGAAGCCAAGAAGGAACAGTTTGTAAAATAAAATAAGTACACCCTAAAAAACTTAAGGTATGTAATGTTGAGACTAAATAACTGTTTTTTTTCCCCTCTCTTTCTTTTAGCTAGTTGCAAAACTAAAGCTAAAGGAAATGGCATGTCAGGAAACGCCCTCAAAGCTAAGGTTAGAGAATATGACACACCAGGGAACGCCCTCTTTAGGGCGTAGCTTAGGTAGAGGCTAACGAAGGAGATCACAAACTGTTCTCGGGTACCATTTTGTCCTGCTAGCTCCTAAAGGTAGCATGAGGAATGGACCAGCTGTATGTTGGTATTAATAAATGGAATTCATAAATTCATCTTGCTGACCTCAACTTCATACATCAAGAGCTTAGCATGGAAAACGAATAAATTCTCTACAGTATTTTGTATGTTTTGAACTCAATCATGTGCAAAGGGTTATAGATTGGACGTTTTGGACATTTTACACATGTCTTCCAAATTTTAAAAAAAGATGAAATTTGCTAACTGCAAATTTAGTGTTTGTCTGCAGATGTTACTTTCAAATAAATTAATGCCCCACACTTAAATACCAATCTTGCCTTTCAACATGCAAATTAATTGGAGCATATTTACTAGTTTCCCACTCTTGTAAGTTTAAAAATCAATAGCATGTATTATGAAATATCCGGCACTGGCATGTCAGTATGGGGGGCCCCTGAATTTAAAATCTGCATAGGGCCCCAAAAAAGGTTTTGGCCGGCCCTGGTTTGCTCTGAAAATTTCTTCTGGGCGAATTGATGGCCGCAAGTGGCATAAACACGGCTTAAGTAAGGTCACTTCAGATGTTATAGCAAGGTGTTATTGTAGGCATATTTTTCTTCTTTATTCAACAGTTTCCCCTTGCAATTAATTATGCAATCACCATGACTAATGTTTGTCCTTTGAAGTCGAAAGCTAATCTGCTTTCAGTGACGCATCGTACAGGCATAAGACTGGAAAAATGTCTCTTTATGTTGTTGTTGTCGTCGATGTGTTTGCATCCAAGCTGAACCAAAGAAAGACTGCAGACCAAATCTCCAAATACGTTCATAATCTTCACGTGATCCTTGCTTTTTTTAAATTTATAATTTTTTTTTATTTTAACAGATCAGATGGCCTGATGAACAAACATTATGCTGGGTCACATAGTAAGGAGGGTTTCAGAATCTGCCACTGTTCCTGCCTCCACATGAGGTGTCTTCTACTCATCCGACTCGCTCCAAACAAATGGTGGGGGGCAACAGAGGGGGGGAGGTCGGAGCAAAATAACAGCTGACAACAAGTCTGCAATTAATGTGACAGACAGAAAATAATCAGCGAGGAAAAGAGGCAACAAATAATATTTTTATTGGGGGGGGGGGAAAAACATGGAATGATTGAAATGAAGCGTTAGAAGAAAAATAAGTGGGAATTGAGAGGAAAAATAACCCCTTTAAAGATGGAAAAAGGAGTGAGGTAACAGACAAATTATGGCGACGGAAACGGGAAGGTAAACCATGAAAAGTGGATGAGAAAAAATAGGATGACTAAGAAGGAGAAATGAGGAGAGGAGAAAAATGTAAATGTAGGACACGACTCCACGTCATCATCGTCCTGAAAACAACGAAACAGACTGAGACCTGGACGGCTGAGACTATAAAACATTTTCTGTCTGCAGTGACACATTTACGATGCACCTGAATTCAAAATAAAGGTTAACTATATAACTACAGTATACTTCCTGTGGCTGGTGGAGAAAATGTTTAACTTCCAGCCCTGGATGCACTGTAGATTTCACAGAAGATGGTCTGCATCACCAAATGTCCAACTTTATGCTGCACAGCTGCTGCAACAATCTTATTTTTGAAGGCCTCAAAGTCTCGCTGTGGTTGAACAGTGGCAAAATACCTAAGGCCAAAGGTAAGCCTTAGGTAAGAAACACTGTTCTGGTGACGTGTGTCTGCTACATATGCATGTCTGTCCTTAAGTGGGAAAATACTTAAAAGTGTCCAAATGTATTCCTCACCAGAAATAGATGAGATGTATTCCATTTTCCAAAAATAATTTTTTAATATTTATTATTAATATTTATTTTTTAAAAAAATGCTGTATAGAGAACATGTACAGGTGTATAAATATATATTTTTCTTTTATAAAGAAGCCTTTTATGGAGCTTTTTTATTCCCTCGGTGTGGGAAAGCTGTTTAGATTTTTCTTCGGTTTTTTATTGTTTACTAATGCAACCTGAATTCTTCAGTTTTCTTCAAATTTACAATAAATATCAACAATATGTGCAAAAAGGAAACAGGCTTTAATCGGGCCATATGCACAAATACAACGCATTAAGAAAAAGACAAGAAAAAAAATAAATAAATAAAATTGAACCACATTACCCAGAATGCACCGAGTGGGGTTAGAGGTTATTTAGACATGAATAGCGTATCTGGTAGGCCAGGAGCCTCTTGTTACAGTTTACATTGGACCCGTTCCCTATTTATTGAGCAACATTTGTTGTCTCTTTGACGCGGCGCGGCTTTCTGCCACGTATCTGCGGGAGTGAATGAGCGACAGCGACGGGGAAACCCGACCTGCTGCCGAACGGAGCCGCCAGCCGGTCCCGCTCGACTGCTGCGGAGGTCTGAACAACGTCGACTACTCCAAGGTAAAGCTCGGCAGGCAGGAAGGCTTGAGGCGCTGCACTGCCTTCAGTTTTGTTTTCTGTCCGACCGGAACACAGCTGGTGGGAGGCCCTTTCCAAAATAAAAGCATGATTCTGAAAACAAGCTTGACGGCTTTCACCCTAATTTCGAACATGTGCAATAATGATCCTCCCACATTGTTAAATATAATGTGACATATGACCATTCGTGAAGGAGGTTTCACCCTTCCGTAAAATGTGCTATACTTCTGTGCAATATATGCAGTTATCATATTCTACTATTCTTCGATAGTGCTTGTATATTTTAGTTTTTATATGTTTATTATAATTTTTGCTCGTTTTAATGTTCTGTTTTCCCTTCCCTGAACTGTTTTGTAGGTTTTATGCAAAAATAGCCAAGAAGTAACATTGAAGAATTTCAGACTTTGAAAACGACTATTTATCCAGTGACCCTGGGTCACAGGGGCGCTGCCAGGAAACTTGGGCCCTGGGACAGAAAAATAAATTGGCCCCCCATGCAGCTGCTTTACAGTTTTTTGAGTCTATCTGACCCATGAAGAGCGTCACAATTTTAAAGGCTTGCAACTGCCTTTCTTTCTTTGGTCCAATACTGATACTAGCACAATATTTACTGCTTATGAATTTTACATCCAACAGTCTTCATAAGGTATGCAAGTAGGTTGCTTACATTTTCTCTATTAGTTTAGATTACTGAAATATCTCTCCCCACGAGCAGCAGTCGTGGGGAGAGACGTAGGCATAGGTAATATGCAAAATACACATAAAGCAATCCAGACTTCTCAAAAAATGCTATGTAGTTGCATTTTATTCAAGCTGCAGTATATAACTTTAATAAAAGAATATGTTTTCTCCACATTTGTTAAAGCTGTCACCATGTTGTGACAGTTTGTTATGAGACAGATAATCTGTGAACACAATCAATCTCCTCCACCCTGAGCTACTATTGCTAGCTAAAGTAATGCAACGTTCCGACCAAAACAACCAATCAGAACCAGGTCTTAGTGCTGTCAATCATCCTCATTCACTCACTGCTAAATGAGCTAAAGTTGGAGAGACAACTTATTATTACAGTTCTAGTGCTCTTGAGCCCCCTCTGGTGGCGTGGATCCGTAAGTAGCTTCTTACTTCACTTTTGAGTCAGAATGGCTTTGTATTGGCTTCATTTTACTTGACAACATTGAAACTAAAAAGAAAAAGAAAAGGGCATTTATGTAAAACTGTTAGTTATTATGTTTAGCATAACCCCACAAGGTTATTTTGTTAGCTTGATTAATTGGACAATTGCGATTATTTACTTGAGCTTTAAAATTATTTCAGTTTTTTTTTCTCCTCATTTACTTTCCTGCTTGCTGTCTACGGGCAAAATAACCGATTTTACATGATGTTATTATAGAGCTTTTTATTGTGTAGCCTTTAGCGCTAATTCCAGTGACATTCCCCACAAACTCAGAATCAAAGCAGAAACCACAACCAGTTTAGTTTTTTCCCCTTTTAGTAAACATCCTGGTGACTTTTAACTAATCAATTTCTTTTTTGTAGTCAGTCATGCCAGGGAGAAATTACAAGTCCTTGTTGAGCTTGCAGTAGCTTTGATAGCGCTGCTCTTCTTTCCCCGACATTGTGCAGTAAAACATGATTCACCCTGGAGCCAAAGACACTCAACCTAAAGCACTTATGTTTTTTGCTCTCACTTTGTCTCAACAGTAGATCATCCTTTATGTATTCCCGAATCTCATTAGTTAGACGAGCTAATTTGATCACCCTATTATTATAGGCCATTTTAAACGATACAGATCTAATTTCTTCCTCTTTTCTTCTTTGCATATAGCAGCAAAATGTTGCAAATGAGTTTGATTTAGTAAATCCAACTTTAAAATCAGAGCATTTATGCTTTTCTAGCTTCCATCCAGTGGTCCATACACACTTGTCCTTCCTGGGCCAAGGCAATATTACTTATTAAAGGCCAAGGCTGACAAAACATTTATTCTATTAACTGAGAATATGAATAAACATACCGTACCATAGTCCTACATGGACCTTCAGTTGCAGGTCCATGTAGGTCACTAACCTTTGTCATACTGCTTAGTGGAAATGAGGCACCAGATGGAAAGTCTGTTTCCTCAACATTACTCTGTGGGTTGACGTTACTTTTTCTCTTTTAAACATGTAATAATCAAATTCACCTTTAATAAAGCTAGCTAATGAATCAAGTGCTTCAGGGAAAAATATATTCATTAAGCGAAAGCAACTGTCAGCAGGTAGAAATTGGCAGGTTTATCTGATCTTTTTAAGTTAAATTGTAGCTTTGTACATCTGTTAAGGCCCTTAATCAATAGGCTTTTGTAATGGAATAAAATGTACTTGTACTGTCCCAAAACTGTAACATATGTCCTGTTCCACATCCTCTTCTTTTATGCAAGGCAAATTGAATGGCCTTGTGTGTAAACGGGGCTACACAAATAAACGTTGCCTTGAACTAATAAAGTGCAATGGGGAAAAATCATGGCATGAAGTAAATGGCCAACCCAGCTGCTTAATGCCATTTCTAGCTATGGCATTAAGCCACATCTACCCATTTGTTCCATGGTTTAAAAAAAAAGCTGCTTTTTCTGATTCCGTTATTTGTGTTTTGCTTTTTCAGATGGACTTGATGCCGATTGAAGAATTCTTCAGACACATTAACTTTCATGATCCAAACCTTTCCATCGCAGTGATTGCCATCATATTCAACCCTCTCTTCTGGAATGTGGTAAGAATTTGTTGTCGACGTTAAAGCTTAAGGAGAAAGTTATAATGTACTTAGACATTTATAATAAGTAGCAAAAAAATAAAAATAATCTGAACTGTATTACAATAAAACCCCAATCTCGTGCTAATGACATTTCTTCTATACAAACATTGTTTTGTAGAAAAATACAGGTAAGACAGAAGAACATTTCTGTTTTCCCAAATTCACCAGCTTGTGATGAGAACAGCTTAAATTTAACAAGTACATACTATATTGTGCAGTTTAAATATAATTAATTTTTTAAAATAAAGCCTCCACCTTGTTGTATAAAACATATATTGCAAGGATACAATCCTTCTTCAGTTGGCCATACTTTTATGAAATACAATCATATAGAAAAAATAAAACATCCACCATTTTTTAAAATAAAGTATGTAACAATGTAACTATCTTTTTTATTTAGATTTTATTGAAAAATGCATGTCAAAAGCTATTTATGCCCTTCACAACAATCACTTGTTACAATCGTAGTTGGTATCAAACTCTTCTTAAAATGGCTGACCAGCTTTTTGTTTGTCTGCTCTGTTACTTTAGGATTTAACCATGATGATTTGACAGAAGGGAGCCTCCTAACCATTGCCCTAATCTTTAGTCAAGTTATTAGCAAGTGTTATTTAAATATTATAGCATGTTGTTGTTGAGTTTTCTCTTTCTACCCAGTAAATTAGTACATGTCCTCTGGAAAAACCTTCCACAAACTTGAACCTTTCCACATTTTGGCATGTTATAAACTTCAACATCTTTTTTTTTCAATTTAATATGAAATTAATGTAAACTGTACACGAATAGAAAAAAGCAATGGAAACCCGCAGCAGTGAATAATAGCTGAAATACTATACTAAATAAATACTTCCAATTACCGTTCATAAATGATTGTCACTGCCAATTTTGTTAGTGCAACCACCTAATTTACCTTAGATTATCTTCGTAAAACAGAAGACATTAAAAAGATACAGAAACATTAAAACTGAGATAGCCAGTAGCATTGTGGTCAGGAGTTTCACATTCCAAAAGGACAACCACCATGATTTATCAGGTTCTGTGTTTCTATCACATAAGTCCCATAATTTTTAATTTTTTTAAATTTGTGGTTGTGGAGTGGCACAATGTGGAAACGTCCATAGGCACTGCATATATTAAAGTGAAAATGCCTGTAAGTTTAGCATTATATAGGCTTTTGTCTATTCTGCTTGGATGCTCGTGCCTCTGTGTGTACTTATTGTCCTTTTTTTAAAGGAGCCATTTTAGATCTGAGGCAAATTGAAAAGAAAAAGCCTTTCGAAACGAAATCCTGCTGACTGAAAATAGCTCGTGCTGAGCAGGCTCTCTCTGTGATAAACAACTTGGCTTTTGAAAACCCCTGACCTTTCCTACCAGAAATCAAACGGTAATATTTTTACTCCAATTAAAAATACTTTTTCTGAGTGGTAGCAGTCATAAAACTCACAATTTTCTTTCTTTGGTTTGACAAAACACGACCAACTGAGTCATTGTTTTTGTTTTTAGTAAGGTATAGTTATAGGGCTGTAGAAGTTGCATTATAGTGGGGAAAAAGATGAACATGGCTTACTTCTGGTTTGGCAGCATTTTGAATCAAGGCAGTCTGTGAAAAATACTTTTGATAAATCCAATATATTGCTCATGATCATCCAGAGTTGGCTAAACTACGCTTACAGGACTCTTCTTTTTGTTATTATTATTTTTTGTTTCAAATGTCTTTCGCAGACATTATAAAAATTTGAACTTTTCTTAAATCCCAAGACTGATTCTGGATTTACAGCTTCATGTTTAGGATAATATGATTAGAGTGTCGTTTAAATAACTCCTTTTGTCTTTTTTTTCATTTAATATCTTCAATACATAAAACAAAGGGCTGCAACAAGTATGACTGCACACATGAAATGGAGTTTTGAAATTCTGATTTTACTAATTTGAGGGGAAAAAAATGTCTAGCCAATTGATGTACTTTGACTAGGACAGAACCTTTATTTAGCTATTGGCTTAGCTTTGTATGGAGTCCCAAATCCTTGGGAATGGCTTTTTTTTTTTTTTTTTTTTTTAACCCTTTTTTAGTATAGCTGAATTATACTGGAGAACATTTCATTGCAATACCATTCAGCATATTCAGATGACAATATTGGTTACTGAATACTGTCCTTTTCTTCCATTACTCTTTCTTTGGGAGCCTTTTTGCATCTCTGCCATTGAAATTACAAGCACAAGCTTTGTCATTAGCAGTTCTATTTGGTTGCATAGATTAGTTGTAGATTTTCTTACCAAATACTGTATCTGAGCAATCCTTTGCGGATGTTTAAATGCTCACAGACATTAACATGTCAATTGCAATTTGCTGCCTTTTGTTGAACAGCAACGACTTTTCAAGTGCATTACAAATCCGTTAGTGAGCAAATCATGCAAAATCGCCAACAACTTCCTGACTTAGACGATCATGAAGGCAAAATAAACCACTCCACATGTAAGGCATTAATTGTTCCGGTTCTTAAATTTAGCACACGTGCGGCGTATATCGTACTCCCATTGCTAATTAATAAAAGAGAGCAGAAATAATGTGATTAAAAGCTGATGAGAGGGGAGAAAATTTTAGAAAAATCAAGCCTAACATGAGGTTAAGATGGTGTGCTGTGGTTTGATTATTCTCATATGATTCATAACTCGCCTCTTGCTGAGTCATAATTACAAGCTAATCATTTGATGATCTCTTGATCCGGTATTTTCTTTTCTACGGGGGTCGATGGCTTGCATGACAGTAATTTGCCAAGTTCTTTAAAACCCAGTGTTACTCCCTTTAAGAGCCGATTCATTCAAAGGTGGTCATTTGATGTGCCTCTTAGTGATTACTTGCAGTCCCCTGAGTCAGCCCAGCATTATCTACATGAGAAGCCAATGAGGAGAGAGAACGGAGCTGGAGAGCTTTTCGCCTTGCACATAACTTCAATTGCTCCTTTTTTCTACATTGTACAGAAACAGGAAATGCATGGGGGTAGATGGACATAATAAGGGTTACATAACAAAAGACTTGAAGAAGTGATGGAACATGTTCACATATG
Source organism: Poeciliopsis retropinna (assembly GCA_010277075.1). Classification (NCBI taxonomy): domain Eukaryota; kingdom Metazoa; phylum Chordata; class Actinopteri; order Cyprinodontiformes; family Poeciliidae; genus Poeciliopsis; species Poeciliopsis retropinna. Next base: position 12,151,210 of record VMRM01000023.1, on the reverse strand, counting down.
ACGGTTATAAATTGATCTTTGAGCCTTTTTGAAACCTGAGAACATGTATCCCTTGTCAAGAAATATATAGCTACTGTACATATTTATTAATATATAGAAAATTTCAAAAATCATTGGAACCAGACTTGATATCCTTACTCTCAATACTTTCAACAGCCAATGGGAGTCTACCTTCTTGTTATCCTACAACCCTTTTCAAAGTTGCAGCCATCCAGCCTTGTGCTCTTTAGGATTAGGTTGGGAGACAACCTAATCCTAATAAACATTCCATGTTTATTAGGATTAAACATTCCATGTTTATGGAAGAAGGTGAGTTTTGTGTTTGCTGATTCATTTTGTGTTGATTAAGGCAGGTGTCTTAACCCTGAAGAGCAATTTTTAGTTTGCAAAATTTAAAAAAGCAAAAAGCAAGTTTTAGTTTACTCGTTGAGTCCGTGGCTTCTTCTCAGCCTTAGAGATTGGGAGAGGAGCTTCATCGGCGGATGTTGAGGTCAGAGTCGCTGCTCTAAGCATCAGAAGGACTCAACTAAGGGGATTTTAGAATTAGCGCAAGATGCCTCTTGAGTACCTCCATTATGTGTAAGGATTTGCTTTTCTCTGTGTTAAGTTAGGTTTTTGTGTCATTTTCAGTTAATTCTGTCTCCGTGTTGTCCTGTCCTCTCTTTGATTGTTCCCAGGTGTGTCTCGTTCCCTGATTACCCTCTGTGTATTTATACCCACTTGTGTTTCTTGTTCCCTGTCGGGTCAGAACTGTGTGGTCTTACCTCTAGTTGCGTCAAGTCGGATGGTCTTGTTTGTTTTGCTCACCGTGTTTTCCATTGCTACCAGTTGTGGAGCCTTAGCCTTCCGCTCTCTCTCTGCGCTGCCTGGATTATTGGACTTTATATTTTTTGAATTCGTCATTAAAATCTTCATTTCAACCTGAGTCCTAGGTGTCTGCCTCACCACCTCACACCGCTTATTGTGACATTAGGAGGTTTTCTGGGTTCATCTCATTGGGAGTAGACCCAGTGTATGCTGGGAGATAGACTTCTGGGTTTCCCTGAGACATGCCAAAGACGGTGGATGGATGGTTTGCTCATGGTCCACTCGCGATCTACTCTAACAATGTTCCAGAGACTTTGCTTACAACGTGTGGTTTGTTCGGGAAGGTATGAATGCGTAATTGAACTCCGATGTGGACCAAAAAAGTGAACTCTGGTCTGCCTGCAAACTTGGGTGGAAGTGAACTCTGGTGCTGTTCAAATGCACGTGTGGATGCAATGGACCGGAGACCGCTCCAAAAGAAGTAATCGCACAAAAGCGCAGTGCATTCTGGGTAAATACAACCAAAATAAGCGCCAGCGGGAGAAATGGCTCGAACAGAAAAGACAGATCTTCCAGCTTATAAAATCTCACACCACTCCATTTTTATTTACATTTTGTGAAGAAGGAAATTATGCTCATTGTCCCCTTTAGTGGTTCTTGGTGCGAGGAGGGGTCCAGGTTCCTCAAAGGGTCTCTCACCAGCTGGAAATGTAACATGTTGCAATTTTGGTTCCCAATTGAACCGAGACTATCAGGGGTGATATTATTATTATTATTATTATTATGGGGGCTGGTCAAAGATTGACTTTTTGCTTTTCAAGTGATTTTGGGTTTGTTTGTTTCCTAAAAAAAAAAAAAATAACTGTACACTGCACACATTTAGCTAACATTTCTGCAAAATTTCCTCAAAACTCGGCTGAAACTTTAATCAGCGATTAGGTAAGGGTCTCTGCTCATGTTTGTTTGTAGCAGGAGCTTCCTGATCGATGTGTGATGTGATCACAACCAGTTGGATGCGCTCATTTTGTATTTGCCAACTGTGGTTTTTCACAGCAAGGCCTTGAAACTGACTGCAACCACCCGCAGTGACAAAAAGGCCCAACAGATTGATTTAAAAACTATAACTTTCAGTTTCAGTGGTTTGTTTTTTCAGTAAAAGAAAATCGTGTAACTTGGACTGAGTAGTCCTTTTATAGCTTTTTTGTAGAATTACTGTAGCTCTCTCAACAGGAATTAGCCAGATCGCTGTCACGCCCTAATTTAACCCTAAATGCAGCAGGACAATTATTTACATGTACCAAGCAACAAGAATAGATCCTTCTGGTGTTAGCCGTCCTTTATTTAAAGGTTCAACATGGCTTCTGAACATCATAAATGTACACCGATGTCCCATGTTATTCCCTGACGTCAAAGCAGCTAAGGAAGTGACCAAGCTTTTAAAATTTGTCCAAATTCTTGTTTTGAAAGGACGGGTGCTTTCTTCTTTAACATAACTGTTCCAGTATGCTGCCATGTTTATGGTTATATTTTAGTGTACATCAGACAAACACCTGTAATGTGTCTGTATGTTGCCTACTTAGTGGCAGAAACTCATTGCATTCTCCTTACCTAAAGATATTTTAATTATGTTATATAGCTCAAATGTGCAGAAGTGGGTCATAGCAGATTTAGGTCACATTGCACAATCAGAAACATAAAATGTAGTAATTATAAAGCTTTTAACATGTTGTAGGAAAGGAGCCTCTAAAGAAAGACGAGAAGAAAGCATAGAGGCAGATTTCTAAAGCAAGCCGCTCTGCTTCACTTATCTTTGTCTCTGCTGACAGGTTGCGAATGAATTGGGTGAAATTTGGATTGAAACGCACTTCATTAACAGCTGGTGCTTTTTAGCAACCAAGAGCTCCTCTAATTAAACTCCTGATTTTATTTTGACACAACATCAATTAATGAAACTACTACTTATGTAATCTATAAACAATTTCTCTGCTTTTTAATTCTGCCTGGAGGCTTTTTATCTAAACTAGATGATGCCCCTATGAACCTAACAAGCAGGTATAGAAAGTGATGGATAAGTGATGGATTTCTTTTTCTTATGCTACTCAAGATCTGGACTGCAAGCAGATTGCAGTCCAGATCTTGAGTAGCATAAGAAAAAGAAAGCAGCTGGCGATGACAGGCACTGCTCCCCCACAGACTGCAAAGATAAGCAGGTGTAAACAATGGATGGATGGAGAAAAGAAGTGGCCAAGCTTTATTTGTCCAAATTCTAGTTTTGAAAGAATTTGGACAAATTAGTTTTTCTGTGGTGACCTTTTTGTGTGTGTGTGTGTGTGTGTGTAACACTGTCGATTTCAACTTGAAGCCATCCATTAGGAGTCACAGTCAATGAAGTTGCAATCTGTAGGTGTCAAATGTTCGCTTCTGACATAAAGTTCAACCTTTCAAAAGTTAATCATGAATCAGCTGGTGGAGTCGGATGGAGTGTTACGTAAAACCGAGACATAAACTGTTCTGTAAAACTTCAAATAACTGTTTGTACACAGAAAAAAGTGGGTAAAAAGTCCCTGTGGAATAATATTTACCTGAATTCAAGTTTTATATTGTAATTTGTTAGAGTTGAAGTGATTACATTTTGGACGTAGCTGGATGTCCTTTTCACCTTTTTCCAGTCTGTTTGCTGCATCAACCAAATATTCTCCATACATCATCTGTTACACAAACTCAAACCATAACTAAGTCTTTGTGATTTGGAAAAGTACGATTTTAAACAGTTGCTGCAGGTCTACTAATCAGACCTGCATCTTGGAGCTTGAATGACATTCACATCTGGTGGAGGTTTTACTTTTTTTCTTTTCTTCCAGTCCACCTGCTCCCTAGGAAAATTATGTCTTGTTAAGCCTCCAAAAGTGCTGGGTTGTTTAAATAAATAAGCTGCTTTTAGGGCTTCACTCATTTAAATTCTCTGAATAATGAACATCTACTTACAGTGTCTGGGAGGCCATTTTGTAGAAAGCTCTTAAGTGTGAGTCACTCATCTTATCAAATTATACATTTTGAGGCAAACACAGGCCTTGCATAATAACTCAAATCTTGTAGCTTTAACTTCATCTTTGGGCTGCTCAAACTCACACAGGCCAATCTTTTCTTTTGTCAACTACCAAACCTCTGATCCTGATTTCTATAGCAAAAGTCTTCATATACAACAGATATGCAGGCTGCTTCAGCTTTTTGGCCACAGTTTGCCATTCTTTTTAATCACCAACACAAAGTAGTGCGTAGATTTGAAGTGAAAAGAATAATTTGGAAGTAGTTGATGTGGTTAGAAAGAGACCAAATCAAACCTTTTGGCTTATGAGTGGCTTCTTAGGAGTGGAAGCCTTAAGAACTAGACACATGGGAAGCAACAAACGACAATAAAAAGTTTTCAGCACTCAGAAGTGAACCCAACAAACTTGGACGTGATAGCTACGACAGAGACAAAAGTTCTATATTTTCCAACTTTGTTTTGCGTCACTAGCCTGCATTTGCACCCATACGTGTATGAACTCGACGTTTCACCGGTCGATCGGCAAGCAATTGTCACCCCACCGCGCAACTTCATAGGAAATGAATGGAGCAGGAGTGACGTCTCAGAGTTGTAACATACGTATGAAAAGGTATGAATGCTTTCTTTGTGTTGTTTTTCTTTTCAATCAGTTGTTCATTTTGTGAATTAGAACTCTGTGACGGCTTAAACGTCTTGTGTTGCATTTGATTTGTCAAATGGGGGAAAAGGACTTCTCGCATGTTCTTTAATAATGTGGGGTATACTTTTCATTGGCTCTGAACACAATGTACCACAGGGAACAAATACACAATAAGGTCTTTGAGTTCTTCTGTTTGGTAAAAGATCAGGACATACCATACCCTTGGCAGCCTCTATGTGATTTCCTTTTTCTTTTTTTATCTTTTCGCATTGACGTAAATGCTATCCAGTATTTATTTCAACAGTCAAACATGTTGAAATAAAATTAAATTCTTGCTTGTAAAAGGACGATTCCTGTTTGTCTTATGTAAAAGCTGTAATCAGAGGCACAACTGGAGCTGGCGCTGAATCACAGGAGGGGAACACAGTGGATCTGGGTTAAGCCCAGCTGCTCAGCGGGGCCAGGAGGTCAATGTGCCACACTGCCGCTGTGACACATTGACCTCACATTGAAAACAGGCCCGGTCCTGGAGTCAGGCGCCAGGAACTCTCACAACACAATTAAGGCTTTGGCACTCTCTATTTGTTGGGAGCGTTGGCAGTCTCTGCAGGCTTAACCCGACTCAGCAGCACCTGCACAGTGTGGGCTAATAGCGAGTCTGTATACCTGTGTGTAGGTGAGCTGTGGTGTGACTCATACGTGGACTGAACAGAGCCTCCAAAGGCCTCGGGGAAAGTTCACGTTGTTTTCTTCTTGTCCCCACATTGCTACTCTGAATGCCAGCCAGCGCGGTGTGCTGCGCTCTCATTAGAGTCGGATGCTAATAACTATCTGCGTTCTGATTGCAGTGCTATCATCAGGTGCCATTACGTCAGTGTCGTGTACCACGTGAGGACCGAAGCACAATCCTAAGAGCTGTGTAAAACCATTAATCAGTGTTTAGAGTCAGATCTTTATGTTCTGATTGGTAACCTTTCAAAACTGTTTTTTTTTTTCTTCACCTGTTGTGCATTTGTATTCAGCCCCTCTGCGTCAATACTTTGTAAAATCACCTTTCACTGCAGTTACACATCCAGTCCTTCATGGGTATGTGGTATGAGACAGAAAACGTTAGCCTTTTGTCTTTTCAAAGACCATCTTCTGAGTCCATTCAGTCTGGTTGGAACATTTTATGTTCTCCATTTGACTTCTGAAGGCAGTTGGTTGTGCTAGAATAATTTCAGGCTGTCGCAGAAGACCAAAGCACTGCACACTTTTATGATTTTCCTTGGATCAGGGTTTTGCTTTCTGTAGCTGTTGTTCCAGATGTGAGTTTCCAAACAGTATTGCTTGGTTACGTTGAATTACATTGTTTTTTTGACTTTGATTGCCAGTGCAAAGAACACATGCAGATGGGGTGATAGCTTACCACAGGGGTTTGCAACATGCAGCTGCGGAGCATGCACTTTAGCTCTTACTAACTATTATTGAAGAACGTCCAAAAATGCTAAAGAATTTAGCACTGTTTTAAAATGTAAAGTTTACCTTTATATCTGTTGCTGCTGCTACACCCGAATTTCCCTTTCGAGGACAGTAAAGGTTGTTTCTATGCTGTTCTATGAAAAGATGTTAGCTGTATCTGTTTTTCTGTTTTCATACAATACAACCATAACATTTCTGCAAAGAATGAAACTCGTAGTTATGAAGTAAATTTTTGTCATAATTTCCAAAAAATGTTGAATGCCATATTGAAGAAAATGTATTAAGCCTAAAAACCAAAGTGTAATAAAAATATGTGGTACCTCAAATTCTTTTGACATTCCTATGAGTAAGGTCTTTTTGTATAAAACAATAGGCAATTGTATTGTGAGATTCTTCCGAACAGTAGAATTATCTGTTGTGGTTTTTTTTAGACAAGTGCTTCTCCAAACGGTGTTTGTGGGTCAGAAAAGTTTGTTACAGAAAACAATTTCAAGGCCAGTTATAGCTTGCTTGCAATCTATTGCATACTGTTTACGTTTTCTGACTATATATTTACTGCATGTAAAATAATCTGTTGAAACTGCATATTCTCTATCTTTACAAACGAGAACAATCAAGATGAAACTCGAGATTCTCGTCAACCATAAGCTAAAGTCAGCATTTGTGCACGCTTCATGTAGCCTTATGTGCATATCTATAGACATTTCTTCTAGTGCTGCATCTATAAATGATCTAGGCTTGATGCTGCCTCTTCGTCTTGGCAACATAACATGCTGCACAAATAAAACATTTCAGTCACTTACCATAAGAGGCGTGACTACGACATGTCTAAATTTGGCACAGTTTGATTTTGCTCATCATTATATGGCCTTGAGTCCAGAAATAACTGGACTCGATTCTGCATCAATAAACAAGTATCTCTATCATCCAGAAGAGCCCACACTCGGAGTAGTCCTCTAATCTCGTTTGGCTGTTAACGGATCACTTCCTGTTGACTCACTTTTGGCATCACACAGTTCCAGAAGCAAGTTACAGGAGCAAGTCTTTATTCCAAACACATTACTAATGCTTCAAATGTTTCATTATGTATTTTCAAAAGTTATCTTTGGCAATTTTCACTTTGTGCCTTTTCTGTTTTTTTTCTTTTTTGCTCCGTTTTGTTTATTTCCTATATCTATCATTCTTGCACCATTTTTCTCTCTGTACCCCCTGCTGTTTTTTTTTTTCAGTCTGTTCTTCTGCTCTGTTTTTTTTTTCAATAATTTCATCCAGAGGAAAATTTATGAATCACAGTAGTGGCTCTCTTTCTTCCATGTATGACCAAGCAGAACAGTCCATGAGACAGTAATCAGGGTCCAAGTACATGAAGTGAGGTTTAGAACCAAAATTAGATGAACTCACATAGCAGTCAGGGAGCAGACAACAGGTAAATCAGGAACAAGCTCATGGAACCTTGTTCCCAAAGCCTTTGGTTCATCTAGTTGACACTTTGAAAACTTGTGCTGCTCCATTCCTTTGAGGGAAGATAGTTCTTTCTGGCCGTCCTGTCAAACAAACCACAAAGATTTTTGTAACTACAGGCTTTAGTATGTTAAATACTGTTCCATGTTAAGGTCTGAGATGTAGCTCCCGGATTGTTGCAGACCAAGCTTTGAAGGGTCTGACCTTGGGAATGCTTGGACATTCTCTCTTCAGGCAGTTATTCTGGGATAACTGCCTGCTGTCTTCTTCGTTGCTACTACAAAGTCGCTGAATCTGCATTATTTTAATGCAGATTAAAATAATCTGCCTAAAGGCCATTTCCAGGCTGGTGATCTTTCCTCCTTAACTGTGTGTCAACACACATCTGACTGCCAAAATACCTGCTGTTGTAGAACTGCTTGCACTTGCTGGTGCAGCTTCTGGCTGCTAAGTCCACTCTGAAATCCTGATGCGGGTCATTTTCCCCATGAAAGATAGCAATACTTGTTTTACATTTGAAAATCACATCCTGGTAAGATAATCAATATAACTTTTTTGAAATTTTAGCGCAACATGTCTTTTTGTCTGACGTTCGTAAGCATCTTTTACTCCACATCTAGCAGTTACTAAGTTACTATTACTGTGTGTGTTCAGCAGCTGGAGGGACATCTGATCAAGTATGTATCCAGTTTGTATTTATAAGACTTTCTGTTGCATTAACGCTGTAAGCACGAGGTCTTATTTTGGTAGAATTTTCTCTTCTTGCAGTGTCATAGCAAACTGTCTTAGTCCAAGATGCCCTTTCACTCAACTTGAATAAGGTCCTAAATGAAATTAGATTAAAGCAGCATTGGATTCATGTCATGGTGACCCGCGTCATGCTCCGCAAGAGTTGTGGTCAGCATGTTCTGTCTTGTTCAGTTTTATTCCGCTCTATCCTGATATCTCACTTGGAAGTGCATGAACATGACATGAGGCTAAAGATCGCTGGACGGGAAGGCAAGTTTAAGAAGAAATATTTTCTACTTCAATTAATTTGATTATCAGCAGTCGGTAGACTGGGTCGATTCAGTTTGGAGAATAAAGTCAGGGCCAAGCTAACCCCCTTTTAATGTATTGTGTTATGTAAATCTAACCGTAAGATAGCCAAATCTGTTGGAGGGGAAAAAATGAGTTTGTATTCTTAAAATAACACTTTTGAGTCAGTTCCAGCATGGTCTTATGAAAACAAACCAAAGCTTTTGGCCAAGGTCCTAAAATTATGCATTTTGTAACGTATGAGTATTGGTCTGATAATTATAACTGGGCCACTATCAAAGAACAGTTATTTATTTTCATCTTGTGGCCATTTGTTTCTGGAGGAGGTTGGTCATTCCTTCGGTCATGTGACAGATGTAATGATGCAGCAAAGTACTCTGAGCACTACAGCAAAACTAATATTGGATATTGATGTTGTCCCAAGTTTTTGTATCAATGCATCCCTAATTAATATCGCAAAGAATTGGAACTCAGTGTCTGCCGGCTAATATATTGGAAGACTAATGAATGCACATTTTTCCTGCCAATAGGATATTCAGCCTGTGCGATGTCTCTGCACAGATTGCCCGTTTTTATACAGAGAACAGAAAAGTCACAAAGTGTTGAAAGCACACATCATGAGAAAGAAAATATGGATTTAACACAGCAGATATTTTCATAACAGTACAGTAAAAGAGTAAACGAGTAGGGGGGCTAAAACATTTTTGCGTCACTAAAAGCCCAAGGACTCATATAGAAAAACAGCAGAACAACTTAAACTACTAAAGAAAACCAGGCTGTGGGATGACCTGAAAAGAGTCCACAAGTTCTGCAGATTAGGCAGATATTAGCAAAATGTCAAATTCATGCTTATACCAATAAACACAGTACAGGGCATGTGTTCAATATGCACAAACTCAGTTTTGTTAAATTCTGGATTCAGGTTTAATATGCCAGTGACACATTTGTTGATGTGCAGATTTACTGATTGGGCAGTCAAAGGTTAGTAATGCAGTGAGAAACAGAAAACCATTCAAAAAAAATCTTAAGGCATGACACTAACAGTTCAGAAACGTAAATCATAACAGCAGCAGCAGTTATGATTTACTGCTGTTAACCGTAAAAAGGGCAGCACATAACACAACATAAGGTGCCCATAATTGACACACATGCACAGACATGGAATGACTTGGTTACGTAAAACTTCCACGTTGCTCTCTTTATTGGGGTTCTCATTATGTCTGAACAAAAAGAGAAGCACAGCATGAGAAAATCTGCAAATCCAGAGTTTAAATCCTTGGAAAAAGAAGAAAATGTTTTTATTGTGTGCAGAGCAGACGTAAACCTCTGAGCACAAGTGTCACATCTGAACCGCAAAACAAGTTTTTCTTTGTTTTGCGGTTTGTTTGCAAAGAGACAAGCCTCAGAATCCTGATGATTGTCTGAATGAACAATGCAAAAGACGACAGGTGAAGACCCACGTCAGAGAAAACCCTGAAGTCACTCAATGAATATGTTAGGTCTGTCCTCATGCAGTTGCACGTGTCCTGACTTTCTTGTTTTAGAAAAGTTAGACTCTGAAAAATTATTTGATTTAATCATTTTTATTTACGTAATGCTTCATTTATTTACCTTTTTTGTGGTGTGTTGGCGGTGTATTGCGTATTTCAAATTGATTACTTTGTATAATGTACTACACCTTGATAAGTGTTAATTTCGGAACGATTTTGCCATTCTTCTCTAAGAACTGATCAATTATTTTACAACACTTAGCTGGTCAGCCCAGTCATTGGAAATGAATCGGGTTATAAAATAAAGTGTTCATGCTTAACAATTGTCCCTATGCAAATAAATTCATTCATCGCAGTTTGAAACCATCAGTTCCAAGACGCTTTATCGAAGTTCAATTTCTCTATCGCAGTAAGTCCCAATAGTCTTTTATCTTTTTCTGTAGGAGACCTGGTGGCTTCTGGTACAGAGAAGCCACCAGGTCTTTCCTCCCGTGCGGTGCCATTCCTGACTGCGTTCAATATGAAAAAGTAGTCTTTGTTAGTGGAATCCATTTTTCCTAGACATCTCTTTATTTTGGTCATCAAACTCACCAGCAATCGGTCTAAAATTTTACTTTATTTCTCAGTCTTATCTTGGTTTGTAATTATTTTTGCAATATGTTTGCTGAATGGTTTTGCTTGGAATTTTTTTTTTTTTTTTCTGTTTGTACTTAATAGACCATGTTTCTGGGAGTATTAATTAGACTGCTATCACAAACAAACAGTTGATTCTCAAAGGAAATCTGAGCAATTCTGTCGAAGCTGCTGCGTTGCACTCATTTATTCTGAGAGTTTGTGGTTCTCTAAATCTAACTTAACTTAAAACTGATGTTGCTGACATTTTCCTTCTTCTGTCATATTTTTATTCAACTTTCAGCATCCAACCAAGTTATTTTTGAGATCTGACGTATAAGACTTGCGCACATGGGGGCGCAGTGTTGGTTTTGGAAGACAAAGTTAATGGCAGGATAATTATTAGTGGCACTGTGTCTGCCAAGGACTGTGCATTAAAGTGTCAGCTAGCATGCTGCTGATTTTTCTTTTGTGTGTGTGTGTGTGTGCGCGTTTGTTTCTACTACCTTGTGGGGACCATTTTCCTGACACATGCTACGTTGTGGGGACCCACTGCTCCTTGTGGGGACTGAAGCCTGGTCCCCACAAGGAGAAACACTGTTTTTGGGTCAGGGGTCAGATTTAGGACTAAGGTGTGAATTGAGTTTTGGTTAGGGTTAGGTATGTAATGGTTAGGGTTAGGATAAGGGTAACGGTCAAGTTTAGGCTGTAGAAATGAATGGAAGGCAATGGAAAGTCCCCGCAAAGATAGCTGCGCAAACATGCGTGTGTGTGTGTGTGTCAGTTTGTGTTACTGTATGAGTGTGTCTACCTTGATCAGTACTGCCAGACCTTTAAAATGCTCCTTCTTTGCTCAGAGTTTGGTACATTTTCTCTGATGTACTTTGCTGCATGGAAGTGATTGTGTGTTAATTTGAATAGTTCTCTCTAATTTGCTGCTCTTTCATTATACCATTACTGTATAATTAACTGTATAAGGAGCCAAAATCTCCTCTTAGTTACTGATATCACAGATGAGAATTAGGGCCACTGAAAAAAAACAATTAATTCTGACATTTTTCTCCAGAATTCTGAGAGAAGTTAGAATTTTGAGGAAGAATGTCTTGGATAAAGAGCTTCCAACATGAAGCTTAATGTTGAAGGTTTTTACAAAGCGAAGGTAAACATTTCCGTCCGTAGATGTACGAAGCTGATAGATGCATTACCTTCAGCTGAAAATAAGTCATATCAAATATTGACTGAGTGACTTTGACTATAAAAGAGTCTTTTTTTTTTTTTTGCAGGATCACACCATTCAAGTGATTCTAATACTTCCATCCATAGTCGCTGTGGATTTGTTGTTTAGTCACCAACAAGTTGGTGTTTGGTCAATTTGTTGCTCTCAGTTTTACAACTGCTGTCAAAATACATTCTTTGACGAACTGTACCGTGACAACTGTGACATTTGTTCAAGTGAAAGAAAATGAGATTTGATACCCAACAGTTTCTTTAAGGTCTTTTTTTTCCTTTTCTATTTCACTGCACAATATTTTAACAGTTATTTTATCTGATCCCAAATGCAGTACGCAACTATCTTGTTCGGTTACCGTATTTCTGGTCACTTTGCATTGTATTTTCTTTGGGTTCTTTGATGAGTTATGGCGAAATAGAAACTGGTTTCTGGTCCACTTTGTCTTTTTTTGGTTTAGCTCCTCAAAAATCCCAGTGAAACTGTTTTTAGACACAACATTGAAACGAGAAGCATGTCTCAGTTTTTTTTTTTAACAGTTTTGTCATTATCCATAGCCCATAGTGGGCTGGATTACTCTCTGGTATATCTGTCTGACACTAGACATTTCAGTTTTTACCCACCATGGAGACAAAACTCTATTAGCATATTACTATATGCATCTGGAATGGTTAATATCTCACCGTTGCACTTAACATTTTACCTCCCCAAACTGCCTTTCCCCCCTGGAGCAAAGCAATCTGTGAACATGTATATTAACAGCAAATAATTTTGGGATTTTCACTGAATCCACTTCTGTATTTTATGCAAGGCTATAGCTCTGCTGTGTCTGATCCCCAGAAGACGGAAATGACTCAGTTTACATTGATTTTGACCCGATCAATGTCAAAAGTGAATCTTTTAAAAGATTTGTTTTGGTCTTTTCAGTATCAGTCATGCATCAATGGATTATTTTGACAAATGGGGCAGAAACTCACCCTTGATCATTATGAAATAAATCTGGTTTGGCAATTGGCTAAAGCTATTTTTTTTCCACATCAGTATTGCTGTTCTCCACTGTTGATGCTTCATAACATTGGTTCAAGCTTTGGACTGCATTTCCAATTAGTGAGACTTTTTAAATATGTAATTAATTATGCATAATACTTTACCCTCCCAAGCAGAGTTCAGCCTCATTTGAACAAACTCGATTCATGCATTTTTAACCAATCCGTCTGCGGCGGACAGGCTGATGGAGCAAACAGCGTAATAAACAGCATATTAAACATCATTTGATCTTGTCCCTACATATGGAGATGGTTCCACTCGTCAGTTACCTGAGTCTGATCCTCCCACTGACCTACATATAAAGGGAACAAAGGAAAAAGCGGTCGTAAAACTTATTTTTTGGGGGGTAATACAGGAAGTTCTGTATAAATGTTAGTGTAACAGCTGCTGAAAGTCGACATTGTTTCTTGAATGGTACCACATTCATGTCTTACCAGGGGCCCAGGCAAAGCCCAATTTAAACATCTACGTATGTTCACTCCATTTGACCTGACAGAGCTTGACATTTTATGACTATATATGTGCTAAGAAATACCTCCAAAGGACTTGAAGCTTCACGGTTTCCTCCAGTGTATTATAAGCCTGGTGGGCCACCAGGCTGTACTTGACCCCCCCACCAAGCATTGTTTGTTTATTTTAACATTGACAGTAAGATAGATTTATTGTTGACTCAGACGAAGGTGGTATGCACTAACTTCCAAACTATAATTCCCTCCAAATTTTTGTTACTTTTAACATTTTTTTTAAACACAGAAACATGGTATCCTAGTCCCTGTACCATCAGGCGTAACCTGTAATGCTTGTACAATGCTTGGACTCAAAACATGTTTCACCTTTTTATTTGTAAAAATTATGAAATAATGCAATTTGTTATGGTATATCTCAAAAGATCCCATATAATGCTTGACGTTGACAATATGAAAACAGTATGTCTTTTGTAGGCACAGTAGAAACTCACAAGATTCCTTTCACCATAGAAGAATCTCACTGCCTGTTTACACAAAGGCGCTCTTCAGGGAAACTGTAGCAGTTTTGTTGCGATCCAGTAGCTCATTTATGCCGCACCGGTGACCGGAGTCTCTTCTCTCACTCCGGCACTTCTCTTTTGAAAGCAGGTGTCAGGGGGAAAGTTTTCTGTAAGTGAAGTACTCAGCAGGTGTGAAAGTGCAGAACACACGGCTGTAGGATTTATTCTACACACGAACTGGCAGCTAACAAAAAAAAGCAATAGCGGATCGCGTTGTGCTTACTTACCCTGTTCAGTTTAGCACAATTCCTGATAAGTAATATGTGTTACAAGAACCCTTTTTTCATGGGAGACGGAGACGAGTTGCTGTTTACGATGAGGTGGGAGTTGAGGCTCGAAAGCACATGCAGACTCGGGCAACTTAAGGAATCATCAATTTAGTCATTGTCAGTTCTTGGTAGTCTGTATTTTTCTTGAACTCGGTAGATGAGAAATTATCCGTTGAACCCAAGGTGCCTTATTATTAAAGTGATATTAATGCATGGAAGCATGTGATCCGTCCATGTTCTTGTTCTCGTTCCCTTATTACCCGTATTACTGGGCTGTACCTGTGTGCAAAGTGTTCTCCGTCAAACACGGCCGCACATTAATCCAGTCAATAAACTATCAGCTGCTGATCAGGCGGAGAGAATCATCATAGTCCACTGTTGGGTCCCCTGGGGCTCCGCAAATTAGCACAGCTAACGTTGCTTTAAAAAAAAAAACCCAGAGTCACACTTTTTTTTTTCTTTTTTATATTACATAACTTCTACTTGGGTTCAATTCTGTGTTTTTTTTTCTTCTTCTTCTTTTTTTTGGTGTAAACAATGTCTGGGCTGAGACTTGAGCTCTGTTTTTTCCATTTCTGCCATCTCGCCGCACATAGCAGATGTCTTTGGAGCACCTGGATATGAGACAGAAGTGGGCTGATGGTACAAGAGGAGCTTGTTAAAGCTTCTATTGAATTAGTCCCAAAGGGCTCCCGGTTCTGCCGTTCTGGCGCCAATCCCTGTACTCTCCCTCCCCAGGCCTTGTGTTACCCTTCCAGTTTGCTTCAATCACATCATCTGCTTTCTGTCCATGGAACACCTGAGTATTTTTAGCAAACTCCACCGACCACTGGAGTGGCTGCAAATGATTTCTGAAGCCGCCGTTTTATCTCTTAACTGAGAAGAGGCATTTTGGTCACAAATGCCATGCCGCAGTAACTTTGGCTGAGGGTGCCAGCTGTGACTCCTGCCGTGTTCTGGGGTGTGAAGATGAGGCTGCGCGGAAATCTTCTCATGTGGCTCTTAAGGAAAGATGAGGAAAATAACAGGATAGCTTCTGTCCAATTTCAGTTTCAGTCAGATTTCAGTTTGTTGAATCGCTTTTCATGCCGCTGCGGTGGTCTTTGCTAGAGTTTAAAGAAATCTGCCAAAGACAAAATGCTTTATGTTTTCACCCTCAACGTTATCCTGTTAACATTGAGGAGAGCTCTGTCTGCATGAAAATTTCGTCGGTAGGATTATGTTCTTTAACCACGCAAAACATCAGCCTGTGTGTGTGCTCTGGATAAGTGGAGTTGATAAGTGGTGCTTTTATGCATCTATTTTGATGTGCGAAAAAAATAGCATGCCCAATAATAAACAAAAATAAACATGAGCAGAAGAAAATATGTGTTTTTATACACTGTGTTGTTTTTGCCCTTGGGAACCAAGAATCCTTCCACACACCGCTATTTCCATCTTAAAATGAACAAACAATTTTGTTCAGAGAAAAGAGACTCATTTATAAACCTGAATTTTTGCTTTAAGTTCAAGAACAGCGTATTATTAAGATCCGCGCGGTGTGTTTATGTGAGCCATTGATGTTCTGATTGGGCTGTTGCTCTGGTTATAAAGATTTTTTTTTTTGTCTCCAACAACAACCTGCATCTTTTTCAGTAAAGTATTTGCTTCAAATCTAAGTCCAGACTTTTTGCACACGTCAAATCCGTGGAAATCAACATTCACTTTGATTCAAAAATAGATATTTTATTTATCTAAAAGGGAAAGTGAATGCAGTTGTAACTCTTATTATTTAAATGTCTTCAAAAAGTTTTTTTTTGAATGGTGGTTCTGTGGGAGGGACAGATTTCTGATAGCAGTCAATATCTGCAGGCTTTTGAGGGAAGGCTATTTCTGACTGGGCAAATATGAATGTGTGCTTTTTAGAGTGGAAGGGGTAATATTTCATTTTAGTGTTAGAAGCATTAAAAAAAAACAACAACATGATTAATTTTGCTATTAACAGGGCCCCCAATTGTTTTTCTATTCTATAAACAACAACAAAAAAACTATTTTGTGGAGGGCCCCCTTCTGAGGGCTTGTCAGTCTGAGGCCCTTGGAATCGTCCTGACTTCCCCCCCCCATATGGCGCCCATGATCATGTTGCAAAGGTTTTGAAGTGGTTGCCATTTTTACCTGTTGCTGTGCTAATCAGCAGTAACATAATACAATTATACTGAAGCATTTTGTATTCATCTCCTGGTTAGTGGAGTGACAGTGGAAAAGAGCAATGTATGGTTAATTCTGGATTAATTGCTTTATTGGTTTTAGAAGCACTGTTTACTTTCATGTTCACCAATGTCAACATTGGGGCTATTTTCACTTCTTTATGACTTCTCTTGTCATAAAAATGATTAAACTCTGGTTTGCAAAATCCAGTAAACACGCACTTATGACCTTACCCTTATTAGCCTTGAGGAGCTAACTCCATACGTACTATTAGCAAACAGCAACACTGGGGTTTCTCTGACATGTTTGAGTCAGTCGTCAGTGTGTGTGTGCGTGTGTATATGTGTGTGAGCATTTCATCAGGATGTTTAATCAGTTCTTCTATGTTCGAGTCTCAGTGCCAAAACCTTTTGTCGTTCTACATAAAAGAATGCTGTTACATAATGCCTCCAGGCCTAAAATGCCACACAGCGACGTTATAATACACGCCATCTGAAGAATCATATTGGGTTTTTTTTTTTTTTATTATTTTTTTTTATTGGCATCATAAATGTGACTTTCCCCAAACGTGCTATCTGGAAAGACAAGTCATTAATTCTTCCCTCTTTTATAATCGCCTTTGTTGTGCTTTGTGGTGCACTGCTGTGTCTCAGTGCCCCATAGAGCAGACTCTGATGTAATCAGCATGTGGATGTGAAGCATCCGGACCAAACGGGCCTTCTCAAGCTTTGAGACCTAATTATACATCCAACTTCTGCTGAAAGGAAGAGGTTAGAGGACAATGATCTGGAGTCGGCTGGCGTCCAGGATTAAAAGAGAACATGAAGGAAACTGGAGGCTTCGTTTCGTCACTTGTTGCCTGATGATTCTAAATTAATTACTTTCTTATTGTTGTTGTCTCCTCTAACTTTTACCTGTTTTTCATGTTGTTTTCCAGCTTGACTGGCTCTAAACATAGAAAAGATGTTACCATAGGAACAGTTTTATTCTGTCTGCTTTGTCTGATTCACATTTACGTACTTCCTCAGCCCACAGTTTGAAAATAATTTGACTTTTGTCCTTTCTTAAAGAACTCTTGGCTATAACTGGTCAAGTAAATACCTTTTATCCTGCAGAGCTGATAGAATTAGCTTTCTGTAAATTAGTGTGCTATGACGGACTGACATGAAGGAACCAGCAGGATTCATAAACAAGAATGTTGATGACATCACAACTGCTGCCCTAAATCCTGCCTCGATATGTTAAGCTATTGATTTATAGTCTGTGCGGAAATTGAATTATTGTCAATTATTGATGAACTATTGGTGAAGAGGGACATTTCCTGAGTGGAAAGAACTCAACTTGAAAGAACTAAACGGTCAATAGACTGGACTTTGCTTATTTGTTGTTTGTGAGACATAATGGCAAATAATCAGTGGAAAATTCCGACTTTTTAAAGATTTTTCTTTAGAGCATATCTAAAATGTACAAAAGAAAATGTAGCAGTGCTACTTAGCACACCTTTGGTTGGTGTCTAGAAGGCAGCCAATCCGGCCTTGCAAACACCAACAAGGTGTTTACAAGGTGTTTCATTGATTGGGTGCAGTCCCATGAGTGAAAATGAAGCTAAGCTTGAATGTTAGCATTTGTAGTGTGACAGCTTCCACTGTGGGTATGTCACTTTTGCCCGGCGGAGGCTCTGCGTCAGGGAAGGAGGCGAGGCAACAAAATATAGTTGAGATGGTTTTATTTACACCACAGGTCACATGCACACCAACACCCATTACCCAGTGAAAAGACAAAAGCTAGCTTTCATATGCTTGGGCTATCCCAACACTCAGATAAAGGGGATAACAAAATAAAACAAAAATAATTAACACAAACCTAACACAAACAAATGGTACCAAATAATATTTACACACATACAAATTATTAACACTAATATATAAGGTCAATCAACAATTAACTTTAACTTAAATATAACCTTCAAACCATTACCCCTCTCAGTTGAAATGGAATGATCCAGCAGCTTTTTAACAGCACCTGGACATAATTAAAATAACGAACTGAAACAAAAATAATTCTATAAATAAATATATCAATAATCACTAATTAGGGATGGAGCCCCTGGTCTCCGTCACAGGGTATTAAGGCTGCAATTTGTCACTTTAAAAAAATATGTTTTTACATGTTAAAACTGTTACTATATTATGACAAAGTTGCCAATATGAGACAGATAAACTGTGAGAAAATTGAACTCCTCCACTTCCTTCCACTCCTACTATTGCAATCAACATTGCTTCTGATAAAGCAACCGGTCAGAGCCAGGAGGAAGGACTTAGCGCTGTCAATCAACTTTGTGTATGTGCTGCTTATGTGCAGTTGCCACAAAAATAATAATACAGCCCTCCTCCCCCAACTTACCATTGCAGCAAAGCTTTTTTTTCCTTCCTGTTTAGGCTGCCACTTTTTCAGTGGGCTCTCAAAATGGAAAAGTGCTGGAAGGTTTTTCTTGAGAGAAATAATGAGGTTTCTTTCCATTACCCTTTCTTTCTGCAGCCTACGCAGGAAAATTTGGAAAGAAATGCAATGAAATAGTCAGGCTTAATAGTCTTAAGTTATTTAATTTAAAATTTACACTAGTAAAATAAAAGTCAAGTGCACACACACACACACCTGCACATACATTTAATTACCTTAAATGTGTCAAGGTCTTACTTATTTTTGATTAGAATAGCTTCAAATCAAAGGTAACCCAGAGCAGACACTTTACATTGTGATCTATGAATTAAAAGAAAATTTAAATTATATAGACTGCAAAAATTAGAGGATATTACTGACATTAGTGGTAAAGCAAACTTTGGAAAAAATTACTTTGTATTACATCTTCTAGTATAAAAAATGGAAAATATTATAAAAATGAAATGTCCTTATCAAAAAGAAGATTTTAACGAGAAAAGTTTGCACTCGTTTTGGGAGCCATGGTTTCACATTGGTGCCTAAAACCTTTTTGCATCTGATTTTTCTTTTTACCGTTCATTTTCATTGTTGGGACCTGTTTTTATGCCTCCAAAAGAGGCAAACGAAAGTGGAGGATTTCTGAACTGAAGGTAACTGCTGTCTGCTGATGACCTTTTTGCTTTGCAGGTGGCCCGATGGGAGCATCGTACACAGAGACTCTCCAGGCTCTTTGGTGGCCCCTATGTGGCCTGTTGCGGTCTGGGACTCATCATCATTCTGCTGAACGTTTTCCGGAGTCACAGGTAAAACACAGGAAGAAGAAGAAAAACGATCAGGATTCTCCACTGGCGATTGCAGTGTTACGAGATTAACTGCTATTAAAATTCAACTAGACACAAAAATAATCACAAAATTTGGTATATTTGGTCGTTGTGGCAACCAAAATTCAACAATACATCCATTATGGTCTAAATGCTTCACAATACATTCAGCCTTTTACTCATTTACACACACATTCACACATTTTGCAAAAATAAACCAATTTCATTACGGCCAAAAATCCATTTCGTCCCAGCGCCAAAACGCTTCATGTTTTATTTATTGGTGGATAAAGGTTTTCTAAAACTGAGATATATCAGTAACTTTCTCTCTTAACTGTTTTTGATACTCCTTACGTTGGGGAATAATGTGCTGATTTTCAAAATCTTTAAGCATACTTTCTTTTTATACAAGTTCAAGCTACATACGTTTTTTTGGGTTTTTTTTTTTTAAATCTACTGGTAAAATTGAGTGACTGTTTCTATTTAGCATTCATAATCTTTTTCTATTAAGCCTATTTCTGTCTGAAACTAAAAGTAGGTTGATGGCCTGAAACATTTAGATACAAAGGAAGAAAAGGACAAAAATCTGAAAGAGGACAAATATTATAATTTAAATTATAAAATTTTTATGTATTTGATATTTGAATTTTTTTTTTTATTATTATTATTTCAAAGTTGGTCCCCATTTTCAACCAAAGAAATTGGGTCTGGAGGCTTTCCAGAATGGTTGTTGAAACCTTGAAAAGACAGAAAATGTTGCTGTGAAACCACAGTAACAAACCTTTCCTTTTGCTCTTAGTTTTTCAAAGAGAAATTACTCGCAAACAAAAGCTTCCTACCTTGGCCTTCACAACACGCCTCTTTGTTTTCCGCCTCGTACCTCTATTTATTTCTACAACTAGACTTTTTTTTCCTCTCTCTCTTCCTGAATGGTTCAAAAACAGCATTGAATATGTGTAGCCTTTTTTGTAATTTGCCATAATCTGGTGGAACTGCTGTGCTTGCATGAATATTCGTCTGAAAATTTTCTTACATTAGAACTGACTCATTGTCCGCTGCTATGGTGGTTCATCTATTTACAACCGCTGCCCACCTGCTCACTGCCCCCGTCTTACCAGACCCTTTTCCCCCCATCTCTTTTCTAATCCAAATCCCAGCAGTGCACCTGTCCCGAACGTGTTATTCAACAGCCTGCCCAGCAGTGGCTCTTTGTGTCTGACGTGGCACAACAACATGCACCACTTCACATTTCACTTCCTGGTCACCTTTAACAAAGGAAGTATGCCATAAGAGTCACAGCACAGACCCCATAACCCAGTTTTCTCCAATTAACCCCAAACCTAGTTTTCACTCGGGAGCCATTTTAGGGCCTCAAGTAAAATGCTGCTCCCCACATATGAGTGTAGATTACGCAAAACCTGTTCAGTTTTGCGTAATCTAAAAGTGGCTACTTACATTTGTAAAGCAGATTCAGAAAAGCTTCTGAAAATGTCGACATAAATAAGCAACAATTGATCATATTTAGCTGATAAAGCAAAAGAGACACTTTAAACCAAGTAGAAAGTGAAATGCAGTGTATTTAATTACGTCCATTCAAGATATTGAGGTGAATATCTGAAAAGTTGTAATAAAATCTGGTGGTTTGTTTGGTGGGACACTACCGGTAGACCAAGGGACGAAAGTAAGACGGGGAGTTTATGAGGGAAAGCAATACGGGATATTTACGGCACCTTCGTTCATCACGCTCAGAAACTCATCTACCAGCCATGTACTGCCGCAATGATTTCCGCCACCCATTTGTTCAGACCGAGATGATATAAAATTTATTGTGCGGTTTGTCTGTAAAATCAAATCTAATTTAATTCAGCAGCAAGGCATTTCAAAGTGCTTTACATAATTAACACAGTCATGCAACAGATAATCAACAATCAAAAACTACATTAAGTGCCATAACAATGCAAATAAAACATTTTTAATATTTAACCTACAAAACTGTTAAATTTAATATTCAACCTAAAGCTACACTTACCCTTGAACCACCACTTTAATTGAGCTCATGACACACTCCACACACACATAAATACATTTGGCGAAAGCATTGGAAATGGATTAATTTTGTGTCTTGCACTTTTCTATGCAACTATCAAGAAATGCACATCTTGTCAGTTACTTCAAAATTTCTGCATCGTTAAAGTGTCGTGTTGCTCTGAGCTCCAAAACAAACTGAATCCCAGCAGCAAATCCTCCAGAGTTCAGTGCTTAATATGTTCGGAGGTAACATGTTTTCAAAAAGTAATCGCCAAAACAGAGCACCTTTTAAAGCAGTCACCGACCCCTTTGTGCGCTTTCGATCTGAGCACCAGAAAGAAAATGAAAATGCTTTTACTGCACGACTGCACTTACACAATCCACGACCCTCGCATCATCCGGAGAGAGCAATCAAGAGTGACGTCAGGCAACTTTAAAATGCACTCCGGTAAACAAGCACTCTCTTTTTCCCTCTGAATTCAGCGAACACACTTTCACACACAAAACAGAACATTCATTAAGAGGAGACTGTGGAGAGTGATGGAAATGTAGCTCTGGTCTTTTGGCAGGGTGTCCACCTGCTGCAGGTCTGCAATTTGTTCTTTGCATCAAAGAGAGAGATTCCACTTGTTCAGTCAAGAAGTAGCGGCGTGTGTTTGATCTGCAGTGCTTATGCAGTGTTCAATCTCATGTCAATTAATTATTTTAGAGGTGGGTGTTAATTGAGTGGATATGCAGTGATGGAACAAGGTGCACCTGCTTCATTTCTGAGGTTCTTTAAAAAGGCAGTATCACGCAAAATTGACTTTTTTTTTTTTAGCTTTACAAGTTATAATGTTATTCTCTCATCAAAAATGTACCTGCAATGTTGCCTTGATTCTTTTGTGGATATTTGAGTAATTCTTGAATCCACCTCAGTCAGCTCCTTCAGACTAGCCAGCAGCAATTAGCAAATACCTGGTGTAATTGCACATCTGCTGAGCTCATGATACAAGCTGCTTCTCAGTGCAACAGTGTTGAAAGCATTGTTAAAGGGTAAACAGAGGAGCCATGTTGTAGTGACTTCCTAGAGGTGGAGTTTCAGAAAGGGCAGGAGTTTCTTAAAGAGACGGAGGCCCAATTTCAAGGCATTAAGTTAAGAAGTCAAATTTCTTTTAAGTCATATTTCATATGTAGAGCATTTTTTATAACAACTGCTGGTAACTTAACTACTTGTACTATAAAATGGCACTATGTGGAAAATGCATAATATTCCCTCTTGTAGATGGACTGGGAGAAGGAAATTTATTATGTTCTACATGAAAACATAATTTTACCATCAGTAACTTCCTAAATGCAGACTTGGACAATGGAAACTGCTTGCAGTGGCTTGATTTGACTCTGTTTCAGTGTATGAGATGGACTTCCACAGTCATATTAAAAGGACTTTCCTTACATAGTTTACCAAATAGAGGTATTGAATCTTCCTAATGATTTGGAGCTTTGTGGACACTTTGCGGTGGCCCAGAAGGATCAACAAAATGGAAAAGCCACAACACAACAACTTTCTTCATTTTGGCTCCAAAATTTGTTTGCCAAAATAATTATTCCCTGCTGTTTGCTTTGGGGAATTTATCAAAATAAGAGTAGGGATGTTTGCAGATGTAAACACAAAACCACAAACAAGTCTCTCTGGGGTTTTTTGAGTTATATACAGATTCTGAAAGTGCAGGTGGAAAGCTTCCTAAGGATGTCAAACACATGCAAATCGAAAATAAAATGAAAAAGACGACTGGCACATTGCAGTTAACATGAGGGAGAGGACAGCCCTTAAAGTTGTCCCCAGACCTGCCGAGCAACCTGGGGATGCTGACTAGTTGATGTAAATTTCTGGTTATCACTGTGAGTACTTCACTGGTGACAAATACACTCTGAGTGGCTATGGTGTAAAAATAGTGTTTATGGCCCCAGGAAAATTGAGTGCTTTAGCAATATTGAAGCAAAAAGAAAATGAATCTAAAATAACTAATGAGCAAGTCATTTATTCTGTTCCACTTCATGCTGGATGTGTCAGTTTGACATGACGTCGAATCCCTTCAATGCTTAAGGCCCTGAGGAAGGGTTGGACGAAATAAACATCCTGCAAAGCACAGTTACATAAAAAAGAGCGTGTTGTATTGATCCTTAAAACGTGCATACAAACTGCAAGCTACTACTGAAAACACATGAGTAGTGCTATATAAAATCTTTTCTATGAATAAAATAAAAAGGATAAACATTTTCTGCTTATTTTATTGCAAATTGCAAATAGAACATCGTTCCAAATCACTTCTATTAGAAATCTTAAGTGAAAGCTATTATTTATAATCTCACTTTGCCTTAACAAGCACACTGTCTTTTGACACGCTAGTCGTCTTCTCATTAATTTTCACAACTTTGCTAACTGCTAGTCCAATGATATCATACTGGACTAGCAAAACAAACTTAGTAGCTGGTTCCATGTTTGATTAGTTTGCTGATTTTTATTTATTTGGTTCGTTATATTTCACCAAAACCACTGGGGATTGATCTTGGCATCAGCAGTATTCAACTGAAGAAAGCGCTTCAAATGAACACATTCATGACTTCGCTTCACGTTGTTGATCCTTTGAACTAAGTCATGCTGTTTCGTAGATGATGAATCTGACGTAAGCGCACCTGATCATGTGTTTCAGTCAGGATCAGAAGATGCGCATGGCATTTTTACAAAGCAAACTTTGGATATGTTATCCAGAAAACAGTCAAGCAAGGACAGCTTGGGCGCAGCTGTGTCTTTATTTTGACCAATTACTGATATCTTCTTGCTCTAACCCCAAAGTCTTGTAGATTTAGTAATTATATAACATTACCACAGTAAAATTTGAATGCATTTATTATTATTATTATTTTATTTATTTATTTTACATACGAAGATTCCGGCCAGAACCTTTGCAGTTCTGGTGTGCCTGTAAATCTGATGCACAAGCAACATCCACAAACAGCAATGGACGACGGAGCTGCTTCTCTTTGCCCTCTGGGGGTTCATTTTTGCTTCAATAGACAATCTTAACGATCAGTCCTTAAACTGAAAATGTTGTTTTTCGCGATGCTTCTTTTGCATTCCCTGATTGTCTATTGTAAGTTTTGTAAACTGCTTTATGTAGTTCACACCAAATTGCATAACTTTCTTTTTTTTTTTTTTTCAGTTTCACCTGACTGATGATGTCTTTCAATGTTAATATTCAACAAAGGAGGCTAAAACATGGTTCGCTGTGTCAGTATAGAACAGTAAATAACGTTATGCCTCTTCTTTGTTGCTGTGCAGTATGACAGTGGTGATGAAGACCCAGGCCAGATGGGAGCTGATGGAGCGGACAGATGTTTTCTACGTGGGGATTGCCCTTATAGTGATGGGAACGGTTCTGGTGGTCAGCAGTTTTCTCGCTCTGGGCTTCACTGGGACGTTTTTAGGTAAATCTCAAGTAGTTTCTGACAGTAAATGCCGAGTGTAACGGCACACATGTTTATATAAAAAATATCCATGTGGACCTGATGGTCCACATGTGAGCTAAGAGAATGCAGTGCAACATTCTGTAGCACAACTGTGATACCAAAACTAACACAGTGGACTCCCCTCTATCACTAACTTTCACTCCTTAGAAAAATGAAGATTTTAGCTATTTTGACTTTTTATTTTATTTAAAAACTACAACAATAATTGTCATAGCCTCCATTTTTAATCAACATTAACTAAACAAAAGTGGGTAATAATTAACTGTATTGTTTAAGAGCTCTAATATTTATTTCCAGCTTGATTTTTGAATGTACTTTCACTTACTATTCTCCCTATTATTATTCATGCATTCCATTTACTTTCCCTGATTACTAATTAGCTTATTTCTATCCTAAGAAAATCTCGTTTGTTTTAGTTTGACAAATGCATGTCAGTGTGTTCTGTGCGAGTCCTTGCTCATTGTGATGACTTTCTGTCTTGTCCTGCTGAAAACATTCTGGCATCGTTGCTAACAAACGCAAGCGCTGCAACAATGACTGCTTGCTAATTCTTGAGATGTAGATTGTAGGTCAGGGACCAGAGTGGGAGAGACTCATAAATGACCTGGACTGAATGTCCCATGCCTTTCCTGCCTCGCACATGTCCGTCACTGGGTTCGGACAGAAGAACCAACAGAAGGGGACAGGAGTCCTCCGTGTTTGCATCTCTGGGTCGCAGCATTTAAAATGGAGATTGGAAGGTGTGGGGGAGTGGATGGCACAAGAGAAGATGTCTCAATTATGCACTGCAGCCATCATTTAAATATCTACAGAAACAAGTGCAGGTGATTGTGAATGAAAGAATGAAAGCAGTTTTTTTAAAAAAAAAAGGTTTTATTTGTCCTGGTGTAATTTATGGCGGTTTTAGGAGTAGAAATTGCGTACCCAGTAAAAGGTGGCACATGTGGAAAGGCAAATGGTCCAGCCTTTTAGCTTGAAGCATGATGTCTCGTACTCCAAGTGGTGAGTCATTCAAGAATAAAAAGGCTCTGTAATTTCAGGAACACTCGTGAGCCAAGTCAAAGTATAACAGACAAGGTGGGGCTGAAACCAGAAGTTTGCCGACAGAGAACAAAAGAGCAACACGTGTCCAAAAAGCTGAGGAAAGTGGACAAGTCAGAACAGAAAGTATCCATAGGCAACGATTCAGATTCTTTCATGTCTCGATGGGCAATTCATTGTACAGCAAGCCACAATAAAAACATCAACGCACCAACAATTCATTTTTATCTATAGGTCATGGTACTAAATTCCACTGCTTCAGCCAGTGGTGGTTAAAAACACGAAAGCTGTTGATGCTGCTGTTTGTTGCATGAAGCTGCACCTCAATTCTGAAGAGAATTTCACTTGAAAAGATAAACACGAAGGTCTGTTGGCAAAATGAACATGAAATATATATATTTTTTCTCTTTTTATCATCTTATGAGGAAAAAGCCCAAACTACAAGATGGAAAACAGAAGAAATCCTGAGATTGAGATCAGATTAAAGTCAGATATAAACCCCAGAATTGTGTGGAGAAATTCTAAATTAGGAGGAAAGCAGTCTGAATTCTGAGATGCAAAAAAAAAGTAAAAAAAAAAAAAATCTGACATTAAAGACACAATTCTGAGATAAAAATCTCAGAATTGAAAACTGAGATTGAAGTCTGAAATAAAAGTTTTGAAAAAAAAAAAAAAATTCTGAGGAGAAAAAAAAAAAATCACAATTCTGATATAAAAATCTGAAATTTGCTAATTAAGTCAGAATTCAGAAATAAAAGTTTGACCTTAACTCAGAATTTTGTGGAGAAAAAAATTAGTATTGTGAGAAAGAAGTTATAATTCTAAGATGGACAAAAAGTAACAATGATCAAATTAAAGTCTGGACGCTCGAATTTAAGAATTGTGATGTTAAACCCAGTATTGCGAGACAACACTTGACAGAGTGCTTTATGGTTTATGCGCATTATTTTTCCATTTGTGAACAAATTATGATGTGAAATATCATAATTTGTTTTGTGCTCCTTTTGACTTCACATGCTCGCGTAGCCACATTTGATGCAAGTCTCTGATCATCACAGGCTGTCAGCCCCATTCCCTCTAAATCCCCTTCTGTTTGCCGGATTACCAATCCGCCGCTTTGTTCTGCATCTTCATTCAGGACATGTTCTTCATTAAACGAGTGACCTGAAGAGTCGAATTGCACAACGGGAGCAAAGGCAACTTTCCAGTTTAATTGAAGTCAGGATGCTGCTTTATTGGCCGCTTTTTTTATATACTTATAGAACAGTAAAGCGGCAAAAACAACATCGTTAAAGTCGCGATTGGCTCCCGGATCTGAATGAAATGCCACTTTGCGGGTCAGAACAATCGAGGCTGGCTTTATTGTGGGAATCTGGGCGTCCGCTTAATGCAAAGCAGTTACACTTATATATTCACCTTTCTTTTGCGCGTTTTCTGTGCTGTTAAAAAAAAAAATGAAAAGAGCATACATAATGAAAAGGCGTTATGTAATTCCGACATTACCGGCCTCCGTTTGACAGAAAACAGGGCCAGCAGCAACAAATGCGTAATTCAGTGGCTTTTTACCTGCTGCGTGTGTGTTTGCGTGTGTATGAATATTTCTACGTAGGTGGACAGGGGAGGCGTAAGAGAAATATTCAAATGTGCACATCCTGTTGCCCTTATCGCACCAACTGGGTCAGACAGCATTTGTGTTTGTCTGGACACAACACCGGGAACTTATTGCATAGCAAAATGTGGTGGGTGGACGAGCCGCAGTGAGGAGTGTCCTAGTTCAGCTGACCTCATGTCCCAACGACGCTAACCGCAAATAAACATCTGAACTAACTTTATCTTCACATGACTGACTTAGAAATGCAATCTCTGCTGTTAAAGCTTTTCATTCTTTCACTTTATTTTGATTTTCCATGAAGAAGTTAGCAGCCAACCGAATTGTGTAAAATGTCAGATGAGAAGCAAAACATGGCAGATTAATAAAAACGTAACTGGGATGCAGTTTAAGGCTTAGAGCAACACCTTTAGGTTGGCCTAATGTCTGAAAGTGATTCTGAATAATGTTCTTTTCTAGCCTATCGTATAAAAACATGCAATAAGTCTTAAGCATAATTTCCAAAGATGAGCCTCATTTTTAAAGCGCGGGACTTTCCGTAACCGATAGAAGAAGAAAACGCAAAAGGATAAAACGCAGCAACTTTATTGCCTTCTTTTGAACTTCTTTGAAAGCCTGTTCAGGTTGGCAGCAGATCTGTCTCCTTACCAGAGTAGCTGCCTTTTTAGACGCATTCCTGCTGAACACTTTCCAGCTGACCTGTAAGGCCATCTAGGTTTATCATGGGTCATAATCGGTCAGCAGACGATTTTCCAATCCATCTCTAATTAATGCCAAGTAGAGATGGAGCGTATGCGCACACACAAACACACACAAAAACAAACACATAAGAGAAAATAATGTTTCCAGAGTCCTGGTAGCGTAATAAATGTAAAACTGTTTTTATGTTATCATCACCATTAAAAATACATTTGATGGAATTCGACGTTCAGTCAAAACATCAGTCCAGTCGAACGTTATTGTCATTTAGCTGTTTCATACATCTGTTTGTTTTAAAGAAATTCTCTAATCCAATGTTTCTGTTTTTTGTGGAGGCGACTACTTTGGCATACTGATGGATGAGAAGGTGACCGGTTTCCCCTTCAGCGTCGTAGAGAGCCCGATGTATTGGGGCAGCACAGCCAACTACCTCGGCCTCGCGCTCATGTAAGTAGATGCTGCCGGTTTTCTGCCGACGGATTTGTTGCAAGCAGTTCGCCGCTAATCGCCACCTTGACGGTTTGTCGCCCCGAGACGACGAAACCCCAGCAGAATTGATGCGTTTGGCCCGGGCAGAACGGCATCGGCGCACGTCAAACGGCGTTCTAAATTAGGAGAGTGCACGCATAATCGATGAACTCCCAACCTAAAAATGGAACATGTTGTTGTTCTCCGAGTTGCAAATCACAGCTGAAAAACGCAGCAAGGTAAAATAAGTTTTACGTGTGCCCCCAGTCTCCATGGCAACTGTGACAACATGGCTCGGAGATTAGAGTGTGTGGTTGCTTGGCAAGCTTTTATGGAGTTGATGAACCAGACTAATAAAAGCTGCGAGTCTCCTTCTTCTTTTCCCCTCTCTCTTCTTCATCACTTTTTTTCCCCCCCCTCATTGCTGTTAAGACTGGTCTGGATTAGGGTCGCTTTCTTACACCTCTACTTCATTTTGCTATTTTCAAACTGACTTGCTCGGTCGATTTTAAATGCAGTTGAAATATAACTAACAAGCTAACAACAGTGCTAGACGAAAAAGCTACATCAATCTGATGGAGTGTCAATTACAACAATGCTTTTTTTCGTGTGCTTATGGATTTTTAAGTTGTAGCAACAACAAATTCAAACAAACATTGAGTTTGTTGTTGCTACAATGAATCTCAATTCTCATCATGCTAAACAAAGTCCACAATAACAGGCAACGAGAGGATAAACGGCTATTCAAATGGTGAGAAAATAAAGTCACTGTAGTCGGAAAAATGTCCTTTCTGTAACACAACATTGGCCGGTTTTTAAATTTTGCGAATAGCCTTATTAGTGATTTTAGACATCTTTTCCATTCTATAAAGACATCGAGTCTGCACAGTTTTGTGGTCGGTAGCACGGTTGCCTTGCAACAAGAAGGCCCTGGGTTTGCATCGTCTTTCTGAATAGAGTTTGCATGTTCTTCATACACGTGTTTCTATCACTACCTAAAGTCCTCATTGAATTCATTTTCTAAATCATGTCATCACTAATAAAGAATAACCTTTAGGATCTGTTTACTTCGAGTGAACGGTCTGAGGCTGCAGAAAGATAAAAGCCTCTCCGTTAGCCCTCGAAACCCTTCGGTTTTTTCTCTCCTGTTTGCGTGAACTAGTCACTAAATGAACTCACACCTGTTCGAAAATGTACTGAAGATGTTGCATTAAGACAAGCCAAACAGGACGGTGTGTATAAAATGGAATCTAAATTTAGCTGCTTCATGTTTTTCCATTTACTGACTAAATATTGGATTTTTCTTTTTTTAGATCGTGTCAACAAACTGTTGAAGTAGATTTTTATTTTTTAACAAACAGCTATTAGTACTAACATGTCCAGTAAACAATAATTTTCAGAACTGTCTTTGCAGTAATCTAATTTTATTTTCAAAATGTATGAAATGTTTTGTTAAAATACTTCATTTGTAAGCAGAAGCGTTTTGTAATTCATCTGTTCTGTGGTGACACTTCGAAATGTGGAGCATCTGGTGAAGCCTTATGGCATCAAACAGACATCATAGCTGATAAAATGCATCTCATTAAAATGGATCTGTTATTAAAAGCCTTATTCACAGCAGACTCTCGGGAACTATAACACAATAAAGTACATTCTAAATTGGCTTGTAGTTTGTACAATTAAGTCCATAATTACTCAGTTTTCCAAAAGATTTATGTTAATGTCTGGGTGGCTCTGTGATGGACTAGTGAACATTACCCTTTGCCTGTCGTCTATACCTGCATGAACAAGCAGATGCAGACGATGGACGAATGAATAATGGATTCAGGAGGTCACAAATGAGAGCTTTGGTCCAAAGAGGCAAATCAAGCATAAAAACATCAGAGAACCTAGCTTTATAGTATATAGTATTCAAATGTGATGGTGTGGAAATTCTACAATTACCTTTGGTCTTTAGTTGTCGTGCAACTAAAGTAGACCCTTCACTCTACTTTGCTCCTTTTTGAAAGGTTTACTTTATTAAAACCGTCTTCACCGAGTGCATTACAACCGCGGTCAGTTATATCAGACACATTCATCATTTGGTGGGGCATGAGGCCTCTGAGAGACACAGAACAAAGATGCTCCCTGTCTGAGAAGATCACTCTGCGCTCTGGGCCACATCACGCCCTCAAACTCTGGGCTGCCATGTCGGTGCGCAGCTACATAAGCACCGTCTTGACTGGGAATCTGATTGGCTGGAGAAGAAGGAGTGTTTTGTTTTGATAGTATTGTATTGATAGTATTGATCAGCGCTAGTAAATCACTGTCATTTTGACATCAATGGCAATTGCCTTTTTGGTGTTAAAATGTCCCGCCGGGTATAGTTGTTTTTCTTGTTGGTGGTAGATCTTGAGGTCATTAAATCTGGAAATTTTCCATTTCTTTCCCGATAAATAAAGTAACAAGCAATGAGTAAAGATCGTTTTGCTCCACTTGCCATTTTGTACCGTTGTAGTTTTGCTTGATTCTTATCCAACTTATGCTTCTCCATAAATTCTGAAAGAAAAACAGAAATGTCAGCCAACTTATGATCATCGACTGGTTGACGTGTTCAGACACTACGTATCATCACATTCTTAAAATAATGGCCTGAGTCTTTTTTTTTTTTTTTTTTGCTAAAAGTGTGACTTTGGGGGGGAGAGGTGAGATCCTCCACCTAAAAAATATCACCATTGGCTAAAAATAACTGATGGTGATGACTGTATGTTCATTAATGTTCTAAAACATTCTTTTCCATAAAAGAGTTATATGAGATTACTTATACCAAAAATAACTTACAAATCAATGGGAGAATAATAAAATTCTAATGTTACATTTTGCTAATTTGCCTTTCCCCACAATGGGAGTTCTTTTTCTGGATCAGGTGAGAATGAGCTTGCACTGAGAATCACACCGAGTCACACAGCGCGAAAGAAAATGAAAGGGGCAACTTTTAAATAGTAATTCCCCGTTGCCAGTTCCTCGCTGCTTTCCAAGCGGAAGGGTAAATTGATGGAGCGTTTCTCTCAGCTAAATGGACGTAACGTGGCACATTCAAGTCAACCGGCGGTGACCAGGTTTGGTCATAATATTTGTAGTAACAAGAGTTTGGAAGTGGGTCAGTAGCACAAAGAAACCATGAAAAGAGGACCGCTGACTCATGGCGTCAGATTGGTCCGTCTGCATGAGTGGGAGGCGAATGTTGTGCATAACATCTGAAGCCGATTGAGAGGAATGTAACCGCAGCTGTTCCATCTCTGACACAGAAATCAAAGTCATGTGAAAACACTTAAAAAAAAAAAAAATCTTTATGTTTCACAGCACAGAGACAAGGCAGATAGTCAGTCCTAATTTATTGACCGATCACCTTTATGTCACAGGGCTTGTGTATTTAGATTTATATAACATTGTCAATTTTATCTGTACAAGTGTAGGGACAAGTTAGAGCATTTTTCTCAATGAAAAACATTTAAATTACACAGACGTTAAATTCACACAGACGTCATCTTCCAGTTTAGTGCTCTTGCCGATAAACTCAAACCTGGCAAATATGCCGGACTGTTGGTGGCAGTTTATGCACATCATCCCAAACCTGGAGGTTTCTTCTTTTCAAAAGGGAGTGATTCCTCTTCACAGTCACTTCAGTCTTGCTTGGGATTGCATTGAATTGTAGATTTGACGTAATCCACTGGTCACTGGAAGTAAACCTTGTGTCTTGCTGAGCAAAAACACAAAATCTTACCAAGTATTTATTTATTTTTTTTGGTCTAGTTTCTAGTGCAAATATCTTGGCAAGCTTGAAATGCCTAGTTACAAGTAACTGTTTAGCAAGCTGTAGAGCAGGGGTGTCAAACTCCTGTCCTCAAGGGCCGGTGTCCTGCAGCTTTTAGATGTGTCTCTGCTGCACCACACCTGACTAGGATAATTGGGTCATTAGCAAGGCTCTGGATAACTTATCTACACAAGGAGGATGTAATTAAGCCATTTAATTCCAGTGTTTTGTACCTGTGGCGCAGAAGCAAAGCACAACCCATGTGTTGAGGCCTTATTCCCCGTGGCGGTGGTTACAGGTTAAATTCCCGGCCTGGTGACATGTGCCTCTCTCATTGCGTCTTCAAATTCCTTTAGTTCCTGCACCTCTGTTGAGGCATCGTACTAAACAGAGGTGCCTGCTTCCCCTTCACACTGCTGGTTGAGGGGAAAGTGGCAGAGCTACAAAAAGTTACATGGCTGCATCCCAGCAGTTTTGCTGTTCCCATGTTGGTAGACCCCTTTTGGGTTCCATTACAAGAGTCTTGATATTTTACTGCCAATTCTGCTTCAAACTAAAGGGAATAACAGCAACTGGATGTAGAGTTTATCATCTGCTTCTGACCGTAAAGGTGAACTTTGGGGGTATTAACAGGCAGTTGATTGGTGTTCCTTGTCCTCTGCGAAATCCATACACTATGAGCCTTGATGACTTTTGTTTATGTCTGTACAATCTGAGAAGAGGACACATGACATGCCGCAGCTGACTGATGACA
This sequence comes from Poeciliopsis retropinna, assembly GCA_010277075.1. Classification (NCBI taxonomy): domain Eukaryota; kingdom Metazoa; phylum Chordata; class Actinopteri; order Cyprinodontiformes; family Poeciliidae; genus Poeciliopsis; species Poeciliopsis retropinna. The sequence goes on along the minus strand of VMRM01000023.1, from coordinate 12,117,735 downwards.
GTTGCAGATTTAGGGAACATGGATAGAAACACAGCAGAGCCTGATCTTCTGTCACACGCTTGGCCTGGATGTTGTGCAGGAGAGCATTGGCTGTGGACATCTTAATGTTTGTGTTAGACAAGGAGCCATTGTGTTTTTGGTTTGCTGATTTTGGTTAGGGGTTTCTGCAAAGATTACTTTGTTTGTTATTATGACCTTTACCCACACTAAAGCAACTTTCAAAGTCGTTCTGCTTGTGCAATTTATCTGTGAAACCAGTTACCATGCCGACCTCGTGCCTCTAGTGAGTTGGCTGACCTGTCACCTACTAAAAGCATCTGCTAAACCGGTGACCAGCTAACCCTGTTAAGGTATCGCCAGCATCTAATTTATGACGAGTAAGCTGATTTCGGCCATCTTAAAAAAGCTTCAGTATTAAATTACTTTCTTGGAAAAATAATTCAACTGTCATGCAAATTGTGAGTTAAATAAAAAAATGTAACAAAAGAAGGGAAAAAGAAAAAAAAAAAATCCGAATTAGGCGTGTTTCCATTTACTGGTTTGGTGCGCATCAACCAGGCTATGCAAAACGTAATTTCGTCTACACGTGGCTGCACTAAACAGGATGTAGAGGTTGGCGTACATCCCTACATCAATCCTCGTAGTTGGAGGTTTGACCTTGATACATCACAATGCGCATAAAAACACCTTGATGGAAACACAGTTAGTGAGACCCGTTTGAGACGGGACATTGGTACTCCATGTCCACTCCATAGAAGTGGCTGGAAAATCAACCTAAGAGTGGTTAAACAGCTCACCCAAAAAGTCACTAAAGAGCCCAGAAAAGCATTTAAGGAACCAAGGTAGCTTTATTCCTAGACTCCAGGAACAAATAATCTTTAGTGATAAAAAAAATGATGATACCGTGAATGCGTTTTGTCAAGTGATTCATTACAGACCACAAACTCTTCAAAGAATGTGATTTTTTTTTTTTTATTTAAACTATTCCTTTCACTTCTTGCTCCGTGTTTTTTTTCAATGTCCACCTTGTTGCTCGAAATAGTTCCAGATGTTTTGAGTGAAAATGATTTTACAAAATATGAAGCATACTGTACTCTTCTTTTTTTTTTTTTTCATTTATTCAAAAACTACGCTTTTCAAATTACATCACCTCTCTCCACAAAAAGCTGTTTACTTTGGCTGATATAATGCTGTTTTATAACTAATGGTTTTTGCACTTCAGTCACACCTGTCCATTATGAGTTAGACATTTTTTTTTTTGTCACTGAATTAATTTTTTATTTTTTTTATGCGGCTGCATTCTGATCACTTCCACATGCACATAAAGACCTCGTCGTTCCATCTAAATCTGTGTCACATTTCTCATCTGCAACATGTAGGACAGGTGGTTCTCTGTCTTTTCTTGTCTATGTGTCCCAGTGAAGTTAAGTAGGAATCTCCTTTTGTCTCAGGGATGTCGTCACACCCTCTTATCTTACTTCTGTTTCTCTCTCTGGTTCTGTCTCTAGTGGTGCCAGTCCTGTTGGGTTAGTCCTTACTGCCATCGTGGCCCTGGCTTACAAAGTGGCCATAAGATTCGAAGGGTAAGTCTCAAAAGCTTTCTTGTCATTTCTCACGAATGAATTAGAGTTATTAATATTTGTATCGGTTCTGATGTTGAAAAACAAAATCCTGGATGGGGTTTTGTGATGATGTGCCTGATCCATAAGGGCAGAATAGCCAATATTTGTGTTCCAAAATTCATCATAATCAGAGTTTGACATCAATTTAAATGTCATAAACCGTTAAAATTTACCATATTTTGAAGAAGCAACGCCGTCTGTGCATTTTCTGGCATGACATCGGCATCCACCTGCTCAGCTGCGTTGTTTCAGGAGATGTGGAGGGAAAAAAACCCCCAGCTGATTATCACACCAGGCTTTATTGGGTGTTCACATGTGTTTATTTTGGTTTTGGACAATGAATTGAAAGTTTTAAGTAAGCATATGGTACACTAACATCTCCCAACACATCACTCAACCCACGCCGGTAAAGTAAGTTAAAAAAAAAACAACACTTCAATAATGACATTCACCATAAAAAAACAGGTGAAAAAAAAAAGCAATGTCCTATTGTTCTAAGATATGATTCATAAGTATTTTGAAATCATTTGAAAGTTCGTCTCCACAGAAAATAAGTAGCAACAAAACTGAACAAACCAGCCAGACAATATTTCTAGAAGTGGTACGAGGGGCCTTGTACAGGTGTGGGTGTATGTAAGGCTTGCTGTAGGTTTTTATGTATCTCATATTTCAGAGACGTCTCAAGGACTGACGTGGGTTGGCAGGCTTCTGAAATTTTCTGTTGGCTGAAGAAAATTCCCTGCTGTACCGAAAGTGTTGCTTCGGGTTACTGGGGGCTTTTGAGAAGAAGCTGCATCCGTCGATTCAAACACAGACGGACCTGCGTGTTTTCAGTCTCGCAAAAGCATCTACACCCCCGGGGCATAAAAAGAAAACGAAATAACCTCAGTATATCTCACAGTTATCTCAAAGTATATCTCAAAGGCAAGATTTAAGAAGGACTGTGATTTTCTGTATTATTTGCTGCTACATGCAAACTGAAGATGTGCAGGTACCAGATGTAACCACACGCTGCGATGATGAAGGGAGCCGTGTGCTATATCTGTCTTCTGTCTCAATAGTACTATTAGTTAAGAGGTGTGTGTGTGTGTGGCTAAGGGAATATTACCTCACACAGTGATTCAAGACGGTAAGAATCACCAAGGCGAGAGAGCCAGGAACCCAGCAGAGAACTGGTGGTGATGAAGTGAATGCCGAGAGCCGAGTCAGCTCAGAACCGTCATAAATCTAGGAGAAAACAGGTGATGATTAGTCAAATGCTGGTTAAAAAATATGTTTTTATACCTCAGGAATTTAAAGAGCAAGGATTTCTGTATGTATGTGGGTGGCAAAAGTAGGTCAATGTTTCTGTTTAGTTCAGAGTGACCTTGTCAACCAACACAGCCATAGAAACGTGTAACGTTATCTCCTTGAGTCCTGAATGTCATCTGGAAGAATACGATGTTCTCTTGCTGTAACCTCAGAGTCAAGAATTCTTTTGCTCGAGGTTCAAATTTCTTTACTAAACTCCTGGTTTTATTTGTCCAGAACTAATCAAAAAAATTACAAACTGCATCTAAAACCAAATATATAAAAAAAAATTTAATCTTTCATCCTAATAAAATATTTTTTCTTGTCCATTGCAAAGTAATTTTATCCATAAATCTAAAAACATGCCGAAGTCCTTCAACCAAAATAGTTTCCAAAGTAGTTCTGCGGTTAAATGACTCTTCACAGATCAGCATTCGGCAGAGTAAAAATGGGCTTTCTATTTTCAGAATGGAATTTTAAAACACCATTAATCCTCTTGACTGAACTCCCGCAGCTTCAGTGCAACGTTGTTGGATGATAAAAGTAAATATCCGTTTAAACAGTGCAGAAATTTGACTTGTGGACAAAATCGGTAACATAAATGTGACTGAATCTGTAAAATGACTTTGAGTTTTGATCTTAATCCAAGTTCTCTAACAGCGACAGTGTTTTCTGATTACATAAGTAGTGGTTTTTATTAACTGATGTATCAAAAATAAAATCAGGAGTTTAATTAGAGGAGCTCTTAGTTGTTAAAAAGCACGAGCTGTTGATGAACTGTTTCAGTCCAATTTATTCGCAGTCTGTCAGACATGTCAAGCAGAGCGGTTCGCTTTAGAAATCTGCCTCTGTGCTTTCTCCTCGTCTTTCTTTTGAGGCTCTTTTTTGCAAACGTTAAAAGTTTTCTAGTTAGTACATTTTATGTTACTGGTTGTGCAATGTGACCTACATCTGCTCTGACCTACTTCTGAACATCTGAGCTCTCAGAAAAGCAGTTAAAATAGAAACCTCTCGGTAAGGACAAATACAATGAGTTTCTGCCACTCGCCAGGTAACTTACAGACGCATCACATCCAGCTGTTTGATGTAAATCACAAACTGAGATATAATGCAGGCACACTCGTGATATAAAGAAACCACCTCGAAAAATGGGTCTAGATCTAAGTCAGGTCTGGTGTGTGAACCTCGTTACTGTGCCTGACTAAAACTGACCTTCACATCTTCCCACATTGCTTTGGGGGAATGATTTCGGTTCATTGAGGTTTACAGACGATCCTCAATCTCTCTTGAGGGCCAAACCAAGCACTTCTACCAAGGCTAAGGTCTGGAGTTTGATTGGACTGCTGCAACAACTCGACTCTTTTGTTTTTGAGCCATTCTGCTATGGTTTTGTTGATGTGCTTAATGTCACTGATGACCCTGTTTTGTTCTTCTGTCAGATAGATTGGCTCACATATGGCTCCAGATTACTTTGGTCAACAGAATGGCTAGAGAACAGGCCCAGCTTGTCATCTGTGCAACACCAGGCTTGACCCTTGGGATGACGTGTTTGTGTCTGGTTTTATTCCAAACTTGGCATTTTGTATTAAAACCAAACATCTCTACTTTGGTTTTACCTCTGCCAAGCTCTTCCACCTGAACCAATAGGACAATTCAACTGCTTGGGGACTATTTGACCTTTGAGGGCTGACATGGTTTTAGGCAAAATACTGCAGAACCAAACAAATTGACACAAAAGTGTCACAATTTGCACAGAAAACCTAAATAGAACCCTCTAAAACCTATTTACAGTTCATTAACTAAGACATCGACTTTGAGGTTAGCTATATTTTAACTTTTTTGTAAATCTGGAGCTCTACAGGAGTGGTCTTTTTTTTTATTTATTGTTTTTTACCATGACTGTATATTTGCTACTACATTCTAGCTCATATATGCACTTTGTCTAGCAATCACAAGCTCATATTTACGTGTCAGAATATATGTGTGTTTGCCCAGTGTACCAAGACTCAATGAACACGGAGCTCTAATCTACATTCCTTATGAACACACCAAAATAACACGCAAAGCCATAATAAATAAGCTTAGAGAAAATGTGAATACTGAGCAATAAATTACTTATGCCTGTTTCCTTCCTCGTCAGGGTGACCTTGTTTGTTTAACTCACATCCTCTGAACATCAAGCAGCAAAGGCGAGGACATGTGAAATGTTGGTTAAAAAAACACTTTGTGAATATTAAATTGGACGTTTTATTCCTACTTATTCATCTTTTGGTTTCTGTTCTAACATTTGCTCCTAATTAAGAGCAAAGGCAAGGAAAATTCTTGACTATTTGATTCAGTTTTTCACATTCATCCCTTGATGAAAGTACAAAAACTTAAAGAACAAGTTCAGGTCAATGTTTTATCCATTATTAGGAAAACAAACTCCAACTGTAGATGTCTGTGGGTGGCAAAAGTAGGCCAACTTTTGTGTTTAGTTCAGTTTAGCCTTGTGCCCACAGCTACAGAAACGTTTCCAGTTTTCTCATTTAGTCCTGAAAATCAGCTGGAAGAAGATGTTCTCTTTTTGTAACCTTTTGTACTGTCATGTATTCTTTAACAAGAAGTCGCAATTTAATTTCTAAAGCCATGGCTTCATTCTTCTTGAAGTAATCAAAAATTGTATAAACTTTGTGCTCTGAGGAGTTTTTTGCCTTCTCATTTAAAAGTTGGATTTTCTGATCTTTGCTATGAAATTTGCTAGTTTATTTAAGAGTTTACCAGAGATTTAAAACAGTGCTGCTGCAAATAATAATTTTTGTCTTTATTGAAACAGCTTCATTTCTGACCCTAAAGAAACGGTTTTGTCTCTAAAGCCTATGTTTAGATTTATAGGGGGACCAGAAGCTAACGCTGTTTGGGAACAGATTATCTGAGTTTCCTTTTACTAAACTAAAAGGTACATGGGTACCCTTACTTGCTAATATTATTTATAAAAAAAAGAATAAAATGTAACATGTCCGTAGATCAAACAAAGCCATGAGTCTCCCACACATTCTCCAAATGTGTCAAGTTCTTCAGAAGTCCGGCGCAGGTGTTTTCAGCAACGTGCCACGGAAATGATATCTTGCACACATATTGTCCCCTGTCAGCAAGGGAAACCCGGGGACGTCCTCCTGTCATACACTCCCGCACCCTTGAGCTCCGTCATGGTTCACTACACACATACAGGCTCCTGGCACCGTGTGGTACAGCGTTGCCTTCCCACATTTATTGTCCCACTACATGTTTGTTCTCCTGTATTTGCAGACCATTCACAGAGCAGATCTATCTGCAGAGAAATCAGCGCCGCAAACACGACTGATTGCATCCCTCACCTGCTGGTGGGGTGGCCAAGGATTCCCATCCGGGCGCGTGGACGGACGTGCGCCGGCTGCAGTCGTCAACGGACCGCTTGAGCGGAAACGCGGGGAAATGTGTGCAGATGCAACTTATTTTTTAAAATGAATCAGTGGAGCTTAAAGCTGGACAATGTAACTCTTATAGCTTTTACTTACAACTCTGGAAAAAAGTCCCATTGAAAACCTCCTGGTCATTCCAGCAAATATTGATTTCTGAACTCTTCCTGAGTTAAAACGTTAGTGTTGTTTCTAAATGAATATCAACTTTTTTTTTTTTTTGTCTTTGCATTATTTATGTTCTGAAAGCGCTGAATATTTTTTGTTATTTTGACCATTTTTCATTTTCCGCAAATAAACACTAAATTTTTGCTTGGAACTTCGGAGACATGTTGTCAGTAGTTCATGGAATAAAAGAACAATGTTCATTTTACTCAAACATATATCTATAACAAGTAAAATCAGAGAAACTGATCATTTTAAGTGGTTTCTTACTTTTTTCCAGAGCTGTGTTTCTTAAAATCATCAGTATGTTGTAAGAGTATAACATAGGACAGATAATCTATGAAAATATTGATCTCCTCTGTCTTCTCTCAACGCTCTCAGTACCGACTGCAGACATGCACCAACTCAATCAGAAACAACCAATCAGATTCAGGAGGAGGGCCTTAGCGGTGCCAACCACGCTCCAGATGCTTAACCATGAAAGCTAATGCTAGTTAGCATAGCCACTTTTGACAGCAGATAAACAGCTTATCTGTAACAGTAAGATGTTTCTCCACCATTAGCACATCTAGTATCGAGTTTATAATGTTGATTGACAGCTTTAAGCACCTCCTCTTGGCTGTCATTGGTTGTTTTTGACCGGGAGCAATGTATTTCTACAAACAGCAATAGCAGCACAGAGAGGAAGTGGAGGAACTCAATCTTTTCACAGATGATGCGTCTCGTGTTATATGTTGCACTGTAACAGCATGGTGACAGTTGAAACAAATATGGAAAAAAAACCAACATATTTTTGTAAAAGTTACATACTGCAGCTTTCTCTTTTCTTCCTTTCTAACCCAGGTGTGCTTGGCTTATGCAAGTTCTCCGGGTCCTGAAGCAACACTTTTTAAGGTCGATACGATGCAGGGGGTTGACATGTGAAATGCTACATGGGCATGAATAGTCACCAAGGCACTGTAGCTGCTTTGTTGAAGCAAATCACTGTGAATGCAGACATCATCCAACAATAGAAGAGACACAATGCCAGTGTGGTGACATCACCTCGTTCCACACAAAAGGAAACTTCCAGACGATAAAACCTCTGCAGATAGAATCTCTGTGTGATTCTTTGATTCCCTCCCTCTATATCCCTCTCCTGCGTCCTCTCAGCGCTGACACTGTGAAATCCATTATCGCTCAGAACCTGGACATTTTTTTGAACAGCAGGCTAATAGCGAATGACTTCTAGGAAAAAGACTGATTTTTAGGGAAATGATCATAAGAAAAGAGGCATATTTGACATTATGCAACAGTTTCCACTCAGGCTGTTTCCACTGACTTCCAACACCAACTTGAAAAGGTCGCCTTAACGTCACCCAGCAACGTTAAGGCGCTTTCACCTACAGTGGTGTAGATAAGAGAAGAAAAAATACATTTCTTCCAAATATTTCTAGATTATTTTTCTCATATTTACAAGAAAAATCATGAATTCCAAAGAAGAAAACATTTTTTTGTTTTTTTTTTATTATAATGTAAAGGCATAAATTTATGACATTAGAATTAAGATATTATCTGAGAGTGTAAAGCTAGAAATGTGCATGGCGCTTTGACGCTTTGAAATTGGGCCTTTGTCTCTTTAAGAAGCTCCTACTCTTTCTGAGACTCCGCCTTCAGGAAGTCATCTGTTATGTCGTTGTCAGGAGCGATGGACTTAGAATTAGTCTGTATAATGAGCTCAGCAGACACTTATTACACTTACTAAATTTTCTTCCTTTAGCTTAGTTAGAGTTATCAAATTTAAATAGGCTTGTTTACTTGAACAAGGTAAACTCGATGCAGCCTTGTTGGGTCTTCATTTCAATGAATCAAGGGGGAAATAAATAATATTTTGAATGATTTCACCAACCAACTTTATGTTTTTGTGGAAAGTTTTTGTGGAAAAGACTATTCTTTTCAGATAAGAAAAGAATAGTCTTTTCTTATCTGAAAAGACTATTCTGAAAAAAAAAAATCTTCTGCTTGATCGCTGGCCGTCAAGTGAAGTGATAAGATTTTTTTTTATTTTTTAAAATCAGAATTCATCAAATTATTCATTTTTCCAAGGATTTACTTGTTGCTGGATTTATTTTTTAAACACACATCAATCTCAAAGTCTAAAAAAATAAAAACATTTTGTTCTTTTTCTTGAACCTAAGAGGATGTTCTAGGAAATCAAGGGTCATATAACTTTGTAAAGGTTGTAAACATCTGTAACGTGTGTGATCTTTGACCCTTTGTCCAACTCTGCATTAAGACATCGTGTTTCTGCTTTAATCAGTAGAGTAACACGGTCTGGAAAATACCCTAAAGAAGACCCTCTGTTTGTCTCCTTCCTGTTAGATTCTACATTGATTTTAAACACGGCTTGCATTTTTACCAGGAGACGAACTCGACTGTCTACACATCACCTTCTTAGATTTTGGTGGGAAAACAGGAAAATCTGTAATGTTGTTATTCCAAGGTGGACATTTTTAAGAACTCCATTTTCAACCATAGAGGAAAAAAAATCTGGGTGACAAATCAGGAAGTAGGAGCCAACTTTAGATCACTGTATGCACAAAATATTACAAGAACAATGTGAACAAAGGTTACAAACCTTGTTTGTTTTAGGAAAATCTCAGAAAATTTTAACGCGATAATATTATACACCGCAGATTAATCAAACTACTATTTTGACCTAAAAGCCTCTTTCCGGCGGAGGGTTACCAAGGTGACAGGAGGGCGTTATGAACCCGACACGAACGATCCCGAAAGGCGAACATTTTCCGCGACGGCAACGAGAGTGGAACATTTTTCAACTTCAAAGGCTTATGATCATTTAAAACGAAATGACTGACTTTAAACCTTCCTGACTATAAAAACCTGGAAAACCGACGCTCTTCAGGCGTGTTTCATTCTAGAAAACAACCCAGACCTAGACAGTCGAGTTCGTCTCCTGGTAAAAATGTGAGCCGTGTTTAAAATCAATCTAGAATCTAACAGGAAGGAGACAAACAGAGGGTTTTCTTCCATTCTTGCAAGAACCACAACTGTAGCCATATTTATAATTCAGGCTTACCAAGTTAGAAATTGTGATTTATCGCAGCGCAAGAGTGTGATTAATCTAATTAAACTTTGCAATCGATTGACATCACTTGCTTAGTCACAATACAATGTTTTTACATAATTGTGACGGCCTACTTGAGATGTTGTGAGGGGAAAAAAAGGCAAGGACTCAACATTATGTTGCTCTGTCAAATGAAATTCACAAAAAATATGTGCGTTTGGGATTGTAGTGTGACACAATATGACATTCCACCCGAATGAATACATTTACAAGGCACTGTCGTTAATTACCGAATGTCTCTGAGAACTGATAGCAAATATCTCACACATGATGAGGCAAACAGACATGAAAATTTATAGTCCAAGCATAGAACCCAGGAACAAAAGGCACCTCTATGAAGAAAGGTCACCAAGTTTTCCGATGCCGCACACGTCACACGGATGGACAGTGGACACGTGTCCTGAGGTCAGATGAGTCCAGCGTTCGGTCAGCAGGAAAAGAAGTGGCTAAAGCCGACAGCGCCGTAGACGTCGGTGCGACGCGGCCGCGATCGAACGTCTTAAACCTCCAGTTTGCGGCAAACACAAGAAGAGAAGAACTGTGAGCAACAAACCGTGACTGATGACGACCGATGATGAGGTCGAGCTTCTTCTCAGTGTCATGTTGCGTTCTAAAACCGATGAACAGCAAGAGGAGCGTGTGATCCGCCGCTGTCGTTCTGAAGCGTGATACATGTGAGGCGTTTGGGTTGATGGGGTCGGGTTAGAGGTCGGCCTAATGCAGCAGCGGTTTCACAAAAGAGCCGTTTTTGCTGTCCGTATGAACACGTGCGAAGGGCGAAATTTTCACCTCAGGACTAATTTAACTGAAAAAAGATTCGGGGTTCTCTAAAATTGTGTTTCCATTTGGAGGTGGTTCACAAACCGTTAAAAGCTTTCCGACTTTGGTATGGCAAAAAAAAAAAAGAAAAATTGTTTCATTCAGGGAACATATTCACTTTGAACAGGATAAATATTAAAGTTTCAGCTGCTTTCTGCTCAGCTCTACACAGAACTCTCCTGAGAGATTGGAGATATGTGTATGCATATATATGTCATATGACAAGAAAAGAATCTGAAGGATTCAGGTCACATGACACACAAGGAATTTGAGCTTCTTCTTTTGAAGAAGACCAATAAAATCGGATCAGAACATCTCTGTTTATTAGATGTCAGTAAATCTGATGAAAAGCCCTTCCTCAGTTTGATCATTTATTTTATATAAATTGTTGTATATGTCATAAACTGCTTTTCATACATTTGTTCTCAACATGTTCATGCCCCTGGAAAAAACAGTCAGGAGTTTGTAAGACAGAAAATGAGAATTCAAACACCTTTTCCACGTATAATTTGAGATTCATCGTGAGCAACGCAACTGAAAAGGACGATTTGAGAGTCTGAGGGAGTCCACGCTTATGCATTCAAGTTGTTTTTATTTTTCCAACTTATCAACTTTTTTTTTTTTTGATGATCATGTCCATTCAAATGGTTTATTAAACATGTTGTAGAATCATGGTATGAGCACCAGTTTAGCTTTGGGTGAAATTGTCAAATAAAGTCGTCCCAGCTGCTAAGTTTTCAAATAATTTTTATTTTCTTCTAACTTTTAAAGTGCCTCAGACCTGTTTCCGCTATTTCTTCCTCCTCTCCTCTGGATTTCTTGTTTTTCTCAGTTTCCCGCCGCGTTACGGCTCCACTTGCCCCACTTTCATCTTCTCCCAGCCCTTGGATGTGGTTGTGATGGAACTAATGGCTTGATAATGTCTGAAACCGCGTCCGGCAGTCACCCCATTTCAGCGCATCCATTAGACCCCCTCATCTCTAATGAGCGGATCTTCATTGTCTGCTGCTCTGGTCCGACGTCTTTCTGCCTCCCTGAGCGGTTCGCCGGTGAAAGTGCAAATTTCCACTCTTGTACAGAGACGGCGGACAGCATTACATCTCACGCTGTGAAGTCAGCCTAAGACACACATTCTCTGTGGAAACTGGGTCATGACTCAGGAAAACAGCAGACTCCCACAGGTAGCTGGGTCATGGGACACAGGAGGGTCAGTGTGGTTCAGTTTTCACACCAGAACCGGACGACCCGACCAGGAAGTGGCGATGAATCAAACAGCTGAAACGCAGTCACGTTAATCATTTATTAATATGCTATTAGTCTCATCGATCAAAAATCTGTCTGAAGGGTAATTATTTCACTTAATGAGTTATTCAAAAAGTAAATAAATAAATCATTTCACTCATGAACGTTACAGCAGTACATCGGATCTACGCGCCCGTGTGAGATGGTTCCATGTTGGTCCCAAAAAGACGGACTTTGACTTCAGAATTTTCAACAGTTTGCTTATTGAATACATTCATAAAAATATAACATAATTACAACACCCACACTTCATTTAGGACTTTGCGTTTTATGCAAAACCCAAAATTTGCGAAACATGCACTCATGCTAAATGTTTCTGGCTCCCCCCACCCACAAAACCTGCCGCCCTGGGCTGCTGCCCCGGTACGCCCTTCCTGAAGTCTGGCCCAGGAGGCAGCGCCTGTTTTCATCTGGATGTTCGCGGTACCTCTGCTTATAGTTCAGAACCGAGACGTAAACAATAGCAATGCAGTCTTGCCAGGTGAAGCGGGTTCCTCACTCTACCGTAGATACAAGAAAAAAAAAAAAAAAAAACAGAACTAAACTGAGCTAGCTGAAACTTTAAAGATTAGAATTTAATTTGGAGACCCCAAAAATAAGACATGGTTATGCTACATGGTTTGAGAAAAATGGATTTGACTATTTATTGTTACTCAAAAATCCATTCAGGAACTTTATCACCAAGCGAAAAACATGTAGAAAGATTTCTACACTTTATTTCTGTTATTTATAATTTTCCTCTTACTGCTAATGAAAACATAACATTTAAAATTAGATTATCACACCAGACCACTAAAAAAAACATTTTATAATACGGAAATGTTGGTTTGACACTTTCCGTATTAAAGGTTGTTTTTTTTTTTGTTTGTTTGTTTGTTTGTTTTTTTTCAAAAGGTATTAATAGTGATAATAAAAGACAATTCCTGAAGGTGTGTAAACGGCACAGCGTGTTGAACATCAGAGTGATTTGGGTTGACATCTTCCCAAACGTCCAGATCAACAAGTCGCATGCCGCCACCGCCGCCGACCTTTGTCACCAGACAACCAGATTTAGCAACTTCTGCCGATGGCTCAGACAGTCAAAACAAAACCCAGATCTTCTCTCCACCACCAGAGCCGATAAGCCACGGACTCCATCAGAACCGCAGTCAAGTCAGTTCAGGCTGAGTGTTTACCGCGCGGTGCGCTTATCTGAGGCAGATAGAGATTCAGAGAAGTGGACGTGCGCGCCGCTCTCCGGGCCAGGCTGCGCGCTGACTCACTGCTGCCTGGTTTCCAGGCATGCTTCTATTTAAAAAAAATTTTTTTTGATAAATAAATAAAAACCGGGAGCTCTCGGACGCGGTCGGCCTCGTTTCTGTTCAGAATGGCGGATAATTGGCAGCAGAGGATGCAAATTACTGCGTGTTTCCCGCCTCCTGCTGTTATGTGGATGTGAACAGCTGAGAGGTTCAAGATGGAATAGAAGACATGAAAAATATAGGCTTTAAATTTCCTTTCTGAGCCTTTTAATCCCATTTATTTTGGGCTGCATTTTTTTTCTCTTCAATAATGTACCGGCTTATTTCACCTTTAAGGAAGTTCAGGGCTGTTTTACCTCTTAGACATTTTATCATGTTGCAACCACAAACGTCAATGTATTTTATTGTGATTTTTTTTTTTTTTTGACATATGCAGTAAATAAGTTTACAGCGGAAAGAATATTATTCTTGATTTTGTTCATTTTTTCAAAGGTGAAAATCTGAAAAGTGCGGCGTGCTTTTGAATTTGTCCCCCTCGAGTCCATACTTAATAGAAGTGACTTTTTTTTCTGTAGTTACGGCCAGGTCTTCAACAAGCTTGCAAGTTGGAGGCCCTTTTTCTTGGAAAACCAAAAGTGATTTAAAAAAAAAAAAGAAAGAAAGAAAAGAAAAACTGAAATAAAAATAAAATATCACTGCTTCTTTCTTTCCAAAAGATGCAAGAAAATTTATTTTTGGCAAAAAAATGACAGGCCAGTATTTTGTAAAGGTGATGGTAACAGCAATTTTTATATTTGCCACCGATCAGAGCTGTGCGCTCTCTTAATTTTTTAATACGCTGGTCTGGTTCCTGGCAGGAATGTGACGCCATACTGTCACCTCCATGTTTCCTTTTTGGTGTAATTCAGAAAAAAGCGTACACACAAGTCCGGGCGAAAAGTAGAGTTTTTTCAACTTTTGAAACAGAACATTTCCAAAAGTCCACAATTGTCTGCTTTAACTCACAAACTCAGAAAATTTCCAAATTTTTTCTAGAACATGTCATAAAAATCTCACAATATCTGACTTTTTTTTTCTTGCAAATTTTTTACTTTAAGAGCTCAGAAATTTCCTAATTTTTTCAGAATAATTTCAGAGTTTTTTTGTGGGTTTTTTTTTTGTGGAAATTTACTCTTTTTCTAAATGCAACATTTCCAACTCTACTGCCAGAAACTGTAGAGTTGAATTTGTCAAACCATTAAATTGCAAAAAAAAAAAAAAAAAAAAAAGTAATCTCATGATTTCAGGTTTGAAACTATTTCTAAAGTCAGGGAGTTTAACCTCACAACTGGAAAACACAGCTTTTGCAGCTACCTACAAAAGCTAACAACAAACTGTTATAATCTCATTATTCCTGCAGATATGGGGTCACATTCCATGAACCTGCAGGTGCCAGTGTGTGCTGCCAGCTTTACTGGTGCCGTTCGTCATAAATGGCTGCATGAAGCTCACAGCAGCCAGCACTAAGCCGGCTGAGTGAAGCTTGCACCCGATCCACGTCAAAAAAACAATCCAGCAAACAGTCTGAGTGGTTAGTGCTCCGTTTGTGCAGGTTTGGGTCATTAAAATTTTTTCATTTCGAACAATTTCACGCTGATTCAGTGTGAAGGGGGTCACATGACCCAGAAGCTATAGAAGAAAAATACTAAATAGTTTAAATATGACTGAGTTTTGTAGGTTAAATATTAAAAATGTTTTATTTGCATTGTCATGGCACTTGACTTAATGTAGTTTTTGATTGTTGCTTCTATGTTGCATGACTTTGTGTTTTTGTGTTTATTATGTAAAGCACTTTGAAATCCCTGCTGCTGAAATGTGCTAAATAAAATTTGATTGATTATTTATTTGATTGACTAAATTTTTACAAAAAATGCTAAAATTATATTGAAAAGGTTCAAATGCAATAAATGAATGTACCTCATCTCTCCAGCCTAGAACAGTTTCACACTGATTTTTAGTCAATAGGCCACATGACTTGGAAGCTATTGAAGAAAAAATATATACTTTTTTGAATATTACAATTATTAAAAATATTGAGTATGACTAAAAAGTCACTAGAGTAAACTGTGTCTCGTGTATGAATGTTGTATCAGTTGGTCAGCAGGCGAGACATCTATTTACATTTGTTTCTCAGGAGTGTTTGGTTGGGAAATTTGTTGACGGTCCCTAAGTGAACCTCCGAGCGCCTGAGGATGGAGGCAGCGGCGGAGAACGGCTGGCCGAAATCAGCGCTCAGAAGTCGGACCAACCTTGAGCGAGGCACCGCTCGCTCCGCGGATGTTGGAACATCCAACTTGAAAACAACTTCGCCGCTTCGTAGTTTTAACAGCACAAACGGAGCACTCACCACTCAAGACTATTTGCTGGATTGTGTTAAAGTGTGTTGGGGGTGTCAGCTTCACTCAGCTGGTTGTTGTTTAACCCGCTTTCCTGCAGCTTCTCTCTGAATCTCTCTGAATCATCAGCTGAGTAACAGGGGGGAATAAAAAAAACCCAGCTGAGATGAAATTATCTGCAGGAGAGAGGAGGTAAACAAGCACATGGAAACACTCGTTTTTTCTTTCTTTCTTTCTTTTTGCCACGTGCACGCAATAGGTAAAGCACGCGCTGACAAGCAGCGCAGCGCATTAATCGAAGACCGCAGATTGGAGCGCCCTCTGTCGGGCTTTCTGGTTTTAGTCACACCAAGCAGCCGCTAAAGTCACATCGGATGAACAAATCGGTGTGTTTGGTTCTGTGATACACCGTGGCCTTTTGATTATTCTGCATCACTTGTATTTATATTTATTCATCAAATATACATTTCTTCTTTCTTTCCTTCTTTCTTTCTTTCTTTCTCTCTTTTTTGTTTTTAAAATCAGTTTTACAACATAATTCGTTAATCATTTGGGAACATGGATCTGGTAGTAAACCAGTGAACTACTGCAGGTTTACGCACATCAGCCGGGCCCCTGACCCATCCATCATTATTATGTCCTGTTTTTATGTATTTATCTGTTTATTTATTTATTTGCTCTCCTGTCCCGTCTTCGTTGGAACAGACAGACTGACGCACCAGTGGGAGTTCTGTCCACTTCCCCCCTCCTCCTCCCCTCTTCTCTCCTGCTTCACACACACAGCGTGTATCTACTCACCGAGCCGTGACGCTCGCACAGGGGGCGGGGCCCCCAGCTCGCTTAAATACCCGACTCCTGACCGCCGTTGAGACAGAACCGCAAACCCGAAAGCGCCAGTTTCTTTCTCTCTTTCCTTCTTTATTTTTTTGTAAACGCACAATCCAAGCCATCGGGAATAAACCATGATCAAGAAAATGTCTCCGTCCGAGAGCGACTTCGACATCCCCGCCAAGAACTGCTACCGGATGGTGATCTTGGGCTCCACCAAAGTCGGGAAGACGGCCATCGTGTCCCGGTTCCTGAATGGCCGGTTCGAGGAGCAGTACACGCCGACCATCGAAGACTTCCACAGGAAATTGTACAACATCAAAGGGGACGTTTACCAACTGGACATATTAGATACGTCAGGGAATCACCCTTTCCCCGCGATGAGGAGACTCTCCATACTGACAGGTACTTTACTCGCTGGCTTTGTTTTTTTTTTTTTTGCAGCTTTCGTGCGTAATTACGCGCGTCTGCTTTTCTCCCCCGCCGTGAGTTGGTGCTGCGAGTTCGTGCAAAATGCAAAACGCATTTTTCAGCAAAATTCAGTGCATTAACAAATAAAAACAAAACAAAACAAAAGTTAACCAACTCATCCGATTTTCTCTCCAGGTGACGTGTTCATCCTCGTCTTCAGCTTGGACAACCGCGAGTCGTTCCAGGAGGTGCAGCGGCTCAAGAAGCAGATCTACGAGACCAAGTCGTGCCTGAAGAACAAGATCAAGGAGAACATCGACGTTCCCCTGGTGATCTGCGGGAACAAGGGCGACCGGGACTTCCACCGGGAGGTGCAGCGGGAGGAGATCGAGCAGCTGGTGGCCGGCGACGACAAGTGCGCCTACTTCGAGATCTCGGCCAAGCGCAACGAGAACGTGGACAAGATGTTTCAGACGCTGTTCACCCTGGCCAAGCTGCCCCACGAGATGAGCCCCGACCTGCACCGCAAGGTGTCCGTGCAGTACTGCGACATGCTCCACAGGAAGTCGCTCAAGCACAAGAAGATGAAGGACATCGGGGAGGCGTACGGCGTGGTGACTCCGTGCGCGCGGCGGCCGAGCGTCCACAGCGACCTCATGTACATTAAGGAGAAGGCCGTCGGCGGCGGCCACGGCAAGGACAAAGAGAGGTGCGTGATAAGCTAAGGGACAGAGAGCACGAGGCGCGAAACAAACAGACACTCACATACACTAAAAAAAATCTTTTCAAAGAAGAAGGAGCCTGGCGCGTGCAGGGCGGCCGGCTGCCGCTCGGACGCAGAGCGGAGCTTTGAAGGCGCCGCCGATGTCGCTGCCGCTGATGCTGTTGCTGATGCTGTCGCGCGCGCGCTCCCACGCAGCACCGTTTCAAAAGGACACAGACCGGACAACCGAGTCCGCTTCTTCTTTTTTCTTTCTTTCATAAGAAAAAAAAGCCAAACACTGCCAGCAAGACGTACGAGAATGTTAGCTTGTTCTGTCAGTCAGAGCCTCATCTGTGACGTGGCTTCATACCTTGTGAGACTCGCGCGCGCCGATGCGCAAGTTTGTTGCTTTGTTGACGTTTCGCCATTTGGACTCAGACGGAGAGAGAGAGAGAGACAGAGAAACAGAGAGAGGGGGGAGAGGCTGTTTACATTTTACTGTAGGTTTTTACAAAGGCTAAGTACACTTGAATGTTTACTCTAAATCTGGATTATTTTTATTGTTGAATGTGTTATTTATTGTTGTTGGTGTTAATTTCTTTTTCTTTTTCGCAATGAAGTCAAAGAAAAGTTTTTTTTTTAAATCCAATAAAAAAAACAACATAAAATCAAAAAATTATTGTTGTTCTTTCTTATTTATTCATGTTTTTTTTAATTCGATTTTCAGACAATGTAACAGCAAGAATGAAGATAAATTATTGAGAATCCTAAACAGAAATGCAACAACTGGCTGAGATTCTACTTGTTGGGTGTAATTCCATCGGCCTACTGGAGGAAAAAGGAACACTACAAAACAAACATGTAAGACTGAAACTATGAAACTTAGAATTGCATCACATGCATGAGAAAATGAAGACCGCTTAAAATCTAAGCTTTTACAAAGGAGGCCTCAGTACTGGGGTTACTGGGATTTCTAACCACAAGTTTTGTGTTTAGAAACTGAAAGCAAAGTATTTGAATACCTGGAGAGCGACAAAAAAATAGAAAGGCCTTTTCTGCAAATACAGCCAGTTCTATGTTTCGAGGTACGTTTGGCATTTTCAAAGCATTAGGAAGGAATTGGAATCTTCTAGGAATTTCACCGAAAACTCGTGAAACTTTGACAAATCTCTGGCGGTTAATTTCACTTACTTCTCGTTTTAAGGAAAGATGCATTTGTTTCGTGGTTACGCCGCAGCTGGTAGGACTGTTGCCTTGCAGCAAGAAGATGCAAATCTTGGCCACATGTCTGGATTTGAATGCAGTCTTGATGCAGAAACAGCAACAAAGAGGAAACATTAGAGCCGTTAGAAATACGCTAAAAATACCTCATTATTAACAGAACTGGTTGTGTAGTTGCAAACATTTGTCACCGAAACTCATTGAATACAAACATTCTTCAGAACAGAAGTGTGCCTATGCAGAAAAAGTCAATCAGTAATGTGATACTAAAGACCATTTTCTTTCTTTTTATTTACCAGATTACCAGAATTGACCCCAAAAACAACAGAACTGACATTAAAGGGTTAATTGTTTTTAAAGCGTTGGCCTATTAAGTAAACTTTCACATGCATTTAGCATAAAACGGAAACAGTGTTCCACACTAGCAGATCTGCTGTGTTCCTTAAAAAAGGAGCCCTGTGACTCAACAGTTGTCTGGTGTCATAGCTAATTAAGTTTGATGGCAACAAAATCTGACAGTTTCAAGCATTTTTGTGATTAACTCCACTTGCTAGCAGACATGCTAAAAGCTCATGGCTCCAGTGAAATTACGGTTTTTATCAATAAGCTGCACGAGCGCTCAATGAGCAGAAGCAACATGATTTTTAACACAATTTACTTTGCTGTGGCAGGTAATGGCACTGGTTTGAAAGGAGAGTGCTAATGTAGCAGAGTCAGCAGACACATTGTTCTAGACAGAGAAATATTTTCAATTTATGCAACACTGTTATTAAACCGGCTACTGAAACATGTTAGAAAAAAAAAAAAAAGACGTTACCGAGAGAAAACTAATGATGAAAATGACGCCTTAGGAAAACACGGCATCGGGGAAGTCACGTTTTTACAACTCTGTAAATCGTATCGAGACATTTTATGGTCCCTAAAAATGACAAATGACTAAAATTTGAAGAAATGAAAAAGCAAATGAACAAATCAGAGCAAACGTGACGACTGGATGTCAGTCGTGTCTCCAGTTATAGAACCACTCAGCTGCAAAACTCACTCACTCACTCACTTATTCGTATTTTGGTTTAGACTTTTACTAGGCCATTCTAACGTGAAAATCCTAGAACCGAACCATTGTATGTCCAGTGTTGCTGGTTTTGTATTGCACCCTCTAACTGCCCTGTATTAACCTTCCATGTTCTCTGGACGACTTTCCCTCCCTGCTGAAGAAAAACATCCCCAAAGCATCATGCTGCCACCGCCATGCTTTCCCGTGAGGAGAGCATAATCGGGGTGCAGTTTCACGTTCTCTCAATGCTTTACAAGTAGTTCAAAACGTTGAATTATGATCCCGTCTGATAATAATTCAGACGGGATGTTTGCTATGCTTTATGGATTGTTCTGCAAGCTTTTGTATAGTAAAAAAAAAAAAAAAGATGCCTCGTTGCAGATCAAAGCCAAGCAGCCATTTCGCTCTTATCTCAGTTTTACTGCCGCATCATTTAATCCCTCCTCAGACGTGCTCCGGGGTCAACTGCGAGACACGCAGTCTAGTGCTCTTCTTTGCCTGTGACGTTATCAGCAGCGATCCTGCAGACTCTATTCCTGGGAACGTTACAGAGAAACAAAGAGAGAACATCCTGTGCTGGCCTCTGCCTGTGTTTGCAAGTGAGAGAGAGAGAGACAGAAAACGTCTGAAACCAGTTGGGGCCTCACAGAAAACATGTAGGACCCCAGACTGCATTGGACGGCGTGTCCTCCAACTGAAACGCATTGAGAACAGGAAACATAACATCTGCTTCTCCGCCGACGACGTTTACGCTTTCCAGAACCGACCCTCGATTAAACTCTGCAAAAACAGTGAGCTGCTGTAAACATAATCGTCACAGAAGGACTGGAAGAGGAGCGACAAATTCCTCAGCATGCACGGAATGCGATGGGCCAAGAGCAAAGCTGATGAGGCAGGAGAAGTTTTAATCAGGAATGTGTTCTGAAACAGTGTGACCTGCGATAATTCGGGGGAATGCGATTTCCACTCAGCTCGGTGGAACAGGGGTCGTCGGTGTGACCCTCTGTTGAGTCCTCA
The DNA here is from genome assembly GCA_010277075.1 of Poeciliopsis retropinna. NCBI lineage: Eukaryota > Metazoa > Chordata > Actinopteri > Cyprinodontiformes > Poeciliidae > Poeciliopsis > Poeciliopsis retropinna. The sequence goes on along the minus strand of VMRM01000023.1, from coordinate 12,097,123 downwards.
TGCCGAGTCGGGTACCGGATACTTTCGCCCGTCTGCACAGCAAATCCAGCAGGTCCAAATGAACTTTGATTTGAGTTCAACACTTTTAAAGTGTCGACATGGGTCCACACCAGAAAGTGTTAATTTAACTCTTTTTGGAGAGTTTGGTACCTTTACTCTAATCAAGTGTCAAATATCAAATCTGCTGGAGTTAATCATTTAACACTTACTTACACTAATTCGGTGTTAGATCTTAATATCAACTCCCAGAGTATTTAAAAAAAAAAAAAAAAAACTTCATAAGAGTTATTTGTAATTAATATTAAAAAGGATATTTTATTGTTTTGAACTTTTAAAAAATTCTTTGGAAAATAAACATATAATAAAGCAGGCAGCGATTTTTCTCAAATGCATTTATTTCAAAACGTGCACAATAATCACAAAACATATCACAGCGTGGAACGATGTGCACGCGTCACATGTCGCTTATCAAAAGGTCGGACATATCAGCTGTGCAATACACAATGCAGCACGCTTAATACGTTTTCCTTCAACACAATACGCATGGAATTGTTCAAAGTGCAAGGTGGAGAAATCCATTCAAGCAGTTCATGTGATATGGTAGAGTAAATGTTCTTTTAACAGGTAGGTTTCCGGATATTACGGAACATAACAAAGCATCTTTAGCAGGTTTATCCATACCTGATGCTTTACTCCTCACATCTGGTGTCTGAATGGACGCAAAACACTCGTCCGATACAACGGCGGGCGTTTACGACTTGGCGCCTGTAAAAGTCAACTTGTGGGCCATTTAAGACAGAAAACGGGACAAAATCGAACCGTTATCACACGGGACGTCCCGACCGAAACAGGACAACTGGCAATCCTGTCGGCCTTACCCGAAGAATACAAACAGGCAAACTGGGAACAAATTTAGGATTTGTTGGTGTGGAAACAGTGAATGTAACACAATACAGTGTAAAGCTTTAACTTGCAAGGTGATAGAAAATACTTGAAAACACATCAGGCCAATTTTTTTTTTTTTTGCCAAACTTTCATCAATGCTTTTCTGGATGGAGACGTCACTGCAGCGAACGACTGAACTTGGTGCAAACTGCCTTCAAAGACTTCATAGACTTTACCAAACTACGCCGGTGCTGCATTCAATCTGTCGCTTTTTGTTCTGAAAGCCCTTTGCTCTCTCTCTCTCGTGTATTTATAGTGCGATTCCAAATCCCCTCAGATCACGCTGGTAAGCATGAACTGACTGCCCCACAAACTGAGCACGCGCGAAACATTTAGCACGAAACCAACTGTGTTTGTTTCAGCCTGGCTTCACGGGTCAGTCGCACAGAAGTTGTTGACACACCAAACTGTCGTCTCTCGCACAAAAATGATTGACTGATAAAGAGGAGATGGGTGGCAAAGTGTCCGGCTTGAGCTCTTCTTAATGAGTAATTGTCTTCAGATCTGATTCCGCCAGAGCTCTTCTCCCTTTCTGACACACTGTTACGTAAAGACGCCTCGCATACAGAGTCCAGTTAATGATTGGAGAAAAGAGATTTGCCAGAAAATCCAAGCGGAGCTTCAGTTATGCCTGGATTTGTTTCAGGATCCACATTTTTGTATCTATAGTGGCACTGATTATTCAGAAAAAACCTTCTTAATTGGTGACTTTCATTGCTGCCAAAGTACTACCCGGTTTGGACTCCTTCCTCACAGGAGACGCAATCCAATTTTGCCATTCTCTAATCAAGCTAACGTATGTTTCGGAGACCACTGGAGAAAACCAGCACATTCATAGGGAGAACATCCAAGAAAAAAATGAATTGGGGAAAGCGTGTCCACCCAAGGTTAGGGTGGAAACAGCGACAGCAGCTCATGTTCCTTCCTATATTCTTTCCTACAGTAGTGAGGAACAAACCGTAACGAAGACGCTCCCAACTGGAGTCGAACCGAAACATACTTGAACCAGTTGGAGAGAGATTTGACAAAGGAGAAGCGGCATTAACGGACTGTGGGAGGCAGCTGAACCCACTGGGAGAGACCAGGCAAGGATTCGAACCCAGAACCTCTTTGCTGCTTGACACCAACTGTTCCACCATTCAGTCCTACTCAGCTTACCGCTTGGTGACTCGTTTTTGTGAGTACGAGGGGTTCTTTGTTACCAACTTGTCTTCTTGCACAGAAAAACACATTTCTCATCACAGCTTCCGTAATGGTGGTTTCCAATCAACGCAGTCCGCGCAATTTATTCCTGGATTAATGGCGGCAGTGCAGCAGCGGGAATGAGTTGTTGTGAACCTGTTTATGATCTGTGTGTCCTGCCTTTATGATCTTCTCCTGCTTCACATAAAAACATAGACAAGGCACAGGAGCAAAGATTCAATTACCAATTACTTCTGGTGCTTTCATCAAGGATCTTTCTGATGTCCATTTTTAAGTCAGTGTGTGTGTGTTTGTTTGAAGGGGTCAAAGGCAGATGCACTGACACACATCTCTTAGAAAACAACAGCCCAGCAGGGATCCTGTGGCGGTATACACTGAACAGGTCTGGTCTTGAGTGTGTTTAGCCACGAGTGGGCTTGCGGTCGGCCATTTGAAGGACTTAATTCCCTTGTTGTGGTTCATGCGCTGACCTCATGTCGCTGTGATTAGCCGCTGCGACGCTGCTAACCATGACTGCAGTACCTCTGAGGATCATCAAGTCAATATTAGATAATTTTTTTCTGCACTGACTCCTCATCCCTCCCCTTTTGTTTTGGAGTCATTTTAACGAGGCCGTGTTATGTCTTTTTCCCAGGCGCCTACTGCCATTTGATAGAATACAATAGAATATACTTTATTGTTCCCTAGAGGAAATTTGACATGGACTCACGGTGCACAGTGGCAGCTGCCCAGTCAGAAAACAAATACATAAAAAACTGATAGAAACAATTGATGCTAACATGAGTGGTACGACGTTAACGGCCAGATAATTCTTGTCATACCACTCAACAAATGTATTTACCTCTGTAAAGTAGAGTAAAGGGTTTGAAATCTTGTAAAGAAGAATTATATTTCCAATGTAAGATTAACTGAGATCAGTAGGTTAAATATTACATTTAACCGAGTTTTGTAGGTTAAATATTAAAAATGTTTCATTTGCATTGTTATGGCACTTGACTTAATGTAGTTTTTGATTGTTGATTCTACGTTTCATGACTTTGTGTTTATTATGTAAAGCACTTTTAAATGCCTTGCTGCTGAAATGTGCTATGCAAATAAAATTTGATCGATTGATTGGTAAGATCAAGCATTTAGTCAACCATCAATTAAAAAACAGACGGTTATCCTACTCGTCCTCTTTGTTCCTTCAGTTAAATGTGATGCTTGACGTGTGACCGAAACGAGCCTGTTCATACGACAGTACCCGTACTAAATGTACTGACTATTGTAAGAACACAGGATTTTCTTTATCGGAGGGGATTTATATATAGCAACTGAATCTAATGGGTAACATAAAAATGAATGTAAAACCAGTCAGTTTGATCATAAACTCTGTGCCTTTAGAAATTTGTCACTTCACAGTCTTCTTCAGGAGATAGACCAATGCGAAGTAATAAAGTGTACTTTAGCTTTACAGTCGAGCTACTGCTCATCACTTGGATTTTGGTTTGGACTTTGACTTGGCCATCTCAACGCGACGTGCGTTTTATCTGACGCTGTGGGTGCGACTGTTTGTTTCGGGTAGAACAGCTGTATATATGTTGATTTATATGAGGGCGGAAAAGTAAAGAAGGTTGGATAAAAATGCAGCCTGCTGTCATAATCTGTAGAACGTTTTGACATTTTGCTTTTACGTTCCGTGTGTCGCTCACGTTTTGCTCACAGATCGTTTCAGGATGGAAATACCTCATGCTTACTATGCAGTTGCCTCCATGGTTCTGCACTTAATCTCCACTTGAGCAGCGAGAAGGAAATGCAGACCGAGACGGGCAGCAATGAAAGGTCAGCCAGGGTCAATGCCCTTTTGGTGTCTCCCCACCTAAAGTCACTGTCATATCTGACATGCTGGCATCTGTCTCAAGCTAACGTAGACCACTGCCCTAATAGAGGAAAAGAGGGGAGTGGTCTTTTGCCCATCTGGTCATTTAATATTTGCCAGCTGTTTTTGAATATTTCTTGGTAAATGACCTGCATTTGTAAAGCACGTTGTAAAGTCAGAGGGCTCCAAAGTGATTTACGCTACATTTGGTCAGTCACCTATTCGTTCACTGATGGCCCTTCTGAACAACACCAGTATTTGATTAGCTACCCAAAATAAAGGTTTATTAACAGTTTTGCAACAAAAGTTTATACTTTATCTTTATGGGGTCTCTGTATTTTAAAGTAAATTACCTTTTGAACATTTTTCAGAATGTTTCCGGGGCGCGTAGTGCAGCCGCATGGACACGAGGCAACTTGACAAACAGTAGGAAATAATAACAGCTGGCAGCCGATGGCAACTCTTATCAGATGTGATCCGTTTCATTTGAAGCGATGCTGGTATTCCCGCAGATAGCACTGCCTTCTTACTGTTCTGTAAACAAAAGCTAATGATGGATTAGCTTTGGCCTGCAGCACGAGATTAAATCAGCTGTTGAATGCCTCTGGAGTTACTCTACACTGCATGTGTTTAGTGTTGCCGAGGCTTTTTATAATGTGGGCCAGATCAGGCGTAGTTATGCAAGGCTAAAATGGCTTCAATAAGCCTCTAACCAGGTGCTGAGTGGGTAAATAGATGGGAGTGAAAAAGCACACAGAGGCTTTGTTGGAAATCTGTGAAAAGCTGAATTTTTCCAGACAAAAGGTAAATAATGGAGGGCCTTTACAAAGACCCCTAGGCTTCGATCTGAAAGGTTGTTTCAGGTGGTTAGAATTGACAACACATACAAATCAGGACGGGGCGACGCCTTTCTCCATCAAAGCGTCATTTTGTTTGTGGTCACACGACGCCCCCTGATAGATATTCTCGAAATACATTTTTTTATTATTGGATATCATAACGTCCAATCGACCATTATTGTAAAATATAGGTGAAAATTACTTAAGGAAATGCTGATTTGCTACGTAATGAGATACAGTTGGCTCAGTCGTATTCGATTGTTCTTCAAGCTAGCGTTAGCCGGCGCGAAATGGAAAAAAGAAAATGATTCAAAGAACTAAAATCAGAAAGCACGAGGCGGCGTGTTCGCTAAATGAATGTAGTAATTATTGAACAGTGAATAAAAGTGGGAAAACATTCTAAACGTTGATGTTTCTACATCTAGCAGCATTGCCTGTGGGTTAGCAGTAACGCTAAAGCACACAAAGAAAATGTAATTGCTGAAAATTACAGATGTTATGCTGTCTCTGGTTCTCGGTTTGATTCGGCTTATTTACTTTCGTTACCATGGAGAGTTCCAGCATAATTCCCAATAATTAAATGATCGTCAGCAATTAATCAGTAACTTTGAGTTTGCCATTCCCGCCTGAGTAAACACCTGGAGATGGACGGCCAGGATGTCCTGCACACCACATGCTAATGTTGTTATCTGGCTAACTTTGATTGTTGGAGAGCATCCCACCCTGAGACCGTGCTGCAAAAATCCTTGAAGAAGAAAAACTGCATCAGAATATATATGCCTATAGAAATATCTGCCTTGAGGGGGGATCACATTCTGATTCTGCTGTGTTGAGATCAGTCAAGTTCCTACATCTTGGCAACAGTGTTGGAAACCCTTCACAGTTTTTCTTTATGTGGAGTGGTCGCATTTCTCTAAATGTTAGTTGACTGCAGGGACTTTCTCAGTCCAGTTCAGAGCCTGCTAAGTGCTTGCAGTTCTAGCTACGTAATTAGTTTGAGTCATATTTACAAATTTCATACATTAAAAACAGAAACTTCCCTTTTAAAATGTGCAGGACAAGGTTAAATGTATGTAAATACACTCTAAAAGCAGCACCCCATAATGAGACCCCTAAGCGTTCAATGACCACATTGCTATGTCGTCGTGTGCGTCTCTAAATGGATCACTGACATCCATTAGTGTCACCAATTATCCACTTTCACAGGCCAGTCTGAGACAGACAGCAGAGACATTTGAGTTGAATGGATTCTGAGAAGTTAGTCAGCAGAAAAAAACCCATTTCTTTTCTGAGAAAGTCTGCCATCTTTCCAGACACTGAGTTGTTTTGTTGCTCCACAGATGGTTAACGTGTGTTCTGGTTAACACAACCCAACTACATTGTGTTTCCCCTCATTAGTACTCCAAGGTCCTGCCACTGCAGTGGTGTTGCATATCTGAAGGGTTCCAACTTCAGCTAATGTAAGACTTGCACATATTCGAACAGGACCTCTATGGTGTCATCTCGTCCTCTGTAACAAACCTTTTACATCTCTGCAATACAATTTATCCATTTGAATGATTCAATACATCAAAAAGGGGCAAAATCACAAGGACGCGACTTTCAGCAACTCTCAAAAAACTATATTTAGATTTTTTTTTTTTTTTCCCCAAAACAATTTTTTCATTTGCCAATTAAAACGTCAGTTTGCAGCAACTTGCCTTCTATTTTTCGAAACTTTAAATCCTTGGTAACGGTCCGTAAGAGTTGTCGGGCAGAAACCAAGTGGGCCTCTCAGTCGGGCTGCGACCCACTCAGTCTGTGTTTCCTTGAGCAGAACTAGTCAGGGTGAGGCGAGATTTGGTTTTACACGCCTCACCTCTGAAACAAACTCCTAGAACACCTGAGAACCTTACTGCCGTCTTACTACTGAGTGAACCCCATTCCTTAGCTGGGAATGGGGTTCACTCTGGTCTGGATTGCTTCTGTTAATAAAACGTCCACTTGAAATTGAATTAGATGCAACAAAACATGTGTAATATCGTTCTGCTCCTTATCCCTGCTTCTGTGTTACCTGTGTTTGTTTAAACTGGCATTTTGACATTTCTTTCTTTTTATGTGCCGCTCGCCATCATTGTCGGCGTATTTCATGTGTTTAATATTTCAGTATAAATTTGTTTTGAAGCTACTTTGTGTTGCCATGTGTGTTAATCAGAGCCACACAAACTTGCCTTGCTTTATTCCAAACAACACGTTATGCAGCGAATGACGCTTTGTGAATAACATTTACACTTCAGAGTTGTGTAAATTTCATTAGCTACAACTCATTTCTTTGTTGTTTTTTTCCAACAGATGCATTATTTAAATATTACACATTGTTGCTGGCGCAGAGGTAACGTGGGAGCAGCTAGAAAAGCAACTGTACATATTTCTCGTGAATAGTTTGGCCAGACTGCACCAAAAAGAAAAATGAAAACCAATACCAGTTTTTATAGCCAGCAATCTCAGATTTTAGCACCTAGTAAGTCATAATATGCAGCCGGCATTATTTATCCCTTGGGTCCATAAAGTTTCCTCCGGGGATGCTGTGTATTTTTCTGTTTGGTAGATTAATATTGGTTACCACAAACATTACTGGAGTAAAATATGATTGTAAAAAGAGACGCACATCCCACATGTCCAACAGTTGCGAAAGACGCCTATCTGATGCTACGGGCAAAGCACAAGGAGTAGATGAGGGTGTGGCCAGCTTAATTTCACAGGAGAGCTTATTAACTATTTACTCAGCATAATACCGACAACAAATACTGCGCCATGTGGCAGAAGAGTTTACCGCACGGTTCTGGGAATGTGACGCCGGTGTCCGATGTTCGCTGTCGCTGGCGCGGAAGGTGGCCTCTCTACGTCTGAATGAGTGGGGAAGACGTGGAGAGGCCACGACTCTGTGGCAAATACAGGGAGGAAATATTGGAGACAGGTGAGTTACAAGAGGGCCCCTCTTTCCAGGAAATGACTTTTCAAACAGATCAACCAGTCTGCTCAATCCTGGAATCCTGGAGAGGGTTTTGTTACCAGATTCTCAGAGGCGTGAGCCTGTCTGATCTGGTTTGCTTTCATAGTGCCTTGTGGAGCTCCGAGGTACGGAGGGGACAAGAATCACATCGATGATGATGACAATGGAAGTAATGAATTATTCAAATCCATAAAGCTGCATCTCAGAAGCCTTCAGAGTGCAGAGTGTCTTTTATTAGGATTTGGGATAATAGACCAACACAAAGCAGAGCCTTGCTATGAAGAAGAGGAAGAAGAAGAAGAATAAATGGTTTATAACATTTAGAATTCACATTCTGAAAAGTGTGTGATTAATTTTCCCTTTGCTCTGATCTTTTTTTGCTCTGCTTAGATTTATGTGTGGACTTTAGCTAGGCCACTCTTAACACTGTGTTTCACAAGAGGAACTTCCAGCGCAGTCCAGAGTTCAGATTGGGCCTAAAGAAATCCGACGCGCCCCAAATACGCGGACGTCGTGTCTGAGCCTGATCCAGCCCAACTAACTGAGTCCAGTTGGAGACCCGAGCCCAAAGTAAGCCTGACATCACTTTGAAAGCCCGATTTTATCATTTCTCTTAGCGGTGTAGTAAGTGCCTCAATTGTTCTTGTCTTCTACTGACTGCTGCTGAGCATCGTCACCGTCAGGCGCTGAGCAGGAACGAACCATTTCAGATCCGGGGAGGTTCAGGGCAAATATGGACGTGTGTTTTTTGGGCTGGAGGTGGGAACATTTAATTTTTGCTGACAAAAAGAATATTCGAAAACAATATGATTAATTTTGTAATTGACAGGGCCCCAGTTTTTGTTGTTGTTTTTTTTTCAATTTCTATGAACAAAACATAAATAAATAAATTAATTAATAAATAAACTTAGACTTGTTATCACTTTTCCCCCCGTATCCGGCGCCCCTGTTCAGCTGTGATTCATTTATCAACAGACAAGCTCTAAACATATGTCATCCACCATCATGCTTTATTATGAGCAAAACAGACTGATGTCATGAAGCAATTCTCACTTCCTCATTTGAAAACACATTCATCTTAAAATTCAGGCATTCGTATGTTAAATATTTAACTGGTGTTAAAAGACGCACTTAGGTTATAGATTAGAGTTTTCCCCTTGCAATTTTAATGCATATGTAAGCAAGCGTCAAGAGCAAAGGTGGAGAAAGTACTCAAACAATGTACTTAAGTAAAAGTAAACAATAACCAGACAAAAATGTACTCTAGTAAAAGTGAAAGTACTCCACCTCTCATCCAATGACCGCTAGAAATCGGCACCAGGTGTCATGACATGTGTATGGAGGTGGTGAGGCCGTCGCTTGGAGACCCAGGATAAGATGGGAAAGGTGGTTTAATGGTGATGATGATCCAAGAAACGATAAACAGTAGGACCACGGCCAGGCAACACGGTAGGGCGGAAGCCAGGGTTCAATCACCGGTAGCACTAGTCACACAAGTGGACAAAACCACAACAAACGACAAGGACCAGGAACAAAGGACACAGGTGGGATTAAATACACTGAGGGTAATCAGGGAAACAAGACACACCTGGGAGTAAAAGACGGGACAACACGAAGACACAGGGACGCAGAGCTCAAAATAAACACACAGAAAAACACGGAACATGACAGCAGGCCCTCCTCCCTGCAAAACTAAACGGGTATAGACAATGGATTTTAGTTGATCCCCCTGGTTTAATATGCTAAACCAATGGGATTAACATATTAAATCATTTCCAGCAATCTCTTCTCGCTGAAGGCTTTCGACGAGGTTCAGCACTTTGTGGGAATGGTTGAGCGCTCTTCCAGGAACGCGTTTATGAGATCGGGTGATTGGAAGAGAGAACCTAGCTCAGTCTCGACATGAACTCACCCCAAGGCTGCTCTGCTGAGGTCAGAACTGTGAGCCGGCCGCTCAGATTCTCCCGCAACAAACGTATCCATGTCTTTGAAGACAAAGATCCTGCTTTGCGCACTTTGTGTGCAGTCATTCTGGAGCAGACAGGAGGCGTTCACAATGAATAAAAGGATCTTTACATGTCTCCCGTTTTGCACTGATAATTCAAAAACATTACATTAATGCTAAAATTACATCCGGGTGAAATTGTTAATAAAGTTGCATTTACTGTATATGTTTTGCTAACATAGATAAATGATTGTAAAACCTTAAGATAGGTTTCAAAATCATACTGACCAGTAAGATTCTGTGCTAAGAGAAAAACTGTAATAATAAAGATAATCATTCAATCTACACAGCTCAGCTCTATAAGAAATCTGCCCATTTGTTCTCCAATTCCTTAAGACTACCTTACTTTTAACATAAGACCATGATGGAAACATTTATGGTGGCTTTGGGAACACCAAAAATGTCTCGTATGGGAGACATTAAGCGTTCCTCTCACAAAAAACTATGGGACTGACTCTGGAAAGCAGCACATTCCCCTCTGCACCTACTTTACACTCGACCCAATGCACACTGAGAAATGCCATTCTCCTGGCACTTGCCAAACCCAGAGGGTCTCTCTGCACCGCTTTGAATTAACCTGAATGTCTGCATGAAGTTTCAACATTTGTAGCTGCTGACTCATATCGTCCTCTCATAGGAATCTGCTGACCCTGCTCTGGGATTTGATGTGGCCTACCTCTTAATAGTCACGTCATTGTTGTTCTGAAACCCTCCAACTCTGCTTAATCCCCCTAACAATGAACTTGTGAATACTTAGTGGTGAGGAATGTTCACGGCTGGACTTACTGCACAGTTGGCATCCTGTCAAGGTACCAAGCGATAATTCACTGAGCTCTTGAGGGCGACCTGTTCTTCCACAAATGTTTGTCGAAAGAAAAGACAATTACACTCACTTTGCACAATAGAGTGTGGAAGAATGCTCAGTGGAGAGCGTTGGCGTCATCGATGTTGGATCCTTGAAGTGCAGATTCAGTTTTCCGCCACATTGTTTTTTTTTTGTTTTTTTTTTAAATGGAAAATCTCTTCTGATTTATTTTTTCATTTTCTTTAATTATTCCAATCTGAAAGAACGATTGATTGAACTTTAACAGTTTGGGTCACGACCTTTCACAAGACGTCGTTCTCGGTTTAATGTAGAGAAAACGCAGATGTGCATCTTCCCCCCATCGTCACCCCCATGAATTGAAGTCTTTTGTTTGCTTCAGGAGCCCCTTCACGGTCTCCAAAGCAGCTGACGGTCACAAGACGAACTGTAAATCGGACAGGAATCCTCTCGACGCCATGAATGAGACGGTATTCCAGAGAAACATTTGCTGCAGGATCCGTACCAGCATTGGCATTTCGAGGAATAAATCAAGGGTGCACATGTCTCAACAGCCATTAGGTAGGAGTAAGAGGACTGATGCACCCGATGTCGGCACATGCGAGTGGGCTGACATTTCAGAGATCCACGCATGAGAAAGTGCATGATTGGTTTCGGCGCACAGGCTCCCTGGGCGGTGTGTGTTTCTCCAGACAATGGCATGAGGTTCCATCCAGTGTGGCAAAAATCTAGAAATGTCATATGGATTACATCAGTATGCTACTGATAGAGACGGATCGATGTCCAGTTTGGTTTATATTTAATCAGAATCCGCATACAGTCGGATGACGACACACGGCGTCAATCTGCGTCTAAAAAACAACAAAACACCGGGAGAAGGGATGAGTTAGCCATGTAGGGATAAACACACCGGCTGATGCCCGCGCACGCGCTCGTGTGCACATGCCCGTGCCCGTGTGACTGACAACTTGGCGTTACGCGGCTCGGTACCGGGAGGCTTCCTCAGCGTGGCTGCCTCAATCTGTTAGGCAAAGACGTCAACGTGTGAAGTTTCCTGGCACTGGAAATGTGGCGAGTGATGAAGCAGCTCCCTCTCTCTCTCTTTCACAAACCCTATCAAGCTCATAACACAGTATAAATAGAAAACAAGATTGGATTGGTCATGTGGCTCTGTGATCATGGCTAAAAATGCTCTATAAGCAAAAAAAAAAAAAAGAAAAAAAAAATGCATCACAAACATAACGACAATTTATGTCAATTTGTCATTGCTGCTAATGCAGTACTGTTGTTGTTTACAGGATGCTTCCTTATTGCCCTTGTTTATGCTTGCATTGACCGGTTAGCCTCGGCCGAAGTGCACACAAACACCAGAAGTATAAGGTCAGAAAAACAAAAATTTGAAAAACAAATTTCAAAGCGTAGAATTAAAAGAGCAGAAATCAACAGCACCTGAAAATCTGGGTTGTGGACAACCAGCTTCTTGCACTCGTACTTTACTGTCAAACATACTTTCATTTCAGTTCCTCAAAAAGAAATACATTTGATTTGATTTTGTGTCCAAAATGATCCGATTTTTTTATTTATGTTTTTTATTTTCTCCAACATTTGTCAACCTGCATGGAGCAGGTTAGATTTCTTACAAAGATCTAAAAATTGAACATGAAGTCACAAAAGATTTTAAGATAATTATTAATATGTTGTGCATTTTTAATTTGATGAGAGGTCATCACGAGTTTACTTCACACTGTGCAAAACCCCCCAAATCACAACACCTCCAACGCCGCGCTTCATATAGAGGCTATTATTTTGTACACTTCAGATTAATTATAACAATACTTTCTTGGTACGCCTTGCGTTGAAGTCAAACAAAAAGCTGGCGGTGACTTTGGGTTTCTTTATCATACATGTCGCTGTGTATTTCTTCACCAAAGAGCACTGCAAAGCAAATAGAAATACGGTGACTTGATGTTTTTCCGTATTTTGACACTAATACCACAAATTCCAGTGTTTTCCAGCAGGATTTTATGTGACAGATTGAGACAAAACGGTACATAATTACAAAAAGGCGTAGATGCTGCTTCTTGGCTGGTTTCTGTAAACAATTAGGGGCATCAGAGTGAAAAAAGGGGTTGAGGACAAATGTGTCATGTGTAGCATTTCCCTTCCGCTTGATTTCGATGGATCACGTAGAATCCGGTAAAAGTTTTTTTTTTTTTTTTTTTAATTCCACACAAATGTAGCTAGTGTGGAAATTTTGCTGTGAAAGTAAGTTGTTTCATTATATATAACAGTAAAAAAGTGCACAAACAGTCCACACAAAAACATGGCCTCTTTATCACCGAGCAGCAGATTGTTACACAGTGATGCCCCTCTCTTTTGTTTTTAGTTCTCCCTCCACCCTTAACTGTAAAATTCCAGATTCTTTACATGATTTATTAGAGTAGAAAGGGAAAAAATGTGCTTTTTTCCCCCCTGAGCTGCCCTTGTCTTTTTTTTGTGATTACTTTCCTCTCTAATTTTAGCTCTTTTTTCTCCCCAACCCCAACCCACCCCTCTCTCGCTTCAGAGTGATTCAGAATCGGTGTTGGCAGCGCCTCCTCCCTCGCCCGCTTCCATCCGCACACAAAACAAATCGCACGTTGGAGCAGAGGCTGCGTGAGTCAGTCTGTGCGGCGCGCCTGACACCGGGGCGTTTCTTTATCTGTCCCAGGCCGCACGGGCAGAAAGGATCCTCGCTAACGTACGGCAGCGCGCGCTGCGTGTCGCCTGCGTCATGCTTCCACCGTGTGTTTCGGAGTCGCGGTCTCGCCTCGAATCTCGCCTCGTCGCTCACGGAAAACCTCGCTTGTCCACGAAAACCTCGGATGTTGATTTAAAAGGCCAGCTGCCTCTGAGTCGTACTCAGAAAAAAAAAAAAAAAAAAAAGCAAGAAAGAAAAGAAAAAATACAATCCCGTTTGAGTATTTTATTTGGGGCGGCACTGTTAGAAGATGAAATCATAATAAGATGACCAGTTAAATGTGATGAGACAGAACAAATTAGTGACCATACAGAGTAAGTTATGTTAAGCTGTTATTATGACTGGCCTCCTGCACTGGTTCACTCTGAAGATCTCTGACTCATCTTCTGTTATTTCATCAGTAATTTCTGGAGTGGAGGAGCAGGATGTTTTCCATCCTGATTAGCATCTTTTTCTCTGAATTCTTTATGAGTTTCTTGAGCTATTGACTCAACAAAAGTTGACGCAAATGGTTCAGCTCAGCAAATATTTCTGCAAAAATAAAAGCACATTGACGAAATCCCTCCACAGAGATGTAAAAGACTCATTCCCAGCTTGGTGGCGTTTATTGCCACCAAGGGGGGCACAACCACTTATTAGGTTCAGGGGGATAATTACTTTTCCGCACAGAATCACATTGGTTTTGCACGGCTTTTTATTTTTTTTCCATCACCTAATTTCAAAACCAAATATTATATTGATTCTGGATAGTTTTGCCTCACATTGTCTTGAAAACTGAAGGCTTTTGTCATAATGAGAGGTTTCCAGGACTCTTAGGCAAGCAACAACTACGGACACTCAAACAGTTTTAACAGATTTATTTAACAGTGGGATGTACTGAAAAAATGTACATTCCACTGGAGGGGCGTCGATCTACGACAACAGGGAGGGACCAGTGCCAGCGGAGGAACTGCAAAGAACGAGCGTTAAAGAGGGAAGCTATGAAGGGAATGACGGGGTAACCTGATGGTGGCTTACGGTCCACGGGTTGAGGAAGACAGAGGAGAGTACATGGGAGTTCCAACAGTTGGCGTGGTGTGGTAGTTTCCAGATGGAGATGTCCGGCAGGGGGCTGAGGGCGGACAGGCAGCAGCTGAGAGGCGAGCGTGACGTACCCAGGCTGCCATCCTGTGAAAGGAGAAGACCACACCCCTGCAGAACCCAACAACTTTAACCGCAGCCTGACTTATTCCTCTGATTTGTGTTGCTCCAGTCAAACACAAAGAGACACAGATAGAATTTTTTTTAATTTTTTTAATCTGCGGTAGCTCTTATTAAACAGTCTCATCTGGATCAACAACGAGAAGCTCAGAGAGCTCAGATGACCCTCAGTCAAATTTGACACCACTCTTGTTGCATTGGACCCTTTTTCATGGCCGCCAACAGTGAAGAGTTGATTCTCCATGGGAAACTTGTGTTACAGGCTTCTGTGTGTAATCTTTTTGAAAGCACTTTAGGACTTTTTGCATTATAATTATTGGGAATGTGAGCACATGTAGTGTCATCTGAGCCTTTCCTTTTATTTGGATAACCAAAAGTTACCTTCTGCACCTTTAATTGGGAGAATGGATGTGTGGGAAAAACAACCATAAAAGAATACAGCTTGTTTTAGATCATCTTTATTAGCAGTCTATTTGGACAAGGGTGTCAAACTCACGACCTTCTCAGCAGTGACGTTTCATGGACAAATTATGTTCTGCGCGAACTGCTCTCTATGTTTTGACCAATAAGAATCCTAAAAATGTTGACATTTTGCATTTCATGCCCTGTTGACCCTGACCCCCAAGAGAGTCTTGACTGCATGACTTGTGATCAAGTATTTCCACAAGACATGACGGTTGTTTGCTGAACAACTCCCACCGTTATTTATGACGTCATAAATAACGGTGGGAGTATGTGGGAGTATGCATTGGGATTCTGGTGGGGGGTGTAGAACCCTGTGGTCCTCCAGTTCTTCTGACCACCCCCCCATGAACACACTTTGCCCCAGAGCCCCACAAACTGTGGTCTGTCTGGTGGTTTTGTTTGTTTGTGTCCTTCTCAGCCCTCAGTCTGTTAAAGCAGATGGTTTTCCTCCCAGAGTGGGGACCTGCTGGAGGCCTCTCTCCCTCTGACAGGGAATTTTACAACCGTCCAACCAAAACGAAGCTTTAATAGAATCTTTTTGGTTATTATCTGGAAGTTATTTAAAAAATATATTATTATGTGTAGTCTGTATGTGAAATTATGCTCTAGTTTCCAATGAGAAGTCATTTGCAGGTATGAAACATATTTTTTATTGGCCTGATAAATGCCATACTCTTATTTGCTTTCAGTGGAAAATCATCATTACTAGCAAATTACGTTGCATTTGCTCATGTTGTCTTTGTGTCATAATGAAATTTGTGTGACCTTAAACATTAAAGTGTCCATGTCCTGTCATAGACTCTCACTCGCAGCCAACCATGTCATTCCGGCTCTGGCTGTGCAATTCAAATTGTCGTCATGCTGGGAAGCAGCAGATCACGCTGCTCTCCTCTGAGTGGATGCCTGAATGAACTTTAAGGAATGCGCCGTTTGTTTTGCTTCCACGATATTCCAAAGGGAAGGAATGAAAACAAACAGCAAGACCTATCTTTAAGGAGTTTATTAAATACTTTTATATCTAGCTGAGTTTTTTTTTTCCCATTTTCCCTCTCCCATGCAGTAGCTCCTGCACTATGTTTAATTGTGTGTGTGTTCCCTCACAAACAATTAAACATAATTGTTTATGAGGGAATAACAACATCTTCATAAATGTTGCTGAGCAAAAAGGGTATATGTTGTGTTAGCAGAGTGGTTTGACCTGTGACAGGAAGCAGAGGGTTTCCTAGGAAACTTTGCCCTTACTCTAGGCAACAGTAGTTGGGCATTTAAAGGCTTTGGAGACTACTGACAGAGTTAAAATTTGGTAATCAAGTTTTTTTTTTAAAGGGTATTTAAATCAAAGCAGAGACTAAGGTAGGAGTATAGGAGACAGATTAACCTGTGGTTTACACTGAGGTGTTTTCACACCTATCTAGTGGATCCCAAGTATTCTTAGGGTTTAGGAACCAAAGCCCCACGTCAATAGCTAGAATCCAGGAATGCCTAGAACTGCCTATTTTAATAGTTCACAAAATGTACCTCGATGCCTCGTGGAAATCGTCTTGGCACTACCAGAGAAGTTTTCCTTATTCCCGCTTTCTGGAGTCGAGTCACCCCTGGATCGGCTGGTTTCCAAACGCTAGCCATTAGCATGTCTAGTAGGGTTGTGTCCAGGTGTTTCAGATTGCCATGTACACCTGGTGGCTGTGTCGGGTGAGGTCAGGGAACATACACTCCGTCATCCGATGGCTAAAGTGTTTGCTTGGCATCTTATTGAAACTGTTTGGAGGACACCGCCGATAAAGTATGTTTAGGCAATGCATCTCAGCAATTTGATTGAGAAGCACCGCAAAGAAATCCTCATCGTTCACGTTTGGGCCGTATACACTACCACGCAAAAAAAACTCTCTCCATATAGAGAACCCTTAATCAAGATGATTCTACCTTCTGTGTCTTTAAATGCTTCCAAAGATGTGAAAGGGAGATTTTTTTTTATTTTTTTTATGGATTAAAATTATGACCACCCCCCCTTTTATTTGTTGAGTATGAAGAAACACATTTTATGAAAGCAAGGAACGTCAGAGAAAAGGCAGAAATGAACCCGAGTGACGTGAGCGTACTAATGTGAAAATTTTCCAGCTGAGTTTGAGCCTGGAAATGAAACATTTCCGTAAACCAATTTGTGCCCCTAGAGGCATCAGCACAATAACAGCAATCTCTGTGAAGGTAGATGGAGTAATGAAATGGCGCCGTCCACTGCTACAGTGAAAATTTACCTGCTTTGCTTTCCATTTCCCACACAGACAAATGCACACACACACGTCGGCACAAAGACATAAATTTAAAAGCACACAAAGACAGGTGTAAACAAACAGAACCCACAGTGTTCTTCCCATTCCAACTGAACACCTGGGAAATTAATCTCTGTCAGTGGTGCACTACGCAGACCTTATCAAACCATGTTCACACTGGATTTATTTATTTTTTTCTTTTCAGTTCCTGTGTGCATAAAAACAAAATTATAGCCACACATTCCAAACAATCTACCCGTTATGTCCCATTCCATTCCCAGGGCTGTTTGACTTTCTGGTTCCTGCGAAACTCATCAAGCTCTACTTGGAAGTTCTTTACATTTCTACAGTGCGCATCAGATTCTGTGACACAGTTCTTTTCTTAAGAAAGTAAGCTGGAATTATGTGCTTAGAATGCAGTTCTGCAGTCAGTTAACTCCTTGTTCCACTTAGATTAATGTCGACGGCCTTGTCTTTCTCTGAAAAGGAAATTAATGTGTTTTTTTTTCTTTTCTTTTTCAAAGGAGGGAAAATATAGTTAATGGACTTTTAACAGCAGGCACTTGAAATGTCCTGGCTTCTATTAAAAACCCGAGGAACACCTATTGAGCGTCTTTGCTTTCATGCCAGCCATAATGAAAGAAAATCGCTGGTAATTCTCCACATTGTCAGATTAACATTTACTGCCTTATAGAAATTCATCCTGACCCAATATATATGCTTCAGTTATTGGTTAGAGTTCATGTAGGGTCTGCAGGAACCCCTCTTAGCACAACAGGAGGGATAACGCCTTCCTTCTGCTTTAGAGCAGATGGGTTACAGCAGCAGAAGATCACCGCTGGCTAACTCTGGCCCCAACAGTGTCACACAATCATCTAAATTAGTGACCAGTTGCCTGGTCCAGTTAGTTTAGATTTCAGCTGCAACATTCAGGTGACGGCGTGAGAATTTAGCTGAAAAGACATGAAGCCTTGTATTAATGTGTCCCTCTCGCTGTGTATGGGACGCTACGTGGACCCTTGGTAACAACTGAGAATCAATTAAACGCAACAGTCTACCTGAGTATTGTTGCTGACTATGTCCATCACTTTTTGACCAGTACATACTGTCCCTTGGTGGCCACGTCCAGCAGGGCCATGCAAACCTTGCCACAAATGTCACCTTGTCGTGAAGATGACCATGAACCATCCTCCAACGGCCTCCATATTCTCCAGACCTCAGTTTAATTAAACCCTTTTTGGGACGTGACAGATTCACATTATGGATGTGCAACCGACCACTCAACTCACCAAAACCTCCGTGAAAGGCTTTTGAAACCTTGTCGAATCTTTGCCTCAAAGAATTCAGTCAGGTCTAAGGGGGTGACAGAGTTTGAATTCAGATCTTACCCCTTGAGCTTGAAGCTTTGCTCCCCCCGACGGATATCTCTTTCGCAGTTATTTTGTTCTGTGTTCAAGACTTATGTCTGCTTACAGAAGTGGAAACAAGCCTCATAAAATAGCCCTGTCTGTGTTGTACAGGCAATGAGGGCAGGGGTGGATTTTTACAGTAATTACTAGCCGTGTTTGACTTCCGCCCATAACGCCAGTTCAGCAAAACACTGTGTCCTGTTACTACACAGATGGATGGAAAAATGACTGTTGACAGACAAATGTCAATAAACCGGTTATGCTTGGTTTGGATGAGTAGCCAGTTTGGCACCGGTAAAAACACTCTTGCCACTGACTCAGATTTAACAGGCCAGCAGCTGCGGGTGCTTCACTTGCATGGGAATCGCGAGCACGTGAAATCAAAAGCATGCATGCAGAAAAGACTTGCACATGTATTTGTTTTGAACTGCCACTCTCCGACGGAAGAAACCCAAACTAGATGACCCGCATGTCACATATACATGTTTAAAACATGTGACCGTTTGTTTTCACGTGATCTCGGAAGCATTTGTTAATTTGCAGGGCGGTGTGCAGTGTTTGCAGGTACGCCAAGAAGCCTGAGCAAATGACCTTTTCCCACATGTTTCCACCACAAGGCTTCTGGCAAACTTCAAATCGAACTTCTAATCCGAATGGCTGTCTGAAGTGAAGTATAAGATTTGTGGAGTGCAACCCTTGTACTTGTCAACAGATTGTCCCACCCGAGCCGTTGAGCTCTGTGGCTCCACAAGAGCTGCTCCAAGCTTTCCTTGCCTGGCCGGTCAGTTGCGATGGAGAGCCTTGTCTTGTTATGAGGGATTGCTGTAAAGTCAATCGACTCTCTGCTGACACCATGTGGTCGCCCAGGAGGAATAAATGACTTGACACAAACGACAGGGTTTCCTTTGGTAGAAACCTCTCAAGCTAATCGTAATAGTGAACTGAACTTATTGCACTGTGTGATAACTGGGATAAATTGGAACATGTGGGTGACTGAGCTGGAACAACAAAGTTTGTAAAGTGACTCGATTAAAGAACGACAGAGTTTAAACCTAATGGGTTTTTAACAAATTAATCATAACACCTCCTCTACCTTTCGATCAGGCTTCTCACAATCATACGATTAGCAAGTGAGTTATAGACCTGAGTTACACGCCGTAGGAGTCATTCAAGTAACTCCGCCTCATCCAAAAAAAAAAAAGAAAAAGAGGAACGATTGTACACATGAAGCTTTCTGGAACGTATCTTATACAACACACTTTTCCTCTCGCCCATAAAGCAATTAGGCAAACGGAAGGAGAGCAATACAAACAGAGAGGCAGGATAACAGTGTGGGATGTGGCTGCAGGGCTGTAATGAAAGTTAAAATACAAGTAAGCAAACAGAAAAGGCTACTCCTGACCCCTTCCACAGAAGTTTATCGGCTCATTACCAGTTTTTTCCAGCCAGGTCTAATTAAGACGGTGGCACTAATCCTAGCACAGACCACGTGTGGCGTCGCCCCTGGTTCCCCAGGGCACATCATGTACATAATATCCTCACTGAGAAAGCAATGCAAAGTGTACTGCTGAATGTCCAGCAGGAGTACATTCTGACAAGAGAAACTCTTGTTCAGTCCAGTTCAGATCTATTGCTCTGCTGGTGATCTCCTCGACCGGCAGTGACGGAGTTCTGCAGAAAATGCCTGGCAGTTCACGTGTGATTACGTCTGTTACCTCAACCTAATTATCTCTGATCAGGGGTTTGCCTCTGCTGCTTTCAGAGCGCTCTCGGTTTGAGGCGAGATAGAAATCAGAACTGGGACAAAAAAATAAAAACATTTAAAGTGTTCGATGTGCATCAGGTAGCAATGGACATTTGAATACAAGCAAATGGTCAAATGGCGGCATAGGCGGGCGTCGGAGAGATATTGTCCATTTGTTTCGTTTCATTAGTTCTCAGTTCCAACCATCAAAATTTAAAGACATGCACATTTGAGATGCATTAGTCTGTGTAATAAATACAGAAGTGTCACTTTTTGAATGGAATTACTGACATTAATCAACTTTTTCATGATATTCTAATTTGATGACCAGGACCTGTTCAGAGGTTGGTAGTTCTGGTTACATTTACTTTAGTAACTTTTTCAAAAACACACCAAACAAACCTCACAGGAGTAGTTTTACCTCACTGCGCTTTTTATTTTTGCTTGACTAATATTTTTGAACTATGTCAACTTTTAACTTGAGTATATTGATTTTTGCATTTGCAAAAATAGAATTCGGACACTGGACACATTTTTAGATTCTTGCACACACATCTTAGCGTGTCACCAGGTATCTTTAGTGTCGGGACAGAGCATCCCATAATAATCATAACAGGCATTTTCTCCAGGGAACCAGGTTAGAGAAACAAAATATTTCCCTTATTAGTATGTTGCATTTGTACAAAAGTCTAGTTCTGCTCCTGAACGTCAGTAGGAATAACAAAGAAACAGTTGAGCTTGAGTCTAACCAACAAAGGTTTGATCATCAGGTTAAATGTTCTTGTGTTGTGCATCAATCCCTCCTAAACTGTGGTATCATGTTAATGTCACGGATATGATCCAAGTGGTCCAGTAGTGGTGTGTATGGGTTTTGGACAGGACACTATGTTTTGACAGTAGCCAAAGCTCTTGTTATTACCACACCCTGCTTTGAATCTTGCCTAGTTGTTTCAAATGGCAGCTGCAACAAGAGTCCATGTATAATCCAGTATTGTGTTTTTCACATTGTCAGTCGCACAGCAGAATGACTGCTGAAGCTCAGCAAAAGGCGAAGGTTTTTGCATTTTGTCTGCTCAGCACTGACCTGAAGTTTACACTAAAGAGGCGTTTTCCAACGGGTGACTGTTTGCTGGCTGTTATGCAACCAAGCTGTAACATTAAGAACATGACCGCTGGAAGGGCGATCAGCTGGAACGCTCTGGACGAGTTCGTCCTCAGAAGCTTCCAGCGATAGCTGATCCATTAGACGGGTTAACTACCTTCGGAAGTACACCACGGACGTTCGTCAGGTCACAAACAGGATGGAAGGGCTTTCATTAGAAAAAGAGGAGTCGTGTTTGTGAGCTTTCAGCTTCCTGAAGTCTTTGCCCTTCTCTTTTCCAACAGTCCACAGTCCAACCTGAAGCGAACCAGCTGATCCAACTGGTCGCCGACTGAGAATGAGGGAAAGCTCGTCATGTCGCATGACTCTCTCTTTGGTAGAGTTTAAGTCCAAGTGTCCCGCTTGAAGAGAATTTAACAAGCTTTAAATATGTTACATGCTACAAACAAAACCACCTAATCCCTTCGACTTCAAAATCCAACTTGTCTGGTTCACATAAATCAAATCAAATTTTATTTGTATCCCACATTTCAGCAGCAAGGCATTTCAAAGTGCTTTACATAATAAACTACATTAAGTCAAGTGCCATAACAATGCAAACAAAACATTTTTAATATTATACTATGTCCTATCGTATAATATTAGTATAATATAGTTCTATATTAGACATAGAACATGTCAGCTGTTAGTTTCACATTTATTAGCACCTCTAATAACTTGTCAAAAATTCACTCATCAATAAATACACTGCTCCGGTGTTTAGCGTGTATGTCTGATTACCTATAGATATGAGTTCTGGGTTTTAACATTCAAGTTAAATAGCACAATCTATCTGATAAATAGACTGAATTATTTTCTTTTTAATGATAATTAAGAGAAAAAAATGATTTTTGAAGGAAAAGAACAAATTCCTCAAACTACATTTTAAGAAAAGATATTTTTGCCATTGTTGAATTGTTGCAGATAACAAAGTCTACTTTTTTCCCCCCTTGATTTTTCTACGTTATTTTAAGGATAAAGGCGTAACTCTTTGCCTTTGCTGAACAAAAAGCTAAATTACACTTTACGGTGACGTAAAACAAGGCATCAGGATCTTCATTTGTTTGCCCCCACAATGACTGGAAAAAACTGCTTAATCAAGGTGAACGTTCTAAGAGGGGAAGAAAGGAGAAGGGAAGAAGAAAGAAAAAGGCTGGACACCAGAAAGTACACAAGAATAAACCTTATAAACCATGAGCACCATATATTGATTTATTTACCAAAACCAATGGGAAGAATGTTAAGCAGCTACCACTAAATGCAGAGTGTGACAGCTACAAAACATCAGATGTTTTCCATGCACTGCAAAATCTATCTGGCTGGAACAATGGAGTAGAAAGAAGATTATGGAAAACTGTTCAGATGAATTCAATATTTTTCTGATATGACACAGACCGATGGAGGAAACGACAACAGCAAGGACAGAGAGGTGTGCCCCATCACGTCTGAACTCTCCCACCACCCCACCATGCTGGGAGGTGAAACTCTGAGGGGCGGCTAAGTTTCCTAACATCTGTCCAAACTGTTATCTGTTGTTCATTTTGGTTCGCCCTGTCAAAACAAGCAAGAAGGCAAAAGGGGTGGGGGGGGGGGTGGAAACGCGTGTTAAAGTGCCCTTTAAATCAGAAAAGATAAGACACCGAACGTGAACTCTGACGCAGAGCAGCAACCTCCTTCTGAGCGCACTGAAAGAAAAAGGTTGGCTTTGTTTGGTGGCCTCGGTGGGACGGCTTAGTTCTGAAACTGTTTTCGATGCAAAATCGTCTTAAAATCTAACACTTTGGAGTTGGTTCAGAGTTTCAAACCTGTACACTCCATCCACTCACATGTGCTAATGTAAACATGCTAAGGTAAACACTGTACATACAGCTAGTACATCTCATAGATCTAACTGAAAATGACTTGGATTTTCTAAATATTTTTATTTGATTTAATAGTTTACAGGAGGAAAACTTTTCAAATAGCAGAAGCTTTAAGTCACTATTTCTGCTGTACTTTTTTTTTTTTGGTGCTAATGTTTTTCCTCAAGTGAACTGAGAACCGTAGATCATTGTGAAATGATAAAATAAAATAAATAAGAGCACCTAAGTTGTCCCCTTTACAGTGGTGTCCAGAAGTTTACATACATTCATCTTTGGCATAAATTTCAACAATGAATGTGAACCATTATTTTTACTTTTTTTTTTTTGTTGTTGTTTGAAGTTTGAATGTTTTGTGGATTCTCCCTGCTGCCAAACATCCCTGCACATGTTCTCCAGCTCTTGCGGCTCTGTGAGGTTATTTTTATTCATCCTCCTGTGTGGTGGAGAGCCCTGATGTCTGTGTGTGAATCACAGTGCATGGACAGGTTTATGGGACTAAACCTGTCCCATAAATGAGGACATGAATAAAATTTAGCGACGGCAAAACGAAAGCTTCCACCGGTGCGGCCCGGTCCTGTTAAAATGATCATGCAAACATTTAAAGTCGGTTTTCAGTGGAGGCGTGAGAAGCAAGTGCAACTTCTCAACTTGTGTCTTTCTGCCCTCCGGTGGTGAAATAAGTGAACCTTCTCTCTCTGTCCCAACAACTGACTTCACGGTTTTCTTCTTCAGAAATGCTGGTCCGTTGACGTCGTTGCAGCTTCAACAGTGGGACCATCAGTCTTGCGTTCTGGTTGCCGTGGTTACTATGATGCAAAGGAATGAGCGGCGTCCCTCACTTCCTTTTGCTGTCCAGTCATCAGACCGAAGATCCAGAGACTTTCTAAAAACCACATGTTAATCAACTCTGTAAAAACACGTTTTCGGGAGCTTGAGATGGACGAAGAAAGGGTGAGGACACAAGGAAGGTAGTCCAGAAAAAAAGAAAAGGCAAGGAAGGTAGGAACTGTACGAGGACCAGAAGAAAGAGCAACATTTGACAAGGGCAGGGGAAAAGGTGTGAAAACACAAAACAATTGTTCATACTCTCAAATTTCTGAAATCAAATTTAATCCCTTTAAAGACTGCTGAAGAACCTTGAGAATTATGTCTTGATTCATTTACCAAAGCACATGAAAAGATTGTCATAGAATAATTTATGCAACTTATACCAAAGTTTTAGTATTGGTATTCCTCTGGGAACTGTAAAATCCATCTAGGTGGAATAATAAAGGAGAAAAAAAGAAACCATTCCATAAAACAGTTTAAACGAATCCATCAAGTTATGTTCTATGGACTGATGGAGGAAATGACAACCGCGAGGACAAAGAGGTGACTGAACTCACGTCTGAACTCTCCCACCACGCTGGGAGGTGAAACTCTGCAAGTTTCCAAACCGTCTGCCTTAATGTTTTCTTATAGCAGAGTGAACAGAAATGAACAGCGGAGAAAGAAAAAAACACGTTAGTGTCCTTTATTTGTTTTTCACTGGCCTCAGGTGGAGAAAACAATGCTCTAAAACAGAGGAGACAGAAACCGATTTGAAGTTGGAGATTGAGCCAGGCACAAATCCGATGGGCATATCTTCTCAAAACTTTGATGACGGAGAGCAACAAGGTCCTTCAAACAGTAAAGGGAAAGAAGGTTCGTGTTGTTCTGCGGCAGCTTCGTTCTGAAATGTTTTTCCAACTCAAAAATCGTCTCGCTTCAATAAATCTAACACTTTGGAGTTAGGTCAAAGTTTCCACCCTCTACCCTCCGTCTGCTTTTATGTGTGAATGTAAACACGCTACAGTATAAAAATACACACAGGACATCTCATGTGGAACATCTAACCGAAAATGACTTGGAATTTCTAAATATTCTATTTTATTTAATAGTTCAGAATAGGAAAACCTTTCAAAGAACAGAAGCTTTGAGTCGCTGTTTTTGTTCAACGTGTTTTTTTTTTGTGTGTGTTTTTTTGGCAACATGTATGTGCGAGTACGTTTTCCCTCAGTGAGTGAGGTGAGATGCATAGATTGTTGTGAAGTGCTAAAAAAAAAAAAAAATAAGAGCACCAAAGTCATCATTTTTAAATAGAATAAAAACAAAACTTTCCTCCAGATCATCAACCTTTACAGTGGAGGTGGTCAGACGTTTACATACCTTCATCTCTGGCATCGATTTCATGCTCATTTAGGGCTTTCGGTGACGAATGTGAAACATTTCTTTTTGGTTGAAGTTTGAATTTATGATAGATTTTCTCAGACGTCAAGCATCCCGGTTGGAACAACTGTTTGTATTAATCTAATTAATCTAATTGTGGATTTGAGTTCAATATGAAAAATCTGGAAAACTTGAAAAGCAAACCCTCAACCTCAATCAGATGAGTCTTTTTTTTGTTTGTTTGTTTGTTTTCTTAATTTATGGAGGATATCAAAAAAGCAGGTCCAGGGTGCCAAACTTTTAATTTCGTTTTCTATACAATCATATTTAAATGTAACATTAAAAGTAAAACATGCATGCCAGCGATGAGTGGATGTAAATTTCTGTACATTACATGGTGTTTCACTTAAGTAGAGGTAAAATAAGCACCAGCTATAACTGTTACCATAATCCCAGGTCTGATGTCACACTCCTGTGTTCACCAGCTCTTATGTCTGCTTGTTCGTTTTCCTGTGTGGTGGAGAGCCCTGATGTTTGTGTGTGAATCACAGTGCATGGACACTTTTATGGGACTGGCCTTTTGTAATGAGGATATGAATAAACCACTACAGTAGGCCAAAAACAAAACGAGATGGATTCCGAGCAGAAAGGTCCAAATTTAGAAACCATTCCAACAACGTCCCTCAATGCGGTCTGGCCCTGTTAGAAATCGACGTGCTGTTATTTAGAGTTGCTCAGTGGAAGTGTGGTTGGCCTGTGTCACGCTGCCCTCCGGTGGTGAAATAAGTGAACCTTCTCTTATCTCCCAACAACTCCACAGCTGACTTCAGTTTTCTTCTTCAGAAATGCTGGTCTGTTGACGTCGTTGCATCTTCAACAGTGGGACGATCAGTCTTGCTTTCCGGTTGGCCCCGGCTACTACGATGCAGAGGAATGAGTGGCGTCCATCACTTCCTTTTGCTGTCCAGGATGCCCCTCCAGTCATCAGACCAAGACAGGAGCCGTCTCTGGGAGGGACCGACGGACAGATGCTTGTTGTGGCAGGCGGTGAACAGGATGTGTTCCCAGGCTGGTGTGGGCTCCACACCTGACCAAGACACAAAAGATTATGTAAGCCATCACTTGTGTTTAACTAGGAGGAGCATCCAGAAGATTGTTTCAGAGCGACTAGTCAAAGACGAGCAGGACACGCGGATATGCATATGGAACGTGTGTTGCAACCACTGATTCTAACGGGTTTCATTTGGATTTAACACATCAGACCAAGTTAAAATATCCTGGCAAAACCTAGTCCCTTGTTCCACGGTTTGTTCCATACAGGTGGTCTTGTCCCTTGGCGATTGCTTCCTGAAGGTGTACACTCTGTTGCAGTTTTAAATTTTACCCAACCACTAACGTTTGCCCGTAATGTCTGAGATGCTTCCAGTTTGACTCTATGCGACCGTCCTCTGCTGCAAAGAGAGAAGTGCCGAGTCAAACGAGGCGGCTGCTGATTTTAATTCAATATTCGGAAGCGTGGCCAACGCGGATTGAAGGGCTCGCTTGCTTCCTCCGCTGTCATTGCGAAAACTCCAGTTGGACTATAATTCTAAAGCAGCGCAGTAAGTAAATAAATAGAGACTGACAGACACCTTATTTATCTCCAGGGACATTTTATACATCGGTAATGCTCGGAGAGGGATGATATCTTTTTTTTTTAATTCTAACCAACTTTTCTGGTTGGTCACGCTGCTTCCCCTAAGTAAATAAACTCCTGCTTTACAAGCTTGTTTTTTTTTTGTTTTTGCTCAGGCTGACATTAAGTGTGCTTTTTCAAAGCGTTGCTCAGTCTAAGAGCTATTGAACGTCGCAAAATAAACAATGCAAGTCCATAAAGCCCACCTTGAATGTCAGGCTTGTCGTCTATGAGGAGGTCACCGGCAATTAGGGTTTTATCTCTGGTCAGAATGACCTGCTCCAGAAAGTCGCAGCCTAAATGCTTCTCCACCCAGGCGTACTGGAAAAACACACAATGCGCAGGCACAAACACAATCAAGGTGTCAGATGTTAGGAAGAAAAAAAAAATCTCTTTAATGATTATCAAAGCAGAAGATTCCATGCTATTGATCAACAGGAGGCTCACCTTTTCATATGGGCAGTGTTTGTAATGTTTAATGGGGCTGGTGCAAATAAAGACATCTGTGCTGCAGGGAGAGAAGGAAACAACAAGAGCTTAGTGGAAACACGTGGCGATTCATTTCCTATTCCAGCTGCATATGCCACCCACCCAACCTCTTTGTTATGCTGGAAACCAGTGGCAACAGTTCACATGAAGAGCTCAAAACACATTCAGAGTGATCTCGTTTGAGAGAAACGCTCAACATCTAATGGCTGTCTAATGGCTGTTGAGAGGAGCTTGTCACCATTATTGATGAAGGAGGTGTCACAAACCTTGCAAAATCCCTCACCGCCGAGGCAGAGATAATTTTTTTAGTAAAGCGGGTTGGTTGATGACTAAAAGAGACACAAAGATGACAGAGTTCTGTCCAAGAAAAACGCCAATGCCAGACTTATAATCTGCAGCTAATACAAGGACGGACACTTTAATGTTGCCAAGTTATTTTATTGGTTGTTTGGGAGATCTGTGCAATTATTTGTGTGTAGCAAAGAAGTACTCCCTCAATGAGGTAACAGTTCCCCTACTTTCTGCCTAAGGACATTGCCGTTGGCTTGAAAAAGTTATCCTGGTATAACACATTGATTTTGGTTTTACTGCCCTCTAGTGGCCAAGTATTAGATTCAATTCAACTTACTAAATGTACAATTTGTCCTGTTTACCCATATGTAAGATGTGTCCCACTGCCTCATCATGTACACAAGTGCAAAAATTGACTCGGGGGGTTTCAACCTCAAAGGCACAGGACAATGCTGTTTACAAGTGAAGGAATCTTTGTCACACCACTGGCTGGTGTGCTTAAAAAACAAAGAACAGAATTAACTGAGTAACGACTAATTTGACTAATAAGATCACCCTCTATGCTGATGATGTATTGCTCTTTTTCCAAAATGGTCAATTGTTTCTTGTTGAGACAATTACATTTTGAGGGTTTTACTGCTTTTGGTTTTCTTTTCTGTCTGTCCTGGTGACTCTGATTTTGATTGATTTTGAGATTTGAACAAAGACCATAACACATATTCCTAAAAGAAAGGAGTGTTTAGTAAAACAGAAAATGAATCAGTTGAAGGAACAACTTGATTTATGTATCAAAGCAAATGCTTCAACTTCATCAGATTTAATAAACTCCAAAAAAGTACATTGATGTGCGTCATGTTGGTTGGTGGGTTTAATACTTTTGATGGAAGTGGGAAACAAATTTGAAAAAAATTCACCATTTGAGGCAATGTTCAATCAAACCAGTCAAAGGCAAATTCACAGATGAACTGGTGTAAACAAGTTTTTATCTGTCTTATTATTCTGGCAAGTATTCTGATTGTTCTTACTCATCCATCCTGGCCATCTCCTTCACCGCCTCCACTCCTCCAGGCAGAGGATCCAAATCTATGAAGAAGTCTTTGGACTCCCAGATACTGATGGCTTTTTCCTGGAGACAGAAGAAAACAGTTAGGTCTACACCTGGTGGAGTACTGGAGTCACGTGTGTTTGCATTAGTGTCACTCGTACCTGCACTGTAACAACAAGAAGGAACAAAGGTCGAGTTTGTTATCTACGCGCTGTGAAAAAGTCTTAGCCTGCCCAAAACGTGGGACAGGTGTTTGCATTCTGACTGCTGGATGTCACAAGATGCAAAGTTTTTTAAAAAGCTCATTTAAAAATACTAATTCCGCTTTTTGTGTATTTGGGTTAATGACATCACGGGAAGAACGAGAGTCAAAGTGGTTAGCTGGCAGCAGTGAAGATTATGTTAAAGGACTTTTAACAGATTTTGGTATTCTGAAGAATAATGGATGTTCTTCAGAGTTTTGAGCAATTCGATATATCCCTTCCTTCACTAGTTTGTCCTAGAACTTTTCACAAACCGCTTTAAAATATTTTATTGTTAAAGATTTTTCCTGAAATCCATGGAGAGCTCCAACTTTCTGCTGCAGCCATACACAATACAAGTAAACCAAAGGGAGAAATATATTAAACATAAGAAAGAGGTCTGGGGCCACCGGAAAAAAAAAAAAATAATAATAAAAAATAAAAAATAATAATAATAATAATAACAAAAGACTTAAATCTCATAATTATGACTTTGTTTTCTCTTATAATTAAGACTTTTTCTGACAAAATTCTAACTTTTTATCTTAAATCTGTCTTCAAAATCACATTTTGTACAGAATTTTATTCTGAAAATAAAATTCAGAATTCTGAGGTTAAAATAATTCAACAAGAATAAAACAAAACATGACCAGAAATAAATCGGCGCCATTAATGTGCCTTGTGTGACGTCACTAGAGGTCTAGGACCTGCTTTGGGGAGAGAATGCTTTATTTTTTTTGATTACATAAGAATCTACAACACCAAAAATAACTGCCAGTCTGACAATGACACGTGACTAAACTATAGACAAAGCGGAGTTCGGTTTATTTCACTCAAACAAACAAACAAAACAAAAAAAAACTTGGTATGGTAGCTTTAATGATAAAACCAAAAAAATAACTGTCTCTATTTAACCGTTTTTACTCACAGAGAGATCGGACCTGAGCTGCCCGTACTGCAACGACACCCAGAAGCCTCTCCTGTCGTCCAGAGTGACGAAGGGCTCCTCCGGGTACTTGGCCCTGTACTTCTTCAGGAAGCCCCCCTCGAAGTCCGCCAGCACTCCGTCCATGTCCACCAGGACCCGCAGTCTCTTACCGGTAGCGGAGGAGGACATGTTTATGGCGAACCTCTTGAACGGGTCAGGGAGCAAAGTTTTCCCTCTTCCCAGTAGGCGGGTTGCCGTCGCGCACAGCAACATCGCCGCCGCCGCCGCCAGCGACCGCTGAACCTCTGCGAACTCACTGCGGCCGGAACAAGCCGGCAAAAAGTCCGCATTGGAGGGAGAGAGAGAGAGAGAGAGAGAAAAACTAGTTCGTCACTGTTGTTTTGTTGCTGCTTATTTTTGACGTTGTATTTCACTGTATGTATGGCCGTTTCGCTGCTGCGGTTAAGCTAACACTGCTGCCAGGCTAACAGCAGCAGCGGCCAGGTCAAATGTGACACACCGCTGGACGCTGCGCTGAGAGCCGTTTTGACGGCGTGTTAGCGACCCGTCAGCTGTTTCTGGGCGTCCCACTGCGACGGTAACAGCTGCCGCTGAAACAGTGCGGACGGAAACGGTACGGTTATCGCCTGTTTTTGCGGCATCGGGAGGAAGAAGCGCTCGGCTGTGGGAACAAGCTGTACTGTAAACAGGTGTTGTGTCGAATTTGGGCTCCCCCGTTGAGATTTGGTTCCTCCTCAGTTGCACGTATAAACGGCGTTTTACGGCAAAGTGGTGCATTCAAGTCGATTAGTACATTTAAATCTTTCCAAAGTAATAAAAATAATTGTTACTTGATAAGCAAATAGTTGTACAATCCAAAATTAACGACATTGTCTTCATGTATTAATTTTCTAATAGTTTTGTGCGTCTGTGTCTGTCCTTGAATTGTCACTAACTCCTATGAAAAGAATGATTGAAAGACTGAAAATGAAACAGTCTGCTGCTGCTTTTTCTTTTATGATTTATGCTTTTTGTTTGCCAATATCTAGAAGGGAAGCAAAACAAGTCAAATGTTGAAAATCCTGTCTCATGGTTTCCATCCATTCAGACAATTGACAAAAATAACTTTTTATGTTGTTTTCTGATGGTTTTCCTGCTCTTGTAAGAACAACAATACACCCATCCCAGTACGTTCCAGACATTTACTTACTCATAGAAAAGGTTTCGGAACTTTATTTGCCTTGCTTAAATAGCAAAAACTGACAATAATAATAATAACTGACCTCAAATAACTTGAACTATACCATGAATGAGGTAATAAAAAACAAATATTTGAAATTAATTCAACTCACTTAAAAATTTTGACCGAATAAGTAGCTCCAACATGATGAATACATAAAAGGCAACTTGTTGATATGGATTAAATGGAAGTCATTTTAATAAAATCTGACTTTTTTATTTAAAACAAAATCATTCAAAGATACTGCAGTAGAATAATTTTACAAGTAAAATGTTTAAATTTAAATGTAATTTAATAAAACCAATGTATGTCAGTGAACTACTTGAAAGTCACCAAATGTATTAATCGTGAAGTGTTTGTTAAGGCCTTGGTGGCATTGTGCACTAGCAAATGTTAAATACGTTTCAAGTTAATACAAATGACCTACCTTGAGTGGTGTATTTGAATGCACCATGAGGTTGGCCGTAAAAACTGTCGAGGAGCGCAACTGCGTGTAAGAAGGACAGAACTGGTAGAAACGCATCCTCGCGTGGAACTCAACTCAACACAACACCAGCTCCTTCCAAGATGGTTTATACAGAAAAGAGAGCTCACTCCTCGGTGTGTTTTAAGTAACACACCACTGCTGCAGTTTAGCGTTGGGGGGAAGAAAAAAAAATCTAAAATCAGTACTTTTCTGTCTGATGAGCCTGTGTTTAACATAGGTGTTTTATATTGCAACTGAAATAAGGCTAATGGTTGTGTTTAACTAGTGATGGTTTTTACAAATAAAGGTTTCGTCTGTCATAAACTTTGCCTTGGAGAACTGTCATCACTGTAGAAGTTGAATAGAACCTGACATTTGGTTTGAATGTAAAAAAAAAACAGATGCTAAGAAATATTTTATAGGCTTATAGCCTATATGCTTGGTTATGCTTAGCTATTCCAACTAGATTTTTTTTTGTTTTGCAAGCAGCTAGTTTTTCAGCCAGAATGTGATTATATGTTGAATTTTTAAAATATATATATATATATATATATTATATATATATATATAGAGAGAGAGAGAGAGAGAGAGAGAGAGAGAGAGAGAGAGAGAGAGAAACTCTTAGTGTAAAAAACATCTTTATTAAAATCAAGGAAGTGGCTTCCGCATTTCTTAGTGTTTTACCATTACCATTTTCTTTTCTACAGCAAAATAATCCGCCACCTTAAGCGGATAATTTAAGATAATTTCTAAATGTTTTTATAAACCAGTTGCAGGATTTTTGTTATTCTTTTTTTTTTTTGAAATACAAAACGGCGATCAACACCGTGTGTGTGGCACTTTAAGAGTCAAAAATGGCGTTTCGTTAATCCCGTAGCAGCCTGTTCTGTCCCTGCGTTCTCGCGATAGCTTCCCCATCAGTGGCGGCTGTGTGGCCCCCTGTCTCAATCCGGACCGACTTGTTTCTGACGTTTGAATGAAAAACACTGCGAATTACCTCCACTTTGGACCCAGGAAATAATGGCTTCAGCCCTGGAGCAGTTTGTTAACAACGTGCGGCAGCTCTCCGCTCAAGGTAGGGCCGCTAAACTCACCGTAGTGGGAAGTATTAGCTAGTTAGCTAGCATATGCTACCCAATGCTGGCGATAGCCAGGCAGCAGAACTGCTCAGAGCTCTGCTTTTTGCTTTATCATGTAAACACACCACAAAAACGAGTTTATTGGGGCGCGAGAGTCCCGTAAACTCTCGGCATGGAGTTCGTCTGTTCCTCGTGACTCTTAAGACTCCCGGAAACCCCACGACCCATAAAACTAAATGTCAAAATTCTACTTTTTGTTTTTGATCTAGCTAATAATTTCTGGGTATTGCCTACCGGTAGTCCCGCCCAGGCCTCCTCTCATTGGTACTTAAAGCAAAATCTGGAACGTAAATGGCTGAAAGTCGTATCTGTCAAAAGCTTTTGCTTTACCTCCCTTGTGCAAGGCCTTGACAGGGTATCTGACCGGCCGATTGGTGTTTTTAATAACTCGCAACGGGTTGGCACAAAACAAGCATGTGATTAACGTTGTTTTCTACTTTTATAAGTAATAACTCATCAGGAGGGAAAATATAGAAAACGCAGCTATTTCTTTTTTCTTTTTTTTCTGTGAATAAAAAAGTATTCATTCAGCCCTTAAAGTAACACAGTTAATGTTATTACATAAATACAGTGTCTTTTAGTTTTGTTTGGGTTTTTTTGGAAAAGATAGTGCCTTGCACTGTTCCAGCTTTTGTCATGAACAGACATTAGTGTGTTTTATGGGGAATTATCGCATCAGACCAGATCAAATATTTCAAAATGGAAAGAAAATATGTAGTTTTTCCAAAGACATTTATCAAAACAAATCTGAAAAGTCAGATTCAACACTTTGTAATTGGAGCTGAATCTCCTGCTTTACCAGCCGACTCAAGCTCTGTCACTTGTTCCTGATTCATTCTTTCCCACTGCATTGCAGTTAATATGCTTCTATTTAACCATTTGAAATGCAGTCTGCACAACATTACCAATATTCCTATCTTAAAAGGCAACAAATGTGTGTATTTCTCCATTTGTTTTAACAGGTTGGTTTAGCTTTTATTCCAAAGCTTTATCACAGCTTTCATGTTCTCTCACTGACGTTCCCGAACAGGAACTAAAATTCAGGTTAAGTGTTTTTATTGGTTATGGGACTTATGAAGGAAATTGGTGTCCCTGGATTTGAAAAGATGCTCATAGATTGTTTTTTTGTTTTTTTAAAATAAAAGACGTTCCTCTGACCATAGCTGCAAGGCTGTGGTTGTAACGGGACAAAAACGTGGAAAAATTCAACCGGATCTAAGATGGTTTTTGTTTTGTGTTTTTTTTTGTTTTTTTTTCCTGAGGCGCTGTAGCTTTAGGAAGTTTAAATTTCTCCCTGTCAATCTCCCCTCCCAGGCCAGATGACTCAGCTGTGCGAGTTGATCAACAAGAGCGGGGAGCTGCTGGCCAAAAATCTGTCCCACCTGGACACGGTGCTGGGGGCCTTGGACATCCAGGAGCACTCCCTGGGCGTGCTGGCTGTGCTGTGAGTCAGGGTTGTCCTCTGTTTGCACTCATTAGGCGCCGTCGTTTTTCTTCTGTCTCATCTGCTTTACGTTGTTCTGTCGGAGTGTCTGACGATCAGTTATTCTCTCTCTGGGACGTGATAAACTGGACGCCGTGTTTGCATGTTCTGGCAGCAACGTGGTTGATTTTCTTCTTTAGAAACGAAAGAAGCATGTGCTGAAGATTTTAATAAATTGGAAGATTATTGAAAAGTCCATTTATATCAGAAATTTGTCACTTAATGAAACAAATTGTGCATATAAATTCCACACTGATTCATTTGCGAAAGTCTTACTTTCTTACTTAAGGATTTTTTCCTTATAGAGAATGAAAACCTGACATTTAGATTAGAATGTTACATTCTTTTATTCAGCCCAATAAAAGAAATAAAACTTTTTTTCATACAGACATGTAGTTTTCATAAAAAATATGTTTACAACCTGCATAATGGTTATTAATTCTAATATATTACATATGACTAAGATTCTCAGCTAAACTTTGGCTTAGTTAATATTTAATTGTTTCCCGTCGAGACCTGTGATGTTAATTTCTCATGGTTGCGCTGGAAGACGAGAGCTGATCTTCTCCTCCTCTTATTTTCAGATTCGTGAAGTTCTCCATGCCAAACATCCCAGACTTTGAGACGCTCTTCTCCCAAGTTCAGCTCTTCATCAGCACCTGTAATGGGGAGCACATTAGATATGCAACAGACACTTGTAAGTAAACTCTTGACGGTAAACAAATCTCGTTTAAGTGCCGTCCGTGGCGCTCGTGGTGCCTTTTCTACTGTGGACTGATTGATTTGAACACAAACGGACAGATTTGGATCCAATTGTTCCCACCTGGAATAAAGAGCGTTTTCAGGTTCACCTAAGTTGTATTTGAATCATTTTGGCTACAAAAACAAATCATAATGTAGTTCTACATTGTGACACGATTTGAGAAGAAGAATAAAATGTAGCGACACAAAGACACTGACCTTTTTGACCCGTAAACAGGCAGCCGTAGCCGAAGCTAAATTCTTGCAGCATGCTTAATAAATAAATGATGGCAGTTTTTGAAAACGGTAGAAAAAAAGTTGAATATCTACTGAGCCATTTATTAAAAAAAAAACCCGAACTTCTGAAATATTGATTATTATTTTCTCTCTCCTTGCAGTTGCTGGCCTCTGCCACCAATTGACAAACGCCCTAGTAGAGCGGAAACAGGTAAGAGCTTCAGCAGATCCGAGTGAATCGGTTTCTCGCTTCAGACGACATAATTTCATAGACGCTCATCTCAGAGGAGAATTTGACCTTTTCCGTCTGTAAACACTGTAGACTCTGTGACGCCGTTCAGTGAGCCAGACGGTGACTTTTCGTAAACGTTTCGGCAAAATTCTTATTTTGTTCTGTTTTGAGCTGAAAGGTTTCAGAAAAAAAAAAGTAATTTAATTAGTTAATCTAGTCCTGAAGCAGACACATCAGATGTTAGAGGATAAAGGACTGGGCTTAGTGGTCCAAAGGCTTCACGCTTCCTTCTGCTGACGAGCTTTAGGGAGATGCTGATTTTATATTGAAACTGTAACTTATGCAAAAGGACGTTTCTGTTTTTGGAAACAAAAACAAACAGAAAAAGTCATGAATTATATTGTTCTATTTGTGATGAAACTACGTAATGAGCTACACTTTTTTTTTTTTTATCTTATGAACTAATCTTTTAATTTTAAGTAGCTATTAAATGGCCTAACTGTGAATTTGTAGTTGGGGTATGCAATATTCACATGCCTGAGGACTGTTTGGAGAGCTGATGTATTTTCTGAGTTCTGAAGTTGTCTTTTTTCATGCTCATGCGACATTTAGCCAGTAAAATCAGCGAAAGCTCACAAGATAAATGACTGGCAAAAATGTGCTTCCTTTATGCTACCATAAAGGAAGCAGATCAGACAGACAGGAGAGAAGAAAACGGGCATAACTGATATTGTCATCACAATATTTAGCAATATTATCACCGTCGCAAGATTCTCTAATAACATGCAGCCCTGGCCGGTAGGAATCAGAACAAGAAGTTTATGTGGATCTTCAGTCATGATAATTGTCAGTGCACCGATTGTAGTTTTCAGGCCAATCACAATCTTTAAAAAGCCTTACTTGCTGATAGACGTGACCTGGTAGTCGAGTCAGACATGCAGCTCTCTCTAACAGCAGAGCAGATGAGGACGGTGGCAGATTTTCAGACCTTTGCAGAGATAGATAAGATCAGCCTCAGATCGAGCTATGCTGGCTCTCAGACCCTCAGCAGTCTGCGCCGTGGCAGCTCATGAAGACAGGAAAGCTCTGATTTCTGTTTTCACCACTGCTGTTTGCCTTTTCCTGAACTTTTACGGCTTTTTTTTTTTTTTTTTAGCCCAGCTTCTCTTCTCAGTTCTGGATTTACTTCCTGTCTGCTGCAGCACACTTCCAGCTTCGTAAAACCCTTTTCAGAGGGTTCGCCTCTCTACTTACTGTATTTATGGCCCAGCTGCTCATTGTATGCTCCCTACAGGACAGAGTTCATCTCTCATAAAGTCAAAGGGTCTGCTTGACACAATAGTAAAATCAGTCGTGCTGCATTTAGCTTGCTGCTTCACGAAACCACCACTTCCTTCTCGTTCAGTCGCTGGTCTAGATCTTTTGTGTGTGGGTGTTTTTTTGTGTGTTTTTTTTACTTTTAATGTTGCTCTGACATGTGGCGGTCATTTTAAGATCTAAGAGAGGTGTTTTTTTTTTTTTTTCTGTTTTCTTCTCAGAGTAAATATTTGGCTGCATTTTAATGCAGTTTCAGTTTGACTTAACACTTCCATCTTCTTCTTCTTCTTCTACAGCCTTTGAGGGGTGTCGTCATCCTAAAACAGGCAATAGACAAAATGCAGATGAACACAAACCAACTTACCTCAGTTCATGCAGACCTGTGTCAGGTGAGTTGGCCGTTTCCTCCCCCTGTTCCGGTCCGACTCCGCCGGCCTCATCCTCCTCTCGTTCTCCTGCAGCTGTGCTTGTTAGCGAAGTGCTTCAAGCCCGCTCTGCCCTTCTTGGAGGTGGACATGATGGACATCTGCAAGGAAAACGGAGCATATGACGCAAAGCACTTTTTATGTTACTACTACTACGGCGGCATGATCTACACGGGCCTGAAAAACTTTGAAAGAGCACTGTATTTTTATGAACAGGTACGCTCCCGTTAGCTCGTCCGACGTCGCGGCCACTCGTGCTCCGAGGGGACACTAACCCGTCTGGTGTTCCTCCACAGGCAATAACCACTCCGGCCATGGCAGTGAGTCACATCATGTTGGAAGCCTACAAGAAGTACATCCTGGTGTCGCTCATTCTCCACGGCAAAGTTCAGCAGCTGCCCAAATACACTTCACAGATAGTAGGAAGGTTCATCAAGGTAGGGACTGGATCACAACGCTGGTGCTTTCTCAGCTTTAGCAAAACAAATGGATAGACATTCTGTCCAATGTCTGACATGCAGGGTGACTCTTATTCTTTAGAGTACTTTGGAGAGCAGCTACCATTTTATAGCATTTTATAGCATTGACATTCTTCTTTTTAAGCAAGTTATTTGTGCCGTTCAGCTTTCTCCTTTGACTCACCTTCAGTGTATTTTGTTGGGATGTTGAATGATAAACCAACACAAAATTGCACCATAGTGAGGTTTGAGAAAGAAGTTGGAAAAAATTGAAATATGAAATTAGAGTTGCATCGTTAGCAGTTTTCTAGCCAATCACTAGTCTTGAAATGGCCTGAGCTGCCGATTCTGATTTTGGCCGATACTGTGACTTGATGGTTTTGGGTCCACACGAGAAAAAGCTTGGTTTATATGAAAGCATAGTCACGGGTCTAGTCAAAGTCCAGACCTAAATACATTTTGCCTCACTCTCTGACTGAGCTTGAACTCCAAAAATTCCATGTTTTTGTCTTGGTTTATTGCATAAAATCCATAAAATTTGTGGCTGAAAGGTGAAAAACGGGGAATGAATACTTCTGCAAGGGAAGTAATTATATCAGCCAGTTTAGGTCTGAGCATACCGTTTTCCTCTCCTGCTATAACCGCAGTTTCCGCCTTCACCCACAGCCCCTGAGCAACGCCTACCATGAGCTGGCTCAGGTCTACTCCACCAACAACCCCGCCGAGCTGCGCAGCCTGGTCAGCAAACACAACGAGACGTTCACACGAGACAACAACACAGGCCTGGTCAAGCAGTGCCTCTCTTCCCTCTACAAGAAGAACATTCAGAGGCTAACAAAGGTGGGAGCTCTGGGTGACTAACTTGGACGAATTGTCTTAATTTTGGAAATGCACACTGATTAAATCGGGTTTTGAGTGGAATGAAATGAAGCTAAACTTTAAGGTAAAGTCTGTGATGCAGCAGCATGAAACAAGCAGTTGATTTGGAGATCCAATCAGCAGCCATTAATCATGCTCTGAAGACAAGTCTTCTTTCTTCTGAAGCTGGAGCAAAATAAAACCAGCGAAAGATTTCGATCGCATGAGACAAAGCGTAGCTAATGAGAAAAATGATTTAAAAATGTTAACAGTTGAGCTGGATTTTCAGCTTCCTGTCCTCAAATGATGACATTTGTAACTAGAAGCTTGTGTTCTGTCTGCTTTTTCAAAGTCTTACTCACATGATCCTGAAAGTGACCTCAGAAAAACTGAGGTTTTTCTGAGGTCACTGTGTTTTCCGTGTTAAAAATGTTCAAAGTTACAAACATTTACTAAATCCGGTACTTGTATTAACCAACAATGCAGTTTAGATTGCATAGTTTTTTGGGTTTTTTTTTTTTTTTACAAATGGTTATTTTATGAGTTAATTCTGGGTTCTGAAGTTTAAAGTACTACGACTAATGTTTAAACTTGATTTTATTTAGAGGTAAAAAATATTGTGCTACTCCTGAAAATACGTTGAAGGTTTACGGTTTCAACAGCAACCTCAGATGATCAAAGTGCTTCACAATAATTAAAACACCATAAATAGATCTATAATAAAATAAGAAATAAAAATTAAGTTTGATTAAAAAATATATATATACAATAGTAAAATTAGCAGTAAATACCAATAATGCAACAGGAATAAAACCAACACTTACTTAATTCAGTTGCACTGATTTCCCAAAAACTTGTATTAATTCAAATGTACTTTAATCAAGTATGTCACTTAAAATTTTGCTGCTGGTAAGCTGTTCTCCACAAGAACAGGTTCAGCGGGTCTCCAATGACTTCCTGTTTTGTCCGATCCCCGCAGACTTTCCTGACGTTGTCTTTGCAAGACATGGCGAGTCGAGTGCAGCTTTCAGGTCCCCAGGAAGCAGAGAAATACATCTTACACATGGTGAGTCTGTGCACAAAAACAACTGTGAGCTGTTTCAAACATTAAATTTTAACGCGAGTTTAAAAACGAGCTCTGTTGCAAGTGGTGCATGTAAAAAAAAAATGTGCATTTCAGATTGAAGATGGCGAGATCTATGCTAGCATTAACCAAAAGGACGGTATGGTCTGCTTCCATGACAACCCCGAAAAATACAACAACCCAGCAATGCTCCACAAAATAGATCAAGAGGTGAACCTTAAATCTGCCTGTGGATTTTCTTCCACTTTAATATCCTGGTTAAAGCAACTATAATCCATATCATTGTTTCATTATTCTTATTTACAGATGTTGAAATGTATAGAGCTGGATGAGAAACTAAAGTCTATGGATCAAGAAATTACAGTAAACCCACAGTTTGTGCAGAAGGTGAGTGTTTTCTTGCAGAATTCTGCTTTAGTGATGGCAATTATAACTAATGTCTTGTGTTCATGCAAAATATATGATAGTACTATGAGAATAATTGATTAAAAAGAAATAACATTTTACAAGATAGTCTAAATATGATCAGTAAAATAAATGTTGACTATAATTACTGCCTTCCGTAATAATTATAGTCAAAATTATTATCAAAATAATTTAACATACATGTCTTCTTATGAGATAAAAGGATTAAAAAAAAACCCTAAATATTATGACATATTTCAATGTCTTTATATTTGTATTATTTGAATTTATATTTTGTACCTACAAATTTAAGAAAGATAATAGTGGGGAAAAAAAAAGTTTGGTTTTTTTTGTCTGTTTTTTTCCCCCATTTGGTGCCAAGCACTGTTAAGCTGGACCTCACTGTGTTGACTGGGATGGCCATAGATTAAACATGTATGGGTGAGGTAGCGGGTTAAAGAGTTTAATATCACTAAAGCTAATCTTTACAGAGTCTTAGAATAAGGCAAGTTTTTCCGCAATATTACACACAAACCACAATTTGGTGTGTAACCCCGATTTGAAATTGGAATTAAAAAGGTTTCAGAAATGTCCTTCCCGTTTGAACTAACTTTTTTAGTAAAATCGGACAATAGAAATGACTAGCATTGGTTAATTTGGCCTTAATTTTACACCATATAAATTTTGATCCACCAAAGAGAAAATAAAATATTTAAACAATCCCAACTCGCTGATATGATTAATACCATGTTCCTATTAATCACCATTTACTAGTGTTTACTACCAGACACAACAAAGTACAGAATTTATGACACATTTGGCTTCCCATATAATTTCTCGACTGCCGAACTGACATCTTAGCTCACCAAAAACCCAATAGGTTGTTACACTGCAGTTTCAAACAAGGAAGTGCATGTTTAAGCTTTTGCATCATCATTACTAGGCATTCCTGCTTGGTTTTTACAGTTAGTAGCTTTAAATAGTGTCTTTATCTACTTATTGCCTGAATAAAAGCAATAAAATGAAACACACACCACATTCTGAATGATGGTCGTGAGAACCTGTGTTTTCTGTAACCTGACAGTTGAATATGAATGCTAATAACGCTAAGCTCATAAAAAATGCTGTATAATTCAGTGCAGTAAATAAGCATGCTTTCTCCAACATATTGAGACATGTCTGTGTTTCATTCAAGCTGCAGTTAAATAGCACGACTTTCTAAGCAGACCAGTAAGGTGAAGCAGATTTCAATAAAGAAGCCATTTTGTTTATTTGAGCTCTTCCCCTCTGTCAGTCATAGAACGTGCTGGATTTAGACATTTTTGTAGTCTTTTAAAAAGCAGTTAATATACCAATCTTCATTATTTGGGGAATACACAGAGCATGCTTTTGGTTTAGTAATGCTAGCGCTGCTAATTGCTAATATAAAACGCTAGATATAGCTTAAGATATCCAATATGGAACTTAAAACGTGTTCTTGCATTATAAAGTCACTGCCATGGAATGAGTTGAAAATGGTCTCAAAGGAACAATATTATCGTTTATCGCAATAACTTCTGGGACAGTTTATCGTCCAGTGAAATTTATTGTGACAACAGCAGAACTATCAGAACCTTCTTTCACACCACTCTTAATACAGACTGCTGCAGGACATCCTTCCTACAACTCTTTGATGAAGGTTACAAGTTTTTAATGTTATTTTTGCACCAGTACTAAGAGAGAAATCGGAATAAACTAAAATCGCATCCGTAGGTTACAAACTGTACAAAAACTGGAGGAATCTGAGTGAGTTCTCCAGTGTAAAGCAAATACTTCACACTACTGTCAAGCATGATTTGGACGGGACTGTCAGTTATTTTTGAACCGTGGCAAAATCCGAGAGCGTTTCTTCTGCAAAATGTGTCAAAAAGAAAAGCCCCACTTTTAATCTTTTTGTTCTAAGAACGTAGCTATGGCTTCTGTGTTTTCGTGGTAAACATTTCTGACCCGTGCTGCTTCTTCTTTCGCTTTCCCTGCAGAGTATGGGATCGCAGGAGGACGACGTCGGTAGCAAAACGTCGAGTTATTCATGAGCGGGCCTTGGACAGGGACAGAACGCCACAGCCACCCCAACACGTTCTTCCCGGGATGAGTTGGATTTTTTTTTAAAAGAGGAAAAGAAAACATTCTGTTGCGTCAGGACATTGGTCAAGGAAAAAAACCTAATTGTGTGGAATGATGATTAATTTGGTTATTCTTACTTCACCGTGTCTTAAGGATAACAGATCCTTAGAGAAAAAGGAAAAAAGAAAAAGAAAAAAAAAAATCCAATTTTCATCAGTGTTTTATTTATCAATGTTCAGGAGCGCCACAGCTACGCTGACAGAAACCACAACAATAAAAACTGGACTTATCTGTTCCAAACGTGTGTGAATAAATCTCACTAGTTTTTTTGTTGTTTTTGTTTTTAT
Source organism: Poeciliopsis retropinna (assembly GCA_010277075.1). Lineage (NCBI taxonomy): Eukaryota > Metazoa > Chordata > Actinopteri > Cyprinodontiformes > Poeciliidae > Poeciliopsis > Poeciliopsis retropinna. The sequence goes on along the minus strand of VMRM01000023.1, from coordinate 12,054,235 downwards.
TTGTTTTGTTTTGTTTTTTTGGGTTCTTCTGCATGATGGCCATAACTGGAGGGGCATTACGAATGAAGTGAAGCATCTTTGGCTGACGAGGAATAAATATGATTATATTCTACATCTTGTAAAGACCGCGCTGATCGTTTTCTTCTCACTCCTTGGTTAGATTGTAGATATCATAAAACGCGAAGCTGTACACACGGACGTACCCTCGACAAAGCTCGACACTGTGGAGAAGTCGAACACAATCTGGTGCACTGTTTTTTGGGTTTTTTTGTGTTCTTTTTGGGGGGGCGGGGGGGTTGTTTCTCTTTATTTTATTTTTTTAGGCCAGATCCACTAGGTGTCGCTAGAGCACTGCACAAGACACTGTTTTGACAGCTTGAAGTCAACAGATATAACCAATCTGTCTTTATCAATTGGGAGCTTGAGCATTGCGATTGTGGATCTGTTAATAAATTGTTTAAGAATACAGGTGTCGGTTAATTTCCTCTACACGCTCTACTTCAGCGTCCATCATTTCTCAGTGGATCACGGTCTTGGTTGTAGCTTTGAGGTTGACTCTCTTCTCAATGGGTGGGCACCATTTTTCACCCGGCAGGGCAATTTTCTGCGCTTGCTCACGGGTGGGGTTTATATGTCATTTCAAACGATACACAATCTGGGGCACACCCTGGATGTCCCTTCTAGAAGGGCGACACAGCCACTTTGAGCTTGTGACTAAAGTAGAAATTAACCGGTGTTTGGATGTTTGTGGTAAATTCAAATAAATAAAATCGGAGAGCGACTTTTTCTATTGTTTTTTTTTTTTTTTAATTAATAAATTAGAAGTCTGAAAAGTTGGTTCTGGAAGCCAGTTAAAGAAGTTACATGAAAATGTGTGGGAACCTTCGGTTTAAAACGCAGTGAGCTGACATGTTGGCTCTTGACGTTTCCCGCCGGCTAAAACACTCCTCCCACGCCGCCTCATAATTTCCACCCAGATCATCAGCCGGTTGACTGTTACAGAGTACGCCCAGGCGAATAACGCCTCCAAAACAGCGGATGTGCTTCACGGGGGAAAGCCAACCAATCACGACGCAGCACCCGTTGCGTAGGGGCGGGACATGGAAGAAAAAAAGCCGAACGTTGGCACACGCCAATCACGCTGAGAACGCGGCTCTGGTTGGTTCGGCGCTATTATTAAGGAGGGTCCTGACGACAGTCGCTGTGTTGAAATTCCAGTGCTAACCAACTTTAGCCGGCGCGCTAACATGTAACTGAGCGAATTTGAAGAGCTTCACGTGCTGCGCAGTCCTGGCTTCAATAGCGTCAATGATAAGTTGCAAACAGGCCGCAGTGTAAACATTCGCCTCCATGTTGGCTGCTGCGTGTGCATCAGCTCCTGCTACCGGGACATGGCCAGTTAGCCAGTACGCAGCATTCGTTGGATAAACGAAGCTGGCGAGCTAGCTGGAAGGAAGGGGGGACCAAAAAAAAAGCCGTTCGGACCGGGGCGGCGGGGGGCGGCTTGTGAACAGGTTCGTCGCTCGGAGGAGGCGGAAAAGCCGGATGCTGTGACTGCCATGAGTCCCGCAGGCTGCCCCCATGTGAACAGCTTCAAAGTGGACAACTGGAAGCAGAACCTGAGGCTCATTTATCAATGTTTCGTGTGGAGCGGTTCAGCCGAGACCAGAAAACGCAAGGTAACAAGTGGAGGGGAGACAAGTGTCCCACTGTGAGACACAACCTGTTTTTGTTTTGTCTTTGTATTGAATGTCTGACGAGTTCCCCGCCCTTCCAAATGAGGCTCATCTAATGCCAAAAAAAAAAAAAAGCTTTCAAATAAATAAAACTACCCTCAGAGGCACACAACGTGTAGCTCAAACTAAAGCAAACTTGTCACGCCAAACATTAGCTTCCTATGAAAGCTGAGGATGGTCACTAGATCTGAGGGATGATGTGCATCTGTTTGCGTTGGCGCTGCGCCTGCTGTGCTCCACTGCCTTCCACCAGCGCACACAGCGGTGTTTCCTCGTCTGTGTGTGTTTATTCTACCAGGTTTGAATCAACCAAACCTTCCCCCGTCTTCCCTCACCAATAAATCATCCTTGATCCGCGGAAATCAGCCTTACAAACATTTTCACTACGAGATGATCGACGAGGTTCTGTCTCTTCGTCACTTGTTAGAGATGAAGCCTTGCAGGTGTGAGGATTGGTGGGAGTGCTTAACGTGCGCCTCTGCAGTGTGGGCTGGTGGTCTTGTGTCTGTTTGCGTCCATTCTGCACTTTGCATGTTCTCGGTGGATGTTGCTGGGGGGTGGGTTGGTGTGGGGTACTTGCTTGACGCTCACCCTCTAAAGCGAGGAGCCTGGCACCGCCCTTTGCTTGATAGTAACTCTGTAGTGTCACTACGTCTGAGATCATTTTACCTCAGTGTTTCTTTTTCCATGAATTATTCTAGCTAGAAAAAAAACACAGTATGGGACAGTATCCAAATGAAAACATCATGCTGCGAGACACACTGAACCAATAATTTATAGAAAAATAATAATAATAAAAATACTGGTAGTGGTTAGAGGTGTTCGATATTGTGACGTCAAACCGATACGTATTATTTAAATATGATATTTCGTCATTAGTTTGTGTGGTTCTTCTTTTCATTATAGAAAACACAGGACACAATTTAGATAAACGTTATAGGTATTTTGACATACTCGCATAATAAACTATAGAAAATAATTAGTGTGCTTTTTGTGTTTTCCTTTGTAAAGTGCAAAAATATCATTTGAAAGCAAATCGAAGTGAAAAATATATGGTAGACTTGAGAAACTAATGCAAGAAATATCAAGAGGGTAAATGAAACTAAAAGTATCGATCCTGGTACTGATACTGACTTCAATATTTTTGGATTAGAAATGAAATAATTACCTTTTTTTTTTATTTATTTATTTTTTTAGTTGGTCACTCACATTACCCCTCAGGAAAATACATTGAAGTTTGTGGTTGTGATATAATAAAACAGCTGAAAGGTATGAATACATGAAGAGCTACAGTCACACCTTTCCTCCCATGGAAACGACGTAGTTCCCCCCTCATCAAACCTGGCAGCTTTGGTCCAGCTCTGACGCGAACCTGCAGATGCACAGCATCACTTCTTCAATATTTTCCGACATCCCACTGTAAGACGACGCAGCGCAGCCTCTGATCCCAACATGCATCGGCAAGCCTCGGTTTCCCCATGACCCACTTTTTCCATTTTGAACAAGTTTGACTTCCCGCTTTCACTTTGGGGCATCGGCTGATCTTTTTGTTTTCTCTCTGCGTCATTGTTATTCATGTTTTATTTCTTTCAAGCTACGCAATTTCAGTTCCAGTGTCTCATGCGGCATTATTATGTTGCGTCACATCTCAGCTGTGAATCTGTTTTCATTGATCCTACGCTCCCTCCATGCAGCACTCGTTCTTATTATTTACGCACAAAAAATCTTAAATTTCACTTTTTCTCTCTTCTTGCCTTCCATACCTCCTTCATCCTCTCATTTTGCCCTCCCTGCTGTTTCCAGCATTCTGCATTTCTTCTCATTTCCATGCATGCTCATTGGCATGCCTGCATTTCATCTGCATGCACCCCCCACTCCCTTCACCCCCAGCCCTCTCTGCCTCTTTTCACAGACAAACAGAATGCATGTGTAGCACAGTAATAATTCATACCAATTTGAATACACCGTATTTACACTCGAGATGTTTTTCTGTTTATTTTAAAAGGAACAATGCACATCGCATATTATGCCACAGTTAGCCATTAAGGCTAGTAGTCCCTCAATGTGCAATCAGTATAGATACAAGATATTTCAGACAATCTAATAAGCTTCTTCCAGAAAAAAAAGAGAATAATAGTGTTGTTTTTTTGGGTTTTTTTTAACAAAAGTATATATTTTTTTATTATAAAGAGCCATATAGCACAAAAGCTCACCACCGTACATGAAAAAAAAACAGAACACAATGTTTTGTGCAGATCTGGTGAACGTTATTTGTCCCACCTCTCCGCTCTCTGCAGGCCAAGTCATGCATCTGCCACATGTGCGGAGCCCACCTCAACAGGCTCCACTCCTGCCTCTACTGTGTCTTCTTTGCCTGCTTCTCCAAAAAACACATCCACGAACATGCCAAGAGCAAAAGGCATAACCTCGGTATGACCACACACACACACACACAAGCTAAGACAGATTTGTGTCCATTTACTTTTTTAAACATCTGATGTTGTGTGGAATTGAGTACCTTGGGACAAATGGAGCACATTTGGTAAAATCGTTGACTCCCCGGGTAGGGGTTTCTCAGGGTGTCCCGCTGGTGGACTGGGGCAGTGCACCAGTTGCCCCATCGTGTTTTCGTCTTAAAAATGTTGAAAGGTGATGGGAAATTTCGGAAGTAAAACAACAACCAAGCAGCAACGGCAGCGGACTAAATAAGACTAGTCTCTCTGTGGGTTGTGTGTTCATAATGAAGATACCATTATCTTTTAAAATAGAAATTTTGTCTGCTAAAGATTACTGATGTTTTATTATTCGAAAACAACAGGTAGACTTGAACGTCACACTGGGTTCTCCAGACGCCCAAAATTGCGGTCAGTTTTCAGTCATTTGTTTGTTTTTGTTTTGTTTTGTTTTCATGTTATTGTATTAAAATCTTTCCAGTCTCAAGCTTGAAACATTTTTATGTCTTTTTTTACACAAATTATAAATAATAAATAGTTTTTTAGTGGAAATTGATGGTGTAGTTGACAAGCTCTCCTCCCCATAAGAGACCATGTACGCCTCTGACAAGATGCTACCCTGAGCAGTGAGCCGTACTAAGAACCCCCGTTTTTAGCCCTCTTTTTTCTTCCGTTCATCAAAGTGTGTTTGTATATGAAGAGAGCTTGTTGTTTTAGTTGTGTGTGTTTGAACACACTCAGAGCTCAGTGTGGCACGCCGAGACATTTTATTAAAGGCGACATAGTTAGGAGCTCTTGCGCAAGCTGGAGCAACATAATTGCAACACCTTCTACAAGGAGATAAACCTCGAGAGGCATGGTGAATGACACTGGTGTATTTGTTTCCCATTGGAGGGAATATGTGATTATATGTATTTACAGCTAACTCCTTCATTCCGTTATTAAGAGTTTCTGAAATAAAAATCGAATTTCATCATGATTTACCTTCCTATTACAGAAATTGAACCAGTCAGGCTTCGATTTGTGAATATCACATCTTCTTGCACATAGGCTGCTATCATGGGGTATGTTCCCCCAACGAGTAATGGGGGGGGGGGGGGCAACAAAACATTTCAACTCACTAAACAACATCATTTTATGAAACAGAGTCCAGATCTGAGCAGAAGAGGCTCCAATGAGCCAAGAATTTCTTGGACGCTACTTAGAAACATCTAATTGTTGACCGAACATCGACTTTTAATACTAGCTGCACATCAGATACAGTTGCAATTTCAAGAGACGTCTGTTTTCAGTCGTTTTTAGATTGTTTTAAATGCATTTTTTATACTTTTTTTTTTTTTTTTTTTTTAACTTGCTACATCAAAGCCAGAAGTCTGGATTCTAGTGGATCTTGATTGATTTAGCTCATATCTATTTTGTGCTGTTGTACAGAACCAGAGTTCTGAAAGCTTTCATTCTCTGACTATTGTTGAAGTCGGGGCTGGCAATTTTCAAATTCTTTACCACTTTTCTTATCAAATTTTCTATAAGGATTTTGAAGAAGGGGAAAAAAAAGAAGAAAAACTGACATCAACGGAAATGACGGCTCACTGCCAAGGGGAGCATCTCTTGAGGGGCGTCCCTGAGTAATTTTTTTTACCACGCTGACAAATGCTGATGGCGCCGAGACAAAATCTGGGGTTGGCAGAAGCTGAGACACCAAGATTTAGTAGTTTTTTTTGTTTGTTTTTTTTTTCCTTCCCTATACTGCTTTGTCGGCCCGATCAGGACGACTCCCTGCTGTGTTCAAACGTGCACGTCTCACTGAGCCTAATTGTGAGTTTAATTAGGGTGGCGTCTGAATTATATGCTACAAAAATAGTTGAAAAGAAGGCAGAGAAAAGGGACAGATCTCAGCAGAGCGGGGACGGAGTAATTAAGCCGCCCCTTAACGAAACCGGCAATTATTAAATAATCCTCCTCGTTTGCCGCTTTTTAACTCAGCCATTTATGTTGTTAGTTTCTTTCTGTTTTTTTTTTTCCTCCCATTTCCATCCTCTCATCTCCCCTTCTGTTCCCATGGTTACCAAGTGACCCTCTCAACACAGAGAAACGTCGGAGTTTGATTATTTGCACCGTTTTTTTCTTCTCCGATCTTTCTAAAATCCTTCCTTTCCCGCATCCTTCACTCGGTTTTGCTCCATTCCCTCCACCCCCCACTTCCATACCTGCAGAGGACATCTGTTGAGAGAGAGGCCCACAGTCTGGTTGTTATGGCGACATCAAACAGGTAGCTGCATACTGTAGAGGAGGAATAAGGAGTTGTTGTGTGAACTCTTAAAGTGCAGTTTGCACCGTTTCTTCTTCTTCACGTTTCCAAGCGGTGTAGTTTGGTAATCTGAGGCGGCTCGCACAGACTGCACCAACATCCTCTTCCTCACAGTCCAATAAACCAACGTGTCCTCTGGTTTTTGTCATTGTGCTCTGTCTGTCTGTCTGTCTATCTCTCCTCCTCTCTCTCTGTGTGTTCAGCCATCGACCTGCTGTACGGGGGAATTTACTGCTTTATGTGCCAAGACTACATTTATGACAAAGAGATGGAGCAGATTGCCAAAGAGGAGCAGAGGAAAGCCTGGAAGATGCAAGGTACGCCACTTAACGTGTTACGGAACAGGTCGCCACCGTTTCTACTTACTGGTACTGCGTCTCAATAAAGAACATTGAGAGTCTCCATCTAAAATGACCTTCAGTGTTCCTCGGGTTCTTCTGAAACTATTTTAATCTACTCCTCTGAAAATGCAAGCAGAAATGAGTCTCCATGGTGAAATGACCGGACGTTAAGCTGTGTCGTTGTGTTCAAAACATATCTGAAAGATTACACATTAAGGCCAAACTGCCTAATGCAGCGTGTGGTAACATTAAGGGCGTCTTCACAGGCTTGAAACTGAAAATGCGTTCAACATAACCTTCCTTAGGTTCCTTTCTTTTGCCTTTTCTCTTCCTCTACTTCATTTTGCTTCACTCCCGTAAAGCAGCACGGCGCGCAGTCGCCTCACAGCCATGTTGTGAGGCGACTGCACAACATTTAGGTGTGGCAGCTTTCATGCTGTCGTAGCGTCACGATCAGTTACATGTAGAGGAAACTCTTAGAAGGTCGGATGTGACAAAAGCGAAGCATTCAGACCTACATGCCAAACGCCGTGGGTGTAAGGATGATTTTCTATGTTAGCTTTTGGAACGACGTTGCTCAGGGTGGCAGCATGTTGGCCCTGAGTGAATTAGCAGGGCCTTTAGTTCTGATTTGTTCCCTTTTCATCATTTTTGGGGGTCTAGGCAAAAACAACTCCACCTGGTTTTGGATGTTGTGCAGCTGTAAGGACTTTTCTTCTTGGTTGGTTTTGTTTTTTAACTTTTGGACAGTTGTTAAGCTGGGTATCTGTGGCAATGTGGTTTTTTTACAACTTGGAAGCAGCTGATTAATATTGCCAAAGCTCAATGAGAACTGTTCAGATCCCTGACTGGACTTTCTCACCACCTACTGGACGCAGTAAGATGTGTGGATGTGAGTTGCACCAATTTATTTTTCTTTGGGATGAATAAAGCGCTATTCAGTTGAATTTGGCAGTCTGGTCAGAACTGATGAGGAAAATGGAACAGAAATGCAGATTGAATAGCAGAATTAATGTCAGGGTCATCTTCCTCCAGAATGGCCTAGTCAAATCCCGATTTAAATCCAAGTGAGAATCGTTGCTATTACTTATAAATTGCCGTTCATTCATGCGGCGTTCGTTCACCTGACTGAGCTCGGGTCTTTTAGTGTCAAAGCTGCTGGAGTCGTAGCCCGAGTAGCTAACGGAGCTAAAATCTACAGAGTGTGGCTCTGCAAAGTATTCGCCGCCACACCGTACAACTTTGTCCAACAGCGCCATCGCCAGGTGCTTTTCAGATCGGCTTGCCTCCACAAGTCCTGAAATGAAACTCAGATTAAATACGCCAATGTATTTTGAAAAGGCGCCTTCATTCTGCGCCACAGGCATCGGGGAGAAGTACTCGACATGGGAGCCAACCAAGAGGGAGCTGGAGCTGCTGCGCCACAATCCCAAGAGGAGGAGGATCACCTCCAACTGTACTATTGGTTCGTGCCTCTGCACACACACACACACGCTCGCGCGCAAACACACACTGAAAAGCACAGGAGCCAATTGCCATCTCTGTCATTTTGCCAGCTCTTCTGTTTCAAGATCGGAGATCAGCAGAGGCGTGAAGAGCAGAGATGTTTTATTTATGGGGTTTTATGGTTTTGGTGTAGCACTTGGACCTGATGGATTGAGCCGTTTCACTGATGCGTTAAATGAATTAGGCCATTAGACAATGTGCCGTGTAGATTGCTGGCGTATTCGAGGCCTTTATATCGCGTCAGGGGCGTAATAAGATGCAGCATCGGTGAATGTTGGGACAGCAGCGGCCGTCCGGCCGTGAGCGACGCGACTGCTCCTGCCGTTGCCTTTTAACACCTCGCAGCGGCCTGCCGAGATCTGCCCAGCGCCATTAGCATCACTGGCACCGTTAGAGGATGATGGGATTTCCAGGCCTGGCTGCTCATCAGTGAGAACGCCGCCTCCTGACCTCCTCCCCTCCCACCTCCCTCGCCTCAGTCAGAAAGCGGTCAGCTCAAAGGGGGGAAAACGCTTTGTCCTCTGTCTCTACAGAAAGAAACAGAGACGTTTTTAGTTACCACCAGCAATGGATTTATTGGGATTTTACAAAGTAAAGCTTAATTGTGTACTGGAGGGAAATGATGCATGGTTTTATTGGTGGTTTTTCTTGAAAAATAGCTCAACTCGGCCAGTCGCAATAAATGAATTAATCGCATGATAAATTAAAACGGACTCCATCATTTCCATGTGCATGACTTATTGTTTTTTCTCTTTTCTCTCTTTCTACCAAAAACTGGATGAAAAGTCTTCAGTCTGGCGGTTTGGTCTTTTTACTGAAGAAAATAAAATTGTTGTTTTGTTTGTTTATTTTGGACATTTCAAGTGTCTTCGACTTCAAGTTTCAGACGTTTATTAGAATGTAAAAGTTTATTAGTCATTGAGAATGTGTTCTCGCATTATTTCGCCATTTCCGTTATATTACTTGAAACAATTTATCGTACAGCAAAATGTGTCACCGCGACGGGCCTAAGGTCAAGATCAGTCAGATTAGATGGATTATATTTTCAAGTCTTCCTGCTGAGTGTTAATATGATTTAAGACCAGACTTTGACTGGACCATTTTAAGAGGACGACATTTTAGGACCATAACAGCTGATTTTGATATTGGCTGATTTGTAGCAAAAAAGTCCTTGATTTTCATATAATATCTTTGATACTGCATCATTTTTGTAATAGCTCTATAATAGACCTTTATGAGAAAAGATTCCTTACAGTAACTAGAGTGATTATTTCTAATGTATTTCAGCCTTTAATTTGAGCACGAAGGTCATTTATCTTAACACAAACCGATCTGTTCAATGTAAAGAATATTTTATTCCTGATGGCTCAATGAGTAATTGATCTGTGTTACTGAAATAAAGGCGGTCTTACATTTTGAACGTTAAACATTATTGAAATTGAACAAGAATCAAACATCTTTTGACATGAAACCCATAACACCCCAGTGAAAGGTGGAGGTTTATGGTTCTGACCGGACACGAAGCAGAAAAGTCCGAGGTTTTCATGCTTTTGCGCGGCTCTCCTGACCGTGCGTCCGAATGACCTCCTCATTGACGACTAATGCCGTTGCCTTGCAGGCCTGCGCGGTCTGATCAACCTGGGCAACACCTGCTTCATGAACTGCATTGTCCAGGCGCTGACGCACACGCCGCTGCTGCGCGACTTCTTCCTGTCCGACCGACACAAGTGCGAGATGCAGAGCAACTCGTGCCTCGTGTGCGAGATGTCCCAACTCTTCCAGGAGGTGACGATCGTTTTTTTTTGTTTTTAACTTGCCTCTCCAAGATGGGGCCACCCAGAGGAAATTGACTCGTTTCCTCGTTCAGTTCTACTCAGGCCACCGCTCCCCTCACATCCCGTTCCGCCTGCTGCACCTGGTGTGGACCCACGCCCGGCACCTGGCCGGCTACGAGCAGCAGGACGCCCACGAGTTCCTCATCGCGGCGCTGGACGTGCTGCACCGACACTGCAAAGGTGACGCACGAACGCGGAGATCCCGTTTGGGTAGAGCGTGAGGGCGGCGTGGGGCGTGGCTGTGAAGTCACGGCGGATGTTTCTGTGTGTCTCTGCAGACGACAACGGGAAGAAAGCCAACAACCCAAACCACTGTAACTGCATCATTGACCAAATCTTCACAGGGGGTCTGCAGTCTGACGTCACCTGCCAAGTGTGCCAGTAAGTGTGTGTGTGTGTGTGTGAGAGTAAAAAAACATGAGCCCTCGCCACGCCCTGTTGGAGACTCGGAGTGAAGAGATAAAAGCATGAAAAGTGGAAGCAGTGACGCTGTTCTGCCTATAAAACTCCTGTCTCCTTGTGATCCACCCTGTTATTTATCGCTCACATCTGCACTCTGAGCTGCTCCACTGCAGCAGCATCAAGCCCGCATGCCTGAGACGTGGCTCTCTAGCTCCACCTGGTGGATTCTGGAGGCTATTGAGGCTATTACTCCTTTCGAACATATTGAAGTCTGGGGCATTCCTAAGTTGTCTCTTATATTTTTTTTATTATGCATTTACATTTAAGGTTGTAGAAGAATGCGTAAAAAAAACGTTAGGAAAAAGAGAAACCAAGCTAAAATAAGAATTGTGTTGAGAACTGTGTTGAATTGAAACTAGATATTTTCAGACGTTTTTTTAACATAAGACCCTAAAAGTAGCATTTTGTGCTCTCTCACTATCCTCACTTTTTATAAATTTACTTGAGCTTCAATTGGTCGGACTATACATGCATGGTGCTCAAGGAGGCAGCAGGAAAACCTTCTCCTCGTATCGGATGGCTCAGGATTATTAAAAGAACAGCACAGGTCAAACGCAAAAAACGAGCAGTGCCATAAATCAACAAGCCAAGCAGTTTATTTGAAAGAACCTCTCTTTATGTAACATGTACTTCATAGACAGTTAAACTGCTAGTAGATTTAATAAATGGGTATCTAAACAATGACATTATTGGTAGGATGTTGGGGTAAATGAGTAAAATAAAAATAAAATGGCCAAGGTCATGAATGGAGCTGGAATTCATCACTAACTAAAAACTTAGTGCACATTATGGGCCGGTTCAGTCTCAGCTGTTGGCCTAATTAAAGGCCTCTCATTACCAAGAGGATGCCTCCTCTGAACCGATGGGCCCCAGTCCAATGTGTTTTAACCTTGAACAGTTATTTAAGAGATGTACGTAGCTCACGATAGTTGTTGTATTTTGTTTTTAAATTAGTCGACCAGCTTTAAAGATGAGAGTTGGGGACGTGAAATTTACCAACATTGTTCATTTAACTTATCATGTAGGTAACTTCAAACACCTTTGTTTTAATTTCTTTGCACACTCTTGCTTCTGCTGGGTCAGTTTGCCTTATTTTATGTCTTTGCCCTTAAACACGGGGTGTCATTCTCTGTAAAGCCGCATTTCCTTGACATCTTTCCAATTCCTCCGTTGCGTCCTCAGCGGCGTTTCGACAACCATAGACCCGTTCTGGGACATCAGCCTGGACCTACCCGGATCCTCCACGCCTTTCTGGCCCCTCAGCCCCGGAGGAGATGTGACGGCACTTAACGGGGAGAGTCACGCCACTGGAGCCACAACACTTATGGACTGTTTGCGCAGGTAACCGGACACCAAATCCAAAGTGTTTTTGCCTCCAAATCCCCTGAAGGGGTTGGGTGGCTGTGCAAATTTGAGTGGAAAAAACCCCCAAAAAACAAAATAAATCCTCACCGGTCAGGTTCACCAGACCGGAGCACCTCGGCAGCAGCGCCAAGATCAAGTGTAGTGGTTGCCATAGTTACCAGGAATCCACCAAGCAGTTAACCATGAAGAAGTTGCCTATCGTGGCCTGCTTTCACCTTAAAGTAAAGCCGTTTTCCTTTATTATTATTATTATTATTTTTATTTTAAACGATTGTGTCGATAAACCACAGTGTAGACCTAACACTCCTGTGTGTGTGTGCGTGTGTCAGAGATTTGAACATTCAGCCAAACTACGGAGGAAGATCACTACTTACGTCTCGTTCCCACTGGAGCTGGACATGACCCCCTTCATGGCCTCCAGGTGAGCGGAAATAAAAACAAGAGCCGGCAATCAGGACATGGCCAAGTAAAACAAATCACCTTTTAACGTGATCAGTTTACCCTTAAAAGTCCAAAAATTCAAGATCGCAGCATTTAACTAACAGACTCTGCTAGGAAATAATTGTTTTTTCTCCTAAAATGTTTTTTGGGTGAGAAATATTATTGGAGATGAACAGATAATGTCATCAATTTAGTCAGAAGATTGACTTACTCAAAATCAATTCAGAATGAAATCCTGACCTGATTGAGAAAAACGGACGCCATCTTTGGATTCAGGGGTGTAAAATAGTCCTAATTCAGCTGAAAAAACAAGACAACTTCCAGAAAACAATTTTTTTTGTAACCCAGTGTAATTGGTTCCCCATGTGAGGCCGGAACTCGCATCCTTCACACTTTAAGCATGATGTGTTCACCCATGCGGCCCACGCATTATTTGTAACTTGAATGTGACGCATGCGTTTATTTGTCCGTGTTTCTGTGTGTGTGTCTGGTTCAGTAAGGAGAGCAGGATGAACGGGCAGTACCAGCAGACCGTGGAGGCGTTCAACAATGACAATAAGTAAGCTTTACAGCAATGGACACAAGCCTGGTTTCTGTTGTAAAAATAAGCAATTTCTCACTTTTTGTCCTGATGTTTTGTCGAAAAAAATATATAATTCAGACGGCTGCAGAATGTAGAATGTTGCTAACGCTACAGTAAAGATCTTGCTTTTGTACCAAGCTTCCACAAATCGACTCCAGAGTCAGAACCAAACATGGAGAAGCAGCTTTCAGTTTTTATGCTCCTCTAATCTGGGATAAACTTCCAGAAAACCTTCCAGAATATTTTTTAAAATGAAACCTAAACCCTTGTTTGTTTAGAGTTGCTTTTGATTGAAAATAACTGAAACGTGTATTAATTCTAGCCCGTCTCTCCATTTGATCAAATGTTCTAATTTTGTGAGCGCTGATGTTTGTCGTAGCTCGACCAGTGAAGTCGGCGTCCGCATCGCGCTCTGCAGCTGGTCAAATTTCTATTTGCTTGTCTTGACCGTTTGGAAGCAAAGTTAAAATTAGATTTTATTGACTGAAAAGCGATTATTTAAACACACACATTTCTGATAATCACAAGAGTGATTACAGTCACATGTACATGGTCATCACATTATGTTTTCACCAATATCATCATTTTCGCTTCCCCTCCATCGTTCCAGGTACAGTTTATTTGCCGTGGTGAACCACCAGGGGACGCTAGAGAGCGGCCATTACACCACCTTCATCCGGCAGCACAAAGACCAGTGGTTCAAGTGTGACGACGCCATCATCACCAAGGCTAGCATCAAAGATGTGCTTGACAGTGAAGGGTAAGCAGACCTCATCCGGGCTCCACCGTTAACACCAGGCTCGGTTCTGACCCCACGCTCCTCTCCTCTCCTCTCCTCAGGTACCTCTTGTTTTATCACAAACAATTCCTGGAGTACGAATAGCCTCCGGGAGGAACCCAATCAGGAGAAGGCGATGAGCGCATAAGGGAGAGGCATGGAGACGGAGAACGCCAGACCGGCTGGAAACACAGAACCACCGTTCCTCTGCGCAGCAGCAAGACCCTGCGCAGGGACGAAACCGATTCAAAATGACTCGTGCAAAACTGCTAGAAATGCAGACATTTGTGTTCTTGCTGAAGTTATCACTTGAATTCAGGACATAAAGAGGGAAAAAAAGAAGCTGTGAACGTCTGCTCTTGCTTTTCAGATCATGGACAGTTGTTGTCTTATCCCGACATCTTTTTTTCTGTTGATCACGACGTAAAACTCTGGAAAGTTTTAGATTTTTTTTTGTTTGTTTGTTTATTATTTTTACTTTTTCAAACCCCACTTCCATCTTCGTGCTTGCACAGCCGCATTCATCACAGGCAACGTTTCCGGACACGAGCGCATACTTCGTCTGACGTGCAAACACTCCTCTGCAAGACCAAATATTTTCAGCACGGAAGTTTGTCTTTATTATGCAGTTTCTGTCCAGAGTTGGGAATAATGGAAGACCATCATCTGACAGTATTCTAATGTTATTCCAATTATTATTTGTCAGATTGTTGTAGTCAAAGTGGTACTATTATTATTATTATTAATAAAAAAAAGGCTTCCATAGTTAAAGAGGGGAAATGAATGACCCAGTAAATATATTTTTATACATCTTGCATTCGAATGGTTTGTTTACGGTTTTGCATTCTCTTTGACAAAAGAAAAACAAAATGCATTATTCGTCTGTTGAATCGTGTCGTCAATCATGTTTTTGTACACAAAAGACAAAAAAATGCTAATGATTTTTGTGAAGCTGCTGCTATTGCCGTATTTTTTTGTTTGTTTGTTTTGTTTTGTTTTCTTTACCTTTATCGAGTGCTAAACAGTTATTGGCACCGCCGGGTTAGTTGGTGTAAAAACCGATAAATTTCTCTTTTATTGCATTACAATAATCTCACCCCAACAAAATTAAGGAAGAGTCCAATTTTTTGTGAAATTGTTGTCTTATTCAGTTTGTTTGTTTTTTCCCCCTGTCTTGGCACGCTTCAGCTCAAACCGTCCAATTATGTGCTAATGCCAAGAAATGAGTGTGTAGGACGCTCTGCTTCAGCCATGGTGTGTTTTCATCTTTAGCTGCTACAGCATTTTACTATTTGAAGTAGTAATTGGTGGTTCCTCTGTCTGGGTTACTCCACTTTAGGAGGAGCTTTAACACAAATTAATTCTTTATTTTTTTATCCCCCCACCTCCCAACACCAGTTGCAGTAGGTTTGACAACTGGTTGCCATGTACATGGTGTCTAATGGTTGGCATGGACACGTTTCTCCAGTGTCCTTGTACGTCGTCTGGCCAGAATAAAAGAAAGCTGACCTTCCTGTGTTTCACATTTACGAAACAGAAAGTCATTAATTACTTTAATTAAAAAAGAAAATGTAGATGAAAAATTCCTTCAGGATATGAATAGTTGTCTTTTTGTTTAAATTCAACATTATTCTGCTTAAATGTACAGTTTCTGTGAGGTTATTTACTGCAGTAAAATATGAATTTATGAAGATTTCGACACGGAATGCCAATAGGTTTTTTTTTTTTGTTTGTTGGTTCTGTGTGACTTTTTTTTTTCCTTTTTTCTTTTCCTCCCCGCGTCGACGGCATGTTGTCGTGTTGCTGTTTCAGGTAAAAGGCCTCAAAAGTAACGAATGGAAGAAAAAGAAGGTCGAGTTTGTGTGAAGGGTCAAAAGCCGCAGCGTTGACCGTCAGCCGCTCCGGCCGAGCCGTCCGTATGCGCGCGCGCCTGTGGAAGAGAAAGAAACCCAAAAGCGTAGAGTAGATGTTTGTATAAAATGTGTTCTGTGTAAAGAGAAAAAAAGACAAAAGTGTGAGATCTCGTTTGTATGCACGTGTGTCGTGCGTATGCACTGTACGTTTGTGTACTGAATCAGTACTTGCATTCAGCATGCTGTCTAAGCTGGTATCACAGTTTGATATGTTTTCAAATTTTCTTTCTCTTCTGCTCACATGACGATGATGATGATATGATGTGCGTAAAAGTGTGTACAGTTTGTACGTACGAGACAACAGGTGAAAACTCAAAAGCCGACGGAAGTCATTCCGCTAATGCTGCTGCATCCAGCCGGAGGGGAACACACACACACACAGTTGTTACTGCTGCAAAAACTGGCCAGAGTGATGGAAACACTCAAATAAAGAAACTATCTGGGAAAATAATTTTTTTTGTTTGATTTCTGTATTTTTTTTGTTGTACAAATCAAACATTCAGGATGTGCACTTTCACAGCGATAAATGTGACATCACGTCCCACGACATCCCTCACAAGATGCCACTCTGGGCGGTTGCCCCATGTCGCTCATAACAGAAACCGCCACGACTACAAACCCACTGGAATGATTGACAGATGGCTTCACGTCAATTGGGACTCGATTATTGAAATAAGCTAATTTAGTAAACTGGAACATAGCAGGCCATTTGCTGAAAAAACCCCAGCAGTAATTATACAAAAATATAAATTTTTCATTTAAGATATGAATTTGTTTTTAAATTTGTTGTACCCAGAACTCAAGTGACCTGTTTTTAGCTTCACCTGGTTCAAAATCTGCTTACAAACCCCCCCAAAACAGAAAAAAAAAAAATTTCTACTCAATTATTAATCTGTTACTCCAAAAATAAAATCAGCAGATCAGCCATCAACTGTATTGTTAGATTAAGCAGGAAGAGCCGAACTTTTCTCATATTGGTGTTAGAAGTGCGCCATTGCATTTTAGGCAATAATATATTGATTTTCTTATTTTAAGAAAAACAGATTATTTTTCATTTGCATCTTTGTAAGTGATTTAAATCTGGGGCCTAGAAGTGTTGCTAGGGTCAGCGCACTTTTTGACTCCAGATTGGAGTCGAGAAGTTTGCCTTGAGGTTGCTCTACATTGACGCCGTAAAAGATCAAGAATCCTTTTGGCAAATGGATCCCGTTGACAGATTCGCTTCCTTATAAACAGTTTGACGCCTCAGTGTCAGTTCAAAACAGTTCCTGTATCGGTCACGATTTGTGTTTAATAATAAAAAACAGTCAATTTTTCACATCGATTTATCACTCAACCACTGATCAGCTTTAAAAGCTGTAGGTAATCAGCTCTGAGACGGTTTCTGCCCAGTCGGTTTTTTTTAGAAATGACTGCAGGAACCTTTGACCTTTGCACCTGTTCTTAGTGGTCAAATACTTCTGCTCATTTTTACCACTCGGTGGGATTCTCTTTATTTGTCATGTTTCGTTTTCTCAGGCAGACAAGCAAACGCCTACAAAAACGCATCAAAGCATTTTACACAGAGTTGAACCGTTGAGAACAAACTGGATGATACCAAGCAAATCTTTACAAAAGCAATATCCCCACAATTTGTCACGTTACCCTCACTTCACCAATCACTCATTTTTGTTGGTTTGCCACAAAAATCTTAATAAAATCCACTAAGTCTGTGTTTGTAACGTGACAAGATGTGATGATATTTTACATCCTTGCAAGCCAGTGTAACCGGAGTTGCCTTGTTGCTCCTCGACTGTATTTTAAGTGTCGTCATGGAGAAACTGCACAGAAAAATGTCAGAACAGATGTAACGTTTTGAGAAACATGAGGTAAAAGTGTCCCTGAAAGTTAGTTTCATATGTCTGCTACATACCTAGTTAGATCATAGTTGAACAAAGTATCATGGTTGCTTTTTAGGCCTAAAATATCCCAGGTTACCACAAAGTTCTGCGTTTTACCGCTCAGCTCTCCCTCATCGGTCAACTGTGCATTAACTGGTAACCTCCGATATCCCAAGTAGAAATCCTCCAGCTCTAGTTTTGCAGGCGGACCTCATCCCACTGCTGCCTCCTGCTGGGCTTTTGGACCCGAGGCGCTCAGGGTGCCCCCCATCCACAGGGAGCCCCCGTTTTGGATGTGGGCTCTATGAAGGATGTCCTGCTGGTAGAATGAATAGGATGGCCTCTGCTGTCTGTTGCTGTCCTGGCTGAGCCCCCTCAGGTCAGGGAAGCAGTGGACGCACACGCAGGTCTCCGTTGGGTAGGAGTCCTCTGATGACTCACGGCAGGGAGGACAGGCTGAACTAGACGGACACTCTGTAAAAGACAGAAATGATATTCCAGGAAATGTGACTACATCAATCGGGTCTGTTGGGTTTTTACCACACCAACCTTTGAGGCTTCTTCCGGTCTGACTTTCTGGAAAGCCAGACTCCTGTCCTGGCTGAACAGCACTCGTCTCCTTCTGGTTTTTGGTACTTGTGGGTTTGGCGTTTGAGTTTTTGGCCTTTCCTCTCCTCAGAAACACAACCAAGGCAAGACACAGGCTAGAAAGCAGCAGTATTGTGCATAAACCTAGGAGGGCGTACAATTGGATGGCAGGGTCCAAAGGTCCTAGTGGTGGCCTGGTGGTAACGGCCTGTTTGCTAATGTCAGAAGGGAGTCTTTTGGTAGGCGTCAGAGGTGACTGAGCTGAAGGAGGAAACAAAAAGGATATCTTACTGATGGCTCTTAGTGTTGTCGAGTCTTAAATGCCTGCTATTGCTGCTGGACTCGTTCTGTGCTTTGCTTCAAACATAGGCGCTGGATCCTCGACTTTTGAGAAATGATTGCTTGCTGGAAACATGGACTATGTTGAAGTTTGAATCGACTGGATCTAATTTTGCCCAATCGCCAATGTTTGACCGTGACGTATGTATTGAGTCTGGTCGATGAAGTTTACCGGGTATTTCTAGCATTGTAAGCAACCCATTGAATAAGGCCACATCTGTGTGAGCAGTAATGTCAACTATTCCTATTGCTCCGACTTTAATCGGACAACATTTGGATGCGTGGCCAACACCAACTGAATGGCTGTGTTCACTTCTTCTGCTGCCATTGCCTGAACTACAACCCATTATAGACAGATAACAATTTTAAAAACCACAAAAATCAAGGTCATTGTTGCAAGCTCTTCCTCCTGTTTGCTAATTGGCCCATTTGAAATTCAACTGGAAAAATCAAGCTCAGTGGGAGAAGCTCTCAGCACTGAAGGGAGATAGGACACCAGTGGAATTGCGTAGAAAGACGACGGCCATGCTGGGACGTCGTCTTTCTACGACGTAGATTTTTCTACGCAAATCTAGGGACTTCCTAGATTTTTCTGCCTGGAATTTTTCTGGGATTCTCGACTGTAAATCTGGCATTTATTTCAAAACTGGACTCCCTGGCAGAGTGGTACTCACTCGGGCAGTGTGGGGAGCACTCTGCTGGATGTTTGCCACAAATGTCTGCACACTTCATACATCTCCTCACCAGCCTGTCGTAGTAGTGGCCGGCCTTAGCCCGGCAGAGTGCAGGCTCTTAAGGAAAGAAAAGTGAAAGGAGTTAGAAAAAACAAGACTTTGGCCACTTAACATATTTCATTTTTGTCATATCAGCAAGTGCGACTTTCAGTGTGGTATCTCCGTGGGATCTTACCCTTGTGACCATAAGTTTACATACGCAGAATAAAAAAAGTAACAGTTACTTTTGTTTCCTCAATGTCTCTTGATTTAGGTCAGTCAGAATTACCAAAATTATTATTTGGTAAGTGATTGAAAGAACATGTCAGATACTTATTTGTTGACTTTCAGATTAGAGGTTTACGTACATTCCCTCAGTACTTGGGAGTACTGACTGACTTGACTCAAAGCTTTTTGGGGTTCCTTCCACAATTCTCTCGCAATAGTTTGCTGGACTTCTGGCCCGTTCCTCCTTACAAAACTGGTGTAACTCAGTCAGGATAGTTTTCAGGTCTGCCCTTAAATTCTCCATAGGACTGACTTCTTTATGATGTCCACCCCAAACCATAGGCTTTCTTTTTCTTACTCAACTTTATAACCACATTGGCTGAAACATTATAGGGTCATTGTCCTTTTGGAGGACCAATCTGTGCCGAAGGCATCATTTATTGCCCGACATTTTTAGATATTTCTTCAGTATTTCTACATAATGTTCTTTTCTCACTCGGGATAGTGACACAATCGTCAAACATCTTTAAATTGTTCCCAGACTTGTGCAGCTCCACAATTCTTGTCTGAATCCTCTCGGCTTTTCCCATCGTGTCGAACAAGAACGAAGTGCCGATCAGATGTGTCCTTAAAATACTTCATACTTCTCCAGTTACCTCAACAGTGTCAGTTGAGCTAAATGCGTCGGCTTGTGAAGCCATGACATCATCGACCGGGCTTTCCCTCATTGTTGAAAGAGGCTGTAATCAAACTGACATGAAACAAAAATAATTTTGGTCTGATCTAATTTTGGGCAGTGAAGAAAAAACAGGTACGTATTGTTACTCAGTGTATGTAAACTTCTGGATTCAACTGTAGGCGATAGAACGACACAGCATAGAGAATAACTGAAGTGGAGGAAAAAATAATGTGTCTTCAAAACGTCTTTTCCCCCCCAAAATCTGAAAATGACGAAATACTTTACTCACCACAGTAAACGACACAACTGGGGGATGCAGGCAGTTGCTGACATAATATACGACAGGGCACACACGATCTGGTCAAGGTGTCTGGCTGCTCACCCTCTTTGCATTTTTTACCCATCGCCCCCCCCCCCAGAGGCCTTCGCTCTGAAAAGAACATGCACCCACACAGAGCAGACACCCATATGATTAGATTTTGTTTTTGGTGATTTTCGGTGTGATGTGTTGATTTAGGTTTCAATAAACTCCACTAAGTCATCTTTCTTTATCACTCTCTTATATAATCCCAGTAAGAGTTTGCGGTTTTAACATGGCAAAATGTCAAAAGCTTCCACGTGTCCAGCTACTGGAGTTCAAGGAGCTTGTTCATAATTTAAGAAAACTACTTCCTACTGTTGCTGAGGTCTTTGATTCTGATATAAGCATTGTTTAGAAGTAAGAATTTTATACCCTTTTTTTTTTTTGCAAAATTAATATTGGGAAGAATATATCTGCAGCCAAAGTGACGCTTTATGCAGATGACGCCGTGATTTTATTTTTTTCCAGCTGGCTCTATTCTGTCGCAGGTAGTTAATAAATTTCAAACTACATTATGAATGCTTTTAGGTTTTTGAGTTGTAGTTGGTTCTAAATTTGTAGAGATAAATCTAAACACTAAAGAAATGTAGTTTTATTTGGAAATTGTCTTCTCCTCAGCTGGACGTTATCTTTTCATTTAGTTTAAAATAGCTGGAGGTCAGACTGGGCTTTAAAATTCAAAATAAGGCTTGTTCAGAATAAAAGTTACTTCAGTGCTATGCGTTTGAACATTGTTGATTCCCTTTTTTTATAAATATGCATACCATTGCACTTTGCTGTTTAGTTTTTTTTTTTTAAATCATGGCCCTTTATATTTCTTAAGAAATTTATTCTACAAAACACATCAGTGGATAGTCTGATTACTTGTTAAGCCTGAAGAGACACTGGTATATTTTCTATGAAGCTTTACTGAATACATTCTTGTCTTGTCCGAGAATATTTTTAGTATCTTTAAACACGTAAAATGTATTTAATCTGCCATCAATGAACTAACCTCCTTTTTAGAAATTTTATCTAATTAACTAATTATCTAATTAACTAATTATCTAATTTTTGTAACTTGACCTTGAATGATCTTCAGAATACACAAAAGCTTAACGTTTTGGTCCTTCTGGAAAAAGTATACAGTTGAATAGTGCAAACACTTGAGCCAAATATCACTCAAGCCAGTTACATATTATGTTATTTGCGTTTATTATTTGTACTTAAGAGTTTCAGCTGAGATTTTTCTGCTGTTATAAACAACGCTTCTTCTTCTGGTCTTTTGAGACGCTTTCTGAGCAAACATGGCAAAAGTTAGAGCAATTTCTTTCCCCCCGTCGCCATTAAAAAAAAAAAAAAAGAAGAAGAACAGAAACATAATTGCCAACATCTCAGCTTGGCTTGAGCTCAAACGCGTTTGTCTCTTTAGAGTTTGTATCTTCTTGTTCTCTCTCTGCTCCAGCGAGCAGTGAAGCAGCGGAGTGTGAAAAGCTCACAGGTCTCCTCTGCCCTCGGCCGCCTTCTCGCTCAGGGCTGCGGGCCTGATTTATTCTTGAGTACATCTGTCACACCCCAGCAACCAGCAGCCTGTAGTGTTTCTTTTTTTGTTTTGTTTTTTTTTCTTTCTCGGATTTACAAAGCACCAAGAACTGCGACTACTTTAAACGTGTTGATAGCCAAAAAGGAAAAAAAAGGAAAAATTCACAATTGTAATTTGTGTTTTCTGCTATTTTCTCGGCTTGCCTTTTCTGATTTCTTGTTTGTTTCTGTGTAAATTAAACTGCAGAAACAGAAAGAATTGAGCTACTCAGGGGATTATATTAAAACTTTCTATTCAAGCATTCAGCTTATTCAAAAATGCCAAAAGAAAATAGATTCTCCTTTTTCAGCAGGAGAGATCACTTACCTTGTGAGACGAAGGGAGAATCTGTTTTTGAAGACAATGGTGTGAGAGAAACGCTCCTGTTTTTCTGCGTGGAAGCTAATTTGGATATGATGTCGCTGTTTGGTGCAGGACTTCCCTCTCTGTGTGTCAGAAGCTCCCCCACCTCTTTACACTCACACACAGAGATAAGACCCCCATAAAGTCTGTATATTGTTATGACTTGTCGTGTAACTTTGTAGTGTGTCTTAAATACTAAATGGAAGTATTGCATTTAATTTGCAAGTCTAAAATCCAAAGATTTTGATCAAATAATATGTGTAAAAAAAAGCATTTCAGCAGCTGAGGTATGTGGTAATTGCAAGATAATTAAGCAGTTGCTTAATAACTAGCTTTTTTAAAGGACTTCAACAAACAAATATACAAATTAATCCATTTAATTTTGGGACTGGAATCAGTGCAGAATGTTCAAATGGCTCCTTTATAATTACCTTGCGTCATAAAGCACAACTATGTTACTGAATAATGAACAAAAGGTGAAATATGAACATGAATTACAGGCGGTTTTTAACTCAGCCTGCATCTTTGTTGGTGATCTTTATGTTTTTGCGTGAGTTTGAATAAATAAATCAGCTGCTCCGCTCTGAGCTCCCAGAGCTTCCTGTGAAGGAGTCGTCACGGGGGTCGAAACAGCCAATCAGACGCAGAGTTCAAGAAATCAGGTTGTCGGCCTAAAGGTAGCGATGTGTTTGTGGAAAATACTTAACTCTCTATTTGGCCTTATAGAGTCGGACATGATACAGAGCAAAAGGCAGTGTGGCGGGAACAAAACAAAGGACAAAACAGAGAGCTGTGGAAATGTTTGAATTAGTATGAATGACATGCTGATCAGGGAGTCCAGCTAATTGATTCAGGAGTGTTGTTCGGCTCTGAAGAGCGCATGAAACGGCTTGGGAGAAACTAGATTTAGCATCACTGCGGGCTTGCAGTACACTGGGAAGGCACGTTGACCCTCGAGCACACGTGGAAAAAAATGTTTTGCATTCAGCAGTACCTTGTGACTGACGCGCAGCAAAGCGTGACAACGCCAGAGGGTGGCGCTGCTGTTCAGCCTCGCGGCTCCACACCAGGTTGTGCCGAACGGAAGGACAACAACTCTGAAAGCAAACAGGGCCAAACAGTACAGAAGCATCAGACACAGAAAAAATGTCGCGTTCTGAACGCGCGTCAGAACCAGGAGCTTAAAGATGGAGACCTGTCACCTTTTCCTCCACAAAGCTGCTGCTTGTGGTCATCTGAGAGAGTTTCTGCTCATCCAAACACAAACTGTTTCTGCCTGATGGGGGAGAAGCAAAACAGGAAAAGACTGCAATAGTTTTAATAATAATAATAATAGTAATGAAGAGATTAATGAAGCCTTGTGATATTTTTGTTTTGATTTTGTCACTGGAGTCTGATTAGTGTAATTACAGCAATTAGAACAGGCACTAATTGCTATGAATAAGTAGCTGCTGCGTGAGCAGTTCTGGAGAAACGAGCTCAAACTTCATCCAGCGCCAGTAAGCAATTGAAAAATCATTTGCCCTCTTACATTTCTTCTCCCGTTTTTCTTCTTTGTTTTAAAAATGCTAATTTCACCTTTTTAAGGAAGAAAGCTATCCAAACCGACGTGACCCCGATCAGTTTGTGACCTTTCCTTGGGTTTTTCAGCAAGACGTTGATCCAAAGCACACCAGCAAGTAAACCTCTAAATGGGCTTTGTTCTGGTTTTGTCATAATCCATATTTAAATCAGATCAGGCAGACAATGTGGCTCAGTTCAAACAATTCTGCAAATAAGACCGGGCCAAATCCCTCCATAGCGATGCAGAACTCTCATTGCCAATCGTTTAGAGCTGCAATCACATTTTTGTTAGTAGCTACAGTTATTTTACGTTAAAATTTGGGACACCTTTCGGATTTATTTTTTGTGGGTTTATTCATAAGTTCTGTGAGTCATCAGACTTTCATGTATTTGAAAAAAAAAGAAAAAAAAAGGAGAAGCTCAGTGGTTGAGCTCAGCTGTGCAGTGAAATAAAGCCGCTGCGATGACTCTGCTGTCAAGCACCAGTGAACTTCGGAGCATTTCTGGCCGCTGAGAGAAACACGGCCGAGGAAATGTAGTTTCGCGACGTCAGTGTCTGAAACCAGCGCACTACTGGGAAGAAAATTTGACTTTATCTCTGGTCTCAATTCGTATTTTTACAGCTTTGTTTTATGAACGTTGAATGAATGAACGAGCGAACACACTCAATATTTATAATTCACAATAATTCACAGTGTATTTTTCTCTGCCCAAAAGAAATCTCTCTTTAACCGATGACTGTTTACTTTTTATTTCAAATCCCCATGTTTCTTTACCATATGCGTTTTTGTAAAAAATGTTTTGCTTCCATTTCACACTTCATTTTCATTAAATTTCCACATAAGTAAGTCTTCCCTGATATCATTTGGATTCGGTTAATACCGTAAGTAAACCGGGACAGAAAACTTCAGTCTTAACAGTTTGTGGTTCAAGATTAAGGGACCAATTATTTATTTAATGATGCACCAGGTGTTTTTCTTCTGTTTCAATATTTTGTCCAATATAATGAGACAAAATATTAATAGAGACGCATCAAAACTGACAGGATAAAGTCAAAAGGGTTAGGGTGGAGCAACATCGACGAGGAACAAACCAAACCAGGTGTCCAACTGAGATTTTTTCAGGCTGCTTCACCACTGCAGCTGGTCGGACTGAACGGAAACTGTGAAGTTGCAAATGATCAAAAGGTGTTAGTTGTGTCCTGAGATGCACTATTCTAGTTCCGCTTTGATCAGAAGAAGGTCATAGCATGGTGACAATAGGTGTGGTCGGGCTGATGATCACTTTAAAAAGGTTCAGGGGCTTTCTGCTTGATGTGCAGAGGCCCGTTTTAAAACACAATTACGTTATTGTTCTTTTTAAGATACCCAATGCAAATGAGTCTTTAAATGCCGACTACTTCATGCAAATGAACTGCAGGGTTTGCCAGTAAATTAGTGAATCACTTTCTGATGGTTTCCCACTCATACTGGCCTCCTGAACTGACTTTGGGGTTACACTTCAGTCACCTAAATTTGATTGTCGCTGTGCAAAAACAGACGGCGTTGATGTGCAAGCAAAAATTGTTTATGTCTAAGAGCGTTAAATTATTCTCAGAGGCGTCGCTGCTGCAGCTGCAGCTGCGCAGGTACACCACAGGGTCGTATTCTTGGCCCGCTTCTTTTCAGTTTTTACATGACTGGCACTGCAAAAAAATGTTTTATATCTTTCCACGTTTAACCACTTCATAATCACAACCTTACTGCATTTATTGTACTGGGATTTATGTGACATCTGCACCATACGAGGTAGAATTAGGTGTGAAGTGGAAGGAAAAGAGCACAAATTTTTCAAAAATATTTTGAGAATAAAAATGAGAAACGTGTGTCATGCATTTGTACTCTGATTTTTAAAAAATATATCAAATTACTGCCATTTGTTTGCAAATGTTTTTTTTTTTTTTTTGTCCACCAGTGTGGGACTTCAATTCAGCCGAGAATACACAACAGGAAAGTTGGTATGAAACAATTCCCCCAAACTTTGAATGTCTCATGGAGAGTGGTGCAAAACCATATTTCAAAACTTGAAAGCATATGTGGCACTACCACAAACCTGCAAAACATGGCCACGAGCCATAGACTGTCATCCTATGCAGGGAGAACATTAATTAGAAAAACTACCTAGAGGCCCGTAGTGATTCAGAAGGAGACGCTGCAGAGCCCCACAGGGAGGCCGAATCTCCTGGCATGAAAAACATCATTAATCCTTTCCACATAAACATAAGCCGCACATTTAAAAGCACACAACGTGTCCTGTTGTAGTAAATTTAACTACTCTATATTCTTACTTTATAGAGTGTTAATTCTAGAAAATGAGAATTACCTTATTTTAAAAAAATTCTAATACTTAAGTTGCCTTTTCAAAGAGCTGATCAACAACACAAAATGGCTGTGCTGTTTGTGCCGTGAAACCTGCTGCAGATGTCTTGGTGTAGAGCCTGAAGAGTCAGAAGGTGTTCGTTTCGATCACACCTTTCAGCCAACCAAGCGTCCACAGAGACTTGTGCTAACCCAGATTAGACGCAGCAGATGGCCACTCAAACTCTGAAAAAGGAAGAGGAACCCGCACACACGAAACCAGAGATCAAGGTTTAGTTGCAATTCCAGATGTTTGTAGTGAATTTCTTGTATCCATTTATTTAATTTTCTTTTTTTTTTTTTGTAATTTCTTTAGGAATTGGGTTGCTACAAGTTGTATTTTTGAAAAAAAAAAAAAAATCCATTTATGTTTCATAAAGACATTTTTTTTATTGCAGTCCTGATTATGGCCGCTAGATGGTGATGGAGCGCAGTGTGAAATTAAGTCAAGTTAGGTGGCGGAGTCAACGACACCTTCAGTATTCTAGTCATAGATTGAATTAATTTACATTTTGCTCTTCATAAATCTCTTAATCTTACAGGAATATTCAGCAGTAAAGATGAAGAACGGAGGTTTTCCTAATACCAGCGGTGACACCTGAAAAAATTGAAGATAAAGGTGTCAGTGTGGGGTGAATAAGAAGCGCTTTATTAAGAGTTCATGTTGACAACTGTACACCCGTATCCAAAGGATGTCACTGTGCATTGAATGTATCATTAACTGCTGGGTGAGATTTCCACCCACAGAGAGAATGTGGCCCTTCAGGACTGTGGACATCTAAAGTCTGGTAGTTTATGTTCTTGTTCAGTTAGACTATTACCCAATGGTAAACCTTCCACATATAAATACACCACATACGACACATTTTCCCACAGATGACTCACTTATCAAACTTTTTCTACCATTTTGTGAAACGTTAATAGGTAATATGGATAAAATTCCCCAGTTTCCCAACGTTTGTTCCTGCACATGTGGAACACGATGGAAAGTTAGACCTCAGATGTGGAGCATCTTGCCATATTTGTGTTATGTGGTTTTAAACGTAATAACACAAATAGTTTTGTTTCCCAAGGACTGAGTGAAGTAATGAAATACCATAAACAGGTTAACTCAGTGAAATAACAGTAATATCAGGACAACAAAATGGTTACTGTTTGAAGAATGTTGTGAATGTTTATGCATACTAAACAATAAAAAGTATTGACATCACACTTAAAGTTTGTTAAAGGTTTATACAAATTTTTTTTTCATAATTTTTTTGGTTGCATGTTTGGACGTTTATTCCCTCTGGTTTTGGCTGCTGTGCATGTGGAAGGATTTGTATTATTTTTTTGTAAACTTTTGGACAGTTATTATGATGCGTAACTTTGGCAACAACATTATTTTTGCATCTGGGAGAAGCTGATTAGCATAGCTGAGCTATGACCCCCAAACCCCACGCCTCGGGGGAAGAAAACCTGGCAAGCTGCAATGTCATATTGGAGAACAAATTTAAATGTAAGCAAGTGTTTGTCTAGCTCGCGTTATAAATTTAATTAAAAAGGCAGGTGGTCTGTTGAGGAGTCACATTTGCTCCTGTCTTTGTGTTTTCTCAAATCGTTTTTATCCCACTGGGCTCGCGGAGGCTTCGCGTTTGGAGCAGCGCAGCCGTTAGGCGGGTTGAGAGTTTAATTTCAGGTTCTCCCACCGCACGCTAAATTGCCTTTGGGCATTGGCACTGATCCCGAATGTATTCTTATCGACTGCTGGAGGACATGAATGAGAATTGTATTTTTAACAGTGCTTCAAGTTGGGCAGAATGACTAGGCCAGCACATGAGACGTGAATGTCTCGTTTGTGTTTTTTTTTTTTTATTAGTATCACTGGATTATTCTATTTTTGTTCTCCAATTAATATGGCAAAGTCCTTTGCCTCCAAATGAATTGTATTGATTTTACTGCTATGAAGTACTGAGCAGAGTTAACCTGTTTATGTTATCCACTTGGCTAGCATTAGCTAGCTAGATTCTAAAGCTAAGGGTTAGCACACCATGGCATTTAGGACGAAGTTACCATCATATTAGCATGTTACACAAAACCAGAAAGTGAGATGACACTTACCAGTTATAACTGTATTCATTATGTGTGTAAAAACTTAAACAGCAGAGTTGTCCACAATAAAGTCATCCAAATACCCCTTGGACTAATGCTAACGTTATCCTTGCTAATTCGGGTGTTATATCTGACTAAAGCCGACTCTGGAGAACGTCCTTGGAGAGTCTAATGAATAAATATGTGTATGAATCTTTTAAAACAACTTACCTAATTGAATATGAAATGTTTTCTACCTGGCTAGCTGTTTAGCTGAACAACTGGTGAAGCAGTTCGGGGGGGGGGGGGGGGGGAATAAATGTTAACCTATGACCCCTTCAAAAATGACTAAAACTTAGTTTGAGGAACGCTTAAATTAAGGAATGTGCCTTGGTGCGAAAGTATCTAGAAGGGATTTTATTTTAAATTAATTTCAACACCCTCAGGTTTCAAACGCCTCATATTTTTTCCCATTTTCTACCTGCACAGTTTCAGAGCTCGACAGACGGGTTCATTAGGCATCACGAGTCCATCTCAGAAGATTTTTTTTTCGGCGAGCTTTGATTGGTCATTTTTCCATTTGCTTTTTGAAAAGGTCACACTCGGAGGCTTCTATCTATCTATCTGTAGCTTCAGAACTGGCTCTAACCTGAAATAACGAAACTGTTGGATCTTGGGAGGAGTTAGCTGACATTTTTACATTGACATTCAAAAAGAAGAGAACCGCATAACGTCCCATGTTGCTGGCTGGTGTCGGTCTGGAACATTCTTCTGTTTTTTTTCATTCTTCTTTTTTCCTCTGAGCATTTTCATCCCGGTATCTGTCATCTCGCCTGCCAACAAAACAAAACTCTCCGCAGCATGACGTTCATTACAGAATACAATGTTTTCACAGTGGAAGTGAATCCTCAGATTGGCACGGCACTTCGAGTCGTGAGTCATACGGAGGCGACTCTAAGAGCCGAGAGCAAATGAGGAGTGGAATGCTGTCGCAAGTAGGCTGTCTCAAGTGTGGAAGGTTTTAGACGGATCCTACAGAGTCAGATTAGTCTTTAAAAAAAAAAAAAAAAATAAAAAATCACAATGAACAAAAAGGGAAACATGATGAATTTTTGTGGAGGGGAGAAATGCAATTACAGATGGGGGAATATTATTCTTTTAAAGTACAGTCAGGACAAAAACATATTAACATTTAGAAATTTCATTTAAACAAGAAATGTATCTTTTTCTCAAAAAAAAAAGAAAGAAAATTAATGCAAAAATTAATTTTCAAATTCAAGCATCTGCCATTTGTCGTCACCCCAGGCTGACCTGCTGTCTAAATCGACCAGCGGGATGAATAATTTTAGTCTTAACTGTAATGAGAGGTCGTAAATTATCACAGACATGTGAGACAAAAGAATTGCTGCATTTGTTTTGACTTATTTCCTAAAATCAGGCCATTTCTTGTCATGTACTGAAAGAGTCCAGGGCAAAATCCAAACATTAAATAAAATCCATTACAAATGTATGTTGGGTGTCATTTTGAGATGCACAATATCTTAGTCACTCTAAAGAAACGACATTTAAAGAGACTTTTGACATAATTAAGCAAAAAAAAGAAGGCATTTTTAAGTAGTTATGTTTCTTTGCTGTATAAACGAGTTTTATTTATCTTGAACTGAAGTGAACTGAAAACGTGCCAAACAGTGACTTTTAAAAAGTGGCAGCAGACTGAACCTTCCAGCTAACAACACGCACCTAGTATATTTTAAGGGTACATTTTTGTCATCTTCACACTTAAAAAACATTTCACGACCTTTCGAAATAACGACATGCTTTTATTACGCCGTGTCGTTTGCAGGCGAGCTGTTGAAAAGACACAAAGCCATTCCTTTACCATGACAACCAATTATTTTAGGCATTTTAAGATGCTAAAATTAAAAACAAAATGTTGGCTAAGTCTGATTCATTTCTCTCTCTCTCTAAAAAAAAAGATAGTATCTCCCTTACTGTTCTCATTACAACAGGGATATTGAAGGGAGCCAGAGAACACAGAGTCCTCGGAGTTAGCAACAGAGGGTTAGCGGCAGAATATTAGGGGGAAAACAAACGATTTAAGTGAATTTGAAGTGAACTGTGACGACTAGACGACTGGGTCAGAGGATGACCGTAATGGCTGCTGCTGCTGCTGCTGCTGCTGTGTGCAGCAGTGGTAAGTGGCCATTAAAAAGAAAACGGTTCATGGAAGGAGCGATAGTGAGAGGAGGCCGCGTTGTGTGGTCCAGGTTAACAGAGGACCTACTGCAGCTGAAGTTGTGGAATTAATTACTTGTGTAACTTTGCACCTTTTTTTTTGTTTTTTTTGTAGTTATTATCTGTAATATAACCTAGAACTTGAGCAGAAATGTCACCGTTAGCTTGCTAACAAACCAGCGGCTACTTTGCATTAACCTGAAACTGAATCTGCTGCAGCATTTTGAATATGTGACGAGCCTCTGTACACAGTTCACTGACCTCTCTGCTGAAAGAACCCAGCTCTGTCCAGCTCTGAGGTTTTTCCCCTTTCAGTGTTGTCCCTCCATTCCACTTCTAGGTTTTCTTTAGATCGTGTCAATCGCTGGAGGAATTCCCGGCCCTCACCCGTCCCACATCGGGTGGTGGGAGAGGAAAGGGATTATCTGCTTAATGTTTTTATTTGTTCAAGAGGAAACTTAAAATTCCACCAGGGACTTTATTCCCGGAGGGCCCCTCAAGCCGCTGCTGCTGAAACATTCTAAGAAAAGCCAAAAGCAATCGCCAAAAAACAACATTTGTCCACACAGTCGACGCGCACTCACTCACTGACGCACAAACACGCCAGCTGGACCATGGGCTGCGTTTTAATTGCAGAGACAAGAACATTGACCCGTCCGTTACAATCGTTGATCACATTATAATACACCGTATGGGACAATAAAGAGTCACAAATAAACATTGGCTTTTTGACAAACATAAGCAATATAAGCTGGGTATATAATATTAACAAAAAGAGATATCCAACAGTTCTCCGTTACGGTTACATTGCCAACCTGTCTGTGGAGTACAAAGACCTTTGGTCGGTTAGTTTTTGTTTTGTTTTTTTTGAAGAAAAAAAAAAAACGCTCTGCAATGCCATCATTACATGAGTTTCAGACAGTATGAAGTGTCAAGGCACATAGAAAAAAGTAACAGCACAATTAAAAAGCACATATCCACAGCTGTACACCACTGGGAACAAACACTTTGGAGCCACTCGCCTGATGCCGAAGGTTGTTGTTTTAAAAGCTACAAGATTGGACCGGTTCTACAAATGCTCTGGCTCAAGTGACGGGTCAGGACGTTTGAGGTGGAGCTGTGTTGAAAGGGTAAAAGCCATTGACATCTTTCCAAATTCTTTGGTTCCAGAGGCTGAAGCTAAAAGAACATACAACAAACATCGTTCCCGCGAAACACTATATTTTGTGAAGTGTGACGTTTGCGATGGAAAGTTGTTGTTTTTTTCCTTCCATTCCAACTTTGTCAGCAGCAACTGACAAAGTTTATTTTCATGGAAAAAGGAGCTCGGAGGATGTTCACCTCCAACGACCTTCCAGTGTGAAACACTTCAAAACATGTAAATAATTCAGTCTGATTCAAAAATAAAGAAGAAAAAGAGAAAATATGTTAATATACTGCTCAAAAAAATAAAGGGAACACTCAAATAACACATCCTAGATGGACAGTTTGATTTCACAGAAGTTTGATTTACTTGGAGTTATATTGTGTTGTTTAAGTGTTCTCTTTATTTTTTTGAGCAGTGTATAATAATGTAATTAAAAGCTGTTTGTTTTGACCTGAAACACTTGGAATGGTCCACTTTCAGTACTTGTTTCAGACAGGAGGATTATTGGAGACGCACAGCATCCAACCTCCATTTCCTGTGGTAAAATCAGCTTGTATGTAAATAGAATTTGCCCCTACCGCCACGGCCTTGTTTTACACTGGACTAGCCATTAGCTTTAGCCTCTGCAATCAACTAATCCGGGCTCACATGAAGAAGCCAAGAAATCCTGTTCTATTACAGGAAAGACTTTCAAGAGTTCAAAGGTCCTGAACCTTTACAGAACTCCACGCTGTTTGAAGGTAACGTGTGTAACTCCGCTCTCAGTTGTGAAACAGACGGTGGCGGTAACCAACCTTCCTCCATGCAAGGTCAAGCAGATGATAGGACAAACACACGGTTTATACTGAACGGTGCATCCTCTGGAGTGCACGCAATAGCCCTTCACAAATTAACTTATGTTCACCTGGGGAAAACCTCTCCACTCATCTGTACAATATACATTTGCAGGACATAAATCTGGACAAATCGTTGTGTTTTTTTTTTGTTGTTTTTTTACATTTGGTGTTTGCGTATCCATCTCACTCAAAACTTGTGGAGAATCCTAACCTACCAGATCCTAATAGTGTTTCTACAGAACATAATGTTGAGGGTGGGAAAAAAAAAAAAAAAAGTTTAGGTTTCACAACATGACAAAGAAAGCAGCCAGTAAAAGACTTTCCCGTTGCAGCCATCGTTGCTTTTAGCGCTACATTTGCGCTGGCTTTGGCACAAACTCTCTCGTATCGACATTCGCTAAACAGCTAAAGGCTCCGTTTTTATACATTATCTACATGGCGGGTGGATATGTATGAATCACATCCTTTTTTTTTGTCTCACCTGCATGATTAATATTTCACACAGTGAATAGTGTTTAAGGTCACCTTATATCAGTTGTACTTACAAATGAAAGAAGAAGCCAAGTCCATGATGGAGAGCTCTGCACTGTAACACAGAGGAAGCTAAAATACACACTGTAAGAGAAACTGAAAGAATCACAGTTCACGAGTGCAGAAAAAAAATTATATATATATATATATATATATATATATATATATATATATATATATATATATATATATATATATATATATATATATATATATATATATATATATATATATATATATATATATATATACTATATATATATATATATATATATATATATATATATATATATATATATAAACCTTAATAAAAAAAAAACATGTTTAATAACTGATTGTGGGTTTTTATAAACTTTCTATCACCTTCACTGGGATTTTACGCAACAAAAAAACACAAAACCTTCACAAAAAAAAAAAAATGTTACCACTTAAAACCTGAATCGTGACCTGAATTTCTATTCGGACCCCTTCACTCTGTTACCTCCGAGGAAAAGGCAGGGTAAATTTATAAAGTGTGGGATGTTCAAACTTCCCGCTCTCTGAACCCCGCAGTTCAAACAGTTGGATGTTCAAAACTCTGAACGTCCCACAGATTAATGTTCAAAAACGGAAAGACAATGACACCTGAATTCATGAAGGAATTCATTCCTGCCATGCCTGAAATTACTTACAATTATATAAAAAATACATTACTGCTGTTATTGCTGCCAACAATAACAGCAGATGCTGCATGTAGTGGAAATTGTTTGAATATACCCCATATAATTGGAAGAAATATATGTATTTGGTATGTAAGTCAGGGAAATTAGGCATAATTAGATGTCCAGAAGGGAATATTATTGTTTGTGTAAAAATTTGCATCTTTAGGCATTAGTGCACCACACTAGACAAAATAAAACCTGAAGTGGTTTGAAACAAATTTTACAGTTTACAGTTTGCCCCGAGCCTTGTATGGAACATTAAAAAAAAGTGTGTTCTGGTCAGATGAGGTCAAAATGTAACTTCTTGAGCAACATGCCAGCATCATGATGTGGTGAGATTTTAGTATTTTTGTTTTTAGTTGGTAGAAAGATTGATGGTGAAAGAGTTGGGACAGGCACAAACATACATTCAGAGATACTTTGGACTGGTTTAGGCCATTCATATTACTGTGCTAGAATAGTCAAGTCAAAGTCCACAGCTGAGTTTAAGTCAAAATCTGTGGCAGGCTGGAAAATTGCTTTACGTTTGACTTGACTGAGCGAGAGCTGTTTCTCAAACAACGAGATTGGGAAACTTTGAGACTGGAGCTGCAAATCCAGAAAAGGTGGTTCTGCTCATTACCTCTGCGAAGAGGGTCGAATAAAAATGCACACCACACTTTTCAGATTTTTATTTGCGAAAACAAACAAGATTTTCCTTCCATTTTACATCTATGTGCGACTTTCTACGTTTCTACGTTCGTCTATCACAGAAATCATTCATCTTGTTAGGTCTGTTGGTGTAATGTAAGAAACATCGAGAGAATTAATGAATATAAATGCAGAAAGAAACGTATCTGTGCTTCTCATCGGTTCTGATTATGCAGGTTGGTGCTTTCTGAGAGGATTTATTTGCGTAGCATATGGTTAACAACTTTGTTCCCCTCTGGCGTCTGAGATATCTGACAAATCTCCCAGCCACCCAGCTGTGACACCATCATCGAGGCGCTTTTGGGAACGATTGGAAAAAGAAAAAAACAAATTTAAAAATCGCCCTGCAATGTGTGTGCTGGGTCCGTGGACTCATTCTGTCAACACGAGTGAAGCGATAAACAGCAAAGAATTTCAATAATTTTTTTATCATCTTTTGATCAAACTTTCCCTGCTGAGCAGATATGATTTGCCAGCTACGATTGTGGCTCAATTAAGACTCAATTATTTTAGGGAAAGGTCTTACAACTGCTACGGATGTCGTCCAAATGAACAATTAATAAATAATGAGGCGGAGCAGACACTGGTGTAGTGTCAAAAGTTTAGCTTAGCTGTAAACCTAACCAGGCTAAGAAGTTGTCTAATTTTTGTTCTGAGCTCACTGCTAACACTCACAAATGCACTAGCATTCTTTAGCGTATGTGCTAAGCCTAATGCACAAACCTTAAGATGTCTCAAACTTTCTAATAATTGCCTCTAATTTATTCTTCTCTGCAGAATGAGATGCATAGGAAATAAAATGAAGGCAAATGTCAAAATGGTAAACTGAATTTTGTTGTCCCGGCTTACACGTCGACCAGCTGAATGTCGGCAATGTGATAGAAATCCTGCACGTTTTAATCAAAAGTCAATTTAAATTAAACTGTCAGTAGGGGTTCAACTATATGGACCACATAGGACTCACATGCAGTGAGTTTGTAAAAATATTGATAATCCCCAGAGAGAAAGAAGGCTAATACAGAGAGTCAAATGGGTTTCCCATTTTAAAAACAACACTGAAAATGTCTACATTTATGGAATATAAATCTACAGAACGGATAAATAATCTACACTGTCACAATTATGCAGTTAAGTTTGTCGCTGTTTACTCAGCTAAGTGAGTTTTGTGGCAGTACGGCGAGCGCAGGAGCACAAACGTTTCATCTTTTGAGAGAGGCCTGTGTCATTTCTTGTCAGAAACAAACTTGGTTGAATTAATAAATAAAAAGCAGTACAAATAATTTTGGAATAAACTGTAACTCTACACCCAATTCCAGCTAAGACTGGTGGATTACTCAATCCTAACAACAAGGATGTACAAAACAAACCTTGACTTGGGAGCAAGTCAAGGTTGCCCCCAATTCAAGGTTGCTCGTTAGAACCATTAGATTCTACAGTTCTCATGGTTCTAATGAGAACTGTAGAATCAACCGGAGCCACCATGACGAAAATCAGCTGATGTAGAGAGAACTACCTTCTTTTTTAAAGGAGTTGCTGACACTGTGACAAACTTCTATGATAGAAACCATTTATGTCTTGATTTTTAGTGCAAGATACTAATATTGAATTAAAAGTGAAGATATAACTGGCATCTGATGGAAACAACTGAAACTTTTGCGTCTGCTTTTCTCACTTTGGATTAAGTGGCATATCGTTTTTATGTGTCATATTGTTTTCCCACCATCTTCACATTTCTTTCTGGTCATTTCCAATTAGGCGTCCAACCACGCAGTGGATCGCATGTTCTTGTTTGAGTGTGACACGGTTTTTGTAGCATCAGCCGTTCTCATCGTCACCTCAAACGTTTCAGGATTACAGTTCGGTTCTGCTCACCTCTGGCCGTCTTGGATGACTCATTCCGATTTTGTAGAGATTCTCTCATTCGCACTCTTTCTCTTGTCGAGGGTCACGTTTACCCCAAGGGTAATGTATGCAAATATTTTCTGGGTTTTGTGACAAATGAAAAACAGAATAACGAGACTAATGAGGTGCCATAGAGGAAACGGGGTATGGAGGCAATGCTAATCGCCAGACCGGCAGCACGCAGACAGTACAGGTGCAACTGAATGACTCCGAATACTAAAATGTTAATGCCAATTTAAGAAAGTCAAATATATTACATATAAACTCAGAGTGCTAAAAAAAAAAAAAAAAACTTAAGTTTGATTATGGCTTACAGTTGATGAAAAACGTGGCACAATCGCGTGAGAGTCTGCTGACTTGACTGATAAGAAGCTGAAAGTCATCAATGCCCTCCACAGGGAGTGTAAGCCTCACAACTTAAATAACCTGGCAGAGTTTTCTCAACAAGCATGTCAATGGCATTTTGAGTGGAGAGGAAATCTGCAGAAGACAGAAAGACAGATGTACGCGCTTGCCTTTAGGGGTCTGCGAAGCAAAAGCTTAAAGACATTGGTGGATGGATTCAGAGCTGACACGCAAGGATGTACCTAGGATATGGAGTGCAACTCGTTTCTCTTATGTCAAACAAATCAGATGACTCTAGAAGAACTACTGCAAACAGAGCCGACCTTCCATCAATCGTGAAAACACCCTTAAAGCGGCCTAAAGGAGCCATAGGCTGATGACTTCCATGCCATGCCATGCTGATAGGTTAATTCATTCAGGGGAGCCCCTTTCCCGAAAGTACTTATGGTTTTATATAATATTTCTAATATGCATTTTTTGAACAACAAAATTTAGGGTTTCCTTTAGCTGTAAGCCATAAATCATCAAAATTGATCAATTTATATATGGATTTGTCTTTTGTGTGTGTGTGTGTGTGTGTATATATGTATGTATGTATGTGTTACATAATGCTTGTTCTTCACACTTATTGAAGAGCTAGCGGCTCTGTTTTTCATCCAGCCTTACTCACTCACCCACATATTCAAGGACCTCACTTTCTGCTGATCTCTTTGATTCATACATCCCACCTCAGCCTTTTTAAACTTTATCTTCATCACGCACGTATTTCTCCCTTTGTCCCACTCTCCGTGTGTTCCGTTGTTTCTCTCCCCCTTGTTCAAACGCGTGATGCATTTTTCGGCCTTCTGGGAATATTTGGACACCATCACGTCCATAGGCTGACCGAACCAAACGGGAATCAAGCAGTGAGCTTGTCAAAACACAACACTGTACAAATAGATATAGGTGCAAGGGACGACTCCTGTACAAGTCAGGATCAAGTAGACCTGTACCGTACAAACCACCGACTTCAGTTGACAAGAACATGTAGAAGTTTGCCTTGCCATTAAAATCCATTTCATTCTTGACACACGGGAAGCAACAGTTTCACTTTGTTGCAAAGTTTCCTCTAAATCTGTTCACTATGTACAAAGTCAAGTTGTTTTGGAGAAGCAAGGGTAGACTGTCAGCGTAAATGATTTCCCCTCCTTGATCATTAATCCGAGATGTTGAATTGGTGCTTACGAGTCGCCGCGACTCCGTCCGCGAAGATAAAAGCCAGACAAACGAGAACAGAATCCACCAGTAGGTAAAAGGACACATCTTTGTTCCCCCTTTCAGTTCTAAACAACCAAACTAATGAGCCGACGTGAATAAAATATACAGTTACTCTTGTTGTCTGCGGCGGCGGTTTCAGTTTCTTGCAACTAAAAGGCTACAGAAAATATACGTATTCCTTTGTTGTTTCCGTCTTTGCGAAGGCGATTCGATAGAAGTCATCGATCTAATTCGGACTACTCTCCAGTTGATACAGGGCAACGCTGCTCTCGTATTTCTTCACTCCATGTCCGCAGCGGTCTGTCTCATTTTACCGTTTGCTTGGATCTTTGAAGAGTGAAACTGACAGGCACCACAAGCGCTCTTATTTCAACCAAAACAAATCTCTCACACTTTCGGTCGATTGGAAGGTAAACAGGTTGCCTCATTTACCCCGTCGTCAGGAGTCTATAAATGGAGCCGATGCACTTTCTGTGAACTCTACAGACCCCTCAAGAAACGGTTTATTTTTCTCTCAGACTTTGCTCATGTGTCCATGAGCTGCCATTGCCTCATTGTCATGGCCTTGCAATGTGAACGTGAAGCAGCCCCACTGCCTTCTTCACCTCTTTGGATGTCGTCGCCGCTTCCCGTCGCCAATCAGATGCTCGTCTGCAGCTCGCCGTTGAGCAGGGCGGAGTTATGGGTCTCCAGGTTGGCGTTGATGAGCATGGCCTCGTTAGCCATCCGGCTGCGGTCCGCCCGGCTGTCGCTGCGCTCTATCTCATCCAGGCCCGCCACCTTCTTCAGGCAGAGAACGTTCTGAAAGCTCTTCTTGAAGTTGTCGGACAGGAAGGCGTACAGGATGGGGTTGGCGCAGCTGTTGGCATAGCCCAGCGCCACCACAAAGTCGAACGAAGTCTTCACCGCCGAGGTGGGCGTTATGGAGCTGGTGACGGAGGTGACGTTGAAGATGTAGAAAGGCAGCCAGCAGAGGACGAACACCACCACCACGATGGACACCATCCGCGTCACCTTGCGCTCGGAACGCTTTCGCTTGGAGGAACACACTCGTATTCCGGACGACTTCACCTGGTGAGGAGAACAGAACGTGGTTTGAGGCATCCAAAATGCAAGGCCAAGCCACTGACGGAAACATTAATTCAACTCAAAAATGCCTCATCGATGCCAAAAAGAAATTAAGTGTTGCTGTAGCTCATAGTAATTCAACATTCTTCTTTGAAGAGTTATTGTAGCTGGCAAAGTTAGGATATTGTGTAAAATAGCAACAAATATGGCAACTTGCAAAAAAAAAAAAAAAAAAGGGTTAGATGTATTTTAGTGGGATGTAATGTTGGATTTGGATTTTTATAAAACATATTTCTCCTACTTCGTTATTATCAGCGTCATTTGCTTTGGTCTACATCCCACTAAAATACTTTATGGTCAGGTGTGTGACGATATCAAGCAATTATTCAATAGGGTTGAATACTTTGAGGAACTTCTGTATAAAAAGGAATTAAATTATTCATTTAAGACCTAAAGCAAGTTGAAACCGTTACAAAGACAACACATCAATGCACTTTCTAATACAGCATCTAATTCTGAAATACAAAGGTTAGGATTTCTAGACACTCATAGTTGGATTTACTTTTATGGCACCAATTTATGGATAACGTTATCTCAGGGGAACTCACAGTCCAAAAAAAAACCCAAACACTGCCAGTTTAAATCCTCCTGGAACATCCAGTCCAATACAGTCCCTCTCAGTTCTACTCTGTCGGGCTCAACTAAAGTAATCCGAAAGAAACTTTTTGTGGAAATATAATTTTAAAATGCTGAAAAAAAAACTCCACTAGAAAAGACAGTTGTTGTTTTTTTCTTTTTCTAAGGCAATGGACTCTGCTTTTTTACAACCTCGATCTTCGTTCAAGGATATGTTCTACAATTACAAAATGTACCGAAAGAACGAATGAGCAATATGAAAACAAAGGTTTCCCTTCCTGAATTGTTCCCTATCCTGCTTGATCAGAAATGAACGGTAAACATCTAATATTTTAGCTAGCTAGTATCCGGTGGAGTTGTGAAATTGATTGGTTTTGATTTTCACTACTTAGAAAATACAAATAAAAAAAAATCTGCAAATATTCTAGTCAAGTTTATACACAAGTAAACATTTACTGTTCATACAAATAAGATCTAATTCCAAATCATACAGGGCTCTGGACTATTTCCAGTCGATACTCAGAAAACCACTGATAACAGACAGACGTTTTATAACCAGTGATCATGATCATTTCGATTTCACTCCCTTTATGTTATTTTCATTATTGAAATATTTTTGCACAGTTGCTTGTCCAGAAAAGAAAATAAGACAACTGAAAATTTGGTTAGCAGCTAAATATAGTCTCAAAAAACTACATGAACTGGACGGTTGAAACATTTCAATGTTCTAGTTTGAAATGTTCCATTGTAGAAATCTTTTGGCAGAGTTCTTTGTCCAGTTTGAGTAGAAGTAAACATGAAACAATTGACAGTTTAACTAATTTACCGAGGCAATTCCATACGAACTGGTTTCAAAAAGAAATCTTGAGTCTTCGAGAACTTTTCAGCGCCGCTTTTGCCCAGAACACAAACAAATCAGATCTCGCGCTTACGCTGTCAGTGCCTCACCTTGATTATTATGAGCAGGTAGCACAGACATATCACTGCGAGTGGCATGAAAAATCCAATGGAGAAGGTGTAGAAAATGAAGATCTTGTAGTAGAGGTCCTGGGGCTCGGGCCACACTATCCCGCACACCGGCAGCTGGTTCAGGCCGCTGAAGATCATCGTTGGCAGATTGACTATCAGCGAGACGCCCCACACTGTGACGTTGATTAGTTTGGCGATGCGGGGCTTCCGCCACTTGGTGGACCGAATGGGGTGAACCACGGCCAGGTAGCGATCGATGCTCATCACCATGAGGCAGAAGATGCTGGTGAACTGATTGAGAGAATCTGGTGAAGGAACGAGAAGAGGCTCATCAGGGGAAAGTTAGATGTCCCAAAGAAGGTAATAAAAAAGATCTGTAAAATTAAAATTGATATCTATCTCAACCATAGGACTGTCCTATATTGTCAATATAGGACGGTTATTACAACTATCCTAAAACCATTGTATAGCTCATTTTTAGATCTATTATCGCTTAGCTTAGCTATTTATCCTCCAGTTTTCCATTGTCCTAGTTATGAAATAGTTCTTTCTTGACCTTGAAAATTAAGGATTTTGATAGTAAACTGAACTTGCAAAGACAAGACACTAATGCCTTGAAAGGACATAGAGCAATTAGCTTATTCTTACTGGGTAATTACGCTAAAGTTAGCATCTGCTTGGTAGGTTCTGGTTGGTGGTAAATTAGGGCTCACTTTTAAAATCCTCTTTCAAAGTTTTGTAGGAGTCTGGACAGCGATCTAATTCTACATTAAACAGGAGAAATGAAAGGATTTCTCAAATGTGCATGAAAGAATCAAGGTAACACTGCGGATATATTTTTGATGAGAGAGTAACATAACTTAACGAAAAGCTAAAAAAAAGAAAAAATCCATTTTAAACAATACTGCCCCTTTAAATAACTCATTCAAGATATTGGAAACCTGGATTTAACATTTTCTGTAAGAGTCGGTATGAAAGGCTGCTACAGACAAGGGCTTAGGATTAAAATGTCAACACCTGCGTTGCTAAAACAATAGAACCTTTTCATAACTCAACAACACTCTCCAACAGATTCTGCAATACAGAGACATAATTGTTAGCTCTGGCTAAACGGATTGACAGTTTGTTTTATAGCGACCATGCCAGATACCGACTCGAGGAAAATTTCTCAGTTGGGAAACCTAAAAGTCCTCCTTCATCGATTAAAAGCTGCTGCCGGTGTCCACAATGACTCATCGGCCTTCCACCCACCTACGGTCATGATCACCCGGCACAGAGCCTCTCCAAAGGGCCAGCGGACCAGCGCCAGCTGCAGGGCGATGAACGGCAGGCTCATCATGCACAGGACGTCCGCCACCGCCAGGTTCAGGATGTAGATGTTGGTCACCGTCTTCATCTTGGCGTAGCGCAGGATCACGTAGATCACCAAGGTGTTGCCGCATAACCCCACGGCGCACACCATGAAGTGGATGAAGGTGAGGACGACCGAGCTGGTCTTGTCCTGATGGGGCTCTGTGGGGTCTGAGATGTTGCCGCTCGAGTCGTTCTCTTGGTTGTAGGCGTCGTACAGGAGGGGCTCGGGGATGGTGATGTTGGGAGACGGTGGGATGTAGGGCCACACGTCCAGGGCCATGACTCAAATCTTATGGGTTTAAGATGAAGTTGGTACGAAAGACTGGAGTCACTAAAGGAGGACAGTAATGGGTTTTACTTCACTGCCTCAAAGCACTGATTTCACTGAATAATAATGAGGTTAAAAGGATTCATTAAAGGTTTAAACTGGGGGAAAGGATCAGCAGCCAAGAGTAGAGGCAAGTGGAGACTTTGTCATCTAAGGGTCTGGGGATCTGGGGATCTGGGATGACTGGGGACTTTTATGTTCAAGGAGCCACAATGATCACATTCCAGCGGTACAGAGGAAGTAAAACAGAGCAAAGTCAATCTATGGAGAGAGAAAAGCAATAAGACAAACATTAAGCGTATATGTCCTTTGACCAGTAATAATGACCCTTCTGCAATAACCATGGCAACAGTTACAGCGTGACTTTATGTTCACCCTTGGTAACACTTAACGTGTCCTTTCCCGACATTGTGCCTCTATACGTTTGTTTTCTCCCATCATCTGTAGTCGCAGCTTTCTGGCGACTCCCAGCGAGCTTTTGGCCGACAGTCGCATCAACAAGGCAACGGGGCCGTTCCGGTTTTCTTAAGACGGGCAGTAAAAATAACTTTTGGCCATTTTCTTCTGCATTTGAGATGCACAGTGGGGGAGTGAAAACATGAGGGGTGGTGGTAAACACTTCGGGGTTTGTAACAGAACAGCCACAAGGACACAGACTGAACAACATCCTGAATAAGCACAGAGGATTGTTTTTCCTTTTTTTTTTTTTTTTTTCTCTTTTTAGTGGCACGTACACATTTTTTTGCTTAGTCCCATTGGGCTTTCTATTTTCCTCTCACTTTCTAGCACAGACCTCATATCGAGTATTCCGCCTCGTTTGTGTGTATATGTATTCGGTCGTGTGTGTGTGTATGTTCTGCCTCGTATGAATGCATACATTCATACGTTCGGCTGAGCAAAAGAGAATGACGAGGGCACCGCGCTGCCAGAGTCAAATGTTTATTCAATTGATCTCTGGGACAAACAGCTCTGACACTGTGGCAGGATCAGTCACTCACCCCACCCCCGTCTCTCCCCAAGCCCCCTGCGGTGACAGCGACTGTCTCGATGGGGACCGACTACATGAGCTCAGCTCTCAGAGTTGATTTTTGGAGTGACGGTTTTTGCGTTTGAAACGATCCAAGTAAAGATTAAAAACAAGCTATGAGGATTTAAGAAAAATAATGTTTTTTTCTTTAAAGGCTCTTATTCATCCATTAAAAGTATCTAACTCGTGTGTGTGCCAGAAAACTGCCCGTTCTTTTGCCATTTTGGTCATTTTAAATGGTCTTAAAGTGACAATTTTGGTCAGCAACTTTCTTGCGACGTTTCAGGCAAAAGCATCGGCAAATTTCGTCAAGAAGCTTGAAATTCAGTCATTTTTATTCCAGTTCCCACTCTGCAAAACACGGATGGTTGTCACATGTAGAGACACTGCAAGTGTTTCTACTGCTACTGAAATAATTAAATTTATTATTACAATTATGATAATCCCGATAATCCCAACATTATTAAGAGTAACAGTAAACATCGTAAATGGGGCAGTTTTCTCGTACGTATTGTGAAAAGTTTTATTCCTTTTTGCCATTTTGCTTTCACAGCGTAACCCTGTGAATGTAACAAGCTAATATTAGCTTAGCAACTAGCCTGCAGTCAAACTGCATTACAGAGAAGCCACTGACTGGTTGACCAGAGGAGTTTTAAAACAGCATCTTACTAAGAGTTAGAGGTGCACTGATAAATCAGCCCCGATTTTCTTCATTTTGGGAGCTCTGTGATTGGCTCACGCTTTCATGTGAAGCTGACCTGATCTACCTTGTCAATGCTCTAAAAATCAAACACTGTCCCCAGGTCACGGCTGCACGTTCACGGCCAACAATAGTCACCCCGCTGTTACCAGGTCAGCAACTTTCTTGCGACGTTTCAGGCAAAAGCATCGGCCAAAATCGGCATCGATGATCGG
This sequence comes from Poeciliopsis retropinna, assembly GCA_010277075.1. Classification (NCBI taxonomy): domain Eukaryota; kingdom Metazoa; phylum Chordata; class Actinopteri; order Cyprinodontiformes; family Poeciliidae; genus Poeciliopsis; species Poeciliopsis retropinna. Next base: position 12,009,833 of record VMRM01000023.1, on the reverse strand, counting down.
CCAGAAAACCGCAATCAGTGCACTCCTAGCTCCAGAGCATAGGGACAACCATCCGTCATATAAAGGCTTTAAAACATAAGCTGTCGTTTGGTTAATTTACGTGAAGTGTTTTATGTATATTTCCACTCAGCCAGGTTTGAACTGATCAGTGTGCAACAACAGGTGGGGGAGGGGGGGGGGGTTGCATTACTCTGCGTTTCATACAGGCAGAGAAACCTGCTGTCAGCCCAGCACTCAGTCCGCCGTCTCGTTCAAAGGATTCTGAGGAGTTTTAAAAAACACACTTCCTGACGATCCAACAATCCAGTTTAATGATATCAGCTGTGGATTCAACTGCTCAAAGCAAAGATTCAGAGCAGAATTGAAACTGCACTAGAATGCAAAGGGCCACGCTATTTCCTCAATTAAAAATTGAAGAAAAAAAAAAGGGTGAAGCTAAGGCAAATTTTTTTTTTTTTTTTTTTTTCCTCTGACAATCTCCCTGCCTATTGACTATGACATCTGTGAATGCTGCGGGGAAAAGCAGCGGGGGGTCAGAAACGAGTCAGTGAAAACACCAAGAAAAGAGGCTGGGGGAGGGGGGGTAGTTTCTGAATTCAAATCTATTTTACTATCATATCTTACTCTTTTTGAAAGCTGCCGTGGTTTAGTTGCATTCGTTTCCCTACAGATTCCCTACAGAGCTCTGTGTGACGGATGTCTGGGAGGATGAAGGTCTGAGTCAGAGGCAGGACAGGTTCAGACCTTCTGGAAAGGTGTGATGATGACTTTCCTTGGGGTTAAAGTCAATTCGGCGTGGTCTTGCTCCTGTCGTTACAGAGGACAAGTTATTATTTTGTTCTGGCTGAAAGTCCAAGGTCTAATAATGAGCTTGCTCTGCACTCTGTGTGAGAAGCGATGAGGATGAGGAGGAAGCAGCCATGCACAGCTCGGCTTGTTGCAGTCTCTCAGTCAACCTGCGAGGCTGCAGGGAGCAGAAACGTCCAGCTCAACGGGACATTTGGTCATCCTTCACTTTCGGCTATATCAAGATAGTAGCGGTGCAATCTTTCATTTCAAAGTAGGCCTTTAATAGCATGAAACTTGTGTTTTGAGTAAAGAAAAATATCCTGCATCTGTTTTTCTTCTCTTTTTTTTCAGGTTACATTTGTTGCCATTGTTTTCTTACCAAAAAATTAAAACAGAAGTAAAATGTAAAGCTTTAGCATTGATATTCCAGTATTGACATGAGTGCCAAAAACTACATGAGTGATCACGACTGTAGTTTAATGAGTTGACAGGAGCCCAAATGGATCAAGAGCGCAGCGTCCAAAATGCCAGTCCCCCCTTTTTTTAAATTAATTAATTTATTTTTTTGACTTACTTTTAAACCAGACAGCTTCATCGTCACTGTATCCCGTCCGGGTTGTTCCGCGGTAAAGCACGTCGAGTCCCGCCGCTCCCGAACGGGGGGCTCCGACCCGCCGGAAAGCCGCATCCCGCCGCCAGCCTCTCCATCCACCTGCTTCCCCGCGCTGTTACGCACGGCGCGTTCAGCACCTTCTCCCGAGAGCCGCCGCTCGCACTACATCTCTCAAGTCATGTTTGTTTGTATTTATTTTATCTTTGTTTTATATGTACATTGATCTCCCCAAAAAGAAAAGAAAAAAGGAAGAAGAAGGAAAAAAAAAAAAAAGAAGTCCCGATCTTGGGAGGTTGAAATTGTGAAGCGACGCCGATTGTTGTGTGGAGGAGAGGCGGGGGGGGGAAAGGGAACCGGGCGCTCGGTGTCAGTGGCACCGGAACCTCCGCGAAGAGTGAGGAGGAGCGGCGGGACGGACGCAGAGAGATAGGAGGAGAGGAGAGGAGGGCTGACGATGGTCGGAGACGGATTATTAGGAACGCCGAACGCGTCACCGTTTTTTGCGTTGGTGTGTGCGGTATTTCGCTGATTTGAGTCATAAATCCGCCCCCAACCATTCGCCGCGTTTGGGTTCTTTGAAACTACTGGCTCTGCACGTTTAAAGTGGTTCCCTGCACCAATATCCTAAACACAGATTTTTTAAAGAACATTTAAAAAAAAAAAAAAGACAAAGATAGCAGAATTTCAGTGGACCAAAAAAAGCATTTTTTTTTTCATTTTTCTTCCCTGCAAGTGAAACGTTTTTGATTATGATTACTTACAGCTTATGAAAACTTACACACGATCAGGTGGAATTTATATGGACCAATAGAAATGACTTTTTTTTTTGTTTTGGCACAGAAATGTTATTCTATGGTCGTAAATGGCCTCCACTTTCATGGTGAAGACTGCTGCTGCTACAGAGTGCATGTTATTATAAATTGGAAAGTTAAGTGGAGGGAAAAATGCATTGGAATATAAATCGCAATACGTACACCTATACTTATGTGTATTGTTAAGTATTTTGATTAGTAAATGCTGTCAGTGACTTCTTTTACTGTAACTGTATTATATTAGGAAAACTTAAAATGACAACAAAGTTGTAGAGTTGAGATATAGAGTAGAGATATTGATGAAACCATAACTCCATAATCACTGTTCTAATCTTCATTTCGGTCATTAAGATGCGGATATGTTATTGGCAATTGATTAATAAGCTATATTAATAAGTCAAATATTGAATCCAAGCAAAATTACAATATGACATATTGTGCAGATATGTTGTGTACCTGTTTAAGCTGCAGTTTGGAGCCCCGCTGTGCATTTTGTCAAGCAAATGATGTGTTTAACACACACTGAATGTGTCTAAAAGGTACAAAGACAATAAAGATAAAGCAGAGGGTGAACGGAAGAAGTTCAAAAAGGACTGATTGTTGAATAAAAATAGAGTTTTTGACATTTTCCGGCAGAAGGTAAGGTCATTTTATTTACATGGCGCATTTTCCCCAACAAGGCAGTTCAAAGTGCTTACAGAACTGGAACCTGGTATATTCTGGGTTTTCGTTAGCTGTAAGCCGTAATGGTCAAATTGAACAGAAACAAACCCTTCAAATATACATAAAAACATCATTTCTTGTCTTGAATTATTGGAAGCTTTTAGCAATATTCTAATTCGTGGAGATGTGCCTGAAAAAGTCAATTTAGTGCATACCATACCTGGACTCTAGGCGCCCAAATGCTTCTCTTTCAGATTCTTGAGATATTTCATTTAGCTGATTCTTGCCAAGGCAAAAAGTGAAAAGTCGACCGCAGGATGCAGCAACGAACCGATGCAAACGGAGCGTGTCTTCACATTCATCCTGCTTCCCCTGAAATCATCCCAAAGGGCCGTCCAGGAACGCGACGGCGTGGACCGCTGTCGGCCAACAGCGCTGGCACTCAGATGGAGGGGTTCAGAGAAAAGCCTCTTCTCCCCCGTCTTTATACGAGGGAGGCCTTTTCGAGTGGAGAGCGGTTGTCTCACCATGACCTCTCTCAGAGGAGAACTTCATGGGAAAATGTCCTGCACTCATCTCAACTTAGCAACACAAAAGTGCAGCTATTATTATCAGCAGCTGTTGTCTTATCAAAGATTTATAGTCCTATTTGTGTCCAAAATGACAGGGAGTATACGGGCGATACTCAAGAGAGGGGGTGAAGGAACGCAAGACGTTAACAAAACGGGATACTGTCAGGGCGAGGATCGCCGTCACGAACAAGCAGAGGTCTCAAGCGCCGGACGGTTCAGAAAATACTCGTCGACAGCTGAGTCAGGGATCTGTTATAAGAGTACCGGTCTCCTTCTTCTTTATTTCATGCCTTTCTCGCCAGAGTTCGTTGACTAAAGAATGGTGTGTAAAAATACAAGTGTCACTCTCTTTGGCCATTGGCCTGAATTAGGTCAAGGTTTCCTCATGTTAAGATTTGTCTTCCCCTCATGTCCTACAGAATATCTACTAGAACAACTCAGGTCACCCTCTACTAGCTTCCCACAGTAACGTGTGTTTAAGAAATACCCTTGAAGTGATTCATTTGGAGGAACCTTTGACAAGGCTTCCATTTCACCCCACTGTTCAAGATTCACCTTATCTAGTGCCTCAGTGTGTTTCAAGAGTATCCATACTCACTGTGCTCTTTGACATAGTCTTTCTAAATTGAGTAATGTTTTTGTTTTCATCCCCCTTTACTAGAATCCCTAAACAAAATCCACTGAAAGTCCTCTAATTCTGAACAAGTGGTTTCAAGCACCACGAGTCAGCAGGCACTGCCCGTCACCTAGCAACCACGGTATGTTTGGTCATCTTGGTTTTTACCGCTGTATGCGCTGCGCAATGGCTGCTGGAAAAAGACTAGGGTTTTGTTGTTGACTTGCCATCCGGAAACCGTCGGCTGCGTTCTTGTTGGCTGTGCAGCGGGTTCCACTTCCGCTTTTCAAACTTATGCAGTTCCAGAATCGCGCTTCTGTTTTGCAGCCATTTTCATGTGCGACTATAAACGTTGAGTTGGCCAGCGGCAGTTTATTTGGATTTAAAGTGACAAGAGGCCCTAAAGGAGCCGATTCTGAAAGGAGCTCAAAATAGGCAGAACTGAGGAGACTAGAATCTCAGTTTTTATCTATGTATTTGCAAAAAAAAAATTGCAATGAACATGTTTTGTGTAGCCAATAGACTATTATAACCTGATCAAGGAAGCATAATGGCTCGCCGTTAAATACACAGCCAGCTTTAGAGTGGCATGGCCTTTCATCAAAAGTTTCAATCTCTGGAAGCCCAAAGCTGAAGAGACGTGCAGCTTTACTGCCAGAAATATGAAAGTCACACGTTTCAGGATTTTCATGTGTAAACAGTTGTGAAAACCAAGCATCATTTTTTGTACATTTCACAATCACGCAGCACTTTATAGTCAGTGGCGGTGTGCTGTTATAATGTCGCCAGGTTTCTAAATATTACATTAACGTAAATAACAGTCATTAGGTAATTTATATTTCAATTCGGAGGTTTATCTCCGCTTTTCCGAACCTCTTCCACCCGAGTCAATTAATTCCCCTGTTTGTATTAACTTCTCCAATATGCAGAACTGTTTGCTAGCATTACAGGGGGAAAGTCCGCGCCGACGCGTCTCAGAGTTTATATTAAATTGGGAACCTCGGGTTTTGTGGTCTCAGGGACAGGCTTGCTCAGGATGCAGCAGCGCATCTCTCCAGCAGACCAAGCGTAAATTGTGCGTCTGGATAAATCTGAATGAATTACGTCTCACTGCCAGTGCGTTGCTGAGGTGAAGTGGGAAAGCGCAGGCTGCTAAGGTCAACATCTCACCTTCACTTCAGTCCGTTAAAAAACCCAGAAGAATCCATTATGTAGAAGTTGGTGGTTTAGCCATGAGAAAAAAAAGAAAATGATTTTTTTTAAAAATGTCCTAGAAGTTTTCAAAAGACAGCACAACCTGAGAGTTAGAACTGTGTTTGTCTAAGCTGAAAGTTAAAGTGAAATCAAAGATGTTTGCTGCAGGAAGCATTAACAACGCACTTCTGACCACTGGGTCAGCTGCAAGCCTTGTTCTTATCACACATTGCCAAAAGAAATTTAAAATATTGATATGAATATATTCTGAGTATTTTTTTTTATGTCTTCCATAGGGAAAGGAAATGGCTGCTGGAGTTAAAACAACCAGACGCTAAAAAAAAATCAAACGTTCTGGCTGTCTGATTTACTAAACTAGATCAGATTTACATTAAATATTTAAGCAGCAAGCTATATTTTTTATTCCCAGTCACATAAGTCTGAGCTAAATATTTAGTTAGGAAGCGAAATATTTAGTTTTGGAAACTAAATATTTCGCTACAAATTAAATATTTATTTCGCGAACTGAATATTTATTTTTCAGCAACCAAAACATTTTGTTAACAAGCTAAATACTTTAAATATCAACCCAAAAATTATGTTTTGCTGAATACTTTACTTGAAAAATATTTAGTTAGCTTCCTACCTAAATATTTGGTTTGGAAGTCTTTATTTATAAATGTAGTAAAAATATGACTTGGAAAAATGAACACCCACATTTTTCTCTCTTATGTTTTTTTTTTGCAAACGGCGTCTCATACCAAACATCCTTCACAGCTAACGTGATTTTTTCTTTTCTCTTTTTCTTTCAATGGTTGACAATCAAACCCAATCAAAGTCTGATGGACGTCAGTGTGACATCCTTACGATAGTAAGAATATAAAAGCATTTCCCTCAGAAGTCCTGAAGATCTCCGCGGTTGCAGACGGTGCTGAGCATCTCCTCTGCTCAGTTCACCAATTAAAATGCTAAAAGCAGTTTGATCACAACCCTGATCTTATTTCAAATGTATTTATTGATGCAAAAATAAAAAAAATGATTAATTTGAAGCTGATACTTTTGCACTTCTGGAGCAAATTAGCATTCTGTGCCTGTGATCGACACAGAAAAACAGCTTTTGAAAAAACCAAAACGATTTTGCTGCTCATTACCTCGGCCGACGTGGCGCTCCGCAATTAGAGGCGGTTCAAAGGGAATCGCTGGAATAAAAGCAATGATTTAATCTTTTTATTTTTTCTTTGAAAGCTCTTCGTGTTCTCTATGTGCTTTTAGTGCTTAAAACACGTCTGAGTTTTCTGTGCTTCCCCCTCTCCACACAAACATATCCGCACGACCTCTGGACTTTGATTAGGTCAACGGTTTCCCTGACTTGGCCTTAAACTCTTGCCGAGTCAACACGACGCCTGGTTTGAAGTCCGCTTACGATAAGGCGAAAAGATCAAACGCTTGAGATCAGCCGCTCTCCCACTCGCCGCTCTCCTCTCTGACTCGTCACCGTGCATATGGGAGAATCCACCTGTCTCCTCCGCACTGCCACAAACAATAAGAAAGGTCAAACTTATTCCTTTCACAGAGCCTTGATTGAGGAAGCACACAAACTTTTAGATTAATTTTTTATTTTTTTCCCCCTTTGAACACAAACTCTGTGAACTGCGATAGCTACAAACACTGACCGTGGCACTTGGGTTGCCTTCGAGGAAATGTTGGTATTATGCATGCGGCGATTTGGGGACATTGTAATTGGCAGTTTTCCAGAAGAGTTGTCGATTCCCTTGACACGCGATGTTTTACGAGCTGTGATGCCATGAGAGCTCTGACTGGTGCCAGATGCACATCGTTAACTAAAAACTAAAAAAACTAAAAACAAACCTTCATTCTCCAACTATTTCCTGTCATCTTTTTTCGTAGTTTTCGCCAGTAGTAATATCCTGTTGTTGATCACGTGACTAATGTGACGTGAAAAACCACCTCGTCCTCTCGCGAAAACCTTATGTCGAAAAACATAACTTTTTTTTTCTTTCTTTCTTTCTTCCGAAATTGCACTGTTTCCATTAAGCAAATTTATTTTCGTAATTTCAATTTTATGGTTAATGGAAAAGCATCCACTTTCTCTGACATTTTACTAAACGGTTTCAAACTGCGGTACCGGTGGTTCAAAACGTTTAATGTTTACGAACTCGTACGTTTTAAAAGTTTTAATTTAGCCGCTACACGGCCAAGGCTTGGTGGCTGTTGAGTTAAAAGTTTATGAACTACTGCTTTAAACATTTCAGGGACAGATACTGATAGAAGACTTCAGCTTTTCCTGTTTTTCTAACCACATTGTTTTTATTTGGACAAGGTGCTACTGGAAAAAGCAACTAAATAAGTAAAAAAAAAAAAAAAATAGAGGTGTCAAAACCCATTTGCAGCTTCGTCTCTATTTTGCCCGTCGTCCACTTCTAAGACCATCACTGCGCCTTCTGGGCCGGCTCCACGTATGTTTCATGACACCCGGCTATGCTAAGCACACAAACACGTTTTCGGAATGACTGAGTCAGAGGAAACCCAAAAGGCGGAACAACGACGCCATGTTGGCAGGCAGAACTCTACGGCAGGGGGAGAGAGAAGTAGCCATTCCTCCTGACATGATTTATCTGCTTTTAACAGCCTTGACTCTTGGTGACACCGTGCCGCTGTGGCACATTGTCAAGTTTTGTTTTTTGTTTTTTTTGCTCTCTTAAGCCAGCTCAGCTTTTTTTGCCCCAAACTTGAAAAAACTTGCTTCCTCCAAAGAGACACAGGAACAACTCATCTCAGTTGACATCTTTCATTTGTCCTTTCTTTTTTCTTGTCTCTAGATGAATCTTGTCGACGGCTCAGGAGCAAACATGTGGTCACATGAGCAGCTGTTCACGAGTGGCCAAAGAGTGGCTTGAAAACCTACAAATAAATAGGAGAAGTATTAATTACAGACCACAGTGAGTCAATTTTAACTAACTAATTGACTAGTTTCTCAAGTAATGATTTAATAATTTACTTGGGACTTTGTAGTCATTTTGTGACGTAGGGTTAGGGGTTAGGGTTAGGGATGTGTCCTCTTTGTTAGTCACCTAGCTTGTCTTTCTTCTTTTTTTTCTTTTAAATTGCATCTGGTTAATTTGTGACAGATTTAGCATTTGCATAGTCAGTTTTTGTATCGGTTTGAACTCAGAAATGACCTTTTACAAAATTTAGGGCCCGGAGGCCTTCAGAAAGTGCAATATTTATGAAGTATTGCGATGAAATACTTTTTGCTTTTTGCTCCAATGCCTGTGATTTTAGCGCATCAAAGCATTTCCGGATGTGAATGAAGTTCATCTGCCTGTTTAGAATTCGGTTAATTAAAGATCAATTTTAATCTCGCAGGGGTTTTCTTTCTTTGTCTTGTTAGAGAATGTGGGAGGAAAGGAGAATTCAGCTGCTTCCTGCAATCTCTGCATTTGACCTCGTTGATTTTTGTCCTCCTTTGTCAGTAATTTTACACAGTCAAACAGGTGAGTTTTGGAAACTTTTCTCACGAAGCGTTAGCAGAGCTGTGCTGTTCCGACAATAAAGTTGAATTCCCCCGTGTCGTCGATAGTAGAGGAAAAAAACCGAGGCCGACTTTTTCTCCAAAATATTCTCCCACGACTGATCCACTGTACGAGAAAAGAAGTGCAGGACCCGAAGGAGGAAACTCACTCAGAGCTAACTTGGCTTGTTGCAGTCTTGCGTTAAATTATTCAAGAGACTGGCCAGAGGCGGGAGCCAGGAGGTGGAGGAGCTGCAGAAGCGGGAAGGACAGCAAACCCAGGTTTTGCCAAAAGCCTCCCCGAGGTGGAGCTGGTACCGAAGTAAAGAGTCAGACAAAAGAGGTTGAAGGTCAACTTAAACACGGACAGGAGGCAATAAAAAAAAAATCCAAGTGGGTGGGTGATAGAACAATCTAGCAGACAGATTTACTAAACCTGGGAATGCATCAAATAGTTGGCGAAACAGCCAACAAGAAACATATCAAAAGGTCAAGAATTTCTCTGCAAGCTTAAATTGTTCCTTGCTAATTATAAGTATACCTGGATGAGGGCAAACCAAGTTTTTGTGGAGGTTACACACATTTTCCCGTCATTTCTATGGTTCAAAGTTCTTCTATATGATGCCAGAGAAAGTACCAAAAGGACCGGAGTTTTCCCAGCTGCACGGAGCCACACAACTGCATTAACATGTATTAGCAGAGGTGGTAAAAAGTTGTTAGCCGCAGCACTGTTACCAAAGAAGACAGAAATATGTACAATTCAGATTAAGCTTAATTTTTTTAAAATGTCTTTGGCTTTGTAGAAGCTTGTGTTAGCCGCTACGCACAGGTAGCTAGCTACCTGTGACGGGACATCAGTAGAGAAGCGCTTCGGAAATTGTGGGGGATTTTTAGCATTAGCATATTGCTTTTAGTGTGTTGAGTAGTTTTCACTACAACAGCTGTGTGGTTGCAGTGAAAACTACATAGCATGTCAATATCAAACATGCTAAGAACCGTGTTTGATATTGACAGTAGCAGACGGCATAATAAAGCTCCAACTTTATGCTATCCATAGCTTAACGAGCTCATAAAAGTTTAAAGCAAAAGTACACGGCTAGAATCACACATAGCATCAAACAAGTGATTTCTACAGTCCAACCTTGCTATCGTTGCCCACAAAAAAAAAAAAAGTGTTATCAAGGTTTTATGTTGCAAAGACTTTTACAAAACATAAATATAGCAGCTTTAGAGGCGTCGCACACACAAAGACATCTACGTGAGGAATAATGAAGCCTTTGATGCTCACATCCTTGTACCTGCTCCGGAGTCAGGTCAGCTGTATTATGAGAGCCTCTCAGTCTTCTTTCTTTCATAAGGGCCCTTCTGACACCGAGGCCCTGCGCCTGTCGTCTGGGAGAGACGTGCAGGTGTCAGAGTTGAAATGGAAATCTAGAGGTGACTGTCATCCGCGTGTCTCACCATCTCAGTTGTGTTGCTTTTGTTCTGTTTGTAGAAATCAGGGACGGCTGAAACTCGCATCTGTTAATGCACAAGGCATATTCAGATCCTGGTAGAATGCTAATTAGACGTTAGCTTGTGTGGGCTTGAGTGCGGTCCTTTTTTTAATGTGCTTGTGTGCCAAGGAAACATATTCTGCTCTGAAAATGTGCGGTTTGTGCCTCCTGCATGCTTCCTTTAAGTCTGGATGTTGTCCTGTTTCCACACGGCCAAGATGGAGGTCAGCCTTCATCAGTGACTGAAGGGTCCTTTGAGTTAGAGGGAGGTTTGTCATCAAGAACCTGAGTATTGCATCAATCTGTAGGGTTTGGGCATGGTGGTTGGAGCAGCTCTCATCACTGTGTTATAGTAATAATGCAAGTAAACAGACTTTGTCCTTAGACTCAAACTAATCAAGAACATCTTGAATCAGAGAGTGGAGAACAAACCTCATTTGTTACGTCTTTCCCAAACCAAGATGTCTGGTTTTGCCATTTCACCGCCGATTACAGGTTTGACTCAGCGTGAGTCCCTTTCAAGCTGAGCCTCAACAAAATTTCACAGCAACGATTTTTTTAAATTGGACTCTGTATGCTGGATCTCAAAAGTCCCTAACATGTTTTTAATGTAAAAACATGACATTTTCTTGAAACAGATGTTCACACACATTGTATAAAGTGACTTTTTTTTCTTTTTGTTTTGCTACTTTCTGACTAATCATCTCCTGTTTTTTAGGTCATTCGGGGTTTGTTGGATCCCAGAATAAAGAGTAAGCTCATTTTTCCTTCCTCCTTTATATGCAGATGTTTGCCTTCCTTTCCTTTAATAGATTTAATTAGGTTTATTTTCTAAAGATACTTTTAATGTTGTGTGGATGTGAAATAATGTATGAGCAACAGACAACCTCAATTTCCCTACGGGATTAATAAAGTTTAACTTAATCGGACCCACGACACTCACGGGATGTTGAAAATGATTGGATTATCAATGAACAAAGGTGCCCGTTTTTCTGCTTGATCACCTGCCCCACAAAATACCTGCACACGCCACTGCTCTGAAAGCCAAACTGGACTAATCACACTCACAAATAACCCTAAAACCGCCACGATGTCCAACAAGACAATCCCAGTCTGTTTAGTTGCTTTATTTTCAAAAGCTTTCAGTTGTCCGTAGTTGACGAGTTTATTGGATATCCAATAAACATTAAAGTTAAGAGACCATGAAACATTTGATAGCTTACAATTATGGATTTGCTTTCTTGTTTGCATATAACCCAGACAATGTGAAATTGGGAATAGTTGTTAAAATCCAACTTTCACTGGGCCGCTGTGTTCTCACCATCAGGTCACTAATGACCCGGATCGAACCAAACTGTAGATCTTGATGTGCTGCGCTTGAGTTATGTAAACACAATCACACTGTTCTACTTTATATTTAGTGTGTTTATTTCCACTCTCCCGGGAGCAGCGTTCCAGCAGCGTACCGTAAGTCACGGCGGCGAGTCTAAATTTATTCGGAGTCGCCAAGGCAACGTGCAAAAAGGAGTCGTGAGGTGACTTAAAGCAAACGGGAGAAAAGACACAAACGGCGACAAGCAGTGTAGCGGGATGGTAATTTCTGCAGCGGAGTTCACCAAAGACATGTTCAAAGAATTAACATTTAGGACAATAAAACAGTAAAATGTGGCAACATTTTACGCCCATAGTAAAGGATGTGAAAGTGGAAAGAACCGGCATGATCTGCTGTAAATACAGGAAAACCTCAGGTGGATGAAAAAATTCCCACCCGATAACTGCTCAACTTATTTAAACTTAAATAGTTTCACTACAGTCTCATTTTGCCTTCCGGCATTTCAAAATCCCATTTTTATTGTCCATTTCCTGCTGAGCTGTACATCAGGTTGGCTCTGTGAACTGAAGCAGAGACCCAAAAGTCATTCTCTCTTTTTTTGCCTCCAGGACACAGAATGAGAAGTGAACATTCTATGTCCTATTTATATATATATTTATATATATATATATATATGTCAATCTCTTTCCCACTTCTGTCACTGAGGTTCTAACATGTAAAATAAGTTTTTTTTTTTTTCTTAACCATGATTTAAATCCAGTCTTAGATCTACAAAAAATACACCACAGAGTAAAGCTGATGCTGGTTCTGGACCAATATCAGCATCAACATTTTGATAAAAATTGCTTTAAAATATGGTTCATTGTGCCAGACGCATAACAAGGAAAGAAAATCAGTTCAAAGAAAAATAAAAACCTTTCAGCCAAGGTTCTTCGCTGCTTTTTACGGAATGGGATTAGGGCCACCAAAAAAAAAAAGAAAAAAATCAGGATCCCAAGATTAAAGTCAGATTTTTATTTTATTTCATTTTTTTCAGTGGTCCTGATCGTTTTCCATAGCATTAGGAGTCACATTTCCCAACAAAAATCTAACTAAAGAAGGGAATTAAATGACTTTTTCTTTAACTTGCTTGCAGCAGCGCCTGTTTCCCATCCGAGAAAAAAAAAACAACCTGGTTTTCATTAACAATTAAAAATCTTTGAGCTGAATTTGCCTTAGTAAGTCTAGAAATTTGTGGATTATGACCCCAAGATTCTCAAACATGTTAGCATAATTCCCCCCCAGTGTCGCTGCTGATGACCTTTTTTATGAAGAGGTGCATGTTGCAGTATGTGTCCTTCCCAGCGTGGCTCCTGGAACATGACGGGGACTTTGATTCATCTCCTCACCCTTTCACTTCCAGGAGGAAAGTAAATGTCTGCTTGAGGCTTAGTGGTGAGAGACCTTGCTTCGAAGGGTTTCAAGAAGTTTATTATGATGCCTATTCACTATTGATCATGTAACACAATTGCACACGGTAGCACCTTTACATCACAGCTGGGCTCCATGGAGTCCGTCTATTCAGACAGACCGGTATGGTTCCTCTTACTCTGTGTGCAGAGTAACCCATCCCCCCATCATTCTCACATTTTACACATCGACTTGCTCTCAAAAAGCAGCGTGTGATGGCGAGCCTTGACGGGCGTTTCACACCTGGAGGGGCCGGAGAAGACGTCCTGCACCTCGCATGGGTGCGCAGCGTGCCGTCTGCCACCGAGAGACGGCAAATAAGAGCACTGAGAAATAAAGGAGGAAAAAAAAGAGAAAACTGAAAAAAAAAACAACAAAAAAATGCGCCTCTTACCAAAACTCTCTGCTTTTCTGAAATAGATCTTTTTTTTGTTTGTTTCTTTGTAGAGGCATTTATGTACATTTAAAAGTAAAGCTATTTTATTCAAAAGGTTTTGCTTATAAATTCAGGACTTGCTAGTAAATATGCACTATTTGCTTGTCCACTGCTACATATATAAATGTAAGTTTTGGTACCGTTCCGATGCCAAGAACATACAGGGCCGGTATCGCCGATACCAATACCGATACCAATACTGATACCAATACTTAAAATAAAAATTGCGATTTAATAGTTTTGTGATTCGACTTGATTTAGTTTATTATATTTGTTACGACATCTGCTTATTACTACCCAACGACGGTAGAAAACAATGCAGCCGTAGCTCTATAGAAACGAAAATAATTCCTGAGTCTGCAACTTAAATAGGAATGCTATTATTCCTTCAATAGTTAACATTCTGCTACATTCATATATCAGGTTAGAGGTATAAATCTTAAAATAAATATCCATATATTGAGTAAGATTTTAATTCAGTTGCCTGAATAGATACATAAAGCTACAGTTATGGGGGGTTTAAACAGGTTATATTTGAAAAAATGGAGACATGCTGAACATAAACATTTAAGTCATGCTCTCAAATTGAAAATGTAAGCTCTTGATATACTCAGTGTCTTTTTCAGAATTTGGAAGAGAAATTGCAAAAGTATTGAAAGTATCACACTCTTATCGATTCGATGCCATTACAGATTATTTAAATTGATATTTAGATCAATTATGCCCTGCCCCAACATCCCATTCTTAATCCTAATCTAGGATGGAATATGTCGTTGGTTTAGCCATCATTGCTAAAAAAACTTTAGCTGCTCTGGGAAGGCTTATGGGAAATCTCCCAGAAGCACATTTGTGAGGTCAGACATTGATGTTGGACAGTGGGGCCTGATCTACCTCATCTTAAATGTATTCAATAAGGACTCTGTTTAGGCTAGTTGAATTCTGGCACTCTGAACTTGGTGAACCATTTCTTTATGGTTTCTGCTTTGGCCCAGCCTCGCACTACAATGCCATCCGCACCAAAACCTTTACTCTTTTTACAGTGCAGTCAGGCCATGATAAATCTCCTGGAAACTGCAAAACCCACACCTGTCATTCCAGAGATAACTTCACAGCTCCAGGCCTGATCACAAAAGGCCAGATGAAATTTGGAGGTCTGCAGGTATCAGCACTTCCGAGACTTCCACAAACCCTATAATTTTATTTGTAAATTCCTCCCCAAATCCTCAATAACTTATTCTTGTCATAATGCCACCGACAGCCGACTGTTGAATATTTAGTAGTGAGAAAATGTCACGAGTGTAATTCACTGAGCTCCTGAGAGAGATTCCCATTCTTTCACAAATGAATGTAGCTGCAGCATGCATGTCTGTGAGCTGGATTTCATATAGCTGTGCCTGAGCGGACACTTCTGGGAATATGTTTGAAAGTGGACCATGAAGAACTTTAGAGTAGTGGCTGTTCATTTTAAAGCATGAGTTTAAAAACCTGACAGTGGTCTTTGGCGACAAATCCTGCTTACATATTTTGATTAGAATTTAACTCCAGCAGAAAATGGTTAAGTTAAGAACCGCTGTCAGACCTGGGGCATTGTGAATGTTTCTGATGTAAAAGAAACACAGTTTCACCATTGCGGTTTCTCCATTAAATAAAAACACACAATTAAAATCAAACGTAAATGTTTGTTCACACTATAAGTCATTTAAAAACATGCCGCATCGAAGATTCTCCAAATACTTCCTGTTGTCGTCTTCTTTGTGGTTTCCGGCAGTAGCAACATGCAGTTGTTGATCATGTGATGCAAAAAAGCCTTTCTGTTGCAGTTTTGCAAAATAAATTAACTTCGATACAGCTAGAAAAAAATAACCACCTCAACCATTGTAACATAATAATAAAAAAAAAAGGTCGTGGTAATCTATATGTCACATTGTTTTGCACTATCAAAAGAATAATTATTACAAAAACATTTGTGCTGGAAGTCATTCATCTCTGTTATTTCCTCTTTTTTTGTCTCCTTTTTTCATTTCTGGTCTTTAACTAGACTTTGACTACACCAAAATGATCTTGGAGTGAAATTGGCTAGAATTAAATAATAAAATCATACTTTCTTTTACATGTCCTGCTTGTTTTCAGGCACACACAAAACTGGCTTCCGTTTAACTTTTATGTTTCAGGTGTTTGAAAAGGAGACCTTGCATTTGAATAGGCTTTTATCGAGACATGCACATTCTGTCTCTTTCAGTGGAGCTGCCCCTGATTGAAGTCATAATACCGTCCTAGTGACCCTTAAATCTCCAATCAGCTGCTCAAGATTCATCTGCGTCTGATAAATAACCTCACAAGTGATTTAATTACAATACGAGGCAATCCAAGACCGTTGATTAAAATAAAACAACTGAAGATCCTCAGAGAATATGAATCACTGAGCCCCTGTGGTGCTTTAAAAGTCTACATCATCTTCATTTGATTGTAATGCTAAAAAAAAGCTATTGCTGCACTTATGAATGAAAAGCAAAATCTGCGTCTTGAGCATCTAATCACTAATGAAAAGATAGAATATGTCCTTAAAAAGTAATAATAATAATAGTACTGTTAAAAAAGTTTATTAAATAAACTTTTTAAATAAACTTTAAAAGTGAAACTTTTTAAAGTTTAATAAATAAGTTCCAGTGAGGAATAATTAGCTGTGAGAACATTTCAAGGTGACACTAACCTGTTGAAAAAATGTTCAACTTTTGTCGTCGTCACTATGGTTTCACCTTTCACTGTCGTTTGCTGCTCCCCGTGTGTTGAGCCCATTTGTGTAACGTTCAAGGGTTGCCGGTATTTTCAAGCCGATTATGATTGCATTTGAGAAAATGTGTTATTTGTTGCTTGTTGCATAATTGGTAATCGCGCTAATTTGAAGCACGTTGAACTGCGTTGTTGTTGACATGTTTCTATTCAAATAAACTGGACTTGACTTTGTTTTATCCATCCATCCATTTTCTTTTCACCCTTGTCCCTAGTGCGGTCAGGTGCCGATCTCCAGCTGCGTTCCGGGCGAGAGCCGGGGTATACCCTGGACAGGTCGCCAGTCTGTCGCAGGGCAACACAGAAACAAACAGGACAAACAACCATGCACACACACACTCACATCTAGAATTTGGAAAGACCAATTAATCTGACAGTAATGTTTTTGGACTGTGGGAGGAAGCGAAGAACCCGGAGAGAACCCACCAAGCAAATACACCGGGCCGGGAATCGAACCCAGGACCTTCTTGCTGCAAGGCAACAGTGCTACCAACTGCACCACTGTGTTGTTCAATTAAGAAAAATACTTTTTCATATAATTCTCAAAACATTCCAGTTCATGATTATGTTACTGTAGCAAAAGACGAATTCAGCTGGATGTCATCAACGCTGCAGTATGTAACTTTTACAAAAAATATGTTTGTTTCCATATTTATTAAACGTGTTACCATGTCATGATACTGTAACGTGAGTCAGATAATCTGTGAAAACATCTAATTCTGACACTTCCTCCGTGAGCTATTACTCCTATCTGAAATACTGCGTCACTCCAGGTCAAAAACAACCAATCAGAGGATTAGTGTCTTAGAGCTGTCCATCAATCCCATGTACTTGCTGCTAAATGTGCTAACGGCGGAGAAACAACTTATCCGCCATCAAAGCTTGCTATGCTAACTAGCATTAGTTATTGCCGTTTGATAATCAATATGTTTTAAAAACAACACCGGTTTTGTGGACATCCATAAGGGACAGACATGTTGTCCCTATTTATTGGTCAACAACTTACATGTCTTATTTTTAATTTTCCAAAGATGGAAAATAGAATTGTCAGTTTGGTTTCATCAAAAAAAAAAATGAAGAAACTTTATGACGGGCGAGTAAAGCCAGCGTAATCTCTGTTTTTTGTTGTCGGAGGGCCGTTCCCCTTGACGACCTGGATCTTTCTCCTGGAAACGCTGTCGGATTAGGTTATTTATGTCTTGGCAAAAACAAATTGGCCTCTAACCCTGCATGCTTCACAGTGGGGTACGCCTCATTCCCTTCTGTTTGATCACCTTTAATTGGTCATGCAGCCACATTTCCAATACCTGCCCCTGTTTGCCCTTTCAAACCAATTAAATTAGGCTGCTGCTTATGCCGTAATTAGTGGCAACTCCCTGTTGGAGTACATCTTTGTTTTTATCTCCAGCTCTGCATGTGTACGAGTTGATCTCGATTCAAAAAGCAAAATGTGGTTTAACAGTTTCATCACACACACACAGTGATGTATCTGACACACTTAACTTAGATATTATTGAGCATTTATTGAAGCTAATGGAACTTATTGTGACACTCTTGACTTTCTCTGTCATATCCACTGTCATGCTGCTTCATGTATCAATTATGCAAAATTGTCACACCAGGTCTGTGTCCATGCAATCAAGCCTCTTGTGCAAAGCGATCAACATGCATCGGAATTCTCTAAGATTTGGGAGAGTGCACACCCCTCCAAATTGCGCATACCTGCAGGTTTCTGAGAGACTGGCGGACATTTTGAGGGTTTAAGCCGGAAGTTGAAACTTGGTGTTTCTTTGTTATCCCATCAAAGAGAAACTGTTCAAACACTCCGTACATTAGCTTCCCAAGCTGCGGTTTTTTGTTTTTTTTTTCATTTATTTGCTTATTTTTATCCGAGTAATCAGATATGTTCCATTAAAAAAAAAAAAAAAAAATCTACTATTAATAACAAGTTGGACTTGCATTTGGGAAAAAATGATGAGACGCAGAAACCCTGCATCCGAAAAGACGAGGCTGTGTTTCGCATAGCAGTGATTTCTGAGAACAGGATCCTATGGAGGGTCTCAGGAGCAGTTAGTTTGCTGCAATATCTTCGTCTTCCATACGTCTCCCACCTTATCACTGTGGGAGTCGGACTCTCATCACATCCCCAGTAACCTAAAAACAGCCCATCGATAAACCTCTTCTGGGCTTCTGTACTGACCTTTTGGTGATCCCAGGACAATTTCCAGTGGGAGTCTAGATGATGTTAGTTTCCCTCCTGACCAGAACGCGAACATAATTGAGACGGATGCGTTCTGTCTCAGACACAAGGAGGGGAAACATGTCTTTAGATGATGGAAATGGAAAATAATAATAATAAATGAAAACATCCAGGCAAGAACGAGGTTGCTTTCGAAACAGATGCAATTCAAAGGGAATCCATACGTACTTGATGGAACAAGTTATAAAATCTTTGTGAACAATGTTTTGTTTTCTTGTTTTTTTTAAAATTTTTTATTTGTTCAGTGTTGAGTTTGTTTGTCTGGGTATCTTCTATCTTCAACACAACATACATCGATGGGAATTAATTATTCTCACGAACCAGTCTGAGAAAATGTTTTTCAACGAAAACACACTGGGTCAGATTCCTGTCTCACACCTATAGACAGGGGTTGAGAGAGCAAAGTTGTTTCTAACCGTCTTCAAACAATCTTGCTCTCTCAAATGTGTCTGCTTGAGTAGCAGAGGAAAAAAACCCTAAATGTCTTTGATTGGCAAGGAAAGGTCACTGGAAACTTCAACTGAAGACAAAATGAAGACTGGCATGTTCCCCGTTTTGAAGAGCGGCTAAAAAAGTTATCTGTGCTGTTTCATATGAACACCCCAGGGGAACAAGATGGCAAGGATTACTAAATATAAATTTTTAAAAATCTGATTATTTAAAAAAAATAAAGCATAGATCTACTTTTTTTTTGTAGGACTTTATAGAAGTGCCAATAACTGGTTGAAAACGATTCCTACAAAACGGGGAGATTTCCCCAATGGAATAAACGTACTCAAAGTAAAGGTTGTCCGTGTCAAAATATGGTGCAAATAATATACAAATAAAAAAATTTAACCACTTACCAATGAAATGAAGCAATGATGTCACTGTATAGTAACATCACAGTCCGCTATGGATATATAAACAGTCACTGCATCGATGAACCTAATTTTAGTTCTGGAATCCCAAGATGGCGGGAATAGATCATCTTAACCTCTCACAAGATGGCGGCTAAATGTTTTGACACTGTTTTAGTAAAGTCTTCAGTGCTAGAGTTGAGTGCTAGCAGCTTACTACGGCTAACCGTAGCATAAAAACTATTTTCCAAACAGCCAAATCCATAGTAGTTACCGTAGCCTAGCTAGCATTTAGCTTTTACCCATTAGCATAAGGATTATAACATTTTAAGGACTATTTATGTAGTTTTGTGAGATGGAAGGAAATTAGCCATAAAGTACATAAGTTCATGTTACTGCACTATCAGTGATGAAACCTCTTATTGGAATAAAGCTTGTCATATCTAAAACTGTTTCAAGCAGAGTGAGCTTTAGACCAGCCCAGAGCGAAGCGAAGAGAATCAGAGAAGTTTCCAGAACATTGGTGGATCTTCCGAGAGCCTAGAAAACAATTGACTGAGACTAGGTGAAAGTTTGCATGGAAGAATGACTGAAAGGTGCTGCGTGTTCATTTTCCCTTCAACAAGTAACCTGACTTTAATAACAGTATAGAGATAAACACTGTAACCTGGAGAAAATAACCAAACCCTGAGTGAAAGTTTAATGCCTGAAAATTAACAGAATTTTTAAAATGAAAGTTGGATCAGCAAAAAAACCCCCAAAAAAACAACAAATAAACAAAAAAAACTAATTTGGAAATAAAATGAAACACAGAAAGACTATTTCACATTCTTTCATATATGTCATATCTTTTTTTGTTCATTAATTTCCCCAAGAATGAAATGTAAAAATTAGGCAACCTGATTGGTTTTCAGTTTGGAGTCACATAAATTTTCATGAGAATGTGTTGTGCCCAAGCATGAAAAGTAGGAATTACAAGTAATCCAGGTTGGAAAAGAGAAAGAGAGGGAGGGGGGACACACATATGTTTCCTCAAAGACATTTTAGATGTACAGTCTGGGTTTTTGTGAAGATAGGCTTTTTGGGTTTTAATATTTGGAAAGTGACTTGTAGCAGATTGAAGTTTTCTCATAAGTGATTTTGCAGAAATGGAGAAATTCTCATTCCAGATGAAAGACAACAGTTGGTTAGCCAGAATACATAATAGGAGGGCAGGGAGCGTCTGAGGCAACTCGTGGTAACTGGGAGAATTAACTTGGTGGGAGAAGTATCTGACTGGAAGCTGCATTTCAGTCCATGTCGTTCTCAGGACCCGCCACCGTCGGGCCATTTCCGGTTCAGACGTTCAACAAATGATTGATTCTCAGGCTCCAACTCGGACCTCCAACCCAAACCTTTCGCATACGTTCCTTTTGCAAGGCAATTAAATAATACATCCTTTGATATCTGAAACATAGTCCTAAGCCAGAAAAGAACTTAGTCTCTTATGTTTGTTTTTCTGATCGTTCACTCCAGTGTAAGAACTTGCAGAAACCCTTTGAGTAACAATACAAAGAGGTTTATTGAACCAAATGATTGAAGATCTTTTGTAGTCGTCTACTTGGGCAAAAGCTAAAGAGATTTTCTGACGAAGACGACCATCTTAGACGAATTGTACCTTTTTTTTTATTTCAGCAGGGAATCAGGCTGGAAACTTTTTATTAGAAGACTTTTTCTGGGATTGGGGAGGGGGAAACCAGGACAAGACACAGGAACACCGTAGAGGTTTACTAATGAAACGACAGGACAGGCTGGAGATCAAAGACAGTATGAGCAACTTGAGATCAATGGAAGCGTATCAAAAGAAGAGCAGTTCAGGTTGAAGTTGGACAATGTGGCGATGGGTTTGGGGCCCTGCCGGTTCCTTTAAAGTCTGACCCGAGGGGCTGACGGCTCACAGGAGGCGAGCAGCACCATCAGGTTAGCATCGCCTCTCAGGAGAGGCTGGAAAAAGATGATATATGACAGACGAAGGAGTTGCTACTGATGATAACAATTACAAGACTGTGACAATGTCTCCAAGCAGGAAAAATAGCATACCAGTTCTCTTAAAGAGCAAAATTCTTTCCCCCCCACCTCTCTTGCTCAGTTATAATGAAATTAATCAGCTGAGTTGCTTCCTGTCTCTGATGTGTATTCTTTATGTGTAGTCAATAGCTCCAGGGTCACAGTTAACCAACTGGGGACACTGCTATGACTCAGACACATTTTACTGCCTCAAGTTTCCACAAGAGAGGAATAAATCAACATTAAAATCAAGTCTTCACGGAACTTATTACAGAAAAAACAAACAAACAAAAAAAACAATTATGAATGAAATGGTCACGTCCACTTTGGGGGATTTCAGGTTAATCTTTTAAGTTTATTAAACTTTCCCACCAGCAGTTTTAATTCGGTCGACGACGACAACGTTGCATGTACACGTTGAGGCTCTGCGGCTATGTCCGCTGCACCAGAGGAATGAAAAGAAAAAGAAAAAAAAAAGAAGCCGAAATCAAAGATCCAGAGTTAGGCGGGAGGGATGGGAGTGACATAGAAAGGAGCGGGAAGATAATAAAGAACAAACCCACAGGAAAGAAAACAGACAAACACATTAAACGTAATAAGGAAATGCTCAGACAGCGTGTCGGGTCCACAAACTGCCGAACTGACCTTTATTGATCCAAAACTCTAATCATGTCATGAACAAACACACACACACACACGCCTACTCTCTCGGAGGTCCCATCAATATCCTTTATTGAGACACCTCTCTGGCAGTTTGCATCTGGTCTTAATTACATATAGGGGCTGAAGGCTGGATCAGTCAGAGCAGGACGGGAGACCCGGTGAAAATACAAGCAGCCTGCTTGTGCTTTAATTAGGACCAACACACAATTCATGCCCAAGCGATCCCTTCGAGCCCGCCAATTAATTAACGTGACCTTTGATTGTGGTAGGAAGACAAAAAACGAAGGTCGGTGTAAATTATAATTCACTTTATGGAAACGACGGCAGCTTTCACGAGTCTCAACGCGCTTGGCTTAAAAAAAAATTGTGCTTCCCTTTCTTATTTTCATTTATTCATCATGAGCATTCCCGCACTTAAAACAGTCACGGAGTTGATAACAGAAGAGAAACATTCTTCCGATCACGACGATTGCTCGAAGCAACGCGAGACAATGTGATGATGCCACTCTTGCATGCAAAGCACAAACCTGTACAACCCAGCAGACGGGAGATGGAAACCACAGGAGCGCACAGCTTGCACAGAAGAAGATTTTGAACTGTGAAGTTCCACATTCAGGCTCCCGTGTCTGCTTCGTTGTTTTCAAACTGAGATATTTGGTCCACTAAAATCTGTTAAATTCTTTTGAGCGCAGTGCTCCAGAAGACTTTTGGGGAGAACCTGTTTGCATCAGATCTACATTACTCATGACAAGCTGCCCCTGACGGAGAGTGACAGAGTTCCACTATGTTCCCACTGAGACAATCAGACAAGATGTTTCACATTTCTTCACGCTGCATGTTTAATTTTACCAGTGGGTCTTGTCTGAGTTTGAGGTTTTGTGCCAGCTCAGATTGGAATTGTGAGGAAGATGCTGATCCAAAGTAACAATTGTAATAAGGATGCAAAGATAAATTTGCCGCGGTAACACGGAAACGATTTTCTGAGTTTTGGGTGGTCGTCTGATCCTTGCATGACAAATTGATCTACTGCACTGATCCGCAAAGGTCTGAAAATGATTTACATTTATTCTTTCACCAAAAGGTCTGAACGTACGCGGTCTATAGTCACCCCACTGCAGCCAACTCAGCAACTTTGTTGCTATCTTTAGCAACTTTTCAGGCAAAAAATGTTGGTGTCTGCCAAAATTGGAATCAACAGATCAGGCTTTTTTTTAAAACACTGGTAAACAGCAAGAAATCTGGAATCGGTGAACCTCTTCCTCTTTAGCGATAGAAAAGCATGTGGTGACTCAGGCACATTGAAAACTGGCCTTTAAACTCAGTTGGAGTCAGTGTTTGTAAATTAGAAAAAGACTGGTCTAATATGAAACACTAGGCACGTATTCAAAGCCAAGAACAAAACGAACTCAATCTCCCATCGCACATTTGCAACAAACATCTTCAGGATGGAAGAAACCTTTGGATAAATATGGGCTGGTGAGACAAATGTGGAAGGGTTTTTTGATGATTTATACGGGTTGTTACATGTGGACGTCTGCATGGAACCTTGATTTGCATGGACGTGTTTGGAATGGCCTATTCAAAGTCCAGACATAAAACTGATTGACCCTGAGTAGTCTGTTTGTGCTAGAAAACCCTCTACTGTGGCAAATTCAAAACAACTCTGCAAGGACTGGGCCAAAAGATCCTCCCATTATGATGCAATCACCAGTTATTACGAACGCTTGACCGCTGCCAGGTGTAGAACAACTAGTTTGTAGCATTCACTGTTTCTTTCTACATTGATTTGGCAACATTTTTCCCTCAATAACTGAAATCACAACTTGAAACTCGCATCGTCTTTGTCCTGACAGCGATACGCATTTGAACAGAAACAGTTCAAATTTAAAGATAGCAAGATACAGTTGTTTGTTTTTTGTCAATGGAGTTTGCAAGTTGTCCAAAGATCTCGGCTTAGTAAACGGCGAGTTACGATGAAAATAGTAACTTAATGGTCAGTGGTGAAAGTGCAAAAACTCCCAGTTCAGCTCCAGAGTCTCTGCACAGATGATTCGGCACTTCCTTTATCCTCTCATCGCTACCTGCTGTAATCTCCAACACATCAGCCTCCCACTCGCAGACAGACAACGTGGAGTAACAGTCAATGGCCTCCTGCCTCCCCCCCAGGCACCGACTGCAGCTTAAAATCAATAACACCAGCTGAAAACAATAATTGGGATTTCTTTTGCACTTCGCTTCCTTTTATTAGCGTTCTGACTCTAAATTAATTTCTCTGAGGACAAAAATCTACATTTTGACGCACATTTGCGGTGAATTATACATCAGAGCTGCTTCGGTCCACGTTCAGCATGCGGTTCCGATTGGTGGCTGCCTCCTGTACATTGCGAGCCGCCGGTTCTCCATTTGTATTCTGCTCGTCTTTGCACTTTTTTGGCAGAGGTCTATAAGCTATCTTTACACTGAGCCTCAAACAGCCAGTGGATCCCAGCCAGGCTTGACATTTAGAGTCTTTCCAGTTCATAGGATGCCCTCTGGGGGGAAATATCAGAGCAGACAGCCATGACGAGACACTTAGTTTGCTTCAACTCACCGAGGGTACGCACAGTGTCTCAGAGATTTAAGATTTTGAGTCTAAATTACTGTTCAAATCAAAAAATAAAAAAAACCCCAGGGGAAATGAATATCAAACCTCCACCAAAAATCAGAATTGTCCTGTTTCATGTGTGGAAATCCCACTAAGACAACTGTAAGCACATTTACCTCAGCGACATGATACGCGTGCAGCACAATTCCGGCCGCGGTTACCGCAGCAACCTGGGAAGGATGAGAAAAATAAACTGTGCGTTCTGATGCACAACTTGACACAAAGTTTAGATATGGAGCTTTGAGAAAGTAATCACACCAGGAAAGGATCCACGTGGCTCAGTGTGTTTTATTGGGGGTTTACATGTGAAAGCATTTTACAATTTTGAAAATAAATTGTTAAAAGTCTGGCCTACTTTCATATTCACTCGAGTGTTTGCTCATGTCACAAAACCTGCTTAAGATTAATCACAACTCACAGTACTGCACAATTTAGGCGACAAATAAAAATATGATTTTATTCAAGGATATGCAAACAGATTCCCATCACACTTTTCTGATTTATATTTGTAAAGTTATCACATGAAATGATAATTAAAAAAAAACACATTGAAGTTTACTGTAATAATATTGTTGGGGATATTAATATTTTTACAGGGTGTTATTCTGACCATCATTCTCCACACGAGCAACATTTTGTATGCAAAAATGTTTCTATCACGTTCAATTTAACGTTCAGAAAACCCTGTCAACTTTGGGAGTTTTCAGTGTGAAACTGTTTGTACTCGAAGCACACACACACACACACACGCACACACACACACCGCCAGAAAAGAGCAAACACACTCCTCTGCTGCCCTCCCTCTGTACGCTCTTGACCACCGGGACACAACCCGGCTGAGTGAGATGTGTCGACCCGATTGGCTCAGTTGGGACTTGTTTATGTGTGGCCACGCTGGTGTTAACCCAAAGGTAGATGACCCCTTTTTATTCTGTTTACACTCAAGCTGTTTTCAGTTTTTTTGTTTTTTTTTGTGCCACATTTTGTCAGACCTGCTGAAAAGGCAGATAACACTAAACATATTGGAGCGCGTGTTGAGTTGTAAAATAATAATAATAATAATTCCATAGACAAAGGAAGTGGTACATTTTTACTTTACAAAGACATGGTATTCATACACAAAGACTTCTGAGTAAATTTATCGAAGCATAATTCAATTAGGTTGTTTGGAAAACATTTTTTTTTTTTTTTGTGGGGAAAAAATCTTTGGAAGAGATTTTCTCATTTTAAGCACACATGAATAATCTTCAGCTGTACAAGAACATTCACAAACAATACAGAGGCGAGATAAACAGATTCTTGACCGAACACTTTCTCTTCAAATGCCGATGAAAAAAATTCATTGTTTGTGAAAATACAGTCCAATGCAAAACCCCAGGCAGACAATAAAATCAATCAACGACAAGCTCAGAAAATATATACAGATTCACTCTAAGGCAATAATTATGTGCCTTTCTTGCTTTAAACAGGATGTAAACAAAATCTCAGTTCATCAAGACTCTCACGGGACAAGAGCAATTATGTTACTAGATTTATGTACAGAAGTTCAAAAGCATTGTTCAGTGTTTGAGAAATGAAGCATCAGTTCTCAGGCCAGAAGAGTGACATCCCGTACGCTGGTGTCATTTTGATCGTACTGTTCCACGCTGCTGTGCACTCCAGGGAAGGATTTTATTCTGGGGCAGAGCAAGGTACGGAAGTGCCTCCTGAAGGTGTCGGAGAAACAGGCGTAGAGGATGGGATTGGCACAGCTCCATGAATACGACAGTAAGACTGCAAATTCAAAAGCCCTGATGAAGGTCAAGAAGAAGCTGTTATAATGCAATGAAAGGAAGTTGAAGGTGTAAAACGGGAGCCAACACATGCCAAACACTACCACCACTGCCACGACCATTTTGGTTAGCTGTTGCTCAAGCCTGCGTCCCTCCTGGTTTGGCGCGGAGGAGAGCTTCTGCCGGCACCGCAGAGAGATCAGCAAAGCCGCGTAGGAGACCATCATCACCGTAAAGGGTATGGCAAAACCGATGATGAAGGTGTAAGAGAGGACTCCAAGCCACAAGGCGTCCGTAGCAAAGTCCGGACTGCAAAAGCCGTGATCGGCGGTGAAATGGAAGGCCATCGGGAGAATGGTGAGGAGAGAGAAGAACCACAGTGACGCTGAGACGACCTTGGCGCAGCGCGGAGTTCTCCAGCAGGCAAACCGAAGCGGCTCGGTAAGGGCCAGGTAGCGGTCGATGCTCATCGCCGTGAGGCAGAAGACGCTGGTGAACTGGTTGATGCCGTCCAGGACCATGACAACTTTGCACGCCGTGTTCCCAAACACCCACCGGTTCTGAATGTTCTGGCTTGCGAGAAACGGCAGGCCCACCATGAACAGTCCGTCGGCCAAAGCCAGGTTGAATATGTACACCGTCGTGGAGGATGACAGTTTGTCCAGTTTCAAAATGGCAATGGCGACGAGGCAGTTCCCAGCCAGTCCCACAATGCAGACCAGCAGGTAGAGGAAAGCCATGGTGATGCCGAAGCCGTCGATGTTGTACTCAAAGTATAAATGTTCCTCCACATACGACTGATTGTTGTCCACATAAAAAACATAAGATGCTTCCATTGTGTCTCAACTCCTTGTCAAGAGAGGCAAAGGAAACAATATAAATAACGATTAAAACTCAGTGACAGTTGCGCTTCAGCAAGGAGGGAAGCACAAAAGTTTTCTTCAAGTGGATTTTCCTCTTGGAGGGAAAAAGTTCACAGTGGGAGATAAGTAAACACCTCAAGTGAAAAATCTCAAAATCAAGCAGGTTTCTTGGTTCAGATTCTTCAACTCATCTATTCAAACACTTCCTTTGATCCACTGGCAGGGAAAAGTTTTTCATCTGATAGCGGCGTGAGTTTCTTCACAAACACTCTCAGAAGCAGGGTGGGGAAGACTCGGACGCTTGCCTGAACACTCGTTTTCCTCTAGAGCCCCTTTATATTTCTCCCCCCCCTCTCGGTGTGTGAGGAGCGTGTCTGCTGCTCCATGTGTGGGAGACCCTCCCATGTTCCTCCCTCCTCTTGTTCATCAGCCTCCAATGACTGTGATGAACTCTACGGCTCGCTGCCGTGGCATTTCCAAGATAAACCATTCAAAACATCTTCCATAGAGCTTATGTTTTCATAACTTTTCTCTATCTTTTCCTATCAACATTCGTTTCTGTTTACCCTCTTTTTCCTCCATCACTTGTGCCTCCCGACCCTCAACTTCTGGCTCCTGCTTTTTTTCTGCCTCACAGTTCAGCGGTGGGTCATGCAACGGAACCCAAACAGATAATAACACTATCTCGTTGCTCTGGACACCCACCTCTATGGCCTATGAGCTGAGCAAATCTGCAGACGGGAAGTAAACGTCTTTTTTTGCGGTTTTGTTTTTTGACATTTGACATAAGAGGCTGCCGTATTCTCCTCCAACTCCTTACATCATCCTCGTACCCTCCTGCCTTATTTGTCTTGTAAGGGGGAGAAAGAAAGGAACATTTTAGTGAGAGATGAAGTGGAGGTAAGGGAGGCAGGGCACATTAAATGCTGGATGAGGGGATGGCCACACATCCTGTTATTGCGTTGACGTGCATAGCTGGAATACCCAACTTTTGCCAAACAATCCTCCAGCACACTCTTACGTCATCTCTGCTTACAGCGATTCTGCATTATATCAGTTCAGCACTAACATTTCTCACCCTGCGGTGCCTCTCAAACGTATACACACCCCTTAATTCACACTTTGGCAAGTCTGTTTTCCATATGTAAAGACTCAGCTTTCATTTAGTCAGACTGGATGGAGAGTATCATCCAGTGGAAATGCATTTTTGTCATGTCGTGGACTTTGACTCTTCAAACACACAATCATGTTTTGATGTACAATATTTCAATGTAGGTTCCACGCCATGATGCCGATAAGAATGGTTAAACTCGATCGTATTTAGTGGGTATCAGAATTAATATTTGTACTGCAATCTGAAAACCCATGTGGGATATGCATTTCATTTTGAAATTGTGTGACAGGCTTAGTTTGAGTTCTGTGATAGAAACATTCCATCTAATGTTTGTTTCTATTACAGGACCATGTGGAAAACTACAACTTGAGCAGCTCATATGAATTTCCTCACACATTTCCCAAAACTTGTCATCCGCGTCTTGTTAAACTGGTTCCAATTAAGTGAAGAAAAACACCTTTATAGTCTGCATTCGTAATTTGCTTGTTGCTTAACCTACTGACAGGAACTGAGACCTCCAATTCCCAACTATGCCCTCCCCCCCATGTAAAAGCACGACAAGAAAGACTTTGTTTTGCGGAGCTAAATTTGAACATTTATCCACAGCGTCCTACTTCACGGTCATTATTTCACTGTGGTGTTTTAGCAAACACATGTACACAGCACGGGGCCATTCAAAGTCCTCTGATAAACTCTCAACTTCAAAATGCTGCAAACGTAACGTTGAGCTCAACGAGGTCTGAGGATGACTGTAACAGTCAGTCGTGTAAAAAAGATCTGATTTCCTTTGGAAAGAAAAAGGCAAAACTGATTGGATTCCTATTGAGACCTGTCTTGTATTTATTCCCATATCAAAACCATTACACATTTTACCCCCTGCCTGGGCTGGTGGCTGTTTACTGCCCCTCTGAAAGTTCAGGCGCCTATAAACACTTCTACTCCGCCGTGGAAAAAACAACCATGGGCGGCAATGATGTAAACCTTAACGAGACATTAATGACTAATGACTCTGTCTAAAACAACTGTAGCGTGTTGTTTTCTTGCTTGAAGGAATGTTAAGTTTAACAGAAACAGACTAAGGACAAAGCAAATCGGAAGAAAAATCCCATGAAATGTTACCAAAGTTGTGGGGGGAGGCGGAGGGTTTTCTGTAGAAAGACATGTATGTAGTACGCATGGAATTAGTCGCATCATGTAAAAATTTGTTTGCCAACTCTCAACAAATTCACCAAGAGTTTTTAAAAGAATCTCGCCCTTCGAGCTCCATACAAAGAACAATGTGATAAACAATCAGTCATCAGTCATCATCCGAATTCAGGGTCTGCGTCCTTTGAAAGATGGATTTGTAGGGCGATTACATCACAGCGTGGCGACAAGGCCTGTCCAAATTCGAAGACTCCTTCGAATGTGGCCTCCAAATGCGTCCTTCTTCACCCAGATTTGAAGGATGGGTCTGGTGTATCCTTCACGGCCCACCATATCCCATAATTCATTGTGGGTCCCAACCGGGTGTTCAGGCAGACCGGCAATAGCGGTGAAGAGCGACAAATTATTTTGTTATATTACACTTTAAATGACGCAACGTTTAGGCGAGAATGTAAGTGTGTAAGTCTCGAATAGCTACTCGGTTCACCAAAACATAACTTGCTCTGACATTTTCGGACATCTCTGCTCCTGCTGCGTTAACAGCCAGCTCCCCTCGCCAGCTGCCAGCTGGCCGAGCGCTTCAGGTTCGGTATACTGGAGGAGAACGCCTGACTCCTGGTACATTGTTATAAAAACCCCCGCCAGCTTTCCCCAATGAGTTAATGAGTTAAACACCGACATTATTCAGACAGCTGATACCTGCTTGTAAAATGTTTGGTTTATTAAAGAATTTAATTTATTCCTGAGCAAATTGGTTTGATTGACTAAAGTTAAGCTTTCAAACATAATAGTTTTACTTTAACTGTAATGTTCTATCTGAGTATTGAAAAATATTATATTTGAAAATGAATAATTTGCTTATATGTATTCCTGGTAGAAATGTGCAATACATGTTTGAACATTCTAGAATCATACTAACAGATTTGTTTTTTTGTGGTTTTTTTTACGATGGGACAGCATTTACTATAAAATGCAGAATAATACAGAAATCAGGAGTAACAGTAAACTTTGGCTCTGTTGGGTTTTTTTTTCTTCGCTGCTCTCTGCTTCATGCTGTCCAGGTTGCTAAGCAACACAAGTTACACTGAGGTGGGGACAGTTGGTGAAGGCTAGATCTGTCCGAATTCACAGCTTTCCTCTTCCTGTCTTAGTTTCTTCACGGCTTGGAAGGACCCGGTCTACGTAGACAGATCCTTCGAAGGATGTGCACCTTGAATTCGGACAAAGCTATTGCCTTCCACTGATCTGAGACCAGGTTGCTAGGGTAACCGGTCCAGGAAGGAAAACAAACAACTCTCTAGCTCATTCTACAAGATCCTAAGGTGTTATCAGGCAAGTTTTCTTGGTCTAATTTGGGGTCTCGTGCTGGTAGGACCTCTGAAACGGAGGTTTGCAATCAGAGCACCGGAACTAATGTCTATCTATGTGGAAGAGCAAAACTCTGATCTGTACTCCCTCTGAATTGGAGACCGCCTTAAGGCTCCCACGGTCTTAAGAGACGAGGTCGTTATGATTGTAGCTGACATTTACTACTGATATGACTGATTTGATTGTGGGCTTAAAAGCAGTTTTCATGAGTACAAACTAAAGAGGATAATGTGTGAAAATATTTTCCTAATGTCGATTTATTCAGCATAATTTTGACCTCATAATTTGATTTGAAGCCGTTTTATTAATTCCAAAATCTGAGATTGTCACGATGACCTGCTACATCATATGAAAGTCAGTCTCTTGAAATAGCACTCATTTCTTTTCATCCAGACCTTGTGCTCAAAATACACATGACTCAGCAGTAGTTTGTCAAAGTGACTCACTCTAATTTTAAAATGTCAACAACTGAACGTGCTAGAGCAAATCAGGGGGTCAACCGAAGATTTCTCCCCTGGGAAACTTTAATATCACTTTTACAAGTCTGGTGGATGTCAAACTAAATTTGTGACTAAGAATTTTGTCTTTTTCTTTTGAGCCTTTGAGGACAAATCCAACGCTCCAAAGTCATTCAAACTATTCGTCAGCTGATCTGATTATCTGATGGTGGACCCTTCAATTGTTTTTTTGTTTTTTTTTGTTTAGGAGTTTAGGTTCAGAAACCACGGGGCTAAACAAACTGTGATGTCAGGAGTCACTGTGACGGAACAGGAACTCAACAGATTTTTGGAGGAGAAATGGAATTTTCCGGTAACATTTCCATTCAACCCTCGCTGGCGAATGCACCGACTTGAGAAAAAATTTGCTCGTCTTCGACGAGAAACCCCACTTAAGCAATCTCCCTTGAAACGTCTATCATCAACGTCACGTGACTTTAACCACCGTACAGTAAGTTCCCCTTTCTTCAGGCTGAAATCAGAAATCAAATATCATGAGTTTATTAGCTGATTAGTTTGTTGTGTTTCTCTTGACGCATTTTAATGACATTACATCGATTTATGGGACGGATGGATGCTATTATTCAAGAGTAATTGATTTCAGCTATTAAATATTCATTTGATTCATACCATATGTAAAAGCTATCTAGATAGCTTTATTTCTATAAATGTTCAGCTTACATTTACCATATTTACTTATAAACGTCCCTGTAAGCCTATATCTAATAAACAGGACTTATTGTTCATCATATTCCTTCTGTTCTGCTTTTCTCTCACAAATCCTCCAATTTCAGCTGACACTTTCAAAGCCTGTGAGCTTTTGAAAACTTTCTGACGATGGGGATTTGTATTTCATCTCCATCCTCGGACTATGAGATGGAGCATTACCTGGGCAGTGGCACCTACGGAGCGGTCGTCCAGAGCAAGAAACTGGCCACCAATGAGACGGTGGCTTTAAAAGTCATCAAGAACAAGAGATACATGGAAATAGCAAAGAAAGAGGTGAAAGAAGTAGCTTCAGACTTAGCAAATTCTTTGAATTTGAGCAATAAAATTGGTTTTGCTATTTGCATTTAGGTTACTTAGCTAGATTTCAATCTATATTTACAGTATGAGCTACTAATTAGGGGGAATTTTAATCATATTTACAATGTATTCATTCTAAATTAGTTACATTTGAATTAACCGTAGATTACTATTTTTATTATGAGTACTGTGGCGGTCTTGCAGTATAAAGTCGGGCCATCTCATTATAGGATCATTTTGTTTGTCTGGTTCGTCTCCTAATGTATGCAAATGATTGGTTTCTGATTAATTAATTAACTAATTAGATCAGGTCAAATTGACCTTGAGCTTTATGTTTTCTTTTAAATTACAACAAGATCGTAACCCCCCGTATCCCTGACAACCATAGCTATGTCAGTCACAGTCACTCTCAGTTAAGAAGCTTAAGCTGTGTCCCAATTCAGGGGCTGCGTCCTTCGAGGTCTCGATTTCTAGTCTGGTTACATCATAGCATTTTTTTTTTTTTTTAAAGCTGGCTACAAACTTTAATACAGAGTCTTTCTCCTGAGCTTATCATATGAACTACTTCTCAATCCGAGTAGCGGTTGT
This sequence comes from Poeciliopsis retropinna, assembly GCA_010277075.1. Taxonomy (NCBI): domain Eukaryota; kingdom Metazoa; phylum Chordata; class Actinopteri; order Cyprinodontiformes; family Poeciliidae; genus Poeciliopsis; species Poeciliopsis retropinna. The sequence continues at coordinate 11,976,712 of VMRM01000023.1, read as the reverse complement.
GAACAGCACACTAAAAAGGTGTTGTTGTGACGATGTGCTTCAGGTGTTTTTGCTGTCTTTGCTGTTTTAAACGCTGCAAACAGCAGAGACCGCATCGACCGAGAAAACTGAATGGAACCGAACCAACATCTTTAGTCAAATTCTAATGTGAGATTTGATTTTTGTTAGTGTAGAAGTTGTTGGATGTTACATTTACAAATGAATATGATAAACATGTAAATAACTTTATTTAGCTTTTTTTTTTACTGTCCACCAAAATTACTTGTTAATAGTGAACAGCAACATTTTTTACTCAGCTACAATTAAACCTGATAAAATTCACTCTTCAGGTGGAGATACTTCAGTACTTGAAGGGACTTGGCTCAGACAAGTTCAACATCGTCAAGTTGAATGACTCCTTCACCCATATGGGATGTTATTATATGGAGTTTGAGAAACTGGACATCAATCTAACGGACTTCTTGCGGAAGAAGCTGCATCGCTCCCTGGAACAAAAGGAAATTTGTCCCATCGTGCACCAGGTTGGTCGTCTATGCAGCGTTGTGGGCTGGTTGGTGGAGAGGGGAGAGGATATGGTGCCTATTTGCACCGATAACCGGGTGAGAGGCAGGGTACACCCGGGACAGGTTGATTGTCCACGACAAGGCAACACAGAAACGCACACACTCTCACCAAAAGGTAAATTAGAAATCAGAAAAACCACAATCAGGTTTTTGGGCTGTGTGAGGAGGCCAGAGTACCAGGCGAAAATCCAAACGTTCATAGATAGAAGCCGGTACCTTTTTTTCTGCAAAGCAGTTGTGCAACAAACTCCACCACACACCATGTAGCCCTGTTTCTGTTATGAAAGTAGAAATAAAAACCAAAACAAGTTGGTGTTAGATTCACAATAATGTATATTGAGATTATTCCAGTTTTGCTTAGAGTTTTGGTATCCTTTTGTGACATCCATTAGTATTTGAATATATTAATGAAGTCCAGTCCTTTTTCCAAACTAATCAAATTAATTCATATTTGTACTTGCCCGCAGCTGGCCACAGCTCTGGACTTTCTTCAAAGTGTGGGGATTGTTCATGCAGACCTAAAGCCAGAAAATATTATGATCGTGGATGAAGAACAAAAACCTGTGACGGTCAAAATCATTGACTTTGGTTTGGCCCTAAAAGATCCAGAGGAACATAGAGGAGCAGTTCTTCAGACCCTTTGGTACAGGTACCAAACTTCTGACTCCTCTGTAACTTCGGACAACTCAGAATATTAGGAGGAAACTAGGAGGAGTCATACTTACTAGCTAGCTCACATTGATTTCTCTGACTTGTTAGTGATCACAGATTACCTTCAGTGAAGTTCTGTTATAAGGTAACATAAATGAATATCTTAACAACGTTAGATAACTGTCCTGAATGAATTTTGTACAAATCAAAATTCTGTTTTTTTTTTTTTTTAGGCTCAAGCTAAGTCTAATGCTAATGCTAACTAGGCTAACGGATAATCCATCAGGAACCAAGACCAAATCAGATTTAAAAGTAGATAATAATTGTTGTTCATGGTACATGTACTGACGACACGACGCACAATCAATTAACAGTAACTACCCAATCGAAAAATATGGCTGTGCAAAAATTGACGAAACTGTATCGTGTTAGCAGCTGAAAAATTAAATTTTTATTTTGTTTTCTTTGTAAGTAAAAGCCCAATTAAATATAAAGAGAATTTAAAAGTTGATAAATTGGCACTAGCATAAACGACAAACATTACTGAGAGCAAATTTGTTTCAAGATTGTATTTTAGCCCACCAATTAGCTGAATCCTCTGGATCTCTACGGTTAGCTGTTGTTGTTTTTTGTTTTGTTTTTTTTACAATTTTTGCAGAACCTATCTTCAAAAATTTAGTAAGATCTCTACCATCAGTCTCAGAAGAAAACAGTCAGGTTGTTTAATATTCATTACATCAGAATTTCTATATTTGTCTTCTCATAGATGTCCAGAGGTCCTGCTGGGAGCTGCCTTTAGTGGAGCGATAGATGTTTGGTCTCTGGGTTGCATTGTTGTGGAAATGTTTACCGGTTCTGCTTTGTTCCCTGGAGAGGATGAAAAAGAAATGGTTAGTATTACATTGTAAGGGGATCCACAACAAAATCTTGATGTCATTGTTTTGGCTCCAATACACAACGAATCTTATATTTCAAAGCTCCACTTCCAATTGCGGATTGAAAAAAAAAAAAGAAACAAAAAAGATAAGAGGTTTGACTTAACTCTTTTGATTCATCTGGACTGAATCAAATCTGTGTTGTACCCTCAGATGAAACGCATTGTCCTCGCCTTTGGAAATCCACCAGAATATCTGCTAAATTCAGGGCAGAACACCACGCAATTCTTCAACAAAAATGATGGAGAAGAGGAACCATGTGGCCAGTGGACACTGAGGGTAATCTTTGAGTGGCCATTCCTGACTATCATTGCTTCATTTCGCCATGTATTTCGAACATATCTCACTAAGCCATTAATTTTACAGAAAGACACTGAAATAGGAAACGTAAACTGCATTCCACAGAGGACTCTGAATTTCCTCAACATGGTGGGACATTTAAGGAAATCAAGCTTGATTTGATGATGCTCCCGTTTCCTCACAGTTTCTGTTTCATCCCACATCAGTTGCGTGAAAACATGTCAGATGAAAATGCAGGTGAAAGGGAGCGAGATAGTTTTGTCAAGCTGGTAGCAGACATGCTGAAGGTGGATTCAGCTAAAAGGATCTCACCGAGCGAAATTCTTCTGCATCCGTTTGTCGCCAAGAGCCGTCTGGCGGACAGTAGCATCCAGTAAGTGTGTCTGTCTTTAGAGACATATTCTGCAGTGGAAAGATAAGGACTAACCTTGCCTGTTTGCAGTGAGAAGTCCTCCAGCAGTGCTGGCAGTAAAACAAAAGTAGACCAAAATGGTAACGCAGAATCTGGAAACAGGTCAGTTGATTGATTTCTTTTGTTGCAAAGAAACTCGGAGAAACTCTCGGTTTGTAGAAGTAGTGGAACTAAAAATATCTGAACAGTCATTTGGTTAACTTGCCGTAGAAGCCCAGACCCCATCCCGGCTAAGAGGAGAAAGGAATGTGAGGATGTGGAGATGACATGTGCACAGACGAGCCCTTCAATGTCACCTTCACAGAAATGACAAAGAGATGATTTTGTGATATAGATATAATTGGATGAAGCCTCAGCAAAGAAGAGGAGAATAAACCGTAACAGTAAGATTCATGTGTAACACAAATGGTTAAACTTTTAACGTTGTTGGTCCATGTTGTTCATTAAACCTCCCACAATCTGAAGAGATGGGGTCCTTTGGATTCCACAAGTTTTTTACCCTGTGCCTAGTCCGGCGGGGTCGCACTGAACTCGCATACGCTTCTACAATTTTTTTTTTGTTTGTTTAATGAACCAAATTAAGAAATAATTATAATGGGTCTGAAAACGACTTGTAGACATTTGCGTGAAGAAAGACGACCATTTCCTAGCATTTTGGATTGAATGTGTGTGACGTGGTTGGTGTAGAAAGTGTTTTTAGTCTGTTTTTAGAAAAGGAGTCCCTTGATGTAGTTACCCAAGCCAAATAGATGTCTGTTTTTGAGTAAAAAGTTGGTGCAGGTTTAGGCCCTACTTAGTATGATATTAAAATGGAAGCAAAAACATAACTAATCATAGGAAATTACTTTTTGTTCTGGACTGAATGCATATGAATTTGGCAGAAAAACATCTCATTCTCAATGTTTTTTTAAAAGGGACCATCTGCATCATTTGTGAAAAGTGATCAGGAGCCACGCAAAGTTACTGCGATCTGCAAATGGCAGCAGTTTGGAAACCCTTGCTGTAAAAATAGGAAGATAAAATGAAATTGGCAGGGCTCAGCCGTTCTGTTATTGAGCTTTCAGCCTCTGTGTGTTATGGAACATGATGGATTTGAGTTTGTTAGTAGAAACCATTGTTTATGGTTAGAGATGCTAACTGTGCTAATGGATAAAATGCTAATAGAAAACGTTCTGGCTTCGTTTTACAGCAGTGACCAAAGAGAGTAAAACTTGTTCTGCCTCATCATTTACAGTAGGATGGCGACCTCAGGAAGAGGAGGATGGACGATGCAGAGGCTTCAGAATCAGACAAAGCCTCCCTTGATAAGGAAAGGAAGAGAGGAGTTCTCTCTAACTTTGGGAGGGGAAAAAGTATTTTTGTCACCTTACCGCTTTCAGATCGTTATTTAAGTAAGAAACATAAACTCTCTTCCAGCTAGCTCCTATCCTCACTCAGACGTTTGACAAGTGTCTCGAACCTTGTGTGTGGCTTCTTCCTGTTTCAAATGATCCAATCATCCTGATGCCCAAGACACCCGCCATCAGGCCCATTGCCCTGATCAGGAAATAATTTTGACTGACCGATCTGAAGTACTTCCTAGGCCCCTTGTTGAACCTTTTGTTGACGAAGCAGTCGACATGACACGGTACTTTGTCCTGCATTTCCTACGGCAACATAAGAAGTCCTACCTGCCTCATGGGCCGAAGGTCATCGAACAATCCCATATGGACAGAAGACTGGTGTCGCTGGCCTTTCCGTCCTGCCTGCAGGACTTGTATAGGGCAGCGAACACTTCTCCTGTCTACACACATCCCTGCCATGATGTGTCCGGCAAGGCGGTACAAAGCTCTATATGCAAAAAGCCATACACCACCGATGACTGTTGCTGTGAACTAGAATGAATAAAATAAACTGGAATAACCTTTGACAGTGCATCTTTTTGTTTCCTCTGTCTTAAATGGCCAATTTTCTTTACAACACAAAATGATCCACTCGCTGAAATGCCAACACCTAATGCAAACCTGAGAAATACAACAGAGGTGACAAAATGCTAATATTTGTAAGAACAACTGAAATGTTCAAGTTATTTAAGGCATTTCTTTTAACATTTATGAAGAGCGAAACTGGAAAATGGGCAGCGTCACTTCAATTGAACTGCAGAATCTTTGAGTGCTTAACATGTTGCATAACTTTTTAATCCGTCAGTGAAGCTATTAATGTTAGTCCGTACTCCTCAGCTGATGTTAAGTATGAGAAAGAGGAGACCATGTGGCTACATCCACATACTGTATTATTTATCAGATGCGTTGGAGCAGAAATGCTCCTTTAATAGGCTGAAAATCTTTGGCTGAACGCACACAGCTTTATGGAGTTTGTTTTCCCAGTAACCCCCAGCAGCTTCAGTAACTACAAAATGAGGACTGGGAAGCATTTTAGGAATGTTTGTAAAAAAAAAAAAAAAAAAAAAAAAAAAGTTTTCCCAGAAAACAATAAGACGTCTTATTTCAGAAACATTTCCCAGAAATGTTGAAACTCCTTTTAAGTAATTACTATTTTTATTCAAAAAGAACACAAATTGTTCTGGAGGTTGTCCTCGTCAATTGGCTGGTATGTTGCATAAAAACCATCCAGACCAATGAGTCAGCCATAAAAGTAACATAAATCAGATGTGGTGCAAGATCTGAACTTTGGCGCTCGGAGGAGATTCTGCGCTTTAGAAACAGGAAATTCTGAATGACAACACAAAAAAGCTCAAAATGTGTTGGATCGGTCTGCAGGTCAAAGTTCAAGATAGCCCAGATCTCCCTCTGAGATAAATGAGGGATCATTTATGGATCACTGCTGAGCAAAATATCCAAAAATAAACATACATGCCCAAAGTAGAAGTAAAGATCTCAGGTCCTTCTTATATTTTAAAGTCATCAAATTTTTTAGGAGAAACAGGAAATGTACATAAGTGATCACTTAAAAGATCATTTAATGCTTTGTGATATTTCTATTATTGTAAAAACTGATTTAATCTACAATAGTCCTATTTTCTTACAACACCAACAATATGTGAGGAATTAGAGAGACAAATACTGTGGTAAATACTTGTAATAACTCGATTTCATGAGCAGCATTCAGATGGTATGACTGATAATTTGGTGAATACTTTTAATGAGTCAGGCCTTTACTGACTCGCCTGATCAAAATTTGATTTATCTTGAACTTACTTATTTTTAAATATGTGTACATAATTTTTCTCTCTCGGTTGGTGAAACAAAAGAAACCTATTTTAAAAAAGGGTTAGAAAAATAAGTTAAAAACAACAACAACAACAACAAAAAAAAACAACAACTAACAAAACGCATGAACGGATAGACCAGTTCCTGCAGCAAACACTACTGCAAATGGTTTATTGAACATGAAAATGAGTTACTGGTCTCCAACAACTGGATACTTTTAGATTAATATCAACCCAAACGTCTGAGAAATGATTCTGATACCTTATTTAATCTAAGCCACAAAGAGCTAAGGTTCCTTTGAAATGGAAAAAATAAAAATAAAAATCTAGTTCTAGTAAGGTGTACCTAATAAAGTGGCCAGTGAGTGTGTATTTCCTTTTTATCAGTATTTGCTCCCATGTATTTATTTTTTAATTGCGTATTTTTCTCCAGTGTTTATTGCTTGAGTAACATGTAAATAGACCCCAAAGCTGTTAAAACGGGATTTAATTTAATTGCCCTGTATATTTTCAAATTGAACAGTATAGTTTATTTAAATTTATTTATTTATTAAGTTTCGGTTAACTATATCAGCGTTTAATAGTTTTTATTATTAATATAATTCGAAATTCGATTTCTGAGATGCTTTTGTACAATTTTATTCATCGAGTTTCGCTCAAGAGTATAAAAACTCCCGCCGTCAAAGAACTGACCAATCGGCTGCGAGTGGGGGCGGAGCGTCAGCTGTCATAAACACGTGCTCTCGGAAACAGGAAGTAAATACAGAGGAGTCCACAAAGCTACAGGTCGAAAGTGAGTACGGTCGACTTCATTGTTGAAAAACTTCCAAAAAAGTTAATAGTTTCGGGAAACAAATTCAGCCGAATTAAAACACATTATCTCCTGTTTTTAAAAATAGTGGTTGTGTACGAAATTCCGCCAGTATTGTTTTGCAAGAGTAAGAATTGTAAAATTGTTCGGTTGCTCCTCATTTATCCAGCCTTGGTAATAAAAAAGAAGCAAGTAGCTTTTACGTTCTTCTTTAGGACTCGAAACACACGAAGGCAAACTTGACGTGTTGTAAAGGAGTATTTTGAATTTATTTCGCCACAGTAAAGCTGCTAAGAGCGCCTTTTGACAATGAATGAATAAAAATGCCTTTGAGCTTTTAAACTGAAAATGACAGCTGTCACCTACACTTTATTACAGTTAACCGAAGCCTCATTATGTTAGCAACGACACACAGCTGTTAGCATTTGTCATCATAAAATTAGCCGTTACAACTATTGTAAGGTAAATATTCTTATTGTATGTTGGGTTAAAATCTGGATTAAAGAATGTGACTTTTGATATTTAAAGGTAATTAATTTACTATTATTCTTCTACATATTTAGTGGTTGGAGAAAAGAAAAAAAAAACGATTAAGAAATTTATCTTTTTATTTCAGACACCATTAAGTCCAATATAAACACGTTTGCAAGTACAAAAATTTAATTATACTAGCATCAACTGACTTGCTTACCATTATTTAATGAATAAATGCAAAGGAAATTCAAATATATGCAGTTGAAACTAGGCTACGTAATACTGAGGAAATTTTGTTTAGCAAATAGAAATAATTTTAATAGCAACTGATTTAAAACATGAGAATTTTGCTTTGATTTAATTTTAAGACCGTGAAAAATACAAGTGTATTTTTAATTGGAGTATATAAGCTTTTGGTTTCAAGTATATCATTTTAATATGATGGGATTAATCGCATCATGACAAAAAATTAAATATATTAATTATTACTAAACGTGGGATGAGCTTTATTAACCGAATGAAGCATTTAGTTTTCTGCAGATTGACATTTAAAATCTTAATTGGTGCTTTGTCATTCTGTTAAACTTTTTTTCTTTTTTTTTTTTCCAGAAGTTTTGAGAAAAATTCAAAAATAAATAAAGGGACAACAATTTTTCAAAGGTTTTTTATGTAAAAGTCACAACGTCTTGCCCAAACTGCGGATGTTTTCTTATTTCATATTTGATTCAATTAAGGCTGGATGATGCATTGTTTTTTATAACTTGGTCACATTTCCTATTTATGAAGATTTAATTTTTGGAAATTCTGGATTTTGTTTCCCTCCACCAATTAACTCCTTGGTTGATATCACCCAGAACCACAAAACCAGATTTAAAACAACTAAAAAAATAAAAAGTATCCAATTAAGATAATGGAATGAAACAGTCTGAACAGCCGAATCCTCTGGCAAATGATTTGGTCCTGTTTCGACCTGCGGTGTGACGCGTCAGTGGATTTCTATGAAGCTGGGAGTCAGTCCACTGTGGTGTGGTCACAGAGAAACAAATAAAGAAGTGCAGGATATTGTAATCCACAGCAAACAGGATTTTCATGCTAGTTTACATCTTAATTTGGTGAGACAGTCTTAGAGGACGACTCCTGGATCAGTAAACAGATGATTTCAGGACATGCATGCTGATGTTGGACTTGTCAGTCTAATTTTGTGTTCGAAGTTTCCTTTTGCTGTTTGCCATGAACCACGACTAGGGGTGCGACTCTTTCAGTGTCTTTTGATTCAAATCTGATTTTTAGGGTCGCAATTAACGATTCAGGAACATCTATTGATTCAAAAAACAGTTTTCTTTTCAAATGGTCTGGATATTTTATTGAAATTATGGAAGAGACAAAGTGAACGAATAAATTGATTTAAAATGACATGGTTCCAAACTGTATCAAATGCAGTTTATATTTTGTAACTTAAATTACCAGTATTAAGTTGGCTTAGCTTTTTGTTTCTGCACCTCTACGGTGGACCCAGCAAACATATGGAAGAAGGTGGTCAGAATAGATGAAACCAAAATTGAGCTTACTGGCCTCAAGCCGTACCATGACTCTAAACATTCAAACAGATCTGTAATGGAATCATTTAGATAAAAGCATGTTAATTTATTAGAATGGCCCAGTCAAAGTTCAAATCTAAATCCAGTTAGACTTAAGGATCACTGTTCATAGATTTGAACATCACTAATCTCTGCTTGAGCTATTTTTAATTTTGTGGAACCAGTAGTCATTGTTCATTAGTAGCACTGCAGTCGACCATCTGCCTATTCGCAGTTCAATATTCACATTTTTTTTTTTTTTTTAAATCTGTTCCCTGTTGGATTTTTTTTTCGCAGAACATATCTAATAATTAAAAAGCAGCTTGGGAAACTGGGATGCCTCAATGCAACACTACTTAACACGCTACTGGCTGGCCTTACAAACCAGCCAATCCAGGTGTGCTATTCATTTGCCCTGGCATTGATTGGAAAGACTGTAGATGTTGTGCTAGGACGGTTTGCACTGTGCATACCAAGACATATTTGGTGTATGAACAATTAAAGTAGGCAGGCCTAAGTGTTTTTAGGTATTCGCATAGACCAGGAGTGGGCAATCCTGGTCCTCGAGAGCCGGTGTCCTGCAACTCTTAGATGTCTCCCTGGTCCAACACACTTGAATCCAATAGTTGAATCACTTCCTAAGTGCAGTCAAGTTCTCCAGAGTCCTGCTAATGACCCTTATTTGACTCGGGTGTGTTGAAGTAGAGATCCATCTAAAACTTTGTGTTGATTGATCAATAAAAAGCCTTGACATTTGAAGCCTTATTGTGACAAAATGGCAAAGGTTTCAGTATGTTGGCAAGATAATGTCTTTTAGCCTTTAGAGGAGAATTTTATCAGCACTGTAATCTTCTCGGTTGTTAAAGCGACGACAGAATAATGGTAGTTTGGTTAGAGACTGACTTTGTGTCCTGCTTTGCCAGGTGTGGCACCATGCTGGAAGGCTACAGCCCTGTGATCCAGGCCCTGATGGGCACTCTGTTCACCTGGGGTCTGACCGCCGCGGGAGCTGCCCTCGTCTTCGTCTTCTCCAGTCGACAGGTACACTCTGACAGCTTCTATTTTCGGTTGATAGAGTTTGAAAATGCTTAGGGTATTAGTCATGTATATATGCAAAGATGGAGGTTGGAACAAGCTAGCTTATGTCTTAGTGTAAAAACAGAATGCAAAGCAAATGCAGTCCCTGACTCCCTACCCACAAAATCCTCCAGCTAGCAGCTCCAAAGCTCCTTGATTAGCATGTTAGACCTCAGCTCTGCAAGCCAAATAGCTGAATTGTTTCTATGTGATCAGAGACCTCAACAACTCTTCAGAATCTGGATGGCTTGCATATAAATTTATTCATACACCCAAATGGAGGTTTCCTACCCTTTCAGCTGTTGTTCTTCTTTAGTTTTTCTAACTTGATTGCTTTAATAACTTTACTGTGCATTCCAAGCTCAAAAAAGCAATTTTTTTTTTTTTTTTTTTTTCTGCGGGATCTTTTCATTAGAAAGCATGAAATAAATCATGTAGACACTTACCTGATCTTTAGTGCAGGCTCCTTTTTGATGTCCTTCTGTAAATTGACTGGATGATAAAAGACCTCGGACGGGCTGAAGAGTAAAAACCCAGTGATCAAATATTGGAGTTCCTACAGGGAGTTGCCTCTGGAGAACCTCAGATACATTGACGGAGCTCGCCATCAATCATCTATGACAGAATGGTCAAACAGAATCCGAACACATGACAAAATGTGATCAAAGGCGCCCCAGCAAGTCGTTGATCTAAATCTTCTGATCAGTCAAGGGTCCTTCCCGTTGTCACCATTTCTGCCATCAATTTAACGGTTAATAATTTGCTTTTCATGTGAAACACTTGTTGATTCTTCAAATTACTTCTGTATAACCAAAACATGTCTCAGCTGTGCTGGAAGAAAAAAAGCATATGCTGTGTCTGGAAAAAGTGTTATCCCTTGAACTCTTTTATTTTATTGGGATTTTATGTGATAATCAAACGCAAGATAGCATAAAACACAAAAACTAAGTGTGACAGCCATATGTTCAGCTCATTTTACTCATATCCCCCAGAGCATATTCATAAGTTAGAATGGCCTATCCAAAGTCCAAACTTAAGTCCAATCTGTCGATCTCTGGCAAGACCTGAACATTGATGTTTACAGATGCTTTACATCCATTGTGAATGAGTTTAAGCTACTTCAAAAAAGTTTAAGAGGTAACCGTGGTTTTACTTGACATGTTATTGCTGTTACCATTAGTCTCTCTCAAGGTAATTTTTTTTCCATCTGATTAGTGTCTTGTGTGTTTATTTTTTTTTCTTTCATGTTTTGCTCAAGTGAGAGATCTAATGCTTTTTAAAAAATTTTTAACAGGTTATGACCCACTCAAAGAGCAACAGTCTTACCATATCGTTTTCTGTGCTATGTAAAATTAATTAGAAACTCTTATAAAACTGTCCCATATTTTCAATTAAGATAACCCGCTTATTTTGTTTCCTGTCTTCTTTAATTAAGCATTTAATAATTCTGTTATGGAACAGTTTGATTGATCCTGTCATTTAGAAAAAAAAATTTGCTAACACTTGAAACAACTGTCAGTGCTCGCGCTCGTTTACCACACATAGTAAAATGATACATTGGGTTGAAGTATGCATCTTGCTTATGCATACAGATGCACTCAAACTAATTATCCTTCCCTTCTGTTAAGATATTTGACACATTTTAAAACAGATCATCAGATCATTTTTGTAAGCTGCTCTGCTGGTGCAATCCAAGATGATCTGTAACCTCTGCATTGATGCTTGACATGTTTAAAACTTGGAAACTCAATTTAGAAAGACCACAAGCCAGGATTTGACCCCAAGAATGTCCTACTGCAAGCCAACAGTGCTACCAATTAATTTGCTGCCCCTTATATGTAAATATGTATTTGAGATATTTGTGTGTAGTTGAACAAAAGTAATATCAAAAAATAAAAAAAATCTTTGAATTCTCAATTGAAATATGTTTTGAAGTGGAGAGGGCTGGTAATGGATACCAGCTTTCAAGCATTATTTTAAAAAAATAAGCAAAAAGCAATAACATTATGGTCAAGAGATTAAACCACGCAAGTGAATACCAGTACACCGGAAGGTTGCAGTTTTATTAAAAAAAAAAAAAAAAAATTCTGATAAGCCAATTTTATATTGGTTAATTAGTCTGGCTCTGTTAGCTAGCCTGCACTCTGCTGCTTAACACACATGCTAAAAAGAGATTTTCTAGAAAACCTCAAGTATTTTCTTCTACTCAACAAGCCTGAACAAAGCTTTATGCTAAAGATATCTATCTACAACTTGAAATACTACTTAAAGACATTTTAAATTCAGTGAGTCAAAACTCTTTGAAAAAGGAGCCATTTTCCAAAACAAATAGTTGGAAAGGGAATCTTCGAAAAGCTCCATGACCTTCACTTGTTCCTGCGTTTACCTGTGAAAGAATAAGATTTATATACTTGGTCAATGTTTTCTGCTTTTAGGCTCTTTGGATCTCAAATTACACACTTTTTAAACTACTGTCTTCTCTATTGATTTGTTGACATTGTATTGCCGCATCATGTGAAAAATCCATCCGTTGACTGAGCGGTTTTGCTTCTAAAGTTGTTGCCTTGTCACAGTCTAACATTTGACTCTGTAGACATCGAAGCAATTTTTGACATGTTGTCTCCACTAAAAGCAATAGTTCACTATTGCTTTTTTGTTGAGGTTTCAACATATTGATTTATCTGACCTGCGCTCAATCTCTTTTTCTTATCTGCCCTGTTCAGAAGCGGATCTTGGATGGAAGTTTGGGTTTTGCAGCCGGGGTGAGTTTGTCGTCTGGACTCTACAGTTCACACACCGGCACATACACAGATCCTAGTGCGTTTCACCACAGCGTGTCGAGTTCCCCCGAGACCTCGTATAAACTCTGACACATTCTGATGCCACATCTAATTTTATTAAATGTGAGGCAAGTATTCCCCTGAAGCAGGACTTAGCCTTATCATACGGAAGGTTTCAAGCTGCAAATGGAAAAGATCATCAAATCCCCACCAGTTTCAATTACAGTTTTTTGATTTCTTGCAAGAAAAAAACCGGTTCATTGGCAAATTTAATTATCTTGCCGCTTAGAAAACTAAGCTGGGTCTGAATCTTGATGTTATACACTGATGTCTAAATCACATTGAAGTCATACAAAAATGATGTGAAAGCTTGTGCAGGCTTATGAATCTACGAAAGACTTCCTAGAGATTTTACCACCTCTGATAAACCAGTCAATACATCAACATTTTTAAACTCAATTATAGCTAGCTGAAACAGACAAATGAAAAGCATTAGACACTATATGCAGATTAGTTTGTTTTTACATCATCAATAAATCATGTTGGCAACAAATTACACTTTTCCAAAACATTGTTAGCTTTCGGTCTTTTATGTTCTGTGGTCTGCAATGTGCCTCGATAAACACTAGGAGGTGCTAGAGCACCCACCCTTTTTCTTTTGGATTAAAAACGTACCCTTCTGAAATTTTTTATTTTTTATTTTTTTAACACTATTTAGCTATTGATTTCTAAAAGGTACATATGCATAATGTTCAAGCTCTGCTTCTTTAAAAAAAGATTTCAGAAGGACACTTGTTTGTGCTTTGTGCATCGCAAAGTGCCCTTTTTTTCCACTTGAGCACCCATTCCCCAAAATGTCTGTTTGGTGAATTCTTAACAGGCAAAAATACATACTAACACAATTTGATATCTATAGGTAGTTTTAGTTGATTTATCCTTGAGAACCTGTGTGCTCGCTTCAAGTTTAACAACCCCTGAAAGTAAATGTTAATGTAATAAACCTTTTAACAGACAGATTTAATTGACACTTTTTTTCTTGTTTTAGTAAAACTGAAAGTCTTTTCCTCTGTAAAATAAGTCAAGTTGTAATTAAAGGCTACGATAAGTGATGAGATGACAAAAACTATTAGAAAGCACCTTTTCTTTAGGTTGATGTTGCCAATGAAGGTTTTCATCTCAGTTTTCTTCTTTCGTTATTTCTGTTTTGATCTTTGATTCACTATAAATCTACAGTGAATCGTTTTATATTCTAAATAAATGACAGAGAAATGTCAACCAAACATTCAGATCTTCTTTCAAACTTGATGAGCTACTCACTATTCTAAAATGTATTTTTTATGCATCTTTTATTCATTTGAAGATTTTCTTTTTCACTGTTTTAGTTTGTAAATGGTCTTTGACATGTGCTGTAATGCTGCATCACTTTCTAGTTGAAGGATAATTTAGAAGTAAATGATACATTCTGTATCATTTTTTTTTTATACATCTTTGCTGGTATTCTTTCTCTTTGGTTGAAATGACTTTTTGATTCTTCACAAGGTGAAAGTTTATAAATGACAGTGGTCGCCTATCAGTTCTGGTCTGCTTATCACACCAAAAAGCGGGCTGTTTTTACATCAGCAGTTGGCTTGTTTTTAGTGAGCAAATCCAGTCAATCAGCACTCAGAGCAGATGAAACAAGGCCGGTTTGCCCTTTATTTCTTCAAGAACATTCTTTGCAAACTGGAGATTGCATATGATTACAGAGGGGGAGTGAATGGAGGCCAAACAGATAGAAATGTCTTTAAAGATACAGTACTAGGGAATGTTAATGTTAAGGACTTTACAGACCTGTATAATGGACAGCAGATGTACAAATATGGAACAATAATAAGCCTTTGTCAACTTTTCTTGTTTGCTGAACTTAAATTGTGGAATCGGGTCAACCTGTTGTAATTAGAGGTACACTGATTGCAGTTTTTCTGCTCATTTGGCAATCTTTAAAAAGAGCTCTAATTTTGACAAATACCATTTTTCTTTTTCCTATTGACACTGTTAACAGTCTTTTTCTGGTGGTATGTGTTTTCCTTGGTGTTTTCAGAACCTTAATGATCAGCGATGGGACTGAGACTGGTTCTCTTTAGTACCAGGAAGGTCTGATATTCCCATTAACCCTCATGTTTGTGCAGCTTGGGGTTTGTTCTGGAATGAAAAGCACAAACATCAGCCAGGTGCTCTTACTTGGTTACGCTCCATTATCTGACTTGTCAATTAATCAAGTGCACAGATTTTTATAAGACTTCACCTGCAGAGCTCAACACCCCTGACCACTTCACTAGTGACTTAGTACTTGGTAAGATGCCCGCTGAACATTTAAATCTTTGTTCTACCAGATGCTTGTTGTTCCTTCGTATTCAGGGTGATATTACGAAAATAGCTGCTTATTGGCCATTTGGGAGATCTTGTTGCACTTATTCTGTCAGGCAAAATTTTGAGTCGCATGCAGATGTCTGCATTGTCTGTGACTCACTGCTAACACCCTTGCTAGCTAGACGGCTAGCTTTTTGTTAAGGGTAAGTTCATAAATTTCTTTGGAGATATAGGTCTTAAATTGTAAGGGGGTCTTGTGACGCAACCAGTGACTACACCTCCTACCCAACAGTGGCAGACAGTCTTCTGACATTGTATTTTCAGCCCCTTTCTGTGCACTTGAAACTCCATACAAGTAAGACCTGAAAAAGGAGCTGGACCCACTTAACCACTCCAAGTGGAAAACCCTTTTAACCTTGGTGCAATACCTTGGATATTTTGCCCTTATGTGTGATGGTGGCATTGTAGATTGTCCTGCAATCGATGGTCCCTGGTTTGAGCTTCTGCCTCATCTGTGTCTGTCGTTGTGTCCTTGAGGAAGACATTTCACCCAACTTGCCTGGTGGTGATTGTCAGAAAGGCCAATAGCGCAATATACAATCAGTAGTTTGCCATCATCATTGTGTGAAAGTGTGCATGAGGATTTTATGTAAAGAATCTTTAAGTATCCTGAAAAGTGCAATATTTCATTCCATAACCATGTTGAGCCGCATTACAGACAAGAAATTGATGGCTAACAAATTATGCTTTTAGTATGGGATAATTAATATTGGTAGCACATGTGGGAAGAATTTACGCTCACGCTGAGTTATTTATTTATTTTTTTAAATCTGTTATTGCAAATGTTTTTACGTTCAGTAAGTAATTATTATGAACACGTCTTGCCTGAAGCAAATGGATAAGGCACATTAATAAAAACAAGAAAGGGGACAAACACTCAGGAGGTCAGGAATGTGTTTACGAATGGAAACGTCTTGGTGAACAATGAAAGATTTGCATAAAACATAAACTCAGTGCTCTGTCTGTTCAATTCTGCAATCTCCCACCACATGCATATGTCCATGTTCACGCTGCCATACTTGCATTGCCTTACTAAAATATTCATACCCCAGATTATTTTCACATTCTATCACATGACATCCACAAATTTTGATCTATATTTTTGGGTGTTACAAGTTAGAAAAATACAGAATAGTGCCAAACTGTTGAGCAGGAGAAAATTAATGCATTGTTTAAAACAAAGCATTAAAAATGAAGATCTGAAAAGTGTGGTGTGCATTAGCAATCAGAGCTCAAACTGCAGAGAAACAAGTATTGACTCAGTGAGGCGAAGTCTTTGGTTTGAATGTCTCTTCCAGCATTGCACATCTAGAAACTGCATTTTTTTCTCATCCCTCATTATTTTTTAAAAAAGCTTAAATGTTTTTCACTCATTTTCAGATTTACATTTGAACTTTGACTAATCCCTGTTTTTTTTGTATTCTCTGTGGAATGTAACTTGAATTTGTATTTTTACAACTAATGATTATTCTAGTAATTAAGTGATTAATTGGGTTAAAATTAATCACTTAATTTTGCTGTTTTATTTAACCACTTGAATCGTTTTATTCAATAGTAGAGATGCAATAAAATACTTTAAAAGAAGAAATCAATTTCTTTTTAAAATAAAAAGTTTTTTTTTTTTTTTACCTAAAACAACTTTTTGTTTTTTGGCCTTATTACTGCTCTGAGTGCTGGGTTCTTTTAAAAAATTGCCTATTTTTTTTTAATCTCTAGAGGCCAGTTAAGGATGAAGTGATTACTAAATTAGTTGAGAATTACTTAATTAATTGATTAATTGTGATTAATAGCATGCTGAGTCCTAGAGCAGAGATGAGGAACACTATGGATATTCACTTCTGCGGTAGTACTAAGACTACTGCAATACTTATGTAGCAATACGTTGTGCATATTGATACGTTTTGAGCTAGATTTGGCTCAGAGATTTGAGCCAAATTAAAACAAGCAGTTTTAATTTGCGGTTTCAAATGTTTTTGAGGGAGTCTCGTATTTCCTGGCAGTTGTGGTCCCCAAGTGAATATCAGGGGTCCTCTGTGTGGCTCATGTCAGTGAGTGCATGGTAATATGCAAGTATTATCTGCATGATTCAGATCTTCCTCCAACTTACATTCCCTGAATCCATGACCTGCCACACTCATGCAGTCACAAACAAATTTGGATACAGATGGACACTCATGCTCACAGAACTAAGGAGAAAAAAAACAAAAAAAACAGCCTTTGTCACTACATAATATGGCGTCATGCAGTGTGAGTGCGCAGCATCCCTCAGCTGTGATTGTTGAGGCAGAACCCTTATCACCTAATATTAATGTGTGGATACATAATTTCCTATCCTTCTTTACTCGACTCTCCAGCTTTTCTGTTACCCCCTTTATGTGGACATTAAACTCTTGAAGTCTTTTGTTAGACAGAGATGACGACGCCGGCGTCTCCGAGATGTTAATCACAGTTTCTTCTTTCTTTTTTTTTTTTTTTTTTCTATATCAAGAACACAGAGTGCTGCCAAAATATTGTTTGGTGTGCTGGCAAATGATAAGAAGAAGCAGCAATCTGAGACCCTGAAGCTTGGATCCACTCACCACAGTTTTCTTTCTGCGGGGCTAAGTTTTTGAGAGTGGCCCATTACTACCATTCCAAACGGGGGATTTGGCAGATTGCTCCAAACGAATGGTTTTCTGCTGCGTGCCATGCTCTAAATTTACGTTTTATTGGTAGTTTTGCCTTTCTCTGCGATCACAGGCAACTTCTTAGATCCAACTTGTTTCTTATGTCTGTCACGCTGCAGATGTGAGACACCCAGACAGGCAGGAGACGGTGAAGGACACTATTCAGCTGAACTGCTCTGTAATCAAACTGCACTTTCCAGCAGCAAAATTGCAACTCTACCTTACAGTTACAGTTTTATTTATTTATTTTCTAAAACATTAAAACTTGTCTTTGACTTCCCTCTACTCCCAAATGATTACAAATAATTTTAAACTTTATTTGAAAACGTATACAGTAAACTAGTTCTGAATTGAGAAGTCTGAAAGTAAAAAAAATTAAACAATCTGTACTGAAATAATTTTTATTTGTACAGCACTTTTCTAAACACTTTACAGGAAACAAGTAAAATTTCAAACAGAACCCAACACACATCACACTTTCATATGAGAAATGCATGTGGAAAAAAAAAAGACAGAGAAATAGCCATTTACGACTGTACCGAATCAGAAGGTAAATTCAGCATTGTTCATGATGTATTGCATAATATATATACCAACTAATTAAATTCATTTCAGTTTAAATAACAGTACGTGGTCTGTACTCAGATTTATAGAACATTATTAGAAGTACTTGAAAATATGGAAGAATCCTGTATTTAATGGTTTTAAAAACGGTTTATTGGAGAGTGGAGGTAGAAGTCTGCTTTACTATTGGACTCTACGGTCTGTTAAATTTGAAGACTAACTCCAGATATATTTATTCCATGTGTACACGCCACATCAGAATCACAAAAGCTGAAGCCATAGGCAGCTGGAAGTGACAGTGAAATCTGCCGTGTGTTTTATTTGAACGGACCCCTGCCGTATTGCTGCATGTCAAATCGCAGTGAACACAGTGTAGTTCAAACACTGACATCAGTCTGACAAAACAGTGGTGTTAAACATATCCGCACATGTCAAGTATCGTGATGTTATAAAATCTATGGCTCACATGAAGTGACCACCAAGAGGCAAATTTGCAGCAGCCAGTTCTGTATTTCTTTTTCTGAGACACTAAAGTGGGAAAACATATCAATGACTGTTCTTTTCAGAAACAAAGGTCTGTCGGAGAAGGTTGGTGCATCATGGTTTCCGTCTTGAAGAGTTTATCGCCTGGTCATAAATCATGAGTTCTGCTTTAAGATATAATCATTGAGAGGCTTCTTCAGAACACCAGTGACATTAAAATCTCAAACTGCACTAAATTGCACTTTAATTATATTTTTGAATGTGCTGATATTTATTTATACTCCCACAGGACTGTAGTAAACATTTAATTTCAGACAGTACAGTTTCAGAGGTCTTTAAACATACATGATTGAATTTCTCTTTACGATGAATTAAAATTTTTGAAAAATCATGAGTATAATTTCTTACTTACAAACTATGTGTACTGATTCAGCCATTTTTGCGTACCAGATATCCAAAATGCTATTATCCACACCATTAAAAAGTGTTGGCCTTCTTCAATTCTTTTACAACTAAGTGGTGTTGCTTAGCCAAATAAGTAATTTTTCTGAGCTAACCGTAACACACAATCAGAAGACACTTCAAGAAATAGTTTCCGTCTTACTTGAAGATAAGACGATCAAACGGATAAATGATAAAAGCGCTAATGCACTCACTAACTGCAAAGTGCTTCTCTAAACAAACTTCACTTTGAGAATATATTGGCGTTGTACATAAAATATAACTCTCCTAAGAAGTGTTTGCAATAATTTGAAGAGAATCATATTGCGTGGACATCCAAAATTAACAATTTAGTCTTGCTTTAAATACTTAAATTTCAAACCTGATGTCCTTACAGTAGTCTGAGTAGATTATAGGTAATTGCTTTAACTTGTGTGTCATCAATAAAAGTATGAAACATCCTTGTGGACTGTTTGAATTGGTTTATACAATTCAAACAGACCAGTGAAAAAGGAGTGAAATGGCAACTTTTCATTTGCAGATAGTAATGTGATAATGGTTATAATGGTTTTCTTCTGGGTAGTTTAGCTAACAATTCTTAAGGCGGGTTCCTTGAATTGCATTTGAGGCACATCTATCAATCTGAAGAACTTTACCAACAACCAATAGTTTTGTACCTTCATTTAGAGGAAATTACATCTGTAAAACCTGTTCTTTCAGTCTGATGCTGGATAAAGAAAACTGATTGCAAATGGCTTTTGAAGGAGCTGATGTGGATGATATTGTGGATGATAACTAGGTATACGTTCATGGGGAATAGAAAGTTCGCCCTCTGTCATGTTTCATACGATGTCGATGGATCTGTAGTGGCAGTCATTTAAAGTTTCCCATTATTGAATGACGTCCTCTACCTCTCCTGTATTTTGGGGGAATTATTGCAGTAAGTTCTTTAGTTCATAGAGGTTTATAGATAGTTTTTGTTTTATTGTAGCATTCCCGACGAGCTTGGAATCAATGCTCTGTTGATGACCCGGTTTCATAAATATGTCTATTGAACAAGTGGCCTTGCATTTACTGTAAAATACTTTGGTACATGTTTGACTTGATGAATACAAGACCTCGTCCAGTAGCTGCTAAACAATTCAAAATCATCAATGTCCTGCCATCTTTTTTGTTTTGTTTGAAAAAACTTTTGTGCTTTTGTAACCTTTCTAAACAATTTGTAGATGTTCAGCAATCAACATTAAAATTGAATATGCTAATGAAAACCACTGTCTCAGTATTGCCATGCCTTACCTTGGGGTGAGTTCGTTGGGATGATCACTTTTTAGACGATTTAATGCCGTCTTAAATGATTTTGTATCATAATTCTAATAGAGTGGTATGTTATAGCTGGTTTACTGAACATGGAAGATGACTTTGGGGATATTAATAGACCATCAAATATTTTGAGAGTCCATAACTAAGCTCAAACAACAATTGGGGTTTAAAACATTGAGTGCCATTGATATGTGGTTATTATTAATAGTAATAATCTGCCAATTGGTATGATTGGCTCAGAAACTCAAAAGACAGATCTTTTCCTAGTCTCTCAATTTATCATACCTAAACTCTATAAAAGCCTAATTTGTCCTGGTAACAACCATCTACTGTGTGAAAATGAAAATGGAGGACTTACAAATGAAAGGAAACTGTATTTTCTATGACTTATCCAGAAGTGTCTATGCTTCATTCAAGCTTCAAGACAAAGCCATATTTCAACAGATAACAGGAAGATTGAATATTACTTCCATGTTCATCTACTTCTCTTTTCTTTGAGTCTGCCTTTTGTTTAAAAATGCTTAAACTTTTGAGAGCCTTTTAGAAATATTTTCCAGGAAGTATGAAATTCTAAAAAATGAACTCATGGTTTTTGTTTGATCTAATATAACAAGCTATTGGAAAAACTCTGAATATACTAACGTCAGATGTTTATAACACAGATCTGATGCATCGACAATGTAAGTTGGTTTTCCCAACAGTTTAATATTTCAGCTGGACTGCGGTTGAATAAAGTTTCATTTCAGCAATGCTACATAAAGATTTTTATGTTACTGTGTATTTTAATGCTACATTAAAAAAAAAAAAAAAATCCTGCCAATAATGTCTTTTGTCTTCTAGTCTTAAGGTTATGGAAAGATGTCTGCTCAAAACGCATCCATTTGGTGTGCTTCAGAAAGAAAATTTTCAATTTAACACCAAGTGTTTGATCACAGAAGAGTTTCAAAGGGTTGAATGTGAGATTGATCTTTGAGCAAACAAGAACACTTGCAGCACCACTCCAGACCCTGATGCACAAATCCTTCCTCAAGGTGTTTTTGTTTTTCAGAGGTCTGATTTGCCAGCCGCGTAATCCCACAAGTACATCTCTCTTTTTCAACGCATTCGCGCTGTTTACGCCACGATTTGACCTCCATCCTTCCTGCTTACATCATTTTCTGTTTCATTGCAAACAAACAGCACTTTGGCTGCTTGATTTTTACTCTCCGTCTTTCTGGGAATTATTTCTGTCATCGGGGTGCTTGTTGGCTTTGCGGCCCACGTAGATGCTGGGCTGTTGGAATATTTCATTTATAAACCTTAAATTTGCAGATGGTCTCTTGCAGCACTTGTGAGAAACATGGTGGTTTCCCCTGCAGCTGTAGAACCCTGCCAGGCCCACGACCAAGAAGAACCACTACTGGATAAACAACAAAAAAAAAACCCTAGTCAGATATGGATACACTGCTGCTGTAGTCTAATTGGTATGTGCTAAAAAACGTTAAAGCTTTTCTGAACTTTTTCCATGTTCAGTTTACTTTTAAGAGTGTGAAACCACCACCAAAACAACCCGTTCACCCTAAGCATTTAGTCCTTGGAACATCAAGTAAAAGCTGGCTTAAGGACCTGCTACGCACGCAAAGTTCAGATTAATAAAAAGCAAAGCAATTAAGAGATATAAATATGCACAGGAGGCCAGTGTAAAGAATATAATGTGGAGATAATGTTGGAAGCTGTTCCTAATGGAGTTTTTTTTTTTGTTTGTTTGTTTATTTTTTTAAAGCTAAAAAAGCTGTCTCAGTTCAGCTGGGGACCAAAATTGCAACTAGGCCTGCACCGAACCAATATAAACATCTGAATTGGTCTCAATATTGAAAAAAATAAAAATAATAATCCAGATTGCTTAAGGTGACAATGAAGCCATTCTTAAGGACAGATCTATCTCATCAAATTCTGTATTGTGCTGTGAGCAACTTCATGCTTTAACTATATATTTTACATTATTTTTTAGAATTCTTAATCATACTTTCTGAACCAGTGCAATGTTTGTTTCTTTATTTTACATCGACTACCATACTCCTCCTGTAGTTTTCACATATTTCACTAAGCTTGTGAAGCTATTGGTGCAGAGTTATTGAATAAATTTGTAATTTAGTACATTTTTGGCTGCGTTGAGAAAAAGGTTTTTAAGTCGGGTCAGTGCCGTCTTTCTGTATTGGATTGGTATCAACCAATACTATACTTCAGATATCTGTGTCGGAAGTGAGTAAAGTTTATCGGTGCATATTTATTGCAATATTTGCAACATTTTCAGCTGGTGCCGTTCCCTTTCACATTTTACTGTGTCAAACAAACTAAACCCTTTGGAAAAACTGTTTTACCTCCTCGCCTGTGGGGGCACTGCACCAAGAATCAATGAAGAAATGACAAAAACCTTTGAAGAAACGCAACTGCTATTAAAAAAAAAAAAAAAAAAAAAACATGGAGTGGCATCAGATCTTAGCTGTGCCGCTAAGTGGTTTTAGGTTTTCTCTTTTGACTGTGGCAAAACCACACGAGCCATACTTGGAACGATTTTGGTTGATGTGCGGTCAGCTGTAAGAAGTTTTAACTCTCTGAATACTTTTGCTAGCCCTTCAATGATGACGATACTTGATTCAACACACAATTATAAAGCTTTCAATTAACTCTGTTCACTTTGGACTGCCAATAGCTGCCAAAAATAACCTGAAATTAAAGCAGCAAGTGAGAAAGTGTTTCCTCGGCTTGTAGTAAAGCAATTCCTTTCACAGTTCTGCTCTGCCAACCGAAGCTGCTGGTAAAAATACAGTAAATTAAGCCACAGCAGAAGCGGTGAGAAGGAAAGCTGAACATGGCACTCTGAGGGCTTACAATGTATGTAATTTTCTGGCCCCGTGTGGTCGAACGCCCTCCCATATAGATGACTTTTATATTCTGTTAGCCGTATTTCATCCGCTGAAACACTTTGAATGTGTTTTTGAGCTTGTAAGTAGTGTTTTTTGCATTTCCGTCTCAGAATGTTTTATTTTTAAATAACTCTCTCTGACACTTTGAAAAAAAGTGTTATTTAATGGAAACTGTGCAGAAAAGTTAACAGTTGAAGCAATGAGAGAAATCTTAATGAAAGTTCTTTTTACCTCTTAAGAGCCTGGTGGATGTAGCGTTCGGTTAAAAATTTACTTTCTGGCTTGTAAACGGAACAAATTTGGCAATGATGTGCTGTTTACTGTCCAACATTTAACTGTGGATCAAATGATATCAACATTACTAACATGCCTGCAAATAAATACACAAACGAGTAGGAGCTGTGCTTCAAATGAGAACAAAGACGAAAGATTTTAACTGCGAAGCCTATCGATGCACAGATCATGTCAGATCCTGCAAACATGGTTACTGGGAGCAAATCTGTTGCTTTCATCTAATTTTGGGGCAATTGATGTAGTTCATCCTAAGTGACTGGGGGGAAAAAATGGGATAAAGTATCAGAAGTGGGTTCCAAATACCCAACGTTTCTTTGAGTAAACCTGGCTTGATGACCAACAAACAGAAATCATGCTAATATCTGGGAAATTTATGACCCATGTTCATTCTGATGATTATTTTTGGAGGGCAGCTTTATTTACAGAGACATCATAATCCATTTTTATTTATGGTTTTAGCTGCTTTTTTTTTATTTTAATCCTTTCTGATGGTTTTTAGTTTAGATATTTAAAATGTCTTCCAGTTCCAGTGTGGTGTGTTTTGTACAAAATTGACATTTTAGTCTTGGAGAGGTCAAACTCTCATTAAGCCATAATCATCATATTAGTTGAAAAAGGAATGAAAATGACGATATTATCATTTATCGCAATAATTTCTTGGACAATTTACTGACTAGCGAAATTTGTCTTTATCCACTTGTTCCAATTTTGATCAAATGTATCTCTGTGGATGGTTGTTTGGATATTGACTTTTCCATCTTAAATATTTCCTATTCTTAAATATTTCTAAGTATCCAACCAACAATCCACTGTAAAAGGGGTTGTGTTGAACCATTTTCTATTATTTTTCTTTTTCCCCACTGACGGGGCCTTCAGTAGGTATCAGTCAACAAAAAAAGTTTCAAAATATTATTCCAAAAACCAAGTCTGTTTTTTACAAAAATGTCTCGCCAGCAAATAAAATATTCCACTCTGTTCAGTAAAAAAAGCAACATCTATTTTGAAGGCAGCATCCTCTAGCACCATTTTAAGCAGGCAAGTTATGATATAAAATGTTAGCCAATGTAAAAGAAAATAAGAAACTTATCCAGAATGTGGAGTTTTTAAAGAAATTATGTGTCAAAGTATTTATGTACGGAAGTCAGCCCTGTTTTCTGGCACAGAAAGAATTTAAATATTTGAACTTCTAGAGCTGGCAATTAGTTTGAAACACAACTGATGTTGCATAATTAAGTTTAACTTTTAGTTTTCAGTCGCCAGAGAAAGAAAAAAGGAAAGAAAAAGTTCCATCTTATTATTAAATTCAAAGAACTGCGCGCCAGTATCTCACTGAAATATAATCTGGACTCGCTTCTGTATTGAAACTGCAAGATTCTCACCCATTGCAGATGTGCTGCCTCGTTGCAACTGGAGTGTTTGGATGTTACACATCAGCTTAGTATTCACAGAAACTTCATGCTTTCCTTCCATTTTATTTTCAACCAAAGGCCGTGTCTGTGAAGAGGAGTATAATGTGGCTTCGAGGGACTGCTGGGGCTGTTTGATCTATTCTCTACTCCCCATCACATTTCGTCGCTCATCTGTATTCATTTTTATCTTTTTATTATTTATTTTATTTTTTTACCAGTTTCCCTCACTAATGCATCCCTGAAAGTGCTCCTTCAGAACTCCAGTTCTTTGTTGAACCAGTACTGTTTTAATTCCAGGTGGACTGTACATTACAATCTTTAGAGAATATATGAAGCTATATTAAAATCAGGCTTTAGCCTCTTTTAAAGACTTCAGAATGGCAAAGGTTTTACATAAAGTATTTTGCAAATGCATTAATTCCCATTGTTTAAGTTGTGACCTTACATTCATTTTACCTATTTACAGAATTCTGCAG
Source organism: Poeciliopsis retropinna (assembly GCA_010277075.1). Lineage (NCBI taxonomy): Eukaryota > Metazoa > Chordata > Actinopteri > Cyprinodontiformes > Poeciliidae > Poeciliopsis > Poeciliopsis retropinna. The sequence goes on along the minus strand of VMRM01000023.1, from coordinate 11,950,956 downwards.
CACATAAAGATTGTCAGTCAAGCTAGCACAAGTGAGCTACCTCCCTCTCCCTCACTATTTTATTTTTTTTTAATAAACTTTTTCTTGACCTTATGTAGCTCTCATAGTGTTGACTATTAGTAGCAAAGCATATAGATATATATGCTTTGCTATACCCACCCTACTCACTAATTTTCTCAAAGTATTTCTAAATATATTTGAAAGAAAATTAAACTGGAAATGCCGAGACAGCACTACAGGTTTGTAACTACAATAAATTAGAGATGATGTATGATTTTACATGAGTTTCACAATTACCATTTTGTGATGGTCTGTTCCATATGTACATTGCAATCAGATATACATGTAGTTGTAGTGTGACAAAATATGAGCGTGTATAGGAAGACTTTTCTACTAAGTGTCTATAATGGAACATACATTCCACTGCTCTTTACTGCTGGTTGCAGACTTTCCAAAGTTGTGGTAGTTTTTCCATATTAATATTGAAGCTTTCAGGTCATCTGCATTGCAGCATAAAATATTGGAATACAAAGTCAGGTTTTCTCATTATTCATCGGTTCACACCCTGACTCTCAAACTGTTTGATCTTCCCTCAAAACCAAACGGGTGGTCCCTCGCAGGTTTGTAAAAATCAAAATGTATAAAACATTTGTATAGCGGTCCTGCATAACGGATTATATGCTTTTTTTTTTTTTTTTTTTTTGGTTGTTTGATTGCATTTAATTAAAACATGTTTGACATTAACTGCAGGCAAAAGCACTTGATGTGCTTTTGAATAGTTTTTTTCAAACTATTGAATCCTTCCATCCACTCATTCTTTTCCTTCCTGCTCAGTCATGTACACGGTAGGAAGTGGGGTTTGTTTGTTGCTTTGCTTCAGTGTTAAATTAAGAAGCAGAGCATGTTATGTGGAGGTCGCACAAAACTCTATAATTATAAAAAATTTGTTTTGTGGACCTGGAGAAGGTCTCCTTTGAAAGGGATTTTGTTTGTGAATGGAGAGTGAGAGTCTTTTGTGGGTCTACATGTGAAGAAACGAATCACATTTTGTGGACCATCAGTTCCTGTCACATCTATGAATTATTTTTAATGTTTTCACAAATTCTTTTTGCAGGTTTGAATGGATTCGGTCATATTGACTGTGACAACAGTCAATTTCGATGTCAAATTAAGATTTGAATGTTAAACATTTAGCATACTAATATGAGCAAATCTTCAGCACAAACAGAGTCTGCAGAGTGCATCATTAGATTATTGCTGTGCTATTTGAGTAATGTTTCAGCCAATTTTACCTGTGGCTTTGTCGCATAGTTGTTCTCACTGTGAATGCTTGGATTCTCTGGCTTCCTCCCATGATCCAATCAACCCATTGGGTTAATTGGTCTGTGTAAATTCTCCTTAGGTGTGAGTGTGTGCATGCATGGTTGTTTGTCCTCTCTGTCTCTGCCATGGACGGGCGACCTGTCCAGGGTGGATCCCGCCTCTCGCCTGTTGACAACTGGACAGGAACCAGCAGCCCCCCTGATCCCGGTGGGATAAGGGTGTAAGAAAATAGATGGATGGAAATGCCTAAACAACTGTCCGATGTGTAGGAAGGCAAGTCACTGAGTATTGACACAAGGGAGAAGCACAATAGTGTTACAGGACTAACACTGCTTACTCGATTTACTTAAACTTGGTGAGTACATGGTTTAAGTTTGTGTTGATTAGGGGTCGCCAAACATTTACAACACTCACAGCCACAAATGCAACATGAGGCTTCAGGAAATTTGCAGACCTTGATATAGAATATTACCAAATCCTATCTTCTCTCTACAGACCCTTGTGGCTTAGAGACCAGAAATTAATTGCATCTGCTTTTGATCTAGTTTGCTAAAAGCTTTTTTTTTTTTTTTTTTTTAAATAAAACTGCAAGATGACATTGGACATGCTTTTTATTTTTATTTTAGAAAAGAGAAACATTCTGGTGTATCTTATAGATTTAGCAGCATGGCTTTATCCATTTACTTATTTTTGCTACAGCTTCATTCCTTTCCTGGATTACATGGATTTAGGTGTACACTTAAGAGACTGCAGAATGCTTTGCACTGGATGAATCACAGAAAGCATGTGGAATGCTTTGCTGCGTAATTAGCCGCTAAATGAGCATCATTGTTCATTAAAAATCATTTTTGCCCACCTGGCACTAAATACCAGAACCAGTACTGTTACTAAATGTAATGATGACTTTAAAAAGGACTAAAATAGTCTGAGATGATGGCAAACGGGAACTAAAAAAGCTTGAAGGAGACGCATTAGGTGGGACAAAGTCAGAGTCCTTTAGAAAATAAAATACTCTGGGTGGATGAAATAGACAATGAACTAGTGAGAAACATTTTTTTCCCAATAAGAGAGAGCCTTGAAGTGGCATTTCATGTTATTAAAATGGAACACACTCAGTGTCTGCTTTTCTCACCTTCTCTGTAGTTTAATTTACATTTGCCTACTGTTGCAGAAAGCAAAACTTTCTAGATGGGGAGACAGACACATGTTCATATCATCTGTTTTGCTCTTAATATGTAGGAGTCATACTGTCTCAAGTGCTTTTTGAAGCTTGTTTTGTAAAGAAGGTCTAATCAACTTGATTAATGTGTGTCTCTGTTCTTGTTATCCAAATATTACTGTTTTCATATAAAGGCTGGGATTAGATGAGCTACCATCCACTGCTGGCAAAACAGCCCGTCTATTGGAATGAGAAAGCTCTACAGGCTTAGAGACATAACTTGGAGAAACCCAGAAGCTCCTTCCTGCTTGTACTATCGAGTTGTAAATGAGTTGCTCAGTTTGCATTAAGTCTTTACATTCTGAGGAATAAATAAACCCAACACTAGCTTAGTTCAAAGGCAATCTGCTTATTATTCTTCTCATAGAAATATTTTAACACACACTTAAAACCACAGAGATATAAACTCCTCTGCCACCATCTGAGGTAGTCTTTTTTTTTTCATACAAACTGCCAAGTAGTCAATCACATGGCAACAATGTTTCAGATCCACGTTTAGATCAGATCGACACCTTGAGTCAGCTGTAGTTGTCATGCCAGGCCACTATATGGCGCCGTGATCTAGGCATGTCATTGAAATGCACATGTGCTTGACCCTTAGCTTCCACCTCATTTAGAAAATGGTAACCTACCTCCAATGAACCAGGTGCTCATGTAACACATTCCTTATCAGAAGTTGTTAAACTGAACAAGTTAAGTAGTACGACATGGGACAATACCACCCGCCATTGTTTTTGCTATTTTCCTGAAAACACTTCCGCTAGTCAGTGCTCCCTAAAACGTTTCACTCTGATACAAAGTATCAACAACTGCTGATGTGAGAGAAAGCAGTGGCTGGTTACAGTTTCACTAAAGAGCAGCTGTGCAAACGGAGACTTGGACACGAAAACAGCAAGGAGAGATGGACCTATTGAGCAGCAAGCTTGTTTGAAATCATTTGTGAATTTTCTGCCTATTTAAGGACCACGTCGCAAGATAAAAGTAATTACAAAGGTTTATTGTGCTAACATTTTGAATATGGAGTTTCAAAATGTCCAATTACTAAGGACTGTAGAGACAAAGGGTCGGAGTCTAGTTCAGTAAGTGATATCTAGTATGTCAGGTCAATTGCATAAGGTATAAAAAAATTGTCAATACTAGAAATAACTTGTATAAATCAGATATTTGCTAAAACATTTAAAGCTGTTAAATACGTTTGTTACGTCTATATTTCAATTTGTAAGGATTAGCCCTCAAAAGCATTTGGTCAACTTTCTTCATACATCTTGTACTAAATTCCTGTTTTGCTGCAGAAATCATCAACCAATTGACCACACTTGCACTTAACATTCTCTGTAAAGCTTGCTGTTATTTTCTGAAATTGACTCCGATTGCTCAGATGAAACCTCCCGCTCAGTTTGGTGTTGGCTGATTGCAAAATTGATTATGCTGCACCCAGATGATTGCTCTCAAGTCTTGTAAGATCAGAGAACCCCGATGTGCTGGGAAGAGCGGCGTTAATGGCGGCTGCATTGATTTTGTGGCTTTATGCTTTCTGTCTCCTACTCCTTTTTTTTTCCGTTTCATTTTTTTTGTTGTTGTTTTTAAATTCTGTATGTGTTCTGGCAAGGCACGCATTAGAAAATATTATGCTGATGATTGCGTTGACATTTTAAAAACACTAAGCGAAGGCTTCAGAAATGCATTTGGCATATTTATGAAACAATGAGGATGTATTTCAGTTGCATTTTATTTATTTAAAAATGGCAATTGTTAGCTTTGGTTGGTGTTGATTTAATATGCTGTGGACACACTTAAAATTCATCCTATGCAGAAATCAAGACAAAGTACAATCTACGGGTAGCCACTTACTGCCTTTTGGGGATGAATACAAAATAACAAGATGAAAATCTCCTGTTGTGTGAAATCTTTGCTTGCTGATTGGTGTAGATCCACACCAGTTCTGATAGCAGGACATGAATTCAGTCCGCCCACTCTGTTTCTTACTAAGGTTCCACTTCAAATGTGCAACTCTTATTGCAGTAGCGACTCCGCAATAACAAGGTGTGCCTGATTTATTGAAGCAGTCAAAGTGTGTGTGTTTCAATTTGTGCAAAACTCATTTTCTCTGTTTCTCTCATGGGGTCCGGCCTACTCGCCTTCCAGCGGAGTCACGTACGTCTTTATCAAAAACCCCGGACGTCACAAATCAACGCTGAGGGAGACCATTAGCATTATCACAGAGAAGAGAAAATGGAATGAAAGGAAACCAAGGACACAGAAATACCTTGAGTCTATTGCCTTGAGTGGTCTTCATGTTGTGGAAATTCTCCAACCATTGCTGCTAAACACAGCTGGGAGTTCTTGCAGTTATTTTCTTTTGGTACCAGATTTCACCAATATTTAGTAGTAGGTAGTTTCTAATATTGTTGCTACTTTTTATCTCTAAAACACCTTCTGAAAGGTAATGATTTTTCATTGTACTTTTCAGAGTTTGTCAATTCTTAAACCCCATTGTATGAGGTTTGCAGCTTACTACCAAATGCTAAAATAAACATTTAAAATACTATTTTTGCATATTTCCATCAATAGAATGAAGGTTTCATTATTTTTTACAAAGTAGGGAATAATTCTGTTCAGTTCCAAGTCTCCAGCCTCAAATTTCAGTTCTTAAAGTGAAGGTGTATATTGGGATTAGGAGGTCAGGATAGTCATTAACACAAGAGTCGGAGCAAATATATGAGCGCAGTAACTTGGGCCCTCAAGAGCCCTAACAAAAGGAAGGAAGGAAGGTCAAAAAACTGGCATAAAGTTGAGCTGGAGCTGGCTGAATCAAAACAATGTACTGCTATTTGAAATCTAAAACTCTGCTAGCATGGCAAAGACTACCGGAGTTGATCCTTAATTACTTTTTGTAGCTAACAGGGCAAAAGTTAACATTGTTAAGTATTTGGATATAAGACGGATCAAAAGAGAAAGGCAGGCTAGCTATGCTAGTGCTAATTTACAGAACAAAGGAGTGAAAATGTCAGATAGTATAAGCTAACATTAGCGGTGTCCATGCTAGCTAATTACGGATGCTCATCATAGCTGGCAAAGTTTCCATATTGCTCAACTATCCAGTTCTGCTGTGGGTACAAATTAAATCAGGACAATGCTCTTCAGTCAACATCTCCATCAGATTTCTTTGTCTATTGTGGCTAATGGTAAAAGTAGTAAATGTTAACCTGTACCGAAGCTGAGCGTTGGCACAGAAACAAGTCAGAACCACCTAAGAAGAAGTGTCGGAAAATTGGCTGAAACACAAAAGCTGGATAGCGCTGATGTAAAAGAATCTATTTGAGAATAAAATATGCCTTTGTCGCTCGCGCTGAAAATATAATTTTAACTGCAGGAAATTAAAAGCCATATAGGAATGCAGCACAGTAACGATATGCTAAAGTTTAAAAAAAAAAAAAGACTAATTGCAAAACTTAGCGTTACATATATACAGTATATATCATAAAGGATATTGACTCCTCTGAGGCATGCTGTACAGGGAAGTAACTTTTAAAGTAGATTTTTTTTGCTCTTTAATTACCTTCTGTTTTTTTGGCAATGAACAGTTGACATTGTTTTACGTGTAATCTGTATTTTCTTGAAGGAAAGTGGATTCTGTGCTGCTCTTTGTGTATTTGATCAGCATTCTGAAGTATTTGCATCAACACAGTGACCTGCTTATTGTTGTTCATGAGCAACATCTGCTCTGGTGGCAACCTAATCCTTATTGATACTTATAAAAGTATCAATAAATTTAATTAAAAATATTTATATATTTTTTTAACCAAATTGAAATTTGTCCCATTTTGTCAACTAAATTAGAGTTTTTAACATATACTCTGACTCCATCAGTGATGGTGTTGACAAATCTCACTTAAGTGTGTGGTTGATTTATTTTATTTTGCATAAATGGCAATTTCTTGTTACTCACTAGTTTGTCACCACATTCAGTTCTGCGTCAACTCTGTCAGATGGACTTTGCATTTTTTGTTTTAAATATTTCTTTTGTTTCTTGAGAATCATTTGTCTGTAAAACTGAGTAAAAATATCACTAAAGGTGTCATTAAAAAATGTTATACTTAGTTTTGTCAGATGGTGATAAAGTTATAGGTCAGGTTCATTAAAAATTTAATTTTCAAAAAAGAATGTTGCAACTGGGAGCCTGCAACTTGGCATCTTTAGATTTCCAAAACATTATTTGTTTGAATAAATAAGCCTGAGGAATAATTGAAATCTCTTTGGGAATATTTAAACCCATTTTGTCCCTCTTAAGAGTCACTGGTCTACATAATGACTTGTGGTTTTTGGCAGGTTCACAAGCACCACCACCTTTAAAACAAGATATGTTCTTGTAATTGAATCAGGAGTATATCCTGTCATTTTTTAAATAAAAAAATCAATTTTCCATTAGCTATTGCTAAAATCATTTAAATTAATTGCATTTTGTCCAATCACTTCACACAGGAGCCCATTCCCAAAGTTAAAGCAAAAAATCTTTCCGTGTCTCTCAAAGCTTATAGCCGTAATAATAAATTATTTTTGATGCCAGTAAACAAGGCATCAGATATAATCTTTTATTTATTCTCTGAGCTGAATAGCTTTACACTCCTCTGCTGCAGATTGCATTTGTCATAGATGTGTTCTTGAATACTAAACACAGGAAGCAGAAGAGGGCTTATTACCAACCTCACCTGGAAAATGTCAGCGTACCTAAATATAATAGAAGCAGCTACAGTCTCATTTCATTTCAAGAGCAAGGATTAAACTCAATACTCTTAGTAATAAATTTATATATGAAAAGCTTTACCCATAGACATCAATATATGCATAAGCTGAACAGTATTATCATTTATGAGAGCAGGAACTCCTAATGCTTGGGCAGTAGTAAGAACTTAAAAAGAAAAGTTGAAAATGGATGTTGGAGCAGGTGCTCAGGTTGCCTGCAGAGACTGTCCCATTCAGGTTTAATGAGTGAAAGTGGATCCTGCGAAATGGGCCTGTGGTGTGGCAGCTGCAAAAGAGATGGAACAAAGAGCCATGGGTAGAAACGTAATGGAAAAGAAACGCAAATAGAAATGTTGGTTGTAGAGAAACGTGTTGTAGATATTTGTTGTTTTCTTTGTCCAATGTAGTTTAATCTTGAAATGTTCATATCTGTATAAAAAGATACTAACTTCTCATGAACTTAGCTAGTTCAATAAAGGTAAAAAAAAAAAAACAACAACAAAAGAAGTTAAATTCATGTTACTGTAGGTTCTGTAAAATTTGATATCTTTTCTTTTTTTGCCCTCTTATATCTTAAGACACCCAAATCGGTTTGGTGTTCTCCTGGGGTTAAGTGATGTCACATGATTGACATTTAAATAGGTCGTTTTCTGCTCGCTGTCATTTGGAAAGTGCAGAATCATTGCAGTGATCTTTCAACTCTATTTCTCGCAGTGGCTCACATGTGAGAAATGTAATTCTTAGTCTTTCTCTTTTATCTCCATCTTTTGCTAAACAGGAATTTTTAGTTTCCCTTTTTAAAAGGTTGTGTAGGAAACTGTATGGTTATTATTTTAGGTTGAAAATTTGTAAATATGGCCCATGTGTAAATGCATTTGAGAAATAAGCCAGTACTCTAACACATGTTGACGCTGATCATGCCTGGGGTTTATGATTGTAAAAAGTGAAAAAATAAAAATATCTGGTGTTTTCACTACTTAAATCCTGAATAGTGACAGTGAATCACTCAAATATGTTTTCAAAGCAGATGTCGTGATTTATAACAATAAGAAAACATACATTTTTAATAAAACCAGCATACAAAAACCAAAACCTCATTTTTAACATGGACACAAAGCTTACAGTTTACATGTTTAAAAAAAATAAAAAAAATTTTAAGGTCTTTACTGCATCTTATATTACAGTAAAAGCTGTCATGGCTTTTCCAACTTGTAAAATGGAAGCCCAGACAGGTTAATGAGAAAACGGCTGGGAATGGAAGCGCCTTATTTTACAGGTGATTATTGAAAGAATTTGACTGGTGCCTACTTTTGACAGTTGGACAAAAATCAGAAACGAACAAATCGAGTTTTCCGTACCCAGAATTGCACATACAATCAGGTTAGACATTGTTATACAAAACCTAGTGCCAGGGGCTGTGAAGTTACATAATGGTTTAGAGCTTGATTGGTTGAACAATATTGTTAAATTGCTTTTGATTGGCAGCTTTTGTCTTGTATTTCCCCTGCTGTTGGATTGTGTTAGAAAGCTGGTGTCAAAGGACCAGTATGAGGTTTTGTTCATATAAAAATCCATGTTAGACAGAAAGTATACCCTTTTACCATTTCTGGGGTTTTTTACACTTACATTAGTTTTACCTTCTTCTTGTCTAACTAAGGGTACAAAAACCAAACACCATAGATTGAACCATCCCATTAAATTTTAAACATCTTTAAAAATCCTGCAAAAACTTTAGCTGTTGTACTCTGACTATACTATAATTATCTATTCTGAACAAATTTAGCATCGATAGGCATTAAACTTCATGTACTATAGATTTTGTGTTTCCACATTTAAATATTTAGCGTCGTCATGTTATTGAGATCCATTTTTATGATCAAATGAACCAGGTATTTGAATAGCTTTGAACACTATTGTTCACCATAGAGAACCCTGAACTTATAGACATCACTATTTAATGTTTGCACAAGAAGAAAGTGGCGGCAATAGAAGTTGTGCCACTCGAGTGAGACTACATGACCAAGACTTATGTGGCATTTTGTCCAGGGAGGAGGTAAACGGTGGCTTGGATACTGCACAAACCAGGACTCCACTAAGAGATTTAAAAGTACTCTCAGAAAACATACTCTCTGGCTTTTTAGTCTGCTTTATTATGAATTTGACTTTTTTTTTAAATTAAAAAGACAAAAAAATAAGCAGACTGGGCTACATTCAGGTACCTGTTATAGTTTTGCTCAAAGGAATACTTTACATTGCAAGTCATTTTAAAACATGGTAGCAATGAACAGAAGTACCTGAATGTCTCACTTTCACTTGTCCTACTTGTGACGGATTAACTTTGAAATGTGTAGCTGTGAAATCGTTATGCAGGCGATACCCCCTGTTTTGTCCAAATCCTCCATACAATATTGCTTTTATCCGTAGAAGAAATGAAAAAGTAAATGGAAATGCCACACACGTCGAATGGCAGAAGTTAAACACTGATGCTTAAATCAACAGTTTAGCCATAACTCCTTTTGCTCAGACACTGAGAAAAGAAACTGGGCCATAGGTAATCATTTGAGTTAAAGCTGTTTATGGTCCCTGCTCATAAAATGCAGCAAAAACGATTAAATGAAATTCTACGCTTGTGATTGCTAGTTTAAAATCTGCATTGTCCAGCAACTCCAGTGCACTTAATAAACAATAATTTTCTTCTTTCTGTTCGTGCTTACCTTAGGTAATGTTGGCTGCATCCTATTGGTCATTGCTGGCACCCGCAATCGACATGGCAGAGGATTCTGGGAAGTACGGCTCATTCGCCTTCCTGCCAGTGGCTGTGGGATTCACACTTGGAGCAGCTTTCGTTTACTTTGCTGACCTGTTGTTGCCCATGCTGGTAAGAATCTCGTATTTGTCTGAAAGGATATTGAGAAAAACTATTGTGGTTGACATGTACTGAAAACACATTTTCCATCAAACTGACCGTAAGGACTGTCCGTGGATAAAGTACCTTATGCTTGCCCATCTTCCCTAGCAGTACACATACTGAGAAGTTTCTAGAAATAGTTAAAGGTTTTCTGAAGTGAGTCAGTTTTTTTTTTTTTTTGAAGTACCTGGAACACTCTTGTGTGCCTCAGATAATTACATAATTGGTTCTGAGAGCTGCTGCTCTTCAATGACTAGAAGCTATGTGAGAAACAATTATGGCCCAATTGATTTTTTATTTTATTTTTTTTAGGGTTTGAATCAACGAGGACTTTTTTTTTGCTGCTTATTTCAGAAAATTGTAGCATTCAGTGCTGGGTTTGAGGTAATTTCCAGAGAAGTAATGCAGGGGAGAGGTGTTAGAAGCTGGAGAAAGGAGAAGTTTCCTCTTAGACTGCCCTGTTTTTCAAAGATAACAGGAATGTTGACTTTTATGTAATGAGAAAATTCAGCCATACACCAGAGGTGTCAAACTCCAGCCCTTCAGGGACGGTGCCCTTCAGCATTTGGGCGAGTCTCTCCAAAACGCTTTAGGCAAAAATAATTAGGTCATTAACAAAACTGTCAGTCAGGATTGCGTTTTATTCATGTTCTGGACTAGAGGTAGGTGTAAAAGTAACAACACCCCCTGACACCCCTGCCTTACACAAACACAACAAGTGAGTAAATATTGCGATTTAAAATGGCAGTATTTAAGGGACTAGGGCTCACATTTTGAAATATAATCGATACTTAAATAAATTTTTATCTTATAAACTGAGGCATTTTTTCCCTGATCTTGAGTATGATCTGAAATCACACTTTTTTTTTTTCCCACCCAACGAGCTAGAATTTCCAGCTGCTTTTTTCTTTAGCTGGGTTTTACATGTACAGCTTAACCTTGAGCTGTTTTAGAATAAAATATATTATACAACAAGCATTTTGTTTTGAAGAGAATATTCAACCACAAAATAAAAATAAAAAAAAAACAATTTAATAGTTTTAATAAGGAAAGTTTGCAGTTGGCTAAAATCAGTATTTGCCGATTATTCCTTCAGAGAAATTATAAATTGGCCAAAAGTCAGTAATTGGTTTATTTTTTAATACATATTTCATGCTTCATTGCACACTTGTTCTTGTCACAGTGTCACTGGTGACATGACAAGTTTGCCACCCATTAGATACAGATTAAACAAAGTTATTTTTTCCTTTTGGCTTTGAAACACAAATAGGACCTTATGACAAGTGCAGTCTAGCTTGTAGCTATTAAGATGTCATTCATCATGTAGGTTTTTTTTCTCTCTCATCTCAGGCAGCTGCTAAATACAAAGCAGACGTTTTTGTACCACTTCTGCTATATCACTCCTCAGTTTTCCGATATAGAAAGTGGAAGAAGTCTCAGATTTTTCACCTGACCCAATGTTTATTCCATCCAGTCAGGTGAAAGAAAGGCCATAAATAAGGGTAACTCTGAGGGGCGTCAATGTTCACTGGCCTTCGGATGTTGATGACTCAAGACATCTACTCATTTTAGCTGTAGCTTATGAAAAACAGACATGAAGATGTCACCTGGACCCCTGAGGCGTACGTCAGAGTTGTCGACATCTTGTGTTGGGGAGACGGTTCGGACTGGAGTGGATGAAGACGCCACGGGCTAAAGATGGCTGACACTTGAGCTGCTTCCAGATGTAATAAGGAAATAAAGAAAACGTATATGCTGAACATCCCTCAGGTGAAAAGTTGATTCTGGAATATTTTAGAACTTAATTGCCAGCAACCCTCAAGCAAGAATAAAACCGAGCTAATTTACATGATGCTACTCTAACTGTACCATGCAGTATTTGTCACTATTTTTCAGGTATGTCACAGTAATTTCTCGCTAAAGAGGGATGGCTCATGTTTTTCAGATAAGCCAAATAGTCATAGAAGGGAGAGTCATTATACATTAATTCCCTTATTTATAATGTATATATATATATATATATCAGAAAATTGACTTTTTAAAAAAAAAAAAAAATTCGACTGGAACAGAATTGCTATATGTAACATTTATGAACGTCTACCTGTCATAAATTCAGAGAATGTTGTTGGATTCAAACTTGCATAGCTGTGAAATTTTGTATTTTATCATTTTAGCTAGAATATAAATGCTGAAAAATGTCCTTATTCCATGTATTTGGGGATAATCTGAAGTTTTAATTTGTCACTATTTCAATGCAGCGCTTAGTATTTTACAGAAAGGGAATGTATGAGCTACAATCCACTTACATTTTGTTGTGTACTTGTAGTCTCTAGGAGTTCACAAAAGTTGAATTAATCTTTGCCAGTACTGCATATTATCTGTTTGGGTCATATTTTTCAGTCTGTCAGTTTTCTCTACTCCATATTACATTCCTTGAACCATTACATCGCAGTATTTACTATGGAACTGCCAAACGAGGTCATGGACCTGGCTAACAATTTTCTTGAATGTGCCATTTGTATTTCTTGCAGTGATCTCATAGTCGAAGTTGAGGCGAAATGCAGAAATGACAAACTATTTGAGACTTAAATTTGTTATCTTTAGCATAATTCTTTTTGCTTATGTTAGCTCTTTGTGCTAGCTTTTGTTTATTGAGGACTTAGCTGTAATGCATGTTTTGAATAGTACTGCTACATAAAAAGTTTGGAATTGCTTTTGCTATTTTTGTCTTGGGGTGCGCCTAATCCAAATGCATTTAGTGACGTTCTTGGAACCAACTAATGTTATCTGCGATGAAGCTACAAAAATGGCCAAACAGGAAGTTCCTCAGTCAGATTTAGAGAGACGGCACTGATACGAGTTGCTGTCAGAAGCGCCTCCAAACGGCGGTAAACAAAGGTGGCCTACAATAATGAGGAATTCAGACCAAAGCATTGAAGTTCCACTTTATACGAACCACTACTGAATGATTTAAGTAAAAAAAAAAAAGGAAGGATTTTAAAGCCTTATCCACTTTAACGCCTGAAAGACATCAGGCGTTAAAGTGACTTGTGTTTTCTTGCCATCAATTATGCCAATTTATCCTTCATGCCGTTTAGAGTTCTGCTTCATGCAGTTGTTTTCTGCTTTTCCCCAAGACCCCTGCAGAACCTAGTTTTCTACTTCACCACATTTTCCACAGCTCCTCTGATTTTCTTCACTTTTGCCCTCTCTAGTCTGGGCGCCATGTCTTTGTGACAGTAGTGAATACATTAAGCTGTTACAACAGCAGAAAATTAGCTGGGAAAATGGTGGCAAGCGGGGCACTGACGTCCCCCCTCTCCAATCCCCAACAAACACCGCAGGGGGCCATCAGTGTTTGGACAGCTGCTGGTTTCAGTTTTACGGGAACACCGGGGCTGAATGAGAAGAATGATGAAGGAAATACAAGATGAACACAGAGGAGGCAGAGAGGGATGAGAGCGATAAGTTAACAGTGAGACTCGGGGTGAGGATGTTGGGAAGCAAGTGAGCTAGGTCGACAACAAGAAGGGGCAGAAGGGTCTTTTAGCCTGGTGATGAAACCAGGTAACCAGAAGGCTGTGGAACTCTTCCAGTAATATGTTTATTGTTGCTACAGTATTTCCCACAACTTTCCTGCCCTTCCTGAAAGAGAATGTGGGAGAAAAAAAATGTGAACAAAAACATAGACGTTAACGTTGTTCATGTGCCACACCTTAATTAAAGATCCTGTGAAAGAATAAACAGTAATACAGAAGAAATGGATATGAGTTTCCATAATTCTGAAAGCTTTTATTACAGAAATTGAAATTTGTCCTTTTTGTCCTTGCTATTGTGATTTTTGTGCTTTATGCCTTTCTGTCGAAACCAGAAACCATGCTGTTCTATCCTCAGGTAAAGGAGAAAACACAGATTGTGTTTGATGTTTAACAATGGGCAGTAAATTGTGAATCAATGTTTTTATCAGTTATTATATTTCGTGTCAGTCATTGTGGCTACACACCACAAACGTACTGCAAAAAAGAACGAGGGGGAAAAAAATGGTAAAAGAATCTGCAGATTTTTTTAGAGTTAATTTAGTATTGTAAGTTTTCTGTTGCCTAACATTAAGAAGAATCATGGAAGTGGAAAGTCAAACTTGAGCTGCTGTGATGTTGTTTCCTATTTAGCCACGTATGTTGGTGTAAAAACATACCGTATGTCAAGACATTAATTTTGTAGAACATTAAGCCCCATCAGAGTTTTTTTTTTTTTTTATGCTACAGCATAGTTCATGTGAAGTGAAAATATTCACTACGCATAAAATTGTAAAAACAAACATCCTCTCAGACTTTCCCATGTGAATCTCCCTGTAAGCATCAACTACATCAGATGTAGACGGGTACAACAGGGATGTGCATGCTTGGGTTTCATGACAAAACACACCCCTTACCAGCAGTGGATGGGTTAGGGTTAGAACCCACTCATTTTTGAGGAGAACATTCAGGCTTTAAGGGCTCAATGAAGCGACAACCACTGGCCCTCCTGACAAGTGACTGGCAAAATTTTGAGCTCTTGCATGTAGACATGCACACACTGACTTATGACGTGAAAGTAAGTTGAGAAATGTTCAACTCTTGTCACTTCAACAAACCTTCTATTTGGTTCACCCCAAATGGCAGAACACTTTCGATCCCGTTTTGCTGGAAAAACTTCAGGGCAGAATTCAAACCCAGCATCTCCTTGCTGCAAAGTAATAGAGTAATTCTTATGTCTTCATTTGAAATCTATTGTTTTACATTATTTACAATCGTCAAACTCTCTTGCCATTGGTTGAAATCTTCAGTGGTTGAAATTAACACCCTAAATAGTCGCACTAAACCTTTCCACTTTGTTTTTGTATTTAAAAAAGTCGAGATAAAAGGCATGAGAATTCCACAATAAGCATTTTTTTTAAACCTCTGACCTTTTCACTTTATTTTGATATTTTTTTTCAACAAACTTTCAAAAGACAGATTATATGGAAGCTCTTGCAAGATAAAGGGGCTTTATAAAGCGGGTTCTACACACTGCAGGAACATATTTAGTTTAAAGGCCAGGAGAATCATCAGAAAAAGTAATGAACAAAGGCCCAGACAGATGATATTCCATTGTTATTGCTTTGAAACTCTTCCTTGTGCTTTTCATAAGATTTATTTGCAGAGCAACAGCTGTCTGCTCACCGATTACCTCCCGTCTACCAAACCTGACATATCGCCATAGCATCATACAATCAAGAGAGGCAATGGAAGTCTTGACGGGCAAGGAGCATTGCATCATGGTAAACCATAAATCTCCTGATTTATGCTTCCTGTCCTCTGGGTACACAGGGTATTTAATCATGACTATAGAAGACACAATGACCAAAGCAAACACATGACATCTTCACTGTTTGCTGTGTCTGGGCTAGAGCTGAGGACAGAGTTTCACCCTCTGAGATTGTGTAACAGAGAGCTGGTGTAACTGTGAAGCCCTGACAAGTAGGATTCATTGAAACTTTTTCAGTTTTTTTTTTCTTTTCGCAGAATGAGAAAGATGGATGTTATCAAATCCATAGATAAAAGTTAATTCCCTCACTTTACACTGATGTGTTGAAATTACCAAGGTAAAAACTCCCTCCAGCAGTCAAAATCAATACTTGCGTTTCCTTTAGCCATAGGACTTAACAGCTTGAACTTACAAAAAATCAATTTGCTGAATGAAAACAAACCAAAATGAGAAAAATCAAATAAAAAAAAAAAAAAAGATTTTGCGCTAGGATGAGGTGGTTTTTCAGCTGTAATGTATTTTGTAGAACTGCATTGGAATCTGTCGCTGCCATGTTTTTAAATTATTTATTGTATGAACAAGTTTATTCGTGTAATTTTAATTTCATTTAATGGAAACACCACAATTGTGAAATTGTTTTTTTTTTTTTTTTTTACATTAGCAAAATATAGACAAAGATTTGCACATGTTTATAATGGAAATGCAGCTACTGATTCTGTGATGGTTTCAAAATATTTGCAAGGAATTTTGATTTTTTTTTTTTTTTTTTTCTTTCCTAATTTAAAATGGTTTCCAAAATCTACATCTGGAAGATGTTAAAGATTTACCAGAAGTATATGTACGGAGACCATTTTTAAATCATAAACTGCATCACCAGACCAGAATAAAAATGAAATCGCTTCTACTAAAAGTTGTAAAGGCAAAATCCAAGTAGCTCCAAAATAAATCTGCCAATCCCATGACCCACAGAGAATACTTTCAAATCACAGCACTGCTTTTTATATACCTCCCTTCTCCCGCAGCTTCAGTTCACCTCGGCTGTACATGTAACTCTTTTCAAGCAGAGATCTGCTTTCGTTTTGCTTAGAACTCTGAAATAGAACACATTAAAAGGAATAAATATATAAAAGGTTGTAAAAGCAATTTGCTTGTTACAATAAAAATCATAAAATGTCCAACCTGCAATTTAGATAAAAAAAAAAAAACTCAGTTAAGAGCATCATAAAACAAATGCTGCGGATATTCTGACAGAGTTCTGCAGAAGCAGTTTCTGCTCCAGCGGACTCTCTGGTTTCCCATTAGATCAAATGACTTAGACAGGAAGTCATCAGCCGTGACAAATAAGAATGAAAAGAGGCATCGTATCTGGATGGCTGATGTGTCTATTAAATCTAACTGAGCTTTCCTAATGTGGCATATGCAGTTTAAGTTTTCTTTCTGAAAAGTATTAACAGAGTATGTGTCGTACTAGGGTGGGTCCAATGAGAGTTGAACTAGCCCACTTTAGTGCCACACTGTGCAAAATAAAGGGGTTTATGAGCCGGTTTTAGCAGCAGTACATATGAGCATATATTTTGTGCCAGAGCAGAACAGATGATGAAATGTGAATCAGGACATTGTTACGTAAAAGCATGGAATGGAAGAAGCAAACAGAGCTGTCCTGTTATTAATCCATTCTGAAAGCACTTCCCAACAGCAAATATGACGCAGACGGTTTTTGACGGAGCCACTTGACAAAATGATTTATTCCGCCGGTTTCTTGTTTGTTTACCCAACTTGTTTCGGCACAGGAGGAATCCAGAGATGTGCCTTTTTGGGATGTTTGATGTCATCTAGTTGAGTAAAAGCCCAGCTTGAGTCATTTGACCGAATGCGTCAGTGGCTCTCGGATAGCAAGACATCCCAGAATTTTCTTTTTATATTGAGAAAAATATGACATTAGTTACATTTGGCTCTGTATTGCACAGGACTTTAGCTGAGAAACTTATCGTTGTTGCGCCTTAGCTCTCATGAGGAAACGGTTTTGAAGATGACGGTCAAACCAAAGATCTCTACTGGCATCTTTCATGGGTTAAAGACACTCTTTAGCCCGTTTTGGCCATAATTGTCAACCTGTAAAAAATAAACAATGTTTAGCTAGGTGGGTGTCCATATAAAGCCCGGTGGTCTGTCACCTTAATACGAAACCCTGAATCCCTATGCCATTCTGTACACCCTCTGGCCCAGGAGCGCTTCTCATGGCAGAACCACCAGGTGTTGCAGAGGTTGCTGCTGAAGGAATGCAGAGTTACAGCAATAACAGATCACCAGCTCATAGCTTTTGTTGGGCTAGGGGCAGCTTGCCATGAGGTAGCATCACATGTGAGATCTTTACTAGCGTCATTCAAGTCATGAGGGAAGAGCTGATTTGGACAGACGTTTAATCTTCCCTCTAGAGATCACACAAACAACGCTCAGCGCAGAGTTCAAGTAATTAAAGTTACTGTCCCTAGGGAGGACAATGCAACTGCAGCAAATAACTTCAAGTTATTTGAAGTTATTTCTGAGTTGGGTTTAGAAAATTTGGCTGGACTGTGCCCATTCACCCTCTGTGACATCAGAGTGAGTGGGCTTGTAGGAAAGTGGAGGTACAAACAGACCTTAAATTACATTTTTATGGGTAAAATGGAATTTACTTTAGGCCTTACATTAATTTAGTAGAACACATGTAATGGAAAACTTAGCTCAGTTATTTAAAAATTGACCTCCAAGAAAATGTCAACATTTTAAATGTATGAAAATGTCATAAAAACACAACCTGTAA
The DNA here is from genome assembly GCA_010277075.1 of Poeciliopsis retropinna. Taxonomy (NCBI): domain Eukaryota; kingdom Metazoa; phylum Chordata; class Actinopteri; order Cyprinodontiformes; family Poeciliidae; genus Poeciliopsis; species Poeciliopsis retropinna. The sequence continues at coordinate 11,932,674 of VMRM01000023.1, read as the reverse complement.
TTATTACCTGTAACTAAAGTGAGACTAGAAATCATTATAGTGCTTCCTACAATTAATAAAATGAGGCCATTTATGCTGAAACTGATCTTGTCTATTTTTAAAATGAGACCTTAATGTTAAACCTGTCAATTGAAAAGGAATAAACCTGTGACAACGCACAAGCTATCACTAATTACCCCAGGTACAGTAAGTGATGAGCTTTGGGATAAAGCTCCTGCTATTAATAAGGTTAAATTTGATATAGAATTATTATTATTATTTTTTTTTCTTTTGCATTATTTGCACTTGGACTGTATTTTGTACAATAACACAACATAAATTCAGGTTGAATTGCGAGCAGAATATGGTTTGCCGTGGTCGATTGAATGGATGTGGTCTGTGTAAATGGTACAGATTTAATGGTGCCTTCACAGAAGAGAAAATTACCTTTGCCATGTGCACTAATGCACCCATGAACCATCATGATTCAGTCTTTCAAAATGTGCCATAATGACTAGAGAGCATGCAGTAATGTGAGGGCCATCATTTCCAAAAGATGTTTAAAACTTTTCAACATTACACAACAAAGCTTTTTACTTTGTTGCCAAGGTTTCTCTAACCAGATATTGTTTTTACCTACGGTTGTTTAAGGCGTTAAGAGTTATGGTAACTCTGCTTTTCTGCATGTGGAACAGTCTACAGCAGTTTTTTAGCAATAGTTTGTCAACTTTTTCTTAAAGTTTAATGTTCAGTAGATATTTGGAAACCACTACCAGCAGCTTTAGAAAGTTTGGCCTGAAATTCTTGAGCCGTTTTTTTTTTTTTTTTTTCTGATGTTTTCTGCAATCAGAACCAACTCTTGTTGATTTGGCTCAATGTGTTCCTTATCTCCAGACCACAGAGGCGTCATGTAAATCCACCATAATCACATTCTTTCCTAAAGTTCCCCCGTGGCTTTGCTTCGGGTCCGTTCTCGCTGAACAATCCTGTGGAGATTTCTCTGCACAAATGCCACTGACGGTTCAGACAAAACAACAATAGACGACAAAGCAAAAACACATTTCTCAAAACACGACAGTTTCACAAAAATATCAACATCTTTATAAATGCATTTAATTTTCACTGAAAGAATGGGAACTTCATGTTGTTGAACAGAATTTAATTGTTGTTGGGATTTCTACTTGTGTATTTTTCATTATGACTTCTTCAACAATGTGACATTTAGGCATAAATGTTTTTTCTTTTCTTTACAAAGCTTAGAACAAGAATTAGTTCTGTGTTCACTTTTTTTTGTGCATTTCTTCAAGAATTAATCCTCAGTGAAAGGTTTATTTGAAGTCCCTTCACATTGGCTAAGGATTTCAATAATTTTTTATTACATTATCAATATTAAATGGGGAATAGAGATATTTCCACCATTACTCAGTTTGTAAAGGGGACTGAAAAGACAGAATATTCTCACCTGCTCTTTTCAACTTCTACCTGCTTCCCTCTGGCAAATGACATGCACTGTATTGCCAGAAGCTCAGACATCCAGATTATTGAATTCAGCTGTTCTGTCACTTCAGTGCCCACAGGTTTATAAAATCTAGAGCCTTGGCATACAGACTGCTTCCACAAACATTTGGGAAATAATGGGTTGCCCTTAGGAGACCCATCAATTTCAGCATGGCATCGCAATAGAATGCCACCTGCGCATTAAGTCCAGTCAAACTTCCTCGCTACTAAATATTTTACAGTCTCTTTATAAGGAGTCTTTGAAAAAAATAAAAGGATTGGGAGTGACGGCAAGCTGGCCACAAAGTGGTCGGCCACGTACGCTTAAACTGGAAGGTCAGTGGATGTCGGCATTTTCATCTGTCCTTGGGAAACACCCCAAACGCTGTGATATTGGGCCAGAACAGTCCAACATGTTGAATACTTTAGATTGTAATAACAGTGGTCCTGACATCCTTCAGAGCGGACCAAATCACTCCTAACACACACTACACAGCAAGAATATTAACATTATTTGAGAGCCATCCTGATAATCGATTCTTGAACTTGTCGGAATGGGCAAATCAGAACCAAAATTGGCATTTTTATTTTTTATTTATTTTTTAATTTTTCTGCTGTGAGAATTTAGCATTAATTTGCCTAGAAATTAATTGGGGAAAAATGACAATGGAGCTCCTGTTTATAGTTTGCCACTTATTTTTAGGGAACATATCAAAGTGTGTCATGCTGTGAGAATTCGTCAGCAATGTTGGGAAAGCTGGTAAGTTTATTGGAAGGTGAAAATAGCTAAATACAGTCTTGGAATAAAACCAAGATTTTTGGTTTTATTCCAAAAATCTTCCAATGCTGGAAAAGAGTTGCCGGAGTGAGAAGGAAGTAGTTTAGTTTTACCTAATCTGTGCGCACTTGGGGTATACTGCAAAGAAGAATGAGGAAACGTTCAAAACTGGTGAAGACCAACCCCAGAAGGTTGTTCTTAATTCTCCTGTGGGATTGAGAGGGAGTTATTTGGACCTCACAACATTTTTACCTTGTGCAATTTTACAACTTTTTCTTTTCTGTGTCGTTTCGGGAATTGACGGTCTGATGGACCACGCCCCCACATTTCCGGTTTTCCACTGTCTGTTTTACGAGCTCCTCTTGAGCATTGCGTTAAGACCATGGGAGGGTTAAAGGTGATGAATTTGGAGTATACATGCATATTCATGCCATACACACACACATATTTATATATATATAATGTTCAAAATATGAAGACTTTTGTTTGTTTTTGTAATGTGACACAATATGGGGTACTTATACTCTTTTAATCCGATGTCAGCCTATATGGCTCTTCAGAAATATGCTTACTGGTTTTATTTGTTCCTTGAAATATCTTAAGCTAATTCAGGCATGTTCTCATTTGCACAACACCATTAGTCAAATTACTTTCCTTGAACAGCTTCAAAGCAAGAAAAATGGCGGTGTATGTAAAGCCCCTGGGTGTGCCTGTCACCAACCTGCTACTGCTAATATTCCAATTAATCGCTTTCTGTTGAGGCCGTTTTGAAACACAGTTTAGGCGGTGAGACACAATCAGGCAGAAATGCAGTCAAACAAGTGTTCCATGTCTTTGCCCATTTATTACACTGATGGTTAGTTATTTCCCTATTCTTCTCCACTGTCGGCCACCTCCTTATTAAATTTTTTTAAATTGGCCACAAAGGCTTTCATCTGTTGACACCGCTCCACTCTGCAGGGCCATGTCTGGCTCTTGCTCTTTGACTCCCTCCTCCACCCGCCTTTTTGATGTCGGACCCTTATAATTGCATCTCAAAACATCATTGCTCTGTGTTGTCCCTCAATATATCACCGGTGGCCTTGCTTCCGGCCTGCCGCTGCGACCATTTAATGAGCGTGCGTCGTCTCGCTGAGATCCATCCAATTTGTTTGTGATCTCCTCTCTGCCGTGTTTATGATGGCCTGGGAATAAACGATGAGTTCCTTATCTAAGGTGTCTGCTTGGTCTGTGGAGCATGTTTTGCTGAGCGCGTGTTTAGCGAATGACTCTGGGGAAACACTGATACCTTATCTCGTCTGCGTTTGGGGGGAACACCGCTGTGCCGCATGTCTACCTGATGCATTTTATAGCATCGGAAATCACTTGAACTTTAACATTGTCCAGCACTGGCTGCGCGTCCTTCTGCAACGTTGATTTCAGCTGATTGCTGTTTTTCTATCTAAAGAGATGTGGTTGCTGCGTGCCACGTGGGCCTCAGAGAGGAATGTGTGCAGGCTTCAAAGAAGAGCATTTAAAAATCTATTTGTCTGTCATCCAAAAGCAAGGGTTTTTTTTTGTTTTGTTTTTTTTTCTTTTTTGGAGGTTATGACTCAACATGAGCTGTGTGGTTAGATCTAATTGATATAGAGATGCCTTGCAAAATTGATGCATTTTGTTGTGGTTTTGAATGCGATAAAACGGAAAGCTTTTGTGCAAGTAAAAGAATAGCTGTTCTCCCAATCTGTCACAAATATGTCTGCATAATGTGCCGGGCTTTTGATGTCAGCACCACTGAGAGAGAAGACGACCTTCTCCTACAGAATCATTGTTTTTCGGGGTTATGTTTCTACCTACTATGTATGTCCAGTATTGACATTTTTGCCTGTTTTTCTTTGTAAAATAGATGATCAACTTTCTACTAGAGCCAGTTTGTCCAAATATTATCCACATCCTTTACCAGGAGAAATATCTAGCAGCAGCATCTTCTGGCTTGTTGCTAATCCACAACCTTTAAAAAGCTTGACTTGCTGATTCTAATTTTGACTGACATTGATTGTTTTTTTTTTTTTCTTTTGTCTCAAAAGTTACTAATTATAGTAAAGTCGCTAAGTTGGGTAGCTATAGTTAACCTTACTTGTTGACCTGGTGGGGTTTTGGCTGTCAGCCCTTTCACATGACCAAACGGGTACAGTGGCTGTTTTTTTTTCAGACATCTGTGGAAGTAAGTAAGATCAGATAAGTGGCATGTCTTGCAAATCAAATACCCATACCAGTTACCTAGGTAACAAAATAAAGTTACACTGGCCTTTGGAGAATTGCATAAAATGAACTTCATAATCTAATTAAACAACAAACTCTTTCAGATCTCAGGGATTAATTGAAGCCTCAATCCCTAACGTATGATTAAGACTTGAGTTTAAGAAATACCAAAATGAGCTTTTTAGGTCATTTTCTGCTCTTCATGAATGCCTGAAGTTATTTTGATTTGTCCAGGTTTTGTGAAATTATCTATTTTAGTCTTTCACATTGACCCACCACTCACCTTATTTTACTCGTGCATTAACATAAGATTTAAAAACACAAGGTTGTATGGAAACAGTGTTTTGATGGGTGTCACGTTTTGGTTCCTATAACCTGCTGGCATGAGTTGCAGTTCATTTCTGTCTTACTGTTCTTCATTAAACTCTAATAGTACCTTAGAGGGAGAGCTCTTCTGTTCAATTATGCAGCTTGTTTTCTTAAAACTAGGCTGAAACTTTAATCTGATCATAATTGGGAGTTCTAGCATTATGCAGATTTTGTTTCTGCATCAGTCAAGCGAAGCTTTCATTTCAGTCATTCACTTGTTCCTTGGCTGCCACATGGGGAAATAGAAAAAACATGTACAATACAGCTTCATAAAAAATGTATACCTGGCTATGAATGTTTAACAGGAGAACATTTTGCCTGAACTTGTAGTTTGGTCTAAAAACAGTCCTTCTTGGAGGTTAAAAAATGTAGAAATGTGGTGGATAAACAATTTTACTGCAATTGTAATTTTTTGTTGTATTGGAAAAACATAAATGTTTCAGATTATCAAAAAAGAATTTAATAACAAACATAATAACCAGAGGACATACAGAATGCAGTTTTGATGACTACACTTATTAAACAGCAATCCAGAACAGCCTGCCCATGTGTGAGGAAGATATTTCCCCCTGAGCCTAATGACTAGTGCCACCCTTGGCAGCGACAACTGCCAAAAAGTATTTCCAACAACTGGTAGTTTTTTAAATTGCTGTGGGGAAATCCTTTCCCACTCTTTTTTTTGCTGCAGATTTTTGTTCATTCAGCCACATGGAAGAGTTTTTGAGGGGGGAAAAGGGGGACTTCTGCTGCTGCTCTTTCTGTGGTATGTTTAAGTCCAAGGTGTTTTTACACCTTATAGTCCGGTGCACTCTGTTCGATTGGGGATCAAAATTGCAACATTTAAGTTTTCAACTTTCACTGTACACTGTCAAATGAACCAAACCCTTTCCTCACCCTAGGCTGTGGTGGCACTACACTGAGCAAAACCTCCAAAGAAGACATGAGAGCAACTTCCTCCTTTGCAAGATGTAAACACAAAAGGAGTGGCGTCAGATTTTAGTGGTTGTAGGAATTCCCTTTGGCAAAAGTCCATGAGTCGTCTCTCCCTCTCGTGCTAGGCACAAGCATTTGTTTTGGTTGTATTTACCCTTAATTCCCAATGCTACAGTCCATTTCCTGCTTTTGGAGTGGTCTCCGGTCCACTTGCATCCAGATTTGAACCTCACCAGATTTCACTTTAACCAAACTGAGACACTGGTTTTTAGCATAGTTTCCTTTTTTTGGGAACAGCTCGCCAAACGAATCAGACTTTCTAGGCAACCCAACAAGAGTTGCACTAAAGTGGACAAAACTGGTCTGGTGTTCATGTACCCTAAATGGTCTTGAAACATACATATTCTGGTAGAAAACAAAACTCTCATGGCCTCCAGGTCCAGAGTAAAGCCAGCCCAAATCATCGCCCTATTACCACCATGGCTTACTGAGAGTCTCATATTCCTTTGTTGAAATTTTGTGTGAACTTTATGCCATATGTAAAGGAAAACACAGTTTCAACAACCTATTTAAAGCTGGTAAGCCAGTGAAATATCTTAAGTCATAGGGATCATCTACATGGTTAATGGGCTGTAGTGTTTGTTTTGGTAACAGCGTTTTTTTGCTTCAACTTTCGCACATAAAATTTCTAATCTTTTATTAAATTTCTGAAGAGTGGCTTTTACTGTCAAAAAGCCTTTGAAACACTGTTGTAGCTTTGATCAGACTGAGATGTCAGTGTTTCTCACCTTCCTGAATTTCTTTGTTGATGCGTTACTTTTTTAGATGTTTTAGCACGATCACATCAAAAGCGCAGGTGAGTCCTTGAGTTCCCAAAATGTTTTAATGATCCATTTTGAATTACAAGTATTGCCACCATTGAGTTGGCAATTCATTTGAGTTTGAACTCCGTCTGCATGTAATTAGCATGTGATTTGCCACTGCAATTACGCAATCAGCGCCTGGAACTGACTGTGCTGTTGACTGATTACTACGTCTAAAAACTGCAGTTTAGTCACAGCCATCAGCCTTACAATTACTTCTGTTTTCGCAAGGCAACATTTTGCATAATGGATGCAAATACAACCTTGGAATGATGACATGAAGTGCTCATTACAAGCTAAAACTCTGGATACTTATGTTTATCATTAATGTTCATGAATTAAAAAGCTGCAGCTCTATAAACGTCAAGAAGTAGTTGCTTTAGTGAATTAGAATTTGTTCTTTTTAAATAGATGGAACTTTATTTGTATGTCCAGTTTTTCTGCAAGTGCAACTCTGTTCTTTTTTTTTTTTATGCTATGCATTTTTTAAGAACTAGAAACACCCCCAAGCACATTGAAACAGTCAAATAAAGTTAAGGAAAGATTTACTGTACAACTCTTTAACATTGGGATGACTCGGAGAAACCGGCGTGTTTATGCGGCAGCACAGAAAATGATGTGAAGTAGGAAAAGAACGAGATCAGAGAATCTCAGAGGAATTTTATGGTGAAGAGGAATGCAAAGATTTAACCTTACTGGTACAACAAGTAACAGAAATCGGTATGGTTTGTATAGAGGTGTTTAACTGTCAGAGCTAAGAAATAAATTCAGGAGCGGTATTTTGTTACAACAAGAAACATTTGTTACAACAAGATAATGCTCTTGAATTAGTTACCTCTGATATGTTTACTGATCTTTGATGGTTGTATTGTTGTATGACCAGGCAGATCAGTTATAAGTAGACAAATAAGTTGGATAGCAACGGACTGCCGTGGATTGAGGTCAGTGACGCAAGTGTTGCAGTTGTGGTCTGAACTTGGCAGAGACTTGAGGATCCAATAAAAACGTCCATGGAGGTAGGATTAAGGTTGGCAGTACTAAGATACAAAGAGACACAAAGAGCATAGCGGCTTGAAGGGTTTGGATTACAGCAACAAGGTTGGACAGTCTGGCACTCTTGGGGAGTCCTGATGTTAAATTTTAAAATTTAGCCAGAGGATATAATTGAAAACGGATGAACTCTCCACAACAGGAGCACAATGATTAACACAACCACTTGAGGATCACAACAGATGTATGTCAGACTTGTTTGCTTTTTTTCAACCAAATTTAGATGGGACATCTTCATGTTGGCATGTATAAACATCAGAAAGTAGTTGCTTTACTTAATTAAAATGTGCTCTTTTTAAGTTGATGGAACTTTATTTGAATGTCCACATGAGGATCACAACAGATGTTGAATATCATACTTTCCTCTTTTTGATTGAAACCGCTTTTTCCTGTTATAAGCAGCATAACGTTTCAAAGTTGTTGGGTATCTTTATGTATTTTTTAGCTAAATGTTACTTGGGCTTTGGGTCTTAATTTAAATTTGAAGACGTTGTGTAACGGGAATTTAAAGAGTACCTGTAATTATTCAGTTTTGTATGGATGAGCTACAATTCTAAAGATTTATTCAGTGCTCTGCTCATGGCAAACTATTTATGCTAGGAGACTAAATTCATTCTTCCAAAAAAAAATATCCGTACGTTACCAATGAGTCATTCTTGAGGTCACCAGTTTGAACATTTTCAAAATGTGTGTCCTTACCATGACAACTTTAATGTATTTTAATGGAACATTTTAGGATGCACCAATGCTTAGAAGGGATTTATTTAGTAAAAGAAAGAGCTTATTTTATTTAAAAGTTTTTTTGTAGCAGGGATGTGTCTAACAGTTGCAGCATGATAGCTCGAGAGGCCAGGACTTGGGCCATTCCTGCCAGTTGTCAAAACCATGAAGTTATTGACCAAGAAGGCCTTGCTAATTCAGGAGGAGCTTCAAAGAGCCACTGTTCTGGTTGGAGAATGTGTTGCTGGAACTGCTATCAGTGGCGCACTCCACTAGTCTGGCGTTTGTAAAAGAATTGCAGCAGGAGAGTGACAGTCTATAATGATGTTTGCCATAAACCAACTGACAGAGACCTGATTTGAGATGATGGGACAATAGAACAAACTACAAGATATTTCTAGGGGAAAAACAACTTTTAGTTGCTGCCAAAAAACTTGAAACTTCACTTTTCCAAAATATGAATGCAAAGGCTTCTCTGTCAGTTTTCATGAGTTAGCCAGAAGAAATACAGATTGTAGCATTTTGTCCTGTTTTAGCAATGGTTTGCTTAATTCCTTCTTTACGACACAAAGGTTGAATTTGGTCTCTACATTTGTTAAAATGACAATTATGCAAGTTAGATTTAGCCTTATTTTTGAAAGACCCTTTCAAGAGGCATGTATTTAGTTGCTTGCTTTGCGTCACTGCATCAAGATGAAGATGGACTACTTTGGTCACGCTTGACTTGTTTGAATCCTTGGACTGACGAAATACGACTGTTTTCCTTTTGCAGATCGGAGATTAACAAGGACAGCTCTTGTTAGTTTCATTCACAGTCTGAACTCATCAGATTTATGAATCAAGCATGACTCACGTCTGTGTCACGCCTGACACTTTGACAGCACGCTTCTGCTTTTTGGTGCAGCTCGGGGCTCGCTCATCATGTACCGAGTGCAGAATTTATGTGCCGAGAGCAGAAGGCAGAAGAAAGGTTCAAGTCTCACACTCTGTGCCGCTCTCAGTGAGATTTGTTCTGTTTCAGTCAGGTTGACGGGGTGCTTTCGCAAAGGATGATGCTCCGAGTTGAGCATTATTAATGGCTCTTTGCCCCACATTGAGCCCACTTCTTGGCCTACTCACGTCAGCAGTCAGCATTTCCTCCTGCCAAATGGGCGTCTCTAAGTTTGTAGTGGAGGCTATTTTATTCATTAATGAGTAGCACCAATATATGGCCTTTTTAATGTAATGAACCCCTTGAATTATATAACCTACTCATACAAAATCATGCAACACCACTCATTAATTAAACAGTATAAACCATTGTTCTGTTTAATTGCAGTAATTTCAGCTCAATGTGAAGATTGTTGGTGGGGAAAAAAACCCTTTAATTAAAGTATGACACTGCTTGTGTGACGAAACGAGAAGAAAACACCCATCATTTCACCAAACAATTTGTCTGTGTGTATAATTTATTTATAGGGTCAGAAGTCACAGCTTGACCAATTAAAGTGATTTCTGAAGAGAAACACTAATTATTGATGTGGGAAGGGAAGCTAATTATGGCTACCTGGGCTGCCGGGTGTGTGAATAAATGAGGCTGGAGGTGGAAGGGAAGGCATAATGAAACAAAAACTTCAGAGATGTACTTTTTTTCTATTACCTGCTAAAACACAACAAGTTGGACTTGAAAGAGAAGGTGTAGAAACTGGAAAGTCTAACTGGACTTTGTGATCTAATTCTTGAAAAAACAAAACTAAACATATTGTTTTTAGCTTTTATTTGTGGACGGGGTCAGTCATCATTTATCTTGGATTCAGAGGAAATGTGGGAATCAGAAGTTGCTGTACAATAGTCTTGTTGTACAAGACTATTATAAAGATGACATTTAAAAAAAAAAAAGTATTTTTGCGATTGGTTCAGTTTTTGCTTTTATCATCAGCATCTGTGCCTATAAGTGATTGTGTGAACCTTGTAGACCAAGTATCTTTGCTTTAAATTTCTTTAAGCAACTGCCAACATTTCAAAAATCAGCATCTTGCATTGCAGACAGATGTTTAAAGTCCAAAGAGATAAAATGTCTTCTGTCATAGAAGATTTTTCTTTTTAAATAGAATTTTATACCATAGTGGTACTGAAAGTAGCTAACATGAAGTCGCCTTCACTCTGTAACATTACCCGCACTAAAGAATACGCACACTCTTCGCCCGAAATAGTGGACTTTACTAGAAAATCACTTGGGAACCTGTTGCCTTAAACCCTTCTGGTTTTTCCATAATGATGAGACTAAACAGGCTTAGTTGTGTTAGAATATCAGTACTTGACCTGGTTGCTCGTAATATTGCAATGTGTTATTCATCTTCTCAAAGCCTAGGAATTAAAATCACTATTCTTGACATAAATTTCTGTTTTTTTTGTTTGTTTGTTGTTGTTTTTTTTTTTAAAAAAAGAGTTGAACCTCTGCCTTACAGATTACTGCCTTTCAAATAGATTTTTTTTTTATCTTTTTAGATTAACCAAAACTAGATCTGGTACAACTCTTTCTGATTAGCAGTATTTTTTTTTTCTGCCATTGTCCTTGACTCCTATGTTTACCTCGTGTCTTTGTGGGAGTGTGGTCATGAAAACTGACCTTCAGTGATGTACAGTTGCTTGGAGTTTTTCCTCAAATCTTCCTGGATGAGTCATGTTTATTGTGAAATGTGATGTCACTTTCGGAAAGATATTTTCCAGATCTGCCTTAGTTAGGTAACTAACTTGGGGGTTACTGGCACAACTGCTATTTTGGAGATAAAATGAACATCAGGGAGTCCAGAGAGGAATTAATGTATTCAGTCTGGTTTACTTAGCTATACAGCTGTAGGAGTGCTTGCAAAAAGTACAATGTTTAATTAAATTCTTCTCCAACTACAGTTTCAAGGGCTTTACACAATGCAGATAATTTCCCGTTAGCAGTACTGTCTTTGATGTCATGTTCTTTCTTTAATTTTTGACTTCATTGACTCATCTTTGTCCTTCTTGTAGTTCATGGTAGCCATTTAAAGTAAATGATAGAGAAAATAGTGGCTGAACTTCAGGGACCGTTTATTCTCTCCTGTCTGAAGGAGAGATTTATGATTTATGACTCAGGATCTTATTGCATTCATACTGCGCCTTTGCAATATTTGTAATCTATTCATCTAATTTAAATGAGTTCAAGCTTGAATCTATGTCTACTGGTAAGTGTTTTTAAAATGAGGCTCAAGAAAGGGTCTTTCTTGTATCGTGAGTTTCCCTTTGCTGTTCTGAAAGTTTTGATGCCATTGGCCTGTTGTGATACAAACTGTGTACTATATCATATTTTTTTGTATTGATTCTCTCAAAAATTTAATTGAATAAGACTAATGTTGAAAATGTATGAGAATCTGAAGACTTGTGGACTGTACAAAAAAGGATTATACAGGACTGTTTGGCTCAGTTTCTAACTGGGTTTGGAGTTTTTTTTTGTTTTTTTTTTTTAAGTAACTCTGTCTAAATTTGGCAAATCCCTAAGGATTGCTATTGGGTCAGCTCTCGATTTCAAAGCCTGGGGTAGTCGTACTACTGAAGAAAATCAATTTTCTACTAAGCGTTTCTCTACATGACCCTCCAAACTGGCTCTGCCGAGTTCTACTCCTGTACGTTTTCCACACTAACCTGCTTCCTTTAACCCACTTATGTCAGTGGCCTCTTCAAAGGGCCTTTCAAGACTGGATCAAACATTGTGCACACTGACCACTTTATTAGGTCTTCCTTGCGGTTACAGAGTTTGACCTCCTTTTTCCCTTCTGAGTACTGCCTTAAATCTTTGAGATGTAGATTTGTCAGCTTCACATCAAATCACCCTTTCCACCACTTCCCAAATCGCCTGTACTGGATTGAGCTCTGGTGACTGTGGAATCCATTGCAGTGGAATGGACTCGTAATTTTGCTTAAGAGACCAGGATAAGATGATTTGAGTTTTGTGAGAAGCTGCATTATCCTCGGAGATTATGCAGATGATCTTGAAGGAGTCGTCTTGGTCAGCAACAATAATTTGGGAGGCTGTCGTGTTGAAACCATATTCAAATGGTACTATACGGAATATTGGAAAATGTAGTATTACGTTATAAATTAAAGGTTAATTATTTCAAGATTAATCCTCAAGAAGATCAAGAGGTTTGTCTTCCACACAGTTTCCTTTGCACCCATTTGGTTGAATCATGGGTTTAGATTTTGCATGTATTTATATCACAGAATCATCTGCATAGAGCTTAACATTAATATCTGCCTAAATGTATAAGTCACAGTCTTGGTGGGATGTAACTATCAATATTTCTGAATTTTTGTGTGAAAAGGTCAGAGCTTGTTGTATTCAAACTGGCCTCTTTTGAACACTAAACACGTGCAGTTTTTAATGGGTTGAACTTGTAATTGGTCACTTGACCATGAATAAAAGCATTTAACTGTTGAAGGGTAATTTCTGATTAGCTCAGTGTTCTTCATGCAGACATGTTGATTATTCACAGTCGTGCTCAACCTTGTGTCCTCAGCAGCCTTGGCTGAACACTGAGGCTTTAGATCGTCGGGTCCTAGTAGACTATGACGGCCATGCCCGGTAGCTCCAGTGAACATGTTTGTCTTCCCGCTGGAGGTGTGTGTGTGTGTGTGTGTGTGTGCGTGTGCGCGCGCGCGTGTGTGTACTGAAGCAAGAGTGCTTTCCCTGGTGGTCACAGCCTGGGCCGCTCTGCAGGTAGCAAAAGTCTAACAGAGCGCCCATGATTCATGCAGCCGGCAGCGGTTCTCCACCTCATTTATTCACAAAAAACGCACATGGAGCTCATGCTCCATGCTGAATATCACATGATGAAATGTACGCAAGATGCTGCGTGTGCGTGTTTGTATGCATGTGTGTGTGGGGGGGTGTTTTTCCTACAGCTCCGGCTTACCTATGAATAATCATTTCCCTATGAAATGTCACCTTCCAAACTCGGTGGCCCCTGGGCTGAGCAGAGTGTAGTGCTTGGCTGTGGTTGGGGGGAATCTGGGGGTTTTTAGGCCAACGGAAAGAGCATTGAAGAGGGAGAACGCCTGGCTGTGACTCCGATACACTGGATATATACAAATGGGTCTGGCCTCTTAAGAAAATGTGTGGAAACAAGGTGATGGCAACTCTACAGCCCTTGTTAGAGCCTCTGTCCCTCCACTCATGCATTTGAGAGGGGCATTGTTGCCATGGAAATATCTTTTAAAAATCCAAAGTCCTTTCATGGTGTTGGACTATTGTTGCACAGTGAATGCCCTTTAATACCTGCTCCCATTAAAGAAACAATACATCCGATCGACTGAACAACCCATTAAAAGTTTAAACTTCTAGGGAGTTTAAAGCGCTGCAGTACTGGAAAAATGCATTTAAAAAAAAGCATACTCATTCTAGTGACTTTACCCCATTTATTTTAATGTCCAAACTGAAAAGTCTGTGGTGATTAAAATCGGATCAATTTCATCACCAATCTATAGGATGAATTTTATCTGAAGTATGAATAACACCGTTACATGTAGCTTCAGTCAGCACTGATGGAAAAAACCCAGCAAATCTCCCAAATTATTTAGGCTTACTTTGAATTAAAATAATAAACGTAGAACAGATGATAGTAAATCATGTTCAGAAAACAGACCTGAGTCCACAGGGAACCTGTGCCAGTACTCTACTAAATCACATTTGATCCGAGTTAGTTTCTGCTTGCAGCCAAAAAGAAAATAAACTTAAGTAAGCTGAAAAAAAAACAAAACGTACAAAAACAAACAATAGAGAGAAGAACTGGAAGCTACCCACTTCTTGTTGATTGAGAGTTCGAATGGAACCGACCTCTTTTCAATTAGAAGTGAGCTCGTTAAAACCTAAATATGTTAAACCCTCCAATATCAAAAGGAAGACAACTTTGTCTAAGAGTTTTGACATAATGGTCATTTCAATTGTTAAAAATTTGTGGAGGAAATCTGCAATCCTTAACTTCGCCCTATACTGCCTTTGCGGTTTGAACAGTCTCGATTTCACAGGAACACAGAACAGAAATGTAACATTATATGTTATATTCTGAGGTGGTGGAAAAATGTACATTAACTTGGTGACATTGTATTAGATCTATGTATCATCTGCATAACCATGGTAACTTTTCTAGTTAAAGTCTGAGCTAATGGGAAAATGCAGACATTGAATAGGAGTGTCCCCAAGGTAGAAACCTGGAGATCTCGGCATGTGATTTTTGTTAACTCTGATGAAAGGTTACCTGGTGAAACACAGAAGTCTCTGTCCTTTAAGTAAAACTGTCATGTGCTGAACCAAAAACTCAGACCCAGGTCTCTAGTCACCCAAGCAATCGACCAAGGTCAACGGTGTCATATGATGCCCTGAGGTCCAGTCCAATTTGGTTCGGATGTCATTGAACACGTTGACGAGGGAAGTCTCCATACGGCGGCGAGCACAGAAACCAGACTGACAAACGTCAAAAGCGATTGAAGTCATTTCACTGATAAACCCAGCTGTTTGAATAATCTTACTGATGAATGGAAGATTTGGAGACATCTTGTCCAGATTATTCTTTTTCAACAGTGGTTTGATTTCCTGCTGTTTGTCATACCTGTGGCGAAACGCCTGATAAGAGGGATGAGTTTATTATTTAAATCAAATCAGATGCTATGACAGGCAAAGCTTTCTTAAAGACAACCATGTCTTCAAGAAAGTTTTGTCATCTCTGGCGGGTAAGATTAAGCAACAATTGTTCATGAAGTTAAACAAGATCTCAACAGTATATGCTAAAATCCAGATCATCCCCAGGCTGGTTTCGCCCAGTTGGAAGTTTAATAACTTAAGCCTCCAATAGAGAGTTGAAGTCAGAAAAGAGGTTTTAAAATCAATCAAACACAGTTTGTATCCTCAGTCTAATGAACTCTTTCAATGGAGATTATGTAAAGATATTCAACAAGTCAGGCATTAGACACATCTTTTGCCTCTGGGTGATGCTGTTCAATGCTAGCAGACTTAAAAGTCATGTTGCTATTGCAGGATTTCACCCTGATTCATTTCTGGGATTCCTATGTTGGTTATGCAAAAAGTGTTTACTCCGGGCATTGTCTCTTGGACAGGATTGTTTTTCCAAGTTGCTTCATTAGTGCGGGAATGATGGGACCGGTTTATCGGGCAGTGTGCTTGTTCTGATAAGTGTTCAGTGAAGGTATGGATGCAGGCAACAATTCAAACATTTTTCATTTAGTTCCACTTTTTCCACTGGGACATCTGCTCTCTAATTCTCCCACTGAAATAAGCCAAGTGTAGGACAGCAAATTTACATCGTGTTCCATTTCACTTTTTTAGTTTCCAGTTATTCTATCCAGCACTGGAAGATTCATTTGGTCCAAGCTCCAGCAGAGCTGATTTGAATAAGTTAACTGCCAAATGACTCTAGGTACAATTCCTCCATGACAGTAAGTCTCATACACAAGATTTGTTCGTCACTGGGTGTGAAATAAAACTCAGTCATGTGCAGACGTTTTGTTTATGTCCATACTTAAAACAAAAAGAGTTGCATTTGAATTTCTCATTAACAAATGTGTTTTTCAATGACGAAAACCGTAGGGCCCCCATAACAGCTACTATTATGGCCTATAGGGTTTATTACTCCCATTATGTTGTCAAAAGTGCTCACTGTCAGGTATTCTTGCAAGTCTGTAAAATAAAGAATTTGATTAAAATACTCTACAAATATATAAAAGTATAACGCAAAGATGTATGGGGGGGGCATTCTCATTGTCTAAAACTTGAATTTGTCCGTCTGTTCATCAATCAAATTCCATATTTAAAGCTTGAACTTTCTACCATAAATAGGTGGGAAACTTTTACATTTTATTAAGTGCCTTAAAAACAACTGTAGAATCTTGGAATTTGAATCTGGATGTATTGACAATAGTAGAGCTGCTCATGGGCACACTCTAACACTACTGAACTGAACACCAACAATTGGAACATGAGCATATATTTGTCATGGCAAATGCAACTGGCACACTTTCAGGATTCACCAAATTGTTCTTCCCCGCTATTTCCTACACAGATTAGGTGGGAGGCCCTTAAAAGAACTGGGATAATCTCAAACACACTACAGCTTCGTTTACATGAGGCCACTGTGTGGAAACTGATGAAATTGTTGGATGTTGATTGTGGAGAAGTTCCACGTTTAGGATGGCACTGTGTACGGTCCGCTGTAGTTCTCATGCCAGGGCACTTTATGCCGTTGCATATAGTGGATCCGTTCAGTATCTGGATTAATCACAAAGTTTGTCATCTCTGGTGAACCATTACAAGTTCTCATGTAATGATACACATCGCATACATACTCTCAATTAGAAGATGTGCTAGACTCCAGAAAAGTTCCACACCGAGAAGAGATTTAAAAATTTGAAAGAAAATATTTATAATGGCCTCATTTTTTATATACCCAACAGCTGGCGTTTTGGCAGGAGGTGTAGAGACCCTGTCAATGTTTTTCAGACTTTCAAAGAAAACATTTGTACGGATGACATACCCACATACTGAAGGCATTCACCAAGATACTAATAGTAGCTTTATAAGATGTCCAATAGTGATTTTGCACAAATCCTCTTTTGTATTAGTTTTTGTAGATCCTGCTGTGTGAGCCGTAATGAGGACCGCTCCGAATAAATGCTTGTGGTAAGTTTTAATTATCAGCAACTAAACACCCAAGTCTGTCTAAAGTTTTGCTTCATCTAACCCGTTTTGCTACGTTCCACTTTGGATGTTGGTCCTTTACACTAGAGCAACAATACAGGAGCTATTAATGAAGATCGGAAAGGAATCTCATCAATTTCAAACCAATTACCTGGCAGAACTGAGATCTCTGATGGCTTCTTCATCTCCCTTTTGATAAGCTTCATACCAAATAGTAATATTTCACATGAGATCTGTTTGGTTGCTTTTGTTCATCCATACAAATTGACTAGAAATGGAAGTTCTTCACATCCTTAATGGATATTTAATGACTTCCTTCTCTTATGTGGTGCTTGTTTTGCATGTAGGATGTTGTCGCTGTTATTACCGCTCTGAGTCTTTCATTTCAAAAGCGAAAGACTGCCAATTGTTGGCAGGATTTGTATGCATAACAAATAAATGATGTATAATATGTATGATAGGATAAATTGGCATGACTAGGAGAGCGGAGGGAGTGTTGGAGAGTGAAAAAGGGATTTGGGATCAGCAAAATGGTTATAAGCGCATTAAAGTGGGATTATTGTCGATACATTGAGCAACTGTCTTGCCTATTTTTCTCTCCCCTGTCACACTAACAATACGGGCTGTCTCTTATCAGGAGATGAGAGTGTGATGTATTCAGAGCACTCTCAAGCTGGCTGTTTCTTGTGTTGCTTCAAATCAAAGGAAGACACGCCAGACAGGCATCACGAGTCTTTACAAGAGTGCTGTGAAAATGGCACAGGCAAAAAAGCCTGTTTCTGGCCACAGATGGGGAATAGCTGGACCCAAATGTATAAGAAGGTCGCATGTAAATAATTTAGTAACTTTTCCAACATATTTAGAAATACGTTCTCATTTTCTGAGAAAATCTCATCACCTTCGGCAAGTATCACTTGAGATTTTCTTATTCTACCAGTCATGTCTTTCACAAACGCTCATTTCAAATGGCAGACTTGATTAACTGAAATGCAGACTCAGTGAAAAACTCACCATTGTGCCAAATATATATGTAAATATTTTTTGCTCTAACAAATCAAACTGTAGCAGGCATTCCTCATCTCCCCATTTATGATCCAAATAATTAGATTTAGGATAGCAAATTTGATTTAGGATGTGGGTTTCTGGTTGCTAGCATTTTTTAAAGTTGTGCTGTATTGACTTTCCTACCCTAAGGTACCTTTAACATTGGGTTTTCTACAGATATATTGCCTATATGTTTGGACTTATGTTTGTATTAATTCTCAGCCCAATAACGTAGAAGCAAACAGTGACCGAGACTCTGAGTTGTCTTCCTCCACAGCAGCCTTGTACAAAATTGATAGATGGGTAAAATTTTTTTATATCCTTTTATTTGGAGTTATTGTT
Source organism: Poeciliopsis retropinna (assembly GCA_010277075.1). Taxonomy (NCBI): domain Eukaryota; kingdom Metazoa; phylum Chordata; class Actinopteri; order Cyprinodontiformes; family Poeciliidae; genus Poeciliopsis; species Poeciliopsis retropinna. Next base: position 11,914,142 of record VMRM01000023.1, on the reverse strand, counting down.
TTTAAAAACAAGAAAGCAATCAGCAGTACAGAGAAAACGCGTGAATACATAGCCAAGAACAAAATGGTTTTCTACTAGTTTTTTGTTTGAAAAGGAGTAGGAAGAAATGAAAACTTGTATAGTTCCTACCCCTTACCTCAACTTAATGAAATGTATTACTTACTTACTTGATTTTGCCACAAATCCAGCAAACTGATTTTGTTCTTTCACCTAGACATCCAGCCATCGTCGTCATAGTGATGCTATCCATTTCTTTCTTCTTCAGCGTCTGAACAACTTTCAGATACTGCATGTTGTCCGTGTCATGTCAGTCACTCTGTATCTTTAAGAGTAGTCGCGGCATCGTCCACTACTTCATCAGATGAGCGGCTAGTCCTTGTCAAGTTCGCAATAACCCCAACGAGAAATGTTGGGAGCTTTCAATATTGTGAGCTCCTGTACGATGAGATGTTGTTACACGTCTCCAAAATAATGAAATGACTACCTTGCATTGTATCAATTAATAGATATTGACATGATTTACTTCAGTCAAGTCTGTTCAATGACTTAACTTAGAGATGTTTTGTGCTTGAACTCAATAAATCATGGAATTTTAAACCTGAGATTCTCCACAACACAGAAGTAGGACTTCTAATTGTCAATCCTAACTCATCGCATCCCACTGCCTGGATGTATCTTCACATTCAAACTTGGAGTCCTTTACATTTATGCCTATTTCCTTGGTTAGAAAAGGAGTTTCGAACAAATTAGAGATCCAGAAAGATTTAGTGTTTATAACAGGCCTTAAGATAAGGCCAAATTAACTTCTACACAAGCGTTTTGCATTCACAGATGGTCTGTTGATTTTAATCCATATTCTAATTTGTTCTTTTATACTAACTCATTTAAGCCGTTTTAGTGTGCTAAGTTGTATTTGCTACTTCTTGTGTTTTTTCTTACCTGCAGAGAGACGGCACAAACTAAATAAGAAGTAACCCCACTGCAATTACATTTAATTTTCTCTCTGTCTCTGCCAAGATAAACAATGTAAGTGACTGACTGGCTCCTCTCTGTGCTTTCCATCAGAGGAAGAGGGAATTGCTTGTCTAATTCTAATTGTCCCACATTGGCTCTTTTGTTGGTTCAGATCTTGTACAGGAAACTCTCCGTTTAGGACGAGTCACTGCTAGGTTTCTCTAAATAAATGCGTTTCATCCTCATGAATTTAAAGTACTTCTTTGTTCATGAATGGAGTGATGCATACAAAGCATGTTTGGAAGTTGCCCAAAGCATGTGTCGCTGTGCTTCACTGCGCACTTCCCCAATTATGTGACGCTATTTTGGGGAATTTTTTTCCACTATTCATATTTAATGTTGTAATCTGAAACTTTCTTTGACTTGAACCTTACTTTGGTGTTGCATATTTTGTGTAATTTATATATTTTCATCGCTTTATAGTAATACATTATGCCCTTCATCTGAACCTTTAGACTTAACTCAAGTTACTTGCTACTAGTGTTTATACAGAATATTGATTGATTTTATTATTTATTGACTAATAAAGAGTAATTATCTCAAGGTTAGCTGCAAGGTCACCTTACATTTAGGTAGGGCTAAACAATAAATCAATAGATAAATCAAAAGATTAAATATTCTGATAGAATATATAGAATATTCAATGATCCGATCCAGAGACACACGGCATTCTGGGAAATCTAGGCAGCTGAAAGGCTTTAGCTGCTCATGACAACTCGGTAAGGTTGGTGGCATGAACTAACTCATTTTGTTGGTTACCTAGCAACAACCTGTTGAGTAACTTGCACAGCAGCAGTTTCATGTTTTGCCACTGTGCCTCATAACGGCTTAAAAATAATTAAAAAAAAACCCCGGCATGGAGTGAAAACCTTCTAAAACGGTAAAGGTCACGCCATCAGTTTGACAATATTTAAGATATTTAAAACAAAATGCTCATCAATAATTATTGATATTGACATTAATTTCGACTGATATGCTATGCTTATGTTGTGATACGTTTTTCAGCCATATCGTCCAACCCCACATTTGGGTAACAATTAAAGCAACATTGCACAAAAAACAACAAAATCTAAGTAACCATTACTACAACATAAAGTACACATTAAAATTCATAAAGTTGTTGTGCAAAAAAAGAAAAGTCCAAACATTTGGGCTTTAAGACATGTTTTCTGAGATGATGTTGTACCAAAGTCTTGAAGGATGGCATTACATGGTCGAGGAAAAAAATTCCTGTCATCGTGGACAAGTGAGTTAAAGGAGTGGATTGAGAGGTGGACCTTAGCCTCGGGGAGGGTGCATAAAGTTAAGTTTGAGTGGGCTATCAGGTGGTGCGGTTGAATGTTAAAACTAGAAATTTAAAGCCAATATGGTAAACGTCTGGATATCAATAAAATTTCTAAAGCAAAAATTTGATATGATGCATAGATGGGGATTCGAGAGGTGAGGTGAGCAAATTTATTTTATTTTTTTAAACTTAAAACCTTTATTTGAAGCCAAAAGTTGAAGCAGGAATATGTTAGGCATGCCATGAAAAGAAGTGTTGCAGTAATCAAGACCAAATTTGACAAGCGCATTCTGAGCAGTGGTGCTGTGGGGGTGAGTGAAACCCAGAGGCGGTTTGTGTCCAGAGGGACGAAGTAAGCAGACTCGGTAATGTTGTTTATCTAGGCAGAGAAAAAGAACAAACCCTCTACTTTAAAGCAGGTATGGACAGTAGAGTTGTTGATTTATGAAGAAAAACTGCCAGATTTGGAGAGTGGCATCAAAGAAATTCTTTGGCATTTCTTTGATGCCAAAGAAAGAAAGTTTGTTCTGTTTACATTGAATTTGCAAAATTATGTGCAAAACCAAACATAAATGTTCTGTAAACAATTATAGAGGGGAAACCTAAAAAGTTTGGTATTGGGCTTAGAAGAAGAGTAGAACAAGATGTTTTCTGAAAATCTCACCCAGAGGAAAAATGTAGATTATGAAAAGGATGGGCTCCAGGGCAGAGCCTTGTGGTACACCCCTGCTCACCGAGAAGGACATTTGCTTGCTTTTTATCCAAATGTAGTGAAACCAGACTGAAACTTTTTATGCAGATTAGTCAGAGAACTGTGAACTTGTAAAGCTACTTAATGCAAAATTTTACACAGAAATGGGATGTTTGGAAATTTTTTTATTTAAGTTACTGGTATCTGAACCGGGTTGCAAAATGTCAAGGCCAGCTTACAGAGTTGTTTCTGTCTTCATCATTGGAAACTAGCAAATAACCCTAACAAATGTAGGAGCAGCATCATATCTTTTACATTTAGATTTGATACAAGTGGAAAGCTTTGAGTTCAACAGTTCAGTTTTTCTGCTTTTTATGGAAATAATCACTTGGCCACATTGCAGTTGGATGCCAACGTCATTAATCGGACCATCACTTCAGTTTGTTATTCACCCTTAGGTTTTTTACTTGAACGTAACCGGCACAATACGAGAAAAGGAAAAAGTACATAAAAATGATCTATTAACATTAATAGCCCACGACAATGGACTATTAACTGTCTCAGATAGCCCATTGTCAGACCAAAGCCTCTGTGGATCTATAGCTCTTACTTCAGTAAAATATTTGACAACTCGCTGGCAGCCTTCAGTTGTTGTTCTGCTTCTTTTTATTTTTTAAGATGAAGTAAATGTTTTTCAAACCTTGAGAGCAACATTACCTTTTTTGACCATTTATGTAATTGCCAAAGGACTACCAAACAAAACTTGCATCTAAAATTCTGTTGACAATTGAGATGTTTTGTTATGCAGAAATAGAAAATGGTGTTTTAATCAGAAACATTTGATTAAAACAGTAGCTTCTGAAAATCTCGCCCAAAGGGAAAATGTTGATGATGAAAAGGATGGGCCCCAGGGCAGAGCCTTGTGGTACACCCCTGCTCACCGAGAAGGACATTTGGTGGCTTTTTGTCCAAATGTAGTGATTGCACCAAAAGGATTTGTAACTGATTTGTGCTTTTTTTTTTTTTTTTTTTTTAAGTCAATTTTTTGTGAATTCAAAAAATCGACTTAAAAAGGCTTCCTGCATTCTGCTGAAAGTCTTGCTCTCTCTCGCTGTCACTACCTGAATAATCAGTAGACATGTTTTGATGAATACTAAAAGAAAATTTCATTTTAAGTTGCTTCTTATGCCTTTTGTGCTCCCCCTGATAGGTTATTTTTAAAGATTTGATGAGAAATCGGTGGGAGATCACATAAGACAATTATAGGAATTGAAATAATACTCTCTTTTGCCAAAATTGTTTGAAATACCTCAAAATAAAATTTGTTTTTTGTCAAATTTAGCAGAACGTGGAAGAAGCAGAGCTGGCGCAAAACCATGCAGAATAAAACCTTAAATTAAACCTGCGTCCCCAAGCTGTAATTCTTCTAAAATCAAAATTGACACATTTTGTTCAGTGACGACATTGGACGCAGCTTAAGATTAGCTGTAAACTGCTGCTGTGTTGCTGTCTCCATAAATAAGGCCTCGCCCCACTGGCTCTGGGATATCGGCGAGCTGGAAATGTTTTATTCATGCCAAGAAAGTACGTGCTCCGTTTATGCAATCCGTGAGCTATAAAAATAGCTACGGTGGTTTGGAAACGATTTCTGTTTAGCTTTGGTCTGCACCGCTATGGAAATTAGCCGCATGCTAATTGCTTTAAGATTACCACAGCTGTCATTCACAGGTTACTTGAAATAACAGAGCGCCTCTGAATCTGATCATATGCTCCCTAATTTATGTTATAGTGCGACATAAAACATCTTGCATGCGTCTGTGTAAAATTTTAGTTGTGGAGCTGTGTTAGTAGAATCAACTAGCATTTCATAGAGAAGTAATCGGTATTTTCAAATGGAGTGAAAAAAAATGTTTTTATCCGTTTGCTGGACTAACTTGCCTTCAATTGGGTGAGAAAAGCCAAGAACTCCCAACAAAATATTTATACAGCATGTTTATGGATTACTGCATGATAAATTAAGTGCACGACCCTCAGCCAAATAAAGAGTCGCATTCCAGAGTGTAAACAGCCTTAATGGTGAACAAGCTGTCGGGTTGGGGGACTCGCGCAAACGTCTGTCAGATGTGCAGATGATGTGACGACGACGGCGCGTGTTTATAGGGAAAAGACTGAAAGCCGTGTGGGTTGGATACTGGACTTCCTAGATTTGTTTTTGCAGACTGTCCAAACTTCACTTTCATTAAGCTGATGATATATTCCAGTTGGTTTTCTGCTTATTGGTCTCGCTGGGCCAGTTCCCAATGCGTTTCCACCAGATTACCCTTGTTTTAGAAAAACAGCGCCCCAGTCGATTTCGTCTTTAGGCGGTTTTAAAGTCTTATCTTGAAGGCGCTGGCCATGTCTCTTCTTAGATTAGATGCAAAGACTTTAAAGGCAATAGATGTACAACCAGTGTTTAGCAAAACAGTATCTAAGACTTCTGCTTAATCTTTTGTTCTTTGTTGCAGTGGACATTTCCCAAACATTTGCTTTTTACTGATTTAAACAAATCATAAGATACATCTAAATTGTTGAAATCCACCACAGACTTTATGGTATTAGAGTTTTATATGGAAGACCAGCACAGTGTAAAAGATGGGACAAAACACATTTTTATATATTACTCTAATACTCCAAAATAAAATCCAGAGCAGCTGGTTGCCATCTTGGTGTAAACTGAATAAATTAACCCACGCAAGTCCAGGGATGAGCTTGAGAGTTTTAAAGCCAGTCAGGTTATAAAACGATTATGAAAACAGTAGATTTATAAAATCTTGCAGTGATTACAAATTGTTTGGCTTTATGAAACCAATTTTTTAAATAAAAATACTAACTGGAAGTTCTTTTGTTTGTGATGTTATTAAAATCTCCGTTTGTCGGATTGGGGTCTCCTATCAATTATTATAATATACAATATTTTCTCTTTTCAAGGCTTTAATTTTATATCACTCAATTACTCAGACTCAAAAACATTTTTACAATATTCTTGTTTCACACAGGAATTTCACCTTCATTTCCAATCTAAATTATCTTGATCTTTTGCTTTAAACATCCACTCTGTCAACTATTTGTGTTCATAAGATGGCGATCGCACGACTCGAATTGACATTAGAAGTTTCAAGATGGAAGAAATCTCTTTTGGTCTTTGCTTTTAGCTCCAGCCTCAGTAAATCTTTGGATCCAAGAGCACTAGCTAACTGCTTTTAACCTTCCAACTGAACTTTTCTTAAAGTTCTGAACTATCCCTTCATATACCCAGAATGGTTCACCGTCTGGCCAGCTAAATCAATAAAAACACATTCCTCCATATACTCGTGCGCCAGTGCTTTATTTTAGCCAGTACAGCAGCTGTGGGGGCTGAATTTGAAGCTTTTGTTATCACACCAAATGCAAGCGGGGACTTGCCTGGTGGGCGCATGTTGAGTGGACAGAGCTTGTTAACTTTCTCTCTCAGGGTGTTGTTTTTAATTCTTCACCTACCTCCTTTTGTCTTGTGGTGTGTGTGCAGGCGTGTGTGTGCGCAGTTCTTAAAGGCTATGGGAACCTCCGGGTAGAGGCTGGCTGACCGTGTGCTCCAGGGTCATTATTTTGCAATTACTCCAACTCGCCCATCTCAAGGACCTTCACTCTACCTATAAGCAGCTGAAGTTTGGAAGAACATTTATATTCTCCTCTTCCATCCCCGAGAGCTTAAACGATGTGGGGACCTTATTAAATCTGTTAGCTTTTGCAAATTTCACCTTTTCCATAGTTTCTCTGAAATCCATTTTAACCACATTAACCCAAAACATACGTAACGATGGTATGAATAAAAACAAAATTGAGCAAATCAATAGCTAGAGGTCAACATTTACTGTTATTCTGTATCGCAAATGAAACATTTAACAAGATGTTAAAATGTGTTTTCCCCCTTATTTTAAGAACTCAAAACTAAGAATCAAATTTTTTAGATAAAAAAAAAACAAAAACCTTCTTAAAATGCTTTTGAGTTGAACTTGACACCAAAATACTTACCACATAAAAAAATACAAATAAATAAAAGCTTCTACAAGCTGTTGCAATTGGCATTAAATCAATTAATTGGATGATATATTAAAATATGCTCAATTTCCGTTTGAATGATTAGTTTCACTTTTCTCTTCCTACTAAAAAGTCTTCAGTCTCATTGAGACCAAAACACCAGAGACTTTATAATTGACTTTATTTACAGAGACTTTATAATTGGTTGTTTCTTTATTTTGGATATTTAACATATCTTCCACTTCCAGCATTAAATGTTCATCAGAATTTATAAGATTTTTGATCTTTGAGAATGTATTCTTGCATCATTTTGCCATTTCCATTATGGTACTTGAAAATGGTCTAAAAAAAAAAAAGACATTATCCCAATAACTTCAGGGACAATTTACTGTCCAGCAAATTTACCATGACAGATGTATTTGCCCACACTTTAATAATTTTCAGTACCTTATTTTCGTAGGATTCCAGGACCATTTCTTTTGTATCCGTGCAATTGTCGGCTTGTGGTCTAAGTGCATTTACATAACTCCAAGTGCTCTAATTCAACACATGAATAATGTGAAGCCTCCTCCCCACTGTGGTTTTCTTCTATTGATTCTTCTATGTACAAAAATCAGGGTTCTTTGGGGAATATTGTTCATGGTCTTGGTTCTGCAAATTTTGTCCTTTTCATCCTAATTATGTTGGTTTTTACTAATGGGTGACATTAGTAACTTATTCAGCATGTTGAGCTAATGTGTATCTTTTTGTTTCACAGAATGTCAATTTGACATCATAATCATCCTTACAATAATTCACACTCTGATATCAACGGGAGCCATACCTTATTACACACACTAATCTGTGTGTGTGTGCTCATTGATGTCAGAGCAATACTTTTCCTCCACTGGACTAATAGCTCATCAATTAGTAGCAGGATACGAGACTTGACAGGATGTCAGCCCATTTGCACATTGACACACACCTGCTAATGTTAAGCTACCATGAAACGGTGCATGTGCGTGCGTTTGTGTGTGTGTGTGTTTTTCTTAGCATTTCTTACTTTCTGAGATCCATTTTTCTAACAACTAATGTTTTATGAGGACAGATTTTACCTTATGGGGCCCAAAGTCAGGTCTTGTTAGAAGAAGTACTGTTTTTGGGTTAGAGGTTTAGGTTTCAGACCAATAGCTTAACAGCTACAACTGTTGCACTCTGGCATATTGGCCACACAGTAATGGTGTTGGATGATCCATGATGACCACTTTTGGTGTTTTGTCCACCCAAAGAGCTTCTCTGAACCATTCAAGCACCCGGCTACAGAAGAAGATCATCAATTCTCCTTGTCTGTCTTGTCTTTGGTCATAATGATGTTCTAACCCAGCTTTAAAGGTTTGACATCATTTTAGCTTTCACCAACTGCCTTTTGTGATGAATGAGTGTCCAAACATATGTTTCAAAATGACATTCTTTTTGCGTTCCAATGCAAAAGTGGGGCTCCTGTTACACATGGCGACAGTAAAAGCCGTTCTGTTTCGTTTTGTCCCACCGCTGATTATTTTAAATGTCAGTGTGGGTAGAAAAGGCCATTGAACGATCGGCATCAGTGGGAAAAGTGCTCATCTGTGAGGAGGATGACAGAGGAAGCAGTAATTGCTGGAAACAAAGCTTCGGTTTACATTTATTTAGATGCAAATGAATGTATTAAAAGGAAAATGATAGCAGTTGGCTCATTACGGCGTTCCGGTCTTAACGCCGGTGAGCGTCGGTAGGTGAGCGGTTATTTCAACAGCTGTGTGCATAAAGAGTGTTTATGATTACAGTGCCTGCGACGTTCTTTAATAACAGTCATGCTGACCTGTCTGCTTGATGAAAGTGGGGACATTCGAACCACAGAAACTGACTTTAGTCAGATGCATTCGGCAGCAGCAGTTGCAAGGAGCAATCTGAGAGTGGATGACTGCTGGAAAAAATGACCAAAATTACTGCTGAATTTTCTCGGGCTTGAATAGAACGCTACCCTGCAGGCACTTTCAAACTTGTAAATTATCAGACTCCACAGAAGTCAAGTTTTCAGATGTCTGCAAATGATTCTTGGGAAAAACTCTACAGGGAGGTCTGGATGGTTTGGTAACAGGAAGGTTTTGGCACCTTTGTGTGTGTGTTGCATTCCGAAATGTGCAACATGGAAAACTACAGCACTGCAAAAAAGTATTTGTACCTTTATGTAAGAAATGACGTAAAATAATAACTTAATTTCTTTCTTTTAACTCTGCTTTTCTACAACTCTTTTGTTTTAGGTGATATATTGTTGCAGTTTACAACTTTGACTTCCAATCCACCCGAATTTATACACATTCTAATATATACATATACTTCCCTTGAAAACTTAAATAAATGTCTTTTCAATTCAAATTGAAAATTCAAAAATACTTTATTGATCCCAAAGGGAAATTAAATATTAAATAGAACAATTTTCAGAGAAGCTGTATAGTCTTAGTAGCCATGTTTTGGGAGGTTTGCCCCCTTCTATTTGGAGATACGGGTATAACGCCTTTAGATATACTTAATTTTTTTTGTTTTGTACATATAGTTGAAGCTAAATGCTAGCAAGCGTTAGCCTTTTTTAATTTGTTTTTAGGATGTTTGTCTGGTTGAAGCAACCAACTGTGACAGTGTGGATAAAAACCACTACATAAGGAAAGAATTATGTGCTTCTTCTGTTGCTGTGCAAAAACATCCATAACAAATAACTATCTTTTTCAACAGATATCTGTTTCTTTAACAAATTAAAAATATTTGGGACTTAATATCAGAGCAATAAAGGGAGATAAAATTTAGGTAATTTAAAAAAAGTTCACATTTTATCTACTTTTTTTTTTTTTTTTAAGAAAAAAAAAAAAAGAACGTGTAGATGCATAATTTGGCCCACCTCATGTTATTGTGAACAACTTCCAAAGAAGATATAGCATATAATAAATATAGAGTGGAACCACAACCTTTATCTCAAAGAATATTTAATACAAGCTGCATTTTTATTGCCTGCTTTCCTTTCAAGCTGCTCTGAATGCTATGGCCTTCTGATGTTATGGTGCCTGTCGAAGGGAAACAGCCGTTTGAAAAGCAGATTATAGACATCATGAATAATTTAAAACCGGGTCATAAACTTGCCACTTTTACTCAATTCAATAGAGTCACAAAACCTTAAAAGATTTTCTAAGCTACGCGTTTGTGTTTTTGCTTTTTTGTTTTTCTGGCTTACTTGCATATTTTAGGTGATAAAAGGACTTCTCGTATCAGACCAAGAGATGTGTTTATGACCCCATAGCAACCCCATTTGCAGAAAAAGAACATAGGCGTCGCACAGCGGCGCATTGCTTCTGGAAGTAAGAACGGATCGCATTTTGAAGTTTTTGATTAGTAGAAGTTGACAGTGTTATCACAAAATTACGACTTATGACTTCTTTATCATACATTGCTTTCATCTGGATTTATCACATCTGGCTTCTCCTGGTGCAGAATTTTGATGCATGGATCACGTCAATGACAAAAGGTCTGAAATGTAGGGCTGGATCAGACGCAGCATCACTGATACCCGATTAAATGTATTTTTTTTTATAGTATTGGAACTGATACAGGTGCATCTTTAATAAATCTAGCATGACCGTTCACACTGCAGAACTAGATTACCATATATGGAAGTGGCACAAATCCGGTTTTTGGGGCGTGTGAAAAGTTCTGACTCGGTGTGTTGAGACGGTCATGAAAGTCTGATTTAAGATCATAGCCTTATCATCACCTTAGCTGCTTCAGATGTTCTTTTCTGACCTCCCACAATGACCTGTTGATCCACATTACTTTCTCACACAACTTGAATTCAATTTTTTTTTTTCCCCCCCCCAGAGGAAATAATTTCAGCTTATGTCTATCCTCTGGTGTCAACCTTTATTCTAGATCTCTGTGACAAACTGCAGCTCTTCATGCTCATGTGGTCTGCTGTATGCAGTCATCCATGTGGGAATAATGGGACCCTGGAGGGTTTCTAAACCCTTTTTTTTCTTTTTTTAAATTTAAATCCCCAAGAGGCAGTAATTCTGTTTTCCTTGCAGACGTGAGTTTTTTCCTGTTTTTGTCTGAGCATCAGTTAGATTTAGCTCCGATTCAGACGTCTTAATCAAACAGACCGAGCACAGCCAGTAATCTGAGGCAGAGATGGCAGAAGAGCACCAGTAGATAGCAAAAGAGATAGTGAGTGTGTTCGTACAGGTTTCCATGTGTGTAAATATGTGACAGGATGTTGGTGAGTCTTTGATGAAAACACGACAGTTTCTGCACTGCTACACGTTCCCCATCCTTTTTTTTTTTTTTTAACTCATCACTTTCTCAACTGCATTCAAGTGTGTGACAAGTCCTCAGGGACCGTTCTCTCTGGCTTTCACACAGAATAAATCACGTAAACATCAGACTTTTTTTTATTGCAGAGCCCTGCTGCACTGTATTCAACTCGACAAGAGTTTGTGAAAAAGGACAGCGTGATAAATCATGCGATATTTATGCCGTACAATTCAGCATATATATAAATATATATATATTTATACGTATCTGTTCAGCTGTGATTCAGTCCCAGCATGCAGTCACCGGTGCAGTCTACCTCACAAAAGTTTTTCAAATCAGTCGTATTGTGAGAACATTTTCTGTCCTCTTCAGGTGAGCTCACTGCCTGTCAGATTTGGTGCTGAACTCTGACTAGAACAAGCTAAAACTTTAATGCAATTCAAGGATTCCTCAAACAGTCCAGGAGGTGAAATAAAGATCAAATCCAATTTTCCCTAATACCCTGCTCCTCCACTTTTTAATAAATCCAGTTTATGTTTTATTATCTGTAATTCAAAATCATTTTTTTCTGGTTAAACTTGATTCAAATAATGTAAAAGCTAATAAAAAAAGAGCATTTCAGGCCTGGACTATAATATTCCAAACTATGAACAAATTCTTTAAATTCACTTTGATTAATGAAACCTCTACACAGTGTCGTCTCTTCTTGTGAGTTAAATCTTTTAGCTAATGTTTCAAATTGTGTTTATGTGGCGCTAGAGATCCTGAAACTATCAAGGCTCCAGCGTATACGCCAACGTTCCCAAATGTGATGTTCTTTTTTTGAATTATGGGCATTAGACATATGGCCAATGTAAAAAAAAAAAAAAAAAAAAGATTTTTTTTTTTTTTTAAATTAATGCCAGCATATATATATATATATATATATGCTGGCATTAATTTCAACTCATTCCATTGGTATTTTACCCGGATGGTCCTCTGTTAAATAATCCCAGGCCCTTTGATCTCTCCAGCTACTTTCCAATTTTAAAATTCACCTGCTGACTACTGCATTAGTCCCTGTGGGGCTTTTGAATTTGTACTTTGTTTTCTTGTAGCTAGCTAGCTAAAAATTGGCTTCCCACATTTTGTCCCCCAGATAAAACTGTATCTTTAGCTAAATAACCCACAGAACAAGCATCATGCTCATTAATTTGATATCAGTTCTGAGCCTTAAATTCTGACTTTAACTTTGTCCAGGCATGATGACACAACATTCGACTTTTGTGACTTTTTAACAAGGATTTGATTCATAAGTTGTGCTTGGTGCGGTGTACTCCCACACTGTGCTTATCAGTTGGAAGAGTATCTGTAAATGGATGAACAGATAAACACAAAGGCAGGAATTTTGAGTGATAAACAGAGTGGAATTGCTGCTGCTGGAGGCGTGTTAATGGAGAGCCAGGACCTGCTGATGAGATTGTATCATGGGCTGTCACCAAAGGCCACTGTAGGTTAATGACATTCTTGGTGAGGGTATGCGAGCTAATCTATGATGTGACGCACATACAGAACACACACACACGCACATTTTCAGATGAACACACTCTTACTCATACTTGCCCACTCGCATAGCAGCACATTGCATGAAGTGACAATTAACACATAAACAAGAAGCATTTAGCAGGGTTTGCTCTCATTTAAAAGGTAGCAACAACTTGCTTTAAATTGTTTAAAAATAATAGAGTGAACCAGTGAAATCACTCATTTAAACCACTTTGTTGCCTGGTGGTCACGCCATGCTCTCAGGCAAACAATGACACCAAATGTTCACTTGTGTCTTTCCGACTGTCTCTGGATCTTAACAGGTTTTTTTTTGTTTTTTTATTTTTATTTTTATAAATAGTAATCATTTAGTGTCCTTTAAAAGTATGAATAATTTTTCATAGTTTTTCACACTATAATCACAAACTTGACTCCATTTTATTGGAACAACAAATCAGAAAAAGTATAACATGCCTTTGTATTCAGTCCTGCACAATCAATGCTTTGTTAAACCACCCTTTGCTTTAATTGAGAGATGAACTCTCAATTATAATCTGGTGTGGAAAATATAACTAACTCACTCATACATTTGGTGTTTGAACCTCCTTAAAATAAATGGGGCTATGGGAGAAAACTATATACATACAATGAGCCGCGTATTTCCAGGAGTTTGGGAACACGATCACCTGCAAATACTTGAGACTCCCCCTAAAATTACATATAACTTTCTATTTTAAGAGGTTTACCTTATTAAATATGAATATATGCAATGGAAACCATCTTAGCACTACCGCAGAAGCTAACATCCACAGCCTTTCTTGTCTTCCTCCACTCTTGGGTTAGAGCCAATCAAAGAAAATGAACGGCGCACCAGTCAATAATATGTGAAGTAGCAATGGACCTAGGTATTTTAGCTTCTCAAGCTCCATTTCCTTTTAAAAAATATAGATGTTTTTTCAAAAAATTAATGACATTCCTCAAACAATTTGAAGTTCCATTCCACAGAAAAATCGGTGAATCAGTGAATCTACTAATCCTGAACTACAAATAGGCATTGTTGCACTAAATAACTGTTGTTGTAGACCCTTCTTTGACTGCTGTGCTGAATATAATCAGACCCTTGTATAAATGAATAGCAGTAAAGCTACATCAATCAGCATCTTTACAGTCAAACAGACAAAACACACCAGCCAGTAAAATGTTAATTTACCATTAGTCACTAGGCGACTAATAGAAACTAGAGGTGCAAATTGCTACTCTAGGCTTATTCTGCATGTTGGGAGAACAAAACGTCTTTAAAAATACTTCCTTGTGCAGCTCTAAAGTCCTAAATATAGCTGTAACACTTTGTGTTCTTTGGTGGTTTTAATAATAATGCCTTACTTCAGTAGCTTCTGCTACAGCACACCACAGACTTTATTTGACCAATAAACCTTGGATTTTTTATTTTTTTTAAAGCAACTTGAGAGAGTCTAGTTTTTGTTTTTATGGTATTTTTTTTTCTTTTCAACTAATCCCCTCCTGCAAAAATAACCACCAGAACTGGTGTCCCCCAGGGATGTGTTCTCTCCCCACTCATCTTCTCCATGTAAACAAATGACTCCTCCTCAGTAAGTCGGCCTGTGAAACTCCTGTAGTTTGATATGACACTGCTGATCCAATGACTGGGGTTAGTGGTTGAAAACCCAAGTCAGATTCCTTGTTTGTGCACACATCCATAACCATAACAACTGATTCAGATTCTGATTATTTGGGGGTTTTTTTATAGTTGAAAAGACATTAGTGACTTGCATCTTGGTAAGAACATAAAACCGAAATGCCCAGAATTTGTCGCATAGAAGATAATACCATCTCAGTGTTTTGGCAGCTCTTTAAGATCTTCTTGTCCTTCACCATTTGAAATCATCCCTTCTCCCAGACATTTCTCAGCAGCAAGACTACAGTTCTGCACGGTCACATCTTCTCAGCTCTGCAGAGGAATTTCAAATCTTCAGAACTTTGGGTGAAGTTTTCAGGGATTTGTTTGTAAAGATCCCAACATTTTGGTTTCATTTTATTTCGATATGTGTACACAGTACAATCTGTGCACACAGAAACATTTTAATCACTCAACCTGCTTTTAGACCAGCTGTGATGCAATCAAAGCAATTGAAACAGGATGAAAAATAAATGCCTGCAAGTGTTATTCCATCTTTTTTAACCCCCGCTTTGGACCTTACTCTAATGGCTTACTAATGAATATGCTGCCTCTGGATTCATTAAATTCACCAGTTTCCAAAAACCACTTAATTAGGCCCACACCTGTCTGTGTGGTTAATTTGTTGTTTGGTCTAGTATTTATGTTAGCTTCAGGTAGTTTTTGAAATTGAATTTGTTTTTTTAATTTGAACATTGTTAAGGGAAGGTGGAATTTGACATAGCTGATTCCTCATCAGATGTTCTATCTGCCATTTTCTGAGCCCTTTAATGACTCGGAGCAGTAAATTGGTTAAACTCCTGCTCTTATGGATGTCCTCACATATGCCGATCACTTTGTTTTGCACATTTGAGTAGCAATCCCTTTTGACAACTCTCCCTCTGGGCTCCTATGGAGACGCTGTAGTTTATACATTTCTACATTTTTATGCGTATTGGCCTCTCATCCACTTAAAAACTCAGTTTCATTCCACTAAAAATTATTTATAAAAACTCCATATTTGTGTTTGTGTGCGTACTTGGGGGGGGGGGGGAGAGATTTCCGTTTCCATGCGTTATAATCTGTGACAAATAATGTGTCAATACATCCACATTTTGACACAATTCCCAATCAACATTCTCTTGTGTTTTATTAACTTTGCATTTGAATTTATTTAAAAGTAGGTCAATTATTTTTTTTGGTCCACACAAGTGAACCTACTGATGCCATGTTTAATTCCTAAAAGGAAGTCAATCTAATTGGCTGACGTGGGTCTGAGCTGTGCGCTACACTGTCCCCTATGAATGTGGCATGTTTAAAACAATAATAAGGGGTGGATTTGTGCTGGTTCTTATGGATGAAAATTTTTCTGAAACAGATCCGGTGTGTATGATTTTGCTCTTTTAAAATGATGTGGCGGAGATATGTTTTTGTAAAGATCTGGTTACGTGTGCACAACGCCTTAGAAACTTTAGTTTTCCCAAAGCCAAGACTCATAAGTTTACATACCCAAACAAGGAAGAGCAATAATGATTTAAAAAAAACAACAAAAAAAAACATATGCTGGGATGTAAACTGCAATATAATGCTACCACAAACAAACCTGGGACAGCAAGTGAAGCAAAGTTATGACAGCAATGGTTAAACTAAAGCAGTTTTTAGAAAGAAAAAGTAAAGTAAGAAGGGCTTTTAAAGGACAAGTGGTAAATAAATACAAACTTAACTATGTCACAAAGAAGATTGCACACTTTTCACATTTGATTGTAAATATACATAGTTTTTCTCCCACTTCCACTGAAATTGGCTACTTTTTATTGGCCAATCCAAATTAAGCCCAATGAACTGTGTAATGTAATGTGTAAAAGTGCAAGGCCCCTGATGGAAAGTTAAATTGCTGACTTTCTGAGGAGACAAAAACTGTTGATTCATATCTGCAGTTCAAATTGCATTTGATAGCTGCAACACAAAGCTGAGGTGTGGGTGCATTTTGAAAGCGTGGAGTGTAGCGAGGTTCACTCTTGAGTTAAGTTGAGAGAGGACTAAGTAACGGTTCATTGAATCTCTCCTGTTGCTGCCTGACGGATTACTGTCAGAAGTAACAAGTTGGCTGGTGGTGGACTGCAGGTGGCGGCTGGCATGCGTTTCCTCAGCCTTACCAGAGATTTGGGAGTGAACCTGAACAAGGACAGCAGCTTGAGCAAAAACAAAAAACAACCTAGCAAGGAGTGACTGACAAAGAACTGAGGACAAACTTTTCAGCCGTTCCTTCGCAGTAAGTGGCAGACAGAGATGCATTGGGTGGGCGTACTGCAGGAGGGGAACTGATGAAGCCGAGGTGTGACTGCCTGATTGAAGTGGAATTTGGAGGGATGCAAGTGGTGCCAGACCTACACACACCAACTCTTGCAATAGTGGAAATTTGCATGCACAAGCACCCAAGACCAAACGGGAAACAGGGGAAATTGTTGGAAAGGAATGGAGTTCACAGCCGGAATCATGACGGGGAGTCTTTGGATGTTTGAAAGCTATTAAGTCAAACATCACTTGCCCCAAAAACGTTCTTTGGATATAAATAGCAAGGTTTCATTCTGTCGGGAAATCCAAGCTAACAAGTCACAGAGCAGCGATGTTTTAGCAAGCCTTCATTGAGTTAAAAGTGGCTTAGTTAAAAGCTAGACATCACTACAGGTGACTAAATGATGTCATCACTTAATTTGTATAGAAATATTGTTGACACTCTTAAGAAAGATATATAGTATATCCAGAGAGTACCTATAACCCAAAATATGTTCATAGCTCCTTGTGAACATTCTTCTGATTCTTGATTTGATTGGTCACAATTACCAACCTTCCTCCTCCATTTGGACCTGAGACATGCATAACCTAAGTAGACCATTCTGGATTTACTTAGCTCTTTATGTTTTAGTTGAGTTTTTAAAATCTGGTTTGGTTTTCATGTAAATGGTCAACTTTTTTTTAACCCTAATTGTTTTAATGTGTGTTTTGTGTATAACCTACATCATCAATAAAAATGGACAAAAAAGAGACAGGAGGCGAATACTTTTTATGTTAGAGAAATTGTGCACTAACAGCCATTGCTGCTAGTATACATATTCTTATGTACGTTAAAAGTACTTTTGAAAGTTGTCAGCACTTACACAGGTATTAGACATAATTTTAATCAAATATATATTTCTGTATTTATGTTTTTTATTGGTCTGATGTAATATTTTAATTTTAAACATCCTGTTTTGATTAACTGTAAGCAGGAAATCATCATAATGAATGCTTATATATCCAGATAGTTCTTTTTCCTGGGTGGCTAGTTCACATTGGGGTTTCACTGGTCCTTTTTCATATCATGTATAATTTATCACATAAAAAACATGACTAGAAATTAAACTGATTTTCCAACTTAAACTAATCATACATGATAACAAATGATGCATGGCTGCATTTCAGGTGCAGTCATGCAGATCACTTCCACAATGAATATGTTTTAAGATCAGCATAGTGCTGCAACCTCCAATTTTTAGGGTTGGGTTTGTTAAGTGTTAAGTTACACATATAAACTCTATAACACACATAAAACAACCTACATAAATCCATTTGCAAAGCGCAATAAGTCTCTTACAGGTTGCTAAAACCCCCTTAAAATATACCATGTTTGAATACTTGGTGAGATCAGTTACAGAGATGAATTATGTTTTTTTTTTTTTTTTTTAAAAAACCCCCAAAAAACCCTGCTATTTCTCAATCTGGTGATTGAGGTCGAACCCAATTTGACCTGACCTCTGCATTTCTGTCTTCTTCTGCCGTCATCAGGGCGTCTGCGCCGACCCCCACGCCTCCTTGGCTCTGCCCCACGACTCCAAGCTGGGAAAGGAAAAAGCTGAGGATCCGTTGCTCCAGCTGCCAGACACTGATGAGATGACCATCAGGATAGGTAGAGCTGGACCTGTCACAGGCAAGCCCCTCCCATCCTCTTCATATACCCACATCGGCTGTTTTGTGCTCCAATTCAGAAGCCCAAATGGTACTGCATGGAAATTTAAGAATTTGCACCTGCAGTTATTGGGGTCACACTATTTTTTTTTTTTTTTCTTTTGCCACTATGAAAAAAGTGAATGATTTTGCTCTGATGGAAACCCAGAGAAGGCACAAAGAGTGGCTCCATTGGCTAAGAAACCTTACTTGACCTTCTCTGATGGCTACTTACCAGATCTTTCTATGGTGTCTTTCTTGACTCTTTGTCTTGCCTTTAATCTCCTAGAAACTGGATTGATTGGTTTCAAACTTTTAAAGGTTACTTGAACAAAAACATTTTCTGTGCTTGCCTAAAAAGGTGAAATAAAAGTAAAAAACTATTTTTAAATATATTTTTGGAAGCCAATAATAAACCGTTGAGACTCTGAAACGCAAAGGAGTCTGATGTTAGATCATAGAGTTGAACTGTAATAGAAAGCCATGCTGTACTGGAAGTTGTGGCCAAGTGTTGCAGTGACATGTCATTGCAAACAAATAACTATATGTGAAAATTGAAAAAAGAAAAGAAAAAAACATTTTTGAACAGTTGTTTGATTGCTACTCTCAATTGAGTGTGAACAATATGTCTCTTCTATTCGGTGTTTCTCTCTAGAAGATCTCCTGGGAAATTATCCAGCTTTTTTAACAATAATCACACTGCAAGTAATCATTCCATGCATGCTTGTCATCTCACTCACTACGAACAATGATGGTTTTATCAACACACTTTCTGTTGCGTCTCATTGTTGCAACAATCTGTTTTTGACTGAAGGGGAAAATGTACTAACCATATCTTGCAAGAAAGATGAACTAATCAATAGATGCATACAAAGAAATCAATGAATGTAAATAGTTTAAACAGATTATCAACATGGTTAAGACTGCAAATGATCTAAAGTGAATGGTTGAAAGAAGACTTTATGATGAAATATTTAAATTATTTAATCCAAACAGAGGACAAAAAAAAAATATCATCTGTCCTCCGTTATCGCAAATTAACATGTTTGGACTCAAAGGGGGAAGAAAGCCCTGTTGGCTTACTCCTCACAATGAAACCATTGGTTTATGAGTTGAAGCAGAGCAGCTCCACATGAGAAATGTTCTTAAAAACTTTGTCACCGCCTAGATTGAGACAAACTAAACACAGAAAAAGATGGCATCAAACAAACGTTTGGGTAATTGCAAAACAAACACCTTTCACATTTTGTTGCATTATACTTTTTAAATTCAATATGTTCAGGTTTTATTTGATAAAACGACCCAAATAATCTGTTCTGATTAGTATTGATTTCAGCTGCAACATTTAGATGGCATGGTTAAATTTGGCATAAATAAACATGAAAACATGTGTCCATCCTCCCTTTCATCAAACTTTCAGGCTGGTGGTGGTGTATTAGGGTAAGCAGTATTGACATGCTAAACTTTGTGCGCCTTAATAGCAGCCAGCATCGGTTCCAAAATAAAGACGATTGTGCACACAGCGGTAGCTACTTCCCTGTCACAGAAGGCTACATCTATTATGAAATCATAACTATAGTGTATGAAACTCATTAAGCTGTATTTAGAAACACACACAACTAAAACAAGGCAATGGACTTTATCAAGAGATTCATGACTATATGGAACCTACTCTTAATCATTTGGCCTCCAACTAGAAGCTCATTTAAAGGGGACTTTAGTCTTCAGGCATCGTCGCACCTTTAAACTTTAGACCCTGAGAAGGAACAAGGAAAAAAAAAAAGGAACATGATAATTTTCCCTGTTGGGACAGAGAACACAAACTTAACACCTCATCTGACTTGCATGTCAGTAAAACTTAAAATCTGTGTCAATTACCATCTCCCCGGGAGTATCCCATCATTGCTTAATTAACAACGGAAGAAAAGAGAGGAGGAAGAATGTCACTGCTTGCAGGCATTGATTTTTACAAGAGATATTCCAAAGCAAAACCACAGTCGCCTTCTTTATTGAGGTTAAACTTATAAATGAAAAGAAAGTAAAAGTTAATTGTAGATTGTTTTTTTTTGTTTTTTAAATAAATAAATAAAAAAAAACATTCTTACTTTAATTGTGTACAAAGAGGCTGAGCTATTTTAGTAGTGAGTGCTTCGGCCTCTACCAGTGGGACAAGCTTTGCTGGAGCTCATTTGAAATAATTAATTCCCGGTTGGATGTCCACAGTTCACAAAGACGCTGCATTAAGAAAGCGTAATGCACCCTTAAAACGTCTATCTAAACTGAAGACAGACGTCACTGGCATTTCTAATTATATCTCTTTATTTCCTGTTGACGCGCAGATTAGCCAAATAAGAAAAAAGGGATGTCTCATTCAATTAACTCACACAGACTTGGGGTGCTTGCTGGCAAACTAAATAGCTTTAATTAATCCAAATGGCTGCAAATATGGGTTATTTTTGTGGCAGTCTGAGCACTTCAGAGGCATTTTTACGTGTCTTACTTCCACCTCTTTTAAAGTCTGTACATTTAAGCAGCAGTTGCATAATGATGGGGAGTTTTTAATTTGTTTTAAGACCCAAGGGAGGTTCAGATGTACATTTTTAGTGCTGATTGATAAAAGTATTTATTTGCTGTGATGTTATTTTAAACGACTTGTCAAAACCAGCTGTGCTTTAATAAATGTCTCTGCGCTGAAGACCATCTAATAAGCGGTTATTAAATGCACTTCCATTGACCTTATAATCGCACACTTTGACATTTAGAACATAAATTTTCTCAATGGAAACATGTCAATTTCACAAAAACTCCTCTTTCAATAAAAAGTTTTGGCGCTCGGATGAAGGGGGGGGTGTAATCAAAATTTGTTTTTCACAAAACTGCAATGGAAACAATTTTTTTTTTTTTTTTTTCCCCCATGTAACATGATCAACATTACCACTGGCAGAAATCACAAAGAAGACGACAGAAAGTAATTGGAGGATGAATCGTGTTTTTAGTTACTTATTGCGTGAACAAAATTATTCATTTAGGATTTTAATTCAGTTTCTTATTTAATGGAAGCACCCCTGACGCAAAATTGTCTGTTTTCCGACACTAGCATAGTTTCGACAGTTTTGCGCACATTTGTAATGAAAGTGCAGCTAGTGTCTTCATTTATCTGAATTTAGAAAACTAAAATTCTCATTCCGTTTAGTGAATAGAAATACATTATTTTACTTATATACAGAGGGGATTTTGATTCACGTTCCATTCAGATTGGGTTGAAAGAAATGCCTTATTTCTGATATCTGGACCCCATACTGCACTATTGCTTATTAAAACCATGTGACATCCTTTCCTGGAGTGGAGAAATAATACAAAAAAAAAACCCTGAATGCTCTGATGTGAATGAACTTGATAAAAGATATTCTGGAAAAACCCTGGGCTCGGAAATAATGGTAGATTGGATAATGTGGCAGGAAGTCAGCTGGGTGGCTAGACATATTCATGATGGTAGGAAATGACTACATGGTCTGTTTAACACTTCCTAATTTGATTCAAAGCCCTTTTGAAATGGTCTCTTCATGAGACACATAAAAAAAGAAAATATCCAAAGGCTCACATCACCCTGAAAGACCAATAACAATTAAGGTTTTAATTCCCCAAGGAAAAAGGGGCTGACAATGAAAGATCAATTACTGGGCTTCACTAATTTGATCCACAAATTAAAATGATCTTCGCAGCAATAATCTGACAACCTTGATTCTGCTTTTGCTGGAAAAGCAGAGTTTGATCAGGAGGCTACATGCCAAGCATCTATTATACTCCGGGAACATGCTGGGCTTGGAGGAAGCCAGAACCTGACACGACAGCTAAGCTCACAAAGAAGTCACGACTGGGCGAACGGCATCGCCCAACTGTCAGTTAAACCTCACCGAGTGACGATCTCCCGACGTCAAAACCTGTCATCCTAACATATGGTTCCACAGCAAAACTCTGACCCGAACGTCAAAACAGTAAATGCGTTTCAGTCACGGCTCATCAGCGTCAGATCTGCGGCACTTTGGTTTCAGTATACCACCCGCAGAGCAAGGCCTAATTGTAGCCTTGGAGGTTTCTGCTAATGACATGGGTTTAAACCTGAGGAGGGAGTTCGCACCGTCACAAGCTGCTGGGCGAGAGGATATGATGAGAAAGGAGGGGGGAAAAGACACCATGCTGAGTACTGCAGTAGTTCTGGTCGATAGTCATACGCTGATGTTCAGCATTTAAAGCGTTTCATGGCCTAAAATGAAAACGACTACCAACCAAAAAGTTTTGTTTCAACTTTTTGTCTTTGGATTAATTCAGGATGATTGAAATCTTAAATCTCTTCTCGCTTTAAAGTCTGATTTAATTCTGTGGCTTTTGTTTTTATCTGCTTTTGGGTTTCATCTCTGTTAAAATCTTTACATCACTTTTCAAACGTTTCTCTTGGTTCCAAAGACTCTTTTCATGATTTTTATTTTTTTATTTTTTAGCCATCACAGAAGACAAACTCAAAGCTGGATCAAGAATTTTAGATGTGTGGTATATGAATGTGGACGGTATATGGTTGCCTTTTGGACACATTTTTACTCTTCTCTAAGCTTGTTAATAATTACTGAATTGCTTATTTTTTGCTGTGACGAATGTGCTTGGATAATTCTGCTCCAAAAAAACATTCAGAGGGGAAAAGAGAGTGACATGGAAGAGAGAGGGCTCAGACAACTAACCAGCATAATAATAGTGGGATTTTCTATATGTGCAAAGACTTTAGAAAAAAAAAAGATGGCACCAATTTTGACTCCATAAAATCCTTTAAACAAAAGCACTTTCTCATAAAGCCAAAATGGAATCCAAATGGATTGATTAATTTTATGTTTCTCCCACGATACTTTGGTCTAAATTGGTACAATTCTCCTTCAAATTCACCAAAATCGGTTTCCCTGGAGAAATCATCCAAATCAAATCAAATTTTATTTGTATAGCACATTTCAGCAGCAAAGCATTTCAAAGTGCTTTACATCATAACAAACATAAAAACACAAAGTCATGTAACATAGAATAAACAATCAAAACATTAATTTAGACGGCCGTCAAATTTATAACTTATCCATTTATCTAAATGTTTTACTTTGTGCGGATCCTGATCTTTGACATACTTCCAGTCGTTTGATTTTAGACTGTTTATTGTCTATTGGCTAATTTTTACTGATCACGTCATGGAATTTAAGCGCCTGTTTTCGCCGGACTCTGCCGTCCGTTTCACCACGGGTATTAGCTGGGCCCCGCTGCCCACAACATCCATACTCCAACACAAATTTCTGCATAATTAGGAGTTGGAAGCTGCAGGTATAGCAGATCAGGTCAGGCAGCAAAGTTCTGGAGAAGTTTAAAGTATTTAGTTAACAAAAAAATATCCAAAACTTTAAGGATCTCTCAGAGCTTTGTTCAATCCATCATCTAAAAATGGAAAGACGATGGCACAACTGCAAACCTACCGTGAATGCAGATGTATTTAAATTTACTCTGGTAAGCTTTTTAATCCCAATAATTTGGCTTCCCTTCTCCTTGTTAAGTCCAACAACTTGTTTCCAGATTGTCAGCAGACAATAAGCATTTAATTCAGGTTTATTTAAGTTGATATTCTTGTTTTGCTCACTTGTAATTTGTCCTCAATTGCCTGAAAACAAATCTAATATTCTAATGATGCACCAAACGGAACGTCTTTGTACTTTTGCACTCTCTTGGTTCTCGAGAACATTTTCCCCTAAAACGCCACATCATCGCTTTGGAGTGATAGTTGGATGAAAGTTTCAGATTCTGTGTATTAATATTGACTGGACATAGTTTGGATACAGGTCTCTGTCATTTAAGGGAGCAGTTTTATAAAGCACCCACATAGCAGCTCAGTCCAATTTAACATGGTAACTTTGGGAATAATTGAAATCTGTTTGCTGTGTGTGAAGCATACTGTTCAAGTCACTGTGAATTAAATTGCACCATTTCTGCTTGACTTCATTGCAGGAGAACGAACAATAACAAATTAATGTGCAGAATGGAATAATATTGTACTGTGTTCAGTAAGTTTCCAGGCCATTTCTCCTGCTGTAGGAGGAGGTGAAGCATGTTTAATAGATCATATCGCTTCTTCTTGTATCTGAAGTGGCAAGAAATCCCTTGTTAGCAAGTATCCACTCAAGGACGCAAGAAATCTCTTGTACACACATGAAACCATTCCAGTTTCTTATAAGTTATGCATGGTACCCTAAATAGTCCAGACGGCGTTGAGAGGGATCAAACTGTGCCGTATGATGATCTGTTTGTTTTCCTTTCCTGATTGGATCTTAGGATGTAATATAGAGTGGCAAGTGGGAATAGATCTAAAATTCACAGTGCATGCCAAGCGGGTGGGCGGGCGAGTCGCACGAACAATTTGACTCTCCACTTGCTGTTTTTCCATATTCTGCCGAGTTGTTCTGGTTTTCAGCTTTAATCTCACTGTGGCAAACGCATTATATGTACAGACAAATTCTGAACACAGACTATTTAATGCATTTGCTAACATTTTGTCTGGACTCTACAATTCTTGTCCTTTGGACTTTTGCCTCCTCCCTGTTATTTTGGTAACAGGGTTAATGCAAGAGAAAGGTGTGTTTACTGAAGCTGCATCATTTAAAAATGATGCAGCTTCATCATGCAGCTAAATGCTAAATGCATAAAGCATTTAGCTAAATAAACAGCTAAATGCTATTCAAAAGGAAATAAATGCCTTGCATAAACCATATTGAAATAAATGAAGTATGTAAAACTGACATTTATATTTAGTCTATTGACGGAGTAGAAGATGCAATAAAACGCTAATTTAAATCAAACTACTAAGAACTGATACATTTACTTTGAAAAGGATAATTTTTTTCTTTGAATTTAAATCAAACTACTAAGATTGATGTTTATTTGAAACCAGTATTAAGCAATTATTCTTTTAATACTGATTTAAAGAAACTGACCTTCCTATTTTAATTGAAAGTGGATTATTTAGAAATTGAATAATAGTGACCCAAGAACAGAGCCGTGAGGAACACCACTTCAGATTCCTGTTCAGAAAGATTTAAGGTGACCAAATGTGAAAAGCAGTCCCAGTTTTCTTCAGCTCGTAAGAAAACTAGTTAAAGAAGCTACACAACTGCCTGGCACCAACAAGGGAAGTTCTTAAAACAGGCCTTTTTTCAGACTAAAATAAGTAAATCAGTGTGCTGCACCATGGTGCCAGCATTGCTAAGACTAGAAACAAGCTAACATTTCACCACTAGGTGGAGTGATTGCGAGGACATACTGCTATTGATCTGTCTTGGCCTGTACAGTCACATTAACACAAGTAACAAATACAGAAAGAAATTAAGGAATCATCGCCCATTAGGAAGGCTGAGACGATGTACTTGATGGGCTACAAAAGTCTATTGGAACACCCCTGTGGTACTCATAACGAGAATTCAAGGAGGCCAACCACAGCCAATTACCTCCACCAGAGTCAGTTACTGAAAAACCCAGCTAAGGAGACGGAAAAACATGCAGGCGGTAGTGAACATGCCCTACATAGTACACACGTTTTCACACACCCCCAGGAACAAAGATGCTGTCAACATGACCTATCTTTACAAGCGAGGACATGGGGAGGATGCCATATTTGTGATCTGAGGGATGCCTCAATGCTTACTACCAAGCATATCATAATTCCATTCGTTAGATTTACTGAAAATGTTTTAACACAGACACAAAGTCTGCCTGTCAGATTCCTTCTTCCACCCCGAGAATACCTAAAGCTGTGACTAAAGGTAAACGTTGTTGCTGGGAATATCCTTCAGCAGCAGAACATTTGATTTGCACAGGCTGGGCAGTGCTTGATAAACCATGTTGAAAACTGAAAAGTAAAATCATGTTAGTATAAATAATGAAAGAAGATTGCCCTGGTGAGGCAGAAATGCACAGAGTAAACACTTTGATGTGATGCATCATTTAAAGTATCTCCATCAGTACAGGTAGCTGCTTTGGGAAAGCTACCGTTTGTCTTTTTTATCTATCTTAAAGTCTATCACAAAGTGCTGCTCTTATTAAGGTGAGCACTCAACAGTTGAAGTACTAGGAGACAACTTTATTTGCATTGATCTGCAAATGAAGTTTTATAGTACTTAAAGTGTTGCGGGAGTCTTTACCTTACCACATCTTTGACCGTCTTCATGGACCTTGGGGAGTTGTACAAGAAAAATTTTGAATCTCATAGTTAAAACATTACATAAGAGATGGGGGGGTTTGTGGCAACCAGTCTGGCAGTTATTGAAAATTGTTGGGTTTACAAGCTACAATACTCTGTTAACTTTCTTACGGTAGTTTACCATTCGAACATAATTTCAAAGCACCTTGACATGAAACTGAGGTTGTCTGATTAGCTGAGGTGATCCTGAAAACTCTGGGAGTTTAATCCGTCTTTATTTTGAACAGTTTGTTTGGGTTTTTTAGTTCATTAGAGCAAAGTTGCGACATGTACAACGAGGTTCTGAAGTTAAACGTTGACAACACTGCATGGAATCGTAGCAACGCTTACCTTGCTACGATTCTACTAAGCACATCTTGATTGCTTGGTAGAAGCACAGTACTAATTTTTAAATTCTGCATCCTATTAGATTAGGTTTTGTTGTTCAGAAAATTGATTCAATCACTTGCATTATGTGCTCTTCTGAGTTGATTCATTTCCACTATGTTCTCTTCTGAGTTGTTTAAGTCTAAAAATATTGACGTGCAAGCCAGCTTTCTTCATCAAACAAACCAATTAATTGGATATTTTGATTTATGTTCATGTACCAGTTGAAAAGCCAAACCTCCTTCACACGTAAAGAATCTCCTCTGTGTGGAAAGTTACTAATGCCTTCCCACTCACTGATTGGTTGGAATAAGATACCAGTAAGATGATGCTATGTCCTTTTGCATTGCCTGGTAATGATTATCTTTCGAGCCTGAAAACTATAATGGATATTTTCGGAGGCAATTTACTCCTGCTTAGTATTTCTTCTAAAAATACTGCAACATGACAGAAAATCAAAATCAGTGGTAGCTCATGTCTTTATGCCCAAATATGTCCATGTTATTAGCTTTAATGCTTCAAACCCATTTAAGCTGCGTCAAAGCTGAAAAGAGCCAACTTTGTATTTATTGTAGTTGGAATAGTTTGTCAAACTGCTCATTATCAGACTGAAAAAGGAGCTCTTGGATTCTTTCACATATTTTTTTAGCTTGTATTTATTGGCTGGTTTCTCTTCAGAAAGTGTTTAAATTTTGGATGTGGCCGTTTATTCTGAGTGTTTGTCTGGGCCGATAAATATGGTATTCATCCCTTTAAATGCCAGAAAGTGGAAGGCATCTCCATTAGCATTATGGTTAAACTCTCGACAATGATCACAGAAGACAGCAGTGGTGTAATCATATGACTTACTGTTCAAGCTAACAGTAGATCTGCCAAGACAAGATGTCTTGGCAGATCTAGATGCAAGTAAAAGAAATTTACAATATTCACACTTGACATCAAATGGGTTAGTTTCCTTAAATGCAACCCACGTCACAGATTGGATTGTCCGCTGAACTACATCACAGTCCATTCAGTGGTCTAAATAACTTTATTATTCAAACGTCGACATTTTTGTAAAGTTAGGTCTGCAAATTCATGTAGTTGTGTACATACTGTTGAAACTCAAGCTTTTGTGACCTATCATGAACATTTTTGTACTCTAATTGAACCTGTTGAGGGAACCTTTGTCCGTCCAAGATGGGAGCTCTTTGTTGTTTTTTCTTGTTTATGTAGATATTTGGAACCAGGTCATTCTTTTCATACTTTCCCCACTACAAGAAGTGCCACCAGGGCAGTTTCCATAAAAACCACTTTCTTTCGGAGCTTTTATCACTACTAACGAGTATTCATGTCCTTCCGCCGCATAATATGAAAGATCTGGGATTGCACTGGGACGTCCCAACTTAATACCCGCATGTAGCTCAAATTAGGTTCCAGCGCCAACATCTCTTCAGTTGCTCAAGAGACATATTTGAACACGCAGATTAACATCGACTCCGCCAGCCGATCAGAAAATGAGGCCGATGATTAGCTTTCGGGCTTGAAATGTAAAAAAAGTTCAGCTTATGTCTGGGATAAACATGTTTCTGGCATGTTGCCCACTTCTGCTGGCGTGTTACATCTAAGCCTGCTGCTCTACGATGAGGGATACTAATGCTTTCTCAGCCTCTGAGGAAAGAAGCAGGAAGGTTTTATGAGGTCTCTATAGAGACCCGTTGTTCCCCGTAGAGTTAGACCAAAGGGGGGAAAAAACACAGTCAACACTCCAGGCTTACCATAATACTCCAACACATGTGCCACTCTCTCTCCTGTTATTCTGCTGTCATTCATTTCTTGCTTGTCTTCAGCTTTGGCTGGTGCATGGATTTTAAAGAGAGGAGAGGAGCTGTTTCTTATTTACGCACACAAATAGGTTTGTGTGAGTCTGGAAATGTAGCATTTAATTAATCGAAAGAATTTCTGCAAAGTTGTTCCGTGTTTTTATAGTTTCTGTGCTCAGAGAGAGTTGTTTGGCAGCCACTCAATTAATTTCTCCAGGTTATCTTTGTAAGATCAGATTTCCTTTCTATCTAAATGGGACTTTTATGGTTAAAATGAAGTAATAATAATGAGCAGGCCAATCAGGATAAAACTCAGAGCACATTACAGTTCTCTCAAGGTAATTGATTTTTTTTTTCACACTTGTTTTATAGATGCAAAAAAACTTCAGTTTTATTGATCCTCATAATTGCCCAAATGAATTTATCTAACATTATTCAAGATTTTATCACCAAAGATTAGAGTTTGTGTTGTGAATTACATTAATTCACAACACGGTTAACTTCCATCAGCTCATTTGGATACATGAGCTGGATATGTTACCAATGTTTTTTGGAAACCTGCTCAGTTGAGACAACAGGGATTGTTATTGATCCAACTGTGGTGTTAATGAGTGGGTTTGGGTGTCATTATTAAATATATTATCCTGCTGGTAACTTGTTAAATATGAAATTAGCTTTGATTTTTAACTGAGACATGTTTCTGAAAATATTTATCAATCCTGTAGGTGTGAGGTGTTCAAAGTGTGGCCAGTGAACCACCTGTGGTCCACAGAGTGATTTTGTTCATCTCCATCCTGCAAGTCAATAGTAGTAGAAATGTGACTTATGGTCAAGGTTTTTACTGACCCAAGCGTTTTCAAATTATGTGCAGACAAACTCAAATCTTCTTAAAATGGAAAGTGTTGGGTACAACACAGTGTTAAGTTTTCATTAAGCAAATGTTCAGTTTTTTTATAATTTTATCATTAAGATCACAAACATCTGGTGACTTAATTTCAAACGCAGACTAGTAAGGAGATATTAGCCATGTCACATTCTTAGTTCCGTTGATAATTAAAATACTTTCTACTGATGAAGTACAAAACAAAAAAAAGAGAGCATTGTATCTCTTATTTCTTAACTTTTTTAAAAAAATATGTCTGTTTTTTGAAAACATTCAAATTAGTTTCATTTTGAGCAGATTAAAAACTTGCAAATAAATAAATTGGATTGGTTTCTGTAATAAAACAAGCTATATTTGTTACTCTCTACTTGATGAGTTTGGTGGGCAGCACAGTGGTGCAGTTGGTAGCACTGTTGGCCTAAAGTAAAAGGTTTCCTGGGTTCAAATCCTGGTCAGTGGCCTTTCTACATTGAATTTGGGTATTTATGTCAAAATCTTGTTCTTTCAGCCTCCGTCCGTTTCAAGAGACCACAGGTGCAGGTTACATTGTGGCTGAGACAGGAAATGGAGACAACCATCTCTAGTCTCAACTCATTTTTCACCATGAGAGACTGAATGACCACCTTCATTTTTGGAAACAAATCACAGACATCTCTTGTTCAAGAGAAACTCGAGGTTTTCCCCTCGCCCCTGTCTTGTAGGGAGCAGTCCATCCTTTTCTGGGTAAGTTCCAGGGGCCTCAAATAATCACATAAAGCAATAACAGTAAAAGTGAAATGCAGCATGTTGATGTTTGAAATCCATCTCTTGGATAGATGTATTACTACATCAGTGTTTGGAGTTGAACACTAAAATATGACGTGTTCACAGCATGGGGTAAACTATATTTTGTAGTGGTCTAGGCAAGATATGGTCTGCTTTCTCTTGCACCATCTGTCATAATTACAACTTGAATACATATATTTATTCTCCAGTACCTACAGAACCACAGTTGATGCCAGTACGCACAACGTTGGAGGCATACAAATTTGGGTCATTTTTAAGTTTTGGTGAGCCACTTTAAATTCACAATCTAACTGTTTAATCCACATGCCAAATTGTTATTATTATTATTATTATTATATTTGCAGTTTGGATCAACAGTGCGTTGGCAATGTATTCATGCTACCTCAGTGTTTACACATTTGTAAACATTACATAAATTTTAAAGGGATTTTTTGTAATGTACAAGTCAAGTTTATTTCTACAGCCTATTTCAACAACAAGGCAGTTTATAGGACTTTACATGATAAACATACAACACAATAAAGAAGAAAAATGTTTAATTCAAACATTATATTGCAGTGGCAAAACAAAGAAGTAATGAAAAGTGGCAATCTGGACTAGAATAAATCTGTTTGCTTATTATTATTATTGAAAGCCAGCTCTAGACAAATGGGGTTTTTAGTCTTGAATTAAAGGAACTCTGCATTTCAGCAGTTTTGTGGTTTTCTGGAAGTTTATTCTTGATTAGTAGAGCATAAAAGCTGCATAAACATCCCGCTTAATTGTGAGGATAGAGGAATAGCATACATGGTTTCCCATACAGAATGTGTTGAAAAGACAAGAATAAGTTCTGCACTCCACAAATGGGGTGTGATTCAGACGTACCCCAAAAGACTTTTGGCAATCTGTAATTGCCAAAACACAAAAAGTCAATTTGATAAAAATGAAGTTGAAACTGCGTGAATACCGTTTCATGCCATTATAATTCCTAAACTTGACTGTTTTTCTTTCTGTGACATTTGCGAAGGAAGCCAAGTGCATGCAAAACATTACCTGACAGCAAACGAACAGCAAATACACAGCTTCACTTCTAATTGGAGTCTTGTTTTCTCTCGGCTACGTCTTAAATGTGTCTGAAAACAGAGATATGGTGTTAGACTGTGAGGAAAAACAGAGGCAGATGGACAGGCAGGTAGGAAAATGAGCACTTGTGCATTGCTCCTCTAATGACCCATTGAAATGTGCCGAGGGAGTCTGGCGTTGGTGTTTACTACAGGCTTTAGGCTTGGTGGGCAGCAGTTCCACATGATGTTTGGCAGTTTGCCGTCTTTGTGTCGAAGCACATGGACAATTTCATTTTCCTGCTATGTAGAAATGTGGAGTCCGCTGGAAGGAAATGGATGCGAGGGAATTGAAACAAACTGGAAACACTCTTTAGATCGTGACCATGCATCAAACGCTCCAATCGCTCTGCTGTCTCCATAGCTGCTGTACAGTTTTATCAAAATAAGCACAGCACAGTTCAGATCTAATCAAATAAAAAAGCTCCCCCAGACTTTATGAACCATGTGTGATTCTGATTGAGTTGGAGAGTCACAGTCCAGCCTGGTGTCGGAGCATTTTGTCATGCCTTGTAGGCTTTCACATCTTCGCTCTGTGAGTAGTTTGCGACCAAACTGACTCGACCTTACTGACTATTTCTATGAAATGCCTCTGGCCATTTTGTTATCACAGACCAGCAAAAGAACAACTCTCACTCACCTTTGGGAACGTGGCTCCACTCCCCCTCAAAAAAACTGTTGCTCAGTACTGCCCGAGTTTATACAAGGGAAAGCTAAAGACAGATTTTCTCTTTAGCAGAGTAAGTATGATAATTCTGTTGGGTTTCTGCAAAAGACAGAATTCAAGGACCAGGTGCAAAAACATTGTACAGACAGCTAAGTCCTGAACGCGTTTTCTTGCACAAAGCAGCAAAATGTAACTTTCTATTTGTTTTCATACAATTTCATTGTGCTTTAGACTATTTCTTTATAATGACTTTAGTTTCTTTACATAGTGACATAATACAAGCAAGCTTTATAGCAAGTCATCTCTAGAGGCTATAAAGGAAGTTAAGATAGATTCAGATTAAAGTCTTATTCCATACGTTACATTTCATATAAACTAATTGGAAAACACTCACACACACCAGAATTTCCACAAAAACAATTCTATTAAAAGTAAAATGCAACATTTTTACATGTTGAATAATAAACGAAACACGCAAGTGTTTGATAAAATGATCCAATTTGTTTACAGAAAATATTTTTCAACAATTTTGGCTCTAAAATATAAGACCATAATCGTAAAACATACAACACCCCAGTTATTTTCTATTAGCTTTAGCTAAATCTTATTTTTCATGTAATGTCGACAATTAGGTATGAAACGTGTGACAATGAATTACTAAAAGTTGCTGGATTACTTTGCTCCCAATTTCTATCAAATCAAAATGAAAGCAAATAAGAGGGTTAATCCCTGTTTTTTATTCTAGAGCAGTAAAATAATTCTGGCGGTTCTTCATGACACTTCCCATTTCAAGGTTATTTTACTTTGTGTGGATCTTTAACTTGTTTTTATTAGTAAAAATGTCCATCCATCCATTTTCTGTTCCCTTGTCCCCAGTGGGGTCAGGAGGTGCTGGTGCCTCTCCAGCTGCGTTCTGGGTGAGAGGTGGGGTCACCCTGGACAGGTCGCCAGTCTGTCGCAAGGCACAGTAAAAATGTCCCCTTATGTTTTCACTTTGTGGTGAAAGACTGGAAAAAAATCCTCCCGAGTGCTGTAAATGGCTCCCAGGCTGCATATTGGACACCACTGTCTTGAAGTGGTCCATATTACTGGATCGGGGGGAAAACAAACAAACAAAAGAGTTTACTTTTTCTTTCCCAAGTAAACATAGACTGTAAGACAGAGGGTTATTGATTCCTGAGAAGTCTCTGAGTAGAAAATGCCATTTGGCTCCTAATTGAATCAATAGTCTCTGCTGAGAGATGGTTTTCTGTCACACTTCGTCTCTGTCTTCTCACCTCTCACTCGCTACACGATCACTTCTAATGAGACCACACACACAAGGCGTAGATGGCCTTACCAATGCGCTATGGATAATTTTACTGCTTCGTGGACGTGCGATCGCCGTTTGCTCTTACATAAGAGCCACATCAGGGTCAAACAGTTGCCAGGCAACGATGGCCAGCGAACATATGAGAATGTAGCTGCGCCTGTTTTCTTTCTGCCGATCGCCGTTGCTCTCTGTTCTCGCTCATCTCATTCTGCCTGTCATCACTCTTCTGCGTCTGACACATTCTTGCCGCCTATCACCGGAGTCGCATCAGAAAACGTGGCCGGTTTTAATTGCAAACTGCATATTTTGTTTTATATGAATCGCCTTCTGGCAAAGACTATCTCTGTTGTGACAAGAGCACTCAATCAGGGCTGTATTTCCTTACTTTTTTTGGTTGGATTAAGTTGACATTTTTCCTTTTTGCGTCAGAAATCAATGTGTTTATGTAAAGTACTGATGGGGATGATGACTGGCATTGAGGCTGGCAAAAAATTTTAATGATGTAAGAAAACGTCAGATATTGCAGGCGTGTGTTATGATAATTTCATGCCTATCGTGGCTCTTGAATTGTATTTTTAAATCTGCCAACATCAGCATGATGCAACCTGTTCTTTCAATGTGCCAGAGTTCCTGCTAATAAGGAGCATTTGAGAAACTCAAAAGACGTAAGGACTTTAAAATCTTAATGTCTGAGGCTTGGAGTCTTGATCTTGACCTTAATTTCATCACAACTTCATCCATCTCAGCGTCTTAGTCTCTCTTCTTTCCACCTCTCCTCGTACTCAACGCTGAGTAGCAGCCGAGAGCGAGAAAAAAAGAACCTCCAGAATTATTTTACTGTTGTGGACAAACAAAACACAGCAAAGCATAATGATACTTGCAGTTAACTATTGAAGCAACCTGAACTTAGGCGACAGGAAAAAATGGTCCCACTTATAGAACATATTTAATTTTATTCATAGTCCTCTACGTAGATCATTTACGTACCTTATATGGTTCTGCAATGACCGCTTCATTTCTGAAGGTTTGATGGTTGTCTTATAGACGACCAGGAGCCACTCGATAAACGAATGAGGCTGATTGCTTTGAGCGTTTATTCAGCTCACTGAACACAATTGTAGAGACTGAATAGTGAAAAAGTTCAGAGCGGTCTGACTGAATAAAGAGACGAGAAACGCATTGTCCGTTCCCAGTACTGATAACAGCCTGATCACCGAGCCATACAATTGGCAAATTCTCGCTTTTCCTACTGGAAATCAGAAAATAGTTAACTTTGATTGAATTTCATTCTCATGGTTCCAACTTTTAGCCCACTCCGACAAACAACCGCAGGTGTAGATAATAATAATGATTAGTAACATTCTACCTATGCCGTGGGTGTACCTGTAGGTATTGCCAGTGCGGCAGCGTCCATGACCCCAAAGGCAACTCTGTCACTTGCAACACCTGCGTTTGCAGAGCAAACATGTATATTATCTAATTAGCCACTGTGGAGAAGCAGTCTACCATAACATCCCCCCTAACCAAGATTTCCCTACTTTTGCTCTATTTTTTCTAAACTGAGCATGTCCTTTTTTTTTTGTTGTTTTTTTTTTTTTTTGTCATGCATGAAAAATACTTTAATTACATTACTCACAGCATTTTCTGCCTCAACATGAATTTACATAATTAGCTGAAATAATTGTAAATTTAAATTAAGGAGAAACTTTTCCCAAATGGATGGATTGGTTTAAAGTTTTATGTACGCTTGCTCAGCTGAAGGGATCGCTACCAAGACTAAAAGAGTCATGCGGTCAGCTTGACTCTTTAAGGGGTTTTTACCAGCTGGCTTTATAAGATGATTGAGTCTTTTTCCGTAAAGTCGTTTTTGGCCTACGAGATACGTTGTATCTCCATTTTAAGTTCCATTTTGCGTCATCTGTCCACAGACTGTTTGCCTAAAATATGTATTTTTTTAGACTGTTTGAGAATTGTCCCTTGAAAACCATTTTTGCCTGTGTCTTTTTTTATTGTTAAATCATAAACAATTTACTTGCTTTAACTGAGGCAAGTACGGCCTTCAATGGTTGAGCAATTGGTCTTTATTTTGTAACCTACCAGATGAGCCATCGGTGAACTTGGAGTGATTCTTGTGGGAAGCTTCTCTACTGCTTCTTGTTTTCTCAGTTTGTAGATCATGACTGTCACTGGCTTTCCAGGCTGGGCTGATGGATGTCGGCGATTTTGTTCTGACATTTCTGTAAGTGCGGCTTGATGTGATGCTTTTTGAAGTCTTTTCATCGACTTCATTGTTCTCGTGCAGATTTTGTTGAAATGGTTTTCACAGGTTTAGCAGTAATAAGACCCAGTTTTGGCTTGTCAAATTGCATCTAGCTTTTGAAAAAAAAACAAAAAAAAAAAAAAAAAAAAAAAAATATATATATATATGCATCACAATTAACTCCTGGTGCAAGGCCAGATTGGTTTTGTTTTTTCCCTTAATAAATAAAACCACCATTTCAACATGCTTCTAGTATTTTCTCGTTATTTTTGAGTTTGACCTGTTAGTCTTGTATGATCCCTCGATGTTGACATTTTCTATTTAAATAAGCCTGAGCTGCATTGCAAAATACAGCATTACAGAACGTATTACTCAACAACACATCGGTTGCTGAGTACCAATGCTAACATTTACCAATGGTGAATTAAGCCAGTAGTTAAGAAAACCCAAGGTTCTCAAGCCTTTGTTGAATCAAAAATGTTTACTTTGGATTCAAAATGGAGGAAATGGGACAATAAAAGGCTGGGGGAAAAAAAGTTTTTTTCTTTCTTGGAACAAAACGTGACCCCAAATAGGACAAATGGCCCTTCAGAACCAGCAGTGGGCCAGTCTTTGTCCAGCTGCTGCTCCCTTCAAAAGATAAATGTACCGCTTTGTCCTCACGGTCAGTAATTACTGGATATTCATGCCTGGCTGAAATAATTTGTGGCGCTGGTATATTGGCTGTTCTGTCAGACGGTTAATCAGCACGGTGAGGGACTTTGTCCGAGGCCGTTTCTCATACCCACCTCTCGCCGTGCGGCTCCGTGTTTAGCATTTCCATATTCAAATTCTTGTGATAACATTCAAGTGCCTTGTTGCCTGCCACACATAGTCCTAATCAAATCATGACTGGGATCTTGTCATTCAGATCTTGTCAACACCTGATGCAGAACCATTTTCCATTATCTTCATTTCACATTAATTTCGTCCTTTAAATCCCTGTATACCCAATTCCACAACCTCTTCGTTTAACCTATCCCTCTTTCTGTCCATTTTTTTATTTTTTATTTTTAACCTCACCTTCTTTTACTCTTTCCTAATTTTTTCTTTCATCTGTGTATGCTTTAAAAACTACCTGCTCTGTCTGTAGGGATATCCAGAGCTCATGAAGCTTGTACTGGCATCAGTTATATATCGTAAAGGACCATTAGCTTCTGTACCGCGCATAATTCCAGCAATCAGTGCCTCTGCCAGTTGAATAACCGTAATAGATGGAAGCTGTAAACAAAAAAAAACAAAAAAAGAGGGATTTATTTTAGGCTGCATGTTTCCCTTAAGATTTTTTTCTTACAAAACAGATTCTTTACACAGAATCACTTTATTTTGTTTCTAAAGAATACAACCTTAAGTTATGTGAACCTGAGGTTGATTGAGAACCTGCCGATGTTTTTGACATTTCAGGTGAGCAGACTAGATGAGAAATGACATTAAAGACTTCGGCTGCACCCTGAACTGTTCTCCACTTTAATTTTAAGGCTCTAATCATCAGAGAGTTGCTGCTCGAAAGTAAGGATGGGGTCAAGACTGCAGGTGGACAAGATGGAGAGCTTTGCTTAAGTGACATGCCTACATGGGTTGTTTTTTTTTTTAAACTGTGCGCAAATGTGTATGGTATGTTGTGCATTTGCTTTGTGTGAAGGCCTTTATCAGTTAAAAAAAATCCCCAAACAGTGTTTAATTTTTCTTCTATTTCACAATTATGTGCTACTTTGTGTTTGCATAGCTCATAAAATCCAAATAAACCACAATAAACTTGGTGATTGTAACATGAAAGGAGTAACAACAAACCCTTTCCAAGATCCAATGCCCATGATTGCATCAGTTTGTCTTTTGTGAAGTGGTATTTGGTTGTTGATTAATTTGAATGATTGTTTCTAATATTTCTGATTTTGTACTTAATACAATTAAGACAAATTAGTGGCAGTTTGGAAGTGTTTAATTGGAAAAGGATAACAAGTGGAAAATTAGAGAAGCTTCTCTTAGTTTTGTGATTGAACTTGAGAATATTTTCTTATTGTCATTTTTTTTTTTCCTCCCTCATCAAAAATAAGCTTCTGTTTCAGAACTTAAGAGCTTGTTTTTGTCTCATTTTGTTGCTCCCACAGAACCAAAAACCTGATAGTCTCCAGTCTCCTGCAAGCATTAAAAAAAAAGGGAAAAATGGGTTTTGAATATTTCTACATTTTACGTTCCAGTTGCAGTATAACCTTCCCACAAAGTAAAAGATAGATACTCTCTACTGTGGTATTATAGTCCCATTACCATTACAAAAAGTGTACAATTGGTCTAAATTTTTAGACCAATTACTCTTGAACGACTTCCAGCTAAATTATCTTCTTATAGCTACCTTCTCATTTCAGGAATGAAAAATGTCGATTATGCAACATGTATGACAGCTTGCTAAAAATATGAAAAGACTTGATGATTGGCTTGAGGTAAAAACTGCTGTGGCTACGAGATGTTTCTGTTGAAGTAAAATCTTAGAAATGAAAAAAATAGTTAAATTTATATATGAAATTTTAACACCAGATGTAAAATGCATTTGCTTTGTAGTTTCATGATGAAGGTTCGAGTTTTTGTTGTTTTTAGGAAACTCAACTAAAACTAGTTGTTTTCACTACTGTTGTTGCGGAAGAGTGAGAGTATAGAAATCCAACAACTGATGTATGGAAAATGTAACAAACAAAAACCCAAGCAAACGAGCAACAAGGGAATAAAAATAATCATTCACAAATGTTGCTTTCATTGGCCTTGAAACAAAGGACGGTACCATTAAGAACTTACATTCTTGTTAAACTTTTTAAAACGGTTGACAGATGCGTGATTTCTACCCAGCCAATCAGGGTTTGTGCTCTAGAAACATCTCTGCTTAAATAATGGCCACTTCAAGTTTACAAATGACTTTTCTTCACTACCACTTCAATAATTGAGTTTTGAAAGAGAGAAGGACAACAAAATATATTCTCAGCATAAAACAAACATCAGAAATGAAGCCACTAATGTTTTTTATTATACTTCCCACATCTGGTCAACGAGTTGTGTTGCCCACCTGCTTTCGATTGTGATTCATTGATGACAATAAAGCTACAAACTTTATTTTTAGTGTTCTTTGGTTAGAACCGGCAGATTAACTGGTTCCTAAGCAGCAGCTCTGTTTTCATCACATCACTCTTTCCCAAACATTTTCTTTCTTTTTTTTACCTTGAAACTGACAAACCTGAAAAGCACCTTGCCTTTGATTGCAGGTGTGGCAAGATTTCACTCCATTAGGGACATAAAGCATAAAGCCAGTGTGGCAAGACTCAAATGTCTGTTTACAGACGCTCTGCATCCAGTCGGGGCAGTTTTAGAAAAGGAAAATGGGAAAACAGTTTCAGCGTCTCGATGTGGTGGAGACGTACTGCAGAAATTAATTCTGCAAATCATTAAGTCAGACGGGTCTGAATACAAATGAACACCACATTTCAATTTTAAAAACCGAGCGTCCTTTCCCCCCCCCTCCCCTTCCACTTCAGAATTCGGCACTGCTTTCAAATACATTCTCAGCATACTTCAAAGAATAACAAAAAAAAAATCATGAACATTTTTTGTACAGACCTCAAAGAAAGTCTGGAGTTAGATGAACTTTAAATATCCTGGGTTACATAACGGAGCAGAGAGGCAGGCAAAACCTGAAGAAGCTAAATTGGATTAAGAAATACAGCGAGGCATACTTGAGAATTAATTCTCCCTCTATAATAATTCATTTTGATTAGATCTGAAGAGAGATGGAGAGATAGAAAAAAAAAAAACATGAAGTAAGGTAGTTTGGGGAGCTGGTTAGCGGTGGAAATGATGAAGTTCTTTCCGTTGTTGGTGTTGCAGTAACGGCAGTTTCCTTGTGAGCGCCCGGCACCACGGCGCTGGGCAGATTTGGAGCTGAGGGACAGCGGTAATAAATCACTGGGTGTCACACTGTTTGTTGTTAATTAGCAGAATGACGTTACGAAGGCTGCTCTGGGAGGCTGTTGCCAATGACAACACGGCTGATGACAGATGACGAGTGGGAACGCGTGCTTGGTCTGGCGCATTTATGTAGCAGATCACGTACAAACTCGTAGGGTGGCAGATGACCTGGAAACTAACAGCTGGATCTTTGCATTTATTTATCGAGTCCCAAAAAACAAAAATGCATCCAAAAAGTATGAATTCGTGGATAGAATCTAATTATAATGGCGCTTCTAGTGTGCTTTAGAAAGCTTTAAATGTTTTTTTTTTCAAATCCGCGTTTCACAACCAGAACGGATGCAATCAATCATCCCCGTCAGCTTTGTCACTGCAAAGAGGTTTTTAATCTTGTCTAAATAAAACATAGTACTTTTCAGATCAATTCTCTCGACACGTCATTTGCATATCAATAAAAACCCAGTCGACAATCCCCAAGTTGAACATCGTCCTTCTCCTGAAAGTTTTCCACTGAAAAACTTGGGAAGTTGTGAATATGTTGATCAGTCTTAGCTGTGCTTTAAATGTGATTCATCTACATTCTGGGTTCGTTTATGTCTGATTATTTAGCTGATTAAAATTAATCACTCAGATGGCAAAAGAGATTCTCATTCCTCATAGAAATCATTAAGAGTAAGCAGCATTCACAATTATTTCTAAATACTGCATGTAACGGTTCTCCAACGGGTCACACTGCATTTTGTTTAAGTCAAAGTCTCAAATTTGACTCCTGTATTGCAACATTCCTTTGTTTTAAGACGTTGTGTTGTGGTTTATCGGCTGTTTTTGGGATCATGGGTTGCTTTGCTCCGTTTGGTAAAAGTCATGGCTACCAACAGATTGCCTCCCTCGTGACTTTGGAAAAAAATGTTGGCACAAAGAGTTTGTTCCCCAACTCTTGTGGTTCTGTGAAATGAAACTTGGCCAACCGAAGTTGATGCATCACATTTGATTTAGGGGAAGAAGCTTTGATGATTTGCAGAGTTTAAGATCACCAAAATCTACAAACTCTAGAGACCGCCTCTAAAAACGCTTATGACTACCTATTTTATTAGTTGAAGCAATGGATCTACTCTACCTACTGCAGAAGCTGGTCTTCCTTATTTCCGCTCCTGGGCGTAGCACCAATCAGTGCAGAGGAAAATAAATGGTGCTCCTGCATTTGTTCCTTTGCAAACGTCATGATATTTCAGCTTCCAAAACTGCATTTTCTTTCAAATATTTCCGATAAAACCTTACAAATAGCCGGATTTTCCACGAATAATTAGGAGAAATCCACAATTAATCTGAAAATAGGCGAAAATCCCTGGGCGCTTCCATCAACCTTTTTGAGCAGCTTTACTTTTTGATTCTCTTTTTCTTAATTCTCTCTCCTGAATTTTTACTATGCTGAGGCTTAGTAAAAATTGCAGCTGATTTAATCCAGCAATTTCTCTGAGCAAGACAGTTTTGACCTTGGGGTGGGGGGTAACATTTGCCACAACAACCACTCCAGGGAAGATTGGTGTTCCAAATGTTTTCCTCTTATGGATAATCTAAGTGCAGAAATACACACTTTAAATTATAAGCCATTTCCAGACCCATCAGGCGAAACAATTGTTTTTCAAAGGTCAACATTGATGAATTTCCTCCTTGGAGTGTGTTAATGCTCACCTATTCGCTCCAAAGCAACGTCTGCTCTGAAGCAAATAGCTTTACCGAGCCTCTGCTTTTGCACAACCAGATCAATTTTATGTTCTGATGTGCTCTGATGGCTGTATGTATCAAGTCTCTTATCTGTAGCAGGAAAGTATTTCCTTGTCATCTTGCTCATGGAACAACATTTTAAAGTGACATGGTCCATTAGGAGACAAACTGTAGACAGGATTGTGCTAGTTGGCACTTGTTACGACCACAACGGATGACCTGAAGAGAGAGGTGGAGCTGAGCCGTGCCGGTGAAACGTGACTCGGTAAAGTATGAGGACTCTGAGGAGGATGAGGATAAGGGTGATTACTGCTGCGCACTGGAGTGGGGAAAGCGAATGATTTGGGGTCAGCGGTGCCAGAGAGAGGAATGAGTTAGTCTTGCAAGATTTAAAAGGAGAAAACACAATCAGCATGGGCGGTGGGTGGACGGGGCTGATCTGCGTCTCCCCTGCCTTGCTGCAGGGTGGAGATCAGAGATGGAGGTGAGGAGGCTCAGCCCTCTGTGTGTGGAGGACATGAGGGCAGCTGTTTTAATGACAAAAATACTGTCGGAAAAATTGTTGCACAAGGCGCCACTACAATCAGATTTAACTGAAATTCAAAGATGTGAACACACACTGCATCTCACGTTTTAGTTTTCAAGAACAAGCCGAGCTCAGTGGGGCTCATTACCACACGCTGGTGTAGATTAATGTACGAGTTTGATAAAATTTGCAAAGTGGATGAATGAAAAATATGCCTCCGTCAAATTTTAAAGTAGATTGACCGGTAAGTCAAGAGCCTCATATTGTTGCACTACTAGGGCCTTATAGCTTTCAGGCCCATTACCTCTGCTGCACTTCAAGTGCAGAATTCAAAACCTGCTGTGGATTTTTGCATATTAATCACATCAAAACAGATAAATCAAAGAGTAGGAAAGTGATGGCACACCCATTTCTTGGTCATGCACACATTTGATAAATGTCTGTGTCTGAGATTTATTATCAAGGTCAGAGAGACCACTGGGAGAAGACTAATCATCTCAATGAAAGGCTTCAACCAAGCTGTCAATCTGACTACAAAGCTCCTATGGCAGTAGGTTGGCAGAGGCATAATGACATGTGCGTGCGACACGTGGTTTTCCTCCCCATGCGTTTGTCATCTAAAGCATAGCTGCTGTCACAGGAAATCAGTCATCTCAAACGGAGATCACCAAATCATAAACAGAGTATGGACGTGTTGCAGTTTCGTTTTCACCCCATCGTCCCCAGTGAAATTACAGATCACAGTGATAACCGCAGCAAACGCACGTCTAACTGATTGCTGTATTTACCCGCTAGTACCCCTAAAAAGGATTTTTGAAGAAGGTGGTCATTATTTTTCAATTCAGGAAAGCCAATTTAAATGTTTTGGGGTTTTTTGTCCTTTCTTGTTTTGAAGCTGATTAAGCCATTGGACAGCAGTGACGCATCATGAAAACTCTTTTCAGACATGCACACCATTCATTCCAGTGCAGAGTGCTTGGTTAATTTGACTTGGACAGCTCAATGAAATGCCCAGTGAACATTTCCAAAAACGAAATCTGTCCTGATTTTGTGTTTGGTCCAAATTATCAAGTGAATAAACGAAATAGGCAAAAGTTGTGTAAAAACCTTGCAAAGAAACACTTTATTTGAAGGGGTTGTGCATAAGACTGACATAAATATAATGCCTGTTATGAACATAAAAAAGTCTTTATGAATGTT
This sequence comes from Poeciliopsis retropinna, assembly GCA_010277075.1. Taxonomy (NCBI): domain Eukaryota; kingdom Metazoa; phylum Chordata; class Actinopteri; order Cyprinodontiformes; family Poeciliidae; genus Poeciliopsis; species Poeciliopsis retropinna. The sequence goes on along the minus strand of VMRM01000023.1, from coordinate 11,870,710 downwards.
TGACTGCTGTCATAAAGAGTTCATTGGTAAATTATGACACTTTTAATGAAAATCTGCTTTAAATATTGCATTACAAAGCAATTAAATGACATATTTGCATTACAGTGTCATTATTTACCAAATACAAAGATGGCACTTTTAATGGACCTTTAATGCAAATATGCATTAAAAGTGTCTTTTACCGAATTACACTTCATGACAACACTTGTGTCCATTTCGAATGTTTTTCAAATGGGCACAGGCGACCCTTAACCTTTCACCTTTCAAAAACGGTTTTTGGGGTGAGGGGTTTTCAGAACAACTTTACTGCAACTATGAATCAAAAATAACCTGATTTGACTATCAGCTGTTATTTTCTGATAATATGCCTGCTTGCATATAATTATTTTTCTAGTTTGTGTTATTTTTTATGTTCCCCATGTCTGTTTTTTATCTATTTATTGTCTGTCTAAAGCGGACAAAACCACCGCTACTCCAAATTAAGCCTTTGATTGGATGTTCAGCCGTTCGTGAGAAATGACTGATCATCCTTTCAGATTGCCTTTATTTCCATCATTCACTAAACTACATGCTTATTTTTGTGTAATATTTAACAAAATTACAGCTCTTACCATCCCTTTGGTATTACATTTAGCACTTTTCCCTTTGTATCAAATTCGACAGTGCAACAACCTTGGCCAGAACTGATAGTCTGCCTGTCTGAGTTTAAATATATATATATATATATATATATATATCTTTTACAAAAAGCTTTTTGTCAATTTCTCTGTCAGCCTTGTAGAGAGACAGCCAATCAGAAACACAGAAGACTAGTTGCTTCCTTGAGTAAGATAAAAGCCCAATTTTGGTGCTAAAACTTGATTTGGGTTTTATGTCTTACCCTTATGTTAAAATAACAGAACTACTACAATTAAGCTGTAAAGTTTCTTTAGACCCAGTCCAAGATGTCTAGTTAGTCTTATAAGCCTTCATTTCATGCCAAATTCTTAAGTGTTGGTCATTGACCAATCACTGAAATTATTTGGAGACACACTTCATGTGTTTATGGAAGTGTTTGAGATGAAAAAAGATGTAATACTTTCTCTATTTATGCATATTCTTTCTTAAAATAAAATCAAGCGCACTTTTTGTCTTTATCTTTTTTTGCAAATGCCCATAAAGTCCTGATGAAAACTATGAATTATCAATCTTGTCCCCAATTTCAAATAATTTCTAGATGAAAAAGCTGTACTTAAAAAAAAAAAAAAAAAAAAGCCTTCAGTGGTTTGAATAGACGCCCCAACCGACAAATTGTCAACGTTTTCTGAAAATGAAAAACGACATCAGAGAAACAACCTCAGGGTTGATTCTCCTCCTAGACTTTCCATTGTAGTTTTGGAAAATAAACCAATTTCAATACAGCCAAAGAAATAGACACCTTATCGTAGCACCAAAACCTTGTCACGCTTTTTTTTTTCTTTTTAAATCTGTGAATTTCCATTTTCGATATGTCAAATTGAACAATTATGCATTCAATGCAAATGCAGCTACTGTGAAGCTGCGATTAGCAGCTTGAAAGAAAATGTTAAATCTTATGACTCCTTTAAAGATGAGCAGTGATATTATTTTCTCCCCATCTGTCTAGATCCTTTAAAAAGTGATACAAATAAATTCTGAGAAGCAAGAAACCAACCTGGTGTGTGTTTCTGGCATTATTGTCACTGCCAAGCCAAGAGGAACAAAAACACAGTCAGAAAGTCGTATTTCTATTTTTTACTGTTTTGTAAAAGCCAGACATCCTATTTCACGGCGCTGACATTGTCCACAAGCCATTAAAATCCAGTAAATAAAGTCCAAAATACAGATAGAAGTTGGCTGATATTATTTTGCTCTTTCCCCAACACCGCTATCATATACAATTATTTGCAACTCTGCTTAAATTAAATCTCCAACACTAATATAGATGCTGATTGTTTTTAGTTTTTATGTGACTTAACTCTAACACCTACTACTTGTGGGGGGGAAAAGAAAACTGGATTCCAATTATTTCTTATTTTTTAGCAAACAAGCTGGAAGGTTTATAGTTTCCAGCAAAATTTGGCTTCTGCTTTCAACTAACTATAGAAATATTTCACACTGACAAGTAATTATACATCTAACAGACGCTTTTGTCACCCATCACCTCTGACAACAGAAATCCCTGGCGAGTAGTTTCAAAGATTTTTTTGATTTTTTTGTGTGTCTGTTGCTCACCTACATACAAGGTCGCCACCGTTACGTTTTTCTTGAATATTTAGCTCCGCACATCAGTCTGTTTGTAGTCATGTTCGCAATCCTTAATGTGAGGTAGAGGAACTGAAAGTAAATATACAAAGGGGTAAATTTACTTTATTTATAAAAAGACATGAATATATGCTGTTTGTGTTTGCCGGTTGAGAGGCTGATTAACTTGACTGTGTTATAACCTGACACATTTCGGTCTCAGCTGCAGCCTATTTATGTCTCGTAAAGGGACATTAGCTTGACTGGCTGTCAAGCAGCATTTGATTTAACCACATTCCTTTTGTGAGTGCTGCCTCCAAATGTCTGCTCCTCCTCTTCTTTGTCTTTTTTTTTTCTGAAGAGTAAAAACAAACCTAGTAGTTATGGCCGCCTTTAAATAGTTGCTTTAATAAATAATTTCCAGATTTTTCCACATTTTAATGCAACACGCCATGTAAACAAACACATCTGTTAGGAAGGAATTTAAAAAATCAAGTTTAATAAGCGTTTGCAACCTTTTCAAGCAGCTTTTGACTTATAGTCTTCAGCTCAGATGTCAGGCATGAAAAGAGTACAAAGCAAATCCACTGCATTGTATTTATGCTATCGTACAGTGAAATAATCAATAAATGGGAGAACTGTTTTTAATTTTATCTCATTGTGCCTTCGTTTAATTGGGAACACCACTTAAGATTACAAATAAGCTTTTTTACAAGAGACTCCTGGCCAAGAAAGCGGCAACAAAAAAAGTTTGACATGCAGAGCAACTCCAGTATTCATGGGGGTTAAAGTTCTCAACCTCCCACAAAAAGCCAAACTTGGTGAATACTTGAGATTGCATATTTTAAAGGTTCACATACCAGGTTTATCTTAATATACAGAAATAACGGTGGAAAAAGTCTTCACATTAAGAAGCTAATATGTTACAGTCTACTTTGTCTCGAGTCTGATGATAAAATGCACAGACATTCTGAAAAGATTAATGCTGTGGTATATTCTTTCTTTTGCTAAACTGAATAGGTCACAGTTTTTGTACGTATGTGGGTAATTACAGCGTTGAAATTTGAACTTTAAGAAGCAATAATACTGTGCACTTAGAGATTTTTTTTTATTAGCTATTAAGAAATGTCAATAGCAGCGACATAAGGACATCAAACGTTCAATTTTCTGGTCATCCTCAGTTGTAGCTTTATTCTTCATTGTTTTAAGTACTTTTGAGTGTTTCTCACATTATGGTATGTCTATCTATATTGTGAAATCCGTTTTACAGTTTACAGTAGGTTCATTGACTCAATGTTCACTTAGAATTTTTTGAGGTTCTGATGGGGTTTTTTTTAAGTTACTCACACATCCAGTCCTTGTAGAGTTGGTTTTTACTATATTTTCTTGTTACCTTAACTATACTCGACATGAAGATGTTTGCACATAGCCGCTTTATAACATTAGTTAAATTTGCATTGGTAGTAATTGAAGTAGTAGTAATTGGCTAATCGCATACAATTAAGTGAACACGAGTGAGAAACACATCTTCAGCTACTTCCCCACAGCTATCATTAGCGGTGAGCGATACAGCTATGTGTCCACAGGATGTGCGCAAGCAGCCATTTGTTACAGCCTAATGGTTTGGGAAGTTCAATTGGAGAGAAATGGACTGAGGGTTTTTGCCCTTTGAAAGCATCCTCTGATTGAGGGTGTAACCAGAGGGCCCTCCAGCAAGAGTCCAGATCAGTTGACCTTTCCAGGCCAGATAATTCCTATTTACTGCCGCCTACATGGCCCAGCTTACACAGTTGGAACGCTCTCACCAAGGTCAATTGCTCGTGTTTGAGAATGTGTGTGATAGAGACGAATGGAGGGATGGTCAGAGGAGGGAGAGACAGAGAGAGAGAAAACAGAGGAGGGTTAACAGTTTGGACGTCAACGATGAATCAGTGTCTTATATTGTTACGGCCAGCGAAGTAAAACAACCATTTAAAACATTTATATCAGCTGCGGTTTCCAAAACGGTTACAACAGGCTTCATTTTTAACAAAATTGTAAGCATTCTTTTAGGCAAAGAAAATAAAGAATATCATCAGTTCTGCAACTCACTGCCACAATTGTCTTTTTCTCAGCAGTAATATATTGATTTACATGCTGGTTTATCAACTTGAAACACTTGAACATGTTAATATTTAACAGCAGAAACGGGGCCTGGAGTTTCAGATTTGGACTCAAGATTCACTTAAATTGCAGTTACCTTATAAAATTACCTTAGATCTGTGCCTTAAAGAAACATGCTTTCCTTAGACTTGTAGTGTGAGACTTGAGTCTTAACTACAGCCTTTATCACAACTGAAACCTCTATAAAATGACTAGATTGTTCCAGGACAAAATAAACTTTAATTTAACCCAAAAAGCAAACTGTTCAGAATTTATTTCTTCACTTACACTAGTGCAATCTCATAGGCAGACTAAGGTGGCTTGTATCTGATATTAAAATGTCTAGTTGAATCGTTACAGATTTCACATTTTGACCTCGGAGTAAAGACTTGAAACTCTTTCAAAGTCTTTAATTTAGGATTTACGTTTACAGTATTTCACCAAGGTTGCAAATGAATATGCATAATGATGTGAGTTCATGCAGATTTCATGTACGTAAATGACAAAGGCAGGTGTTAGGGTAGGTGAGGAGAGGACAGATGACACCAGAAATACGAGAACAGTTTAATAAGACAGACTTACTGGATACAAAGAGGAGAACCAGATGTGTAAATACTCTTAGCATTAATTAGGACACAGGATACTGGAATGAATCTGAAAGGGTAACACAAAAAAAGTCAGAACAGGAAAAAAAAACAAAGGAACAGAACACAGGTTGGAAAAGGGACAATAAAAGTATTGAGAGGCACAAAACACAAATTCAACAAAATTAGCATAAAAAATATTATTCTTTTAGACTTTAATATAGTAGTAGATGAAAGTGAAACAAGCGTTGCTGTTTAGAAGTTAGTGGTCGACATGTAATGATGAACTGCTTATTGGCAGTACATTTCATAAAGGCAGCAGAGGAATCACTGAGTAAATTACTCTCTCTGTTGCTTCTGCATTCACATAATGGAGTCATCTCATTTGGAATAACGCATGGAAATATTCCATCATTGAACTATTATTAGCCATTAGTCACAACACTCAGAATGGATGTAGCAATTTGTTTGAAAGATGTTTTTTTCCCCTCTAGTCTTAGAATTTGTTTTCTTTTGTGTAATTCTCCAAAAAGGCTTAGCACAAATTAGGTTGTGTTCAAGACCCTAAAAGTCATTACAATGCAGATTACTGATCAGTATCTGTATTTGTATTCATTTGTATTCTATTTGCAAGAGTGTGAGAAATGTAGCTGGCTGTACATCTATATTTGATGGCATTGATGCAAATTGGATCGGGCAGAGAGCATGTTGATCTCGTCTTTAAAACCCTGTTTATCATTTAAATGGTTTTCTCAAAGTCTGTCTTGTTGTTTGTTTTGAGTCCAGTGTGTGACACCAACTCTTCAGTGCCCAATAAAAAATGAAGTGATTAAAAGAAAAATGTATTTTTCATATTATTGAGAAATATAAAGGTTCTAAAAGGGCATGTCAATCTGGGTTTTTCAGTAATGTGACTTCTTACTCTATTGAGGTTAGTAGTACACATTAGCTATATAAATTGCCAAACAGAGCATTTTCGTACTGGACTAACTTTATGCTAACAAACAAAACCAATGGCTAACTTAGTGATCTGTCTGATTAATCCATGTATGAGATGTGTCACTAATTGTCTTGTCCTAATTTCTCAGCTCTGGGTTTTTCCCTTCAATAGTTTTATAATCCAGTTGGATTCCCAACCAAAGCAAAAAGTCAACAAAGTTAATAGGACCTCTCTACATCTGTCTGAAATCTTGAAATCCTTAATGTTTCTCGCATAGATGAATGACCCTCATAGCAAACTTGCTGTGTCTTAAAATACTAATACATTTTCAAAAATCTGCACAGAATTTGTGTTGTAACACATGGCGACATGTTTCCCTTCAGGATTACTTTTATTTTATTTTTCAAAATGTGTGTAGCTGAGTGTGTCTTTAGGCTCAACACCAATGCGTCTCAAAAGAAATCAGTTTTGCAAACAATTGACATCCTAGTGATAGCCATAGAAGTTGACTTGCATCTCTCACACTGAGCTTCAAAGCCAAATTAATGTTCATAACATAGCAGAGCAAAGCTCAGTTTTGCCTTTTAAAGAGGAAAACTGTTAATTCCACTTCTAAAGGGTTGGGTCAAACAAGCTTTTCAGCCACAGGAGCTTCGTCATTATGAGTCATGCTGTTCTTGCTGCAAGGTGAAGACGTAGAACGATGACAGAAATCAGAACATAAAAGGTGTAAGTTGAATATTAATGGAAAGGATTTGAAACCCTATCTGATTTAACACCTCCAGCTACCTGGTAAAGTGCAGCAGGAAATTGCACATTCAGAGCAGTTTGTCAATGGAGCTTTCAGCAGATAAAGCAAATGAAATACAAAGTGGTGGAAAAATATAAATGTCTGATATTGGTTAACATCCCAAATGGTTCTGTTAATATAAATCGACGCAACCTTTCTTGTATGCATCATTTAAAATAAATACATTCTACAGTCATCTTCAGAAAATAATTTGATTATAAATTAAAAAGTTTAACGTAGTCAACTTTCTGAGAATTTGATTGGATTGTATCTATAATTAAATTGGCAACTATAAGGATGCATAGCCAATGCAGGGTTTCATTAAGTGTACTATAAGCCTGGCGGGCCACCAGGCTTTACTTGCCCCCAAACAGGCTAAACATTGTTTGCTTATTTTAAATAGTTTTTTATGCACCATTAACTGTAAAGACGAATTAAACTCTGTTTATAGTTGACGAGGTGCGCACCAATTGCGCCATCCTAAATCTTGCCTGTTGGCTTCAAACACCATTTCCAAATTATGACGACTGCTTGTTCACCTCAGAATAGTTTTTACATTTAGCATTTTTTTAATACAAAAAATATGGTGGGTCACTGGTGGACTTCTGTAGCACCCCTGCCACTGGGCATAGCAGGTTTTCTTCAGGATGGCCACCCATTCTGTAAAATACAGAATCGTCCCGTATTTGGCTGATAAATGTTGCATCCCTAGTTCAATACTAGTATGGAACTAGTATGCTCTAGACTGGAGATGGAATACATGCACACAAAAAATTGACTTTTTTCAGTACAGGAAAAAAGTAATGAGTCTCTTACCTGAGAATATAAACCTGTACTGGGCTGATTCTGTGCCTTCAAATAATGTTAACAATGTTCCTGGAGAAGTTTCATAACTTGTAAGTCTGAAACAGGAATAGGTCTGAAAAAAACTGTGCCGCTTCCAAGAGAGATAATTTTGATGCATCAAAGAGCGATGACATCACTGCTGATGTCATTGTTACCATAGGAACTGAACATTCTAATAATGCATTCACACCAAACACGTTTTAAGCGTCAGGCGAGTCTGGTTTACATTCAAAGTCTATGTTTAGTGTTGGAGGCCATGGACTCACTAGACGCTCCAAACGCACCGCATCGGCCCTCGACGCGCCTCCACATAGACTTTGAATGTACACCAGATGCGCCTGACGGTCAAAATGTGTTTGTGAACGCACCATTATATGTCCAGAGTCACATTATGTCGAGAGACATAATGTGACTGTAAATGGTCCAGAGTCCCCTGACCATTAGACATTATCTCACGTCTAGAGGTGAGATATGAATTAAGATTTAGTCAATGTTAGGAATAGACTAATACTGGGTTGGGTTAGGGAAAATGTCTGGGTTAGGCAAAATTGCAACTACTAAAATGAAGAGAAATCAATGCAAAGTTCCAATATGGGTCCAAATAGTTTTGACAAACCTGAATAGCATTTTGTTTTCTAAGTCATTCTATCAATAACAATTATATAATGTTTCTCTGCCAATTGCATAGCTGCAGTACATTAGTAATCTAATGTGTTGAATGTGTCTCAGCACATTCAACACATTAGAAACCAATCAGAACCAAACGTTTGTCTTTTGGTTCTGATTGGTTGTTTCTGGACAGCAGCAGAGCCATCTGGACTTTTCACAGATTCTCTGTTTCATATTCTACTGTCAGATGATGGATGGATGAATATTTGTTAAAAATGTCTAACACACTAATCCTTGCACACACACATTCACATCTTAGGGCAATTTAGAGAGACCAATTCATCAATTAATTTCTGAGAAATGTGACATGCATGTAGGAATGTTTTAATAATGTTACCTTTGCTGTTTTGAACTCTGATCTTGTGTTTCTCCATTGATTTTGGAGTCAGGAATTGTATTTGCGTTGAGGCCTGTGTCCGTTTTTATTGCCCAAATTTGTATAAAGCCTCAAATTTCCATAATTTCCATCATTTTGCTAAACCTAGGTTTAGCAAAATCTAGGCTAAACCTAGGTTTAGCAAAATCTAGGTTTTTGCTAAACCTAGGTTTAAAGGGTGTAAAGGTGTAAAGGTTGAGCCGGGCATAGTTTGGCCTTCATGCAAACGCCAACATGCAACAAGTGGAGGTTTCCTAGGACCTCCTTGCTTGACTGGAGGTCCGACTAACATGGCACCACTGTGGCTGATTGAAGGTCAGTCTTTTCTCGGATCTCTCTACTTGATTAGAGGTCCGTCGTTCTTCGGACCTCCCTGGTTGAGGGAGGTCCGAACCGCAATGGTGTCCTTCATGACACCATTGCGGTTGATTGTATGTCCGTCTTTCTTCGGACCTCCCAGGCTGATTGGAGGTCCATCTTTCTTCGGACCTCCCAGGCTGATTGGAGGTCCGTCTTTCTTCGGACCTCCCAGCCTGATTGGAGGTCCATCTTTCTTCGGACCTCCCAGGCTGACTGGAGGTCCATCTTTCTTCGGACCTCCCAGCTGACTGGAGGTCCATCTTTCTTCGGACCTCCCAGCCTGATTGGAGGTCCATCTTTCTTCGGACCTCCCAGGCTGACTGGAGGTCCATCTTTCTTCGGACCTCCCAGCCTGACTGGAGGTCCATCTTTGCTTGGATTCCTCTGTTTGTGGGGAGCCTTCCTGTTGCAGGGGAACCTCAGGTTGGGTGGAGACTCTTTGATGGTTTTTTTCCACAGCACATTTCAACCTTAACTTCAGGTCTGCAACCTGACCCTGCAGAGAGTTCACCATTTCCTCCTGTTGTTTAAATTTGGAAACTTGCTCAGTGTGGCTTTTGAGCTGATCCTCATATTTAAGTCTGACTTTATATTCCTCAATCATCACTTCTATCAAGCCTTTATTGCGGGAGGCATATATTTCAGCCTCCCTCTTGAAATAGTCAAGCTGTTGAAGAACACTCTTGTCTTCTGTGACGTTTTTCCCATGTTCACGTTTCACTTTCAGGTGATGTTCTCTTTCCAACATTTTTTGCAGTTTTTCTATCTCCTCCTGCTGTGATTTGACTTTAGCCTCACAGGTAGTCCTTCGGTCTCTTTCCTGGTGGAGTTCAAAGATCGTATTTTGCAATTCTGTATTAAGGTCATCTACCCGTTTTGTGAGATCGATGACATGTTGGCTCGTCTCTTCAATGTCTTCCACCAAAGGGGTAACCTCAAAGCCAGCAGAGGGTGTTCTTTCCTGCTCGACTTCCAATGATCTTGGACACTCCAAGTCGCCGGAAGGACTTGGTTCCCCCTGGATCTCTGATTCTTCTTCCATCTCAACGGAGCTGTCTTCGTCGTCTTCAAAAGAAAGGATAGCATCGTAGTCGACTTGGATGTTGTGTTCCATCATCTCAATCCATGAAAGCTCAGCTGGAAAAGCTTCATGTTCGCAAGTGATCTGTTGTTGCTTCATCTTTAAAGTCTGGTAAGTTCTTGATTCTCTGAAAGGCGTGTAATATCTGGAATTGATATTCCGCTAGTTTCGAACGTGCTCTGAAAAGTGATCTGTCGCGATAGAACTGTGGAACAGGTCTGAGGAAACGCTGCCTGTGAGTTACATTCAAGAGAGAGATTCCTTTGTGGCATCGCAGTGATGTCATAACTGCTGATGTCATTGATACCATTGGAACTGAACATTCTATTGTAGCCTGATGTAAAAAAACATTTTGCTAGACAATGTCAAACATTGAGAAGTTTCACATTTTTATCATCAAACATAATGAAGCCACAAGAAAAAAACCTCAGAAATATATAAGGACGGTTGCCACCCGTCCTGTAAAATACAGAATTGTCCCATATTTGGCTGATAAATGTTGCGTCTCATATTGAACTGATATGGGACGTGATTATTCCGTATTTCTATAAATATCTAATAGAGCTGTGGAACGTGACATCACTGCTTTAGACGTAGGGATGTGAGCGCCATCTTGTGAGGCCATTTATATAACCGACTGTCTCACAAATATTTAAAATTTTTGAATCCAAGTTACTTAAAATTATTTAGCAATTGTTCTGCATATTTAGCAACTTGCTGTGTTATTGGTTGTAATGTCCAATTATCTGACCGAAACGGTAAAAAGATGGAAAACTGACTTTCGTTTTACTGTTTTCCTGCCTGTAAACAACTCGAGCGGCAAAGCTATCGGCGCTAACGAAAAGGAGACGAATGTACTTTGTTGCTGCGGAACCATCCATTTGCCATTTGTGGAACTTTATTTTATTTTTCAAAATGTGTGTAGCTGAGTGTATCTTTAGGCTGAACACTAATGCCTCTCAAAACAAATCAGTTCTCTTTCATAGCATTCGTTTCGTGTCTCACTATGGGAATGCCCTCGGCGTGACCTCATCAGAAGCTCCAATTACACTCCACCAGCCCTGATTGGCTGGGGATAAGTCTGTCCGTGCCAGGGAGAAGGGGGCATGTCCCACCCCCTACCTATATATACGACTGGCCCTGCACAGACAGATCATTCAAAAACCTGTTCTCGCTACGAGCAGAAGTCCCAACTGGTTTCTCTCTCTTTCGCCTGCTGTTCTGGAGCTTGGCTTAACTGTCCATAGATAAGGGTGCGAACCCGATCGCCGGGCGCTTCGTTCTAGACTGGTTGCGTGTACCAGGAGAAAACCAGGGCTTCAGTCTGTTGCAAAACAGCACTGCTAGCTGTGAAGAACTGTGCTGGGTAGAAATACGCTTCACTGTTTTTCACTCGAGTAGCAATACTCCATCGGTAGCAATACCGGCAAAAGTAGCGATACTTCACATTAGCTATTGTCTCGCTGTGCTAGCTACTGGCAGGGTAAGCCGCAAAGCTCCCTGACACCTAGCCACACCAGGCTAGCCATTTGAGCCATCACCAGCGTCACTGTAGCTTCACAGAAATCATTCCTGCAATTAGCATGGACGCCGGAAAGGCTGACGCTAAAGCGGACGAAAACCCACGAGCTTGCCCGTGTGGAAATAAAATTTCGAGTTGCGACACTCACCAAATGTGTGTGACGTGTCTCGGCTTAAGGCATGCCCAAGCAGCCCTCGAGTCATTGGAAGAGCGCTCTCATTGTAGCCGGCTCTCACTCTAGGTGCTGCGTCACCGTCTGGCCCGTCAGTTGACACTGTCCGGAGGCGACCCCATTCTGGTTTCTGCTGCAGCTAGCCAAGAAACGGCGGCTCAAGGACTGAGACCGGTCCCTGATGCAGAACCAGGACCAAACTGGGGCGATATGCTTGACCTGTTAACCCGTTGCCACTGGATGTGAGCGGCCATAGCTTCACAGCTTGCCCGCTCGATTTCCCCATGGCAGGTGATGATGACGCGGACTCGGATGCAGGTTCTGAGCTTCTCGTCACCGACGAAGATGAGGATGATGAACCGCCTCTGGCGCTCCGAGGTCTGGTTGCAAAATCCGCACCTTCGGGCGTCAGCCAGGCTGGTGTTGGTGGCTCTTCTTTGTTTGCCTTGGATGTGGACCTGCATGACGTCTGTAAACGCGCCGCAGCGAAGCTTAATATCAGGTGGCCCGAAGTTCAGGCTGAAGCAGCAAGATCACGTTTCAACGGTAAAAAGCTGCGAAAAGCCAAGAGAACGGGAAAGCAGTTTCTGCCTTTCTTCCCTGAGTTGCTGGAGGAATTTTCAGTTTCCTGGCGCAACAAACCGTACAGGGAGAAGCACCCAGTGGCCGGTGGCTCAGTTCTAGACTGCGAGGGAATGGACGACCACGGTCTCCGTCAAATGCCTCGAGTCGAGCCAGTGGTGGCAGCGCACCTTCACCCGAAAGCTTCGACGTCTTCGGGTGGGTCGGCTCCATCCCTCCCCTCAGCAGCGGACCGCTTCCAATCAAACCTGACGGAGCGAATCCTACAAGGCGCCACCTATCAGTTCGCGCCATGAACGCCTCTTCCATGCTGATGGCATATCAGGCGGAGCTGGAGGAGGAGATCACTGCATCACTGCATCACTGTGGGAAGAAGTGTGTATCATCACTGATCACTGTCTTCAGCTCCATAAAGTGGCGACCCAGGCTACGGGGAGAGCTATGGGGCTCATGGTTCTACAGGAAAGGTCTAGATGGTTAAACTTAACCACGCTTTCCACCAGGAAAAGGAGGACCTCCTCGACACCCCCATCACTCCACATGGCCTGTTTTGTGCAGCTGTAACATCTATGCAAAAGAGGTGTGAGGAAAAGAAAAGGGACGATGAGGCTTTAAAGCTGTGTCTCCCACGTCGAGCACCGGTGCACACAGCCAGCAGGCCCACATCCCAGCGCCAAACCTTCGCCCAGGCTGCGGCACGTTTGCCTCCCACTTTCAGGATCCCTAAGCTGCTGAAAACTCAGTTGGCCGCTAATCCCTCTCCGAAAGGCGCTGCTGTTAAGGGCTCGTGGCCGAAGAAACCTGAAGCCGCTCGCCCGGATCAGCCGCCACCCACGTCCACTCAGACGGTGAGGAGGAGGAAGCGTTTGGCCTGACAGCTTTTTGGAAGACCGAGAGCGAGCTGGACTCGTTCTCAGACGCGGCTCCGTTACCGAGCTCTTCCATAAAGTTCAACAAAGTTCGGCGCACAAATGAGGGGATGTTCGAGCCCGCTCAGCGCGCACGAAACGGGGACCGTGCTCAGTTCGGCATGTCCCGCATTGGGCCCAGTTCATGTCCCACAAGCACTGTTTTTATGTCACAGAACATTAAACTTTCGCAAGCTGCCGCATCCAGGCAAAACGCCGAGGGCGCAGCTAAAAATGTTGTGAAACAAACAAATACCAATAAGAGAGGAGACGGTTTGTCGCTTCCTGATAGGGGCGCAGCCTCTCCCCCCCCATAAGCAGACATGTGACCAAGGAAATCTCTTGCGCATGCGCGATGCGAGTCGAGAAGTCTTGCAAGCCAGCGCCACAAGAGGGCGGTATTACTCCATGCAACACAGACTGGCCTGTCAGCCCTCTGTCACTGAGACTGACAAAATGGGCAAACTGCACAAACTCAGAGTGGGTTTTAAGAATAATAAACCGTGGATACCGGCTGCAATTCGCTCTGCCGCCTCCACAGTTCAGAGGAGTGATTCAGTCGCAGGCCAGGGGCTCCACAGATCTTTTCCTACAAGAGGAAATCTTTTCTTCAAAGGGAAATCAGTGAATGGGACATGGGACAGACACATGTGTGTGTTCCATATCAATTATCTGGAACTGCTGGCTGTTCTCCTGACACTGAAACATTTCCTCCTTTTTCTACAGGGTCATCACGTATTAGTCCGGACAGACAACACAACTGTGGTGGCATACATAAACTGACAAGGGGGTCTGAGATCCCAACATTTTCATATGCTAGCATACAAGCTGGTCATTTGGAGCAGCAGTCATTTTCTGTCACTAAGGGCCACTCATGTCCCAGGAGTGTTAAACCGGGGAGCAGACCTTCTCTCCAGGGGGAACCCTCTCTATGCAGAATGGAGACTTCACCCCGGGGTAGTCAGGATGATTTGGCTGCGTTACAGGCAGGCCTCAGTAGACCTGTTTGCGTCTCGGGAGAACACACAGTGTCCTCTGTTTTTCTCTCTTCATGACCGGGAAGCACCTTTGGGCGTGGATGCTCTCTCCCACCAGTGGCCCCGAGCTCTCCTGTATGCATTGCCTCCTGTAGCCCTCATTCTGCCAACGATAGCCAGAGTTCGAGCTGAAGGCTTGTCAATGATTCTCATTGCGCCTCACTGGCCATCGAAGCACTGGTTGGCAGAGATAATCCAGCTTCTCCAGAGAGAACCTTGGCCTCTACCGTTGTGGCAGGACCTCTTGTCTCAGGCAGGGGGGGGAATTCTCCACCCCCACCCAGAAAGGCTGGCACTATGGGCCTGGCCTGTGAGTGGTTCAATTTACACTCTGTAGGTCTCCCACACAATGTTATTGAGACAATCCAGAGTGCGAGGGCACCTGCCACCAGGTCTCTATGACTGCAAATGGACCATATTTGAAAAATGGTGCAGAAGCACAGGAAATACCCATTCAATGCTCTGTAGTTGCCATTTTGACTTTCCTGCAGGACCTGCTGGATAAGGGTAAGGCTTTTTCCACCATAAAAGTGTACCTGGCAGCAATTTCAGCTTGCCATGTTGGTTTTGGTGGGAAAACCGTGGGACAACATCCCTTGGTTTGCCAGTTTATGAAGGGCGTTTGTCGTCGGCTTCCTGTCTCAAAACCCCTGGCCCCATCATAGGACCTTCCCCTGGTTCTGGATGCTCTGATGGATGCTCCATTTGAGCCTCTGGGGCAGGTGGATTTGATATTTGTTACTCTTATGACAGTGCTTTTATTGGCTCTTACCTCAGCCAAGTGGGTGGGTGAGCAAGCTTCATGCTTTCTCGGTGAACCCAGCTTGTGCCAAATTCTCTGCAGGGAATACGAAGGTGACCTTAATTCCCAATCCTGTGTTTTTGCCTAAGGTGTTGGGGTCATGTTTGCCAATAGACTTGGTGTCTTTTAGCCCCCCACCTTTTTCCTCAGTGGCGCAGGAGCGTCTTCATGGACTTTGTCCAGTTCGGGCCCTACACACTTATATGGATAGGACAAAAATGTTGAGGAAAAGTGACCAGCTGTTGGTTTCTTGGGGCGAAAGGTCACCTCGGCAAACCTGTGTCAAAGCAGCAACTTTCACATTGAATAGTGGCTGCAATTGCTTTAGCTTACACCTGTAAGGAACAGCAACCTCCTAAAGCCTTTGTGCCCACCACTCTACATGAGGTCTGACTACCTAATGGGCCCTCTTCAGAGGAGTTTCCATCCAGGAGATCTGTGCCGCAGCAAGCTGGGCTTCTCCCCGTACATTTGCTCGGTTTTATAAGCTTGATGTCACAGCTCAACCGCTGGCTCATTCAGTGCTCAGCTTGACATCAGTGGTATCAAGCTCCCATCGATGACTTATATTGTCTGCAGTTGGGCTTAGGTCTGCATCGCAATCCGGGAGTCAGGATTTTCCCATAGTGAGACACGAAACGAATGCTATGAAAGAGAACTTTAGGTTACTTTCGTAACCCCGGTTCTCTGAGTAGCATGAGTGAGTGTCTCACCTAGCCACCCTTCTTGCTCATTCGTAGCGAGGAAGAGGGTGTGCGTTTTTGAATGATCTGTCTGTGCAGGGCCAGTCCTATATATAGGTTGGGGGTGGGACATGCCCCCTCTCCCTGGCACAGACAGACTTATCCCCAGCCAATCAGGGCTGGTGGAGTGTAATTGGAGCTTCTGATGAGGTCACGCCGAGGGCGTTCCCATAGTGAGATACTCACTCGTGCTACTCAGAGAACCGGGGTTACGAAAGTAACCTAAAATTTTGCAAAAATTGACATCCTAGTGATAGCCATAGAAGTTGACTTGCATCTCTCACACTGAGCTTCTAAGCCAAATTAATGTTCATAACATAGCAGAGCAAAGCTCAGTTTTACCTTTTAAAGAGGAAAACTGTTAATTCCACTTCTAAAGGGTTGGGTCAAACAAGCTTTTCAGCCACAGCAGCTTCGTCATTATGAGTCATGCTGTTCTTGCTGCAAGGTGAAGACGTAGAACGATGACAGAAATCAGAACATAAAGGGTGTAAGTTGAATATTAATGGAAAGGATTTGAAACCCTCTCTGATTTAACACCTCCAGCTACCTGGTAAAGTGCAGCATGAAATTGCACATTCAGAGCAGTTTGTCAATGGAGCTTTCAGCAGATAAAGCAAATGAAATACAAAGTGGTGGAAAAATATAAATGTCTGATATTGGTTAACATCCCAAATGGTTCTGTTAAAATAGACGCAACCGTTCTTATAATTCATCATTTAGTTATTTCCTGAATTATAGCTAAGATGCTCAATACAATTTCCCTTGTCCACTTTTCAAAATGAGGAAAACAAGAAAGTAAAACCTTCAAGTAAAGCAAACGATCTTCATAAGTCAGGAAAGGAAAGATATTCGTCTAAACTCGCCCTGCAATCAGAAGAACTAAAACGCTTTAAACATAGGGAACTGTAGCAAGGATTGGTGTCATGAGGGTTACAAAGTTTCTGTAAAGATCATTAAACACTTTAAAAATATCAACCAAGAGTAAATTTGGGGGAACAGCCAAAACAACCAAGGTTTGCTGAGTATTCTGGTATAATAAATAAATTCTACAGTCAACAAAGAATCTTCAGAAATTAATTTGATTATAAATTAAAAAGTTTAACGTAGTCAACTTTCTGAGAATTTGATTGGATTGTATCTATAATTAAATTGGCAACTATAAGGATGCATAGCCAATGCAGGGTTTCATTAAGTGTACTATAAGCCTGGCGGGCCACCAGGCTTTACTTGCCCCCAAACAGGTTAAACATTGTTTACTTATTTTAAATAGTTTTTTATGCACCATTAACTGTAAAGACGAATTAAACTCTGTTTATAGTTGACGAGGTGCACACCAATTGCGCCATCCTAAATCTTGCCTGTTGGCTTCAAACACCATTTCCAAATTATGACGACTGCTTGTTCACCTCAGAATAGTTTTTACATTTAGCATTTTTTTAATACAAAAAACATGGTGGGTCACTGGTGGACTTCTGTAGCACCCCTGCCACTGGGCATAGCAGGTTTTCTTCAGGATGGCCACCCATTCTGTAAAATACAGAATCGTCCCGTATTTGGCTGATAAATGTTGCATCCCTAGTTCAATACTAGTATGGAACTAGTATGCTTAGACTGGAGATGGAATACATGCACACAAAAAATTGACTTTTTTCAGTACAGGAAAAAAGTAATGAGTCTCTTACCTGAGAATATAAACCTGTACTGGGCTGATTCTGTGCCTTCAAATAATGTTAACAATGTTCCTGGAGAAGTTTCATAACTTGTAAGTTTGAAACAGGAATAGGTCTGAAAAAAACTGTGCCGCTTCCAAGAGAGATAATTTTGATGCATCAAAGAGCGATGACATCACTGCTGATGTCATTGTTACCATAGGAACTGAACATTCTAATAATGCATTCACACCAAACACGTTTTAAGCGTCAGGCGAGTCTGGTTTACATTCAAAGTCTATGTTTAGTGTTGGAGGCCATGGACTCACTAGACGCTCCAAACGCACCGCATCGGCCCTCGACGCGCCTCCACATAGACTTTGAATGTACACCAGATGCGCCTGACGGTCAAAATGTGTTTGTGAACGCACCATTATATGTCCAGAGTCACATTATGTCCATCATATTAGGACCAAAGCCTGGTCCTAATATGATGGCTCATTGCTTTGGGTCAGGGGTAACGTCTAGAGGTGAGATATGAATTAAGATTTAGTCAATGTTAGGAATAGACTAATACTGGGTTGGGTTAGGGAAAATGTCTGGGTTAGGCAAAATTGCAACTACTAAAATGAAGAGAAATCAATGCAAAGTTCCAATATGGGTCCAAATAGTTTTGACAAACCTGAATAGCATTTTGTTTTCCAAGTCATTCTATCAATAACAATTATATAATGTTTTTCTGCCAATTGCATAGCTGCAGTACATTAGTAATCTAATGTGTTGAATGTGTCTCAGCACATTCAACACATTAGAAACCAATCAGAACCAAATGTTTGTCTTTTGGTTCTGATTGGTTGTTTCTGGACAGCAGCAGAGCCATCTGGACTTTTCACAGATTCTCTGTTTCATATTCTACTGTCAGATGATGGATGGATGAATATTTGTTAAAAATGTCTAACACACTAATCCTTGCACACACACATTCACATCTTAGGGCAATTTAGAGAGACCAATTCATCAATTAATTTCTGAGAAATGTGACATGCATGTAGGAATGTTTTAATAATGTTACCTTTGCTGTTTTGAACTCTGATCTTGTGTTTCTCCATTGATTTTGGAGTCAGGAATTGTATTTGCGTTGAGGCCTGTGTCCGTTTTGCCCAAATTTGTATAAAGCCTCGAATTTCCATCATTTCCATCATTTTGCTAAACCTAGGTTTAGCAAAATCTAGGTTTTTGCTAAACCTAGGTTTAAAGGGTCGGTGTAAAGGTTGAGCCGGGCATAGTTTGGCCTTCATGCAAACGCCAACATGCAACAAGTGGAGGTTTCCTAGGACCTCCTTGCTTGACTGGAGGTCCGACTAACATGGCACCACTGTGGCTGATTGAAGGTCAGTCTTTTCTCGGATCTCTCTACTTGATTAGAGGTCCGTCGTTCTTCGGACCTCCCTGGTTGAGGGAGGTCCGAACCGCAATGGTGTCCTTCATGACACCATTGCGGTTGATTGTATGTCCGTCTTTCTTCGGACCTCCCAGGCTGATTGGAGGTCCATCTTTCTTCGGACCTCCCAGCCTGATTGGAGGTCCGTCTTTCTTCGGACCTCCCAGCCTGATTGGAGGTCCGTCTTTCTTCGGACCTCCCAGCCTGACTGGAGGTCCATCTTTCTTCGGACCTCCCAGCCTGATTGGAGGTCCATCTTTCTTCGGACCTCCCAGGCTGACTGGAGGTCCATCTTTCTTCGGACCTCCCAGCCTGACTGGAGGTCCATCTTTGCTTGGATTCCTCTGTTTGTGGGGAGCCTTCCTGTTGCAGGGGAACATCAGGTTGGGTGGAGACTCTTTGATGGTTTTTTTCCACAGCACATTTCAACCTTAACTTCAGGTCTGCAACCTGACCCTGCAGAGAGTTCACCATTTCCTCCTGTTGTTTAAATTTGGAAACTTGCTCAGTGTGGCTTTTGAGCTGATCCTCATATTTAAGTCTGACTTTATATTCCTCAATCATCACTTCTATCAAGCCTTTATTGCGGGAGGCATATATTTCAGCCTCCCTCTTGAAATAGTCAAGCTGTTGAAGAACACTCTTGTCTTCTGTGACGTTTTTCCCATGTTCACGTTTCACTTTCAGGTGATGTTCTCTTTCCAACATTTTTTGCAGTTTTTCTATCTCCTCCTGCTGTGATTTGACTTTAGCCTCACAGGTAGTCCTTCGGTCTCTTTCCTGGTGGAGTTCAAAGATCGTATTTTGCAATTCTGTATTAAGGTCATCTACCCGCTTTGTGAGATCGATGACATGTTGGCTCGTCTCTTCCAATGTCTTCCACCAAAGGGGTAACCTCAAAGCCAGCAGAGGGTGTTCTTTCCTGCTTCGACTTCCAATGATCTTGGACACTCCAAGTTCGCCGGAAGGACTTGGTTCCCCCTGGATCTCTGATTCTTCTTCCATCTCAACGGAGCTGTCTTCGTCGTCTTCAAAAGAAAGGATAGCATCGTAGTCGACTTGGATGTTGTGTTCCATCATCTCAATCCATGAAAGCTCAGCTGGAAAAGCTTCATGTTCGCAAGTGATCTGTTGTTGCTTCATCTTTAAAGTCTGGTAAGTTCTTGATTCTCTGAAAGGCGTGTAATATCTGGAATTGATATTCCGCTAGTTTCGAACGTGCTCTGAAAAGTGATCTGTCGCGATAGAACTGTGGAACAGGTCTGAGGAAACGCTGCCTGTGAGTTACATTCAAGAGAGAGATTCCTTTAGTGGCATCGCAGATGATGTCATAACTGCTGATGTCATTGATACCATTGGAACTGAACATTCTATTGTAGCCTGATGTAAAAAAACATTTTGCTAGAGAATGTCAAACATTGAGAAGTTTCACATTTTTATCATCAAACATAATGAAGCCACAAGAAAAAAACCTCAGAAATATATAAGGACGGTTGCCACCCGTCCTGTAAAATACAGAATTGTCCCATATTTGGCTGATAAATGTTGCGTCTCATATTGAACTGATATGGGACGTGATTATTCCGTATTTCTATAAATATCTAATAGAGCTGTGGAACGTGACATCACTGCTTTAGACGTAGGGATGTGAGCGCCATCTTGTGAGGCCATTTATATAACCGACTGTCTCACAAATATTTAAAATTTTTGAATCCAAGTTACTTAAAATTATTTAGCAATTGTTCTGCATATTTAGCAACTTGCTGTGTTATTGGTTGTAATGTCCAATTATCTGACCGAAACGGTAAAAAGATGGAAAAAGGACTTTCGCTTTACTGTAAACAACTCGAGCGGCTAAGCTATCAGCGCTAACGAAAAGGAGACGAATGTACTTTGTTGCTGCGGAACCATCCATTTGCCACTTGTGGAACGGTGCTGCAGTCATGAGAGGTTAATTTATTTTAGACCTTCCGGGGCTCCCAGTAATTGCAGAGACCAATGGGTATTTGCTAAATGTATGTAAAGCCCATTTTGATGTTCGCTGATTTGAAATGCAGATTTCTCTATGTAATTGTAGCTCCCTTGGGACTTTTGCTGTCATACAGCGGCTTCCTGGATCTGCCAGGCAATCCAATTAGAGCCAAAAGACGGCTTTTACTCAAAGTGCTAATATTTACGTGTGATCCGACCGTATTAGGAAGCAATACTCAATAGCTTTGTGAGGGTCTTCTGGCGATCTTTTGAAGCCGGGGTCAGATATGTAAATATCCTCATCGTCTTCCCGATAGTCAATCATAATCTTTTTGTATGTGAAGAAAGGAGAAAGAGGGGCTCTGGAAGAGGAGATGGCTCTCCACACAGCTGCCCATTCACTGCATGAAGTGGGCCTGCTCATTTGATTTTCCACTCTGGCGCCTAATAGACATTGTCAGTGGCAGCTGGCAGTGTGCAGCTTTCAGGCATTGTTCCACCAGCTGACAAGCACTCCCGTTGGGAGTAAACTAAAGGCGTTAATTTGAGGCATGCTGAAGCCCTTAAGGGTTTTTCTAACCTTTATTTGGGGCCACTTCACTCAGAGGAGAGCTTTTGGTTTTGGAAACGTCTTGTCACACTTGCACATTTTCACACCTGGAAGCTGCCAGATTCAGCTAAAGTCTTATCTACTCCATAACAGAGTAACAAACAGCATTAGTATTGCTTGGTTTTGGGGGATGGAGCATTGAGAAAGTTAGGTTTTAGTTGCATTCTTCGGGTAATCCATTTGTGAGGATGTTGCTTAATGTTTGTGTTATTTTATCTTTCTGTGCTTTTTTTTTTTTTTCTTTTCACAGATAAATCTGAATATGGAGAGGTCTACCAAAGAAGAAGAGGGCCCAATTCAGGCCACTTTGATGGACAAGAAGTAGGAAGTAAAACACCAGAAGGAGTTGGCCAAACGGGCAACAGCTGGCGGCGAATTCTCCTGCTTATCCTTGCCATCACCATCCATAATATCCCAGGTAAGAGGGAGCGACAAGAAATAAAGGTTTGGAAAGTAGGAACAGCTGAAATACCAGAATAAATTGGTGCACTGTGTTGCATAACACTTTATGGCAAACCAACTCATTTGGAAACAAGGTTTTCCCAAATCACATCAGTTTCTAATGACACAATTATTGGAAATTGTATCATTGTAATTTTTTTCTTCTTCTGTAATTTCTAAATTTTAAGTCTTAAGTAATGTGCAAATATGTAATAAGTTCTACAGTGGACCCCCCCCCCCTTCCCACCTATTTGTGGTTCAATATTCAGATATTTTCTAACTCATATCTAAACTTTTTCAAAAGAAATGCAGCTTGGGAAGCTGAAATACCAAATTCAGTGCTACTGGATATATTATTGGCTGGTGTGTGCAAAGCAGCCAATCCAGAAGTGCCATGGATTGGCCATGCCAAGTATTTTTCCTGGGTGCTGATTGGTTATGCCCCAAATTTTGGAGATAAAGACGTCTGTAGATATTAGCTTCTGCACTACAGCTAAGATGATTTCCACTGATGTATATTACAGTGTATTTGATGTTTGTACTATTAGAACGGGCAATTATAACTAACCTTTACTGTTATTATAGACACATTTAAAAGGAAAAACCTAATTTCCACTTGGCTAGTGGTTGGCTAATGAATCTGCAGTCAAGCACACCATATGCCGTGCTTCTTCACTTGGTCAGCTCAGTCAGTTGACGTTTTCCTCAGTAGTTGGTCATGCAAGTTGGTCTTCACAACAAAAGTTGTCTGTTGTCTTCCATGCGTCATTCAACTTTATCTTATGAAAAACCTGGATTGTAGCACATGAAGTCAAAAATAAGCACTATTTTTATAGAGGAGGAAAGGGCTTTGGGAACAGCCATTGTCAAACCTGCTCCTTTTCTGTAAAATCCACAGTAGACCTTTTAACAATAACAGACTGTGGTTTGCTGATTGGCGTAGACGCAGAAGTGACAGTTCCAGTATTCCATAAAGAGCTATCGCAGTGCAACAAAGGCATGGGTTATTATCTGCCATCTGCTGTACATTTTAGTACTAAACAGAAACACAAAAGACTCTGATCTGAAATATGCTTTGAGATTTACAAGAAAAGAAAAACTTTGGCAGCATTATTTTTTTCTGATATTGGTAGAAAAGCATTTCCAATTGCTTTTGCTGATGGAAATCTGCTCGTTTCTGTAAGAGGCACAAGCAAGCTGGACTAGAAGCCCTTTTGGGAACATACAGGGTTAAACGTAACTAAATGAACAGGAGCTTGACAGAGCGCATCCGGGGGTTTTCTGAGTCGGACTGACAAGGAGGTTGATGGGAGGGCTCAGGGTGCGCTCGAGAAATTAAGACAACAAAATTACAGGTCTGTAAGTTTACCATTTTCACAAAAGGGAAGTTTTAAGCTGTAGCCACAAGTTCATCAATTTCTTGATGCCGTCTGCACTGATGAATTATACCAGAAGCTTCATTGGGGTTACAAAAAGTGCGTAGTTTGTTGTTAGCTTTCTATGGAACAAATACCAAAATATTAGTGCTTTTATATCCCTTTTATTTGAGCCTTTTTGTGTTGTCAGAAGGTTTTCCTGCAAGGTGGTGTCCCGTTATTGCTGTGAAGAATTACATAATTTATAATATTCAAGAAGTTATTATTGACCCTTTAGATGAATGTGAGTGATTCAGTCTCAATACCTTGTATTTAGCTTTCAGACTCTTATTTTGTATTTGAAATGAAGTAGTTCCTTAGTAATTTTCCAATTGACTTGAAGTAGTTGGTGAGTAAAAGAACTCGGGGTGATAATTTCCCCAAATATTTTCTCAAAAATTGTCTCGTTAGCTTAGTTAGCATGCTATATTAAGGCTTTTACATTTCTCCACTTTTTTTACTTCTGTGAATTTGTTTTTTATGGTGTCTTAATATTATTTGCAATAAGACCTGAATTGACACTGTTTTATTATCCAGCCCTAAGGAGTTACCAGAACCATGTGTGTCTGGAGTTCCCTCCTATACACAGTTGCTCTGAGAGCCTTTTCAACAAAAGGCCTCAAAGCACACAAACTTTAACAAAAACAATGATTAGAAATGGCTACAAAGAAATTTACAGTCATAGTTTAATGAATTCACCCAACAGTAAGAGGGTTAATGTTGAAGTTCATTCATTTCCGTCTCTGTGCTCCACCAGGTCTGTTGACCAGAACCTTGAGAAATAATGAGATTTGGTTATATATAAAAACAGGCTTTAATGCCGAAAAATGATCAAATGTTACAAGCCATACATGTCATACAAATAGAACAGATGCAGAGCTACGTTCACCATCCAGCGCTGGGCACCACTTAGCTCACCTTATGGATGAAGCCAATCTGTTCCCTCCCTAAAGGGTAGTCTAATCAATTTCAGTCTCTTTATGGTATAACTGCTGGCAGTCACATATATACATGGTTATGTAAGCTGCAGCATGTGTCAGTAAGCAGTTAAAAGAGATGGAGAAAAAGATAGAACCTACAACATTAATTTAACAAAAACACCCCACCACATTAGCTTATTCTGGTATGAGTCAAAACAGAAGTGAAAAAACTGACTTTTTCTAACGATAAATAAAAATCAGTTCTAACAAGCCAGACCACCTTTCCATTTGGATCATTATCTTTGTTCTTTTTACTTTGATGCAAACAATGCACCTACCTCTGTTTGGCAGTAAGACGCCAAAGAGAAACAATTAACTCCAGGGTCACAGACCCAATAAATACCCATCAGTAGAGCTTTTGCTGTGTGGTTAGGTGAGCCTTTTAAAGCCCAGTTTGTCATTTTAACACAAACTAAAAGCAAATAACTGGAACTGAATTTTCCACATTTCTGAACTCTCTTCACACTGGCATCATTATTCAGTAGACTGAACAACCATGCAAAAAAGAAATTGTTTTTAGCAAAAACATTGCTGTGTCAATGTAGAAAAGACCCCCCACAACACCAAGAATTAAATGTAATCCTCTGTGACTGTGCAAGTCATTATAGTCTCAACTAAACACAGAAAACTAAGTAAAACAAATTTCTGCCAGTAAAGAAGCTGCATGCGTTTGGTCGCTTTGTCCTGATGGAAAATCGATTTCTCATCCCCACATCACAGCTCCTCTTCCAACTTTTTCTTTTCTTCTTTTATTTCTGACAACTGTTTTCCAGGCTGTTGTTGAAATCAGAATCAGAAGTGTTTTGTGGTATTCTGTCGGCTTCGAGTTCTTGGCTGACAACAGTTCAGACAAAAGCACTGCCGGATATTAGAGTCGTCTGCAACCTGAAAAGGGCCTTTCAAAGAGAACCAAACGCCGGAATGTAAATCAATGTATAAGCAAATCTAATCTTGTTAGAAATTCTTTGGCTTGGTTTTAATTAGATTT
This sequence comes from Poeciliopsis retropinna, assembly GCA_010277075.1. Lineage (NCBI taxonomy): Eukaryota > Metazoa > Chordata > Actinopteri > Cyprinodontiformes > Poeciliidae > Poeciliopsis > Poeciliopsis retropinna. Next base: position 11,845,417 of record VMRM01000023.1, on the reverse strand, counting down.
CTTGTTACCTAAACATTTCTCGGGCCAACACTACAGTTATGCATTTATTTTGAGTCTTCTTTTTTTTTTCTAGCAGTGCAGACAGATTTTCTTTTAACTATTCAAGCTTCAGCTGTCATAAAGTGTCACAAGTTCTTTTGATCACAAATTATAAAGTCACAGATTTTGCTGTAAGTGTCAAAATGTTTCTGTGCCTGATGGTGATAATGGAAGTATTGACTGACTTTGAAGTCTTTCCTGCTGCTGGGCCAGCAGGAAACGTAATGCACCAAGACTTTATGATGCTTCTTTGTATTAATGTCCTGCTTAAAAAAAGGACGGAAAATGCCTGGTACTTATAGGACATTATATCTGCCCTCTTTCAAGGGCAGATATAATTTGAATTGAAGTTAGCGCATTAGCAATAGCTTCTGTTAAATACCATGTTTGTAATTGTTGCTTCTCTTTACATTTACTTATGCTGGTACAACTAACATCTTAGGAAGCAGTCCCCACCACTAATTGTTTACTCTGTCACATATTTGAGGTATTCAGGAAAGTGTTAAAACAATTGTTTTCCCTTATAGGATTAATTATGCACTGCTTCAATGGGCTGTAAGGGCACTGACGCTTCAGTTGGTCAGTTTTTTTATTTTATTCCTTTTTGCTTTTGTTGATTAGTGGGAAAACTACAGTATTTGCTCTGATTACTTGATTCAAATTTAAATTCTAGAGCACATGAAGTGGGCATGAGTCTGTGGGCAATTAGCCATTTACTCGAATCGAATCACAAAATGATTGTGGAAGCCTAGTTTCTCTTTTACTTTTTTGTTTTTGTTGGATCAATTCAATTGATTTCCATTTGTCCTATAAGTACCAGGCATTTTCTGTCTGCACCTTAGGAATACACTGCCCATTAACCTTAGATTAAAAATCATATTAGAGAAGCATGCTGCTTGTGGAGCCCGATTGCATATCATTACAGCACCTGATACCAAAAGGCATACTCATTAAAGGATGAAAACGCCGGTCACTCCGTTCATTATGCAAGACATGTTGCTGTACAAAGAGACTTTTTATGCAGCCATAATGAGGCCTGTTTGCATGAGACCCAAAGGGGGTGCCTGCTGAAAAGATTTTACTTTGCAGGTTGAAGACGACCTGTCTGTGCTTGTCAGTCGGCCCTTTGAAGAGACTTCCTAATTACTGCTAAGGTTTCATTGTAGTGAAGGGTTTATGGATTATATTTCAGTAAAGCTTAAACACGATGCATACACTAGCATCAATATGAAGGAAAGCGTTAACCTTCAAACAGGCCATCATTAACTGTAACAGTTAATAACTACTTACATTTCTGTAAGAAGATGAGTCAAATGGCCAAGGGTTTTCTTAGATAATCTCAAAACATACTCTGCGTCTCACGTGGATTAAACCACTGCAGTTGTTGAAATTGACAGGCAAGCGATCAAATGTTGTTTAATATTTGATGACTATTGTTTAATATTTAATGACATGCTTGTCTAAATGTATCCCTAATAATAATGTTGCTAAACTTTGATAAGGTGCAAAATTGTTTTCATTTATTTCTTTGTAGCATCTGAATTAAGCTGCTCCGCCAAAGCGATTATGATGACTTTAACCGCTCCTCCGCTCAATTTGTGGGTGTAAACAAACTGCAATTATAAAGCTGAATACAACTGGTCCACTGAGAGTGTTTTCGTCACAAAGTACTTTGTTTTTTCAGGACAGTCAAATAACTCTCCCGTTATCATGTACCAAGGATTTAAAAGTTAATTTCCAAACCTTTTAAATGTTCAATCATCCAGTTTTAAAGTTTCATTTCTACATTTCATCACAGATGGCAGATAAATGCTCTGAAAAAAGGCTCACGCCGAGCAGAACACAATGTATTAGCATTATAATCTCAAAAGTAACATACTGAATTGTATTAAACATCAGAAGACTACGAAATTTAGTGAATCTTTATCTTGTATTTTTGCTTAACTCTATATAGCAAAATCCAAGTAAAGTAAATGTTACAGTAACCAGGGTTTCCCCCAGTGTATTGTAAGCCTGGCGGGCCACCAGGCTAAGCATTGCTTATTTTTTAAAGTCTCTTTAAAATGTTTGAATCTCTAACACTTTATAGTTGGTGTTCAGGTATTACTTTTCTGTCCTTTTAATAACACATAATTATCAAGTGATATTTTGTAATTTACCGTCAACTTTAACTTTTTTAACCCAAAAACAAAGTGGGCCGCTGGATGAATGCTTGCCCGAGCGCCCAACCATCGGGCTGAGCAAGAAAACTTGAGTAACAGCACAGTAACACAGTAACCAATGTTGTCTTTTATATAAGGAGTGGGAATAATTATTGCTTCTTTTCAGTTTTTTTTTTATAGTAAGCACTGTAAAATCATAGTATTTAGTGCTTTTAAAAAATAAAGTAATGTGTTGCCATAAAATGTGTTTGAGCTGCAGCTGAAGCTTTTGGGTTTTTTTTTGGTTTTTTTTAATGAAATGTCAGGGTTTTTCTTGTACTCCCATCTACCAAGGTGTTGACAGTCAGTGATGCGGACAGAAAAATATTCTCATATGATGTAATTTAATACATTTCAGCCCAAACATTTGGTGGTGTGGGTAAACCATCAAGAATGACATTGATTTTTTAATAAATCATAATACGTATGTATTTTTTTTTTCTCTGTTTTCAGCTATAATCTACCCACGTACCCTGTTTGGATGCAGCACTGCCAATTCTGTTTATACAGGCGCTACAACCTGAAAAATAAGTGAAAACTCTGTTTAACCATTGGTTCAGTCATGAACCCTGAAAGGTGACCGACCCCTATAGGTCCAAACCTGGAATTGGCCTTAAGATTCAAGACGGCTTCTTAACTCAAGATGACAGGCTCTGAGAAAACAGACATTAACAGCAACGTTGATATTGATTGACTCGAATCATTTAATATTCAGCCTGCACTGTGGTGATCTGTCATTTTCAGTGTGTAGTTTGAAATGGAGGCCAGAGGCAAGATTATCACAGTTGTAGCCAATGTCTAAATAGCTCAACATCGATTGAACTGACTGAATCCAGCAATGGTGTATATCTGTCTGTGAAAGACTCCTTTCCACTGGGCAAGACACACTCAGGCAGGAATTTCAACTGCTGCATACTGTGCGTTAGCCATCAGTGTCAAAGACTTAATTATCAAAGAAGACTTTGTTTTCCAGCTTTTCTGTACCTTAATGTTACCAAAACAAACACCATGTTGAAAGGAAAATAGTAAAAAGTCACTGCTTTCTGTGACTTGAGGCTACAAGAAATTACCTGCTAATATACCCTTGTTTGCTAGCTGGATTTTTAGCACCTAATTTATTTTGATAACTTATTGTCGATTGGCTAGATGGCGTTCGTTTTCAATGCTACCTGTGTTCTGTTCAAAAAGGCTTGGCACTACGGGGGTTAAGAGGCTGTAAAAAGCCATATGCAGTGTGGGGTGTATGAGGCTGTGATTATATATTACATGGGATTTTCTGTACACTTCTGTCGTGATACAGGTCTTAAATTTCATTCATAATGTTCTGAAAAAGTCCTAAATTTGGTTGATTTGGTGAAACATGCAGAAACCCTGTTTACGCCTCTGCTGTCCATTTTGGTATGGAAGTTCAATGTTCCATGAGTTTCCTTCAGTGAAACTGATGGAAAAGAAAAATAGGTTGCAGTGCTTCAACAGATACAGCTATCTGTCGAAGTCACATAAAGCATTGAGCCTGCCGAGGTGAGTAAATCTTTATCCATTCTGCCTGCATAGATATTATGAGATTAAGGTTATTAGGTCATTGCTAAGACATTTGGGTCACACTTATGTAAATGTCATAGTAATAATACAAATTTGCAGCCTGTGAGTGCATCTCAGAACTGCTAATCTTATGCAAAAGACTTAAAATTTTCCAAAACATGCGTTTCAGCCTAGCTTAACTTGATGTTGAGGACGTTTGTAGGTCATTGAAATGCAGGACAGATACTTAATAATGTGATAGAGCTATTAGTCTCTGTCATAAAAAGCTAAAATCCAAGTAAAGAGCTGTTTAGATTATTATGTTGCCCATTTAACCATTAACATATCTTATAAATGTTGGTGCCATTACCATTAAAATTGATTTTGTGTTTGGTTAATGATATTAAGTGTCTTTTAGAAGCAGATATGTCCTTTTTATGCTAATAGTGTGTAATTTTTGCTTCCCAAATTTCCAGTGTTTGGTAGCTCTCTGGCTTCTTTGAAGTGCTCCTTCCCCTAAGTAATCATATAATTTAACATCATCCGCAAGCAAACAGAGGTCCATACGCCGTAATAAACCCATTTGCTGTTTCAAGGTGATGAAAGCTTACATCTACTTTACGCCAAAATCTAGAGTCAGCATTAAAACTGATATGGAGGAGTAATTTGTTGAGTTATTTTGTGCTGAAATAAAAACTGACCATTTAGCGAGTGCATCTTACCAGGGCATGTTGAGTGCTCTTATTAGTTTAACACCCATCTCTCCGTGGCTCAACAGAAGTAGTCGCCCTGAAGGCATAAGCCTGCCATTGAACACCACAAAAAGCAGCTGCGTAATAACAGTATCTGATCTTCAAAGTGGATGTGAACACTGTTAGTGCACTACAGAGACAGAACCCAACATTCATGGCCACCCTTAGGCTTGTTCCCAATTAGGGTGATGGACAAATCAAGGTCATGGCAACCAATATTGACAGCTGGATTGACCAAAATAAGGCAAATGGAACATATTTTCACTGAATGGCCTTATTAGCTAAAAGGTCACTTTTGGAATCAAATAATTGCTTCAATTTTCAAATGTTTTGAGTTTGACCAAAGCTTTTTTGGGCTGAAAGGATCCCTACTAGGCTTGTGCCATGTTTGATCACTTGTTACATCCATTATTTTAGATTTTTGAGCTTCTTTGTGCCATCACTATAAAGGAGTTGTAATAAGAAGTCAAAAGACCAATGAAATTTGGTAAAAATCTTTGAAGGACAACTGTATGACAACTGGCAAAGACTTTTGGGTACATATCAAAATAGCTGAGTGTCCCTTTAAACAGTTGTACATGAGGACAACTGATCTGATGTACCAACCTTATGCCAACCTCTGAAAAAAGTCCCAAATCATATGTGATTACCTTATGATGTTCTGATAAAGTGCAGGACTACTCCAGCATAGAAAGTACTGGAACATTTTGGTCACTGTCCACAATGAAACCAGTTTTGAATTGGACTCCAATGGTCCCTGCAGAAGAAGAGCTAGTGGGTGTACAACAGAACCTCAAGCAATGCGGGGATTTATAGTTGCACACAGATGAGCCAAATGCCGAGAAAAACGTTAAGGTCAGGCATGGCAATGATCACACAATTTGGTGTGATTAGAGAAGTCAAGAAGAAGGCTTTCAAATTAAAGACGTGATATTTGTTGCCAATCATGGTGGTAGTACCATGATGGTTGTAACATGACTATACAAAAACAAGTCCAGGTAATGATTAGCCTATGACAAGAGTCTTGAGCTCCAGTCCCCGAGGGCCAGTGTCCTGCAACTTTTAGGATTTTCTCTGCTTCAGTGCACTCGAGTTAAACAATCAGGTCTTCATCAGGAGTCTGGAGAACTTGACTTCCTATTGAGGTGGTGACTCAGCCATTTGATTCAAGTCTGTTGGACATCAAAGTTGTGGAACACAGGACTTTGATTCAGTCGTCTAAACGTTAAAGTCAACATTGACGATTAGATGACTGACCCTGGCCTTTGGCATGGCTTAAAACGGCACAAACAGAATAATAATGTGGAGAAAGAGTTTAGATACTCTTTAGCCAATGACGCAAGCACAAACATTTGGGAGTAATTTGCAGACAGATGAAAAGGGAAGTGATTTTGGGCACTGTGCTAGCACTACACTCCTGTAGTGTAGCGCTACAGGAGTGTAGTGCTACACTACACTTAACTTTCGGTTAAGTGTAGTGTAGCACTACACTTTATCTGCATCAGTAAAGTAGTAAACATGACAGATGAAATGAAAATTAGCTGTTTATATATATTAGTTCTTGATGGGTATTTGCTGTTAACATGTAACTGCTCGGTTATACTGTGTGTTGTAGCAGCTAATGTGGCTAGTCGTCAAAAGGCTGAAGCTGCTATCCTAAATCCCTTCAACTATATAGTTGCACCCTGGAAAATGATGAACAAGCAAAATAGTTGATATTCATTTCCACGATTAATATATGTAAACTTCTGACCACAACTGCACATCATCCATAGAAAATCTTACTTTTAGTCAGTTTCAGGCAATGGAGAGATGAACTATAAAAAGGATGAAAATCGCAGAGCTGAACAGAAGACAAGAGCAGAGAGTGGAGGTAGAGATGCTTGGCTCGGTGGAGAAAGGTGTCAGTGAGTGAGGAGTGGAAATTAAAAGAATGTGGAATGGAACTGAGTGACTGCTGTGACAATGGTCTGTCAGTGGGAGTACCATAAGACGTTTAAAAGAGCATAGAACATCGAGAAGGAAATAGAGCGGTTCCTACTGCTGCTCACATGTAGAAACAAATTTAGTTGTAAAAACTTCCTCCCCAGTAAAGTGAATGCATGTCCAGCATTATCCATTTTATAACTTTACCCTGATCAGTTTTTGATAAGAGCAAGGCAGGTGATTGATATGAAACTGATTTTCTATGATCAAATTAGGTTGAATCATGTCATAGTAACACGTAATTATGCTTAGAGCTAAATCATTCTGTTGCTCTTTTCATTAGGCCACAAGTTTCAAGTTTTTCTTGATAAAGAATCTGAAAACTTAACCTATCCTCTGTGCTTGAAGTAAAATGTTGAGCTTGGCCTTAACAAATGTGTCCAGGAATCTGACTCTTGGGCTAAATAAGGAAATTGTTCAACCATTCTTCTTGGTTGTTCATAACTCCTAGACATTTCATTGGAGTTATGATAATGGAATAAATCTCTTAGTTTCTTTTGTTTTCTAAGGGGGGTATTATGTATTTTCCAGGCACATTTTCTAGCACAATCAAGTTGTTATAAAAATGCTGCATACATCAAACATGACTTCAAAAGAGGTGTGACTGAGTGCAGGGCTGAAGTGATCTATGATTGAAAATAGATGGTTAAGGGAATCCAAAGAGCACCAAAGGTTGTTTATTCACATAATTTACCCTCCGGATGTCTGCCTTCAGTGAACCGGATGGAAGTTGATTGGAAGCAGGACGCACTGTTGTCAGAGGTAATCACAGATGTTACATTATGATGAAGTGTCTCCTCGGCCCTCCAGACCCACAGCTGTCTCATCTCACTTTCTTTTCTTCCATCCTTTTTGTTAGTGCTTCCATTTTTTTCATTTTTCCTTAGACTTTCTCATTTTCGCATCAATGAAACCAGACTATTCATAAAAAAAAAGGATTCATTCAAAGTAATGAACAATAGAAGAACATTCGGTACTCTTAATCAGACAGGTCATTCTGACAGACAACAAAACAACTACCAGACATTGAGAAAAATTTAATTTGTCACGTCTAAGCTTGCAAAAGTTGAGACAAAATAAAAGTGATCTAATCTTTTGGCTCTAAAAAACTAAGTACACCATCGATGCACTGAGGTGATAAAGTATCTGGGGTGACTGGATCGGTGGGTAGAGTAGTCGTCTTAGAATGGAAGGTCGTAGATTCGATTTCATTTTTCTCCTGCCACATGTCAATGTGCCCCTGGGCAAGGCACTTAACCCAAAGTTAAGTTCCTACCGATCTGTGTATCGTCATACAAATGTTTGAGTGAATGCGGCTGTAGCGTAAAGCACTTTCAGTGATCACTGTGACCGAAAATGTTCTGTGTAAGTTCAGCCCATTTACCATCATCATTTTACCCACTAGAGCTTGATTAACTTATATCAGGTAGCTTAGAAAAGGAAAAAAAAAAAAAAAAAAATCAGGAGTTTAGGCAAGACAGGTGTGCTTACAAAAATAGCAGGAGGGAAAGACATCAGCAATAAAGTAGATGCTGCCAATCAAGCTGGAGAAGACCAGGGTCTGCTTAGAGAGGATATTCTCTTTCCTTAGAAATTCTTTAAATATGCTGTAATTGGTTGGTCTTTTGCTGTTAAAATACAGCTTTGTTTGCGCCTGTTTGTGGTCAAACACTACCTGCAGTATGTTGCTGAGTGATGGCAGCTCCATACACCAAGCAGAGCAGAGAGCGCTCCAAAAGCAGGAAGTGGACTGTAGCGCAGGGGATTCTGGGTAAATACAACCAAAACAATCGTGTGAGTATAACACTGGCGGGAGAAATAGCTTGTGGTTCTTTGCCAAAGACAAAAGAGAAATCTTAAAACTGCTAAAGTCTGATGCCACTTCATTTTTGTTTACATATTGTGAAGAAGGATGTTGCGCTCATGTCTTCTTCTGAGATTCTTATGTCCTTTGGTGGTTCCTGTTGCCACGCCACCTCAGGCGAGGAGGTGAAAAGGTTTTTCAGGTTTGGCTCGTTTGACAGTGCAATGTGAACCTCAACAGCTGAAAATAATTTTGGTCTATTAAACAGAGTCTACCAGACTATGAGGTGTGAAAACACCTAAATATTTAGGAATTGTTTAGTGTTTATATAAATATTAATGAATGGACCTGATTGCTCTTTGGCATCCTTGGCAGAAGCAACCAGAGTTTGACTGGGTAACTGGTTCCACTGGTATTGTTGTCCAATCACCTGACAGTTTGTCCAATCAACTGACAAGAACCTCTGAAAAGTTTCAGTGCTTTCTCAATGAAAGACTTTCAGGATGTTTCTGAATGACCTCTGGTTACCCCTTCCACAGCAACATCAGGTGAGTTCATAGGCTCTGTTCCAGACTTTAGACCACTGAGAGACCTTGTGGTGTTTATAATGAAAATCTGCATTGCCCACTGACTTAACCATCCACTGTATTCTCTGAATACAGGGTAGCCATCTGTTCTTGCATTTTAAATACTACTTCAGTGCCATCATATCTAATAATTATGCTGTAAATATATATGTGTACATGGCATAAATAGGTACCAGCAAGATGGACAGCAAGGCATGCCTTAATCTGCTGTGATGGACAGCATAATTTAGCAGATTAGGAAGTCTCCAGGGCATCTCAGTGTTCAAGTGTCCACTGGGAGGAGTGTCCAGCACTGACTCAGAACTTGCTAGAGGTACAATATGTTCCTTGTGTCCTCAGATCACCTTGGGATCTCCCAGATACAGCTGGAGAGATTCACCGGGGAGAGGGCTTTCCATAGTTTTCACATGTTAAACAGATTTATTTGTGTAAATGAATAGTTTTGTTCACTATTCAATCTAATTCAAGGCAGTGCATCAGGATAAAATTTAAATTTTCATGTGCAACCCTCCTACAGTTTGTGTCCATGCCCACCTCCCCTAAGAAAAATAATCTAGGCACACCCTTGAATATGATTGGTTTCACAAGTACTCAACTTCTCACAATCCTTCTCTTGTGCACTATGGTGCATCTACTCCTACTGTAACTGCAGAGAGGAGTTTGCTACTCCGGGCACAGCTTACAGGACTAATTAAATGCCATCGAGGGTGCAGCTGCAGCTCTCAGCACCACATGTGGTTGAATAGTCCATGTTTTTCATTTTCTATTCATTTGGTGAGGGAGCTAAAAAAAAAAAAAAAAAAACCATCAGAGTTGCTGCAAATGAAGACACAAACTGCTGGAAAGTTTCTTAAGCTGCATAATGTGTAAAAAGTGTAAGAAGTAGATGTTTTATTAAAGCAAGAGCAAATCCGCCCAATCGATCAAGATTTCATTCACCCTCCGTACCCGCTCCATCCTCGCAGGAAAGATGCAGGGCTGTATAAGGATGACTATGGACCAACAATCCCCCCCTCTTTCGCGTCAGCGTCGTGACCCTTGTGTTACGTAAGGCTCTCAGCGTCTGACCAGCCCACACCTGTCCTCAAGCCCCGACAACCTGTAATCAGTGTGGAGAGGTGCCGTGACAGCGGGAAATGCAAAACAGCCAGTAGATCTGTCTTCGCGGGTCACGCAAACACATTCCCGGGCTTCTCGAGCACACCGACGCGCTCACAGATACATCGCTCGCCGTGACCTTTTCGCTTTCGGTTTGAATGAAGAGCGCTCGAAGCCTGTGTGACAAGCATAACGAATGAGATAACCAGGGCGACAGTGGAGGGACGATGCACAGGGTGGTCAGAACACAGAAGAGACGGAAGAGAAGCAGCGGCCATGTTACGGCGGTCACAACTGTAGAAATCCGTCATAAGAACAGCTTTAATCTCCTAAATCGGGGGTCGTCAAAGTATGGGAGCTCGTGGCAAAAGAACAAATAAAACTGGATAAACTGAACTTCATGTAAATTGCAAAAACGTATTGAGGAAATAAATTAACAAATGGACATCATATGAACAAAATTATATCGGTGACACAAACCATCACACCAGTCTGATGGAGCAGTTGTAGCACTTTGTTTGCTCCCGTCTTGCACAGGATTCCTAACAAACCTGACTGTGTTTTTCACCTCTACAGTGCTTGGATAAATACTTTTTCTTTTTTTTTTCTATAACAATTGACTCTCAGGAATACATAAGTAGTTCAACAAACATGTTTCGGAGCTGCCCCTGCAGATTTATCAGGGCTGGAAACCTGACAGCAAAGAAAAGAACAGAAGAAAACGATGCGCCGTGGAAATCCTCACCGTGTTCAGTGAGATGACAAGCCTGTGATATCTTTTTATTTTTCTTTCATTCCTCTGCTCCGTATACTGTGCTACCTGTGATATTGAGTCATTTCCTGCTGTATTTATCCGTTTTCTAAAGCTGACCTTTTTTCCTCCTCCTCCTTCCTATAGTGTGGGACACAAAGTGATGAAAATCAATTGTCTGCCATTTCTTTCCTGCCTCTGTAGAGGGCCTGGCTGTGGGGGTTGGTTTCGGAGCCATAGGAAAAACAACTTCTGCTACCTTTGAGAGTGCCAGGTAAGACGACTATCACGGTTTTTAATTGGTGAAAAACTCTTGTCTTTAATTTGGGTATTTGGTTCAAACATATTATGTTAAGATTTTTTATGACAGCAAGAAAAACATAATGATTATTTACATTTAAATATGTTTTGATGTTGGGGTCAAAACATTTGTTCGTATAAATAAACTTAAAATAAGCGGGTCTTATGTAACCACTAGATGCCTGCTGTTGCCATCTAGTGGTTATTTTGTGGAATTACCTGCTTAATCTGCTCCTCAGCAGAGCTTCGTGGTTCTGCAGATACGCCTGCAGTATAAATAAAAACTTAGTCCATCATCTTGGGGAGGCAACCAGCTGGTACTTGGCCTTGAACTGTTCAGAAAATCTGATTACATAATTCTGCTGTTTTACACAAATCTGTACTAGAGGAAAAAAAAAAAAAAAGCCATCAGTTGGTTATGGATGCAATAAAAGACCAATAATCCATCTCCAGGAGTGGGAGATGTGGTTGTTTTCTGCATCTGTAAATCTTATTACAGTAAGTTCTTTTCCAATCTGGAGATACCGAAGCAGAAAAGCTGCTTTTGACTTGTTTAGGTGATGAGAAAAATGAGCCTGAGGAAAGGGAAGCAAAAGGACAAAGAGGTGAGAGGTCATATGATGAGATCCTTTGAGATTAAGATTATGTTAAGCCCTTTGGGCTGTTATTTCGGGCCAATGAGGCCATGTAATGTGACTCAGTTCAAGCAGTGGAGAGAATTAGAGTAATTTTAGTGGGCATAGCTATCCACCGCATGCTAACATTCTGTGGGTACTGCACATCTCTTTATGCTTTGAGTTTGTGTTATTACTTAGTGTAAGCTTCAGAGGACGCTCTTCTCGGCATCTGAAACTTTTAAAAGCATGGTTATAGTCGTTCTTTTGAAAGTTCACATTGAGCGCACGTGCTACATTTTACCAACATAAGCCTTCATAGAGGGATTATATAAATGCCAGTGTAGAAGGACCAACCTGCTCTGCAAGAACATCTTCCAGATAATCCAATTTGGGTGAAAAGTGGCACGTGCGATCCGTGCCGAGATCCAAAAATTCAAAAGTGCACGACAAAGCGGCACGCGCCTTGCCAACGCGCGGCTTGGGAACGGTGCATTTGGTGTGCGTCCCCTTGCGCCCGGTTCAACTGTCAACTATTAACTTGGCCCAGCTTAAAGCCACTTCTAGAGAGTGTATGAAAAGTCCTGAACCATTTGGTCTCTGCAGATGTTGGTTTATTATATACTTAGGCAATAGGTCTGCATGATATAAGGAGAACAAATATGTTTGGAAACATTAAGTCAGACTCAGAAATTTGTCATTTTTACCTTTGAGGAAAAAAAAAGACGAAATTAAAAATGTGTGTTAGTCATGCAACATTTTATTAAGTGAGACTATACGACATGTAAATAAATTATAGTTTGCCATGTTTTGTGCAGCTCTATGAGAAATGGCTGATATTTCCCTTTGCATGCCGCCTCCCCATCCGATCAGAAAATTGTTGTTAGAACTTTAAAACGTAAAGTTCCTCGCTGTTCTCAGTTTTCACATCCCACTGTTTATACTTTTGGTTTTCCTGTTTATAATTTGCCGAGTGCCTCAATAAATCATTGAGGTAAACAACTGCTCACACTTTGCTAGAATCCTCCCAGTTTGAATATTCATCCAAATAGTTGATCGCTAAATTAAATCATGTTGTTCCTGGAGAATAAACTCTATATCAGTATTATTAATATGAGGATACATATAAGAGCTAGAGTCAAAACAGCTTTATTCAGTGCAAAATCCTCCCCTGCACTGTTATTTAACTGAAAAAAGTTTTTTCTCAAACTGTGCAGCGAGTGCTAATGTTGGTCCTTGGGCTGACTTTAGTTGTACTAAGAATAAATCTTTATCAATTATTTATAAGGGCAGTACAGATGAAGTAACTGGGACACAGAGCTGGAAACGACCAGAAACAATAAGTTGTTCAAGGAAGCTGACCTTTGCCCCTTTAGAAACATCTCAAACAGAAGAGCAGGGGAGAAGTCGGTCCAGATGAAGAAAACGGTGCAGCCAGTCCTGATTCAGTTGTGAACTGATGCGACTCAACCTGCTGATGTCATATATTTACAGCACCTTGCAAACGAATTCACACTTCCTGAACTTCTCCACAGTTTGTCCCATTTCAACAACAAACTTCATTCATTGTTCTAGAAGCAGTCAACTTCAGAAGGCAAATGGTTGCATTATTTCAATTAGGGGCGTCAGAGTAAAGGAGCTAGTTACGAATGCAATGATTTGAAAATTAGATTTGAAAGACGCACATCTTTACCTTCTGCTTTACAGTTTTACACCTCTGTGTTGTTTCATCCCATAAAATTGTAATATAATATCTGGTTCAACTTGTAATTGAACAAAATGTAAATGTTCATCAGCTATGAATACTTTTTCAAGAATCTGTAACAAGATGGTCTTTCTAACTTCAGCTATCTCCAAGTTTGATACCTGCAAGGTAGCCATATTGGATTTTGAAGTTGTGTTTCATGAGAAACTCCAAATTCTCCTACTTGGATCTAAATCTAAAGTTTTTTTTTCTCTTTTTTTTTCCCCCCCCAAAGTAAATTAAGACATTTCACAGGATGTCGCTTGACTGCATATATTTTTTTTTATCAACATTTATTTGATTTATTGATGGTTTGCTCTCCTTCAGAAATCTGGCTATCGGGATCGGCATCCAGAATTTCCCAGAAGGCTTGGCGGTGAGCCTGCCTCTGAGGGGCTCCGGGGTCTCAACGTGGACGGCCTTCTGGTAGGTAAAACCTTCTCATCGCACGGCTCTGTAAAGGTTCTGGCCTACAGCAGATGCTCCATCATGACGTCACTTTCTCCACCAGGTACGGACAGCTCAGTGGAATGGTAGAACCCATCGCCGGCCTGCTGGGCGCCGTCGCCGTCGTACTCGCAGAACCTCTGCTGCCGTACGCGTTGGCGTTTGCTGCCGGAGCGATGGTCTACGTTGTTGTGGATGACATCATTCCTGAGGCTCAAGTCAGGTTAGTGGGAAAATATGGCTAACGTTTGGACAGAAGGCTGGAGTGCTAATATACGGCTGCGAATCAGGACTGTTGCAGATCTTAAAAAAAAAGAAGACAGGCGTACGTTTCCGCCAAAGAACTCAGTGTGCAAGAAAAAAAAACACAGAACTTATGAGACTGATCTCAGAAATTTTTCAGAGAAAACAAGAAAATTTCTGAGCACCAAAAGTGCTAGGAAAAAAAAAACTGAAATTTTGAGAGAAATCTCAGAAATTTTCTCGGAATATGAAGGAAATGTCTGTTCTGCAAAATTACAAAATGTTCAAGGAAAAGAAAACTGAAATTTTGAGATTCTCATGAATTTTCTAGGAAAACATGGAAATTTCTCAGAAAATCTCCAAAAGTTAAAATTTTTGACTTTTGGAATTCAGAAATTTTGTTGTTTTTTTTCTTGAAAATTTTTAGATTAATCACCCAATTTCTGACATTAATAATTTTTTAATGAGTCATTTACCCATCTGTCCTCTGCTGTTGTCTCTTATCTATTGGCGCTACCAGCGGTAACGGCAGACTGGCTTCGTGGACCTCCATTCTGGGATTTGTCGTGATGATGTCGCTAGACGTGGGGCTGGGCTGAGGACGCCGCGGCGACCGAAAATAAATAAACCCAGGCTCAGAGAAACACAGCTGACCTCAGTTTTAAAGAAGGGAACCAGTTGTTGAATCTAATTACCGCTACTTGAAGTTGAACTGTGAGCAAACCTTTCCATGCAATGATTGCTGTACTTGAACTAACATGTTTTCTATAATATTCTTACAGTTGAATAAGACAGGAAGGTTTTGTGATTTATGTTCTGGTGAAGGTTTTGTTTGCTGGTGTTTTTTCAGAAAAAAAATATATTTAATATGACAGCTTAAAAACTATTCTTTTGTCTTTTTTCAGCTGAACATGGCATTATGGGATTTAATAAGGTTACATCATACTAGTAATTTAAATGTACTGAATTTGGTGCTTTTTGTATTATTTATATATTATAATGTATATTTGCCTGTCACAATGCACACAATAGTGTAAAATGGCTCAGGTGGTTTTGGTGGGGCTTTTTGCAGGGCAGTGCAAGTCTCCTGCCACCTACTGGTCGATCAGGGGAATCACACCTGCTTATCTTTGGAATTTAACAAAATTTGTTTTAATCTAAGGTGGTAAAAAAGAAGAAATGTGTTTTTATGTAAGAGTAGCGCTACTTTAGCATAGTTTTACTCTTGAAGAAGTAAAACTAGTCAACAAATATAATTAAGAGTTAAATATTTGGTAAAAAAAAAAAAAAGGGCTACTCAAAGTAATCATAAGGTTGTAACATTTGATTTCATTTTTGGAAAATGGTGTAATCAGACAAAATAAACAATACAAGAGCTAATTCTAATTTTTTAAACAAAAAAAAAAGTGTTATGAGCCGAAGTGGGAAGGGAAGCATCACTTCAAAATACAATGGGCAATGAAATGTATATTTTGGGTGAAGTTTAAAGATATCAGGACTCCAAAGTTTCATCCTGTAAGTACATTTAGAAGCCTTCATTCAATTTATTTTATTGGGGATTAATATATAGCAGCAGGAGATATTCACTGAAAATCTATCAAAACAAAAAGTTTCCAAGTGGTACTGATATGAAGTTTTCCTTTCCCGTTACCAGAGGGTGCTGTATTTTGTTTGACTCCATAATTACTGCTGCTTTTACTTTTAATGAAAGCTCACCTTTAAGAAAACTGAATATATTGAACATTTTCTGTATTTCTTCTCTGACTGACCTACAGATGTACTAACGGAGACAGTCAGTATTGCATCTGAATATGAAATGCATCATTTTTGGCAACATGACTCAGTAAATGCGTTCCTAAATCAAAACTGCATAAGTTTTGATTTAGAAACGTATGCGGTTAAATCACAGATTTAACGATATTAAATCTGTGAAGGTATGCTACTGTACAAGAGGATAAATTAATTTTACGCTTACTACATATATTTTTATACAGCAGAGCTTGTATTTAATTTTTCTTCTTTCAAATGCAACGTCATCTATTGCCATCTAGTGGCCAACTTCAGAAGTTGCAAATGTAAAAAAGCACAAAGCGACAGTGATTTTCTTTCATTTTTAGAGAGTTTGTTTACAGGGAAGGATTAGGGCACTGAAAGAAAAAAGCCAGTAGTTTGAAGTTTATTGTCAGAATTCTGACATAATGCATATGGACACTTAGGAGCTACCAGCTTCAACCCCTATTTTGTTGTTGTTGACATGGTTGAAGGATGCCATTTTCTGAGATTAGAGTTAGAATTCGGAGATTAAAGTCTGAGGAAGCATCACACTGGACTCCAGGGATCATGGATTTCGTGCTTCTCCACTCTTCCTCCAAACCCCTGGAACATTGATTTCCAGGTGAATTGCAGAATTTACTTCCATCTGAAAAGAAGACTGAGCAATAGTCCAGTCCAGTTGGTTTTCTCCACAGCCAGGTAAGAAGCTTCTGTTGTCTCTGGCTCTGGAGTGACGTGACATGAGTGATGCAACGTTTGTAGTCCATGTGCGAAGTGTTTCTTGATGTGTTGTGACTCAAGACTCGGTCCACTCCCTGTGAAGCGCCGCGAAATTCTTGAGTGAATTTTCCAATTCTACATGAGCTTCTTTTTGGAATAAATTTGACATAAATAACCTTTCCAATCATATTCTTATTTATTGAGATACACCTGTACAAAACTCGAGTCAGCAACTTCTAAGTAGCCACATCTTTAAGAAATAGAAAAAAGATTTAATCTTCTAACTGCACACTCTGAACAGAGCAGCCTGTGAAGAGACGGAAGCCGTTTTAAGACACGTTATGCAAAGACCCGCTGTTAAACTCAAATAAAGACATGATAAAATAACGCACACTTTCTTCTTTACTGAAAATGGACAGGGACTGTTTGATGCTGCAGGAAGTGTTTCAGACTGGTTGGCATGTCCAGCTCGTCGATGCAGTGGATCTTGTTGATGCTTTTCAGGTGTCTTCGCACAGCAAGTCGGCACTGTGAGGTCAAGGCTTTGGGAGTTCCTGAAGATGGAAAACGGAGGAGGAAAAAAATGTTTTATTAAAGGAATCTTCCATTAGAGGATGCATCTCTCTATCTGATGATGCGTTGAGTTATGGAGGCAAAGCGAGTCCTGCTGGGATCGCTTTGCCTCGTATACGAGTTATACTCCAGTATATGAGTTATACTGAGTGGGTTTTGCATACCTCTCTCACTCAGGAGCAGCTCCACTGCTTCGTTCTGCTTCGTGGACTTCTCGATGATCAGCGTCGGGAGGTAGACATTCGCGCCGAAGTCGATCAGCAGCTGGATGTACTCCACGCCGCAGCCGTACCTGAGGCACATCTCCAGCACCGTTCTGGGAGGCTTGGCTAGACTGTGGAAGGTCGCATCCGTGCAGTTGTAATCGGGGTCGGCGCCGTGGAGGAGCAGCAGCCTAAAGCATTCCATGTGTCCGTAAACCGCAGACAGGTAGAGCGGTCCGCTGGTCACCCTGACGTAGGAGGGCCACACCAGGACCTTAGAACGAGAGTTCGCATCGGCGCCGTGAACCAGCAGCTGCCTGAGGATCTCCACGTCGCCCTCCCTGGCAGCGGTGAGGACCGGGGAGCTGTTGTTGGACCTGCTTCCGTTGGGGTTGGCGCCAGCTCTGAGGAGGGTGAGGACACAGTCCAGGTATCTTCCGCGAACCGCGTTGAAAAGAGGCGTTTGGGCTTTGACGTCTACCGTGTCTACACAAGCACCGTGGGCCAGCAGAACCTGCAGGCAGCTGAGGTGGCCTTTTGACACGGCGGCGTGGAGAGGAGTCCCTGCGATGCCCCATCCCCCTCTGCAGTTGATGACTTTCTTGTAAATCTCCTGGCAGAGCATGTTGTCGAGGAGTATGTCATTGTTTTGCAACACCGCCTGCCTGAGCTTGGAGATTTCCTTGCTGTATTCTTCTTCCTCAGAGGTCCTCAGCTGGTACATAGAACCTGGTGAAAAAAGGCTGAAGTCAGAGAACCACAAAACTCCCAACTTGGAAGGACGAGGGCTGAGTTTAAGGCACAGCGGATGGTAAAGCTGTCAAGAAACCTTCACTGCGACAAAGAGTGGCATCTTTTAGCTGTCACCAAGTTGCCATAGCAACCATTTTGAGAGAAAACGCCTCTTAAATTAGCCTGGCCCCTTGTTCCGTGCTTGGCTTCAGACAGATAATCTGAACCCTCGGCTATAGAGATACTATTGCTTGCCAGAGGCATGTACTCTGTTGAAGTTTGAACTGACCGGATCCGATTTTACCCAATCGCTCACGTTTGACCGTGACGTATGTAATGCACCAGCTACACTGTGAAGCTAAGCGAAAAGTGAGTGCGCTGTAAACAATCATCCCCTACTGCGAAGAGAAAAGTGTTGATCTAAGCAACATCTTTCTTAGCAGTAAAATGTCTTAAGCGTTCCTCTCACTCCGGCTTAAATTGCTCAGTATTTGGAAGTGTGGCTTCGTTCCTTCCTCCGCCACCATTGCCATACTACAACCCTATATAAACAAACTGCAATTGTAAAACAGCAAAGTAACTCGTTCACAACTCCTCCTTCTGTTTGCCGATTGGCCCCATTGAAATTATGAGCCTTTTCCCTGCAAAGCAGCCAATCCAGAAACACCATTAACTTTGTGCTGATTGGCTGTACACCTAAAAACAGAGATAAGGAAGATTGTTGTAAAACCAACATGGTTTCCATTGTGCTTATTAATGGATATTAAGGTATACTAGCTGTTTGAACAATAAAAAAAATACAGCTCTCAGGGTTCATGTTTCATTACAGCAACAAACTCCAGTGTTTATTAGAATTATGTATGATAAACATCAACTAGTGCATAATTGTGAAGTAGCGGGATAATGAAAATCTGGTTTAATGCCCCTAAATCCTGTCAAAGTCACTGCATAATTTAATCTCAGTATAAATCTGGTTGTTCTGTGAAGATCTCAATTGTTTGATGGAGAACATTAAAAACAAATGGCATCATGGCCGACGAAGGAGCACAGCAGACGGATCAGGGAGAAAGAATATGAGAGGTTTAAAGCAGGGTGAGGAGAAAAGACATCCCGGCTTGAATCAATCATATAATCCTGAACACACCATAACCCCTGACACAATATAAGCAGCAAAATAATGCTGTGGGAACTTGTTTCTAACAATTGGGGAGAGAAGCTGGATGGAACTAGTTCAAGGACAATCCTGGAAGAAGGACCTAAAAGATGCAAATGACTGAGCCAGATGTTGGCTCAGGGGGGCTCAAAAGAAAAGCACGCCACACTTAACAGACTCTTTAATATAAAAATGCGTTAATTCTACTTCATAATTATCCACTTCTTGGTACTCACACAAAAGCTCAATGAAATACAAGACAGCTGAAGGTTTCAACGTGACAAAAACCTTAACCCCTACAGAGTCAGAGCAAAACTTCAGCGAAAATCTTTATCGTTTTCTGTGTAACACCAGAAACGCTCGTGGAGGTCAAAGGTAAACGTCAGCCAATGTTTCCGTATTAGTCTAAAAGAGCTTCCAAATAATTCGGCATGAGAAAAACAGCACACAGTTGAATGCAAGTATTTATTTCTGGATTGCTGCTTTCGTCCATAATGAGTTCCGATGACGGAAATATTGCAAATAACGAAATATTCGGTAAAGTTCTGGTGAGCTATAGGTAAGCCGAACCATGTTCCAATATTTCAAGTCTTCAATAATCAAATCGAAACCTCTGAAACGTCAGTGATGGTCATGTGCTGCTCTGTATCGTCAAAATATATGTGGATTGTCTCAAACACACAGTCTGCACAAACAGCGCAATAATACATGAACTTAAAAGTAGAAAGACACAAAAACCCTTAAACTGTTCTTGTCTGAAATGACTTGTTTACATCATGAGTCTATGTATTTACATTTATACTACCTTTGATGTGTCACAATGTTTCCCCCTTCTTCTTCATCATCGTTCCGCTTCCTTGTTGTGCTCCTGCTAAGTGTCTTTGCTGCCCTCTGGTGGTCATTGGAAGCAAAATCACATTCTTGGTTTCTCAGAGCCCCCCTCTATTTTCACAGTCAAGTTCTAAAAAAAAGAAAATTAGATTCGAAGCAATAATCGAGTAATGAAAGAACAAAATATACAAATACACTGTTACTTTATATACTATCTTATTATCCTGACTGCTCCTAATTTCTTTGTAGCCCACTCATAGTAATTACCAACGAGATAGCTTGTTAGAAGTTAAGACAAATTCAAATAAGACTTCAAGCCCTTATGAAGTCAGTCAAACTTTTTTATATACAAGTTTTTGAACTGCCTTTCTGTTTTGTTTGTTTTTTAAAAAACAGATTGTTTTTTCTACATCCCAACAAAACTATCATATTGATCAGGATTCCAAACTTGAGACTCTTAGCGATGACTTTCCATACAATGAAATGTTTTAGGAAGACTAGGGAAGTGATGACTTCTCAGGATCACCGACATGTTTTCCTACTGGGCGGGTGTTGACGATGTACCATTTCTTAAGCTACACAATATCTCTACTCACCGTGAAAGCATGGCTCGCTCTGTTGAGTTCCTGTTTTCCTAGTGATTGCCAAAATCGAAACCACATATTTTAGTCAATCAATTGGTTTTAACCTGCAGAATAGTACGGTTTCTTTGATCTTGGGCTTCCCTTCATTATGACCTCGGTATGTTGGAAACAATCAACAAACTGACACCATTTTAACATGTACAGGGCCACCAAAGGATAGTTTACTTCCCTTTTATACTTGAACTTTTTTCAAGTATCTACAGACATAGCCAGCAATCTTGTTTCATGCTAAAGTATTCAGACCTTGCTCACTTAGTGTGTTCTGTCAGGCTTTAAGTTCTGATGAAATACATACCTGGTCAACAAAAGGTATCAACAGGTGTGAGACAGTCTTCTTAAATCTGAATGTAGGGAAGACTAAGTTTCAGTTTTTGAGTACCTATTGCCCTCTTCTATCCTACAATCACTCATGAGCAAGATAGAAAGAGAGCTCCTCCACTGGGAACCCCATTCTCCAATCTACCATTTTCTCATTGAGAGCCATTGCTTCAGACTAAGAAATACTGCAATAATAACAGAAAGTTGAGCTGTCTTGTAGACGGTTCATTTACAGTGTGGCTAGATATTAAATAGGTGACATGTCCAAGCAGGTCCAACCCTAACGAGAAGACCTTCCGATTTCTTAAAGCTGTACATCTTCCTCTGCCACCACCTTCACGTCTGCTTGACACCAATATCAAGTCTCTTATGCTGCTTGCGCACAAAATAACAAACCAAAGAAGTTACCAAAGTACTTGAAATTCATTTGTAAACGTACTTAATCTAAACCCCTACACTTTAACCTCTCAGTTGAGGTGTTTTATATCTTAATTTCTTTGGCTAATGTTAGCCTGTCTTACTGCACATACATATGTGTATATATTTGTCCAGAGGGACTGTCAGCAATAGAGGGAACGCAATATGTGTCTTTAGTGTTTAGACCTCATGTACCATCAATAAAGAACACATCTGAGATTCATAGACTTTGGACTTTGTCATCCAGGTCATGATTAATACAAAGATGAGCTTAAACAACTTTTGTTCAATTGAGAATGCCATTATGTACCAAGCCTTCTAAAGTTATAATACATATTAATAGCAGTGCAGACAAGGTTATGAACAGATCTTAATACTGTAGCACGTTTGCTGTTGTGCGTCTGTGTTTCAAAATAGCATTCAATTTCTTCGATTAATTGATAGACTAATACGTCAAAAAAACAGAAAGTTATGGAGCAGCAAACGTCAACACTGATGGACAGGAGGGGTTCTGATCTCAGGGAGGTGGAGGAGAACCCAGTGTCCTCTACAGCACCACTTCATCTGTAAAAAAAATAAAAATATCAAGAAACTGTCAGGTTTACGGTTTAACACCATATCCTTTTACAGACAATTAACCCCACAGCAACCTCAGGTACTCTGCAGCCCTTCCCTCAGATTATACTCTCTTCTCAGGTGCTCAGCAGGCGTTACTAATCCCGTCTTTACATGTCGGGTCGCAGCAGCTTCTTAATCCGTTCAGCAGCTGTTCAAATTCACCGCAGTGTACCACTTCAACCTACCGCCAAGATACCCAACTCTCTCTTCTCTTCACCACCTGGTGCCAGATAATCCTAGACTCTGATCTAAAAACTCTTGATGTAAGAAACGCTTTCAGAGCAGTAGTAGTTGTTCTGCATCAGATCGCTCTGCCAGAGCAGTTCATCACGTCTGTCTACTCAACCATTAGTAGGTTTGGGTAGGTTTAAACTGAGACAAAATATCAATATATTTTGATATCAAAATACTTTACGACTGAACAAGGTGAAAGAAAAGTCATTATTTTTTCTGTTTCTCATATGTTCATAAACTATCAGGCATCGAGTCAAAATTAGAGCCAATAATTGCCAGAGTCCCAAATATTTTGGCTATAACTAAGAAGATTTAAAGATTTTTATCTTTGTAAATTTTCTTTGTAAGTTACAAAGATAATTTACACGTCAAAACATCAACTCGGCATGTTTTGAGTAGACTTTGAAACATGTAGAACTTTTCCCCCTTTTTAAAATTGATTTCTTTATCCTTACATGACATTAAACTGCATTTCAGCAATAGGACATGTTCATGAAATAATAACAAATGCTCATAAAGACCCACATGCCAGGACATCTCTTCTTTAAAGTTAGGTAATGTTGCACCCATGTAAAAAATTGTTAACCTTTGTGTAAATCTGTACGTTTCTGCTTCAATTATGAATTTTAAAAGCATTTCTCCTGCATTATACATCTCCAGGAGGTACTCCAGTGAGTCTGGGACGTGTTCCCAGCACGACTGAAGCCTAAATGCGTCCCAGGATTCCCTGGTGAGAGAGTGGGCCAGACTGACCCCCTCCTCAGAGGGAGCCGTCGCTCCGCTCTGAGTAATTGGACTTCTTCTCTCTGTAGCTTTTTGTCCTGATTGCTCATTTTGCTAAAGAAATATGTGCTTTTCATGAAAATTTCTCCTACACGAAAACAGATTGAAAGGGCAGAAATGCCTATCTCTGTCAAGCTGACATCTTACCTGAACAACAGCGGGCCAGTTTGTGCAGGTGTCGGTGCTCTGTCAGTGTTTGAGGCAGACGATGGAGCAGTGAATGTTTTCTGTCACTAGAGGGCAGTATGGTGCATGCAGCACCTCGCCATGTTGGAGGCCTGCAGCACAATTTAGTGCATTAATGTGATGCAGCAAGGAAATGACAAATGGCCTTTCTTGTAGGTTCGGAATAGAAATCTGAGAAATTTGGGGGACATATTTGGTTTGACCAGAACCTTTGACCTATGTGTTAAAAAAAAAAAAAAAACATGTGGTGAAAATCCGTGGCTGTACATCACTCTAAAAAAATTTCCTCTGCTGTTCTACTTTCTGCACGGGTACAACAAAGAAATCTGCCCAGACTGAGCAGGGATTGGTCGGCTGCCTGGGACGGCACAGTGGGGGGGGCGGAGCTTTGGTTGTGGCTCAACCGGTCTGCCACACACAAACATGTCATTGGAATGTCTGTAGCTGGTCGCCTGATAATCCAGGAATTATTCAGACATCCAACTTGTAGGGCTGTGATTCCAAGTAGATCCTTTCAGCTTATAAGTTTATGTGGTGGGAAAAATTACATTAAGGTCACATCTGCTAATTGTATTATGTTTTTAATTATTTCTTGTATGGTGCCACATGATAAACCTATCAGGGATAAATCACAACTGTTTCCCATGCTTTGGATCCTTTATCCTTGCATAAAACTCATGTGTTGTCTCTGCCTGGCAGAGCTTTGCATCCAGACTTGCTTCATTACATTATTATTACCTTATGAGCTCTCAGAGTTGTGCAATTCATGAATAAACCTGACTGAGTGATTTTTACCTGAACAATGCTTGGAAATGTTTGGTTTTTTTCCACGACGTTTTTTAAAAAAATGCCTCATTTGTGTTTAGAGACACTAAAGATAAAACATGATGTATCCAGGAGCTGACCTGCTATAGTGGCAGAGTTTAAGTTGAAAGCTGCAAGACTTGTTTTGCAGCTGGATAGGTAGTAATGATTGTATGAGGAAGTTACACAGGAAATCATAACACCTGAACACCCAACAGGAGAAACAATTGCTTCTCTCCTCCCACAATGGTTCAGAGAACTGTAACAAGTCAGCCAACTCATGCATAGTAAATCACAGGTGCCCTGCCAGACGTGACTGTATACAAGAGGAGCAGAGTTTCACCTCAGCAGGGTGAGTACCACCTGGAACGTTCCCATTTATGTTTCCGAGCTTCAACAGGTGAGGTTTACTCTTGGACTTTTTCTGTTTTCAGGAGATTAGGAGTCAGATTTGGGTCGCTCGATACTAAAAGAGGAAAAAAAAACCATGAGCTACGCTGATTGGATGTCGCAACTGCCAACTGAGCTTCACACCATCCCTCTGTTTAAACTGGTCATACCAGGTGGGATAATCCGGTTCCGGTCAAGGAGGCAGGAACGTAGTCTTGATGAAAGAACGTAGGCTTGTTTTCTTTATCAGAATCTAAGCTGATTCTAATCGACACTCGAGGGATGGAATCAGGTTTAACACGCTACACCACACCAGTTCATGAGCAAAAGAGATGTTTTCTGGAGATCTCGAGAAAGTTATTGGAAAATTAACTTATCTTGTAAAAAATAATAATATTGGTATTCTGTGATTTATTTTTTTCATTATTATTTTTTATACATCAAATAGAACTAGAAATATCCAGCGAGTTTTTCTCCGAAGCAGACTTTATCAAAGCAATTCATCAAACCTGAAGACGGAGTCACCAATGTCTGATGCTTGTTGCTGGGCATTGGCTTATGTTTTTACAAACTCTACTGCTTAAAACCATGTCTACTTTTGTAAGACAAATGTGCAAAACTGTGATTTTTTTTTTTTCTGTTTTTTTATGCTTTTAGTCAACATTAAGTTGCAAATCCCTTTTTAGGAACAATCAGACTAATAAAAATAAGGCAATCTTCAACATGATCAATATGTTCAATATATTGAACATATTCAGTACTGAATATTTATTAGTCGGTATTGAATATTCAATCATCAATATTCCATTGAATATGGATTATTCAAACCCTCAATATTGTTTTAAATAAAACAAACAAAATAAAAATTACCAAACTCATTCCATGTCTTAATCTGGCGGAGGTGTAACCTGAAGAACTTGCTGCTCTGATTGCAACTATAAATGGTTCTACAAACTAATGAGTCAGAGGAGGTGAATACAAAAGCTATCACAATTTTCAGATTTGTATTTGAAGAAAATACACCCTTTGTATGCAGTATTTCCAGTGAAATACTGCATACAAAGTATTTCCTGTGAAGGAAATACTTCCCAGTGTATTTCCGGTGAAGGAAATACTTCCCAGTGTATAATCTTCATTCAAGAAGTCACTAAACTTCATAACATCTCAATAAATCCTTTGGAGTGAGCGGAATGGGTGTTTCCGATGGGAAAAGTAAGAAGATCCTCAGAAAACAGCGACGCTGACTAATTAACACTGGCAGCCCAAGCTGTATTAAATTCAACATTTTAGAAAACCAAATTTGAATACGAGTGGTTTCCTTGTAGACACCGATAACCCAGAGCAGTGGTTTTCCTACATGAACTTTCTTTTGTCATCTCTAGGAAGCCATGACTCGATGAGTTACGACCTGGACATCGACTCTCGAATCATCGAGCCCGAGAGACTGAGGAGGTTCAGCAGAATCTACTGCGTACGAAAAATCATCCACACTTGGGCAGCCACTCAGGTGAGGAACGTTTTAACAGCAGATGTATTTCTAAGAGAGATGGAAAAGGGGTTTGAATTGCCATGTCTTTTGATCACAGGAGGTGTGCATAACTGAGCAGCTGAATGCCGGAGCTCGCTACTTTGACCTTCGGATTGCCCGCAAGCCAAACGACACAAATCCCACCAGGCTGTTCTTTCACCACGGCTTGTACACCCGAACCGATGTTGAGGTAAACGCTCAATCTCTGAAGGGTATCGCGTGGACCAAAGTGTAAATCCTTGATAAGTCATTCGTGTTTCTTGGGGGTTTGTTAGCTCATTGTGTTGAAAATAATAAAGATTTAATTGAGTGTGGCTGTGTATTCCCTTCCCCAACCCCCTAATTTCAGACTGTACTCAGGGAAATAAATGCGTGGGCAGAGCGTCATCCTAAAGAAATCATCATCTTGTCTTTATCCCACTTTGAGGGGTTTGACAAAATGATCTCCAAACAACTTCACGACCACCTCATCGCCTTCATGAATAACCTGTTTGGAAACAAACTCCTCCCCAAGACGGTAATGTTTCTGCTGACCATCATTTTGGTCATAAATCTCTCAAAGCTATTCCTTCTTAAGGGACAAAAATCATGTTTCGCCACAGAACTTTCCCACCCTGAAGAGCTGCTGGAATCAAGGCAAAAACGTCATCGTCTCGTACGACAACATACATTATCAACAGCCAGTGTTATGGAGAAAAATAATTTATTACTATGGCAACAGCATGGACCGTGCGGTAATTAAAGCCAAACTCTCTCAGGCTTTGGAAAAGGAGAAATCCTTCACGTGTGAGTATTCCTTGTTTCTAGAACCATTTATCGGCTTAGTTCCCTTTTTAGCGACTACGACATGCGTCTTCGCCCTGCCTCTGAATACACCCGTGTCCCTTTCTGTCCAGATTTCTTTGTCTGTGGCTTGAATCCAACCCTCCCACATAACTCCGGTATCCTCTGGTACATCCTCCGCATCTGTGACAACTTCACCAACGTCGTGCGAAGGGGTCTGCCAAAGTTGCTACGGTGGGTGAACCAGCAACACGACAAGACGCCGATGAACATCGTCGCCTCAGACGTGGTGACTCGAGATGATTTCGTCACAACGATTGTGAAGCTCAACTTGAAACGGACAAAGGGTCGATGAAAACCTCTTTTTTCTTTTTTTGTTAGATTAATTTTTATATTTATCAAGAAGACTTAAAACGACACTTGATGCTTTACTTCTTGTTTCTACGCATGGTTTTTTATTCTTGAGACATAAACCCAGCAATCTTTTGCATAAATTGGCATCAGGTAGCAAAATTTTAAATGTAACAGATTTAATGCACAATTGTCATGTAATTTCCATAATTAATTTTGGCGAGAGTTAACAGTTCTGATCAAATTAAAGACATTTTCTTTCAGTATAAACGGTTTACATGGGATTTGTTATTTCTACAGCTTGAATGTGACGACGACAGAAAACGGGAAGGAGAGATGGAAGGAACACAGTGAGGTGTGACTCATAGAAGAAAGGAGAGATGAAAGTGGGCCAGTAAGCAAAAAAGGAAAGGCATACAGAAAAGATACACAGAAGGAAGAAAAACTTAAATGATACGAGAAAGGAATAGAAGAAGGACATAAGGAAGAAATGGGCAGAAAAAGGAGTTTAAAAACAGGACGGTCAGCAGAAAGGGCAGAAATGGAACAAGGTGGGGAAATTGGTCTGTAAGAAAAGCATGGATGGAAGGAAGGCAGGAAGAACAAGGGAGGAAAAAGAAAGAATGGAGGACTGAAGGAGAAGGAAGAACGGGAGGGGAAAACAGAAGCCAGTTAATGTAATGTAAATTTAAATATTTTTCAAAACTTCTAATCTTTTTGAATATTTTTTCCCAGACTCTGAAAACCCTGAAACCAAGTTCAGTGCTTCGTGTGAACTTGTTTTTTGCTTTGTTTATTTGGCCTCGAGCGCCATCTTGCGTCGAATGAGCAGAAATGCAGCAAGAGAGGCGCATGGAAGTGGAGCCTGCTGTATGTCAATAAAGCGGCTAACGCTAGTGCGCTAAAGTAATGCACTTAGTGGATTAGGATGTTGAGACAGGCATGGCGTTGGTCGGCATTTAGAGACACTCGTGCGGGGACCGCTCGCTTCGTGGCTGCGTCCTGTCTGGCAGCTGACGGTCCGCGGCGGAGCTCCGCTGGTCCCACGAGGAGTTTCGAAAACGTTCCCCATCCACTGAGAGGCAGGTCACAGCTGCTCCTCCAGCCTCAGTCGGTGTCGGCCAGCCAGCTCAGGTAATAAGGCGAGCTCAGAGAAATTAAACGACACTGCTGTCCACTGACAACTAGAGGAGGGAGCGCTCGATATTTTACAGCGCGTCATTGTCATTTTGTTCCTGGTGGAATTATAACAGTGGAGAGTTAGCGCCACTTGAAATTCCATGTCGAAAACTGGTATTTAACATGACAAAACGTTAACCTTTGTCAAGAAGACTGCACTGCTGAACAAATACGATTATTTCAAGTTAAAAGACCCTTTCCTTAAATTCGGCACAGATAAAAATGTCACAGCACTTATCTTGATAGCTGTAACATAGCACGCGTTAGCTTTTGTTACTGGTTACCATGAGAACGTCCGGACGTGTCTTCACTAACACTGAGAATTAGCCATACCGGTGCGGCTCGCCTGTCAAAAATTCATATAGTTATTGCTTTTGTAATATAAATATGTCGTCCGGCAGCAGGGAAAAGGCTTCATCTGCCGTAAAGTGTACGCTCATACTTACACGAGGACGAATCTGCACCTGCAAGCCTAGTTATATTAAATAGTAAAACAATTAAATGGAGTTCGACAGATAGTTCGCTTACCCTGTACTGCCCAAATGTGAAATAGGTTTTGTCTTGCAAGCATTTGACTCACATCGACACCTTTAGCTGTTGGCATACTGTGAATATAATTGCTTTATGATGTTATGCATTCTGCAGAAACATGGTGGTAATAGTTCAGTGGTGTGGAGCTTCCGTTTCAGGGACTGGACGAATTGCTTTAATTGGGGGAAACCATGAATTTAACATGCTGGCAGAAAATAACAAAGGACCATGTCCAGTCATGAGATTTTTTTTACCTTAAGCTCAGGCGCACTGGCGCTACAAAGTGATGAAAATCACTCCAGGACATTAACGGCCCTCTTTTGGAAGGTTAAGAGAATATTTTAAGTTTGCAGTTCTCAAATGTGCCTGCTTAAAAACCGTCCTGCAATAAAAAAAATGATCCAAAATTGGTCAATGAAATTTAAACGTATAATTACTAATTACCGCAAACACTTGAAGGCATTTGTTGCAGCCAACGTAGGTGTATAAATATAATTAACCCTCCCTATAATATAATTGCATTTTCATATAGCTCTTGCACTGCAGCCTACTTTCCTTTGCAACCAAAGTTTATGATACTGGCATGTTCCTCAAATAGAAATTTGACTTTTGCCCTGCCTGAGTGGTGTACCTGCCTAAAGTCAGCAATTTCTTAACCTTGTAAGAAATTGTGTAAATTTATTACAGATTAACACCAGACAGCTGTTTTTTTTTTTTTTAATAGAAAATAAATTCAGAAATTTGATTCAGTAAAAAAATGTTATTTATCCTGAAGAGAAATTGAATGCTGACATAACTCCTATCATCCAAATATCTTCTGAGTCATTGCTTCTTGTGATGCTGTGGGAAGGAGAGGTCTGGCAACGAAACAAATAGTGTGTAAAAAAAAAAAAAAGGCTTAAGTGAAAATCTGCAAAATATGCCAATTTTTTTTTATGCGATGAATTGATTAATCATCAAAAATAATCGATAGAATAGTCAATTGATAAAATAATTGATAGCTGTAGCCCTGGTATAGTTATAACATTAGTTAACGTGTGTCCGTTTTACGTTTATACATGTTACATAATACACAGTAGTACCAAGTTTGTATATTGTAATAAAGATAAAACTGTTTGTCGTGGCTGTATTTTTGCTGCGTGTACAGTCCGTCCGTGTTCCTCAGCATGGCATCAGGGAGTAGCCATCCACCGTCCACGCATCCCAAACACACGAACAGGTTGGCCAAAGAGCGGTCGCCATACCTGTTACAACATGCACACAACCCCGTCGACTGGTGAGGCCCTTCAACCCTGACATTTATTCATCTTAATAAATTATGTTGAAATGTGATTTGTTTTGTTTGTTTGTTTTGTCTGTTTTTGCAGGTATCCATGGGGATATGAGGCGTTTGAAAAGGCAAAAAGGGAAGACAAACCCATCTTCTTATCAGGTAAGATGTGCAATTCTACATTATCATTATTATTATTACTTATTCCCAGATGATTGGATTTTGTTATGTTTCTGTCATTTCAAAACAGAGAATCTCAAAAGGAAAAAAATATATTAGTTGGGGTCCTTCATGAAATATAAAGAAAGGCTTTAATTCAATTTCATCTACATTGTGCCAATTCACAACGAAATTCAGCTGATTTCAACTTAACCATACATGCATGTATTCCAATTGTTCCCAGTTCAGTCAAACTGAACAGTAAGCTCGATTAATTATTCAAAGTAGCTACCAGGCTCTGATTTTGTAAGATTAGGACAGTATAACCTTCACACCACGTATGAAAAGATTTGCACTGAAGTGACAAAATGCCTGTTCTCAGCACTCTGCATTTGCTATAATTATTCCTTCTGACTGTCAATGATCGTCTCCAACCACCAGTGGGCTATTCGACCTGCCACTGGTGTCACGTTATGGAGAGGGAGTCCTTCAAAGATGAGGAGATTGGAAAAATCCTCAGTGACAACTTTGTCTGCATCAAACTGGACAGAGAAGAGAGACCCGACGTGGATAAGGTCTACATGACCTTTGTGCAGGTTTGTGCATTTCTTGTTAGACTTTTTTTCTCAACAAAGGCTGTTTTTTCACATTTGGTTGTTTTAATTTATTTATTTTCGTGTCAGGCAACAAGTGGTGGTGGAGGCTGGCCCATGAGTGTGTGGTTAACTCCCGACCTTCGACCTTTTATCGGAGGTACTTACTTCCCCCCGAGGGACCAAGGAAGAAGACCAGGCTTCAAGACAGTTCTGATGAGAATCATTGAACAGGTGGCAGCACTTTGTAGAAACACTCGATAATTAAACTGAAACGGTTAAGAAGTGACTTAAATATTAGGCGTGCACCAATAGGTCGGCCCAATTTCCTGAAGCAGCCCACACTGGTATGACAAACAGGTCTTATCTGCTTCTGCAAATGTCTGAAAATCTGCCGCTGTCCCCTTTTCCTCTGCTGTGATCAGGCAGACCAGCCCACCAACTCACATCTGCATGTACGGTTAACAATAGTCACTCCATTGTCGCCAACTTGGCAACTTTGTCTCTATATCCAGCGACTTTTCAGAAAAAGAAAATCAATATCAGCCAAAGTCAGAATAAACACGTCAGGCTCTTCAAAAATTGGTGACGGGCCAGAAGAAAATTGGTGCACTGCTATTTGTAAACATGTTGCATGTCATTGTTTGCATCCAGGTATTTTGTGAATGCGCACAATGCTGGAGGGCAAAAAGACTACTCCATGGTTGCGCTGCTGTATTAGAGCAGTTCCATTAACAAAATGAAACCTGGAGATGAAGGTGCTATTAATTCAGTGACGCACGCGCTACAACAAAAGGAAAAACCGTTGAAGAATAACTCAACCACTCTTATTCTTCTTTTTTCCTTACTGTCTGTGGCAGCCATGCTACACACAGACTCGTTGCTGTGGCATCTGACAACAGCTCCACTCAGGATTAAACGCCAAAAAACATTTCCCACACAAAGAACAGAACACCTGCTGTACTGATGATCTGTCAGAATGTGTGTGTGTGTTCCCTTTAACTGAACTGAAACATACCAAATTCTGCAGCATATCTGCATGTTAAGGTTGTCAAAGTCAAGCTAGCGTAACTGGCGTACTTCCCTCACCATCGCTGTATTTATTTTTAAATTTGAACTTTTTTCTGACCTGTGAATTGTGATACTCTTGAACCTTATCTAGATGTCATAGTGTTGGCAATTAGCAGCTAAGCACCGCATCCCTTTTTCTTTGATATGTCACGCTTACATTTAAGATTTGACAATTTGACAGCTAAAACCAACTGCAGTCATTTTTATCGAGCAGATATTGCCCTCCAGCAGAGAGCTGGGGGCAAGATCTTGCATGCGTGATGTCACGTTGCAATTAGAGGCTCTGAAAAGTGGCTTCCTCTCTGCAGTGGCAGAACAACCGAGCGACTTTAGAGTCCAGTGGTGAGAGGATAATCGACGCTCTAAAGAAAGGCACGACCATCACTGCGAACCCAGGAGAAAGCCCTCCCTTGGCCCCAGACGTTGCTAATCGCTGCTTCCAGCAGCTGGCCCACTCCTATGAGGAAGAGTACGGAGGCTTTAAAGATGCTCCAAAGTTCCCCTCACCAGGTAGACTCACCCGGAGCCAGAGTGCTCATCTGCAACTCTCTGGTTTCCATTTGTCCTGATGGTTTAGCTTAAATGGCTACAAAAAATAGTAGCTCTTCCCATCCTCGGTTCTGTTTGCACCATAGTTCAGACATGCTGGATGAGAACTCATGTGAGCTGGTCTTTCTGTCCCTCTACAGTGAATATGATGTTCCTCATGTCTTATTGGTCCGTGAATTGCTCCACCTCAGAGGGGGTCGAGGCTCTCCAGATGGCCCTGCACACACTCCGAATGATGGCACTGGGAGGCATCCACGACCACATTGCACAGGTTCGTATCCATGCTGGGAACATAGGAAATTATTCATGCATAAATGTTTGCAAATTTATCTTACAAATATTGTGTCTTCTATATAAAATCAGTCTATAAAAATCAGTTACTGTAAAACCTAACTATCTGGTTATAGCAGTATCAGACAGCAGGCTGGATATAAGAAAGAGCAAATTAACTTTCTGAATTTGTGGTAAAATGGTAAAAGTGTGTTTGCGCTGTTATGTAATGAATGTGATACTTTTTGTTGTGAGCAGAATTCAATTTATTTTTCAACCACAGACTCATAAGAAATGCCACTTCAAGGCATTGTACTTGACAAACTGATCCAATTCCTATCCAGTTGGATGTGAAACCATTTTGGGTCGAGTTTAACCTCTAACAAATTCAAGTCATTTCAATACAACCTCATCTTTTAGTTCAGTTGCTTGCCATCCATCCAATCAGAAAACCATACAGTCAATGTCAGTTGATTAGTTCATTTATGCCAAACTGCTAAAATAAAAAAAGGTTAACTACCTTTGGAAACTTAACCATTTGCATGTCCTTCCTTATTTGGATATGTTTTGTGTACATCTAGTAAATATGTGTAAAAAGCCTTAAAATAGACATTTTTTAAAAATTGCAGCCACATTGTCTTGTGTCCAAAGATTTAGAAGAAAATCCAACCTTTATTTGAGTTCTGCGCACAGCACCAATTTATTACATTCTCTTGTAATCCCATAAAGCCCTCTCAGTCTGACCAGAGCACACAGTTCCAGTTAAAGTCTCAGTCGAGTTCAGCAAACTCCATGTTTGCAACTTTGACAGTAGCACATTTCGGGAGACCTAACTTTTAAAGGGTCAATGACACTAAGGTGCCACTCTGAGCTGCGGTTATCCAGCTAAGAGTTTACTGTAGATGTATTATTTTTTCTTCCCCTTCTCCTCTGTGTTTTGTGGTGAGATAAACATTAGTTGTTAAAAGCAAAATGAAGCAGTTAGAGTATCATTTTCTTAGTCACACAGCTTTGGTGTTCGCTGTACGTCTTTTCTAACAGTTTTACGGGAAAACGACCTCATTCTGCGGCTGTTTTTCCAGGGTTTTCATCGTTACTCCACGGACTCTTCGTGGCACGTTCCTCACTTTGAGAAGATGCTGTATGACCAGGCTCAGCTGGCTGTGGCTTACATAACCGCTTTTCAGGTTTGGGTTTCTCTTCAGAATCAGCTTTATTGGCCAAGTTTGTGCTTACAAACAAGGATTTTGACTTCAGTTTCACATGCTCACACTTTATAGACATCAAATGTGAACTTCTTTAGGGGAGATAAATGCAAAATACTTACACTCATATTATGTGCAACATGTTATAGAATAGTGCCAGTATGTGTATTTCTGTTTCACAGTGAAGTAGCTGACTACTCTTTCTGTAAGGTGTCAATGGTGTTCATCAGAGAAGCAACATGGGAGGTGAAAGTTTCATGACTTTGCAAATGATGCTCTGTTGCGTTGAACTGAATGTAAAAACCCAAACAGTTTGTGTCCCGGATGTCAGTGTGGTAGACTGTACCTTAAATTACACTGTACCAAGGCAGCTTTTCGTTATGGTAGGAAGTACAGGCTCTGCTGTACCTTCTTCCCAACAGTGTCTCTGTGTGATAATCATCACAGATCTAGAGAATAGGTGGATCCTAAAAACTGTCGGTGAACTACAGCAGACAGAATGTTGAGGACGGTAAAGAAGTTATTCGCTGGCACTTTACTGAGCCAGACAAAAACCCCCGAGTGTGAGACTTGGGTGAGCCGTCACCATTTCACAATTGATGGGGTTTTGTTGTGTTTTGTTTAGGATTAGGTAAAAACTAGTTGAATCAGAGTCTCTGAGTTTGTGGTATCTTCCTCAGTCTGCTGCACTGACCTGTTTAGTTTTTGGTGTGCCGACTCAAACTAAATAACAAAGACCAACAGAAATACAGCCACATATACTTGCTGTGTTTAATGATGATATACAAGTAGCCTGAGCACTCTTGTAAGGTTCTGCTGGAATGGGATGGGAACATCCTGTTGATAAATCACAAGACGATACCGTTAAGGGTCGAGCTCTGGTTGAATCATAGCCCTCATGCAGGTGTTTTCCATTCTCTTCCAGGTATCAGGTGAGCAGTTCTACGCAGACGTGGCTAAGGACATACTGCTGTACGTCTCCAGGGACCTGAGTGACAAGGTGAATCATCGACAGCTTGGCTGCTGCTGCTGTCTTTTGTGTGAAAACTGTCGTAGTTGGTCTTGAGTGCTGCTAGTATGTTCGTACGTCCCTTGGGGCCCCGGGTGGAACATTGCTGACAAATCCTGTTAAAGCCTCGCTCTCCTGTACAGGTCAGCCTTTCTCCTCTTTGATTAATGAGGAGTGAGCAGAGCATACAATTAAAACCATACTGTTATTGTTGACTTTTCTGAGATTTATGAAGTAATTATAATCTAATGAAGTACCATGCCCAGGATAATTTTCTGTAGAGACTCTCCACTTTTTTGTGACTTTCTGTGTCGTTTCCTTTAGGGAGGGAGAGTCCCTGAGTTCTGCTAACTGTTATAATACATTACAACCAGAGAGCTTACATGGCTTTGTCTGTGTTTTTAAAGTACCGTCAAATATGGCGGTAATGTTAGTGCTTTCTTAGGCTTAGATTAGCAGCATTGTTTAATCGGCGGTCAGACATAAAATGTCGGAAAAGTATTCTCACCCCTTGAACATTTCCAAATGCAGCTGCAAATCCTTTTGTATTCTCCTGGGATTTATGTGAGAGACCATCAGGAAGTGGTTCTTAGTTTGAAAAAAGTTTTGCTAATAAAATTTGAAAATTGGTTTGGGACTTTGCAAATAAAATCAAGTCCTGCCAATTACATTCAGAAGTCACCTAATTAGCAGAATATGTTGGATCATCCCAGGGTAACGGTGGAAGAAAAACTATTAAAGACAGTAAAACACTTGTGATGTCACAAATTTTGAATAAGTGCATGACATGAGAATACGTTTGCAACATGTTGTATTTGACCTAAAAGGAAGAAAGTCGAACAGCAGTGGGCTAAGAACTCACCTTGAGGAAACTCCTGAAAGTATTGGTCTATGCATTGACAAAAAAAAACAACAAAAAAAACAATGTACAGCTACAGAAATAACTTATTCCCGCATAGTGTCTTAAAAATCTTGCAATTGTCTTTATAGCGTCATTATTTAGTTATGTTTTCGGCAACATTTATTGTCCCCCCTGGTAAAAATTTATTAGAATTGTTAAATCTTTAAATGTAGGGTTTTTTCCCCAATGTCTGACTGAATTTTTAAAATATCTCATCTTTAGTTTTCTAACATTTATTCAGTGGGGAAAAACATCTGCTAGGAAATAATAATTTTGATGAAAATCCCTGGTTGCAGTATTAGTGGTACTCTTTCAGTCAGTACTTTGAAGTATTTATTGTCATGTGTTGATTTGATTTAATGATTTGGATCATTATTTTGATGAAAGACCCAACTTTCACTTTAATAACCACTGTTTATTGTGCCAACGGTAGAATAAACGAAGTAGCTAATCAGGAGTTTCTAGAAACGTTTTTCCAGGTATTTTGTCGCAACTGTTTTTTTATGTGAAAATTTTTGTCCCTGGAAAATTTCTGTCATGGTTGACTCCTCATAAATCTTTAATGGTTTCATTTATTTTACATCCTTTCAGCACATCTTTACCAATCGTGTTAATAAATTAGCAAAGTTTGCGTTGTTTTCCAGTCTGGAGGCTTCTACAGTGCAGAAGACGCCGACTCCATCCCAGCATCGGGGGGGCAGGAGAAGCGAGAGGGGGCCTTCTGTGTGTGGACAGCCTCAGAAGTGCGGGAGATCCTGCCTGATGTGGTCGAGGGCGCGGTTGGAGCCGCCACGCTCGCAGACATCTTTATGCACCACTACGGAGTCAAGGAGCAAGGCAACGTTGCACCTGAGCAGGTCTGATTGTATTATTTTGACATTACGGCCGTATCTGCTTTTGACGGTTTCCGCTCGTCGACACGGCGACCGCCGCGGGCGTTAAGGGTCAGTGTTGGTGAAGACGTTATGCTCTCTATTGCCAGGATCCACACGGGGAGCTGCAGGGGAAAAACGTGCTGATCGTCCGTTATTCAGCGGAGCTAACAGCTGCTCACTTTGGCATCACGGTTGAGAAATTCAGCGAACTCATGACCTCAGCCAGAGGCAGAATGGCAGAAGTGAGGCAGATTCGCCCGCGACCCCACCTGGACACCAAGATGCTGGCTTCCTGGAATGGTAAAGTCCACGTCTGACAAGGCAGCGAAAAGTAAAAGCAGCAGATCTCAGATTTCAATACCTTATTTTTTTTTACCAATTGTTATGTCACAACCAAAACATTTAATGTATTTTATTAGGATTTCATGTTATCAGCACAAAGCAGTGCCTGAGTGTGAAGTGGAAGCACTCTTTCTACTTTTTTTCCCCCAGTAATTCTTAATAAAATCTGAAATGTGTGGAAACTTATATTTCCTCTTCCACTGACTCAACATTTTATTGGAGCTCCTTTCGCTGCAGTTGCAACTGTTAGACTTTTGGGGTATGATCTTTGGGGTATGTTTTTGCCTAATCTATTTATAAAAGTGCCCAACCCAAAGACTGGATGGAAAACATCTATTGACATAAACTTGCAAACACTGCAGTCAAACCATCATGTTTAACAGTGGGGATTGTCCATTCAGTGAAGTATCAATCGTGGAAATGGTTCCCATTTTGGATCGTAACCCACATCACATGACAATCTAGTGATATACACCGAGGTCTGCAGTTGTGACGAGACAAACTATGATAAAGTTTTTCAAGGTGGAGAAAAAGCGTTTCAATTAATACAACTTTTGTTTCTCCACATTAACGTGGCGCTAAATTTAACGCTCCTTTCCATTGTTTTGCCCGTCATCTATAAAAATGCAGTTAATTACTAAGCACACGCACAAACAGTCATGCTCACCCACAAGTTGGGTTCCTTCACCGGATGTCTCCTGACGGTATGTTAGCGAGGTAATGAGGCCCTGCCATCCCGAGAACTTTCCAATTAGTCCCGAGCCTCTTCTTCTCCTCTCTAATGAACAAACTCCTCCATTAATCACCTGTCCGCCGCCGCCGCACTTTGAAGACCGGGCTGTGCACCATTGGCTTTGATACTCTACATGAAAGAGGTGTGGAGGGACGGAGGAGGGAGGAAGGGAAGGATGTAGTGAAGGATGAGAGAACGTGGGGAAACTTCAAAGAGAGGAATCGGGGTTTGGGGGGCAGAAATAACTGCGCTGGGAATTTTGGCGCGGGCTACACATTGGCACCTTGGCAAGGGAACGTGATATTTTAACATGAGACGGAGTTATTTTGGAGCTAATCACCACCACGAGCATCATTATTACCGCTTCCTCCCTTGCAGGCCTGATGCTGTCTGCCTTCGCTCGGGTTGGAGCCGTGCTGGGGAACGAGGTGCTGCTGGAGAGAGCGGTGCAAGCGGCAAACTTCCTGAAGGAGCACCTGTGGGACCCCGATCAGCAGAACGTGCTCCGATCTTGTTACCGTGGAGACCAGATGGAGGTGCAACAGATGTAAGATACAGTACTTCGTGAAGTACTCATACCGCTTAAACTTTTTCACATATTTTATCAGGCAGTTCCTTCAGGATTTTATAATTATTTTTATGATTTTTTTTTTTTTTTTTTTGCGATCAAAATCACTGATTTTATGGTGGTACTTGAGAAATGTTTTCCAACTAATTTTGTAGTTTCTTTCCTCATTAAACCCCATCCAAAATCTACATATAGAAAAAAAGAGATTTGGAGAAAATAACAAGCAGGCAGATTGGATTTAGGCATTTATTTTCCTATAAAAAAAACCCCCTAAACTGCTTGATTTTTGCGACCACAGAATTGGATTTTATGTGATGGACCACAACAAAAGATCAAATGACTGCAAAATGGCAGGGGGAATAAAAAGCCACGATTTTTAAACTCTTTCACAAATAAAAATATGCATAGGTAAAATCTTAATAAAAATGCCAAATTAATAAATAGAGCCCACCCTACATTGCAGATACATATCAGTAATTACACGCAAGTAAATACTACCTAAACATCCCTGTATCTACATAAATATATTTAAACTGTCATAAATTTTTTGTTGTTGTTTGAACTCAAAAATGGTAAAATATGCTCACTTAATTTTGCCTTTTGAGGCCAGTTTATGCAGACTTTTTCTTGTGTGTTTGGTCTTAAACACAATAGAATAATAAATAATAAAAAGCATGTTTCCCCTTTTCATAAAAATATTTAAGGATTCCATCAAAAGATGGTTTTTATATTAAGACAGTAGAAAGCTATGAAATGTTCGTGGTTGTTTACATGTAAACAACCATGTAGGTAAATAAGTTTTCAGCCGTCATGGTCCCATGTAAAGCTGTGTTTTTATCCCGCAGCTCAGTTATTGGATTTTTCAGGCTGCATATTTGAACATGATTGCCCTCGTTTTAATTTCATCTTCAAAGCCTATTGAATAACTGATGCTGCAGACTAAATTTTTTATGGCTGAGATGAGAGTTTCTCTTTTTACTCTTAATTTCAACGAACTAAATTAATATCACTCAGTAAGTGTCTTACAGTATTAATACTTTTAGTCTCCAAACACACCCTGAAAGTCAAATACTGACTCTCTTGTTGATCCAACACAACTGCAGTTGGCCTTGTTCCGTTGGCCAGCCACTGTGTCCCAGTTACTGTGAATGAAAGAGTGTGAAATGCTATCGAATCAGCAGAAAAATGTGCCAAGAGTCCCACAACCTGCTCGATGGAGCATAATCAATTTGAAACACATACGTGAACAAATACACACTTTGCGCCTAACCGCCCTGGCCTTGTTCCACGGCATCCGTCTCATTCATTACCGTCCCGTTCAGAATGGTGTCGTCTTCCAAAGTGCTTACAGAGGCTCATTTCTCAGACCTGGATCAGCTTACACGCGTACAGGGCAGGTACGGGCCACAAGCCCATTTACCAGGAGGAATGGTAGGAGCTGAGACTAACTGGGTTAATAGAAGGTGGAGTTGGTGCTGTGAATTTTCTGGGGCTCCTTCCTGCCAACCGAAAGGAAGGAGCCTTCTTACAGAGCAGAAGGAAGGTGGAGAGTAGTTTTACTTTGGGAATGAGATGTTTTGTTCCCAATAATATATGGAGTTGGTTTGCTAAATATAAATTAGTTCCCAATTAGCCTGGAAATTGCCTTCCTACGCAATTCGATTTCTCCTGTCGAGGAGGATTTCTTCAGTAGAATTTCAACCAGGCAAATCAGCAAACAGAAGGAACGATGACTTTCCGTGCTAGTTTAAAGATTCCTGCCTGTAAGCTTAGAAGCAACAGCAGAACAAGTCAACAAAGTTGGTCAGCTCATGTCGGCCACGCTTCTAAATTTCGAGCAATTAAAATTGACCCAAGAGGAATGTTTAAGCCTCCCGCTGTCTTAGTGCGACGCTCAGGAAGGGCGCGGCAGATGTCATGGTTGGACAGTGAGGAAGAGAGGAGACGGTGTTTGTCTAGTCATACTGTCAGTTCCATTAACACACTAAAAAACATGTATTGTCAGTGCAACCCCGCCGTCCAAAGCACCCTAGCTCTTACGACCGCAGGAGGGTTAAGACATTTTATTGCTAGCAAAGATAGCAATGCCACTGTGAAGCATTTTTCTCTTCACTGTGGGGTGTAGTTGTTTACAACACACGCAAATTCTGGTAAGCTTCATCGCGTAGCTTCCTTACTTCCATCATGACTGAATGTAAGCGACTGGGTAAAATCAGATCCAATCGTTTAAACTTTAACAGCACTTGATGCACAGAGCTGCCACCTTGTGGTTGTAGCATTGCAGTATGTAATAAAGGCCATCTTCCTGTGAACAACTTCTAGTGTTTCTTCCACCTTTTGCTAGCAGCTGCATGCTTTTTACGAAAGCACTGAAGCCAGTTCAAACAAATTTGTTTCAAGTATTTTAATTTATATATTGCAACTGCTTGAAAATGTGAATATCAGCTCCCCCTCCCGAACATTTGTAAGCTTGTCATACCCATCCTGATTCTTGCTGACTCCTTTTAACTCGACTGATGCTGCGACCGATTTCTTGTTTCGCTGCAGCGTGACTTCATGGCTCTTTATGACCTCTCACAAGAATGCACTTCATCTCCTCCAAATCACTTTTGGGTTTTCACCCTCTCCACCATCAGCCTCGCCTGACACAGCAGTATCTGGCCTCCTGTCACAGTCCGTCTTCGGGCACTCACTCATCTGGGGGGTGGCGTTGTGAGAACTGGAGGGCCGGGGAGGGGACAGTGGAATAACAACAGTTTATAAAAAGTGGTGACTCTGTACGCTCGGTGAGGAAGAAAGTACTTCAGAATCGGTATCAGCTGTACGCAGTTTTAGACGTGGAGAAGAAAGGTTTGATGACTCTAAAGAATTTGAATCTGAAACAAGAGATGTACTCTTTGCTTTGTAGATGTCTTTTCTTGACTGAATGGAATTTCCGATTTGTAAAGCCCAGATTTAGTATTCATCAAAATACAGAGACTAGTGGGAAAGTTCTATGAACTTCATAGACTTGTACAAGGAACTACCGGGACTTAAACCTGCCACAAGTTAGAGAAAAATGCCATCACTGTTCACTGTGAAGCCCAGCTTTCCATTGGCCAAGAAATAAACTCCCAGTCCATAAGCAATAAGCACCCCACTGTTACCATCTTAGCGACGTCGGTCATAAATAAAGTCTGTGCTATTTGATTCTGCGCTCATTTATAAGTTATTTATTCCATGTGATTGCTTGTTTATTTGTTTATATCTAGTCATTTTGAAATGACCACTCATAGGTATATATATGTATATATATATATATATATATATATATATATATATATATGTGTGTGTGTGTTTTTTTTTTTGTTGTTGTTGTTTTTTTACAAACTTTGCATTTATTACCTACGATGGAGTAGGTTTCAACAAATAAGCAGTTTCCCCTTGGGGATAAATAAAATCTATTCTATTCTAAAATAATTATTATTTAAGAATAGCCGTAAAACAACCATGGAGATGAAATGCAACTTCTTATGAGGTTTAACCAAACATTTACTGGGGGTAAAAATGTATGTAAAACACATGTAATCATGTGCATATAATTCTTATCCAAAATGTTGCATAATTACTACCTCCTTGACAAAAAAGGTTGAAATAAATAATTAAAGTTTTAATGGTATTCATGTCCTTGATGAGTGTGTTTAACTTCTGATTTAGAGCTGTACTTACTATTTGCAGATCTTTTTATATAATGTAAAATCATATCTGTGGTGAACATATAAAAGTGCATCTTTTTGTCTGCCCTACCTAAGAATGTTTGTTTTTGTTTTTTTTTTCTGTATTTCTATTCTGGTTTGCAGAGACAGTTACTGAATATAATATGAAGTGTGAAAAACAAGATCCTGAACTAGTTCACCAGTGGAGCTCATCTCAGTGCTTTTCCACATTGCTCCAGCGATAAATACTTAATGATTAATGTCCTCATTTCGTCTTTTCCCTCTGTGCGTCGCCCAGATCCCCGCCTATCTGCGGCTTCCTGGACGACTACGCCTTCGTCGTTTGTGGCCTGCTGGACCTGTACGAGGCCACGTTCCAGACGGAGTGGCTGCGGTGGGCCGAGGAGCTGCAGGCCAGGCAGGACGCGCTGTTCTGGGACAACCAGGGCGGAGGTTACTTCTGCAGCGAGCCCAGCGACGCCGCGGTTCTGCTGCGACTGAAGGAGGGTGCGTGATGGCCTCGCTTATTGTTTGCGTTAACGAGCAACTGAACAAGTCTGCCTCAATAAAAGTGGCTGACTTTCAGAGAGAACCAAAATATCAAACTTACTCTTTTACTGAAGGGCAATCCTATTTAAACTCAAGGTTTCCAAATGTATCTTCATAAGAGCTGCTAATTTAAAAAAAATTTTTAAGAAGAGCTAAGATGTTTGATTTACACTGACAAGTAGAAGAGGTGAGAGATATGGACAAAATTGTATCACAATATTTTGTGGAATAAAAGTTATGATAAATAAAACTATTATTTTTTAGAACCGTATGGCTCTAACTGCATATCACAGCACTTCTGGTACCACAAACACAAATACTGCTCTAGAAAAACATTCCGAATTTAAAAAGGCTTCTTCAGGATTTAAGAAAAACTATGATTAATCTCACTAAACTGCACACAGTAACTGCATTTAACCATATTTTAAAATCTTGTGACATTTATCAATTCTCTCGTAGAACAAACAGTGGAGAAAATCAAGCAAGCTTTTTCTTGTCTATAAAGGGTAAGTGTAAATTTAACAGAAGTTAGCTGGATGGCACTCGTGTGAGCCATTAGTTCACTTATGTTGCCAGCCTTTTGTACATTTCTGTCATCCTATAGGTCTTAAATTTGATATATTATGGTCTTAAAAGAGCTTAAAGTTGAGTTGGTGAAACTCGCATGAACCCTGTAGCAATGCTTGGTGCAGATCTGTGTTGAAGATAAGTCAGCATCGTTGA
Source organism: Poeciliopsis retropinna (assembly GCA_010277075.1). Lineage (NCBI taxonomy): Eukaryota > Metazoa > Chordata > Actinopteri > Cyprinodontiformes > Poeciliidae > Poeciliopsis > Poeciliopsis retropinna. The sequence goes on along the minus strand of VMRM01000023.1, from coordinate 11,802,067 downwards.
TGGTGTAGGGGCTTGTCTTTTACCTCGATATGTTTTCAACGTTTCATGAGTGGTGCTTGAAACTCTGCCTGCCTGCATCAGTTTTCTGTAGGGGTTCGTAGCTTCAGGGGTGAAATAAAGAAGGGATTGATGGACAGGTGGATGATTAGAACTCCTGCTGCAGTGGACCTTTGTGCTTTCACCTAGTCTGAGGGATGGAGAGCGCTGAACACTGAATAAATTCAAGGTTTTGAGCCGCACAGGCACTGCAGATGGCTGCGCATCGCAACGGTTTGGCTAAAACAACCCTGATGAAAAGCAGAGGTATGAACAGATGTCTGTGTTATTGGAACAACAGACAATTTTGACGGATTGTTTTTGTCAGAAACTCACTAATTTATTCGTCCATCATGAATCTGTTGGTTACCCGCTGATACCCTAGGCCATATCGATCGTTTCAAGCTCAGAGGATCTAGAAGGCTTTACTGTAATATCCCTGCCACTTTCACTCATTTGCTACACTTCAAGAATAGAGGCTGCCAGCAGGAGATGGATGGACTGAGAGGTGACTTGATGAAGGATAAAAGATGGGAGGGTTATTGAACTCCTCTGTCCGCCGTAAGAACACTAGCAACCGTCAGTCACTCACGGCGAACCTCTCTGCCATAAAAAGCCCCTACTACGCTGATGCTCTGCCTCTTGAGTTGCTTTGATCACCAGAGCTGTCAAACTCATCTCCAGTATGTCTCTCAGTCCATCTGCTTCTGACAGATTGGAACAGCGCCGCAAAGTACAGCAGGAGTCTGAAATCAACTTCCCGACTCTGCTCCTGTCGTCTCTCACTAACCTCCTTATTTTTTCCCTCTTAATTTGTGACTCTCCCCGCATTCTTCACATGAGTTTTCAGCCTTTCAAATAAACGTATTTTTTGAATGCTGCGTGCCGGTAGGTGAAAGCTCAGATATAAATATAAATGGCCGTAACCTTGAATGTGCACTCTAGCCTGTCTTCAGCTGCTAGCAAGCTGTTGTTTACCTTTGATCAGTCCGGTCCAAGCTTCTGGTTTGGCTCTAGTCAACGTCTGCATTCAAAATGTCTCAGATTGATGAATTAATTTTGTTTTTTATGGTAAACTTGATTTGGTGCTTCTATATTTATTGTATCTTTTTCCAGGATCAAGTTATTAACAAAGATATTCTGTCGTCTTCATTTTTGTGTTTTCAATCGGAAGTACTCCAGGCTTAGTTCTTTTGTGTTTAGCCATCTTTCATTTATGAAGTCATTGATGACATTCCAGTGTGTTTATTTTGTTTATTGTTGTTCCTACTTTTTTTTTTTTTTTTTTCCCTTCACACTTTAGATGTGTGCTCAAGTGGTTGCGAGGCGTTTAAATTCAGCACTGCGAATCTGTTGAGCTCACTTCTCAATGCAACGCTGGTAAAAGCACGGTCAAAGGGTTAATAGAGGAGCCATATTGTGATGACTTCCTGAAGGCGGAGTTTCAGAAAGAGCTGGAGTTTTTAAAGAGACAGATGCTCCATTTTAATGCATTCAATTATGAAGTTTAATTTCTTTTAAGTCATATTTGATACATGCAGCATTTTTATATGAACTGAAGATAACATGATTGTGCTATGAAGTGGCAGGCTGTACCTGGAAAACACATAATGCTGCTGCTTTAACTCTTTTTAACTTCTGTTCTTGAATTTTTTTAGATTGGGGGCATGATGTGTTGCTTTTTGAGATCTTTTTTGCTTACATTATGTTTTTCTGTCACATAGTGAGAGAAAATACTCCTGGGTCAATATGTTTTGTTTCGCTTCGCTGTCCTTTCTTTTTTCATTCAGTTATCCTTTTGAGGAAAAAAAACAGGAAGAAAAAAGCTGATTTTATTGAAAGTATAGTTTCAATACCAGTGTACAACCAACATTTAGACTTTTTCCAACTATCTTATGGAAAATAACCAAAAGGGGCAGTGCACTCTGTAAAGACGTTGGATGATTAAAACGTCTCTCTCTCGTTCCTATACGAAGTCACTGATAAACATTTTGCTGCCGTTAACTTTGTGTGCTCCAATTCCTGTCTGTTTGTACCCAGCTGTGTCTCTTTCTCGGATTAGGTCATTGCTGCCATTGACTTTCTCTTACAAGTTTTTCTGACCCCCGTCTCCTGGTAAGCAGTACATATATCACATATGAATGCATGTAAACATGTAAAAGTGTGCCTCGCTTGTATTTTATTGGAGCTGACACAAGAGTGGTTTCCCTTCTGAGGGGACTCACAGTGCCATTACGGCGTCTGCGCTGCGTCGGGTTGAAAGCCATTAGCAACACGACGTCGGACGCCTTTCCCAGCAGCGTAGCATGTCAGCATGACAGATTACCTCCAAGGCGATGCCTCTGTACGTGTCTCAGCCTTTGCAAGACTCCCGTGTGTGTGTGTGTGTGTGTGTTTGTGTCGGAAGAGGAAGGTTAAAATCATCCACACTGTCTGTCCTGCTTTTCTTTGAATTTATTTTCAGTTAGCTGAGTTTCCTGAGACTGCAAACTGTTTCTGTCTCCTGAGGCAGCTCTGCACTTTTCAGACTTACTCCCAGGTGAAAGAAATATATTACAGATGCATCAAGTTATAGTACACCAGGTTAAAAAAAAAACTGTTTTATGACTTTAAAACTTGATGAAAGTGTAGGCGGTGTTTTATTCAGCGACTGTATTCTTTGTCGATGCCAGCAGCAATTCCCTCTTCAACGCTCTCTCTCTTTCTCGGTGTGCATTTGCGACCTCCTTTCAATGGAGCTCCATAAAAGAAGGAAAACGTGACATGTGGAAAGCAACACACTCGCCTACTAAACCCTGGTGTGTGTACTTGAAGGTTTGTTGAAGTCTTCCCCACCACGGGGCTCACAAAGAGGATACAGCTGGGTGAAATCACGCTCGTTCTGCAAGTCTCTCATGTGTCAGTGCGCACGTGTCTCTTTGTGATTTTTAATTCATGCTTGTCACAAAAACGATGGAATATGCGTTATACAGTTACGTTCATGTGGCTTCGGCTGAATAATTCTGTCGGGTTACTGTTGCTATTGTTAGGTTGCGTCCAAGGTACGCAGTCAGGCGTAAAAATGGCTTTGGATTCTGAAGCACTCTGAAACGCAGGCATTATTTTGAGATGCAGACGTGCTGAGAGGTTAAAGGTCATTTGTAAATCATCCCCAAGCTCTAACCAGACCTTGGTATAAGATAAGAACCAATCACTTCACAGACCACATCAAGACCCCTTCTAGCTCTGGGGTGAATATGTGTGTTTTAGGGGAGGATCGAACACAAAACACACCTTTTTAAGGTCTCAGTGATTACATAAAAACCTTGTTCAGAGGGCATCAGAAAATATCAACAAAAATAATTTGTTTCTTTTCAGCAGTCATCTTTTTAGCTGTAATCAAGGATTCTACTAACACAAAGTTTGGTGTAAGCTCTTGGTTATCCAGGACATGGTAATCCATACGTGGTAGTTGGATTTCATTCTTTTTTTTATGCAGCAAATAGCTGAAACTGTTTCTAGTGTTTCATCAAATATACAACTCTTATAAAAAACACAACAGAATCTGAATTCCTAATACAAGATTAGTTGTAGTAGTTTCAAACTACATTTACACAAGACCGAATTTTCCAGTGTTGGTGGAGAAAAAGTTCCACGTTTAGACACCAAGATCCGCTGCAGTTGACATGCCAGGCCACTTGATGGCACTATGGTTTTAGCATGTAGTTGAAATATGCATGCACCTTTTGACCACCATCTTCCACCTCATTGGTTTTTATTAATTGATGGTTAGTCAATCAATAGGATCGATCAACTTTAGATCAATCAATAACTTGTATCACTTTCATTGGGACTTTCTGTAGGTCAGTGATCCAAACAATGTGCCAGATCAATACAAAAAGGGTTCACTAGACATAAAAATCAATCTTCTTCCATGACCTAAATTCTATGGCAAACCTGTAGGGAGAGCAAATGAGATGATGGCCTAAGAGAGGAACCAGGATTGTACAGTTTATAAATCTACAATTTGTTCAATGAGGAATGGTCAGAGGTCGATACCTACTAAAGGCGTATGAAGTCATCGGACCTTCCTGTGTGTCACAGATCAGGATGGAGCAGAGCCCAGCGCCAACTCCATCTCTGCTTCCAATCTGCTGCGACTGTCCCACTGCACCGGAAGGCAAGAGTGGCTCCAGAAGTCCCAGCAGCTGCTGGCAGCATTCTCCGACCGGCTGACCAGTATTCCCATAGCTCTACCTGAGATGGTCCGGGCTCTCATGGCCCAGCACTACACACTGAAACAGGTACGCTGCTTCTTCACGTTAAGATCAAGACTCTTAATGGGTCTCTTTAACTATTCCCGTTATACAAGATTGTTAATATTGACAGAGTAGTTATCATAGACCACTGTGCAGGACCCAACCCATCTGTTTCTCATCTGTCGGTCGTGAGGCCTGAAAGACAGCTTAGCTTGGGGAGGGGGGGGAGCGGGTTTGTTTACCTGAATGTTCCCTGGAACTCATTTTCATGTCCGCCTACTGAAAGTAGTCAGTGTTTCAGCTCGCATGACAAATGGAGCAAGCATAATAGACACGGCTTTTACCGAGTAACAAAAACTGAACAAAACATTATGCAGCACGAGAGGAAGAAGCTGTTTAAACAATGAGCGTCTGCGTATTGATTGCGCTGGAACATTTCTGTTCGGGAACGCTGCAAAGAAGAAATGCATCGCTGAGAAAAAGTAAAAAAAAAAGAGAAAGTTCTATTCGGAAAGGAGTGTAAATAAGCAGGAAGCTATTATTTTAGTGAATGATTGTGATTCATATTCTGTTGTATACATTGTTTTGAAATTCTATGAAATTTTGCTCTGCTATTTCTTTAAAATTTACCCGGTTTCGATTTCAAATCTGTATCTTTTTGACATTTCAATCTCAAGATTGATCTTTCCATCTTGGGTTTTAGAGAAGGTAGTCACAGCACAGGTGCGATCATGACTGATATGGGATTTTAGCAGCGTTTTAAACAGCTTCTGGTTCATTTAGAATGGCCATGACTAGCAGATTCAAACCAGGCGTCAGTGCTTTCCCCTCATCCACCAGACATAACTCCTGGACGGTTCCTCGAAGGAAAACACAACTGAAAGAGCAATTGCTTTTCTTGCAAATACCACACTCAACAGATGTTTAGGAATTTCCCGTTCGCGTGATTTACAAAGCCGGAAAAGCGAACCGCATTTTTTCCACCTCATTTCAACTTCACCAGGTTGTCTGAGGACAAGCCCCCGCACCATCTCTGGACACAAGGACTTTTTTTTCTTTTTTTTTCTTCTCATGTTATAACTGCCCCTCTTGTGCGCTTATTGGGTTATTTGAGCTGTTCAAATCGGGTTATATAATCGAGTGTTGAAATATTAACATCCTCAGTTTAGCCTGAAACCACTGAAACCGGGATGCGAGCAGGACGACGCTGCTCGGTCACGCGGCGGGAAACGGTTTTGGAGTGAAAGGAACGGGAGAACACAGATGGAGATAGTGAGGTCTGACTCCGGGTCGGGGCGCTTCCTGTCCGTCATGCATGACCTGCAGGGGATGTCTCAGGTTAATTGGGTGAAAGGTAACGAGCAACGGATTCAGGCAGTTTCAGAGAAACCACCTGCCTCCCTTGTTAGTGCTACAAATAAAGCTCCGACCTGCACCACCTCCTTTTCCTCTTCCTTCCTGTTATAAGTCACCTTTCAACCGTCTTCTTTCACTCTAGTCATGCACTCCCCCATCTTATTATTTCATAGTTGTTGTTTTTTCTTTGTGTCACATTTTTATTGCCTTCCTTCGTGTTTTTTTTCCTCTCCCTCAGATTGTGATCTGCGGTCAGAGGGAGGCTTCGGACACCGCGGGGCTTCTTGCAGCAGTTAATTCCCTCTTTTTACCGTTTAAGGTAAACACTCAGCTTTTGTCCAGAACATGCAGTGGTCTACAACCATTTCATTTGTGTGTGTCTTCCCTTCCCTAGTTAGCTCAGGCACACAGTATGGTGGGTTTGTTTAAACAGCAAGAACTCTACTTCATCCACCGCTGCACCAGTAATTCAAAATGTCTTAGCTTAGCCATACAACTTGTTTGTGCCTGTAACTACATAATTGTCGGTAGTTCAAAAGAAATGTTCACTCATTAATATCTAATCTTATCTTATATTATGGAAAAGTGACTTATAACAGGCAAACTCCCCAAAGTAGGATTCTCATTAAAAAAAGACATTAAGAAAGTGTATTTTGAGGTGGAAGTTATTTGTGGAATTGGGATGTACCATGTCAGAGCTAACAGATTACCCATCTCCCCAAGATTCCCACATAACCATTGACAAAGCAACACAACTGTGTGTTGCTTTGTAAATTATGAATCATGGACTAAAGTTTTCATAGTACAGGACAGTAAGCTGCTGATATCTGCAAATACTTGGCTCCCTCTAAATGCTTATATCTGCTTATTTTAAGAGTGCAAACACAAGTAGTGCCTTATTTTGCAGAGTGGAAACTGTCTTAGTTTATTGACGAAGATTTACCACTAACTGTAATGGAAACGCAGCTAGTGCCTTCAATCAGACTGTTTCCTCACCATCGTCCACGACGACTCTGACACTTCAATGACTTACTGTCGAAGTAACAGTAACTTCATTGAAGTTACTGTCGATGACTGTTGAAGTTCAACAGTCATCATTGAATTGTTTAACTAGGTACTAGTTAAACAGTACCTAGTTTAACTTCGGGATAAATAAAGTAATACTGAATTGAATATTGAATCGGGTCCACCATTTTCAAACTCAGAGCCAATGCTAAAGAAAATACTTGCTATTCAGTCCCCTTGTCAGCACTGCGGGTTCTCATCTCCCCGTATTGGCAGCGACCCCTACATCGCTCGGGGTGATTTGGTTTATTCAGCCGATAGTGGATTTTCAGTAGATGCTTATCATTTTTCAGACACATAAACACATCGAGGCTGAAACTGGCCTAGATCAGTGCCTGGGGTGCTGGCTGTTGTAAGTGGCGCCCTTTAAAGGTCAGCCTGAGTCTCTCTCTATCCCTCTGCTCCCTGTAATGACTTCAAAAGTATCTCTTTTCAGGCATTAGTTTACCTAAAAGCCTTTTTCTTGTCCTGCAGTAGAAGGTCTAAGTTGTAACTGCAGCTTCAAGGTTTTGAAGGGGTTTTTTTTGTTGTTGTTTTTTTGAGTGCTAGTTCTTCTGCCAGTCTTGACACCCAACGATTTGTGAAGAACTCAATAACTCTCAACCATCCAACCGTTTATGTAATCCAGGACCATATTTCTTGGTGCTTTCACCTCTAACCATTAAAAGAAAAAGAAAAAAAAAGTCTCACCACTTTATGATGAACTTTGATTTATTGGATGGCAGATTTGATGATGCTTCCAACGTCCTTGGATCCTGATGAAAATGTCTGGAACAAGTATAAGAAAATCCATTGTGGGTGAAAATGGTTTGCTGTGGGAAGTAGAAAAGCACATACTCGCACACAGCTTCACGCCTCACTGAATTGTTCTAACTCCATCAGCCAGCACCCAAAAAAACCTAGAACAATGAATTAAAGCAGGAGCTGTCCAGTAACACGCTCCATCTCTCTCCCTCCTTCCTCCTTCCACACAAACCGCCAGGCAACAGAGCCCCATCTGAAATATAAATGAGATGTGCAGTATCAGCCAGTGGCAGCAGTAACATCCGGCTATTCCAGATAACTGCAGAGAGACAAGAGACCTGGACTGAAATGGATAACAAGATGGATCCATTATTGAGCAGGATGCATGTTGAGGATTATCTCATTCAGTCAGGGCTAGATGCATGATGCAGTACAGTTTATTACATTTCAGGTGACAATCCTCAGATGGCGCTCTAACCCAAGAACATCGAATCAGTGGCGAGCACAGAGATGGAGGAAATGCTTTGAATAGCTAAAGCATCTCAAAGTCAATTGATAGAAATTCGATTCAGCTGACTGCCACAAGAATAAATGTCGGCATTGTGATGCGTTCCTTGACATAAAATGAGACTTAACTATAGAGGCCTGGTCAAACCACAAGCCACAGTAGAGGATATGCAATTTGTATATGGGACAGCATCTGATTACATCAGCTGACGATGCTGCAGCTACACTATCCTACAGCTACACTATCCTACTGCAATTTACATGAGTAGTAAGGCGGACTAAATAGCAACCTTATTCAATTTTATTCTGCTTTCATCAAACTCTAGTTTGATTTCTTAGAAAATCGTAGAATCGATATAATTACACAACCCTACTCCCTGCATCCTCTGTTTTGTTTTTGCGAAGTGGTCACGCAGTGATTGCCCCGTCTTTCATCCACGTTTTTTAGCCTTTTAAATGTCTTTATGATTCTTCACTGAATAACCACAAAAAATTAACTTATGCTGTAAAAAAAACTTAATTCCTCACCACGTCGTTTAAACACGTTGGATAAACGTTCCGTATTCATGTCGCCTGTGGACACGAATAAGCTTTGGTCACAAACATTCTGCACAGAACTCTGTATGGTGTACCTTGGCTCCTTTGAATCAAGACACTCAATGCAAACAGGGTCATATTAAATCTTTTGAAATAATACAATAAAATTATATGAAATTTCAGCATTTTTTAAATAAATATTTATCTTCACTTTTAATCAAAAACATGAGATGCAGAAGGAATGTAGGAACATAATGTAGTTCCTACTATGTCCAGTAATCGAACAATTCATTAATTGTACAAAAGAATTTTAATCGAAATCTTGTTTCCTGACTCACTGGTGCACACTGCCTAAGCTTATCATTTCTATTTTACATTCATGTTCTCATCTGCTGACAAGACGGTTCCCATCAACAGATTAAATTACCTGTAGCCAATTTACCCATGGCAACATGAGGAAGCTGTCGCCTGGGGCTCATTTGCTTTAGAAGTAGTTTGCCATTTTAAACAAAAACGCTCTTTACATAATTGGTAATTATTGAATTATCAATAACGCACTATTGCATACATATTAAAAATAAGCCGAGTGATATTTATTCGCACGCTGCACTCAAACAATGCCGAGTGAAGACAATAGCTCAGCTTTGTTGTATTTTATTGGGATTTAAAATTTGTATTAAGCCAACACAAACGAGTGATTGTGAGGGGGATTTGTTGTCATCCCTCAGGAGTCGATGTGTTTTTTAGAAATGCCTTTCACTGCAAGATACTCAGATCTGTCCACCAAAGTCTCATCTCTTTTGGCAGGTTGTCTTACTGGATTGTTCTGCTTTAATCCCCATCGATCTGCCCATTAACGCCGACTCACATTTCTTTTCTTTGCTGAAGAAACACATTCCCACAGCAGCATGTCACCACCACCATGTGTACAAGGGCAACTGCCTTAAAATAATGCCAACCTATCAAAAGTCACAAAAACAACTGAATAAGTATTTAAGGGCAATAGAAGACTGGTCAAACATAGCTTCCATGTCCTTCATTATTCCATTGTGTTTGTGTCACATACAGATTATGTGACTTTCGGAAGGGCCCAACTATATGATGACTCCACCCACTACAGCTGTGAATCGATTGCAACGGAAAACCGACCAAACAGTTTATCGCTAGGGGCAGTCCGCCAGTAGCCCACTGTATTTTTATGTAAAAAAAAAAAAAAAAAGTTAAATGTTTAAAAAAATTGGCGGTGCACAAGTTGTAATACCCTGTGGGGGAAACCCTATATCGGCGATCCTTAAAGAAGGCTCAACAGGATTTCCCCCACAAAACCTGCTAAGTCCAGTGGTAGGGGGTGCTAGGGCCGTTCATTAGCGGCCCACCGTGTTTTTTTGTTAAAAGTTACAATTCTAACATGCACTAGCAGCCATCATAGTTTGGACGAGGGGGGTAAAGGCTGGTGGCCCGCCAGGCTGAGACAATACTACTCTGGGGGAAACCCTGGGCTGAAGTTGCATGTCAACAACCTATCAATGGTCAATGTAGTTTATTCATTTGAAGTTCTTATGTTATCCTTTGTAACTTTTATAGTTCCAAAGGATAACCGACATGCCTTTCTCTGTTAGTGGGCATCGCAAGACAATGGATGCATTGTTTTTTTCCCACTTAAGTTTCTTGCAAACGATCAATGCGATTTTTATAGAAGATGAGAACGGGACATGTTAGTAATTGTAGTTTATACTTAAGCAAACACACATGCTGGTAAATGTTTTGCTCAACACGCTCCTTTTTACTTCTGGTATGCAAACTTATTAAATACATATTGTGATTAACTCCTTTGTTTGGCAAAAAAAAAAAAAAAAAAAGACAATATGAGCACATACTCTAAGACCAGCAGAACAAAATGTGTGTCCTGTTATGTAATTCGTAAAATTAACTGCTGTAATAGGGGGGTAAATGGGGAGGCGGATAAAACAAAGTGTATGCTGGGGCCCAGGGAGGGTATTGGTGAAGCGCCAAAGAATGGGATGAGAGATTTAGGGCTGTTTAAATGAGATAAATGGAAGTTGCAGAAGAAAGAAAGCGTAAGGGGATTGTGCTCCACCTAACATTAGGTAGCTATGAACAGGGAACATGTCTAGTTTATATGTAATTACCTCTCGTCTGTTTCCCCTTATTTTAAGCAGGCACAAACTAATTATGTCGAATAGGGAGCTAAGAAATGAACTCATGCTGGTCTAAGCACACGCACTGCAATCTTTACTTTATTTGATTAATCTACTATTTAATTTCACAAGCACTCTGAGCATCTACTGCACTTTTTTGCTTGTTTGAATAAATTACAGCACTCAGCCATGCTGAAACATTGAGCCTGATTGTAATTGCTGCATTAAATTGTGGTTAATTTTTCTATCAAGCCGAAATATATCTTGATTAGAGACGGGGCGAGGTTTGCTGAATGCGCTGGTGGCAAAACTACAGGCGGGTGGGAGTTGGAAAACAAATAGAGACGCTTTCTTCCCAGCAATTAGCCAGACCCGAGCATTTACCGATTTCTGCTATTTGCGTGTATGCGTGTGTGCACGCATCCCCTATGTATTCTGCAAGGTAATGCATAACATTTAACAAATTGCAAAAAATATCAACGTCTCTTGAACCATTCCACATTTTGTCACAGTATAAGCAACAACTGCTGTCAGATTTTTGCCATTTTAATGTGACAGACCAATAACAACAACAAAAAAAACAGTGCATAATAGTAAAGTGGAAGGAAAATTATGTTTTTCCAAAATGTTTTTAATAACAAAAGTTACCTTGATATGTTTTGTATTGAGCTGTGAATTAATGCTTTGTGAAAAGAACAATCCCAGCTGCCTGTCTTTTCGGGGTACCAGTGTCGCACATGTAAACACTATTAAATGCACTTACTTTGCAAAATACAGCAATAGTAGCTCAGAGAGGGAGTGGAGGAGAGCAGTACTTTGGCAGATTATCTGTCTCGTAACATACCGTCACGACATGGTGACAGTTTTGGCAAATGTAAAAAAAACATTTTCTATCAAAGTTTCACAATGCACCTCTCTACAAACAATGGCCTTAGCTACAGGATGAAAATGAAAAAAGTCATACTAGAGAGTCTCCATTTTTATAGTATTGGTTAAAGAAAATTCATGCTTACGCAGGAAAGTTTACAGCTTTTTGTTGTCTTTTAGTTAAATTCTACAGGACACGTCACCGTACTGGTAGAAATACTACCAAAGTGATTCAGTAGTATTTCTTTTTTGCAATTTTGTTTGCTTTTCGACAGGGGTGTGTACACTTTTGACAGCCATTGTGTCTTCTGATGACGAGGCTGGGACGGATCGCTTAGTTGCAACTGGTGACAGTGGTTTAAATCAGTTTTGGATTTTCCGGTGTCCTCCCTCGTGCGTTGAATATTGTACAAGAACAACAAAACCCCCACTGGAGAACCGATGGGTGCCGGCCTGAATGCCGCTGTTAGATCTACTTATTAATCATCCTTCATTCGTACTCCCTTAACGCCTGCCACACAGCTCCGAGTCGGTGTTGCACTTCCACAAGTGCGGTCAGGTGGTTAGGCGGCCCCCCCTGGAGGTTATTTAGAGAGGGAAACTAAGTGACATATGTGTGATCCTGGCAATGTTAAGAAAGCACAAGTAACGCGAGTGGAAGAGCGAAAAGTATTCCAGGGATTATAAAGGATTTAAAAGACGAGGTGTGAGAATTTCTTAGGGGGAAATGATTATGGGTGGACATGTTTCCCATCTCCCTTGTCCTTGAGGAAGAAGCGCATTAGCGGGTGGAACGGTAGCGAAATATGACGGGGGAATTGAGGAATATGGCCTTTTTAAGCGCAGAGAGACTCCTTTTTGAAACCATCTGCGAGGGGGGGGAAACATCGCAGAATCCATAACAAGACCTCAGAGACCTGCGACATGGAGTGCAGGGCTGAATGAGCTGGGTGGAGATAGAGAGCCCAGTCAACCACAGTGGAGAGGAGGATTAGAGCCAGGCGCTCTCACAGGCCTCTGCGGTGATCTCTGAGCTTCCTTGCCTCAATCTTCTGCCTTCGCTGGCCTTCCCACTGTTTAAAGCTCCAAGTAAAGAGAAGCATCCGCGTGCTTGCCTCTTGATTTTTGTTGCAGGATCGATGCGTCTGTACTCTCGTAATGACTCGCTGTGCTCGATAACCAGCTGGAGAGCAAAGCACAGGTTGACTGGCAGCTGTGGGAAAGTTCTGGCCACACGCTAGTCACGCATCCTCTTCTCTTTCCCCTGTTGCTCGCAGATCATCAGTCTATACGCTACACTTCCACGTATCTGTTTTATGTTAATCCACTTGTTTCAACCTCAAAGGTCGCACATAACTTCTTAGTGAGTCATTTCCACCATTTGCAAATGCGTCCACAAAAGCTTTTGTGGGGGGAGGAGGAGCTTGCACCTTCGCAGTCCTCGCAGTTTTTCTGCTGTTGTTTGAGATGCTGTATAATCTGTTGAGCTCTTTGCTAATCCCGTGTGTTGGTTCACTAAAAAAAAAAACACCCTCGCAGAACACAGAAGAAGCCAGTTTGAGAACTCATCACGCACAACAGCCTGCCTACGTTTGCCCCTCTATGTTAATATTACATGCCATTGCAATAATAATGTTTTCATCTCATGTAATCAGTGATCCAGTGTGGGTTAACCAATTTGCACAAATTGTATTCATTTGTTGCAGGATCCTCTTGGGTAATAGGGCGGGGAAGTGGGATAATGCACATCTATTTGACGTACTAAACATGTACCGTGAATGGATAATTCAATTCCCCTTTTCAATACTTTTAATGGAGTTTAATTTTCTTCTAAAGTGCTTTGACTGAGTATTTCTAACCCTTGGACATTTTTTCCAGGGATTTTAAGTGTTAGACCAACACATAGTACTAAATATTTCACTATTGCTGTCAATTTCATAAAGAGTCCATCAGTGGGTAACTTAAGCCCAATTGTTTCTTTAAGGGCCTCAGAGAACGCCAGAGTCAAATGGTAACAGTGGAGGAGCTCCAGAGGTCAACAACCCAGGGGATAATTTGTTTATTAGGTATTTATTAGTTTCATAAATTACATAAATCTGGTCTTTATGGAAGAGTGGGAAGTAGAAAGCAATATGAGGTCCTAGTTGCAGTTTGCCACTAGTTATTTTGGAGACAGAAAAGGTTCTGTGGTCTGATCAGATCAGATCAGTTCAAAATCGAACTTTGGAAGAAACTGATAAGAAATCCTGACACCGATGCAGTGTCAGGATTTGAAAAATGCTGAACAAGGACTGTCAAGTTAGTTATTTTGTAAAGGATGTTCAAAAAACGTCAGCCTCTAGATGTGCAAAGCTGGAAGAGCATACCCAAAAAAAAAAGACCTGCAGCAACTTGGCAGTGAGGAAGACAAACGCACACCTCATTTTTCAGGTCTTTATTTGGCAAAAATGGTGAGAATTTTCCCTCAAAATGTTGTGCTAGTTTGTGATGATCTATTACATAAAATAGATCAATGTTTGTTTCTGTAACGTGAGAAAACGGGGGAAGGTTCAAAGTTTGCAAGTGCTTTCCCACAGTTTACAGCACTGTTTAAATACTGAAAAACATTGCTTTGCTCATAAGAGCCTGTAAAATCTATCACATAAACTTAAAAAAGGAACAGTGGAAAACTACTACGGCTAAGCAGTTTGTTTGGACCGCACATATTTGGAAAGCTCAACCAGGATCGCGTTGGCAGTTGGAGGAAGGAAAGCAGTTCAAAGTGTTTTGTTCATTAACAGTGCCAGAACACTCGGCTTCAACGTTTCTCTGATGAACAGATACGACACAAGCCGCTCGGTCAGTCACAGTTCAACTATCAGAAAAACAAAGAAAAAAGTGAATTGCACCCGCTGGTACCATCCACAATGGCCAATCTAACGCTTCCAGTTTGTTTGCTGTTCTTTCCCTCTATTATTTCTTAAAAATTGTATGAATAAAGCCCAACTTTACTTAAAGAACCTCAAAAATTAGGAGTAGAAATCCAGATTTTAATGTCAGAGATTTTATGTTTTTGAAATGTTAATAATCAGTGACACGAATGTTGGGTTCTGCAAACTTTGGGAACTTTGGTGTCTCCGGTCACAGTGTACATTAGTGTAGCTAGATTGTTGTGCAAAGTGATCAGGTGCACATTAATTTGCCACAGAGAGTTATTGGCTTAAAAGTTACACCAGGAATCAAAGAAATGGCTTTATAGCCAAGAGAACAATTTTATTGACCTTTAAGAACTTCATGTACTCCGAAAGTGTCCATCAACCGCCCGGATCGTCTTTGTTGCTGCCAGAGAAGTGCTTGATTAATCGGTAGCAGGTGAGCGTAGATCTGCTTTGGGACAGATCTCTGACAGGAACAGCAGTAAAGAAATCTCGTCTGTCCAAAGAACGAACTACAACCCTGGTCAGCCGAAGATGGAGTTATTTTTTTGGAGTGAGTTTGTTCCACGTAGAAGACGAGGCCAGCACCTCAATGAAGCTTGAGTCTTTGTCTGAGGTTGAATCAGAAAGGAATCGGATTTTTACCACGGCTCTGCACAGTATCGCCACTATGAATAAGGCTCCATCGGGGCAGTTTTGTGTAACAGTTTGAAGACAATCTGTTTTAGCTAGCACCATGTAGAAAAGTGCTAATAAAGACTTAGCAAAAAAACTAATAAATCTAAAATTTTGGACCAAAAATACTCGCTCCTAGAAAAAGTTTGATAAACTTCACTATTTTCCTTATTTATAAGGAATAAGGATATAAGGATGTTGTAATAACATAAGCATTACCTATAACACTTACGGAATAAATTTATTCACTATTATAAACCTTGACCAGTTTTTGTTTCATAAAAAAACAGCACACATCGGTGTAGTGCTACATGAACACATGGTAGGAAACATGACTGGGGATAGTGACAAGATGGAAGAAAGCAACATTTTTGTTAATCCTGATTCTGGCTCACTGTGTGACATGAGCTCTAATGAAACACGTCATATGGAGCCCAGATGTTACTTTTTCTGCTCGGAAAAAATAAAGAACCATTACATCAATGTAATGTCAAAGTGGAAAATGGCATGTGCACTTTGGTAAAGTGCCGTGGAAAGTTTTATTGACTCTAATAATCATGCAGATTCCCCAGTTTGATATTCTGCTTACTTTAAAAATAAAAACGGAGGTAGTTGTCTTATTTTTTAGTGGTTTTGTGGACTAATTGTGTTTAGTAATACAGGTTGCATGCAGCCTGTCTTGTTGTAGACCGACCCATCAGCCTCTACCGTGGATCTCAAAAGGATGAACACGTCCGTTGAAGTAATGAAAAGAAACACAGCGGTAAATTTCAGACGTTTATCCAGGACAAAAAGCAAAATTTTTACAGGAATATGATGCAAATAACCTGAATAATAAAATGAGTTTATTCAGTTGAATCGCACCTCCTTTCTTCTTCTCCTGTGTGTATACATGACATCAACTTTATCGCCCCCTGTAGGGCAGTGGTGAAAACTATCTGAGTGGAACAACGCGGCTCTGCTTAGATAAAAATGGTACCATTACGTGTGGGAACCTTGTCCTCGTATGTCAGACTTGGATCGCCAAAGCATTGTACGTTGACGTGATCCGTTCCTTTCATCTTAAACTCAGCAGGGGCTGATGAAGTGTGGTGTGGGTGTCGGGGCCCGGCTGAAGAGAGAGGCTATTAATTCTACCCAGACACCAAGGCATCTTCAGCCCTGGGTCCGCGCAGCACTGATTTAGTAAAGAGGGTTGTGTTGAGGCTGTCAGCAGCTCGGAGTGAAGCCCAGGAAGAAAAAGCGACAGATGTCAAGTTAAAAAGAAGCTCCAGTACTCTATCATATGTGAATTGGGCATCAAGTAAACGAGACTGTTTTTATGGATTACAGTTTTTCATTTTTTGGTTACATTGTGATGATAATAAACCGTTTGACATTTTTTTTAGGTCACAGTATGGCTGTGATTGCGTGTCACACCAATTGCAGTCCCACA
The DNA here is from genome assembly GCA_010277075.1 of Poeciliopsis retropinna. NCBI lineage: Eukaryota > Metazoa > Chordata > Actinopteri > Cyprinodontiformes > Poeciliidae > Poeciliopsis > Poeciliopsis retropinna. The sequence goes on along the minus strand of VMRM01000023.1, from coordinate 11,785,533 downwards.
AACACAAATAGCACTCTTGAAAAACATTCCCATTTGTTGTATTCTCCTTTAGGACACGAGTCGCATAATATGTGATTTGCGTCACTACAGTGAGCACAGTAAATGTTTTTAAGCATTTCATCACATTTTTAAATCTATAGATATTTATTGATACGCCTTTAACTGAGCAAACAGTGGAAGAAAATAGCAAAAATAACGATACGGACGGTTTTGGGGGGTTAAAAAATGTTTTAGCTGGAACTTATTGTGGCAGCGATAAATCAAAATGACATACGATACGATAAACGGCCAAACCTATCTTGTATCATTCCTCCTGAGGCTCCTCCCTCGATGTTCATGTACTCGGCACTCAAAACTCTTTCAGTTCAACCAAAACCAGAACTCTGAAAATCGTAGACAAAGATTTCAAATAAGTTTGTTTTGCAAATAACTTTACTTTGTAAGAAAAAAAAATAGTGATTTAAGCGGAACAAAAAAGTCATATAGGCAAAACATTACTTTTCAAAGATAGTGGTTGATTACGCTCCTAAAAGCTTTGATCACATTTTTTTCTGATTACTTTTTGTTTGTAGAATAAGACAAATTTCCGTTCACATAAATCAGAGGAACCAAAACACGGCAGGTGGTTGAATACTAGAGTGTGCTGAATACAGATATGATTTGTATTCAAATCATTTCAGATTTTTATTTTTGAAAAATGTAGAAATCTAGGTATTCTTTTCCCTTTTTCCTTATAGTTTTGGACTACTTTGTGTTGGTCTAACATATGCAATCCTAAAACAAAGAAAAACAAACAAAAAAACTGACAAGCATATGAAAAGGTTTTGTTTAAATGTCAGAAACACCTTTTTTTTTTTTTTCTTAACCACAGTTTTACACTCAGGCAGTACTGAAATTGCAGTAAATACCAAGTGATATTTTTTTCCAGGAGAAAATTTTTCCCCATCATTTAAGATGGGGAAATGATGAAAGTGATGGGCAATTTGGAACAACAAAACAAAGCGTTACATTTACCCACCCCCTTTTCCCTGGATTTTATGTCCAGGTGTAACTACATGTGTCTGGTTTTGTTCTTGGATCTTCGCTGCCAAATCAGCCTTCCTGTGAACACAGAACAAATATTCTTTTGTTTTTTTTGTTTTCCTCATTTGTGAGCGTTTAATCAGAAGGCGTTCCTCGGGTTCTGGCTGCCGCCATGTTTCTAACTCTCCTTCTCAGGTAAAGACAGCAGCCAACCGTGCACGCGGTGTGTCACTCTGTTTGTCTGCCTCCCTGACTAAGCTTGTTGTTGCGTTCAGGCTAAATGAGGTCATAACTTAAAATGATTCTTCAAGTTGTGTGTGTGTAAATGACTGTCAGCGCAGGTACACGCTGTTCTGAGCTGAGCGGCTTTGGCAGGAGTTAGAGAGGCAGAGTAGGAGGGAGCTGGTTGTGCAGGGACGTCTAACGGGTGGGAGTGAGTTTGTGCGTGTGTACACGTGTGAACGCGTGGATGTGTGTGTTTTTGTTGGGGGTTTTTTTTTTCCGAGGAGTGCCCAGTATGGGGGGATTAACCCTGTGGGAGTTCGACTGTGCTCTCATGTGCAGCCAACTGTGCTGTCTGCTGCAGCCTGCGCTACATGGGCTGAGAGACAACATGCTCTGCTTTCAGTTCATCACATTCGCAGTTCAACATGTCTCCCTGTCCGTCCGCGTCGCCCTCGGCCTCCGTCACTCACACGCACACATCCACGCCGTGGACTGCAGCGTGACCTTTCCGTCGAGGGGCACGTGGCCGGGCCGCGGTCCGGGATCCGGTCTGGATCCGCACGAACCCGACAGCAGAGGGACGCCGTCGAGACGGGAGAGAAGGGCTCGGCTCGGCAGGGAAATCCCCTCCTGTCTCCATGGCAACCGTCACTCGATTAGAACCACATCCCAGCACAATTGTTAGCGAGCCTTAACTGGTTTGTCAGTGCGTGATTGTTTGCAGGTGCTTCTAGCCAGTAAGGAGCAACACAGACTTAATTTTCTTTAAATATATTTAGCCAACTGAATGGCTAAATATTCAGAATTATAACTCAACTGTTTGTGGTATGTTAACAAAGTGGAACTGGCTGTTAATAGGCCACATCCAGAACCTGAACCGGGGGTCAGCCAATACTGAGACGCAAAATCAATCGATCAAGTTCAATGATGTCTATTTGTGAAGCCCATTTTGTGCAACAAGGTAGCTCAAAGTGCTTTACGTCGCAAAAAAGACAGTCACCAATTGAGAAACCAGTAACAAGCATTACATTTCCAATCAATACATGTCAAAATGTTGATCAATGTTCTATTTATTGCCTCAAAAGCAACTCCAAACAGGTGGGATTTTAGTCTAGATTTAAAGGTAGTGAGAGCACCGCGTAGTGCTGAGGTCAGCAATTTTCTTCTTAGTCAATAGTTACAGGCCTCTAAGCCTAACGTAACACTCAAATTAGTTCAACAGCAATGAACAGAGAGCATCATGGGACGTGTTTTAAAGGTTCAGCACCAAAGGGAAATAAACTTCCAGGTGCAATTTGAGACCGTTTCTCTGATACTCACACAAAATGGATGGATGGATACATGATGATACCTGATGGATACAATGTTTTTTTTCTTGTTTTTTTTTTATTTAAAATCTTAAAGGTATAACCTAAGCTTACATTCAGCTCCCCTTTCTTCTGATATTCCTAAATACTTCAGAGACCCATAACTGACAAGTTACCAAGGTCAGTTTCAGAGCCACAGAAATGAAGTATTTGTATTATTGTATGTTTTAAGCTCTACAATTTATTTTTGTCCCTGTAGCACTTTGAGATTTCTTTGAAATATAAGGTGCGTTACAAATAAAATTTATTATTATTATTATTATTATTATTATTATTATTATTAAGTTCCCTGAAAAGAGGACAAGGTGACCAGGCAGAAAATCTTCACTGCCATTATAATTGATTGCATGTTATATATTTCCTTGCTTTTTATGATTTTCTTAGTATTTAAATGTTTTTTTTGTCACTGTAGCAAAACAAAATTTGCTCAGAACAATAAGTGCGTTGCCCTTGTCTTGTTTTCATACGTCGTACATTGTAACAGTAATATTTTCTATTCCTGAGTATGGTGCTACATAGCAACACAATGTCTCTGCACACAGCATAACATGTTGCAAAAACACTGCGTGGACTGTGGCTGATTATTTAGTTGATACAATTGAGGCCTCTTTGTCACTAAAATATCTAGTGACACTTTTTGACGCAAAGTCAAAATGTTTCAGAAACTCGAGTTGTGGAAAGATAGGAGGATGTTTGGTTGGCAAAACAGCAGAGGTAGGCGAGAAGCCACTTTTCCAATAAGACCCTGGTGTTGGCATGGAAATAATGAATTTCATTTTTCTGTTTTTTTCCTGAAAAGAACTTTGTGTTAATGAGAAAAAATTTGCATTAGCACAATTTTACATGGTGGCTGGAAAGATTACTCATTATACGGGGTCTATGTTTGCAAGGAACACAAAGCAGAAAGATGAGGTTTAATTAAGTATTTGTTTATTCAGCGCGAGTCAAATCATTAGCAACACGTATATTGTACGTCCCCCACTTCATCTCCAAACAGAAAAGACAGTGCAACAGAATAAAATGCCTATACCAGAAGTGATGTAACCTGCCATTAACCTGGACATTTTTAAAGAACAAAGATCAAATAAAGGTTTTTAGTTAAAGGTGCTACAGCTTTATTTCATAGAGCATTCTGTACTGGACCCTGATATCACCCTGTACTACACTGATGGGACTTTATTTTAAGATGTGAAGCACCAATCCAATTGTTAACATTTCAAACAAAGGAGTCGTACAGGTTCATATAGAGATTCTTTTGTATAGTCGAGGTTATTTTGTGCCATTTGCTGACCTGTTGACAGGGAAATCACCAGTCATGAAATCTTCCTCATAAAAGTCTTCCACATGGTGCCGTAACCTGGACATGCTCTGCACACAAAGTGGATTTTAGAGTGACCCCGCATGCCAAACATGTTTCTTTACTAACTGTACATTCACACTACAAAAAAAAACATTCTTTTCCTTTCCACTTTCTCAGCTTTTGCAGATGTTCTATATTCATGATCAACGTGTTGAAATTAGGCAGCACAAAACACAATAACTTGCACGTAGCATTCATGGTAAAGTGCTTCTTTAAATTCAACATTGTACAGCAGGTTGTAAGGCTGCATTCACACCAGTCCTGTTTAGTCCGTTTCTGTTGATTTCCCTGCGGAGTCTAGAAAGTTTGGTTCGTTTGGGAACTCTAATGCAGACTAACGAGGCGAACTCTGGTCCACCTACAAACCTCGGTCTCGCTTCGGTTGGCGTGAACTCTGGCGTGGTCTGAACACATATGTGGTTTCAAGCAGACCGGAGAGCAATCCAAAAGCAAGGAGCGAACTGTAGCGCAGGGCATTCTGGGTAACTATGACCAAAATAAAAGTGTGAGTCTAGCCCTAGCGGGAGAAGTGGCTTGTGGCTCTTACAAGAGAAATCCTACAAACGCTAAAATCTGACGCGACTCCATTTTTGTTTACACTCTGTGAAGTAGGAAGCTCTGAGGTTTTTCACGTTGCTGTCTTCAGTGGTTCTCGGTCCAGCGCCACCACAGGCGAGGAGGGGAACATGCTTTTCAATTAGTTTGGATGGTTTTACGCAGTGTGAAAGTGAATCGCATCAGCTGAAAATGTAACTCATGTCGCAAATTTGGTCTCCAGTCGATGCAAATCTGCCTCACTATTAGGTGTGAAAACACCCTAAAATGAGTTAATTCTTACCTGAAGTATACAAAACATTTTGACCCCGTTATCGTTTACCCCACAGTAAAACTGAAGGGTAAAACCTAAGTTTGCCCTTCCGTGTATTGGGGACCACACCCGCCAGTAAATAGAATTACATATGTGAAGACACCATCTAAAAATTCAAGAAATTTCTTTGAATCTTTTAAAAGTGATCTTAAGCAGCAGATCTCCATTATCCTGCCAAACTGTGCTTCGCCCTCCAGGTTTTGTACGATGTGTTGTTACTTTTCCTTCTTTGAGGTAAATTAAATATGTTCTGCCCATCACACTTGACAGTCACCTTTATGATGCCGTCTTCCACTCCATCCTCGCCTTTCTATCCTTTCTGGCCCGGCTTGCTGTTTATGTGCTCATCGCACTCGGTTCTGAATCTGGTGAAATGACACATGTTTGACAGGAAGCAGCCTCGGGCACAGACAGGGCAGCCCTCTTTAACTTCACTCTGCTGCCTGTCTGGCACCACACTGAAATACTAACATGCCATCATGAGCAGAAACGAAGTTAAAGGCAACTCTTCCATAGGCTCTTTAGTCATCATGAGACATAATCAATCAACGACCAATAGTTTTGGCTCTTTAAATACATTTTATTGATAAGCTAACATGGATGTTAGTGGACAGGTGAACATTGGATTGGTTCACAGAAGTTGTTTTTCTTACTGGCGAGTTCATAGGACCATGACAGTCGCTCAGCTACAACTGAACACAGCAGTTTGGGAATGTTATTTTGGGTTGGTTGCAGACGTGTGTGTGCGAGCGCGTGTGTGTGTGCGCAACATTTTATGGCTACACAAAAAAGACATGCTAGATAAATGATTGAAACAGTAAGGCTTAAGTGACTGCATTACTTTTTACAGACTTGGACTCAAGAAATGCACAAGTAGCAAAAACAGTCTTGACTTGATTTAGACTCATGATCAATCTTTGTCATTCACCCACAAATGTTCTCACAATCACACACAGATATGCAAATCTGCAGACGACTTGGGTTAAAATGCTTTGCCCCAGAAATGCATTGACATGTGGCAAGGACTAGAACCAACAACCGTTGGATTTCAAGATATCTATTCGCCGAGTCAGACTTGCCGTGAATACGATGAAAAATTCCTCAACATCGAGGAAACTGGTGTAGCTGGCAACAGCAAATTCTTCTGTGAATTGATGACTTTGACTATTGGACCAGAACTTGATTTTTAATGAGTTGAGACCTGACTGATTTATCTCTAAGACATTTGAGCCTGGACTAGGACTTATCCCACAAGCATTTGAGGAGTTTCTTGGAATTGCATCACAAGGACTTCAGACTTTAGTTACAAAAACAAAAAAAGTCCAAAGCCTTTTATTGTGACTGAGCCTACAGAACGAGATTTAGAACGCGTCGCTATGGATACACGTTTAAAATCATTGCAACGCTGGTAAAAAAACATTGTTAAAGGGTTAGTAGAGGAACCATGTTGACTTCCTCAAGGCAGAGTTTCAGATAAAAAAAAAAGAGCAGGAGCATCTTAAAAGAGACAGAGGCCCAATTTCAAGGCATGAAATAACAAAGTCAGATGTCTTTGAGTCTTGACATATACAGCATTTTTATAAGTGATGGTGACATATTTACTTTATTGTGCTATAAAATGGGACTATGTGCCTGAAAAATATATATTACTACCCCTTTAACGGGTGTGGAGACACCAGCTCTCCTATTGTCAGCTGGCGTTCTTTGACTAAACGGTCTTAACAGGACAATTCTTTAAGTCCCTTGATTGAAATGGTGCACATGCGGAGCCAAGTGTTTCAGAGCCAAGCCACTGACTTCTCTCTCCCGCCTGCTTTTTGCTTTGTTGCCCCTGACAGGTTGTGATGCACACCGATGGGAACCCAGAGAGCTTCCTGTGCCAACGTCTGCCAGCGCTGTCCTCCATGACCCAGCTGGGCGGCGCCGCCACGGCCTACGTCTGCCAGGACCTCACCTGCTCTCTGCCCGTCACCGAGCCCCAGGAACTGCGGCGGCTGCTCCTGGACGGAGCCACGGCGCAGGAGGGCCGCTGACGTGGGGAGGACAAAGACTGCATCCTGCAAAATCTGCTGCCGCCTGACTTTCCCCTCAGTGAATACCAAGCTTTAGAAAGTTCTGGTGCAGTGCCTTGCAGACGTAACGAAATAAATTCCTCTTCCTGGTTTTCTTCCAGAATTCAGCTTCTTGCCATCAACTCCTGAGCAGCTTCCCTGCGGTGAAAGAACAGCATCCCCACAGGATCATGCTGCTATTGCCAGGTTTTACAGTGAGGTGCAGAGAGTTCAGTGGCGGCTTTGACATGTAGGTCCAAGAGTTACTTTTTTAACAAAACCACCCTCTCCACACTTTAAGTTTTTGCAAAAAACTTCAAAATTTAAACTAATCTTTCAGCCACAAAATTTGTTAAATAAAAATAAATGCGAAAATAATTTTGGGATTTTTTTTTTTTTTTTGCTTTGTTTTGTTTTACCTGCTCGAATAATAAGCAGTTTTTTTTTTTAAAGATCAAAAACATAAAAAAGATGACTCCCAAATTTTGGGGGATCAGTTTTTTTTTGTTTTTTTTTTTGTTGGCCAAATTTTTCCCTTTCATGAAATGTGATCGGGGGGGCCAAGTTAAAATCATTTCAAGGGCCATAAGTGGCCCCTGAGCCACACTTTAGACGCCCTGTTCTCTACTGTAAGAGGGAAAATGGACGTACTGGAACTTATTTAGAGACATCTGAGTAAAAGGAGGTTAATATAAAAGGCACATATATTTATTTTTTTAATTGTGAACCATCATTTTCCTTCCACTCTACCTTACATTGGTATAGAGCATAAAATCCCAATAAAAAACCTTCAACTTCATGCTTGTGAAATGACAAGACTTGAACATTTCAGTGAACACTTTTGCAAGTCGCCGTGTGATGCAAACATCGTCTTCAACAGTCGAATATTTTCTATTGGTGGTGAAGCTTTACCTCTGCAGCAGCATCCTATTAAAAAAATATGCAACACTTGTGCAAAATACTGAGGCTTGACTGTAAATGCCAGACTGCTAATGGAAAACAACTTCAATCCACCGATGGGAGCCGTATGGAAATTAATTTGAGCCGCACTGTTGTCCGATTACCCAAATCTAAAGGTAGAAACAAGCGTTTTCTTTTTTTTGTTTAAGTTAAAACTGCTTCATGTACCAATTTCTATAAATTATTAGCAGCAAGCAAGCAGCTCTTTGGCACATTATTAATGCAACTGTTGTGGATTTTATCCTGAGGCTATGACATTAAAAAAAAAAACACAATGCATATAAAGCATGAATTATTTTTTTCTCCTGTTTATTTAATAAAATGTTCTTGCATCTGAATAGTAAAAGCGAGGCTTCTGTTGCTAAATGTCTTCTGGTCAGTGTTGGAAACATGCCGCTCGTTTTCTCAGCTTTAGCTTTTGCGATTCTAAAAGTTCTCACGCTTTATACACTTTTATTTGGGCTCTGAATTTGTCTCTTTGGCAGCATAAAAATATTTGTTTGACAGGAACTACTGGGATGACCTGAAATGAGAATTCAAGATATGCAGTCGTTGGGAAAGTCTTTGAGATTTGTAAATATTCTTGGAAGTCTCAGCTCTGCTTCTTAGCCCCACAAATGCATTTCAATTAGAAATTTGACACCAGTTGCTGTTTTATAATGTCATCAAATGCGTTTACCAAAGATCAAAACAAACTGGCCATTGAGTAAGCAAGCTAAAATTAAGCACTAGTAATATTCTTACGTTCGATCCTTAAAAATCTGGCATAAAGCAGGAAATCAACCGCAGCTGACCTTTTTCTATTCATATTTAGGTGTATTTGGTGGTTAGGTACATTTAGAGGGGATCAGAAGCATTGGTGGATTTTAGCTAGTCACAGACTGCTGTAATCAATAACCCGTCTGCTGTCATTTAAATGGAAAAGTAGTGAATTATCAATCCAGGATTAATCCAGAGAGATGTTTGGGGGTGAATTTATATACTTAAGCATGTAAGGATTGGAGAAAATATCAAAAAATGCTAAATTTTTACCCAGTTGAACCAGTGTGTATGTTGTATGAATTGTTTCATGATGGAACAACAATGGTTTAAAATTGGAGTATGATATAAATCAGCTTTTTTGAGCTTCTCATCAAGTTATGTTGTTAACTCATCAAAAACATACTTGGAGTGCTGCTTTGATTATTTTATACATGCTTAATCTCCCGTAGCAACCATTCGGCGGTGTACCCCAGCCTTCGAGGAAGACAAAGTTGCAGTTTCCACCTCACAGAGCAGAACCTCCCCCGCAGTTTCCCCACTCAACGCCTTCAGACTAGCCAGCAGCAATTAGCAAACACTTGGTGGAACTATTGAGCTCATTATAGAAGCTACTTCTCAGTGAAACGCTGGTGAAAACGTTAGAGAATAAATTGAGGAGCCATGGTGTGATGACTTCCTTAAGGCAGAGTTCCAGAAAAAGGAGTTTTTAAAGAGACAGAGGCCCAATTTCAAGGTGTTAAATTATGAAGCCAAATGCACCATATTTGATATACATAGCAATTTTATAACTGAAATTAACGTAGTTACTTGATTATGCTATAAAATGGCACTGGAAAATACATGGTAGCGTCCCTTTAAATAAGTCTTTGAGAGCCCAAAATTGGCACAGACGCTCATGATGTGTTAATGTACACTTGGTGATTGAAGCTTCTTTTCAAAGATGTTGTCCTCGACAGAAAATGATCAGGTTGCCTCCGAGAGTCTCCCTGGAGGCTGTGAGTGCAAGCAGGAGACCAGAAGTGAGGAGGTGTCAGTCGCCCGTGAGGTGAAAGGAATCGCCCTGCAGGAACACCTGCACCATCTGTTACTCGTTTCCTTTCGGCCTCCCTTCCTCGGGTCTGGCTTCACACGAGCCTCGTCGCCTCCAGAAGCGAGGGAGTCGTTTTAGCGGGGCAGCACAAAAAGACGTGCCAAGAAGAGGAGGAATATTAGACATAGAGACAGACAGCTGAGAGAATCGAGAAAACGGGAGTGCAATTGTTTTGTTTTGTTTTTTTTTGTTATAGAATGTCCCGCTCTCACTTTCCCGAATGTGTCAGATTGGGAGCAGTCGGGGTTTTTTTTCGCCTCTTCGTGGTTTCCTGCTCCTGCTATCTCATCCTCCCTCTGTGTCTCAGCCTATCATCTTCTTCCAGGTTGGGACCTCGCTCATCTCTCTCCCTCGAGCACGTTAGTCTTCTGTCTTCATTTGTTCTCTCCTTTCTCCTTTCTTCACTCACACTCATCGCTCATATCCCGCTCCCTTCTCGAGGTCCATCAGTCCCCTCGTTATTGTTCCCCACTAATTGTTTTGATGAGCTGCACAAGCTCCATTTTAATTAGCACCAAGATTAGCGGTTGGCCTCGGCAAACCCGCTAGCCCCGCTCGTAATGAAGTCATAACCTACATGCCAGAGATATGCAACGATAGCAGTAAAGGCTTTATTTTATCCCTCTGTTTTCTTTGTGCTAAATACTCTTCTGCGGTGTTCGACGTCAGAAGGTAATAACATTTTACACTCGTAGTAAGACATCATATTGTCCGTGGGTTGTGAAATCATACGCGAGCTGAATCATCTGGTTTTAAAGACGTCTTAAAAGCCACTCAGGCAGCTGTAATTTCTTTCTTTCTTGCTACCTGAAAGTGCTGAGCCGCCCTGTCGCAGTAAAATCCCATTTCTAGCATTTTAGCTTCATGAACTTGTTGCAACACTGTGGAAAACGGATTTTCCCTCTTTAAAGATATGTTTGTTTGTTGTCCTGCTTAAATATTTCAGATCATCCAGTTTTAATATGAAGCAAAGAGATTCTGAATAAATACAAGATAGTCGCCCGTCACTTTTTAGAAAGTACAACATGAATTTTCTTAGAACTCATAAATCGGATCAATTTTAGATTAGTGTGAGCAAGGAGTCATTTAAATAGAACCCGTCTGACGACATGAAGTAGGTTGCTGTATCACTTAGGAAACGGATGACCAGTTAAGTTTTGGTTCTTTCTTGCTGCAACAGAATTAGAAACTTGTTTGTCCCAAAGGCGATCTGTCCTTTTAATGCAAGAACACACAGAAAGTAACTGGGTCGAGTGTTTGATATATTGAATGTTATTTATTTATGTATTTTTAGTGTGTAGGGACATAATTGCTCTGTAACCAACTGCTCTTCTGAGACATGGAAATAGTTTTCAGTTAAGTGGAGAAAAAATATAATGGACATGTTTCAGTCTTGAACGGGTTACAAAGCTATTTCTAGGACTTTACAACTCCAGTAAGCTGCAAAAAAGAGTTTGTAATTTAAGTGGGAGCTTAAGGTGATGTCAAAGAAGGGCTCCTATTATAACATGTAACTCGTCTGTAAGATGTTTTCGATTGAAATAGCTTTTGATTTTAGTACATGTGACCACTTAATGCTGAACACGCAAAGAATGACCGTTTGCAGTTCTTTGTAATCCATAAAATGTTTAGAAAATCTGCTGCGCATAATAATTTGGAACAGTGCATATTGAGGGTTTTTTTTTTACTTTTGAGAAAAATACTGTTCTCAATGGGAGCTTTAAGTGAAATTTGATTTATACTGTAAACGTTCATGACTTGAAAATTATACTGACCATCATTTGCACTGACCATTTAGGAAAATCTGAGAAAATATCACTTGCATAATAATTTGGAACATGGTGTGAAATGCTTTAGCTGGAGTTAGAAACTCATAAACCTACCACTGAGCCTTCTTCTCCACCTTTTGACAAAGATGGAGATAATTCCTTCCACTGAGGTGGAAGTGTATGCTAATGCTTTTTGAGAACATTGTAGTTTCTCTGCACTGGCCCCAGGAAGTTTGGTCCCTTTCGCTGCACTTCTTATGACTGATGCACGTCTGTGTCAATAGGTTCAAGGATTACGAGTGCTTTTGCAGTGAACTGTAAAATCACAAACCATGAAGCCAGTGGAAGTCGACCCAGGATTCCTCCATCCAGCCGAAGACAGAAGAGATGTCTTGTAATGATCCGTTACTCTACGCGGTTTTAAAATGAAGATTCGAGCATCATACTGAGCACCTGGACAACATATGGACTTCAGTTAAAAGTTACCATGGGCATAAACAGTCAAAACTGAAGTAAAAGTGATTGTTGACAGGTTGTGTTGAGTCACCTGTCTGTCTCATGATCTGCACTCTGAAAATTGCTAAACAAGATTTCAAATAACACACATAATTCGTGCCTTTCCTGTTTTGAATCGCCTGCATGTTGTGTAATTTGCAAGTCCTGAATGTTTGGAACGAACCTGACCGCATATTTGTGTGGGCTTGTGTTGATGTGAGTTGGAAAGGGAGATGAAAACTTCAGTTTCTCTATTTACAGGTTTGTGGATTTGTGTGATTCCTCTGGTTAGTTTGCATCAGGAATGTGTTCTGGTCTTTGGATGGGCATAACTCAGTTCCGTGTGTGTATATTTGTCTGTTTTACAATCTGTGTTTTCGGATTTACGCAAGCCCGTGTAAAAAGAGAGGGAAAAAACCAGGCCAACCTGGGTTGCGTGTGCTGTTTGTTTTGTCAGATATGGCTGCTGTGTCTCAGACTGTGATAATGAGACCACAGGGGGCCGTGAACAGAGGCACACCGACTTGGAAAGAGGAAGAATATTCAGAAGCGGCGGAGTGAGGTTTGTGTGCGCGTTGTTGAAGATGAGAGTCCTTTTATTCTGCTGTTCTGTCACCGAATTCAAAAGCCAGATTTCGCTCAGGTCTGATGTTAACCTATGATGCGCTTTAAACTATTTTAGTAGTTTAATTTAGAAACGACTGGAATAAAGTTTCACTTTAAATAAAAAAACGTATTTATCTGTAGAAACTTAAATTGCGAATGCACACTGAGATTAAGATTGATCTTTACATTTTCTTTTTTCAAAGTACGTTTGCCTTAACAATGCCTTGAATTGTTATCCTGTGCTGTCTGGTCATATTTAATAACCTTTTGAGTTTATTTCTCCAAAACAAACTTTTTTGTTTTAGAAGACATTTATCAGACAATGCTATAAAAACATTTAAAGAACCTTTTCCATGTTTAATTCCCTCTTTATCTCAGAGTAACATAGACGGAAGGAGAAGTTTAATCTCTAGGCGTCCTTAAATTGACGTTCTTGTTCATAGTGACTTCATCGTTGCATGTGGCTTTAGTGAAAGAAAAAAGAAAATCTGCAAATAGGCATATTTTCCAGTAATAGTTTGCAGTCGTGTTCCATGGAAAAATTAGCAAATTAGCTAAGTGGTTTAAAAAAAAGAAATCGAGTCAACAACCGGTACTGGTCCACAGAATCCAAGCACACGTCGATGCTGTTTTTCTGACCAGAGACTGGCTTGACAAAAAATAAAAATAAAATAAAAAATACTAACTTGCAACATTGTGCGGCTCTGACTCTTTTCCCCATGCTTTGTATGGTCCGGGACAGTTTCAAATAATTACATAGACTTTGACCAGTTCAAAATTTTAATGCAACTTTTAAGAAAAGCTTAAAAGTTCTGAAAAAAAAAAAACATTTATTTTTTTTAAATATACAAAGGTTCTGGTTGGAACTTTTATACTCGCGTGTTTCTAGCACCGCCATAAATCTGTCGCGCAACCGTAAAAAATAGTAATGGATGACAAAGCCGCATCTTTTGGCCCAATGGGGTTTATTTTCTGCTACGATCCGAAAAAGACTATTCTTTTTTGGACCGAAAGAATAGTCAAAAACCTGAATGCAAACCAAAACAGCTGCAGTAGAAATGTCACAGGAAACAGGAAGTGATCTGTTCTAAAGAGTCCAGATCCTCTGGAAGAAGCAAAGTATAGAAAGAAAGAGCTGGTAAAATTTCATAAGGAAATGAATCAAAATGGAAAATGCTGCAAATAGTGAAAACAAAAGCAAGAACAACCACAACTATCAGGAAAGTTGTGGTCGGTTATTAACCTAATCCAAAACGTTTTAACAAGTTGCAGTGCAGTCATTTAAATCAGTATTTTGAAGGCCCTTGTCAAGAAACACCTAAAACAGGCATGTCATTTTTTTGGACCTGACTTGTAGGTCATGCAAGAGGAGGTGACATGTTATCTAAAGAGTGAGCTGCATGTGGGGAAGACGTGGTTGTACACACGCTTATAAAAGCAGCCTGTGGACAGCAGCTTTGTCATGTTTATGCCTGCCACCTTCTTGCCCCTTAATGCTCTGCACTTGTGACATTTCAACCAGCGCTATGCAGATGACAGATCCGAGTAGACAGGAGTGTCGGATCATGACTCAAACTGTTCTGGACGCGGCAGTCAGGAGCAGCAGAGTGCATCGAGCCGCGCTCCGTCTCGCCAGCTGACAGCCAGGTAGAGATGGACCGATGACGGAGTCCCTGTTACAGTCTGGACCGGGATTCAACTTTCGGTTGACGGAGGCGGCGGCACGGGGAATGTGTTATTTACAGTGTCGTGGAAAAGGTATATTCCCACTTTTTTTCTGTTTTTCTTTCTCATCAAGATTAAATGCTTTAGATTAAGCTAAATCTGTGATTAGACAAAAACACACGAGTACAAAATGTGATTTTTGAAATGATTGTTTCGTTCAATAACCAGGGGGGGGGAAAAACTACATAACCAACCAAATAACTGCAATCAACCAATATTTATTTGCTTAAGTTTCACCAGTCATGCTCAGGCTTGATTACTATCACACCTGTAAAGTCAAGAAACAAGAAACAGACAAAAAATAAATAAAATCTGAGAAATTAAATAAGAAATGGAGATAACATGCAGAAGGTAAACCTTCCTAAGAGTGGCCTGACCCAGCAGTCACAAAAGAACCCAGAGGCACTGCGGGAACCCAATGCACTGAATGCAAGAACCCAATGCACTGCAGGAGTTATTTGTCTCACTTAAAAGTCAACAATGCCAAAAGAACTGGGCCAAATGAACATCCATGGGAGAATCCCAAAACCCAAACCGCTCTCTTTGTCTTTAAGCCAAAAGCAACACAAATGCCTGTCTCACATTTCCCAAAAAACATCTTGATGAGCCCCAAGAGTTTTGGGCAAACTTTCGTCGACTGTTGAGACAAAAGTAGAATTTTCTGGACAGAGGGTGACCCGTTACATCTGACGTAAAACTGAGTACCAAGAGTAATGCGACTTGCACTGTGCTAATTTAACAGTCTTTCACTTTTGTAAAAACATTGTATTCATGTTTATAAGAAAAAAAAGCTTAAAAGTTGTGAAAATTGTTTGTTTAGCCTTGTATGTGTGGGTAAGTAGGTAAAGGTCTTCACTGGACGAGAAGTATAATCAAAATCACATTTTCTGTGGTCGCGTTTTTAACTCTCCCATGAATGAAGCCAACTCTGACTCTACAAATGTAAAATGGGAAGGTTCTTCTGGAGCAAATTATCCACAAACCATGACATCAAACGCTTCATTTAGTTTACATCAAACGTATCCCATGTTTGATGTTTAAAAATTAGTTGGGTTCAGACATCGTTTTTGTAACAGACGATATTAAGTCTTATTTCAAAGTGCCAAACTTTGGCCTATTGTCGCTTATTTGCTACACTGCTGGGTGTTTCCCTGACTCGGTCCATCTGATTTAGACCACCGGTATGTCAAGAAAAGATCTGGAATATAACCTCAGTGGAGAGGTACCTTTTCAATTCAAGCTTCCCTGGAACAGGGTGACAAATGAGAAGAGTGTTTTCGCACAACAGCCTTCCACTTCTTTTACGGTTTGTGATCATCTTGCGTTCCGAGAATACATCTTCCCTTTTTCTGAAGAACAAAATATAAACTGCATGCTGACAGCTGCTGGATGTGTTCTCACCTTACCGTGACTCGGCTAACAAGAGTTAGGGGGGGAAGCGAGGATTACTTTGTCACATCCTTTTCTTTCATCTGGAAGAGAACAACATCTTATCAGTGGGTTATTTCTACAGTTTCCCTCGCTTAACAAGGAGCCCCTGAATCAAACCTGTCCCCTGACACCTCCGGGCTTTCTCTCTCTCTTGTCTCTAAGTCAAAGGGAGACTTAAGCCTCTGTGTAAACTCCTCCTCCGAAACAGCGCTTAGGCAGGAAGAAGACGGGGCGTCCACGTGAGCCGTTTAATTGCAGCTCTGCAAACAACGTTCCATAGGAAGAGGATGTTCTGTTGCTTTTGCCTGGTCCACCTGCCACCAGTTTGAGCAACTGAACCCACCAGCCTTCAACATTCAAAGCAGCAACGGTCCGCCAAAAATTGAGCTAGCTGTTATTTTAGTGTGTGTGTGTGTCCGGTGTGGTTATCCTCCGAGCCGTAGAGTCCCCGACCTAAATCTCAGATAGTGTTGCTATGTCTCAACAACTTCCTCGTCTGTTCTGTTTCTTTATCTGGACTTGTAGAACTCGCCAACAACAGTTAGTCCTGATCTGTTCTTTTTGTAGACTTTTGTTTGTAATATTATTTTTTTTGGGGGGGGGTTAAGTCATTGCATATTTGGACACTTATTCCCTCTGGGTTTGGATGCTGTGCAGCTGGAAGAATTTTTGCTCTTACTTTTTCTTTTTTTTCTTTTAAACTTTCGGAGAGTTATTATGATGCGTTACCGTGGCAACAAGGTACTGTTTTTTTATATCTAGAAGCAGCTCGTTATAAAACAACCCCAAATCCCGGTGCAGAGCAGAAAGAAGGAAGAAGTTCAAATCATCTCTTCCGTCGACCGAAATGGACAAGGATCATTTCTCCCAACTCCAAAGTTCCTCTGCCCGGCTTTCATACCTTGAATGTGACATGTAAGGAGGAGTGGCAAAAGCAAATGAGGTGGATTAGCAGAGCTCACCAAAATCTGATAGTACCATCAATTAATTACATGTAACCTCTGCTGCCCGAAATTGAACTATAAGCATTTCAACATGTTTCACCTTGTAAACATGCTAAGTTAGATTTTATTTGAGATAAATCTGCTCCACATTTAGATCTCTAATGGAAGCTTAAAAAGTTAGAAAGACATTCCCCTGTAGACCATATAAACTTTAGCCCTGTAATTGATGGAGATGTCATTGGCGTTGTTTAGATGTATTTAACAAAAATAATAAAATAACAGCTGACTTGGAACAGTTAATTCAGTAAACTGGTAGCATACCGTGACATGGGTCAATGCTTGCTAATCCTATCTATCTCTTTTACACTTTGACGGAGGAGAGATCAGAGATGGGGAAAGAAGATAATGTTTCATTTGCCTTGTAAGTTTGATATTTGTGGCTTCTTGTGACTGAACCAGCTAATTTTTGCCAATCAGGCTGATGATGCCAGTGTTGCGCATCAAAGGATTGCAGAAGCACTTAACAGGTTATTTTCATCAGATACAGCGCTCGCTGTATTTAAAGTAATAGTTTATTTCAACTGGACCCGACTTTTATTCTCAGAGCAGAAATTTTCAGCCTTAAGATCAGGATACTTTCCATGTCACAATTCGGACTTCATCTAGCAGCCTGCGCAACCAAAAATAAACATTTTAAAGCAACTGAAGATCCATCCATTTTCTTTTCAGTACTACCAACTACACCACTGTGCAGCCCATGCAACTGAAGATAAATCCTCTAAATTAATTCAAGTTTAAAGCAAAACATAATTACTATGAAACTGTGATCTTTTAGATTAGTAGAAACTGGTTTAAATGTTCAGTATTTTACTATAAGTTACTGCATGGTCACAGTGTCTGACGACCCCCATCATAATCCTTACGGCAAGGTTTCATGTAAAGCTGCTTCAGCGCCTCCTACAGTCACAATATGGTGGTCACAGAATGAGGTGAGACACTGGGACTTTTTTCATTTCGAAATGAAATGTAACTTGGTCTGGAAGTTGTTTCAGTTCCCCCTTTTTTTGAGGCCGATGTAAGTCAATATATTCATTCAAAGGCCAGTTATACCGTATTTTCCGGACTATAAGTCACGGGGTTTTTTTATAGTTTGGCCGGAGGTTCGACTTATACTACGGAGCGACTTATGTGTGAGATTTTAACACATTATTATATCATATCACATGTTATTTTCACACCAAACCGCCAGAGGGCGCTCTAGGCCTATGTTGTGGTAGAAGCTACATCCGGAGTTAGCCGAGTTCTTTACAAGCGACACCGAAGATGAAGATTTAGTGATTTGCAGTGGCACGGATGGTTTGGTAAACTTGTTAGCATGTTATTTATGCTATAGTTATCTGAATAACTCTTAATATGTTATGCTAACATACCAGGCACGTTCTCAGTTCGTTGTTTATGTATCATGTAACGTTAGCATACCGTACAATTATTCAGCCTGTTGTTGCCTCTATTCTGTTTTTATTGCCTTTCAAGATGACATGTCTGTTTTTGGTGTTGAATTTTATCAAATAAATTTCCCCAAAAAAATGCGACTTATACTCCGGTGCGACCTATATATGTATTTTCCTGCTTTATTATGCTTTTTTTTTGGCTGGTGCGACGTATAGTCCGGATAATACGGTACAATATATTAAATGTATGAAAAATGTTTTCTTAATGCAGTTTGTCGATGCAGTGCTGTGTTTCCAAGCATGTGAACGTGAAGTGGTTTCTCCAGCTGGAAGTTGATGGGCCTCTCCTCTCAGACAGATTTGTTTTGAACGCGGATCAATGCAGCCTTAACTTTGCTTCTGCTTTGAGGTAGCGGCTAACATTTCGGCTGCGGAATATCAAAGCAAGCAGATGTCAAAGGAGAAAAATCAATCTCATGTTTCTTTCATTGGCCACGAACGAGGGCTGCATCAATCCCCCCGCGTTTTTTTTATTTTATTTTATTTTATTTTGACTGGATGAAAAACGATAGCGCCTTGGCTCGTGCTGCAGCTGTGGGTCGACCAAGTTTTGATTCAGTTTTCCAGTAAAAACAAATGTCACATGTATCCAATCACGGCTACCGGCGGCCCGAGAAACAGAGGCGATGTGGAGCAACAGGAAAACACACCAGGACTAATCAGAACTTCGGTAGCAGAAACGCAGCGGACACGCCTTCCCCCCCGGTCTCACCTGCTTTCCCCGTAGATCCATCATGAGCGGTTTGGTTGTGCGGGGAGCCGGAGCCGCGGAGGCCGAGCAACTAGTTCATCATGTTAGCCTAGTTTAATGAAGGCAGAAGGAAATAAGTGACCAAAAACAATCCTTTCATCCCTTCTTCGAAACTCTGCTTTCTACCCTTTTCCTCGCGCCCCCCCCCCCCCCCGTCTCTGTCACAGTTTTGCGTCATGCTCCGTGAGAGGAACATAAGCTGTTGTGCAAGGCGGTCGGATAATTACATGCTGTCTGCTCCTCATTTCGTCCGCTAAATTGCAATCCCTGTCAGTGATGGTGAAAGGTAGAGGCTACCGTCACTGATGCTGTCTCTGTGTGTGTGTGTGTTGGCTTTGCTCTTTATTAAACCAAAACTGTTTTTGACAAGCTCTGGGGGTTGTTTTAGATAAGATGGTGAATACAAGAAAACAGTCAATCCCAGCATTAAAGGTTAAATATGCATGTATTTTTAACTTTTACATGTTTTATTAGGTTGAAGCAACAGACTCAATGTTTGTTTTTGTTGTGTGTGTTTGGATTTTTTTCCCCAAACACACACACACGCCCACACACACACACAAGCCTTCAGAGGATGAAGACTCTCTAATATTTAATATTGCTGTTATACCTGATAACTGATATTTACAGATATCAGAGCCTGTATGTTTTCCGACTTTTTTTTAACTCAGCGAAAAGAACTGATGACTGAATGGTAAACATGATTCCTAGCTTTGTGTATGTTACTGATGCAGAGGAAAGCAGGTTGGTGATGGTCAGTGGTGATCTAAGGTTTTGGTTATTTGGTAGGAAGACAGATGTTACTTTTCCGCTATAAAACTTTGTTGATATTCCACAAGTGAAAACACAATTTCGCAATTGCACTGTTTTCATTAAATAAGAAATTAAAACCAAATGTGAATAAAGTTGCTCATGTGAGGTCATTTGGGGGGGAAAAAAATAAAGATGTGCCGTACCATAATTTTCTTTCCACTTCCTGTCATCTTCATTGTCTTTTCTACCAGTAGTAACATCTGGTTGGTCACACGATCATGATTCTGAAATACACTAAATTTGATACAGCCGAAACAGCAGTTAATCCCAGTGCAAGTACTTTATTGAAAATCTTTGGGGTTTTTTTAATTGTTGTGTTTCCACTAAGTTGATTTGGCAATTCCAGTTTGCGCAATTTTATGGTCAATGGAAACGCACTGAGAGAGGTGATTTATGTGGTGATGAGCTAATTAGAAAAGCCAGTGTTTGACTGAAACGGTTGACTGTTAGCCATGTAGATACTGTAGTTGTGATTTAGAGCAGCTTAGAAAATTTTAGTGACTCAGGGGCAGTTTGGGCCACAGAGGCACTTTTAATACCATAAATAAAGGAGAGCCCTAGAAAGTACTAATCTGGTTTCAACTTGGATCACAGGACGTGAAAAAAATCTTCTCAAGATCATGAAAGTGATTCGAACATTCATGTATATTTGCATTGGTACAAGTGAAGGGTCCCCTTTCATTTTTACTTAATTGTACATTCTTCATTTCTTAGAAAAACCACAGAAGCAGATGTGCGTTGAATTTGAATGGCTATCGAGTCATTTGCGAACATGGACCATGTGGGTCTTGAGGTTCGTGGCCTTGACATTTCCTCGACATTTGTTGACATTTGTGGCCTTGTGTAAGCCACAGGAGGTGAGATTTTTATCAAAGACCAGCGCAGCAGCCTGATGGGCAAATGTCAACAGACTCCAGCCATCTGTTGTGCGTGGCGCCAAACACGAGACGAAGTGCATCTCGGGACAGTTTGACACTGGTCACTCCTGCCTCAACGTGGCTCTTTGTCAGGGCGCAGATCATTCAGTGTGTTGCACATAAATTTGGTGCTAAAATTGCTAAACTTTGAAAGTCCAATAGGAATTCCCCATGTTATTGGCTCGTCCACTCTGTCATTTGGGCTTTGTTCAACAGACCGGCACAAAAAAAGCGAAAGCAAACGCGCTCTGCTCAGAGAAAGACTGCTGGAATTAAGACGGTCATTAATAAACACTCAACAGAGCAATCATAAGGATATTTGGCAACATTTGCCAATTTCTAACCTTTGCCTGTGGCCTGGAATCATTTTCGGCTTCTGACTCTGAGTAATTTGAATTGTAGAGAAGTCGATATATCACGGTGCGGCACACAAGATTCCTCGTCAGCCGCAAAGCAACTTTCCCTTCAAAAGTCCCTCCTACGCTGTCTTTGAAATTACAAACAGATCGGCCCCTCTGATAGAGATGGTAAAGAGATTTTGATGACAGACGCTTAGATGGACGCATATTGTTGGCATGTGGGACTTCATAATTCAGTCCCGCTCTCAACGCCGTCAAAGATGAATCCAGAGTCTTAGCGCCGGTATTGTCTGGAGACAGACTAAACAGTTCTGATTAAAGCTTAATTAAGATGAGTCAAAGTTTTAAAGAGGAAGACGAACTGTCATTGAGCAGAAAAACCTCTGGGATCTTCCTGTCGGTGTACAATTTCTTGATGTCAGCAGCATTTTGTTATGCTCGCTAAAATCTTCCACTGGCTGACCTTGAGCTTCCATTATATCCTGTCAATCCTTTGGTTATCGACTGCTTTGCACAGCACCTGGACATGTTCCTCCTACATCTGCCTTTCCTCAAGCAGAGCAGTGGCAAGAAAAAGCTGTCAATCATATCAACTGGTTTTGGCGATTTGTCAGATGACTTGTTTCAAGACGGTGAAAACAAATGTATTAATCTTTGAAGAGTGGGAATGTGGGAGAAACACAGGACAAAAAAAAAAAAAATCCTAGCCGCCATGTTTTTTGAGATGTAGGACGAAACCGGACCAAGGGAACCCAAGTCCAGGATGCAAACCCAAGACCTCCTCGTTGCAAAGCAGAGGTTCAATCTTTGCCTGTGCGTTGATTACTTGTCATAACCACAAAGGTTATGACAAGTGGCTGTTTGGGAGAAAATTCAAAGCTGGGTTTAATATATTTTTTAGACAAATGTGAGCATTTTATATTGCATTGCATTTTAATATGATCAACGGTCTCGTGTGAAGTAGCTACAATCTTGTCAGAATGAGTCGTTCTCTGTTCACCTTTGTCAATCAATGCTCCATTCAGAGTTCACACAGACCATTACGCCGCAATCTCCAAAGGTCAGAGACGAAAATTCCAATGAATCGAAAGCTAACGTTTGAAAACAAAAGCTAATCAAATTTGGTTTATTGATCACTGGGTGGACTGTGACTCTGTTGGCATGAAGCCCACAGCGTTGAGTGATTCGGACCAACAGTTTGTGATTAATCATGAAGTTCTTTATGGTTTACTGAGTTTATTCATGCTCCTGCCTACACAGAGCTCAGCTCAGACAGTCTGCTGTGGCAACCGGGTGGCGTATTGATAATTTGATTACTGTTGCGTTTCCATCCGATTGCCCGGAGCTGAGAGGGCTCTGAAACGAGCAGACGCATTCTGCAGCTCTCAGGGATGAGTGTACGACTTTGTCCTGAGGGCTCGGCAGAGGTTTGACTGTCGGCATCAGCAGGATGGGCAGCTATTTAAAGTTAATTCTGTTTGTGTTGTGGTGGAAAATTACTACAATTTAACATCAGCTGATCATGTTATATGAAATGCTTGTGAACTCTCACCAAAAGATCTATTTGGGTTACATGAACAAGGAAAGTTGTTTTCCACAGCTGCATCAGAACCAGACTTTCTGTCCTTGTTTTGAATTCCTTATCCTTGGTATAAAACTCGTGTGTTGTCTCTGCCTTGCAAAGCTTTTCATCCAAACCTGCTTCATTATTGATCGTCCTACAAACTCTCTGTATTCTGCACAATAAATGAATAAACCTGATTGAGTGATTTCACCTGACAGTGCTTGGTAAAGTAGTTTTTTTCCACAACAGTGTACATATTCGGAAAAGTTTTGAGCGTCTTAATTTTTGTGGGTAGAAACGATACGGTCTTACCGACGGACCACAGCCGCCAAAATCCGGGTACAATTCTAGAACTCTGTGAATGTTGACCCGGGGAAAGGGCTGGGATCCGCTGTACATCCATCCTAGTCAGAACGGAGATTTCAAGAAGTGCTGAGCATAAAAACATGCAAATAAATGAATAAAGTATTTTCTTCAAGTTCTGTAATGTCAACAAGTAGACTGACCTTTCACAACAGTTACAGCTGGAAGTCGTGTCCAGAACAATCCAGTTCACCAATCAACAGCAGCTCCAGGTTCTCACTTGAATCAGGCCCGGACTTTGACTGTGCCATTGCAACACATCAATGTGCTTTGAAATCTTCACTTGCACCGGAGCTCCACTGGTGTCTGTCTTATTGGTTTTATTTATTATCAAACAACTGCAAAATTGCCCATTCTTTAGCTCCACCATAAATTAACCAGTTCGCACTGTTATCCATACAGCATCATGCTGCCACTACCATGTTTCAAGGTGGGCTTCAGTAGTCGTTTTTCTCCACACAAAGAATTATGCGTATCATTTTCTTCTCTGTATTTGACATGATGTACCAAAATGTGAAAAGGCATTTTAGTTTAATGTACAAATCAATGCAAATCAAAAACCATAAAGAATCAAAGATTGTCCGTGATATATACGTAAGTAGGTGGGTATTTCCGCTTTGTCCACAAAACAATTAATTTTAGCCATAACATCTTACATAATATTTTCTATACTTAAAGCCCAAAACCAAGACTTAAACCTCAGGAGGCATGTCACATCTGCGAGCTGCTCCACAGGCTCCCGACCGCCTGGAAATAAAGATTGATAAAGTGGAAGTCGGATTCCATTTTGATGAGACATCCAAACTCCAAACAGAGCTGTGGCCACAAAGAACATGGATAAAAGCTGCGGATCATTTTTCTTCTGGATATGTTGCAGCGGCGGAGCTAAACACTTGCGTGGCTTCTCGCTATTGTGGCCGTAACTCTCTCCAGACCGCTGGAAATAAAGCCGAAGGCCGGGAGGGGGAAGCAGCGGCGCACAAACACAGAGCCGGATACCCGGAAACCCACATGCTCTCGTCACCCTTTCTTTAGTTAATGAAGCGCGATGGTCCTGACAGAAGAGACCTGCTCAGAGAACGGTTACTGCCTTCATAGTACCAGACAACACACACACACAGGCACACATGCTTCCAGGCCCACATCAGATCAGTAAATGTGACGCCATCAGTGCTCTGGATGTACATGCTATGGGTCTTCTGTGGCTTATGGAAATGTTCTCCCACCTACAACACCACATCTGTTTCCCCCCGGTGAAACTCCCCTCCTTCCGTCTGATCTGCATCCAGATGACATTCCAGCTTGGCCGGTCTCACCCCAGTCACATGATAATCGGGAGCAAGGCATTTCCATAATAGACTGGATGGTGGACAGAGACACGGGAATGAAAGGGAAGCGTCGTGAACTCTACATGCCTGTTTGAACTCTGCGTCGTGTCTTCTTGGGCGTGGAAAATCCCTCCAGCTTGGCTACATGTATATTTTGTTACATTTCACTTTGCAGAAGCAAGACTGCAGATAAGGTGCTTCCATGAAAAAAAAAGATAGCATTAGTTTGTTCATTTGGGATAGCATTAGCATTTTAAATAAGCTAGCGCTAGCTAAATCTGGAAAAGAAAGTAAAACGTACAGAATTCAGGCTGCGTTCACACTGCAGCCTGAAGTGACCCAATTCCAAAATTTTTTTTAACTTAATGTGACCTGTTCCCAATCTTTTCATGACAGCATAGGCCGGACTCTTTTCGAATGCTACCCAGGTCACTAGGTATCCGATTCAAATGCGACCTGACGTTCAGGTCACATTTATCCCATCTGAACGTTACTGACGCTCAACAAATGTCCCTATTCTGTGTCCTGATAAGCGCAACTGGGAAGGAAAACGACAACCATAACCGACTTTAACGAGCATTCAGTTGTTAATATGCTCCACCATTAGCCTCCATGGTTACTTCCGCAAACACTGAACATTTCTTCCTTCTATGGTGGTTGGCCATAAAAATGGCGTCAGAAAGCTGACGTTATTGCCCCTCTGCTGCGCATGTGGGACACTTTCGGGTCATTTGCCCGTTCACTCTGGAGCTCACATACAGGTCGCGTATATCCGTTTTCATGTTACTGGAAGCAGGTGCTCAGGTCTCAGTCATACCTGTCAAGTCTCCCATTTTGGTCAGAAAGATACCGTAATTTACCCCTCTTTCCCGTAAGTTTCCCGTTTTAGAGTAATTACGTTAAAATTACCCCCACCCCCTCCACCTCCATTTCCCCGGCCTCCCTCAGATCTGACGGTAGTCTGCAGTCTCCACCCCGTTCTCCCCCCTGTCCTCCTCTTACATCATACAATAGTTTTCTCCATGGGACGGATAGCTACTTCCTGTATTCTCAAGTCCAAAATTTGACAGGTATGCACTCTCTCCAGGATAGTTTTACAGCTAAACAGAAAATGCCAATCCACGTGCAACTTCTAGGATGAGGGAAAACGGAGAAACTAAAAATGGTGGCGGCATCAACTGTCTAAAATGTCAAATTAAACTCGTTATAAAGCAACAAAAAATGAAACTTTGTCAGATGTTTTGAGTGCAAGCATGGATTAGCTCTAGGAATGTTTGCTCTGGTGCTTGTTGATGCAAGACATTAATCTATAAGATGTGAGTTTTAGGGTAATTTCCATTTGTGTTTAGGCCAGTGACGTGTAATTTGCTAATAGGACGTTTGGTTTATTAGGAGGTTTTAGTTTGTCATGGGCTTCCACAGGCAAGCAAACTGCTTGAGAGTGAGCCATAACCGCACTGCAGTGTGGAGGATACGACCCAGAAATTGCCAGTTTATTGCCGAGTTATTTTCCTGAGCAACTGGGCATCCGGGTCGCCTCACAACATTTAAAAGTGAAGTCTTTTGGAAAGCAACAAAAAAGAAGAAAACAAAAGTACAAATAAATACAGTGGACACATGTCTAAATCTAACCAATAAACATTGCAGTTCAACCAATGAGTCTGTGTTTGTTCAAGACTCAACACATACATAACTTGGGTAACGTTTGTAAGTCGAGGGAGAAGTGGCTCAAAGTCGGCCTGGTGTTAATGCTCCTCCATCAATAAGGACAGAAACTCAAATCAAATTTTGAAGGTGGTTACACCATGTCAATAAAGATAGCTGAGGTAGATAAACTGGGGGAAAAAAATAGCTGGTTTTTCTAATGTCGTATAATGTAATTCATGACCTTCCAACGAAAGTATCGTGACTGCAGTTAATGCTTGCTGCAAATGCACCACAGTTTTCCATTTCGGATAACTTCATATTTCCTAGTGGTGTTCAAAAGCTTGAAACTTGTTGACACAAGAAAATTAGGAAGAGTTCAAGAAGATTTAAAGATGGCAGACACGCCGTGACAGTCGGACATTCTTTCCCTACTTATTTCAGTGTTCCTGTCGTTCCCTGCGCACACAGAGTTCAATAACTTCAACACAACGGTCCGATAATTCAAAACACACTCTTGCCTTCACGCAAATGGAAATATTGATCTCCGGTTCAGCTGCTGGTTTCATTTCGGGGAAACGGCTGGGGAATGATATGAACCGTTTTAGTCTTTAACTCTGGACGGCACTTATCCTTTCCAGAGACCGTCGGCCATTTGCGACATGAGGAACAGAAAAAAAATAACTAGTCCAATCAAACGGGGGACAGCTGGCAAAGCCACGGAGAAAATCAAGTTAGCAACATAAACACTGATTTCTTTTTTTTTTTTTTTTTTTTTTTTTCTTGCTTTTTGATTTTTTTGATTTTTTTTTTTTTTTTTTTCTTGCTTTGATGACAACAAAATGATCGTTTCGGTTGCTAAAAAGGTTGGGGAAGCCTGAAATCTGGGTATTCTCTGTACTTTTTGTATGATTTACAAACGTGAGGAACCTTTTTTGCTTGAACTGTGTGGACTTTATACACAAAGAGATTTTAAAAATACGACAAAGAATCTCTACAGATGCATCCCTTATAGTTAGTTAGCAAATCGGTGCTCCAGTTGTCTCAGTCTTTACGCCATCACTCGTTAGCATTGTAGGATCCCCTTGTCGTCTTGCCAGACCCAGGGGACGGCATCTTGTCCTCGGCTGACTCTCCGAGGTCCCCAGAGGGAGCGTCGGGCTCCCGGGAGCCGAGGCTGACGGAGCTGGAGGAGGCTCAAAAAGGGAGAGATGAAAGGCAGCGACTGCAACGCTGCGGGGCCCCGATACGCTGCCTTCATGTGTCGTACCGCTTTCCCCAGTTCTCGCCCTGTTTTGTAGCAACTTTTATTTGTGCGCAGTTCACATTTAGGTTAAAGTTTTTGTCTTAATTTGTTCCAGTTCGTGTCGGGGAATCAAAGAGAGAAACAAAAGTAGGTTGTGGAGCTCCCCGTCTCATAATTTATCTATTAGTCATCACAGGGCGTCGAAGCCATGCCAAAGCCCCGCTGCTTCGGCTGTCATTAACCTCCTCACCTCTTCTTGCTCTTCGTTTTTGATCTGTCTATCCGGCATTTCGGGCCCCGTTTCCACTTTTCCTAATTTCTTTTTCTTCGTCTTATATCCCACATCCCTTTTTCTCTCCCCCTTATTTTTTACTAAACTTATTGTTCTGATTCTCTTTGTTAGTCATAACGTCTCGTCCTGTTCGCCATTCCTCACGTTGGACAATCTCACCATCCTTTCCTCCCTTTTCGTTTTTGTGAAATTAATTGTTTTTGTCTCGTTCTTTCCTCTTCTGTCTCCCTTTCTCTATTTTCGCTCCCGTGTTATTATAGACGTATAATTTATGAAGTGTTGAAAATGTTCCCTTCTGCTGCACCACTCTGTAACCAAGGTTACCAGACATGTGAACCGCGTGCCGTTGGATTCTGACTGCTGGCGCGGGACGGCGGCCGTGAGCCGTCAGATCTCCGTGCGCAGGTCTGTGTAGTCTGACGCCTCGTGTTTAGCATTTTACAATTAAAAGCGATCTCTGCTTCTAAATGACGGATATTGCTGTTGACCCTCTTCTGGCTCCCATAGCCCGCCCACACACACGCATGGGAGCAACCGCATGAGTCACAAAGACGGCTCGCTATTACAGTATTGTTTGAATTGCATGTGGGCTAAAATAAACTGCCATGCTCGTTTTCTTTTATTTATTATTCGGCAAGTAAATAGAAATGTGAGTCCAGCCGCAATCACCTTTTGCCCTTCCTGTCCTATCCGGCCCAGAACATTTGTCCAGCCAGAGGTCTTTTGTAAGTGGTGGTCAGGGCAGTTTTCCCAAAGTTTCCAAACTTTAAGATAATATGTTTGTGCATAACAAAGCAATGGGGGTAAGCTTTCACTGCGTGACAAGATGAAACAAACTTGGATGGACTGGGAAGATATAATAATACCCCTTGAAACTATTGGATATCTGAATTGCGTGCCTATGGCTTTAAAAGCCTCTCTGACGCTCCCGGATGCGTCACATTGATCTTCAGCTTTTCAGATTTCTTGGGACAAATCAAAAACTTCTGCACTGCAAGTGTCACAACTCTCTAGAAGAACCTATATCTGGATTAGAAGTGAGACAGCAGAAGCTGTTAGACGCCAATGGCTTATCTGAATCTGAACTGTACGATATTCACAATGACTCGGCATACATGATCAGGATGAATTGACTCAATATGCTTGATTACATTTTTTTTTTCTCTCTCTCTCTTCATGGAAGTTACATCTCAGCTGTCAAACCTCATTGGAAGGGAAAAGCCTGCGTTGCCCCCAATTACTTAACATTCTCACGAAACAGAATACTACGAGTATGTACCGTTTTGGTACATAATACTGACAAAGCCAGTAACTGAATGCACTCTGGTTTTCATCCCTTCGATTGTTCTGCTGCTAGTTTATCTATTTATCCCTGTTTCACGTCCTGATGAAGCAACCAAAGACGTTACTACGTCTGTTAACTGTCAACATTTTTTGTTGACATGCGCAGTGCTTCTGGAGTATTTTTCTGTGTATACGTTGTCTTCTCAAACCCCAGTTGGTCATGGCAGAAGGACGCCCACAGTAAACCAGGTTCTGATGGGTGATGTTCTGCTCAGTATGAGGAATTGCTGTAAAGTTCATGCGTTAATACCTTTTTTTTTTTTTAGCCACTTGGCATCGTCAACTCGACTCTCTTGTTTTGTAGCCAGGATTTAACTGGAAATGTTCAATTGAATTTGAAATCGTCTGTATGAGTGGATTGAATTAACTATGTTTTGGAATAAAAATGCATGTTTGTTACGTGCCTTGAGATGACACTTGGTGTGAACATATTTCACACCAAGTGTGGACTGGAATTGGAGAATGTGAGCTGAGTTGATGGAAATTTTTATCTTTGTAGCCTAGAAATTACACTAGAGAGGGCCTACATGCTTAACTTTGACATCAGTCATCCAACCGACCTTTAGCTAAATGTGCCCACTTACCCTCACCGAAGGGGAATTTGAATTGACATGCTTGTTCTTGCACTGTTGAAGAAAACCCAAGCAGCGTGAGAAGGGGAGAGCCTTTCTTGGGGTAACATCAACACAGAAGTACCCTAGCTTAGAATCCAACTGGAAACCATCTGGCTTTGTGGCAACGCTTGTATGTAATTAGGAGTAGATACAAAAAACACCCATTGGATGTTTTGGGCAGAGTGAATAGTTCTTAAGATGGATTGTAGTATCAAAGCCAACCAAAGGCAGACATGCCATAGATTGATTCCCTGTACTGTTACTGATCTTATTGTTGATGCCATAAGATTGTAAAAATTTGTTTTCATCAAAAAAAATAATCTTAAAGGTCACCGAGTTTCTTAAAGTACTGTTTCCAAGAGCAGTTGGAAGATTTACGTAGACCCAAAATAAAAACAGGGAGAAACTGTTCGCAAATCATTTCAACCTTATGAAGTTGGACTTGGACGCGCTGAAGACAAAAATGCTGAGTTAGAGAAACTTGAATCTCTGAGTGGGGGGGAAACACAGGCATGTTATTTAAAAAAGACTGTTATACATTACCGAACACACGATTGAAGATTTCACCAAGATTTTGACCGAGACACATGTACACAGTTAAACAATATAACAAATTTATTCACAGTCTAAGAAGAACGGGTCATTTTTTAATGGGTTTTTCTATCATTGCGTGAATATGTGAACTGAATAAAAATTTTGATTTGAATCCAAAGTTTGAGATTATGTTGAAGGGTGTACTTTTCCTCTCAATCAATTGGAATGGGCTCCAATCCTTAGTGATCCCAAACTCAGGAAAGTGGGTATAAAAAATGGATAAGACTGCCAAACCATCAGTAGGTCTGGACTTTAACTTGAGTTTCGTTTTCACCAACCCTGTTGTAGATTTGACGCTGTATTTGGGATCATTGTCTTGGTTCTTCATGTCGTTTTGGCCTAGCTTCACTCTAGTCCCATCCTGATTGTTGAGAGTCTTTGACCATTGAGGCAGCTTGCACTATTGCTCTCCACTTTCCCCTCTCTGGCTTTGGACAATCTGACCTCATGGGGAATTTGCTGGAAGATTCGTTTGTTGGAAGATTTTCAGTTGCCTTAAATGTTTCCCACCAAGTGCGACTTGATGGACTCCAAATAGATCAAGCAGTTGAACGAACTTCTACAGACTGTACAACATTTTCACAATAGATGGACGGCAACAACTGCATCTCTCACGCCAAGTACACGGAAAGATTTCTCGTCTGTTTTCTTCCCCTTCTGACAATCTTAAGGACGTGCCGATTACTTTGATAGCTCTGTATATAATCTTTGGAGATTTTAATACCAAGTGTGATGTGTTAAGAGTGATCTTATCTGATTGGAAGGATGACATGCTGGTTTGTGTTGTCCTGATATTCCGACAAAAAACGTTGGCGACATCTTTTCCGTTAAGAATAGTTCACTATCTATCACCATTGCGTCTCGCTAGTCAGGATTTTTGATCCTGTTGACTGTAGTCTTGAGTAAGACGCTTCAGTACTTTGAAATCCCAATATTCTCAGGCCCGTTTAAGTGCCGAACTTTGAACCTTTAGCTTTTTCGCAACACGTGATAAAACACGTCGCCCCTTTTTATTTTGTCGCTACCTCTCTCTTGCGGATGTGTTGCCGTGGAAAAGCTGATGTCACTTATTTCTCTGAACTAATCAGAGTGTGTATACAGAAAAATCAAAATGTGTTGACAGGGTGTTTTCTTCCTTCTTATGTTAGTCAAAAAGTGATGAAAGCACACCCCCACATACTCCTGTTATGACACAAGTACTGAATTCTTTTTTTTGTTTTTTTGGTTTTGATATTTAAAAAGTGTCTTTTTTTTTTCTTCTTCTTGATCATCCATCAGAAAATCACCGTTTGCCAGCTCTAAATGAGTGCAGGCTCGCTGGCACTTAATTTCAGAGTGGGCTGCTTGGCTAAAGAACCACCGAGTTGAACAACATAAGCAAATAACTTCCTGGATCTCACGGCAACCGCAGCCATCACATTCAACTTCAGCTGATTTCGGTGATTAAAAGGAAACAGCTTGACATATTTTCAACACACAGTCATTTCGACTGAGCGCTTTTCCTTCTGTCCGTTTTGGTGGGTTGACATCTCCCCCGCTCTGGACAAATTGAATTCATACATTAACCGAAAATTACCTTCTACCGTGCCATTTCCCTCTGATGCTCCCTTCTTATACTTACAGCGGGTGATGTGAAACACAAATGGATTTCAGCGCGTCCAAGTCCAACTTCATATCAAAACAAATGGTTTTGGATGATTTATAATGTCAGTTGTGTCACTGCACATTGTAAACGCTGCTGTAAAGCTGAAACTCTACTTCGAAGCGTTCCGTTGGAAGTTGAAGCAAATGTTTCTCATTGTTCTGACGCTCATTCTGCTCACTGACACTAATCTTAGCTTCGCACTTGACAGCAGGAGCTGTAGCCGCGTCGTGTGTTTTTGTTTTCTTCTTCCATGCCAAGTCTGATCCATCCCCTTTGTCGGTTTTGTTCTTGGAGAAGCTTTCCGAAGCATTTCTTAAGTTCGGGTTCTGTATTTTTCCAGACTCAAAATGATCAGAGGTATTAGGTTTGGCTCCGTTTCTAAAAGTACAGACACAGAGGCTCTCTGTGACTAAATTGCAGATTGGGAATGGAACCTGCAAAGACGGGTGGATGGGCGGATGGATGGATGGATGGATGGATGATTGTGTGGTAGTTGGTTGATGAGGACATCAAAGAGCCTGGGGCTGATGGAGAAGGGACAAAGTCATTAAATGACAAATGGACGGACGCATAAACTGCATTTCCATTACAATGTGCGCAAAACGTTGTGGATTTTCCACAATTTTGCAATTGTGGTGTTTTCATGAAATGAGAAGCATAATTAAAATCACGCATGAATAAGCTTGTTCACGCAATAACTCTTTAAAAAAAACATGCAGCGTGATCATGCTCCTACCACTTCCTGTCTATTATTTTGTTTCCTCCATTTCCAGGTCCCTCTTGAAAATGAGATCCAGATCTCAACGGGGTTTACCTGGTTAAATAAAGGAAATAAAAATTCAAAAAGTAACATACTTGCCTCACAGTTAAGTAAGATGCCCCTCACCCCCTTTTTTAGATAATTTTGAGTCTTAGTCCAGCTCCTTTTGTATTAGTTAGTCTCCCTGCTGCCACTCTGCAGGGATGCTGTTTTGCATCCCCTCTGATTAGCTCACATTGTTCCCCTCGTATTTATCATTTATGCTCCTGGTTTTTCATTGACCCTTGCTGTAGTCTTCTGTTACTCTGTTCTTTTTAATGCCAGGATTACAAAAAGTCTTTGCTTTTTTTTTTTTTAACACTAAAACTCTCCAATTTTCATCTTTGCCTTTGACCCGTCTGGGTTCGAGTCCAACCGAAAACCAAACGGACATTATCGGAGACATAAAACCAACTATAAAACTACGTAGAGTAAAAGACCGTCACCTCAGAGCAGCTAATCTTACATTCTTTGTAAGTCAAGAAGAGACAAGATGATCTATCATAACCTCAACAAAGAGATCTGCCTCTATAAAAATCTCCCTCTCATTAACAACTGGCTGTTGCTCCTGAATCTGAGCAGACAGGGGGAGCATTTTTAAACGCTATTTCCCCCCTAAATCAGTAATAGCTTTGGGAACAGATGAAAGGGGGAGTGGGTTGTAAGTGCACTTAAGATTATTATGTTTTGGAGATCTGTATAATAAGGTCATATTTGAGTGGAAGGAAAATTTTCTTTCTGTCATTAAATCTTGCAGAAAAAGCCTAAAAATGCCATTGCCAGGAATACAGACTTTGTTTTAAGGCAGCAGAGGGTCTCTTGGTCCAGTAGGGAGTTAAAGGACTTTCTAACTTTTTTTTTTTTTTTTCCAATTAAGGTTAAGAGTTTCTGACTTCCAGAGATATGTGTTTTTGTAATTCCCTTTTCGTCCCACGTCAAGACATTTCCTAAATGTTTCTGTTCTGTTGGGGGACCAGAGTCACTGCTGCATTCACTCATAAACGATTTACGGCTGTACCAGAAACACACAAACACAAAGGTTCCACTCTTAGTTTTTGTATTTTTAAAAAAGGAAAAAAAAAAAATTCTGAACATTTGCATTAAAATTGTTACAATTTTTGGCGCCTGCTTAAAAAGGCAGTATTATGTGTTTTCCAGGCACCATTTTATAGCACAATCAATTAACTGTTAGCCTCAGTTTTTATAAAAATGCTGTATATATCTATATGACTTGAAATTGGTCCTCTGTTGCTTTAAGAACTCCTCCTCCTGAAACTCCGCTTTGTGGGCGGCGTCGCGGGGGAGCGCCGTTCTCTCTAATGTGGAAGCTGCAGCTCTGAGGAGGAGCTTAGTCTTAAAGGCGGGGCTAGGTTCACCCAGGCGTTTTGCACAGCTGAATGGTTGCCACGGGACATTAAAGGATTTCTCAAACACGCATGAAAGATGAGGGAATAAGACATTGGAAACTCAAAAAGTCAATGTTACATAATGCTGCCCCTTTAAAACAACGATATTTCTAATAAAAGGTCATTTTATTTACATGGAACATTTTCAGCAACAAGGCGATACAAAGTGCTTAGTAGATAAAAACAAAGTCTGTCTTTGAGAAACGGTCCGATCCCACTCTGCTGCTGTTGGCGGATTTCGATTGTACATCAGGACTTGATTACGTTTGATAAATAATAAAAACATAATCATAGCTTCTTATGAATTCCTAACCTGTCGGGTGTTGGCGAGCTTCTCCTTCTGATCAGGCCAACTGAGGTTCAAAGGATTCGCAGGAAGAACTTGGCAGACGCAACCTGCACCCCCGATCACATAACCTACATTTTATTTTATTCATTTTTTTTATGGTTGTTTTTAGGTCATGTGGTTGTTGTTGTTTTTTTTTTGTTTTTTTTTTTCTCTGTATACACTGGAAAAGGAGAATGAAGCTCCAATTGTTTTGTTTTTTTGGGAGGTCAAACTTATTTGTTCAACATAACAACTTGAATAAATTTAATGTTATTACTTGTAACAATTTTAACTAAATTTTTTTTCTTTCTTTTAAAGTTGGATCACCTGTTTTATTTTTCACATGTGATTTATATCCGCCACAGCACGGCGGCAACAGACAGACGCCATGAAGAGGAAACATCGATTCGCTCCCAGATCAATGACAATGAAAATGTAATGCGCAGTGACTCATTTTCCAAAATGACTTATTAGAAGTGTGTGTGCAGGGTTTCTATCACATCAAGAAGTAGAAAGAGCAGCTCTGCCTCGGGGTGTTTTAGTTTGCAAACCAGCTGTGGATCAAACCGTGTGTGAGTGTGAGAGCGTGCGAGATGCAAACAGCCTGGGGAAACTACTTCCTCTAGAGGCCACTAGGTGGAGTGTCTGTGAGAGAGAGTCCTGCAGAGGCCCCACACGTATCAAACAAGTGGGCAAATAAATCCACTTTTTTTATTTATTTATTTTTTCTCCACACAAAATCTAATGTGGAATCGTAATAGCTCGCAAACGTATTCAGAAGTTTAAAATTCCAGACCTAAAAGTCATTTAAAAAGTGTGCCGAGGCTTAAAAATGACTGGCATGAAGCGGTGTATGGAGACCCAGGTAAGTGAGAATAATGATTTGATGGTGCAAATAAGTCCAAAATGCAGTCCACAGTTCAGGCAGCACAGCTGAGCGGAAGCCAGGGCTCAACACTGGTAGCAACTGACATAAGACGGACAGCACACGACAAAGAGACTGAATGAGGCGGCAAACAACGACAAGGAACAAAAGACTGAGGTGGGGTTAATTACACCGAGGGTAATCAAGGGAACAAGACACACCTGGGGAACAATCAAGGAGAAGACGGGACAACGAGGAGACTCGGGGACACAGAAAACTCAAATAAACACACAGAAAAACACGGAACATGACAGACCGTCCAAAATTAACTAAAATTAACTTTATGCTATCCCGTCACAGTTATGCACAAATAGGACCAGATGCTTGCCTGTGTTGGCTACTGTGAGTTAAGTAATGGCTTATAAAGAATAAGAGTGATTAAAAAAAAAAAAGTAATAGCCTAAAAAAAAAAAGAATTCAAGCTAAACAAATTTGTTACTGAATATTGCTCTTGCTGAGCCTCTGAAAATTCATTCCTTTTCAGCATGAAACATAAAATCGAGTTTTACGAAGGTTTCAGCTGGTTTGAGGAATGTCAAACAAATCAGTTCCTTTGTTTTTGTGTGTGTGTGTTTTGATTTTGAGAGGTTTCTTTTTTTCTTTAACTTTTTTTTCCACGTGCTGCAACACCCCCTTCCACCACCACAAGCACTTCACCCCCAACCCCCTCAATCCTCCTCAAACTTTCCCTTCGTAAATCCCTTTGCACCAATCGCGCCGCGGCGCTCCTCGCATGCCGTCACTACCTCGCTTCTCATTGGCTGTCGGCGGACTTTAGGATTCCAGCTGTTTTGCCCCCCCCCCCCCTCTCTCTCTGTCGCTCTCTCTCTCTTCCCCCCCAGTTCGAACTTCAACTGACAAACCCAGCCCGACCGGAGAGGAGGGAGCTCCGAGGGTCCGCGCGCTCCGATTGGCGCAGAGCTGTCCGCGCGCCGGGGCGGAGGAGGAGGGAGCGAGAAGTTTTGGAGAACACCCACACATCCCACCACTACTTCCCCCCCATCTCTCTCTCTCTCTCTCTCCCTCCCTCGCTCTCTCTCTCTCTCCCCCATCATGATCCAGCTGTGAGAGCTTCGCGGATGGACGGAACCGAGCGGTGCAGTCTGGAGCAGACCAGCGCGAGAGCAGGAGCACCCGGTCTTTCATGTGCGCAACAGCAGCAGCGGAGGAGGAGAGGAGGTGGGGGCGCCGGGTGGAGGGGGGCGCGAGAGGCTTCCAGTGCGCAGCGACGAGGATGCGCAGCAGCAGCATCTCCATGGATCTTTTAAGAATGCATAACTACTGAGGAACCAGCGCGCCGGGAAAGCGGCGTCTGGATGCGGCTGGAAGTGTTGGATTCTCTTCCCGAATGAGGAAAGCCAGCCGGGATTGGTTATTTCTCTCCTCTTCTGTTTCTTTTTTTTTTTTTCTTTTTTTTTTTTTTTTTTGTAAAGAAAGCTCTCCTCTGCTTCTCCTGAGAAGAAGGAAGTTTGCGCACGGCGTCATTATTCCAATAAAAAAAAAGGTTTAATGGGATTTTTTAAAATTTGTTTTTCTCGTTTCTCTTTTTTTCTCATGGTCATGAGGTGTCGGTGAGAGCTCCCGGAGAGGCGCCTGCTGGGGCTTTGGGTTGGGGGGGGGGGCACCGGGGCCTGAGCGCACCGCGTCTGCAGCAGAGCGCGGCGCGGAACGGCGCGGCGCAGCGCGGCGCACCACCTGGAAACTATATACGCTCCGCTTGACGCACTAAACCCACAAGAAGAGAAAGGGTCTCCGCTTTTTTTTTTTTTTTTTTTTTCTTGTTTGGTTTTTCCTTCTTTTTCTTTCTTTCTTTTTTTTTTTTTGGTAGTCTTCCTACAACACGCTGTTCACTTCTCCTTCGTTTAATCTTTCTTTTTTTTTTTTTTTTTTGCAAATGGAGTTTTTTTTCTCCCCCAGGCTGGTGCGGACTTTACGGCTCGGACAGAAACTGATCATGTGATGACAGAGCGCGCGTTTGGCACATCTACAGAGTCCACTACAGGTAAAATAAATAAATAAATAAAATGAATATAAGGAGAGAGAGAGAGAATCGGGCAGCGAAAGATAATGACATTAAGATGGGAGGTTTTATTGTGAGGATGCTGCTCAAGTGTAGGAGCGGATAATATGGACTGCGGGCGATCGGCGCTTTGTTTCTGTTGAAGAGGAATGCAGCGCTGTCCGAATTGACGGAGGCTCAGTAAGCAGCGCGATAATATTAAAACTAAAAATACATTAAAAAAAACAAAAAAAACAACTGACCAATTAGTGCCGTTTGAGCAATGATGTTTGTTAGTTTATTCTTTGCAGACTAACGGATCCAAGCAAACTGGGACTTAAGGGAAATAAGATGCAAAACATTTGCATATTTTGGATAGTAAAACGTTATTTCTCTGCAAACCATTGTGTGGTTGAGAACTGAAGTTGTTTAAAGTGTTTTTGAAATGAATTCTGTGTGGCAGGCAGTAAAACTGCTGTTACAAGTTGTATGCAGTTTTTATGAGTCCGTATTATGGAAATTAAACAAACTCATCATCTCCAAACTACAATAAATTAAAAAAAAAAAAAACCTTATTCAATCAAGGCCTTGGCTACTCTACTTGTATATATATTTTATTGAGATCTTTTTCTACCCTTATTGACTCTGTTTCTGTGCACGGTCTGCAAGTTCAGTCAAAACAGCAGCAATAACTATTCCACGCCAGCAGGTGGCAGTGTCGGTAACGCTGATCCTGAGCGAAGGCTAATGATTCAGAAGAATTGGACCAAAAAAAATGTAACTAATGCTTTTATTCGTACTGTTTGATGCTTTCTCTCGGTCGTTAACTTCTTTAGCTTATATCTGAAGCTTAATGGAACATATCGAGAAAGAAATGAGACAGCTGTTACAGAAAACCCACAAAAATAACTGCGCTATTGTGGTTTCTGGGCCTCTAAGTCGATGTAGAAAGAGATAACCTGTGATATTTGCATATGTAGCTCGCGTGGACTAGTACCAATTAGTCCAATAGACTAATTGGTACTTTTATTTGTAAAAAAAACCTAATTGTACCTTTTACCAATAAAAGGTACCATTTTTGCTTACCGTATAACTAGCTACTGAATTTCATTACGTTTTTGCTAATTATTATTGTACTTTATTGTACTCATTTTGTATAAGCAAATTGAGGACCTAACCCTACCCTAAGTAAAGTAGAAGAAGGCATAAGCTTGTTACTGAAAAGTTTGAAACTGTTGAAAACTTTTCTGAGAATGTAAATCTCCTTTCTGAGAGCTACAGTTAGAGGCTCTCAGAAAAGATGCTAACATCATGCTGAAGTACCTTAGCCTGGAAATAAACCTACATATTTGCTCCAGCAGATTAAATGTTGGGGACAGTTTTGGTTTCTGTAATAGCCTCTAAAAATATATACTAAATCTTCCTCAAAAGAAATTAATTGAAAGGTTTTGGACAGTGGACACTATTCATGAAAAAAATCAATTATTACCAAAATAAGCTTCCCAATAAGAATGTAAATCATTGTTCAGTATCACATTTGAAACTAATACACTTGATTGAAATCGAAATAATTATAAGTAAAAATATTTAACACCCTCCAAAATTATTATTTTTTTTATTCCTAACAACTAAACATGCTCTTTAAATATTAACAGTTATTGCAAAAATGGTTTAGATGAGGGTCTTAGAATGGGTTTAGGGGTCCAGACATCAAACCTGACATAAAGCTAATAACCTATCGAATGTTGAATCCAAGAGGTGTGAAATGTCTAATACATGATTGCGATTTGATAAATTCGTGGTTCTACTCAGGATTACACTGAGTTTGCTAGCAAGTTTGACTTTAGCATTAGCGTTAGTGCTATTTCTGTGTACAAAGTTGTATCTTTTGTTCAGAAACAAAAATTTTCAACCAAAAGTCTTAAAAATAAACTTTGTAGATGTTTAAATCCCCAACCATTTGCGGTTCGGCATTTGCAGATTTTTCTGTGGAACAGAACTCCTACTTATTCACAGAAAACCCTCCTATTCGCTCATTTATTATTAATTTTTCCCTCGCACATTAAAATATTCAAAATAAAATGTTGCTTGGGAAACTGAAATATGTAGGCACAATGTTATATGCTATCAGCTGGTGTTTGCTTTCGCCTCTTTGCATTCTGTCACATTGTAATTCATAAGCATGCCAGTCTCACTGCTCTTTCCTGAACCTGCAAATGATGGAAAAACAAGAGCTGTTGGCTAATTAAAGAAACATCTCCTACTAAATTAGGTTAAAATTATTTTAACGACTAGTATACAATACCTTCCAAAATGTTTTTTTTTTTTTTTATGTTTCTAAAATAATCTGTTCCTTCTTTATATTCAGATTTTAAATTTTATATCTAGTTAGACTTTCAGCATTGGTTTAACAAGACTAATGCTAACAAATTAAAGTAGGTAATTTAAGCCACCTATGCAAACACAAAACAAAGCTATTATTATTTACTTCATAAAGTCGGCTCTGTAAGTTGAAATTTCACACTTAATCACCCACCACCTGATCACCTGCAGGAGCTGAGTGATGGCCGAGGATGGGGGAAGTGTCTCCGCGCTCCCCGACGCCAGGGGCTCAGAGGGTCGCTCCTCTCTGCCAAGGACTTTCATCCGGCTGAACGACCTGTCCGGGCTGGGAACGGGAGCCGTGGAGTGTGTCGGTGGCGGCGGTGAGCTGGTGATGGAGCCTGCCTCTCCGGGGCCCGACAGGATCTCTGTGGCCGGGGACGAGGGTTCGACGCACGGCGGCGGGGAGAGCCTGCCCTACCCCACGCTGGCCCCCGTGGTCTTCTTCTACCTGAAACAAACCACGCGCCCCCGGAGTTGGTGTCTCAAAATGGTGTGCAACCCATATCCTTTTTTGTTTTAACTTTAGAACAACAGACCCAAGTCTGCTCAGTCGCACCTGCGGAAGGTAGGAAACTTCTTCTCAACTTGGTTCCATCACTTCCAAGTTGGCGGACCCACCGGCGGAGTGTGTGTGATTGTGTGTGTGCTCCGCCTGGAGTTGTGGTCACATGGGTTTGTTGGAGCTGCAGTCTCACTCATATGCAGGGGCAAATGTAATAGGACGCGGCCCGCTGGGGAAAGAGCCAGTTTTGGGACACATGTTTTGGTTTTTTTGGGTTTTTTTATGTTTTCAAGTCACCATAGATTGATTGAGGGTATAAACTGACTAAAGGGTGAACTGAGGCAAAGTTCCAGAAATGTCTGATTCCATAAAAACAGACCAATAAATTTTCAATTAGACTACAAAGACCATATCAGCTATGCTAGGTGCTTAACATACACATAAAACATGCTAGCATTTCCTTTTGTTGTTCTGAGGATGAAGGGTTATGTTAGCAGTAAGACACTATTGTGTCAAAAATATTGGGTTGGTTCACAAATAGCCTCGTAGTGATGTGGGATTGCGTTTTACTAGAAATATATATATTTATGAAAAAAAAAAAAAACAACTTTTGAAAATCACCCATTTATTAAAATTAGTAAATTCCTGTTTTGAGCCGCCAAAACTTGGGGGTCCCAAGTGTCCCATTGCCGAAGCCCCAGTCAGCTCAGGTCCAATGTGTGCACACACCTTGGCCCTCCGGTCGTGCTCTCCGATGCTGCTGCTCCTCAGAACCTCCAGCTGATTACTCTTAACGAGTGTCAAGGAAGAAAACCCTCTGACTTCCTGTGACAGTTCCTGCAGCGTGCGGCTGTTATAATTAGATCACTGATACCTGCCCCGCTTGTTTATTGAGCCTTTCCTTGGGGTTAATAGCAACCATCGAAGACACACAGGCTTATTGAATCGTTTCTGTTGCCAAGGTGTATTATTGATTCAGACCTGCAAAGAAGAAAGAGCCACTTGAGATTGTTTTTCTTTGTTCATAGTTGGAAACTAAGATAATCCACATATATACATTTAAATATCTAGAAAATACTCACATTTTCTAACCGTGCAAACGATACACTATAAACTGTTGTCGCGGTATCCTTTCTTTGGAAACTAAGGGGATATTTACACAAATTTAAAACATAAGCATATAAAATGATCTCGTGACATTTATTTCAAAGAGAAAGGCATCCTTCTGCTA
Organism: Poeciliopsis retropinna; assembly: GCA_010277075.1. Lineage (NCBI taxonomy): Eukaryota > Metazoa > Chordata > Actinopteri > Cyprinodontiformes > Poeciliidae > Poeciliopsis > Poeciliopsis retropinna. The sequence continues at coordinate 11,744,297 of VMRM01000023.1, read as the reverse complement.
CTAAAATGATATAAACTATCTATTATTAATACTAAAATGAACTTAATGAATACATTTATTATTATTTTTATTGTAGGTGGGGGAAGGTTAGGCCTGTTACTTTTTTCTCCGTACAGAAAACTACAGTCATTTCTCTCATTAAACTGACTATATGATAAATGTTAGTGGCTAAAAGAAAGTGGGTGTTTAAAAATATGCTGTTCCTGCGTAGCAGTAACCGTCCCAGTGACCTTGAGCATTTATACATTATACATATCCTGCGCAGGTTTTGCTTGAAAGATGAGCTATATTTCAGTTGACCTTCCAAGAAGGTTGTGCAGATGAACATAATGGAGAACCACTTCTTCCGGATCAGTAGATAGACCTTTCAGCTGTCGCTGGAGGAGGGTTCAATCATTGGCTGATGTTGGTATTTGGTCCAAAGTCCAGATTGGGTCAAATCAGTTGCCACTACTGGAGTTATTTAGCATCACAGAGCCATTACCTTGGTTGATAATTCAAGGTAACGGTAATCAACCTTTACCTTGGTTGATAATACCTTGAAACCAAGATAACGTTTCAACCAAACCTTCAACCATCTGAAGGTTTGGTTGAAACCTTCAGATGTCTGAAGGTTTCAGACAGCTGCCCTGTTGTCCCTCAGATTAACGTTATTCCTCTCGTTCCTGTCTGCCTCCCTCCCACACCTCCGCTGTCCTGCCCATACATCTATCACTTCACCCATCCATCCCATCCCCTCTGCTTCGTCTCCTGCTTTACATCTCTCCTTCTTCCCTCACGCCCCCCGCTCGTCTTTCCTCATTTGTCACTGCTTTAATTGAGACACAGTCGAGCTGTCCTCCTCCTCAAATTCCTCCAGGAACGTTGTCCACAACGCTGACGTTCGCACTTGATACTCTCACTCCCAGACTTCATTTCCCTTCCCTTGCTCTCTCCACTCATCCCCCCGCACCCCTTCTTTGTGATCTGGCTCAGTCTGGCACTGATCACAGCTGATTTCCATGTCTGCAAATGTCAAATCTTTAAAGGTCTTACATGAGAGCCCAGTGGCCTCCGCAGGGAGTAGAGGCAATCTATGATACTATTATCCAAGTCTGGGATTCTCAAACATTTAATTTGTTGGTCCAGCCTCCCCACAGAGAGCCTTGTGTATGAACAGTACAATGCAGTCTTGTTAAGAATATAGATTACTTCAGATTTGGGTTTTTAGTCACATTAGTTAGAAATTAGGGGTTTTTAACTCCAAGATATTTCTACTGAAACCTGTCATGTGAATGTATCTTTACAGTTTGTGTGGTTGCTAAAGTTGTCCCCAGGTCAGTTACCACTTCAAAATAATGTTTGATAAAGACATGGAATATTGTCTTAATTGGCTAATACATTAGGTAATACATGCATGAGGGGATAACTAAGCCTTTCCTGACAGGTTTGGATGAATTTCAATGGCACCCTACTTGACCAACTCCCCTTCCCGAAATCCTAGCAACCTACCAGTTTTGGTATATCCTCAGCCTGGTTGCTGGAAGTTTCGTCCTGCTAAGAGGTAGTTAAGTCTCTCCAGTGTTCCTGTTGAGTGATTGCTGCAATGATTTGCTGCAATTTCTTGGAGAGCTTTTTACCATTAGACATAAAACAATTAGCCTTGTAAAAACCAGCCCATTGTTCTACGCTTTGCTTTGCATGCAGGATCTGGACCGTTGGCTACTGAGAAACGATTGCTTGCTGGAAGCGTGGATTCTATTGAAGTTTGAAACGACTGGATCTTATTTCACCCAGTCGCTAACGTTTGACTGTAATGTGTAGTGCGTCTGCTCGATGAAGCTCGCTGGAAATTGCGTACACTGTAAACAACCCAGTGAGGGTCATAACATCTTTCCCAGCACTAAAGTGTCTTAAGCATTCCTTTGCTTCGGTTGTAATTGCTCAACATTTGGAAGCGTGACCTACAGGGACTGAATAATTTTGTCCTCTTCCTCCAGTGCCATTTCCAAACTGCATCCTTAGACAGACTACAGTTCTAAAAATACAAATAACATCATTGTCATCGTTCACAACTTCTCCTTTTGTGCGATGATTGGCCCAGTTGCAATTCAACCAAGGTACTGAAGGGAGATGAGAGGCGAAAGGAATGACTTGGGAAGGCAATGGCCAGTCTAATGAAATAATGATCTAAAGCAAACTTCTATTGTGTTAGAATTAGAACAGACTGTAGACTATTTATTTGTTCTAAATCTGAAAATATGATTGGACTGGACTTTATTGGAATGAATGAGATTAGTGAGCCTGTCTAAGGCGTAGTCTTGCGCTTGCCTATTGACAGCTAGAGTTGGCTGGATTGCGACTCCTGGGGTTCTTTATGACTGGACATAAATCTAACCTTTGGTCTTGTAAAGTGTTTTTTATGATTCACAGCAACAACTCTCATAATTTGATTCTACATTGTAATTTAGTTTCTTCTCATTTAGTTTTATGATTGCTTTACCTCTGTTGCTGAAAACAAAGCCATCTCATCCCCTTCTAAGATAAACATAAGAAGCTTATTAGTACATTTTGATTCTACAATGATTTCCAGATAAGCCTTGCTATTTCCATAACATTTCTTGAAACTGATTCAATGGTTTGGGCAGCTGATCAGGATCCAGTACCCTGGTCCTCCTCACGTCCTTGGTTGTTGGGGTGCCTCCCACTCAGAAGTCGCTCAAGGGACTGTTTATTCCTTCTGGTCTGGGACCACCTTGGAAGCTCCCACAATTAACTGGAGAGTGTCTCTGAGAGATGGGAGCCTGTGTCTTGTTTAATCCTGCTGTTACAGTCCTCTTAACTTTTTGAAAACAAGTCCTTCTTTTGAGGACCAAACCTGGTCCCGATTGAGTTGCACTGTCAGTTTTGGGTCCTCGGTCAGGTTGAAGGCCAAGGTGTCTATTGAGTTTCAGTTTGAGTTGCACAGTACCAAGAAATCAATACGATTCCCTAATAAGGCCAGAAATACAAACTCGTGTTTGCTCTGGTGTTCCTTGCATTGACGCTTCCTTTCTTCCAGTTTGGCCTTTCATGTCTTTCTTTGCGGATTTAGGAAAAGGTCGTTGATTTTATAACTCGTAACTCTGATCAATGGGTCGCTGAGTCTTGAATGTTTGTGCACCCTGGTCTGTTTGCGAACCAACGCCTTGTATCTAAGAGAGCAAATAGACGCAGCCTCAGCTATATTTTTAACTCTTCCCTACTTGATCCGTGGACCTTTACTGCCTCTGCCTCTCTCGGCGCTCTCTGCTTCAAGAATTAATCCTGCAGTAGTCGCTCGCCCCCCAGCTATAAATACATCCGCAGCACACCAGCAGCAGCAGCAGCCAGTTCTGATGCACAGAGAGGGCTTCCTCTGTCTGTAGCTCTAGACCAACAGCACAGGAAAGCCCCTCTGACTTCAGGCTTTAGAATCTATTCTAAACAGGCATATCCTCGGTAAGCCCTCGGCTTGAGCCGGTCCGCTGTCTTTCTCAACAGTCTGAAGTAATTAAGACCCCTCAATGCTTGGTGAGGTATTTAGAGTCTAATTGAAGACCCCCGGGGGTGCGTGCTTTGAGTGATGTTTTGCCCAACACATTGCCTGTGTGCTGGTTTTGCCAACGATTCCTGCAGAATCTGTGGATGATAAAGAGAGCGAGAGCGAGGTTGTGTAACCAGCTCTTTTCTCACATACACAGGCATACACACACGCACACACACTTCCACAGGACTCCCGTAGGTGTCTCCTCACTGGCGGGGAACTGGATGTCGTGCCAAGACGGAGGAGGAGGAGGGGACTTTGGCAACAAGTCCTGTGCTCTGTATCCTTTTGCTCACAATGATCCGAGCCGAGGATTACACAGCAACACAACAAAGAGGGAGGACACCTGGCCAGGGGAGGTGTTTGTCGTCACGTTAAAATCTAATTCCTAAGGGTGTGGGTCAGTTTGGGTTAAATTTGCTCCTGGCTTTGTTTTTCAATTGGTTCGCGTTCATTCTCTTTTGTGCTGAACGTTTCAAAACCATTCATACCATACATTTTTACAGATCAAACACATAACTCACTGCACTTCATTAAGAGTGCATTCACATATGCCCTACTTAGTCCACTTTAGGTTCTTTGCGTAGAAAGTCTGGTTTATTTGGGGAGGTGTGAACGCACATCGCACTCTGAAAGGAGTGAACGCTGGTGCGGTTCATATGCATATGAATGCCAAGCAGACCGAAGTGCGCTCCAAAATCAGAAAGCCAACTAGAGTTCAGTGAATTCTGGGTAAATGCAACCAAAACAAATGTGTGGGTCCAGAGCTAGTGATAGAAATGCCTCCCGGTCTTTTACCAAAGACAAGAGAAATCCTATAACCGCTAAAATCTAACGCCACTCCATTGTTGTTCACATTTTATGAAGAAGAAAGTGGCGCTCCGTGTCTTTTTCAGAGGTTTTTGTGTTGCTTCCTTCAATAGCTGTTTATTCAGCACCACCACAGACGAGGAAGGGAACGGGTTTTTCAAAGGGTTTGGTTTGTTTAACACAGTGCAGTGTGAAAGTGTGTTCCCTAATCTACCGAACCACCAGGTGTGACACATGAGGTCACTGCTGTGTGCAGGGTTAGCTTTCTTCATGTGTCCTGCTCCGTCACGCTTGATACTAATGACTCTTCAACATGTCATTAAACTCTACAGACACTTGCTAATGACCAGTTAAGTTAAATAAGGTGAACAGTAGCAGCAGTGAGATATGCAACAGGACAGTGGGATGCTAGTATTTGGGTGGGGGAACATTGCTCTACATGGGAAAAGTTTTTCCACAAGTTTTCTTCCACTTCACAATTATGCACTACTATGTGTTGTTCTATTGTGTGAAATCCCAATAAAATGTCTCGAGTGTGAAAAGAGGAATAGAAACCTTTGCTGTGGTATATCTGCAAAGCAGAGCTTCAGGCTCTGCTGTGGCTTTCAGGTAATGACGGTTGAAGCAAACACTTACTTAATCAGCAGAATATGTCTTCTGGCCCTCCCCTCATCTTTTCTTGCCACTTTCTCCCCCCTTTAACCCGTTACCATTTTTTCTTTCTTTCTTTCTTCCTCTGGGGTAGAAATGCTAAAGAGCCAAGAGGTGTGTATGTGTGTGTGGGTGGGTGTGTGTGCCATCTTTGACAGCCTCCAAACTTAGTGAAGGAGTAAGAACAAGGAGAAAAAGAGGGGGAAAAAGAGCAGGATTGAGGGGGAAGAAAAAAGGGAGAAAATAAAGCATAGGCTCAGTTGGAGAGCCGAGTGGGATTTCAGAGAGCATTTTTAAGACTTGAGAAAGCAGGAGTTTACTCGCCAAAAACTTTATTTTAACACTCTCTCTCTGTGCTGCTGCTGCGCCCCATGCCCCCTCTCTCAGCTCCTCTGAGACTTTTAAGACCTCGTCGAGTTTGATCTCGGTTTTTGAATTCTGAACTTCTCTCAACGTAGGTGAAGGGTGCGTTTAAGGGGCCACAAGCCGTGTGTACGCTTTCCAGATTCTCTCCGTCAAGTATGTTTCTGCTTTAACTGGCCAAAAGGCTGAGATGAGCTCTGCTTATGTACCCAAAAGGTTTTGACAAAGAGGTCGTCCAGTCAAGTCCAGTGAGACTGCTTTTAGTGATCTTAGTTGTGAGTTCGCGTTTCTCGCCAGGTGATGTGACTTGCGTGTCACGTCACGGTTTTCAAACCGTTTCACTTTTTGTCATGTTACAACCACAAGGTTGTAACATATGTTGGGGGATCAAAGGAGACATCGACACATAGCAGTGCGCTATTGTAAATTGTGTGGAAAGTGAGACTTGGGTTTTGTCCCCGTGGTACTGTTGGTGTACCCTACTTAGGGTTATGACTGATTACAGTTGAGCTAAATATCCCCTAAGACTTTAGATTTTAAATAATAAAGCGTTCTATGTCTTCTGGACTGGCAACCTGTGAAGGGTGCACCACACCTTTCGCCCAATGACCGCTGGAGATAGGGACTTCATAAATCGAATGGATGGAGGTTCTCAGAAGGTTTTTTGGTTGCCCAGACAGAGTCCAAAGATATCATAAAAAAATGTCACCAGTCTTTACAACTCAGCATTTATCAGTTCCTAATTAACAATGTTTAATATTTGAAATTACATTTATTTCCCCAGCTTTCCTATAAGCTCGAGCACTGATCTGATTGGGTAAAACCAGTTGGGTGGTAGAATGCAAATACGTCTTGTCACTTGAGAGAAGCTGTGTGCAACTGGTGTCCTTTTGAATCTCATGTGAGATGCTATAATTCATAAGAGGTCTTCCAGGGACTAAAAAGTTTTAAATCACTCTGACGGAAAGTCTCCAGAAGTGCACTTTTGAGAAGAGCTCCTTCTCTCAGGCTCCACTTCATACTTCAAGCTTCCATTTTTTTATGCTCCTAAAATGGAAGGAAGGAAAGACTAAATGCATTTTCTATCAGTCTTCGCCGGTTTGATCCTTCCACTCCTTCATTAGAAATGTCTGATCCATCTAAACAGAATCAAAAGTCAGCTCATAAAAGAAGTTTGGCCCTAAAATGACTCGAATTCAGCCAAAACCAAAGCTAATAACTCAGTCCAAGTATGATGCCTCCAAAATTGGCTGAGGCACAGTCCTCCTAGTCCAAAACCCAGATGCATTAAAACTCTGTGTACTTTTATGACTAAAACAATGTACGCACAAGGAGAAATGTTCATTTCCCCTTTTTTTTTTCCGCCAGATTTATGAAAATGTTTATAGATTTATCAATGAATCTGATTCGCCATCCTTTGATGGTGGAACAGGCAACATTGAAAGCAACAGCGACATAAACCTTTGTTCACCACAATAAATCAATCACATTGAATTACAACAAAAAACAGGCATCATTTGAAAAAAAAAAAAAAAAATGAAAGGACATTATTAGTTAAAAAAGCGTTTTCATGTGTTTGCAAGGGAATTTCTTTTTCTGCTCCGACAAGGAGCCATCTGCTGTTAGATGTTTCACACAGACCACAGAAATTAAATCTTCACAACAATAAAAGACAAAGTAAAAATGTCTCTATTTGAGGCCTAAATTGTTGCGTTGTGGTGCCTGTGCATCCTTAAAACATCTTGAATTAATTTATCAAAAATGAAGGTCTTAAAATTTCTTAAGTTCATTAACGAGGACGCTAGTTGGCCTTAAATACTTACAGGTCTTAAATTTTGTTTTGGCTGTTTAAACAGCTGCTTAATCTCATACCATCTATGAAGCATTTTCTCACTCGCCTTCTGTACCAGGCATGTGTTTGAGTCGTCCGCACACATCTTCACTAGCTGCGTTCTGAGACCCGAGGCGGTTAAGGCTACCGCTAACAAGCTTCTGATACTTGGTTGCTAGAGCCAAGTGCCATGTGAGAAGCACAAATCTGCTGCCAAGAGCCACAAAAATTTCAGTTTTGGTCCCCTTGCACTTTCTTCGTACATTTCTCTTGTCTGAAATTTTACTGGCGGCCCTATTAAGACCTTAATAGGGCCTGTAAAAGTCTTAAATTTGATTTTATTTCAAGTGTACTGAGATGTTTTCACTAGAAACTAGACCAAAAATACCTAAGATTTCGTTTTTGCAGTGTTAAGATCTGCAGCAGCGCCATGCATCAGAAAACAAGTCATATCAGGTTAAAACTTGTTGTTCTAAAAATATCTTTTTCATGCTATAATTCTGTTCTACGATATATTTTTCAGTTTTGAAAATGACAAATGCAAATATACAATAGCAAACTTTGCGCGCAAGGTTTATGAGATTTTGGAATGGGGAAAAATGTACTGTAACGACATCATAATGTTAAAATATAAAGGAACTATCAGCTCCGTTTTACTTCTTCTTCTTCTGCACAGTTCCAACACAATTTAAGTGTTGAAAGTCTTATTGTTTGATCTGTTAGGTCCTGGGGACAGAAACCTGCCTCCATGCCACCTTGCATGGCTACTAAGATGGAAACTAAGTGGCAGGACTACGTCTTACATAACTGCAGACCAAGCAGCTCTAATGAGCGCAGTCCAACTACTGCTGGAGCTGGTCGTTATGGAGGCGTGTGAGGGCTTTGTCGTTGTGGTTGTAAGTCTTTGTTGCATTCAGCTCTTGGTGTTAGTTTCAAGGGATTAGATTATTTTCACTGTGGATCCCAGCAGGGCCTCCTGATAAGAGGTTCTTAATATCGACATGAAAATCCTGTGAAATGTTGAGCTTAATTATTAGGATCATGTTTTGCTACATTAAACTTCAAGCCCTATTCTTACACTTTTAAGTGAAAGATAACTAGATGAACAGCTCTCAAAAGGACGCAGGCTAAATGCTAAAAAGCTAGGCGACCAACTCGGTCCTATGTTAAAGTCTTAAAGGGACCGTGTTATGTAAAATAAAACATTTTTTTTAAGCTTTACATCATGCTTTGTTATTCCCTCATCAAAACCATACCTGGAGTGTTGCCTTGATTCTTTCATGCATGTTTGAGAAATGGTTTGAACTCCATGGCAACCATTCAGTTGTGCAAAACGCCTGCATGGACCTAGCTCCGCCTTCGAGGACAGAGTTTCTCCTCAAATCTCCAGTTTCCAGGCTTCTGCCTCACAGAGCAGCCCTCCCCTATCACGCCTCCATTCAGCTCCTTCAGACTGGCCAGCAGCAATTAGCAGACACTTAGCAGGCATCTGCACAGCAGATGTGCAGGTCTTTATAATAGCAATTTCTCAATGCAACGCTGGTAAAAATGTTGTTAAAGGGTGATGACTTATTCAGAAAGAACAGGAGTTTCTTAAAGAGACAAAAGTGCAATTTTCAAAGTAAAATTGATTTCACTTCATTTGTCATATACTGCATTTTTATAACTGAAGGCAATATAGTTTCTTGATTGTGCCATAAAATGGCACTGCATTTCTGGACAATACATTATGTTTCCCTTTAAATCAGGAATTAACTTCAATTAGTTACCTTCTTGGTATAATTGCAGTAGCTACTTACCTTTAAGTTCAGACTTAAATTTGAATGAGATGCTGTGGCATGAGCTGAAAATTGTTAGTTACCTTACAATGTAACTGACCTATTATCAAAAAAAAAAACAACAAAAAAAAAACAGACAGAAGAAATCTGTTAGGGAGCAAACACTATTTCACGACACTGGCATATACAGTCAACATGAATATATGTGCAGAGAGATGCTTTAAAAGTTAACTGTGGAACTTGAATTATGTGGCGCTGAAATGAATCCAGACACTGATAGAGAAGAGTCAACAAACTGTATGTGTGAGGGTTAGTCATTCATCCACACTGAAAGTGCAAATTAGTCATGAGTAAGAGAAGTGACAATTGGAAAGAGCTGCCAAGAGGAGAGAAAGTGAAAGGAAGTGAGGCCGAGACGGCACTTACACTGGCGTGAGTAGACAACTCAGCGTGAAGTCTGTTTTTAATGAGGAATCTTTGTTCAAGAACTTAAACACAAAAGAAAAGCCCGTCATTATGGTCAGCCCACTACCTGCAGCCGTCTGTCAAAGATGAACACAACGGTAAACAACTTTCAGAGCTGAGGCTCTTCTGTCCTGGCCATATTTCATTTTCCTGCTTTTGAAAAAGCAGCACATCTGCAAAGACAATCAGGATCAATTTTAAATTCGGCCGCTAATGGATTAGGCTTCAAAGAAATCTCACAAACGGCATGGAGAAATAAACATTTCAATTATAGATTTACTGGCTCAAAATGCCCTTGTGTTTTATTGAGTTGTGAATAGAAAAACCCTAATGCTCCCATAAATCACAGCTCTGTTTGATTTCCGCCGCTGAAGCATTGACTTTCAGCCACGAACCCATTAAACCACCCACCTGAAGCTACCAGAACTGGCAGTTCAGAGGGAGAGGAAGGCTGCAGTCTGGCCATCTTCACCCCTGAATTATGCAATATGCCGCAAAAATGGTTATATATTTTCTCTTTGACAAGTGGTGTTACTTAGATTTATGCTACGGGTGTTGTCCAGAGATTTTGTTTTCAGAGAATTAAATGATATCACCAAGTATTTCAAATGTTTTTGTAAGCACCATGATGAGTGAATCGGATTTTGTGAAAACGTGGTCAGTATATAACGTAAATGGCTAAAAGTGCAAGCCTATAAAAACTGCTATTGCATGGAAATAATAAGCAGTCCTTTTCAAACATTCTTCTCCAAATATCTACATGTAGCATTTTCCAAAAGGAAACTACCGTTTATAAAAAGCACTGCCACCTATTCCTGTTCAGAAGTAGCCTTTGCGTTGCCTTGCTGTGCTACACCACTTAATTCTCATATCCTTTGAGCGTTCCATTTGAAATTTCTCCCAGTAAAGTTTGATTTCCGCAGTAGAATTTCAACAAGGCCAATCAGTGAACAGGAGGATAAGTTGAGAACGATGGCGTTGCACTTTTTGAACTGTAGTCTTGGCAATGGCACTACAGGCCCCACAAAGTCATTCAATTGACTTTCTAACTGAAAGTCAATTAGACTTTCAATGCCATATTTAGTGATGATGTTGCCCCATGGTAACCACATGCTAGCGTGAATGAGCCCTTTGAGATTTCAGTTGGAGATATAAAGGTCTTTATAAATTAAATTGATTATTATTATGTATAGAAAAGAGAAGGGCTCAGTTCAGAACCCAGTGGAACACCATTGCTTCATGTGAGTTGAATGAAAGACAAAGCATGTGTGGTTAAATCTGAAGTTAACCACACAAATATGACCTCTGAACCTAACAGCATCTATAGTACAAGTCTTTGATGTAAAAAAATGTAGGAAATAGAAACAGAACAGATTTAGTTAATACAAGTGTATTAAAACAGGAAAGCAGGGGAGATATGCCTGAGGCTATTTGGGGAAGACATGATGTACTTTCTCCAAATAAAGCTCAGTGTTATTGCTTTATGAGTATCTAAACTCAAAATGACCGCACAGTGTGTCCCTAGGTGTCCACCTGAGACACACCTGAAACTATATCTTCTTAATGGTAATACCAGAGGAGTTTCTTCGTCTGAACTCCCAGACTGAGCTGTATCCTCTGAAGCTGTGGTTTGGTCAGTCTCTGGAAGAACCATCAAACCTTCTCCAGTTACCCGAGCGGCCCGCTTTCTCAGCGTGACCCGGTTACTTTGGTGCACATCAATGAGCAGAGTGAGTCTGCTTGATCAGGCTGACGGCCGCCTGGGCATTTGTGGCCAACAGACGACTGGCTGCCTATACGGCAACCACAGAGATTCAGAGCTAACCCACAGACTCCGGTGCAGCACAGCTCAAACCAGAAGCAGGAAGCATTCGTACCGTGGCTTCATGCATGTGTGGATTTATGTGTGTTTCCACAAGACTGCATGAGAAATGTTTGTGTCTTGACTTCTGATGGAATCATTTATTAGTTTGTATAAGCAGTGTTAAGTTGGGTTGAGTGACTTTATTGCTGGTCTTTCATTTGCTTGTTTGGATATGAACCTTTAACTTTTTGACTCTAATCCACTCAAATCCGATTTTATAGATGGTGAATTCATGTGAATGTTGTAAGAACTGTTCTCTGGCTCCACAAATAAGGAAACAAAGGAAGGTAAGGATAAAACCATCCCTTCCATTGTTCTGTATGTTCTTCTATCAACATCCCAGCATCCAGCTTCTGAGCCCAGTGACCTCATACAAGGTTTTTTTCCTGTGTGATTCTGGGAACTGACGGTCTGATGGGACACTTCCATTGTTTCCCTGATGTTGGACCATAACATCTGCTGTTCTGCATCGCGCTAAAGACAAATATGCACTTAGAGGCCTTATGTTGGCCTTTTTTTTTCTGTTATCAAGCGTTTATGATTTTATATTATTACTCCAATAAAGTACCCATAAAAACACTTGACAGGGTATATATTTTACCCATAATGATTTTTTTTTAATCCCTAGAAACCATCATATTGTTTGTACTTTCGGAGTGCTCACCAGCCACTGGGTGTTTGTCCCCACAGACGGCAAATTTGCCACTGATTTTCAATCAATTATTGGAGCAGAGAGAACAATTAGTTTGGATAAACACAGCGTTTAATTAGAGCAGCAGAAAACAGCTTGTCTCCATTAGGACGGATGGGAACCCTGAGCTCTCTGTCACTGTCATCTGCAGCTCATCATTCGGCATTGCTGCTTGGTTAGATGATTGGTCTAATTGATTGCTCTGGTTGTTTGGATGTGTGGAGTGGTTGACTGCTTGGTTTGTTGTGTATTTTACATCACATAAATGATTGCTTTTTGGGTTGTTAATTAGTTTGTCTTCTGACTGGTTGGGTCTTTTTTCTTCTGTTTTTTTTTTTTTTTTTTGGTTGTTGATGTTTTTAATGGATTGTTTGAATTACAATTTGCATAAAGGATGAGTTGAGATATTCAAAGCAGCCAATTTCTTGCTTTGAAGCGTAAAGGATTTGTTCGGCTTTTGGAAATGTCAGTTAGTCGTATTTTTTGGGTGCTGATTTGGTATTTGTTTGGAAGACTTGATGTATTGTTAGCTTTCTATATAGTTGGATGATTTTTTTTGTAGTACCTTCTTATGTTATATTACCGTCTTACGTCTTTATATTCATATATGGATGAAACCTTGTCGATAGACCAGACTTTGACTTTGAAGTTCGGGTTGCTAAGTCCAGGTCATCCAGGAAAATACCATATTTGCTGAGATTTACTTGCTGAGTTGAGAATGAAGGTGTAAATTGTGATTTTTGAAGTTGGTTTGTCTTAAAAGATGAAACCCAGTGAAGAGGTTACTGGGTAGACAATGCCCTTATCATCTTCATTGAGTATAAATCCAGGTTATGGAACATGAATGGTCAAAACTAGTGACAGAAAACTAGTCTCAAAATGACTCCAATCTCAAAAACATGTCAGTGGATAATGCGAACACTACTTTATGAACATTTAAACCCCCCATGAGATTGTCATTGGTCAGTTATTCACACAGATGGTGCAAATTCTTTACCCTTTAAAATAAAGAATTTTATTTTGTTTCTCCTTCATGAAACATGGTCTGGGAATTCAACATGTAATTTTTTTTTATTTTTTTATTTTTTCGCATTTAAAAAAACATAATAACCACTTGTTACACTGCTTTACTTTCACAACATTTAGCCTTTTTAAAAGTGTCTCATTCTGAGTCTGTGTTTCACACAGGAAGATTACAGGTGATGCACTTCCTCCAACTTTCCTTCATAGGTGCAAACATTAGGTTCTTTGTAAATAATTGCCCATTACAAATATGGCAACTGTTTAAACATATGCATAGGGCACTATTTGCTTATGTAAATATAAACCCAAATAATTTGGATTTACATGAAATGAAAATGCCAAGAGACTCATATACAACTATGGAAAAACCCTTGAGAGAGACCACTTAAAATGATCAGTTTCTCTGATTTCACTTGTTATAGGTATTTGAATAAAATGAACATTGCTCTTTTATTCTATGAACTACTGACATGTCTCTAAAATGTACTATTTATTTGTAGAAAATGAGAAATGAAAAAGATGAAGTGCTTTCAGACCCCAAATAATGCAAATAAAAAAAGTTAATATTCATTTGGAAACAACAATGGTAATGTCCTAATTCAGGAAGAGTTCAGAAATCAATATTTGATGGAATAACTGAGGTTCTTAATGGGGTTCAGTCCATTGAAAACTCATTAATGTTTTCCAGAGCTGTATAGTTCAGGTATGGTGTGTTTCTAACTTATTAAATCCTGAACTGTCCATTGAAAAGCTTCCAACAGAAAAAAACAGGAATCACCATCAAAAATCTTAAAAACAACAAACAAACAAAAAACCCCTTTCCCTCTAGCCTGAAATGGGCTTTAGCAGTTTTTAAGTCTTTCCTGCGGATTTTTCCTACTTACCTGTTTGAGTTTGTTTGTTTGTTTGTTTTTTTTTTATATCTTAGCTATTTTTGGCTTCTGTAGGCTCCCATCCTCCCAGAAGCCGTGTTTTACAGTTTTTGTCTCTGCTGTTTTTCCTATTTTTACACATCCGTCTTCTGCTGTTAGCTCGTAGTTCCTGTAATTGGAGCCTCTCCTGGTTTTGAGCTGTTTTTTTGTTGTTTTTTTTCCCCAGACATATTGGTGAGCAGCTCGCCTGACAAAAATGCCCTTTTTAGGCCGCGTCACTGGCAAAACGACTCAGGTGGCGCTGACACAAACCAGACCCGACCGCCGGCCTTATCTCTGCACCAGCACACATCCACAAATACTGCCCCGTCGCAGCAGACAGTGTCAAATCAACTGAATGTCATATCAGCCCACCTCAAATTGCAATTATTCCCAATAATTCACACATCTCCCTCGTCACTCTTCCCGTCTTTCGAAATCACGCTTCACCGCTGTTTTCCTCCGCCGCCGTCTCTGAATCTTTGTTTCAATCCGCCTGTCAAGGCATTGGGACGCAAATCAGGGTTTTTCCCATGACAGATCTGTGGAGTCTGAAGAAGAAAAAAAGAGAAACGAGAGAGCTGTCTCATTATAGATAAAAAGGGAGATATAAATATCTCTGGGGTAGAGGAGTCATGATATGTTCGTTGATCTCGGTGCTCATCCACATGCACCCTCTCTGTTATACAGCTTCACCATCACCATAAATCAACCCCCATATTGAGGTAAATGTAAAGTGTTATGCAGCTGGATTTTATAACATCAGATTGCATTATTTTGATATCCTAAGGAATTCAAGCTTTTTTTTTGTGCTGCCTGAAAGCCCTGTTAATCACATTCATATAGGGTGAGCTAATGAAAGCCAGTGAACTTTACAAGACTTACCTCGCAGTGCGTGGAGGCATGTGGTGGGTTGTTGCATTGTGTTTGGCAACACTGGTTACCCCGTCCAAATTGGGAAATATTTCTTATAAGGTTTTGCTACATGTTGAAACATAATCAACATGTTTTTTTGTTTTTTTTCTCACACAATTGAATGCCATCAAGCTAATTGGTGAACACAGATCTAATTTGTGGTGTTCTTGGTTCTTTTGTGACCTCCTGGATGAGTTCTCTATTCCCTCTCGGAGTATTTTTGGTAGCCTGACCACGATAGAAAGTTCCTCACTGTTCCGCATGTTCTCCCAAATGGAGAACTTAGCTTAGTTGCTTTAGCAGACACAGGAAAACTCCAAAGACTTAGTCAGGACAAAATGAAACAAAGGCATAATTTAAGATTTTGGAAGAGATATTTTTGCACGATCAAATCAAATCAAATCAAAGCCTGATCCACGTAGATTTTGCTCAAACATCCAGAGGCTCATTGATATTCTTCATCCTTATAGTTGAATTCTTTCATTTTATTTCTCCAATTTATTGAAGAAAACACTAGATTTAATGTCTAGATTCAATTAAATCTAGACATTTTTGAAAAATTTGTGTTTCTTTAGAGGAAAAGAAACACACAACTGGATGTCGTCTGCATAACACTGATAGAAGATATTGTAAAACATGATTATAAGAGACCAAGAGAGAGCAGACAGAGCAGAAACAGCTATGAACCCAAAACGGAACCTTGTGGAACCCCAAAAAACACAATCGGACAACAACAGGGTTTATTCAGACAAACCCAACATAAAGTCCCAAATGGGACAAACAGTGTTACAAGGTTTTACTGAAAAATGTTCCAAACTCTTCCTTGAACTCTGGCCCTGGTTTCAAGGAAGAGGAAACATGTAGTACCTTGAGAAAATATTTGCGGCCCTCAAACATTAGCGTATTTTGTGAGGTCTTAACCACCAACTTCTATACATTTCATTCCCATTGTCTGTGACAGACAAACACAAAGTAGCTCATCATTATAAAATGAAAATGAAGCAAAATCAAGCTTTTCTGGTTAGGTTATAAAACAATATTCCAAGCTTTGACTGTCTCACAGAGCCTTGCTCAATCCAGCTTCTAGAGCTAAATAATAAACTGTGTCAACCGTGTGTTTTTTGTTTCCTTACCTGTGTCTAAGTGTAATTGCTCGGCTTCACTTGGGAGAAACCATGACCCGTGTCGCTCCGGTTGCAACTCCGACATGACATTAAACTTTCACATACCGGTATAGATGTACATAAGTGTATAGCACACTCTTCCTTCAGCGCCGCGCACAAATCACTGTGACATTTACAGCTTTTGCAGCCATTAGAGCTTAATATTCCACTGTTGCCCGTACAGATGGCAGCCACCAGAATTAGATCACGGCGATGTTTTTTTTATTTTTATTTTTTATTTAAGTGCTGAGCTTTCGCTTCGTTTTAAACACCACACCTGAGCAGAGTTCAGTTGACGCACGGAAAGGGATCAACTCCCATGATCCCAGATCTTACCGGATTTAAGGGCGATCAGAAGATCATGAGAAACAGATGTCAGGTTTTAGACTGACAAAAACCTAACGGGTTTGATGACGACATTAATCTTGTGATGTTGGTGGAACATATGTTCTTCGTTTTTATTGTATTTCTTAGATGATTTATTGGTAGTTACTGTAACTTAAGTCATTACGTAATGATTTAAGTAAACCGGTTTAGCTTGAGGTAACGATTTAACGAAGTGTTGTATGATTTAAAGCTTTTCTAACGCTGTACTCCAATTTGTCCTGAATATTTAGCATCTTGCTGCTTTTTCAAAAAAAACAGCAGGCTGAATGTGACAAAAATACACCACACTACAACACCGACGTATTTCTTTGGGTTTATTTCAAACGTGATAGACACAGATGGGGGGAAAGAAGAAAAAATAAAGGAAGAAGGGTGAGGAAAAGTTTTACGGAAAGGAGGTGGGAGTAGAGGAGAGAGAGAAGCACAGAGAGAACACGTCAACATCCTTAAAGTCTTCGTTTAAACCTGCGAAAAGAGGGGGGGGGGGAACAGACAAACCGCAACAACAAACAACATATGCATATGTAATAACAGCTATAAGATCATTGGAAAGTACTCGGTACACGGTAATAAAAAAAAAGTGGGTAGAAGTAGTCAGTGTTCTGGTTCCCTGACCTCGTTAATTTGAGCCGTTAAACGGAGCGCATGTTTCAACGTGTCGCTCATAACAAATGACCCAAATTCAACTTTGTCTGATATCTGACTCTTTTGGACATTGTCAGCCTTACAAATGGAAGTTCAGATTTAATTGTGTTTGTCCCACAGACATAAGTTAAGAAATAATGAAGGACATAAGCCTGTTTGGTAGCAGGAGGTTAATATAATATTGCATAAGTGTGTTTTTTTTTTCTTCTTCTTCTGAAAGTAGCTCTTGGTTGCAGCTGAAAATGTGGCCATCAGGTGCCAGTAAGTAAACCAAATATTTCTCAGAAATTAGATTACATTACCAGAAGTGAAATTTGCTCTTACCGCTTTCAGGTTACACACAGTAGTTTGGCCTCATTATAGAGTAAAAAATAATCTTGTATTGCGTGACGTTGGTCAGTACATTCAGTTAAAATGGTCAAGAGAAGCACAGGTTATGTGAAAACAAACGGCTCGGTTAGTGCTTTTTTAGTAAAGCGCCAACCCAGTGGACATGTAAAACTGGTCAGTCATTAGATAATGATTTGTTTTTCTTCATTAACTTAATAAACAAACTGCATCTTGTTTGATGCTTTTTTTTTGTTGTTGTTGAAACTCACTACGAACTGCTGTCGGTGAGGCGTCTGCGGCACTTTTTGTCTTTTACGGTGATCGCAGTAAAACAATGTTGACACCGATTAGTTTGCGTTTTGAGCTCCACACCGTTACGTCGACGTTTGAGACTTTGACTCCGAAGCCAAAAGGGAGGTAGTTCTTGAGTGAAGCTGCTGGCATTGAGAATCAGCCTGGTGGAAGAGTGACACTTGATTATGGGGAATTGCTGGTGTGACAGCAATTTGGGTCTTGATGAACAAAATCTAGTTCATCCACAGGCAATGTACAAAAATGGCAACTGACTAACTTTTAGCCAATCACAGAGCTAAAGACCCCCGAGTCTTTAGCACCAGTAGCCAAGGGCTGTTTCACACCACCTCGAAAAACAATCGCGCTTGTGTATTTTCATAGTTCAAACACCAAACTTACTTTTATATAGCGTCTTACTGCGCAAAAGCTTATCTCCACTCTTGGCGTTAAAGTCAATCAGCAACAAGATTATTATAAAATTGGCTGCTTTGCGAATGACAGTCAATAGCTTGTTAGGTTTTTTTCCAATATGCATTTTCTCTCGACTACTTTAGATGTTCTTTACGAAAAGAAAAAACAAATATCTATAAATAGGAACCTTTTCCACAAAGAAATCCATGAATAGGTGAAAGTCCAATATATTGTCTGTTGTCTTTTGTCTGGTTATGAAGGAAGTTGCAATGAGCTCCAAGTAAAACGGGGGAATTTAAAGCCTTATGAATACTACCATCACAACTGATTCAATTAAGGTCTTTCCACATAGGTAGAACCCAAGGAAAACTCCCAGCGTCTCGCACGGCAAGACGTGCAGCGGATGAAACCCCGACTCTATATTACTCAGATCCCACGCAGAGACGGCACTCAAAACAGTCTCGAGCCCCTTCCTCCATCGCGCATATTGCATTCCGGGGCTCCCACACGTTCATAAATGTGACAATATCGTTTTCTGGGAGAAAAATGCACACGCTCTGCTCAGAGGGCGCCCGACATCCCACGCGCAGAACGAGCGAGGAAGATGTGCTCTTTGCTCTTGATTAATATTTTTCTTTTCGTCATCATTTCCCGCATTTCCACCCACCGGTCGGTGTGTGAAATCTGGTCTTTATTAGTCTTTTCTATACTCTAGTAGACCACTGCATAGTCTCACCTTGTAGTCGAGCACGCTCAGGGGAGGTCTCTCTCTGCTCTGTTGCTTGGGTGTATGTGTATAATTGTGTGTGGGTGTGTGCATGTGTGTGATTTTGCAATGACTTCATACAATTCACAGATGTAGACAGAGAGGGAAACCCTGTCTGGTCCCTGGAGAAGTGCATGCGCATGCGTGTGTGCGTGCCACTGATGCAAAACGAGATTGAACTGTCTTCAGTATGTAATCCTGTGCAGACGCGGATAACGTCGTTGCTTCTAGCTTCTGCTGCATTTATATTTCCTGAATTCTTCTAGATTGTTCAGCGGCGACGGATGAAGAGCGGTTTTGAAAATCGCACGCGCGCGGTGCTTCCTGTAGCGACTGTGCAGAATCACAGACACCAACACACACTCACTCACACACGCACCCCAGGTGCCAGTAGAGGAGAGCTTCGGTGCTCGTGGTTTCGGTGTCCCTCGTTAACTTGCTCTGTACAGGATTTCCTACAAGATGTGGCTTTAAAACCATTTCCAGACTCGTCTGTCTCCTTCTCCCCCCCACCACCGCCACACCTCTCCCTTTAGTTTCTTTTTCTTTTTCTTTTTTTTTGGAAAGAAAGCGAGACTCTCTGCGATGGAGAGAAGGAAGCAGAAGTCTGCTTCTAATTTAAAGTGCTCTCTGGCCGTCCTCTGCTGGGTCCTAACTCCCTTCTGTGTCGAGGCGCGCTGCCAAACTCCTCTTTAAGAAAAACACAAATGAAATTCATAAATAACGCTGTGCGCCTGCGGCTCGCAGGGGAACCCTGGTTGTTTGGCTTTATCCTTCTGATTTTGCTTGTGTGTGATAAACAAAAGTGACTTTCATCAGGCCCTTTTTTTTGTTGTTGTTTTTGTTTTGTTGTGCAAGAATAATATATCTAAATGGTAAAATTGTTGATGTGGTACAGCTTCTTCCATTACCGTCTTTATGCTAACATCCAGTTTTATGATGATGTTATCACATTGAGTTGAAAATCATTCAGTGCTCTGGATAAGTGCAGGAAAATGTGTGTGATGATAAAAAAATAAATAAAAAAAAAACACTTCGTATTTCCAGACTGCCTTGAATCCATCTGTCCTTCCTTCCTTCCTAGTTTGGTCCTTCGTTCTTTCTTCCAATTTCTTCCTTTTTTCCATTTATTAAATAGATCAAATTGAAACCATGCAACTTTTAAGTGTTAGCATGCATAAACAAACTGTATCTTGTTTGATACTTTTGTTATTAAACAAAAGTATATTTAATGAGTTAATGTTATAACTCATTAAATATCTTTCGGACATGTTTTGAAGCATTACCGTTGCGACAGCGTTCGTTCAGTTTGACTTAAAACCGCCGCCGCCGTACCTGCACCATTAAAATCAGGTCAACCCAAATCAGTTTGTGTCTTAAGCTTGTCGCTGTGTTGCGACGGTGTTTGAGACGTTTACTTTGAAGTCAGAAGGGAAGTAGTTTTTTGAGTAAACCTGTTGGCTTTGAGAGCCAGCGTTACTGAAGAGTGACACTCGGTTATGGGGAACTGCTGGCCTGGCAGCACCTTTGGTCCTGATGAGCAAAATCTTGCTGATCTGTAGACACTGTAAGAAAATAGCGACTGGCTAACGTTTTAGCCACTGCAGCGCTAAAGTTGCTACTGGGGCTACTGGCTAAAATGCACCAACACTTCAGTCCTCTTTCCTTTTCTTCCTGGATTCTACTTATCTAATTCTGAAATTGTCATTAGAGGAAGTTCTCCCATTTTGTGATTTTGTCAAAGGTTTTCCTTAAAATTAAAAATGTATTTGAAAGAATCTATGTATGATGAAAATGTAGTCCAGTCTTTTAACTTTTGGCCAGTTGCTTCATGCTCATTGGTTAGAAATCTGTCACACACAGCTATGCACCAATGAGCACATTGTTTAGCAACTTCGGTTTCAGTGACTTGCCGAACGGCAGGGGAGGAAGCTAGAATTGAACCCAGAACCTTTTGATTGCACAACAGTCAACTCCTCCCATGGGGCTCTTTGTAATTGAACTCAAGAACAACTTCCTTTCATACTTTGAAATAAATGCAACAAACATGAATACAACAGGAGGCCATTGATAATAACTTTGATTAGTTCTAATTCCATGTTCATATATCGTTGCAAACATGCTGAGCAAAGAAGGAAGACGGAAAGAAGTCTGAAAGAAAATATGTTTAATGATCCAGAGATGTTTGATGAACTCTCTCCTCCCCACCCAAGATCCTCATTTGACCCTAACATTGGTATTTACAACATAGAGTTTATAACACATTGTGCTTGACTCAGTTGCTGAGCAGATTAACGTGTCGCTTTGTGACCAGCGTGTTAACTGCGCCTGGCTGGGAGAGGGTGTTTGGGATATATATATATATATATATATATATATATATATATATATATATATATATTTATTTATTTATTTATTTATTTATATGCATGTTCTGTTAGTCATTTTAGCAAATAATAATAATAAAAAAAAACACCCTGGTATTTGATTTTTCTCCCTGCAGGAAAATGGTCTACAACTGTGCAGTCTCGGACTGTCTACTAGATAGTCTGGGACTCAGACAGACGATTTTGCGACCTTTCTTCTAAATTGGCTGCCTCTGACTTCCTCCTGCAGTCCACAAACATTCCAGTTTGATTAAATGGTCTCGTAAGTTTTCCTGCGATGGACTGGCGACCCGTTCAGGCTGTACCCTGCCTCACTCCCAGCAACTTCTGGAGATGAGCCCCAGCCTCCCCAGCGACCCGGCAAGGATAAACAGGGATAGTCGTTTGACTGGATGGATCTTTTTTCTCGTTCCTAGAAACATCAGCTTATGTGCACAGAGCTCCCGTTGCTAACACAACGATGCTTCGAAGCTTCATTGAATATTTGCATAAACCGTCGTGTTGTTTTTATAACTTGAAGTCTGCTTCAGGCTTTGTCATCAGCTTCAGCCTCTAGGACCAACTACTGTTTAATTATGCCATAAAATCTCCCCCCGCCCAAGAATACACTGTAAGCAATACATTAACTGGCAGTGAACAGTTACTAGACAATACTGGGAATGTTAGGGTGCTTTTTTTTTTTTTATTGTTGCCTCCTCCTTCATTTATGCACTGTAAAATTGTTGAAGTGATTAAGTGCAAAAGTATTTTCTCTGCTATGCAACAGTTTTCCTGGATTCATGTATTGATTTGGTAAATGACCCTCGGCTTGTGCTGCACTACTGTTCTGAGTATCGACTAGTAAGGTCGGCCACCTTTCTAACCGAGATGACCAAGGTGTTAGGTTGATACTAACGAGATCATTCCTAACGAGAAATTTGGACTCCAGGATTGGCTCAGATAAACAAGGAAAACAGCCAACAAAATGTTCTTTTCACAAAAGCTATTGCTATTCTGCAGGCTATATCTAAACGGAGGCTCCTAGCGCAGGATTCAGATTTGATAAGACCCCCACATCTAATTATCTGTTCATATTCAACAGCTGAATACCATGATCCATTGTGTTTTTACAAATATATTTATAGCAATTATTTTGGAGTCTTGATACCGCGTGTTATCTGGGTGTAATGCTTTTGTTAGAGGCTTTTAATTCTGAGCTTCTCATGGGAACCTTGTTGAGCGTAAGCCACAGTTGGATGAGCCAATTTCTCTAGACTTCAATTACTCCAAATAATCCTTTTTAATGGCGGCAGAAGAACTGCAATTGTAATCATAAATTCCCTTCCCACCAATTTTATCTCCCTGCATACAGTCGGGGTAATCATTAATCGGAAACTCACATATTCCCATATGAATGATCCCTTGGGCAGAAATCTGTCTAATGGCAGTCTGTAATAGATATCCATTTTAGCATTCTGAAAGAAAAGTAAGCTCCCGACTAAATGCGTCCTGATCTGTGGAGCAGCTGGGGGAACTGTGGGAGGCCAAGAAAAGATGATTTAGTCAGAAGCTAAATCAGTGTAGCAAGGGTCACAGGTTTGTTTTGCTTTTGTGCGATCAGGTTGTTCTTGTCTGTGTTCTCCGGTTCTTCCGGGAGGTTGTTTTTTATTTTTATATCGTCAAGGTCTTCATCTTTTCATTTTTATCTGCTTTATCTGAGCCTTGGTTTGCTTCTTGTTTTCGGGTCGGCTTTCGACTACATCTTATTTGTATGATTGTCATGATCCCAAAATTTCCCAACTGATACCGACCGAAATACTGAACTCTGCTTTTGATGTGAGAAAAGCATTTATGGTTCTTTCTAATGAAATCGGACAATTAACAATGTAGTTATTGTCATAATGTGCATCATATTTGCTTTGGTGACCATGGTAGATGGTCACGAGTTCTGACAGATTTTTTGCTCAACGTTTGTCACCTTCAGTCTGGGGCTTTAAAAAAAACTTCCAAGACGTCAAATTTGAACCTTTCTGGGTTGCCAGCATCAGACTGCCATCCCCAACTGACAGAAACAACTAACATCATAAAATGGCACAGAACAAGAATGTTTTTTTGATTGGCTGCTGTTAGACCTACCGATTTTAACTTGAATGTTCATTGCCATTTTTCTTCGACGCCTGTAAAAAAAAGTTATTTCTATTCACGTTGCTTTTTTGTTCTCTGGGAAATTATTTTAGATGATAAATACAGAAACAACCATAAAAAATCAAAACATCAACAATAGTGATAATATTAATAATAAAATAATATTCAGTGCTAAGAAGTCTACAAGTTTTTTGATAGGGGGCGGTGAGGAACCTGGATAATGGACACTGGGGGCGCTGGCCCAAAAAGGTTGAGAAACACTGGGCAAGGGAAATTGCTCCAGTTTTGTGAAAGACTCCTTCAACAGTTGTTCCCAAGCAGTTTTGGCAAAACCTATTGCGTTCCTGTCAGGGGAGAATGCCACTT
The DNA here is from genome assembly GCA_010277075.1 of Poeciliopsis retropinna. Taxonomy (NCBI): domain Eukaryota; kingdom Metazoa; phylum Chordata; class Actinopteri; order Cyprinodontiformes; family Poeciliidae; genus Poeciliopsis; species Poeciliopsis retropinna. The sequence goes on along the minus strand of VMRM01000023.1, from coordinate 11,720,578 downwards.
TTGGAAATGTCAGTTGACAAGTGGTCGGGATGATTGTTGAAGAACAACGTTTTGTTGGCAAAACATCTTCCACATACCATGTGGGATCTACGTAAATGCCATGATGGCTTTTTTTGTTGTTAGGATTTCTGCTAAAATGACTGACAGTAGTCATGAGTTGATTTAACGATCCAGCAGATTGGTATTGCCGACTCAACATCTCGGGTTGTGCTGACCTCAGTCGGAGATTAAGACAGTGTTTTGCTCATCGAGGATTTGACACTGCTTATGTGCTACTCTTTCAAACACTCTTAAAAACACTCTGAAGTGCGATATCAGCACGCTCCCATTTTATCTCCACTGTTCTCCCATTCACAGGGCTCTAGAAATTTCTTCAAACTTCCCTGCCAGGCAGCAGAAATCTCTCTGATACGTCACAGTTTACACCTGTTCTCCGACTCCTCATCTTAAACCATCTACAGTGCTCCGATCTTGTGTATTTCAGTTTTTAAGACATTAAACGCTCTTCCTCTCAACGCCTCCATTTTCATCGTTCCCAGTCTTCTCTGGTTTGCTACCATCCCATTTGAGCCGGGGTTGCTATGGTGACGAGAAGGGAGCTCCATCCGATGTTTCTCTGTCTTCAGTGTTTCTCTTCTGTCTTTTGTTTCTGACTGATTGTGTTCCAGTACAGAGGAGGTGGCCATTGTTTTGCCCTGCACTGTCTACCTGCTGTGTTTATGCATCATCTCTTTCTATGAGTGAGCATTAATGTGGTCAGTTTGGGATGGACAGATGTAGGTTATATTGTCATACTTCCATCGCTCTCATATTCTCATCTTTTTTCAGGTCAGTCACCGACAGTGTTTTTGAAAAAGAACTCACCTTTTCGCTGCATTGTCACGTTGCAGCCTTAAGCTCTAAGGTCAGGATTTTATGTGATGCATGAAAACATGGTATTGTGTAATCGCGAAGTGGATAAAATCTGCATTTGTCTTCAGCGCCCTTGAGTCAACAATTTCAACAGTCCCTTCTTTAGAGACTATTTTTAAAATAATTTTGTCTAAAGACTGAAAGGTTTGCACATTCTTCTTTGCAGAACAGCTCAAGCTCAGACAGATTGGATGGAGAAAGTCGGTGAAGTCATAGCTCATATTCTCTGTTGTATTTCAGTCTGGACTTTGACTTGGCCAATACTCAGTGAGCTGAACCATCCTGGTCTCCAGAGGGGTTTCAGCTTGTAAAATAAAATAGAGTTGCCGCCAAGTTTCATATTGGTTTGGTGTTTTCGGGGAAAGTCAAACACTGTGCATGTAGGCCCAGAACATTACAGTTTGGTCTCATCCGACCAGGGCAGAAAAATGTAATGCAAATATATTATCTCAATTTCGCACTGTGCCATATGCACAGAACTGCCTGAACTACATATAATAAGTCATAGTTCAACCGCTGAGGCCCTTAATGAACAACCAGATTGAGAGCTGCATTAAATTACACACAAATGGACTCTGTGTACTTATAACATAAAATTTGAGGAATTCCGCTGACTTATATTTTGTGGAATCAAAATGAAGATGTTTGAGTAGAAAAATATTCCCCACACAAAATACATTGTGTTGGTTGTAGGGAGGCAAAATGAGGAAAAGCTCCGCTAATCTGCTGATAGCAGAGCTAGTTGTTCTTTTAGCGCTTTTGCTAGTGTTGAAATCATTTAGTGTACTTCGCTTTCCCTAAACGTTTTTGTGGATAAATTCTAAATTTTACTTGGCTGTTCTGTAAACTTTCCACTGAATAAAGTTCTTCTTCTGTTTTTAAATTTGATCACCAGCTATTAAGAACTCTTCAGGTAGCCAGACGTTTATAATTTTGAAGTGGGTGACGACTGTTTACGGAGCTGTTCTGTTTCTTCTCTTCATGTTGTTCCCCCCCCCGTAACTTTATTTAAAATGATAAAAAATAAAGCACTGACGGTAGAGAACAAGATAGAAACATAAATATAATACTTTGAACATCTAATTTATAATATCAAAATGAAATTGGTACTCGAGGCTTGTAATCTTGTAAGGACAGATATAATTTAGCATTAGCTTCTGGTAAATACCGCGGTGGTGTCGGGCTTTAGCATTAGCAGACCTAATGTTTATGATTACGCTAGTGTTTCAGGGTTAGTTTTTAGCTAGCGTTGTCCACCACTGTCAGTGAGTATGAGTACTTCGCCCAGGGCACAATCATTTTATCTTCCTCTAAATCTTCTCACTTGTTCTCCTCTGTCCCTTCCGCGCTTCCCTCATACAAGCTAACGCCGTCTCTTTCTATACTGTGCACTGCATGTGTGTAAAATTTATAGAGGTGGTCTCACCCTGTCATATTTGTCAGAGTTTTTCTGTTCAGAAGAGAGAGCGAGAGAGCGAGGCAGCGCAGCAAGGGCAGAATGTAACTCAGTACAGCAAAAAAAGAAAGAGAGGGGAAACCTTGTCTGTGGGGGTAGTCGGAGGGCGAGGGGAAAAAAAAAATGTGGGAAACAAGATTTTGGCTCAGAGAAGCTGTAATGAACCCGCGCGAGCTGAGTCATGAGCGATAAGATGAAGATGAAACCCAGTTGTTTCCCCTTACGGGAGATTCTGTTGCTGGCAGCGGCACAATTAATTTTACAGAGAGGCAACATCCAAATGAAATAATCACAATCGCAGAGGGACGAGGTGCAGAAAGCAATAAAACAAACTGTAAACACTTTGTTGTATGTGCATAAAAGGGAATGATACAAAAGGCCATCGCCTTCCTCTTTGCTCTTATATAGAACTTTAAATTTAATAGGAGACTTCACTTATACAGCTTAACAACGACACATTTTCTTCCGCTAAAAATACTTTCCCATAATGTAGGAATGAGTAGGCTTCTGCTCCTCATTTATTCAGCAAGTGTAGACTTTGTAGCTGTGAGCTACTTAATTCACAAGTTAGCATTTCATAGTGCATTTTAGACATGATTTCACTGGTTGTAAAGCAATATGAGGGTGAAAAATAGCCGTTAAATGACAACGTCGTACCGACAGTTTTGTGCAGGCTCGACATGTTGATTTAGAAATGTAGCCCCTTAAACATTTTCACATTTAGTCTTGTGACAGCCACACACTTAAGGGATTTTATCCTCTTTAAAGCCAAAAAATGGAAAGTGTTGCATCTCTTCCCACCAACCAGCAAAATGTGACAGGCTGGAAAAGCAGATCATTAATCAGAGAAGTAGCACAGAAATCAGCCATAACAATGGAGGAGATACAGATACTTCACACCTCGTGGAAGAATCCATGACTGTGGTGCTCAGGGGAATTGCCTCCTTTTGCTACTTCCCAACCTATCCAAATGTTGGAAATGACCGAAATTCTGAGTTGGAATAAAGCTCGAGGTGCGTAAAACACTGACTGTGCATCCATAAAAGCCATAGAAAACCAATTCAAGGTTTGAAATATTATTATGTTTGTTTTACCCCGTGCTTACACTTCCCCCTTACGATTGCAGCCTGGGACAACCACACCCAACCCAATGCCCGTATCCAAAAACCACCGCTGCATCGGACATATATTTGTAGTGCACTTCACAAATCTGGCCGTTGTGGAAGAGTGGGAGTAAGAAACTAATACTTCACATTACCCTGGGTATACCTTCTGAGAAAGATGGTGGAGGCAGTAACAAGCCATGGGGAGACTTTTTTTTGTTGTTGTTGGTACAGCCATGTTGTTTGGAGTTACTTATGAGAAGATGGATGAAGTTAAATACAGGACAATTTGCTAGAACAAAAGATTTGATTGGGACATAGTTTCATCTTCTAGCATTATATCCAGTGGGACCACAGTATGACTATTCTTGCGTTAGAATGACCTAGTCAAAGTGCAGACATAAATCGAATTAATATGTGTAAAAACATACAAAAGATGCAAAAAATAAAAAAACAATTGAATGAGCTTGAGCTAATTCATAAAGAAGCTAAACAAAGCTGGTAGAGACATACCCCAAAACATTGGTTCAAACACTTCACTTCTAAAGTCTGTCTTTGGTTGGAAATTAGAAATGTACCACAATGTTTCAAATTTATATCTCTGAAATTGTTTGGGTTTTTTTTTTCTTCATTTTTTTTAAACTTTCGACCACACATGAATTCTTATCACTGCCGAATCAAGACTTGCTCAACATCCGAACAATACTTTGAGCAAACAAATGTCAGGTGTTCCTAAAATCTCGACGTCAAACAGAATATACGGCCTGGTCGGCGCATGTATCAACAACAACTTTAAGGCAGCCCCGCATGTAATCAGAAGAGTACTTAGACACTTTGTGGCGACATTCCAAGTCTGCAGATCCCTGTCGTACCTGAGAGTGTTGACAAGTCCCAAATTTATTCTGTTGATAAAAGCTGAACACAAGTATGTAGCACCGCACTGGAGTTTTACTGCTTATTTAAACATTTATTCTGCTGCAGTAGAAAGAATTATTGTGTATTTAAGCTACTGGAAACTCAGATTTGTGTGAAGAGAAACCCTGGTTTCCTGCGTACATGTATACTCAAGATGGAAGAGCACGAGAGTGTGTGCGTGAACCAACAAACTGTCACTGAGTCTGGGAAATAGGAGGAAGCAAGAACTGATTTACCCTGAGGGAGGGTTACATCTGCTCAATGAATTACAAAAATAAATAAATAAAAATAAGTGGTTAAATTCACTCCCACATTGTCTGAATTAGACTATGTGCGGCAAATGTTTTGCTAGGTTTGTCCTCTGATTCTCTGTTCGGACATCAGAACATGATGAAAGACCTTCGTCCGGCCAGATGAGCTCACGATCACACCTGTGCTCGCACATTTGCACAGACGCAACAATCAGCTACAGCCTTCATAGAACCTCTGATCAAAGCATCCTGCTTTATCTTACCTCATCACATGCGAACATGGACAGGAAGCTAAACCTGTGCGATTGCATTGCCTTGCACAAATCTGAACGCAGGGCTGTGACGTAGTTGTACCAAGCCGTACCACTGTAACCTATAGGGACATTCAACTGCTTATGCACTGTCCAACCTCAGCAGACCAGCACTGAGGTGGTTTTTAATAATTTAGTTTTAAGAATATTTTTGCCGCTATTCACCTTTTTATGAAAGTAAGTTGACTGGAAGGGTGAAAGACAAAGGAACCCCGGAAGAGAGTTGAATTCAAGTCGTATGCAGGACCACAGTCCCTGCATACGGGGAACCCGCTCTAACCACTGCACCACGTGATGCCCCACTGAGATGGTTTAGCTGCAAAATATTACAAAATATTGCATGTTTCTGAAACATGAAGACAGAAATCTAAATAGGCCGTTTAGACAGTTTATTAGCAAGTTGATTTGGGGGTTAGTAGGACTTTAAGGGTAAACAGACGCAAGCGTTTTTGCACATTTTCCATGTACAGAAAAGTGATTTCTGTAGAGTACAGTTGTTTGAATGCGTATCATATTTGTTTTGTATGTATGGAGCCCATTCAGACACTGAAGATCTTTAGCCTCACTCTGAGACCTGAGTCAGCAACAGCACTCATTGAGTTAGAGGAATATTGAAGGATATATGTGAGGGTGGATGGTGTGTTACATTGTAGGTTGTGCTACATGCATTGCTGTGATGAATTTGTTGGCCTTTTTTTTTTTTTGGTTTGGTAAGGTTAACCTTAGAGTTCAGTGTTTATGTGCTGTGTGCGTTTCCTAATTATTACGGGGTCTACTCCATTCAGTCTCAGAGAAGCACAGAAACGGACCCAACGGCATCTGTTTTTGCGCCCTGATGATGGTACACCAGAGAGACAGGATGAGCTTTGTGTTAAATGAACAAGAGGATTTGTGGCAAACGGACGGATGCGCAGTGATTTTATTTTATATTTTATCTTTTTTTTTTTTCTTCCTGACAAATGAGTCTTCCAGGAAAATGTTTCATAACTGCTGCCATTTCAAGCCTGAGGTTTTAAAAAGCCAAAGATTAGCAGCGCCCGAGCCCAGATGCATTCTTCAACAATAAAGTAAGATGTGTGCAGAATCGCATTCTTTCCTGGGTATGCTGTAATTATTATATTCTTACAGGATGAAGCCCATCAGCCCGGTTTCCTGTGGGTGGGGGCTGGTTTCTCATGGTCTTCATTCGCGGGAATAATTTTGGCCTCATATATGATGGTTTCCAAGTGTCTTACACTGAAACTTCTCAACTTTAAAAAGAAGTGAAGGGCAGGAAGTGCAGTAGCTGCAATTCATTATTCAGGGTAAGGGAAAAATTGTTTGCAGACTCCAGATTTGTAGCTTTTTATTTCTTGGGTGTGCTCATAATACTGGAAAGAGTCCAATGCATGCCTTCAGATGTATGACTTAATTTATATAAGAGTTGTACCATATTACAAAATCTCCATGTGGAATATTGTAAAAGATTAGCGAGGAACCTAGGCGGGGATTAACTAAAAGGTGTGACTAGCTTAAAAACTCCCAATATATTCCTTAATGTGGAGCAATAAACAGTGGAAACCATTGTCACACTTAAAGGTACATTCAATCAGTTGCAAGGAAAATGAATGGTGTTCCCAGATTGGCTTCTTTGCAAATGGCAGCCAATATCAAGTCAACTATCATTGTGCCTTTAGTTTTCTGCTTTCCAAGCTGAATTTTCTTTAATATATTTTAGCTATACTAAAAATATTTTACTAAAAACATTTTAGCTATACTTCATTCAGCCTCTGAGAAGCACACAGAGGACAAATAGACTTCAACAGTCCATTTGTTGGCTGTTGAAGAGCAGCCAACAAATGGACAAATTTGGGAAAACTGAATAATGTGTTCCACAGAAAAATCAGGGAATATTGAACTATGAATAAGTGGGTGTCCACCTAGATGTAACATTTGGTAGGCTGTTATGTCTTAATGATGTCTTAAGTCTGCCATTTGGTCAATAAACTATTTGTACTCACAAGCAGGGAAATTAATGTTTCTAAAAAAAAAATTTAATAAATTAAAAAAAAAAGTTCCCAGCACTAACTGGATCCTGAGTGACAAATGGCCTGTACTTGTATAGAGCTTCATCAAGTCTGGACGACCCAAAAGCCAGTACATTCAGTCATTCACCCATTCACATGTTGATGGTGGCAAGCGACTGGATTCTAGTCAGGTAACATGTTACTTCTATTGGACCGGTGGTGGCAACGGTTGTAAGACTTCTCCCTGCGATCAGTGGGTCACACCGGTCACCTGCTCCGTCCACCTCTGTCGATGTGTTGTTGGGCAAGGCACTACAATAAGGTTGAGAAACGCTGGTAAGTTCGGTAAGTTGTCGAGTCAATTCCCACTCCGTCTTGTCTTGCGAAAACAAAAAGCAGCAACCAGTTCCAATAAGACGCATGTTCAGTGTAGACCTCTGCAATAGCTACCTCTGTGTGAGGATGTTTGATGGATGGCCTACATGAGAGGATGGCATCCTTTACCGCCACAGAAAATATGACAGCTGTGTCGTCTCCCTGACAAACTGGCCCGTAATATTCTGCATGGGTGAGTAATTATGTCGTCATTTCATCCTTTCTGACCGATGGGGTCTGCTGTTTACTAGGTAGGCATGTGTGCCGACTGGAACCCGTCCCTTTGTGTGCCTCGTTTTGACACCCTGTGCAAAATGTTTGTCTGTAAGGCGGGTTCGCCTCGCTAAGTATACCTGAGGGAACTCGGGGCCTTGTAGCCTCACTTTATCATCGATGACAGTCTTACTTGTTGGGAAAAAAAAAAAAAAGAGAGAGAGAGAGAGGGCGCGTCACCAGCAGGCGACCTCGGTCGACCGCTCTCACACTCTTCTGGCTACAGCTGAGACAGATTCATCCATCACACACATCTACACACAAACACACATGCGCTCATAGTATGCACATGCTCTGGGGGCCAGTATAAATGCACTCACAGCTACTTGTGCTTGTCACATTAAAAGACATGACTCGCGTTGGAGTACTTAAATACATACTCACACACATAGCTGTAATTACTTAACTCCAGATTTCCAATAACAGGATTAGCATTATTTATATCAATTATAAATTGTGATGGATATTCACCGAGTCGAGAGAATATAGGCTCAACTAATTACTTGGTACTTTTCTGTTTGTTTCATGGGTTCTTTATTATTGTTTGGGTTTTTTCCATATCAGTTTGTTCTTCCGTGTTCTCTTTTGTGGCCTTCCGTGTCTTATTACTTAATCTTTGAGTTTAGCTTCTTTCTTATTCTTCAATGAATTTCCTGAGAAAGAAAACCCTGTTATACCAATGGCAAGCAATGTACAACTTATGTTGTTAGTAATATAACCTTATTCAGCTTTAGTATCAGTTTTATTCCAATAGTGAAATCTGTATTTATTACCATTAAGTAAGCACATCTGTTTTTAGATGAGGTCTTTTTTTGTGAGGAGAAACCAGTCTGGGTTGTCAAGCCTGCCTACCTACTTACCTACCTACCTAAATATACAGGTATATACTCTATATTTACGTATGTAACATTGCTATTGTTGATACAAATGTTCCGCTTAAATAAGGCAAAATGTAAAATTAGATTTAAATTACAATTATTACAACAACAAAAATAGGGTTAAAGGAAAAACTGCTTTAAATGTGTTGAGATAGAAGAAGCTGTTCTGTGTCAAACAGCAAAAAAACAATTCATGTCTAAATTCCTCAGCTGGTTGTAAAATCTACTTGCTTTCTTTAAACAAAGGCTCTACCAGTCTCTTTCCCTACAAAGGCCTCTCCTTCTTCTACTCCCTTCTGTTCTCGTCGCTCCGCTTTTGTAGATCCACACACCCACAAAGATGTAAATGTGCAATGCGATTGAGTAATAGCCACATGTCAGGAAATACCTCTTGAGACCAGAGAGCTCCTCTGATAGTGCATGTGTTTCAAAGAGCCCTCCTTGGTGTGCGCACGTGCTGTTTTTATCGGCCTAACACGTACAATCTTTGGCCATCTGAGACCCTGCTGTGAGAAAGTTGGGAAACAAAAGATCAATGTCCAAATTAAGAGACATTGAGTGGTTTGTGGCTGCAGTACAAGAATAACAAAGTCATTTTGGTGTTTCCCTGGCTCGAGGGCAAAACAAAGCAAAGTTTAATCAGCCTCATTTCATCTTCATTCATGGACCGGGTCGTCATTAGTTTTACATTCCTTGCTTCTCTGTTAACATGAATATCCCATTATACTTTTGGCTGCTGCTCTAAAATCAGATAGGACCACATTAAAATGAAATCCCTTTGGAGAACTGATTTTCTGACGTAGGGAATCCAATACTTTGTAGTTTTCCATTGATTATTGTCTAATATGATCTAGTTTAGGACCCACAAAACACATTACGGGTGTCAGTACAAATGTTTGTCTGCCTCATGGTTACCCTAGACTTTGTCATAACATAGTAGAAATATGATTTTAGTGAATCGCCCAATACAACTTGTAACAAATGAGTCAAAGACAGTAGATGAAAAAATGTGTTATCAATTGAGAAGCATATATCTACACTGAGGCTGTCTTACAGGTAATCCATTCTTTACCTTTTGCTTATCCAGGATCAAGTTATGGAGGTACTGTAATGGTCCAGATATAATCCGTTTAGTGAGTTTCTGGATGTCCTTAGTGGGAAAACTGCCAGAGGGAGGCATGCAAATAAGTAGCCTGACTGACTCCTTTCAATGTGGACAACCACTTACTTCAGTCGTAACTCCTTCAGGATGACAAATTCTGTGATCTGTAAGGCAGAGCCAGGATAACCTACAGAGAAACATAATTATAGCTAGTTGTATTCCAGTTCTAATTCTACCAGTATTAATAAATTTCTTATGATCATAAGCGAGGCTAGGATGCATTTGGATTAGCTTCTGCAGACATCATTTGCTTTCCTTTGAACAAGACAACATGAGACTTCATGAAGTCTCAAATTGAGGCAAAGACCCTTTCAACCTTCTGTGGCATTCTACCATTTTCTTTTTGGCAAACAATAGCCATGTAGCCTAGACAAACTGATCTTCCAAGCCACTTCACACTCAGGATTAAACCACTCTTGCACAACTTAACTAAGGCGTTTCTAGATATAGAAACCGCTTGCCTTATATTTAAGAGAACTTCTTTATATTTAAGAAGTTATTTTTCCTGTTACACTTCTGGGCACATTGGGTAAGTAGGTGTTGAGGACAATGTGCTCACCTCCAAGAAGTCATAATGTCTAGATGCTCTAATTCAGGTGTAACGGCTATATACATGTGGTGTGATATCAAGAGCCAGTGTTGCAAAGTCTTGGCCGTTGCTGCATCCTGTTCTTGGATACACTTCCTTGTTGATTGGTGGAGGCGGCTGTGGTTTGTCTCAGGACAGCTCTGCATTAACTCACTCTGTCCTTATTTTGAGAGTGAAGAGTTGTCTTCTGAGTGGATGTGTACGTGCACGCTTGTTATGGATGCAGTCGCCCTCCTCCCTCCCTCCTTTGACTATGCCTCCAACCAACCTTAAATTACTGTCTGCTAATATGCTCATCCTCTTCCTCAGTTCAGACTTTCATCTTCTCTGGCCTTGATCCTCGGCTTTCATTCCTTCCGTCCTTCCTCTTACTCAGCTCATCATTCCTAGCTGTGGTTCCTTGACTGCGCTGGAATTTCTTCCCCACTAATCAACTCCCTCCTGAGTCAGTCACCTCTTGTTCCGTTTTACTTCCCTCACCTTTAACAGCTCCGCCTCTGTTTTGAGTCTTCTTTTTTTTTTCTTGGTTCATTTTCACTCTTCCCCCACTAGCCCATGCCCCTGTTTTCCCTTTCTTGCCATGTCGCTCTCATTTTCTCTCATTATGTCAGCGTTATCAGGCAACTTGTTTCCTCCCAAATCTCCCACTCCTTCCCTGACCCCCCCCTCCCTTCCTGCTTCTTCTCTGCCCGTGTCTTTTTTTGGAAACTGGTGGGAGGTTGCGGTGGTCCATCTTGAGTTATAGTTTGTTTTGATGTACTGGTATAGATAGCAGGAGACGCTGAAAGACAGGGGCACTGGACAAACACAAGAGGGAACTGAAGGCGACTGAAAAAAAGTGATTTAGACAGAGAGACAAGGACAGATGACAGGGAAACCTTGAGGAGCAATTGTTCACCTCAATCTACCCATAAGCATCCAAGCCCCCTACAAAAATCACACATGAAAAGATCCAATGGGAGAGAGCACAGGGAGGCATTGCCCTGTCTTTGGGAGATGGGGGGGGGGAAACCCCAGAAAGGTCCCAGGGTGGCGTGAGAACCGTGTTCAAGATGGTGGTCTGCAAAGATGTACCAAAAAAAGGCAAAGAGATGTTAAGCGAGCCATGTGATCGCATCTGTGCCTGAGTCGAAACATGTATTTGTTCTTCTGTTTTCTGTATTGATTCATTCATGGCAGCAAACGTGCCGTTAGGATTCTGAGATTAAGAGCAGGATTGATCCACTGGAGCTGCCTTTTGATCTTGGAACATGCAGCTGAGCTGTCAGGGCGTCCAAATGAAATGAGAACACAGCTTGTTTTCAGGAAAATTCTGCTATTTTACCTTGCTTCAAACTAAAATCGCAGGGGGGAAGAAATGTTCCGAGTGCTTCATAAGAAAAAGTAAGATAGGATCGGAGGCAATTTAAAAAGTTTTTTAAAAATGATTTGGAATCCACATTTTATTTCTTGTGTATTTTTTATACTTCATTTTATAGGGACATTAACTTTCATAGCATGTGGTATTTGTTTCCATTTGGCCTCACTAGCAAATTGCTGAGAAGATGCACCATATCTGGTTTATGAAAACAATACAAGATTTTAACAATATTTTTCCGGTAAACTCAGCTTTCTTAATCCTGATTTTTCTAAAACTAAGGTAGTGATTTCATAAATCCCATCCTATGTTCTCCAGAATTTGTAACGTGTATTCTGATGGTTGAACAACATAAATAACAGATTAAAGACAAAAAAATATATTTGTTGTTGAGTTCACTTATCTATTTTCTCAATAATTTGGCAGCAAAAGGATATTTGAATCTGTGAATTTGGAATGTTGCTTATTTTGGCAGTATGGCTTTTGGTTTAAACTAGATTTATTGCGATTAATTTCAGACTCCATGTGAGGAATTTGCACAGACCAGCCAGTGAGGCATTGAATGGTTTCCAAAAATATATTTCATTTATTATAAAAAGGTCAAAAGATAATTCATAAATGATGAATTGGCCCCAGAACAGAGGAAAACATAGCAGACTGCAACACAAAGAATTGAAGCACAAACTGACCTTAGAAACAAGACATGAGAAAAACTTGACACACAAGGGGTAATTAAATAAACACACAAAAACATAACTGGCAAACAAATAATGGTCAAAACAATATTAATTTTTTTTTTAATTGAACAAAGACTTTTATTATGTTTTTGTAATAAACTAAATATATTTTTGGAAACCATTCAGTGTCTCTCTGACTGGTCTGTGTAAATCCCTCACATTTGGTGTCAGAAGTGGGATTTACCAGCCGGATGAGGGAAAGCAGCTGGAGCTCTCCTGTGTCGCTGTCAAGCAGCAGCTCCAAAGGAAACTGGTGACTCAAAACAAGAAGGAATTAATATGTTGCATATAAACAAAATATAGCAAACTGACAAAGTGAACTAAATGTGTGCACTGCAAATAGTTAGCCAAAGAGTCAGGCTAATGGAAATGATTTTGATCAAAAATGAAAATGTATTCACTGATTAATATGTGAACAGATTTTAAGGACGGACTGTGTGACAGCAGGGGCAGCTGTCACGCTCCGCAATTAACTCGATTAAAAATTTTAATCCAGTCCCACAAAAAAACTTTTAAGGATTACGAGATATCCTGTTAAACCTTCTAAGTAGGTGACACATGAGTCTGAGTTTGCTTGGTTATCATCTCTTTCCCTTGTAGCAAAATGCACTGAAGACCTGTTTGGTGCATCAGCTGGGAAAGCAGCCAACCCTGTATGGTCCTCTACAGGCTGAACTTGTGGAAAATGGATTATTCTTCGATGGTGTGTGCGCTTCACCAGAAGCTCCAAACACAATGCTGACCTTAATGTGATAATGCGCTGGAGTTCTTGGTGGAATTATCAGCAGTTTCGCCGCAGAGAGCCCTCCTGCTTTGGCTAGAATCGATGATGATGAGAAAACAGGGATTCGAGCAAAAGGTTAAACTATGAAAACTATGACATTTTGCTGAAATGCTCCTCGGAGGGCTGTGCAGCTTTAATGTTCAACAAGAATTCCTGTTAGATTGTTGGTACAAGCGATGCCTTACATAATGTGTCTCATCAACTGGAAACGAAACTAATTGGGGTTTCATTTTAAAGGGAGATGATTAAAGGTCAGGAATGTAAATTGGCTTTATCAAACAGCACCAAAATATCAATTTCTTAGAACATCTTCACTTTAATGTGATTAGGTTCTTTCCCAGTACACCGTGCTTCTGTGACCTTGTTTATGACCCCATTTCTCCTGGCAGATAGTTGACTGGCAGCTACTTTGGAAAAACAAGGGTTTGTTTTGTTGATTGAATCTTCACGGCAAAAATCATCAGAAAGCAAATGTCTTAAATACAAAAATGCCAGGGAAGTTTGTAAATATTTGCAAATTAAACTTTCTTTATTATGATGTCATGTAAAAAACAAAAAAACACATTAGTTTTTATATTTCTTAACAATAAAGTGATGTCAAACATGGAGAACAGTGATTCGTTGGTCAGCGATATCCGTCCACTTACCAGGTTTAGTTTCCACAGTAATTGCTTGCCTCTTAATTTGTGTCTTTTATTTTCTTTTATTGGTGATATTGCACATTTCTATAACAATTACAAATTTGATTATTCAACTTAAGCAGCTATTGTCTCCATAAATGTCAGAGACCTGGAGCCAATTCAGAGTAAGAGTTATCCATTGAGGAAAATAAGAAATTGTTTGGTTTTCTCTGCGTTTTTACCTGAAGTGAGATCATTTCTGTTAATTATTACTTTTCATATTCCCATGACAATTAGGTCGTTTTAATCACTTTAAAGCAGTATAACTGGAGGATAATGAATAGCAAGTAACAGGAAGGATTTCTGATTTCAAAAAGACACTTAACCTTTCTTAATCTTCCTTCCTGAATTTGAACTGAACTTTCTCTCTCCTGGCTCATGGGTTGGTTAGCAGCCTCGCTCTGTAACTTCTACCTCTTTTTTTGCATTTCAGTTTATCTGACACAATCAAACTTTTTTTATCCCCACATTATCATAGCTGTATTGCAGAAAATTTCACCATCTGTGATCAAAGTAGAAATTAATTTTCTTTTTTTTTTTCACATTCCAAGGAGGATAATCTGAATCAAAGCTCCTTTCATCTTCCTGTCCTGCTGCTTTTTTTTTTTTTTTTTTTCCCCGGTCTTGCGTGGTTATTAATAAGACAGTGTAAATGTAGATGTCAACCTGTATTTCTGACTGCTTTATTCGGTCAGCTGTGTAAACAGGGATGGCCATTCTACTCCTTCTTGGTTTTGCGTCATAAGCAGTCTCCAAACTCCCATCGTCTGCCTCTGAGGTCACATATTTTATCATTTCGGGGTCCTCCCATGAGACCTCTGAGAAGAGACGAGTGAAACTGCAAGTCATCCTGCACAAACGGGCCCACCGCCCACGTTAAAGTTCAGGCGGCCATCTTTCAAATTGAAACAACTGCGCTGGGCTCCTGGAGCAATCGGAGTGCAGTTCTGCCGCATCGCGGCGACTCGTCACAAGACGGAATCGGAGCCAGCGCTGCGGATGTGACAGCGCTTCTGCTGCTGACACGGAAATCTGTGATCCACTCTGACTCGATGTATGAAACTTTGTTTGCTCGGCTCTTGTCAGGATAAGCAAGAAACAATTTAGCGTGGGAGTTTGATTTATGACCCGGGATGCTCCGTGTGTAGCAGAAGAAATTTAAATGCAGTAGGAGAGACACTGCTTGACAGAATTTGCTTTCATTACTTGTGTGTAAAATAACCCAAACCACAATGACTCAGGCTACCTGACAGTAACCACCATTAAAGAGGTCAGTAAAGGAAAACTCAACTGAACATATTTGGATTGAAAAGCATAAATACAGAGTAAACTCCCATAATTTAGTGGTAGTAGTTTATTACATGAAATATGAACCCTTTCTAATGTCAGGAGTATTACTAGTTGATTATAGCGAGTTAGTCAAGCTAGCTAATTGCTCAGTAAATTAGTTGTTCAGTGGTCTAACTGTTTAGTGAGCTAACTTGGGCTCGCTACTCAGTGGATTCGCTGCTTGGTGGGCTAGCTTAGCTGTTCAGTGAGCTAGCTGCTCAGAGGGCTTGCTGTTTAGTGAGCTAGCTGTTTAGTGAGCTAGATGTTCAATGTTCAGTGAGCTAGCTTGGGCTTGATGCTCAGTAGATTAGTTGCTTGGTGGGCTAGCTTAGCTGCTCAGTCAGCTAGCCGATCAGTCAGCTGCTTGACTACAGCCTCAGCATAGCTTTACCTGAAGTGGCTGGTTCAAAATCTTTTCAGCGAGGCTCTGTTAAAATTGTAAATAAGTCGATATCCTTCTTGGGTTCCGTAACCCTCTTGGCATCTTCAATTTAAATGAGTCAAGATTAGCTAGTCCTGTCATGGTAAGTTAACAACACTGTAGCTTTAACTTCAAATACTAAACCACGAATAGGTGTGAGTACACTGTAAAATTTCCAAATTGCTGAGTCTGTTGGTGTTGTAAGTATAGGAAAAAGTATTGGAGCCTTCTTACTGTCAGCTCACCGATAAATCCCTTGTTTAAGCACAAGGGATATTTTTAGATAATGCTAATAAACCGTTTCTTTAAACAGTTAAAGTATGACACAGGGAGGAGGTCGGGGAAAACATGTAGCTGCTCTGTTCAGCTCTCCTGGCTTATTAGACACTAAATCAGCCGGACCACCAAGACGAAATGTGAGTGTCCACTCCTGAGTGCTGTGGCTGTTTATGTCTTCTTAATCACTGCAGCTTTTACTGCAACCCTTCAGTTCAAAACACACCGAGCTGGGGGAGGATCTGCAGCAGCACTGATAAGATACAAAAAGTCACTTGCATACTCCCGCTAGAGTAGAGAAGGGCACACTACACACACACAAGCATACACAGAAAGTTCGGTTGAAGCAAGTGCTTATTAATGCGTGCCATCTTTTGAGAATGGCTAACAAACTAGCTGCCCGCTATCTTTCCAGAAGTGTTTGTGCCTGCCCATGTGTCTGATAAGTGAAGCAGGGTTCAGTTCTAATCGGCGTCTCTGCTCGCTGCGTCTCCACAACAAACCTCTACATGGCATCCAAAACAGGCTTAGAGTGGCCAGACATACGTGAGACACTACAGACCTTACATGTTTGGTGTACACTCGCATTTCCAGTCGTTTTATCTACAAAGTTTGAATGAGAAACATTTTTATGGGAAAACGTGTGTGCAGTTCACAGCTCACACATCCCACGAGTGGATTAAAAATGATTTATCTAGATTATTGCCTTTTTTCCCTTTTTTTTTTTTAAACTACATCACCCCAACTGCTTGAGGCTCTTGGAACATCAGCTACATCCTTGGCTTGTCAGTCTTTAATGCTGATATGGCTAATACCATCTATCAGAGCCAGCTGGTATCATGAATATGAAATGCGCGTCGTTATTCCAGAGATAGATGCGGGACTTTTAATGAACTTTCTGAGCTTCAGGGAGGACCTCGTAGGCACGTCCTACTTCCCCATCTTGGATTAACCAGGGGTAGTTCTTCCAAATCAGTTCAGTTGGCAGTCAGTATAATTTTTTAAAGATTAATACTGATGAGTCAAGAGAAATCAGTTCCTACTGCCTGAAAATGGAAATACCACGTGGGAAAAATCGGGCTTAATGACCAAATATGGCTTCCCATGTTGGGTTCTGAACCACACAATCAGAACCAAACAAGGAGACGCAGCTTTCAGTTTTTATGCTCCACCAATCTGGGACAAATTTCCATAAAACTGCAAAACTGCTGAAACAACAAGTTCCTTCAAATCAAGGCTGAAAAAACAAATTTATTTCGAGCTGCCTTTGATTAATAACTGGAACATCGTAAAGTCCAGTCTGTTTTTCAACCTGTCGTTTTCTCCCATTTTTTGACCGCAACGAAATACTTTTTGCTCATTTTTCTTCTGATAATGTAAAACACTCCGCATTGCTTTGTGGCTGAAAATGTTCGATACAAATAAAACTGCCTTGCCTCGACTTTACGACCTATAATTGCTCTATGAGTTGTATAATAAAACAATAAAACAGGTTGGATGGCATATTTAGTTTGTCCAGTAAAACATTTTTCTTTCTTTCCAAGCTTGTGGACGTAAATAGTCCTTTGATGTGTACATTTGGAGTTACTAAAAATCGAACCAAATCATCTTAGCAGGTCAAAAGCCTCGCTCTTTAGCAGGAGTGTGCTCCATAAATCTTTTAAGGTCCGGTTTATTTAAACAGAGAAACCTTCTAGCCCATAGGGATGTATTTATTTTGCTTCTTTCCTCTCATCCTTACAGGCATGATAAGACATTAATCTGTTTGAAAACGGAATGAGAGGGAAAAAAAAAAAAAAACGTGTATTAATGAAGCTGTCACCAACGCAGCTGTTTGCCATGGTGATTGAGTACGGACACATATAGCCATCCTCGTGTCGTCTGTCCAGTCAGATCAGAGTGGGAATGTTTGCGCCAGCCAGCGGCGAGCATCTTTTGTTGATGTTGTGATTATCACGGGTGTTTAAGGTTGGAGATGACTCATCCAGCGCACACACATGCAGACGTGTGCGCGGACGCGTTCCCATGTACACACCGCTCACCCACAGTAATCTAGATAAAGATCATCACTCACCGGCCGTCTCCTTCCTGCCTCCGCTTTCTCTGGCAGGGCTTGCAGCTTAGCGGGGATTTGTTTTCGCCATTACAGGAACTTAAACTTTTCTAAACGCTTGCTTCCAGAGAAAAACTAAAATTGCTCCAGCAAATGGCCAAATTAATTGAAATCATTACCGGAACGAGGGTTTTATTTCCACGCGTGCGCGCGTTTTGTGAAAGCGATGTGGATTTATGTCTCGCTGTGGGCGAATCTGGGTTGCTATGGAATGCAGAAATCATGTTCTTCAATTCCATTTCTGTCCCCAACAGCTGGACCTTTTTTTTATTTTTCTGTGCTTTCCGTCCAGGGAGCATTAACATTTACAGACATGACTAGGCTCTTTCAGATCACACGGCTTAAGAAAATGTAACTGTTTGCAGTTTCTAATTTTCTCAAACTATTTTGCACTCTTTATTTGACCTCTTTATTGGAATTAAGTATTCAGAGATGTTTTCTCCCCTTGTTTTCTAACATTCCTGATGCTCGCTGCCTGTATATAGACTGTGTCATACACAGTAAGGTTTCCCAGTGCTTTAATATTTTAATATTTTTATATTTTGATTCTGAACAAAGAAAGTTTACAAATCTTAAGCTAAGTTAGCTATACTGAAATATAGCTAAATGTGAGCTAACAAGCATTTTGCTTTGTGAAATGTAATTCCTTTTTTTTTTTAAGAAACTCACCAATTCATTCTTTTTTTTTTCTGTTAAGCATCTAAAATATAATATATAAAATATAAGCTGTTAAAAAAAAAAAATAGCGTAAAAGCTGAAATACCTAGTCGCTATGCTACTAGCTGTTAGCTTTGCCAACACTAGTTGTTAGCCAACACTACCTGTTACCTAGTGTTGGCAAAGCAGCCAGTCCTGGAGTGGTATTCATTTGACAATACCCCCAATAATGGAGAGGAGGAAGACTGCAGATGTTCGAAGTGTTTTTAGAGGAACTTTCAGGTACTTGAGGGTTTCTGCTATTTGCCCGAGGGTGTGTTTCCTCAACTCCACTGCATTCATTTTTGTGAATCTTGCCACCGTTAGCTGTTTCTTCCACATTCATAAACAAATTACCCATAGTGTAGACAGATTGACTCACCGTTGTCAAAATTGGCCTCCAGACAAAAACTGTTAAAATAATTAGTAAGAAAGTAATGTTCTAGGTTAGCTTTTACTGTGGTGCTTAGAGAAACAAGTGAAGAATGGGTCAAAATCACACTGAAACTTTGGATAGGTCAATCTAGAGATGTCTTGACACCATCTGCTAGGTCATATATATTTCAGTAAGCGTGTTCAATACTTTGCCGTGTCAGTCCACTTTATTACGCTGCTATTTTTACAGCAACTTCTAAGTCAGAGATTGAAGAAAATTCAAAATTTCCCTCCGATAGGGTTTGCAAAATGAAGATATTGAATAATTCTTTCCCTCAAAGGTTAAGGACTCAAAGCAGACTTTAATAAAGTAGGATCCGTGTAAGCCAGGCAGCCCATACGAGCGCTGCGTTGTGATTGTTCTGATTGCCGTAAAACCTTTCTCCTCATTCGTCAGTAGCATGGCTCTAACCCCAGATTTTGTCTCTGCCTTCTTCTTACCCCCTTCTTAAACTAATTCTCTTGCAGCTCAAACTGCAGGTCAGTGCCAAAAAGTTCAGTCGGCTTCACTGTCATCCGCCTAATCGGACGTGTTGCCGCTTAGATCCGAGCACGCAAAGCGAGGCCTTGTGCAGCACCGGAGAAAGGATGATAGACATCCGAGCAGACAGATGGAGGAAATGCTCCACCGAGTCCCAAACGGTGGGAGAGTCCCGGGGGAGAGATTTGTTCTGGACCCCTCTGCTATATGCTTCACTGTTCCTTCCTTCCCCGTCTTGCTATCATCCCTCTCAGACTGCAATCTGTTTTGTTCTCTTCAAATGTTAGGCTGCACTCAGAAGCTCGCCAGCCACAGAGACAGACAGCGTGTATACACTACCCTCAAGTGCGGCATATCGCACTGACACTACCGTTGCCGAGCGTCTGCGTGAGAGTGTGTTGGTGTGTGTGTTGGGGCGGCGTGGGAGGGTTTTGGGAGAAAGTAAAATGGCCGGGGAGACGGAGTTGGCATGTACATGCTTTCTGTCTGCATTCATGACTAAAATTTTACTATTTGTTGATGGAACCTCTCATGGCACCTTGGAAGTAAAAGCCTTATTTGGAGCTGGGTTTGCTGAAGATGCTTTGGTGGAGTTTTTAATCACAAAGAGATTAAGACTCTGTCTGTCTTGTGGCAGCCATTTTAAAGCCTTCACTCTTCACAGTGACATTGTGGTGCAGTCCCGGCTGATTAACATGTTGTCGGTAGCTGCGGCTGTGTCTTTCAGCTCCTCTGTAAGCCACCGCGCAAAGACAAGACACTAAATTGGGTAATATATGGCTGTGCAACTCTGCGATTGGTTAGACTTTATTGCCTCTTCTGCAGATGGTTCTTATTTTGGCTGCTTTCTTCTTCTTTTTTTTTTTTAATATCTTTTGAGCTGGAGAACAGACGCAGTCAGCCACACACATGCAGCCAAACATGGGAAAACATACATGAAAAGTCAACACAGAAAACACGTTTGAGGTCCAGACACTAAGTAGACGAGGGATTTCCTGATCGGATCTTTTTTATTTTTTTGTCCTCAATACAGATTTGAGTCATTTTTGAACAGATGCCGATGCAGTCGCAGAAACTGACATAAATGCCGTGCATATGCTTGAAAACTCAGTATCTTTATTAAAGTTAATTCGAAACATTTCGCATGGTGAGTGACCTCACTCAGGTCACTCACCGGTGATGTTCTGGATGTTGCTCTGGGTTAATCCACCCCTTTGCCTCTTTGTTCCCGGCCCATTGTATTTATCTTGCAGTACGTTTTCTCTGGTAGCGTGTACATCTTTTGTTTCGGTCAACTAGTTAAAGAGTTAGCTGAGCCACAGTGGTAAAAATGTCAAATTGGTACGCATGACGCAGGAATAAATCCTAAGTTTAGCAGGTATGTAATATCTGGTTAGTAGTCCTATGGAACATCCCACATTTGACTGCTTCAGTTTCTTGAAGTGCAAAGCCAATGCTAGCTCTGTTACCTGTGGTTTGACTCGTTGATAGCTGGAACCACAGTGTGGTTTTAATGTGGGGACAAATATAGCAAAAGCATTGTTACCCTGCTTCAGGAGCTTAATTCTTTGCCTTTAAACGACCTGGACTTTACTAAGTACTGTTTCAGCTTCTCTTTGAAATGTTAGTCCTCGTAACGGATGAAAAAGCAAATTGTTTGGGACAACTTAAAATACAGTGTCGTAAGGTTTGTGTGTGGCTGTGAAGCTCTTATTAGGAATGATGAACAATCAGACTGTGCAAAGAATCCAGCTAATTTAAAATACCCTGGATCCCAGATCAAAGCTTGATATCTCTAAAATAGAACATGAATACACGATCGCTGGCGTCTAACTGGCAACGAGACGTTAATGCAGTAAATTCACAATATTTATCATTTACTAGCTGGTGAGAGTTTATTGATCTGCTACATCTGTGCTCATTACTTTGAGTAACATGTACATCAGAATCGAGATTAATTGGTGTCTGACTCGTTTCCTCCCTCAGCGTCCCGCACGTTAAGCAAAGTACAGATGCTGCTTCTGTTGTGTTGGCTTAAAGTTAATAAAAGCCTTAAATCAACTAAATAAGTAATGAGAAGCAGTTACATTATTAATGCGAGCAAGTGAGGGAAGATATGTTTGTGTTGCAGAGAAGAAGACACGTGCAGCCTTGCTGCTTCCAAGCCACACTGCAAAACATTTGGTGACAGATAACAGCTGCACTAAATCTACATTCAGCAGCCTTTTGGAAGGTAGTTAAACTAGAGTAGATTGTGCTCTTATTAACTATTTAGGGCTGTGGAAAGGGGGTGCGAGCCAAGCAAGACGAGAACGTCCTAAATCATGTATTAAAGTTGTACATCAACTTCCAGTGGTTTTGTAAGTTAACGGGTTCCTTTGAAGTCTCCATTTTATTATACGATCACCAAACAACATAGGCATCGATGAATTTCATATCCACATGTAATCCTCTTCGGTTTGGGGACTGTTACCATCCATCTCCAGAGATCAGCGGGTGCGTGGTCGCCGTTCTGTCACAGGGCATAATAGGTTCAGCCTTCATGAACTATTTAAATCCTACAGCGCTGTGCAAAAGTGAGCTTCCAAAGAGCAAGACTATCGTTTGATTTTTCTCAAGAGTTTTGATTCTACTGTAGCTTTTGCCAAGATTTCTGAAAGTTTTGCCTCAATTTGGCTTTTTTCAGTTATTAAATGGAGTGCCTGGCTATAACCGTTTGTCCTTCCTTCCTTCAGAGAAATATTTGTTTGCCAACTATGATCAATGATGGCGTATTCAGCAATAAAAAAATACAAACAAACTCCCAAACACGGGTTGAACCAGTGTTGGGTCTACATAAAATATAAAACATCCCTGTTGTGAAAGCCTTGAGTAAAAATGCCATGGTAACACAGTGACAACACACAAAAAACTTGATTTGACTTGTACTTAAAACAAAAAGTCATCAATTATACCTGCTGCTGTGAAGAAATAGGGATAAAAAAAAAAACAGACCTACTTTCGATTAAACACATTCATAGTTGAGTATTGACAGTCCACTGTTATAAATAAGAGACTATTTTAAATTGAATATTTTGGAAAATATCAAGAATTTACTCCTGCTAGACCAGTAGGAGTTACAATATAGATGAGTGTTGCACAGAATATTATGGTTTCTTGCTGTTCTGCTCTTTATGGAGTAGCACTCATTGCGTAATTAGCTAACTCTATTAACCGTCCTGCATTCTGGTTGATACACATACTGTTCTCGGTGGGTCATTTACCTTCCAGTCCATCACCTTTCAAGGAACACAAGTTACTTGTCAACAAAAAAAAATGAGTGAGGCGACGATAATGCTCCCATCACTCTGGAACTTTCTTTCCAGCTAAAGGGACTTTAGGGACTTTGAACTTTTTTATATCTTTACGAACGTTTTAGAGCCATGGTGTGCCCTCAGACTGGTAACCAGTCCATGGCTAATTGGATCGTTAGGTTTTTTGTGACTCCCCGTGACCCACTGGCCATAAACGTCACATTCCGACTCCTTGAAGAAATGACTTTCATATTGTGTTCACTTTCTACGCTTTGAGTTTCTTTAGGCCTGGCACAATGGTCCACCCCTATCTCCAATGTGCTAACATAGTCGATCATGATGACAGGGCTGAAAATGAAGGACGAATCGGCAAAAGTTCAATGAACGACCCTAAGAGACCTTCAGAAAGCCTGAGAGCTACTCATCAAAACCAGAACAACTTAAGCATTGTATTCTCCGTTTCACACTGGGATAGATGTTAGCAATAAAGGACATTCTGGCCTGCAAGAACACAGATTTTATTTCCAGGATTTTGCGTAGAAAATGTGGCTTAACCTCACTCTCTGGACTCGCTTTACCTTAGCCGAAGCGCAGTAACAAGCATAGCCACATCCTCCTTTTCATGTTTCCAGGAGAAAAAGGGCCAATTTTTTGTTGTTGCGATGAAATCCGAAACTTGCACACCGTCCTCGAGCCGTGCATGTGTGCGTGTGTGTGTACAAAGACACGATGCCCACCCAAACCGTTGAGAGAGACGGCTCTGAGGCTAAGGCGAATGCGCTGCATTCACAGTCAGCAATGCCAAGCCGCAAAGACTTCACACAAAACAAATCCTGAACTTGTACAGCAGCTGTCGTGAGAATGAGGAGCAAATGGTGAATACTCACAAACACACATCGTCAGCTGTGCAGTTTTATTAACTTCCAGCAACTTAGATTAAAGTCTCGCTGCAACCTCTGCGAACAGTATGCTAATGAGTCGTGGATGAAAACCTTAACTGTAGGCACCAAATGATTAGTTGTTTTGGTTTTTTTTTTTATTTGCATATAATCAAATGACATAAAAGGCTTTTTTTGCATTATGGAAAAGGAGTCTTTTGGCATTAGATTTTCCCACATAAATAGGAAGATACTTGTACAAAAACAATCCCATCTGTACATATTTTTATTTACTTGTAGAGCAGAGCATTGTACCATTTATCTGTTTTTGCTCTTTGTAGAAGTCTAGCAACTCGCAAGCCAAGTACTTTCTCTGGCATACAAATCAAAAGGACTTTAAACTATAAAATGGAAAATTTTGGCAATTTTGAAACAAAGTTTTACATATCTTGATAAAACAAAGAGTCTCATTTCATCCCATTTCCACTGGCGACTAGAAGGGCTTCTGTCATTGGTTAAAATGTAAAATATATATATTTTTTACCTTTTGGTCTAAGGTTGTTTTGTAATATTAAAAGATTTACTCTCAGTTATCAGACATTAATAAAAATAATCCTCTAATCAAAAAAGGCTAAAGCTAATAAAGCTGTGCAAATAGGGTTAGGGTTAGGGCTTATTTTATAAGGTTCTAAGGTAAAAATCCTTGATAGTTACTAAATTAATACTTTGTAGGTACATTAAAATCATGACAACTTATAGCAACTGCAGTTCGCACTTTAGTTTTTACTGTTGGATAGTTTGGATAGTGTTATATAGTGCTAAACTGGTACTTATCCCTGGTTAGCAACAATGCTAGCACCTCGAGCACAATAGGGAATGTTCTGTTTTTGCCCAATATTTTTGGGGGAGGGAAGAATCACTTTCACCTGAAGCTGAACGAAGCCATTCAGTCCATGTTGGTCACGAAGCCATTCGTTCCCTGAGCTTCGTGGCTAAAATGGAGCGATTCGTGTTGGCCACAAAGCTGAATATTGAGCAGTTAAAGTCGAAGCAGAGGAATGTTTAAAACGTTTTATTGCTGGGAAAGACGTGGCACTAATCACCACGAGGCTTCTTGCGGCGGACGCCATTTCCAGTCAGCTTCATAGTCCGTCGGATTACAGATGTCACGGCCAAACGCGTTAGCGCTTCTTATGGTTCTTGTACTTCTTGTGGTGTAAAACGTCCACACCTACAATTATTGAGAAAGTATTGTTTCTCAATAGTTGAGACTCCCTATTATGAAGCAAAGTGTAGAACAAGGGGCTGGTTTTTCTCAGGCCAGGGAAAAACAAACTTGTTTTTACAGAAGCCCTGGTCTAGCAGCCGAAACACCTTGTTGGAAAACTGCTAGTTGTTGTCCACAGTTCAAGAGTGTTAAAGGTAAAAGCATTTCAAAAGTTAACCCAGTATCTGTATGTTTATTTGATGTGTTAAAGGACGCATGTGTTATCTTTCAGGACTTTAGCTTTACGACAGAAGATAAAAGAGAGACTTCTGTATGGACGTTGTTTTGGGAACAGAGTGGGGTAGCTGGGTCGGTAACACGCACACAACAACACCTTCCTCCATGAAATATTCATCTCTACCCTCCCTTTAAGAGAAAGGTTTGTGTTTTACCCTCACCGCCTCATTATCCACAGCGAGGCCGCGTCACTCAGTGGGGAATCTGTCTCATTTAGCTTCTGAGGCAACAAACATCTTGTGGCTGATGGATTTTTTGTTTTGTTTTGTTTCCTGTAAATACAGTCAGTTGATATCTTATGGGTGAAAAAGGGGGCTGCTTTTTTTTTTTTGTCCAATTTGGTGTAAACATTAAATCTATTTCTCATCTTTTTTATTTTTTTTACTCTGTTCCGTAACAAGCTTCTTCGCCGTAAGCCGTAAAACACAAGGAATCTGGAAGAAGCACAAATAATCAAGGAATTCTGAAACAGCCACACGCCGTCGTCACGGTGTGTCTGTGTACCGTCCGTTTGTTTCCCCTGTGATGAATGGAGATGCCCTGACCTTTGAGCTGAACTCTCCACTCCATTATTGAAAATGCAGTCGATGCTGAATGTATTATGCATAAAGCTGGTTATACTGGGCCATTTCCCCCCCACCACCACCACACTGGCAGCTTTCTCCCACATCTGTTTGTTTACTTGGTAATTGGGGTTTTTAGCTATACTGCTTCTTTATGATAATAAAATGCCTACAAGGCTGAAAAAACACGCCACGTTTCAGATTCCCTTCCAGAATGAGAAACGGAGCCATTTTATACCATTTCAGGTCTCGACTTCCTTGCTCTTTTTGACGCATTAAATTGATGCTTTTAAATTCGGTGCTGCTTTTAGTCAATTACATTGGAAACAGAGTGAAAAATTGGGACTTGTTTTTGTTCTGCCAAGGCAGAAGGTTTTGATTGCTTAAGGCGATCCCAAAGTTAAGTGTCTAAACCTAACCAAGCGGCGAGCTAGACTTCAAATAATAAAAAAACAAACACAAGAAGCAAAAGATTATATTAATTTTCTCACTATTTCAAGTCATCGGAGGACATTTTTATATAATAAACTGCACAATGGGTAACACCGTAGCCTTGCAATAAGAAGGCAAATCCCAGCCATATTGATAAAACACAGACCCATTCAATAAATTATTATATTTTTGAAAAGTCAGCTTATTTCAGGAGACTTTATTACACATTATATCAATTAATAACACAGGGATGGATGTTAGAAAGCCTCCATTTCTGTTAATTACGGTGATTTACAGCTACAGCTTATGAAAACATGATGTTTAAAATTAAAATAATACATCAAACCATTAAAAAAGTAATGTTTAAAAACATAACTGGGAGCTTAATGAGAAGAATGTTTAATACCTGCTTAGAGGTTATTTTCAAATTGTGCATTTAATTTGACAAATGAGACTCATAGGGAAGTATATTGTAATATATTGAATGTGACAGAATATATAGTGGTCAAGTCAAAGCACCACTTGCACAGCTTGCGTTGCCAAACCATAAAATGATGCTTTTGTAATGCATAAAATAATGACAATCAGAAATATTTAAGCTGAATTCTCATAAAAAGAAATTGTGTATGAGCTTAAAGTCTTTATTAGGATGGGGTTTTTTCCCCCCCCATAATCCCCCAAAGTTTAGAAGCTTTGATTCCTAAACCTAATTCCTTAAACCAAACCAAAACGCAGCTGAAAATAGACGAGAAATAAAAGAAAAGCGCTCTTGAGATTTTATTAAAGAGTCAAATCTGGTTTCTTGGTTATCGCTCAACCTGATTTTGTTGAAATTCATGGACAATTTAATAAGAAGCAACTAATTTCACCTTTTCAATCAGGCTCTCGGGATTCTGTTTTGACTGGGTGACTTGTTACAAATAACACATAACCGAGACAGAAACCGTTTTCTAATTTGCTGCAGAAAACTTTATCAAATAATCGAATGACTGCATTGGATGCAAATCGTCATTTGTGTGGTGGTTGCCTCATAAATGGGCAGCTAATTGTTCCGGCCTCAAAAGGAAGAAGAGGAGGAAAAAAAAATAAAAATAAAAAAACGCGCACAAGGGCTTTTCTCAAAGTGGGTGGCAGCAATAAAATGTCCCAGTTGTCTTGTGTATATGTTTGCATTTGTCAGATGTTGGGGTGGAAGGGAACTCGGAAGAATAAGCTGTTGTTTATTTGCGAAGGCATGGGTGGAAGACTAGCTGTGAACCGCCTGTGGAAGAATTTCCCTTTTCTTACGTTCCTTGTTTGTTTTTCAGCAAGAAAAAAAAAGAGAGAAAATGGAAAGAAAAAAAAAAAAAAAACACTAGTTGTGTTTGAGTTAGGCCCTCCATTTCCCCTATGCTGCTGTGCATCACGTTCAGAAGCACTTTGCATATTTTAGCATGTATATAAATCTCATGATTTTTAATGGCTCTAATTGGCTGCGGCTGGTTGTGCTGGCGTGCGCTTTAATCTTTTTTTCCGTGTCAAGGTCTTGCCTCACTTGCTGAACCAAAACAAATGAATCTGGGCTTGTCTCCGTTTAACTCATCTGTGTTCACCCGCTGCCACCGTTGTGTGTGGCGCGTCAATAAAAAGGAAAAAAAACGGGTCTTTCCTAGTGGGAAGCGTGGAAGAAATGATTTCTTCACTCACTGTTCACCTGTCACTGGGAGAGAAGACTTATCTATTGCTGACAACTGGTAGCACAGACAGTTAGCGAGTTTTCTTCCAGTTTATGTAGATACACAGTGGCGCGCATAGACATTTTGAGGGACGTATGCTCAAGTGTAAAAAAGGCACATTGAACCAACAGCTGCCTTAGTAATGTGAGATTTATCGAAATGAAAAATTTCACAAGGGCACTTTTTTTGTCCAGAGGAAAACCGGAATTGCTGCAGGGATTTCTTAGCTAATTCTTCTTAGGTAATTTTAGGTCAATGCTGCCAAAACACTTAAATTGTACTGCCATGTATGACCTTAACAGACAGTTCTGTTATCGTGAAATTGAATCCATTTCTTCTTTTGGTGTCGGCTTACAAAGCGCAGTGCTGAACACTGGAGGTACGCAATGTGAAACATTCAGATTTGCAAAAGTGTGATTTGAGCTGCATTCAAAGCATTGAGTGCGTCTTCGCATTTGTGAAATGTTGAATCAGAAAAGTTGATTGAGTACAATTTGGATTTGCACAGCTTTGTTGTTTTTTGGGTGGCGAACCGGCCATCGCAATACATGGACTTCCTGTATTTGTGTACGGTTCTAGGTATCGAATGGTTTCACACACACACTGGCAGAAATATTAGTTTTTGAAGTACATTGCAAAAAAACAAAAAATCTGACCAAGAAATTTTTTTTTGTCTAGTTTCTAGTGTAAAATCTTCGTCCACTTAAAATAGGAAAATTTTCATCAACATTAAGGAATCATTTGCTTAAAACAACTTTGTATATCTTCCTGAAAAGTCACCTTTAAGTTAGTTTTGCCTTATTTTGAGTGTAGTGAGATAGTTTTACGAGAAACTACACCAAAAATACTTGGTTAATTTTTGTGTTTTTGCTGGCGTGCCAGTCCAAAAGTGGGATATGCAACAACGTCTAAAACCAGAATAGATTTAAACAAAATCAATTCCAAAAGGTGAGACATTCTGATCAAGTAAAACTCAAAAACATCTGTAGGTACAACAAACCTCTCCCCCGTTCCAAAACAGCTTTCAACATTTTCTATGGAAACCGTTTTAAAATAGGCCGTGATTGTTTCCAGCCAATCAGATTTCAAACAATACTGTCTAATAATTTCCAAATGTGGACCTTTATGATTCCAGAAATGACAGATTAAAGGTGTTGGCAGAAGTCAGCTCTTAAACTTTTTGGGTTTTTTTTTAAGGAGCCGGGGGCTGGGAGCGGTGATATCACAGTGGTTGTTTTCCATGCCCATAAACGACCCAAAAGCCCACTAAGCAAGGGGTCATGGTGAATTTAATTTGGCATGTAATGGTCAGTTTTCAACCCCATAACAGCGTAATTATCTCCAGTAGCAGTTTAGACACTTTGAAAGCTTTAGTAACTTTTTAGATGCGTTTTTGTTTCCTTTCTTTCTTTTCTGATACTAATTAAATCGCTTACACTCCGGTCTTAATATTTTCTGCTTGCGCTCAGAGGGAGGTAATTGGCAGGACTTTCTGTTGTGAAACGAACTTTTCGGTGCATCAATAAAGCTGTCAGATCTTGTTGTTGTTGCTGGTGCGCTTTCTCCCTTGGTGCGTTTCGCCAGCGCGCCTCGGCCTGCTTTGGGCTCCGTAGGTAGTACAGCCACGTAGGTGTCTGTGTGAAGCTCAGGTGTGGCTGGGGAAGTGAGACAATTAGCATGATCACACCGCAACAGAGCTGCTTCCCTCTGGGGCTGATGAAATGTGATCTTTTCTTTCTTTGCTTTTTCTTTTTTGTCTTCAGAGCAACACGAAGCGGTTCCCTGCTTGGGAAAAGTGACGCTTTTCCACATTTTGTCACAACACAGCCACAAGAATGTATGTATTTCAATTGGCGCTTTATGTCAAAGTGCAACGCTAAAGGGAGTAAAACTGTCAAGTTGAAGGGAAATGATGCGCTGAAATTCTCTTCAGATCTCATTCAGAAAAGCATATTTATATGCAGAACCTGCCCCCCGACCCTCTAATCGATACGTAAAACCACATTTTGCTGGAAATACAGCTGGAAATTTTTTATGCTATTTCTTTCAGACTCACATTTCAGGACACACATTTGGAGCAATAATGCTGGGAAATGCAGCTCAAACGCATTTAGATTGGCTATAGATGGTGCTTGAAGCTCAATTTACAAGTTTTCTTACTGATTCTCAATTAAACTCGGGCCTGGACTTTGATTAGACCATTTGGACAGAGGAATATGCTTTGTTTTAAATCATCCAGTTGTAGTTCTGGATGTAAGCTCAGGTTCGTTGTCCTACTTTTAATGTGAACTTCTTCCCCAGTCTCTTCCAGGACTGGTGAGGAAAAGCCTCCCCGTAGCATGACGCTACCTCCACCATGTTGACAAACAGGACATGTTAGTTTCCTGTGTTGAAGCCAAAAATTGCCATTTTCTTTTGCGTTTCCCATTGTACCACTGGATTTTAAACAAATGGTATATAGGGGCTAAATTTAAATATTTACAATTTTCTTTCATTTTAATTTCCCTTTGGAGTCAATAAAGTATTTTTGAATTGTGAATTTTATCTGTTCCGTAAAAGCCCAATAAAATTCACTAAAGTTGGTGGTGTTAAGTGATAAATTGTGGAAACGCTTAAAAGCTGCGAATTCTTTTACTGCATTTATACTTGAGGCATTATGGTGCTGTCATATAAACTCTGGCTTCAGTCAAAACCTTTTCAGTGCCGTATTATTCCATAAGTTCTGTCTCTATATCATCTGATAGCCTTCTGTCTTGAAATAAACGGTTGGAAAGTTGACAACTAGGCTCATCCCACATGATTAACCTTTCAGAAAAGTTACTAACTTGTGCCGCTCGGGTTCACCGGAGTTCTAAAAATACCTGCTTGCACAAAGCGTAAATGCGCTCCTTCAAACACGAGACTGAACGGTATCTAGCCTGTGGAAAGTGGAGGTGAACCGCAGCACAACTTGTCATGCTTCAAAGGTGGAAATGGGTTTAATGTAAACCCAACTGGGTAGAACCCCAAGCTCCAGCTCTTCATTTGTGTCCGAAGAAGAGGTTTTTGAAAATGACGTGGGCAATCGTTTTCAGGTTCGTTCCCAATGGAGAAACGTCAGCGTGCCAGCCCCACTGTGAAAAAAGCCTCTGTTCTTTTCTAATTGCTGCTTCCCACAAGTCTCCCTGTCAGTTTTACACCAAAATTTGAAATCACTGAAAAGAAAGGGGGATGTGATTCATGAAGGGGTGAGAAGAAAGGCGGGCGGCTAGGTGGGTGGAGAAGAAAAGGTGAGGATTAACTGCTCAGACAGAATGTCAAAATTGCTTCGTTTCAGAGAACCGCTGCCAGCTGCGGTTTCCACCTTCGGCTGCTCTGAAGCTTCACCTCCGGTGTCGAGAACGCCGCAATGCCTCTTCATGTCATCGGCCCAACATTCAGCAATAGTCTGGACTGGTTTATCGCTCTGTACCCAGCTCTAAAATTGTTCTGCTGTACCTTAGGCTTAAAAAACAAATGCCGATGGTACGTACTGCAAACACAGGAAGACACAAAAAAAAAAACCAAGGGCCAAGTTAGTAAATATGTAGCGTGGCAAAATAAAATGCAGCCCAGTGTTCTACACTGTGGTTGGTAGAGAGGGTTTGAATCTTCCGGCTATTGAGAAACAATTACTTGCTGGAAGCGTATTGGGGTTTTAAATGGTTGACTTTAGCACTGTTAGCCAATTTTGTCTGTGTTGTAATGCGCTAGCTCTATCGCGAAGGAAGCTACGCTATGAACCTAAAGAGAAATTTTGGACGCCACAAGGAATAGTTGTGGTCTGGAGGTTGTCCAGTATGGAAATATCAGGTTCTTGTTTAGTGAATATTGACGCTCTGCCGTCATTTTCAGACCATGGCTTTCAGCGTGCGCTGGAGTTGTTCAAGGTAAATCTCTAACCTCCAGGGTTCTCAATGGGGAAAGGGAGGAACATGAAGAACGCAAGTCATGGCTTCCAGTGACACTCCAGCATCTGTCCTATTCATGTGTCAATGTACAATTGAGAGGGCTGCGGATGGGCAGAAAAGGGTTTCATCCGCAGTAATTTGGTTCCTCGTCTGTTGAGTTGAAGATGAAATCAAGACAAGAGGTAAAGAAATTGAATTAATACTTGACATTTACTCTGTTATCGGCAGTGATGAGATAAATATCATCCATACTCTGATCAGCTGTTTTGTTTGGCTGGCTGGGCTTGACATTAAAGTTATGGCGACCTCCACCCAATGTAATCTATTATCAGTTTGTTGTGGAGATGCTGCTTTTTGTACTGAAGGTAGTGAGTTAATGACATTAGATCAGGATTTCCTAACCTTGGGAGGTTTTCCAGGCATATCTCATTGGTTGACCGCTGGGTTGGAGTCAGTGAAAGTTTCACATGTCACCTTCAAAAGGTGCAATGAAAGACATTTTCTGAAAGATGGACAGGAGGAGAATTATGGACATATGGATGGGCGTCATAAAAAAACAAAAAAAAAAAAACACTTTACCTGTTGAATTGAGCTTTTCTGATAGTTTAGTTCATGGGTAAACCTTGAGAGATACCACTCCACAATGTTTAGGCGCATCCCTTCTCTAAAACCCCTGAATCAATTGAACTGCAGAGCTGAATAACCCCCGTTGAGACAATTTTACTATTGCTTCAGGGGTCTTACAGCAAGGGTGCATCTAAAAGGTGTAGCATGGTAGCCCCTGAGGATTGGATTTGGGTAGAAGTGTGGAGGTCTTCGTAAGCCAGAAAATCCTAAAGTGTAACCACATCCCAATTCAACAACTGCAGTGAAGAGGACAGTAATGAAGGAGGGGAAAAAGACAAAAGCAACAAAATCCAGTATTGGAGAACAGAAGCAAAGAGTCCCCAAGTCTTCAACCATTAATTTTCGAGGTGCCAATAATTGCAGAGTGCTATAGTTTCAAAATGTCCCTGTAAGCATCAAGTCGGAGTATCGTTACATCACTCTCCAGCAACTGACGAGACTTATGAATTGCTACGTAAATAAAGGCCAAAAGCTAGTAATTGGGCCATGACATGCAATGGAATCCTCTATTTGTACTCTTACAATACACAGAGTTGTACCACATACTTCGGGCCCGCGGACAATCACGGTGCAGTTGCCACACTCCATTTGGCCCCCATTGAGTCACTAAGGCACAGATTAATATGACCACAGCTGGCAGGCTCTCAGACCAACCAAGAGCCTCTGTGTGTGGGCAGCTTTTCTCAAGACAGAAAAGCTGTACTGAGAAAGGACCTCAGTCCCTGGCTGAGATCCGCGCTGGTGACTCCCAACGTGTAAGCTCCCACTCTGACAAGCAGAGAGTAAATACACTTCCAGAGCCACCGAGTGGACTAACGCAAAGTAGAGAGTAAGAGAATGAGCTTGTGGCTGCTTTAGCCCCTGCGTACTTGTGCTTCCGTGGTTTTAATGACTGAAAAAAAAAAAAGTTTTACAGAAAAGCTTCATTACTGTGGTTTATGAATCATACACAAATCTTCATTTCAAGCATCAGTAAGTAAAGGCAGACGCTTGTTTTAAATATTTCATCCCAATTGGATTTTGTTAACGGCTTCAGCTCTTAATTTTGCAAGCTAACACGCTATTTGATTTAAACTACACATGGTTTTCTTTGTTGTTTTTCCACATCATAAAGTTTTTTGGGTTTTTTTTGGAACAAGTTGTGTTACCTGAACATGGGATTGGTGGAGAGATCATCCCACAGCTGGCTTGTTCATGCTAACACTAACTATGTTCTTCCTGAAGGCAATTTGTTTCTTTGATTTTTATTTTTTTTTTTTTTTATCGAAACAGCATCATTATCCTTTCAGCTTCATAATTATGCACAAGTGTGTTGGTTTATCTCATAAAGTCTCAGTGTAAAGCAACAATCTTTTGGTCTTGATGTCACAAAGTTTGAAAAAGTAAAAACATGCTTGCGAGGCATTTGTATTTTTGTTTAGCTGCAATAACATTTCAGTTGGTCCGGAGTCAATAATTGCAACAGAAAGATTTTTTTTTTTTTTTTTTTTACCAATGTCCCACGTTGATCTGCAAAACTTAAATGGAAATTCTGTTGCTAAAGAAAAATCGGAGGGGTCTAACAGGAGAATTGAATCATTGCAGGGCTTGATGTCTAATTGAAAATTACCCTAATTGCCTCCAGTCCCTTGAGATGCATTGTACCTCATGTAAAACAACAGCGTGGGGAATTCCTTCCAGTTCGTCTTCGCCTCCCTTTGAATGTTTTGCCTCATTCTTGGCAAATTATTTTTTCTTTGGTCTTCATTTGGCATCACAGTGCATTGATATGAGGGCATATTTCACTTTCTCAGATCTGTTCCTGGTTAGAGATGAGGTGAATGTGTGTTTCAGTGAGCTTGCAGACCCGGAAATACTTGATTGATGGTGAGACAGAGTGACAATGTCAAACACTTACAGCTGGAGTCAATGCTCATGCCCTCCAGTGAAGGAAGAATAAAAAAGATTTATAGGAGCAGCAACATGCTAGTAAAAACTAACCCTAACCATGGAACTGTAACAAAATACAGTCCCAAAACCTGTTAGTTTTTTATATATATATAAAGTTAGATGAAGGTGAAAACTAAGAAAGCATTTTATTTACAAATATTGCCCTTAACCTCCTGTTTGAAGTTAAGTAAGGGGCAAGTTTTTTGATGCTAACAGGGTGAGCTAATAAAGAAACAATAAGGCTGGTCAGTTACACTCAGTCCAAATACCATTAAAGACGCCTCGATCACTTTTATAATGTGTCTATGGAAGCATTTTGGGTACTTACTGGAAAACAAAAGCTCTTAACAGAAAAGATAGAAAGTATTTTATAAGGTGAGAATTCCAGGACCGGCTAATCGCTAGATGCTAACAGCGCTTCATTGGCGTCTTTCTTGAAGTTTACTTTTGTAAGTAAACACAAGTGCTGTTTCTGTATTATTTTACAATACTGGAAAGAAACTGGCTGTATCTAGTTTAAAATCTACAATACATGGACTAATTAAAAACACTTAGTCATTTTAGTTTAACCGCTGATAGACTGGGAACTAGAGTCCATATAGTGAGCGGTGAAATAAGATACAAATGGTTTTTGAGAATACCACAATAACTGCTAATGACACTAAAGTTAGCATCTGCTTTAGAGATTCCTAGCTAAGTTATATGACTTTTACAATTTTTTTTTTTTAATTGATCATTAATGTATTCAGACCTCAAATAGATACTTCTAAACTGAACACCTAAACAGATGGCCAGACCAGATGTCGCTTTAACGAAGAGTAAAGCACAGAGAACATACAGTTAAAAGTTGAAATAACAGCAAATAATGCAAAGTTGGAGAGGAGGCTAACAAGCTAACAATGTAGCAGAGCAAGGAGGAGTAGTGGTCAGTTTGTCAACCAGCATCAGTTTGTCAGAGCAGC
This sequence comes from Poeciliopsis retropinna, assembly GCA_010277075.1. NCBI lineage: Eukaryota > Metazoa > Chordata > Actinopteri > Cyprinodontiformes > Poeciliidae > Poeciliopsis > Poeciliopsis retropinna. The sequence goes on along the minus strand of VMRM01000023.1, from coordinate 11,685,206 downwards.
ATCAGCTTCTCTGACTATAAGGTTGGTCAAAAAGAAAAGTTTTAATAAGATAGATTATTTATACTTTGTATATCTGAAAACAAAGGGTGTTTTTTTGGTTTTAAGTATGTTTTTCTACAATTTTGCTTTGTCACTATCTTGTGAACCAAGTTTAAAAAAAATTTTTTTTACACATACTGTTTTCTTTGGTAAAATATTTCTAAACGTATACATGCCCTTTCACTAAGATTAATATCTGTGTGGGGAAACTCTTTGCTGTTGCAAAGCCGTGTCCGTGTCTCCACTACTTCTGTTTGATCATGATGATTTCCGCTTATGCAGCTGTTTTTTTTTTTGTTGTTTTTTTTTCTCTCTGCACCAGCTCTCCAATTTGCAACATCGCTCCATTGAAACCTGTGCAGTCCCCTAAATGCAACTGCTTCCGTTACTGCACCATCCACTCGGTTATTAGCCTGTAGTTTCATTGTGATGAGGTGTAAACTGAGCTCTCCGACGCTGTTAAACCATCCCCGTTTTCATTGCACAGTAATTGGCACAGTATTGCATCTGTAAATTATGACACATTTACTGGGGAGGGGGGATTGCTGGCTTTGAGCATTTTCAATTGTATTGGATGTTCAAAGAAGTCATCATAGTGTGTCGTGAGTTGATTTCATATTGTTTTGCCAAACATTTACAGTTACTCTATATTTTCTCAGTATATATTTATATTGTGGTTAGAGCAACATCTTTAAAATAAGACATTTAATTGAATTCTGATATGAAGAGATTTGCTGCTCCGGGGTGACACAAGGGTGCAATTGTTAATGTTCTTTGTGGGAACATTTTACAGAAGATTGTGTGCAGCATTGTCCCAGACAAGGTTCTAAACAGTTTTAGATCAAATCTCTAAATCAGGTCTGTGTTTGGCCAAGATCCAAATGGTCGCCTAAACTTTGCTTGCTTCAACTTGGTCAAAATCTTATCTCTTGATCACTGCTCTGTAGTCAAATGCATTTTGACTACATGCTGTCTGCCTTCTATACCACTCATGTCACATTTTCCATCCTTTTTGCATTAGGCTTATTGCTCTGACCATATGACGAGATCTTTGCAGTTCGCCAAGTCTGTGGCTGGAATTTTGTAAACGTGCGTCTGTGTGCTCATGTCGGTATCGATGTGCTGTATTCCTGACATTTGATTGCCCATATTTGTGGCTTTATAGATGATCTCAACGTTGTATACTGCGTGGGACTGTGTTGATGTTGTGCATAAATGTGCCTGCGTGAATGCGTGTGGGTGTTTGGCATGAGGTGGGTCCGGGGGCCAACGTGTTGTGGTGTAGCGTGGCCTCCCTCCAAAGCCCTGCGGCTGTTGAACTTTTATGGAGAGTCAAGCACAGCACAGATCTTACAATCTACCCAACATACACACAAGTCGCACATATAACAACAGCAACCCAGTCTTCATTAGAAGTGCCATGAAGTGTCAGGCTGAAGCCAAGCTTCAGCCTGACACTTCAAAGAGCTTTTTCTCTCCGTCTCCTCTCTCTGCTCCATGCTCGTTCTCTGGTTCTTTTCCCTTTTTCTGCCTTCTCTCATTTCTTCACTCTATCAAACCTGAAAAAAGTGATTATGACGGTCTTTGTATGATCATTTAGGCGACTACCTCTCTTTGTCCTCTCACCTTGACGTATTGTTGGGCTTTTAAAATGTGATCTTGAGAACTTGTAGTTTGCCCATTTGCAAGATCTGTAGTCAGCTCTAATTGCAAACTTTTGGAAAAAGGCTACACAAGAAGTGGTTTGCACATTCTCTTAAAGCACATTTACTCATTAAATCACAACTAAGGAATCAAAGAGAAATGTATGAATTAGTAGATGTTTGAAAACTGCCAGCTTAACAAGTCATAAAAAAATCTGAAAGCTGGAGATGTTCGTCTGGTTTGAAATTTCAAGGCAAACTAAATGTCTGATCAAATATGAGATGTCCCCATCAGGATCTTTGTCCCTGAACTATATTACAAAGATTTGGAAAAAACCCAAGATAGAGTGCATATAGCTAAAAGCACCAGGGGAATTGCATATTCACCCCCATGATCTTAATGACATCTCAATAGACTCTGATATGAAGTTGGTCCACTCATTTCTTCAACAACAGCTTCATTTCGACTGGGTATGTCTCTCAAGAGCTTCTGGTGTGTGTTTCTCTGAATATTCAACTATCCTTTCAGGTTTCAGAGGTCTGAGGTTGGGCACAAAGGCTCGGTCCTCTCTGCTAAAATGTAATCAACATGTCAGGCTGAGGTCAGGGCACCAATGCAGGTCAATCATATTCTTCCACACCAAACTTGATCATCTACCTCCCTAAGACCTTGCTTTGTGAAGTTGTGAGCAGTCAACTGTTCTCCAACTTCTCCAAAATTCCTTGCCATGCTGCAGCAATTAGATTAATTTCACTGAAACTAAGGGATCAAGTCCAACCAGTGAAAGATGACCTCAAACCGTGATGCCACGTTTACCAACTTTATCTTCGTCACAGTGCAGTCAAGCAAGTACAATTCTACTGGCAACCTTCAAACCCAGATTTGTAGATTTCATTGCCAAGACAGAGAAGACTGATTCACGTTCAAAGAGTTTGAAAAGGTGGTTCGATTCATTTTGCAGCAGAATTTATTTCAAACATTTAAACTGATCTCTAGATCCTCCTCAAACAAGTTAAACGTTTGAGAGAGCTTGTGGGAAAAAAATAGCAGACCCGCTCCTGTGTCCAATATTAATTTTGGAGCTGTTGCCAGCAGACTCTTTGGTGCAATAATGTTGAAGTTTGGAGTGAAACAGCCTATCTGGCTCTGTCCAAAAGTAATAAACCAACAAACATCTAAGCTCTGTGTTGTGTCAGAACACATTGTACCAGTTTTACTTAAACAATATGAAAGCTTTGTGGGGATGCAAGCAGATGGATTCTTATGTTTTTAGGGTCTACATATGCGGTTTAGGAGTCACTCATGCGTGAACTAGGCCTGGTTTGCAGAGAGGTTACAAAGTATCAACATGTTCCTATTGAACAAAGTAAAAATGATTAGGTATTCAATGGCACAATGAGGACAATCAATCAATAGTTGGAGAAATTTTGGGACAATGCTTATATTACTAAAACTAGAGGTGTCTCTAGAGCTGAAATTGTTGGGTTGTACTGTTTTTTTTTTTTAAATAAATATGAGGAAAATTTTCAGTTTACAATATATGTCTGATCTATGGAGGGGTGAATTATGTTCCACAGGAATCATGTAGGCCTTGCTCAAGTTCTTAAAACATTACAGGAAAATGTGGTGATGAAACCTAACCTTCTACAAGGTACATTTTGCATAACCACAAAAGCAGATTGTTAAGAGGAAACCATACACCAACTGAAACATGTAACAAAAATCTAGTTTAGTTAGAAGTAGACTTTTTGTCAAGGTTAGTAAAATCATGTGCAGTTCCAATTATCAGTCCATTTGTTTGGCCAAATGTCCACTAGAAAACTCATAATAAGAAAAGGTTCAATTTTCCACATTAGCTGCATTTCCATTACAAATGCTCGCGAAAATTTGTCAATATTCCGCTAACATCAAGAAAATACTTTCCCGATTGCTGTGTTTCCATTAAATAGGACATGTATTTTATGGAAAATCAAGAGATTTTTTTAATATTGCTTTGTTTCCATTAAGTGAATTTATTTTCTAAATGTCAAGTTGCACAATTGTATGGTCGATGGAAACGCCACTACCGAATACAGACAAAAAAAATCCAATTCAACAAAGGAACAAATTCATGAAAGAAAATTGCTTTAACAGATCCCAGAAATATCTGTGGGGTCACTGACGATGTCTCCAGATAAAAGGTGTCATACTAACTTGAGACATTTGGAGAAGTTTTCCGAGGCAGAGTGGGCAAAAGTTAAGACAAGATGTGGGATGTCGATAAACCCCGACTAGGAAAAGACTGAGTACATGTACCATTGGTGTCACGGTGTTCATACTTTCTGCAACAATGTCATTACATCTTATTTGACTCAAACATGAACAAAATATAGAAGTACATACAATAATTTAACTTTGTAGGTCACAAAAACTTTTCAGTTTAGGAGCGATTCAAGCTCTGCTAATGCACACGTGAGCACCAAACCACTTCTCTCACAGTTTCCAATGTCATGACAGCCATCCCCGCGCTGACGGCTGTCAAAATGTCTTTCCGTTCCAGCAAACAGTATTTTAAAGCCCAAATCTTCTGCGGGGGGAAAAAAAAAACCTTCATGGCATCTCGTGGGCTGGTAGGAGTTGATCAGCAGTAAGAGGGACGGTCACAGCAGATGACAGAACAGATCGAACAACTATAAGAAGAGTGAAGCAGATGGCTGGAATCACTGCTGTTCCGTGCTGGCCAAGTATCACAATATCCTTGACTGTACAAAACAACATGAGCAATGAGTTTTTCTTTCTCTGTAGCTTCTGCAAACACACAGACTATTATAGTCTCTGTTTGGTAAGCTAACTTAGCTTACCTTTGCTGCAAACCAGTTCCAACACATCGATTGTTTGTCACAAGTTGTTCCCAGATAAATACGACCCTACAGACGAGACCTGAAGGCAAAACCTTGAGTGCTTTGGTAAACTTTCACTAGGATGCTGTAGACGCGTAGACGGAATATGCATGTTCTGATAATATTTGGTGGATATTTGCTCTCGAGTCACACAGCAGTCAATCACAGTTGTGCGTGATATCAAGCTTGGCAGGACGAAATCAGCAGTGACGTACCGCGCTGGCACACAAGGGAAGTTTCGCCAATGTTTTGTATCAGGATGAATTCAAACCTATTAAAGGGATGTCAGTGAAATTAAATCTGACAATTTCCTGTCTTCGTGAGGCTTGTTCGACGTGTAGCTGCTGGCCATGTGGTCTCTGGCTGTGGGTAGTCCTTCGCAGGATGTTTCAGAATCAAAGGCAGACGCTATATCAACCCACGATCAAGGGAGACCCCAAAGGAGAGCACGCGCGTGTTTGCGTGTGCGTATACTGTGGCTTGCATAAATACTTATGCTCCTTGAACTTTTCACACTCTGTGGTGTGACAACCAGTGGAGTCGAAAGAAAAAAAAAAAGTTTATTTTTCACAAAGTTCATAGTGAGTTTGTATCTGGCCATCTTAACAGCCTACGACATTTTTCCACATAGAGATTCAACCTTTATAAATTAGTTTGAGCTTGGACAGACTGTATGAAGATTGCTTACAAACTGAATTTTTGTAAGTTTTGCTTCAGATTCTCAATTGAATTTAGGTTTGGACTTTGACTGGGCCATTCTATCAACTCTGAACACCTTTCCTGTTCCTTCTTAAGAAAAGCACCTCAGATAAGTCCTGGGACTAGAGCTACAAACAAGAGCGAGGGCGCCAAAAACGGATACGAGAAGGCCACAAATATGTTAATTAAGGGATTTATTAACCCATTAAAACAAAAAAAGCCTTGAATATTTCAGGTCTTAACTTTTCACGAGCAACATGGCAAGAATACGAGTTTTAAAACTCATAAGGAGGCACTTCAGATTTTTTCACAAATCATCAACTGGTCACTAAAGAAAGAGCAATCTACTACACAACCTACTTTTAAAACCCATGTTTTTCTGAATAGAATCAAATTCAATTTGCTGAATTTCATACACTTAGGGCAAGTCGTTGACTACTCAGTCACCATAGATGATCTAATTCTATCACATATGAATTACTGTATGATCAGTTGGACACAAACAGCAAAGATGACATACTTAACAATCAATATGCTGGATAGCCAAGCTTACAACGTCTAGCTCATACCACCGCAGGATTTGAATTAAAAAAGGGTTACATTCTTGTATAATTTCACCATTAAAGGGTTGTGTGTGGTCTTGCCCCTCTGCCACTGAATAATTTCATAAACTAAACAAACAAAACTGATCATGAGAGCTTTAACTAGACAAGACTGTGAGATCCCACTGAGGAAAAATGTCTGGGCAGTTAGTTGACAATGAGCCTTTAGCCTTTATGGCTAAATCTGGTACATTTAAACAATAGACTATTAATTAATGTGCATTGTTCTTTTTCAAAAGAATAAACCCATTTCAAAGTCTCTTGGAAGTCACTGATGCCAGAGTAAAAGTAAGAGGATAAAGAAAAGTAGACTTTAACCACCTATATTTCCATTGGCATCTCACCCATCATACCCCCTTTTTCATTGCTTCTCATGGCCATTTTCTTCTGGTGTGTGAGAAACACACACACACCTTGTGGTATTAACCTCCCTGCTAATCGTGTAGAGTATGCAGTTTAATTCTTGTTTCAATGTGAGTAAGAGAGGGAGGAAAAAATGGCTTCCAATTAGGCCTACTTTGAAACTTTGGCCTCAGTCCTCTGTTAACTTTTTCTTTTTTTTTTTCTAAGAATGTTCCCCATTGCAGCCCCAAGCAAGGGGTTTGTGTGTATACGCTATGCTGGTGTGTGTTTGTGTGTGTGCGTTTCGTGAGCTTGAGGGTCTGGCACTGAGATGGCCAATTAAAACCGGTGCCGGCAGCGAAGGACCAATGGGAGCAGGGCGCCGATGCACTTCCCCACCGCCGATGTGGTAACGCAAACCAGATGCATTTGGGCTGTTTCGTGTGTGTGTGTGTGCATGTGCGGGCACACACACGTTAGTGTTTGCTAGAGTCTACTGGGTGTGTTTTTGCAAATGCCTCTTTGCTGATACTCTCTCTCCGCCTGTGCATTTAATGAACATCTTTACCTTTTTTTTTGGGAAAAAAAGATGCAGAGTTAGCAGTTTTACTTCTTTGAGATTAGCCAAAGAGGGGAGGAAATAAAAAAACAAAACAAAAAGGCGAGTGGGATTGGAGCAGGTCGGATAACGAAACAATGCTAAAAATGGAAAAGTATCTCCTCTTTTCTCTAAAAGCTACTTTAAAAGCACAGCAACCTCTCATATGCCTGCCTTTGAAAAGCCCAACCACTCAGATGAGATGACTTATTCACAGAATCAGCTCTTTCATTCATTGTTCAACGAGCATCATCTTGCTTTCATTCTGAAGTATGACGGCTTTGAAGGCTGAAATTATTCAAACTCATCTTACTTTCTTTTGAGCTTTCAAAGTCTCTCCTTTGATGCTCGACTGTGAATAGAGGCCCTAACTTCTAAACGAAACCAAGTTTTGTTTTGCGTCTTTCCACTTGGGCTTCACACTGTGCAGATCTTTAAGTATTTACGTCTTTTGGCACATTTCCCACTTTGTTGTCTTTCAACCTGGAACTTTGATGTATTTCTGCGGGGTTGGTGTCAACTGAAACAGCAAAAACATGCCAGCCAAAGATGCAAAACCAACAAGAAACAAAAAAGCAGAAAAATAGTATTTACTTGTCCTTCGGGCAGAAGCACTCCAAGGCTTTCCCTTATCTAGGGCAATATTTGTCAATTCTTCTATCCATCCTTCAACCCTGGAAGGATGCCTTGACATTGAATTTTCCTAGCTCATTCTGTGGATCCCTATGTGTTCCTAGCGTATAAGGGACATATACAAGAGTCCCTACCTTCAAGTTCAACCATGGATCTCCTTTTTGTGGGAAATTGTCAGAAAACCTTCAAAGAGAAAGTTTTGCTTGTAGAAACAATTAGAGAGAGAGTCACAGAGCTTTCTGCAGACATAGAATTAGCACATCTGAGTGGTAAAGAAGTTTGAGCACCCAAATGTGTTTGCAGGCTATGCTGTCCAAATCTTTGGCTCTTAGTAAGATCTTACTTGGTAAATTGGCTTCAGAGGAGGCGTCAGTAGATTCCTTAAACCCCTCATCTGGCTCTATTCGGTATGGAGGAGTATCTGCTGTGAACTCTCCTATACTTCATTCAAAGTGGAACAGCGGACGCGCAGTCACGTAGTTGTGGAGTTTTTGTATTCGCACATACCTTTCACACACAGTGTAGCTCACCTTGGAGGAAACCTTCCTCGCTTCAGTGTATGTCACGCTCTACCTGCTGGAATTCCCACTCCTTCCCTGCATCCACCATTTTGCTTTTAGAAACAATTAGAGAGAGAGTCATAGAGCTTTCTGCAGACATCCTCCTCTTTGGACAATGACACTGCAATTTTCCTAAGTAGCTCTGGCTTCAGGCCACCTAGATGAGAGTAGTAGCTTCTCTGCGCTGGAAAATACTCTGATCATATCCAGATTGTGTCGGAATTGTTGGAAGAAGTGGCTTTCGGTGGACCAGTGCTTTTTATTAAGTCTTTCAGAAAGTTTTAGTTGTAGTCACCTGAGCTGTGTAGAAGGGATAAACCTCGACCAATGTCTAGACAGTTGTCAAAATCAACGTTTCAGAAGACTCCTTCTATATACATTGTTGTAGTTCCTTCAGAATGTCAGTCGACCATGAAGACCCTGAGAACCTTTAACGCAGCTGATATCTGTACATTTCTGTAATGGTAGCAATGCAACACTGTTGCCCACTTCTGAAGAGTAGATAGTTACACTTGTTGGCCACTCTTAGTACAGAAGCCTTATTTATTATCTCATTTCCATGGTTATTCATATAAAACTGTTGTTTCGGATCCGACATTCTCTGTACTGGTTCCATAAAACAGCCCTTCAGTCCATTTTCAAACTCGTAAACTTCCACGTTGCTTTGTAAAATGCTTGAATTATTAGTCGTCCTGCTCTTGGATTAATTTTGTTTTACATCTGCCTTTGGATAAGCCCCAATGGCGGACCCCTGCTGTGAAACCGTTGGATACCCACAGAAGATATTTGACTTTCCCTACAGACTCTCAGTTTGAACAAAGATTGTCTCTGGAGATACTCTTAGCACTCGGGTGCTTTGGGGATGATTAACCACTCACACACACACACACACACACACACACACACCCACACACACACAGAGCAACTCTATACTTCATGATGGATCTCAGCATCCCGCAGGGCGCATAAAGTTGAGATAAGGTGGATCAATCTGTGGATGTGCAAGACGGTGTGTGTGTGTGTTAGGCGTGTTTGCTCATTCTTTCTCTCTGTTGGCCATATAACAGTCTGAGTGCAGCTCTCAGTAGAACTGGGAGCTGTTTCTGATTACTTCAGCAGCGATAATCATGTTGTTTGGCTTTTCTTTCAACGAGCAACCGCAGCCTTTCCACACGTTCTCAAAGAACACCAGGGTGATGAATAACAGAAAAAAAAAGTCACCTGATTTGAAAGGTTTGTGCCACTTTTAACAGGTTTCCTTCTTTCATCGATGGGTCAGAAGTTCTAGATATAGAAGAGGCAGTCGACGTGGAAGCCTCAGAATGTGGGATGCATGGGAATAAGCAGCGGCTTTCCCTCCAATAGCCTACAGAGCTTGTGCTGAGACAATGATGAAGAGGAAGATGGACAGAATGAGACAGGCGTTGAAAAGGAGGGAGAGGGATGAATTGAGACGAAGATAGAGGGTGACAGTCAGACAAAGCGGTGGAAGGACTTCAGACTTTGTCGTCTGTCTGTGGCTGCTCATGAAAAATACAAGGCGAACAGGAGAACTCGCAAATTTATTTATTTTCTGTACTTTTCCGTCCGAATCTGTTTGTTTTTTCTTGATGTCTTTTCCTCCAGGCACTTGTGGCAATACTTCAGGTTTGCTTCTCTTTATATTCATGGGTTTTCGTCTACTTTAGGGAACTGCTGACATCTGTTTATTATATAACAATTACTACCATATCAATCTGTGTGCCATAAGTCCATCACATTGCAACAATCAGGGGAACTGACTGAGTGAACACCAAGTACCTCTTCATCATGGCACCTGTTGTTGGGCCAGATAGCAAGTGAACATTTTGTCCTCGCAATTGATGTGTTGGCAGACGAGAAGTGTTGAGAACGGCACCGGGGTCAAGGCTGGCCAAGCCTTCCCGATGCACATGGGAGCGAACACTGTCCTGCATTGGTTTTCTTCAACACTCAAATTCAAATCCCTGAAAAGCATTCACAATGGTTCCGCTTACGAGGTGTCGGTACACAGTGGGCCGCAGTTTGTCATGTATAGTCACCAGCAACCGGGGCTTTCGTTTCGATCCCTGCCGACAACGTGTATACGAACGACAGAGGAAAACTGTTGACCGTTGGAAGATGTCTAATCAACCGTGTTTTGATTTACACCATCTGGGTGGTTGGGTGTGAGTGCATTGCTTACCTGGAAAACACGTGGCACCAAGATCCAGTACTCAGCCAAACCAGAGTGAGTCTTTGAGGAATGTTCTGCTGGGAAACCTTGGGTCCTGCCATTGATGTGGATGCTACTTTTATACATACTCCAGATCAGGCCTTCAGGGACACAATGGTCGCATTTTGTTCTTGCTGTTCTGGAAGTAACAACAAAGTTCTGCCATGGACGCATTGGCCAGCAGTTGTTGCACCCTATTAATTTTAGTGAAGAATTTCCTAAACAAGTCATACAGGTACGGACTCTTATTCTTTATTGTTTTCTTTCTCCTCAAGTTGTACTTTCGGAAACTCCAATATTTTACATACCAACTTAGGCTTGTCGAGTCCGGGATGGAGCTTTTTGATTTATGTGACTTCTCGGAACATTTTGTACCGTCTGTCGTTGGGTGGACTTCATAAGACGTTCACTGCTGAGAAAGATAGGTAGGTTTTTGTAAATGCTGTTCAGCTGTTTGCAGCATTCCTCGCAGTGACATGACAGCCTTTTAAATTGTTTGGTCTTCTAACCCTGCGCAGACCGATGCCAGCAATAATTGCTTCACTAAGGTTATTGCTAATGCCTTACTCCTATGGCATGCTCCCACCAGCAAATTGTTAAAACTCTCAGAAGGGTGTATTAGTTTCTTTCCCATGACTAAATTGGCACTATATGAAGCTTTTTTTTTCTGTTTTCTTTTTTCTCCTTCCCCCAGACTGTAAAGTTTGCGTGTAAGAATTACCAGGCACCGTGAAACTGATTCAAGGCTTTCAAAGAAGACGACCTTTCAGAATGCGCTCCTCGTTTAGCTGATTATTCTGCATGTCTTCTAGATTTCCACCAGGCAGGCACTAAACCTCGGCAGTTACCTGGAATCCTATGCTAATTAGGATTTACCTTGTGCAAGGTGGATAATTTATGGAATCTGGCGTTCAGCGTACGGAGGAATGCTCGATGAGCGAATGGAATAGTGGGTTTTCGTTCCAAAGAACGTTTCATCCTCGCAGTGGCAGAGCACTTCCCTCACTGTGGCTTACAAAAATAAAACAAAAAAAACAACTCGCCATTAGCACAGCACTGCTCCCAGATATCTGTATATGTTTGAGGCCCATTCTAGATTTTGCCTTTCATTTGAATTATGATACACTGGAATATTGCTCCAACAAGAACAGAAAATTAGTTTTATTTTTAAAGAATCTTTTTTTTTTTTTTTTCCTGCTGTTAGGTTGAACTAAATAAGTTTTAAAAAATCTAAAGAATTTTGCAAAAAGGTGGATACAGTTCCATGGGTTGCTGATATTTGTGACAAATTATGTGAAAAAAAACAAAAAACACATACTTTCCAACACAATGACAAAAAAACAGACTTAAAAAAATACTACTGGTAAATTTAGTGCCATTCTGGGATTCAATTGTGGTGGGTGTTGTATTGTTTATTATTTATTGTGATAAATTTCTTGTAAGAATTTTGATTTTGATAAATTCCAATAAATTTTTTACTCCTGCCCCCCAAAATTGTCAGTTTTGTTGGGATATTTTCTCCACTATTCTTTTTTATTTCCATTGAGAGCATCAATGAATTTCAAAACATGACTAAATGCAGTTACTGTGTTAGTCATTCAAATCCCACTTCTTTATCTGACTGTTATCCTATTAGTAATATGAGTAGTGATAAAAATTTAAGTCCACATCGCCCACCCTTAAATTCAATTGAATTTTTTCATGAAAAGAAAAACAGAAGAACTGCTATAACCTGCACATATGCTTATCTAAATGTAAAAATATGAATATTTTCGGGGCTGAGCTGTTACAACATTGAGAAGTAGGATCCGAGATGCAGGCAGAATCCGAGGCAGATATATGATGAAGAGTGTTTAATGAATAAATGAAGACCAATAGGCAACTGCTTAGGGTAAAAGTAAAAAGCTCAGAGAAACCAAACTGGAATCAGGAGGAACATGAAGCATTGACATAGTATGATAACAAACAGGAGGAGCCTCAATACTAGAGAGCTTGAAGAGAAAAGTAGAGGTGGCTAATTGGAAACAGGGTGCAGCTGTGAGGTGAGACCGGGCAGGCAGGCTGAGGAAGAGATAAATGAACTTGAATACCTGAGGGAAAAACACTGGATGCTTGTTAGTCCTGTGGGTCTTCATGTTGCTACATTGGAACTGGGAATAGTCGTAGTCCCGAGAGCCATTTGCAACACATGTTGCAAGCCCTTCGTCTAGCAAGTCCCCCCCTCAAAACAAACTGAAGGTTATGTGACAAATGGGGTATAAAAACTTTTGCAAGGCATGGTAAGTTTGCGCTGGTGAAATGGTATTCCTTTTTCTAGAACAGTGTTTTCGGGAAGAAACCACTTTGGATACTAGAGGAAAAGATTGAAAGACCTTTAGACGGAATGTGCAAAAAAAGTGATACAAAATCCCAAAGGAAGAAAATGTGGACTCTCCGGTTGATGAGAAGCAGCTCGGTTCCAATTTAGATGGGAATTGATCGGCGCTATTGGGTGCATGAGGGAGACACTCAGCTCCACCTGCAGCAGTGTGAATGTCTTTGTGCATGTAGGCGTGGGTGGGCTGTTTTTTGGTGTATGTCTTCTGCTACATTTCCTTGACAGTCAGCTTTTTTTCTTTTTTTTTTTCTTTTGACACTGCATGAGTAATGTGTAATTATGTGATTGTCAGCGCTGATTGATTTTTGACACTTTTTTTCCCTTGACAAACTCGTAAATTTTTTGTTTTCTCCGTTCTTCCCTCTCACAAAAAAACGCAGAGAGAGAATGAATTCAGCTAGTGTGTTAGCTTTTACCTCTCTTATTAGCAAGAGCTTTTACCTCTCTCATTAGCCGTGTCTCCCAGTGGGACAATGTAAGAAGGCAAAAGAGCAAGTTGCCTTTCGAATGATCTTTATTGTACCACTGCAAAAAATGAGACGCTTCCTCCATTTCGGCCAAGCTCCTCTCCTTTGATTTCTCCCCTACGGGGAATGCAGTGTAAGGAAATTTATAGATAAAGCAATTATGCAGATACACCATTACTAAGAAAATTCACAGCTCTGTTAACTGTTTTCTTTCTGAGAAAATAGCTCCAACAGAACATATTTAAAAAGTAATAGAAGGCAATGATAATCAGAGCCCTTTAAAATATTCGTAATGTTTCTCTTTGTTCAGGTTCTTATAGTTTGAGGTCACGTCTTCATTCCGTCCCTGTCGTCTTGAAATGCCAAGAACACTTTAAAAGTTCCTGACGTGGTCTTCAGCTCTCATTTGCAGACACATCATTCATTAGGAGCCCCATTAATGTCATTCATCTCATGTTTTTCCATAGGATTAGTCGCAAGCGAGCTGTTTTACGGATGCTAATTAGCTAATTAGGCTAGTTAGCCTAGCAGCCGGCTGTGCTCCGGTCAAGGACAATTTAAGAGACGATTGAGAGTTACAAGATGACACATGAGACTTTGATATTTTATGTTTCTAAGGTTGGTACTCACAATAGGTCCTTGCAAGTAGAATAAGGGTGTTTTTACACCTAGAAGTCTTTTAGACTCAGTTTGATTGGGACCAGAATTGAAACATTTGTAGCTGGTGTGTTTCGCTTTCACACTGCACTGCGTCAAATGGCCAAACCCTTTGAACGAACCTGTTTCAAGAACCACTAAAGGAAACACCTCAAAAATATCGAAAGATGACAATGACTTTCTTCATCACGAAAGGTAAAGGAAAACAAACTGGACTTCATATTAGAATTTGATTGAAGTGAACTAAACCGGGATGGTGTGAATGCACCCTAAGAGTATATAGCATGAGGCAAGTTTGTTGGACTGCTGAGATGAATGATGAAGACTATTCTTTAATCTCTGAAATTGAAAAGGCAAGAGAAACTGCAGAAAATGTCATGTTTACAATACGTTGAGCTTTATTGGGTTCTTGAGATTAGATTTTCCTGGTATTTTTGGAAAATCTAAGACTGCCTTGTTTTTATTGACCAATAAACAGAGTCAAGGCTTCACAAATCACAAAGTACATTCTGAATAACAAAATAACAATCCCGTCCAGGTTTGATAAGTATGGGCTGTTCTGTTTTTTATGCTTGTCTGTTCCTGATAATGACTCAAGAACATTGATATTGCTCTCCTTTTTTATTTCCACAAATCAAACCAAGATTTTGTAAATCTGTATCAAACAATGTCTTAAAAAATCTATTAAGTTCACAATAATCCCGGTCAAGTTTGACTAGTTGAAGTTGACTCATATTCACTTGAAAGAGATATTTGAAGATGTAGAAGTTTAGATGAAGAGATGAAAGCCAGACTCTTTAAAAATTGTGAAATAACCCTTCAGCTTAGATCTGACAGATAGCCTAAAAGCAGATGCTAAATGACATTAGCAGCAAAGAGCTAGCTGGTTCTAATAAGTTCACAGTGCTGCCGGTAATTTCTGTCATGTCTGTCATTCTGTCACTGCTTTTTTCTTCTTTCTTTTTTTCTGCCAGGCAACTAAAATCTTGCCACAAAGAGCTCAACCTCTTTCACAGAAAAGAACAAATAAAGAACCACTTCCCTTGTTATTTCAAATTAAGAGGCTGCTACGTAGTGTCAAGCTTGAAGCACACACATTCACATCCGAGGCTCGTAATGTTTGCTTAGCATCCATTAGTGCTGACTGCTAGCAGACACAGCTAATTAGCGTCCCCCAGCTGGTATTAATGTGAGGGCTCCGCTGCTTTGCTAGCAAATTTATCTGTAACGGTCACCTAACTATGTTTTAATCCAGTTGATATTAGCGGCAATGTTAATTACATTCCTGGAGAATTTGATTTTATGATGTTGGTTATTGCTAGCGTCAAACCAAATACTTTTTATCTGACCCACTGGGGTTGAAAGCTAGTAGCAAGAGCACAGATATCATTAAGTCCAAGTGATCCATACCAGCTCCAATCTATGATGCTCTTATGATCATGGTGCTCCTCATTTCAGCAGATGTTAGCACCACCTGTTTCATTTTATGAAATGGGCCAATGTGATGCAAATTAATGGCGAAGCAGGTGGTGGGCTCTTTGCTAAAAGGGGCAGTAGCATGAGCTTTACACCATGATAGAATGTTCTTCCCCTGTAAAAAAACAAACCTGGAGTGTTGTTTTGATTCTTTCATGCATGTTTGAGAAATTCTTTCTTCCCCACGGGAACCGTTCAGCTGTGCAAAACCCCTGAACAAAACCTCAGTGAAACGCTTGTAAAGACATTGCAAAAGTGAATGGAGTGCGATGTTGTAACAACTTCCTGAAGGCGGAGTTTCAGAAAGAGCGGGAGTTTCTTAAAGAGACGGAGGCCCAATTTCAATGTGTTAAATTACAAAATCAAATTTCTTTTAAATGGTATTTGACATCTTTACCAATTTTATAACAACTGAAGGGAACATAGTAACTTGTGCTACAAAATGGCACTATGTGCCTAGAAAACACATAATACTGCCCCTTTAACTCCTTAACTGGCGGCATCCTATCCCTGGGACAAATCTAGGTTGTCTGAATTCTCTGCCTTTTTCTCCTCTTTAAACTCTGCCGGTGTCCATTATGAAACTTTTATTGGGCAGCCTAGAGCCCCCCCCTTTTGATTGACGCCGCTAGAGGGGAGAAGAAGGGGAAGTGAAGGAGAGGGATGACTGTATGTTGAAGCACCGAGAGTTACAGTCATTTGAAATTTGTATATCAGGTGTTGTCTGATATACAACAGACATATATTATGTCTGTTGTATTACACAGACATAATACGGTGTTGTCCGGATGTACCGGACAACACCGGTACATCCTCAAAAATAAACATGTCCAAAATGACATTTCTTTTTGTGCTATCTTGATCAGTCTTGAAATCCACGAGCAGAATACTTTATTCTACAGATTTATTGTATTTTCCAGTGCATACATTCAACACTCAATGTGCATTTACAAGAAATAAAGATGAAAGATCTGAGTAGAGCAAAATTCTTTCTTGTTTTTTTGTGTTACAAACTTACTAACTACAAACTACTCACAGTTAAAGTATTTTTGAGTGCATAAACACAAAATTTAGCTAGTCTTCTTCTTAAAGAGACCAAGCTTTTGCATGTACTCCAAATTGTTCAAGAACAGCAGCTGATTTAATTTGGGTATATCCTTTCAGCCGTTTTAGGTGATTTTGGTTCCGCCAGTAAAAGGGTTAATTGAAAATAGACAAACACTGAACAATACCTGAAATAATGTTCTATTTTCAATCATCAGGTGGAATATTTCAGTTTTTATGTACAGGAAACATTTTAGTCAAATATTACTGAAATGTAACAAAACTTTCATCTCTTAAATATACACACTGAAGCCACTTTGTAGCTGTTATATTTGTAGTCAAGAGCTGTTATATGCATATGTCTTTAATTGCTCTTTGAATAAGTAACGATGGCTGTTGTTTCTGCCAGCTCCAGATACTGTGTTTTTAAGAGCTCCTTCTTAAAAACACAGTGTCCATTTCTGAATGTGAAAGCTGCTTTGTTTGCACCAGGTGCACCTGGGAGGCTATGGGTCACTTTACACTGTTAGACCTCATTGATACTAGACCCTTTTAAAAAATAAATAAATAAATAAATGGTCTCTTTCTCTTTAAGAACCTCCTGCTCTTTCTGAAACTCCGCCTTCAGGAAGTCATCACACCAAAGTTTCTCCATGGAGACTTTAACAACGTTCTCACCAGCGTTTCACTGAGCAGTAGTTCGTTTGATGAGCTCAGCAGATGCGCAGCTCCACCAGGTGTTTGCTAATTGCTGCTGGCTAGTCTAAAGGGGCTGTGTAGGAAAGCATTTCGGCAACCCCGAATGGTTGCCAAGGGACATTATAGTATTTCTCAAACATGCAAGAATCAAAGCAACACTCAAAGTGTGTTTTTGATGAGTGAATAATAGCATAACATGAAGAAAAGCTCAAAAGAGTCGATTTTACATAAGACCAAAAATATGCTGCCTTTGTATCCTCATTAAGTTGACCGCTAAAAGCCATTTTTACACTAGAAGCCACATCATCAAACACACAGTGACGCATATTACTCTTCAGAGTCCCTCTTCCTGCCCCCAAAACTGTAGACGTCTTTACATTTGCAACGAACAGACTGGAGGAAAACTGAAAAGAGGTGGATCCAAATGAACAATTAGTAATATGTATTGTAGGGAATAGTTGATGTAACATTCATGTTAGGGAAAGAACTTGCATCTTTCTCTACTTTCACTCATCTGTTTCTTTTTGTTCATCTTCAAACAGAGAGGAGGGCATTTTTTCCCCCCTATTGTTTGACTTTCCACCCCTTCACCCCCCATCGCCAATTCTTTGCTTGTCTCTCTCGCTGTATCCCTCCTTCCATCTGCTTCCTTTTCTGCTATTTTTCTTTTATATACATGCATTCCCCTGGCACTTTTTCTGGTTTTCCCTCATTATAGCGACCTGCAGAAAGACTACATCTCTCTGCTCGGCTCGGCTCTGCGAGGGCTGAACCTGGATCAGATGTTTGCGAATGTGACAGTCTATGTGGGTGTGTTGCTGAGCTGGCTAAAAACAAGGGACAAATCCCGCACTGCTTCCAGCTTCCCTCATCCTTTATTGTGTGTTGGATGCATTTGTAAAGAGATCTCTTTGAAGTAAACTAGGAGAGATTACAACCCTCTCACTACAACCCGCATTATTAAATTCTACCCCTTGAAAACGGCCTTTGGAAGCTCTCAGCGAGCCGCCTTTAACAAAAAGCAATTTCGGTCACAAATCTAGATTTCTGAGACAATATTCCTGCTGCATCTCTGCGTGTGTGTGTGCGCGCGTGTGCTTTTGCGCGCTCGCGTGTGATCGCAGCCATATGTGCGCGCATTCCTGCGCCGCGCATAACATCAACACAGTCGGATGCCCAAACACAGAGGGAGAATGCCGAGTCCGTCGCCACAGAAACCAGATCCCAGCCAGCGTGCAGGAGCTCCCCTGGTCCAGAGCGTAAACATTTCCCCAGTTGCCATGGAGAAGCAGAGAGTGTTTGCGCACCTCGTGTGTCGTTCGGAACTTTTTATTCGGCCCCCTTCGCAGCGTTTGCATGCGCCACATTGGCTGGGGGCCGCGAGATGGGTGCGTGAAATGGTCCGGGGTCGTCGATGTCTCGGCACCAGATTGCTGGGGGTGGGAGGGTTGTGGAGGGAGTACGGGAGAATTCGGCGGAGACTAAGAAGAACTCTCCAGCAGATTCCACATGGTCTACGCTGTAGCGGTTGCGGTTTGGAGAGCATCAGAGGACGGCTTGGTTTTTGTGCGTGGCTCTTAAACGGGGAGGGGGTGACTGGATCTGTTCAATAACAGTTTGTTCGCCGCACACTTGAACTTTATGATGAATGATTTCAGCTGCAGAACGGCAGAGACTCAAACCGACATGAGAAGCTTGGAGATTTCAGAGCGCCTCAAACTTGATTTCATGCTTTGTAATGTTACAAAGGAGAGCATTTTTATAGTCTGAAAACGGCGGTAGACATTTGAATTTAACCTCCTGTCTATTTTAACAAGCTCAGTCAAATTGGGTTTAGTACTTGTAAATAGCCCTGGTTTTTACATTGTCCCAACAATTACCATAATAAACGATAATATTGTTGTCTTAAGACTTTTTTCACGGAATATATTGGTAGTGACATGCCAATGCAGGTTCTTAAATCTCGACTTTGGTCAGAGTTTTTATAAATAATTGTTTTTTAGTTTAGAGTTTTTGTGTTTTTGTGTTGACGAAAGGCCAAAACATGTGAAAATGTATCAGTTTTCCCAGGTATTCTTGTGGACTAGGCTCAAGTTCTAAAATTATCTGCTGCTTCAAACATCTGATAAAACTTGAATATGAATGCAGAGGTAAACACGTCTGAAAACCTCCAACATGCCGCATCAAAGTCTATGGTTATAAAGTGACAAAATGCAGCAAAGTCCTACGAGGCTTCACTAGTTTTGCACTGTAAATATTCTGTTTGTGAAGTTACAAACTCCTCTTAGGGATTGCATTTTTGCTCGTCTCCCTTCCTTGTCTCGCTCCCCGTTTCTGAAGTTGATGGAGGCCAAGAACAACAACAACACTGACAAAAGATTTTTTTTCATTTTTTTTTTTCATCTAGCTACAGCCAAACATTTAAGTCGGCCAACTCTTAACATCCCGGAGACATGCTTTGAGATCGGCGAGACCTTCGAGCCACTGATGCTTATGTGCACCCTGTGCCTCTCTTTCTGAGAAGCCGCTGGAGCCTATGGCCACGGCTTATTTGCTCTGTACAATGGGCTGCCAGAGGACTTGGCTTGGCCAGGAGGAGAAACCAAAGGAGTCAGACAGAGGAGATGCAGCCAGAGCGTTTTCCCTGGTAGGCCTGCTGTTTTGGGCCTTATGCTACTCCAGGTGTGCGTGTGGTTTTATGGAGGGCGTGGGGGGGCGCCACAAACTGTAGCCAGGTGTGGAAAGGAGGATACTCTGAGAACCAGACAGACCTCAGAGCGCACCAGACATTGCCCCTACATCACTGCCCCGCTTTTTCCAACTCTTGCCCTGCTTCTTTGCCAAAGTCGACAGTTGCTTGCATTTAGATTTTGTCTCAGTCAGGGTGCTTTCACACCAGACCTGTTTTCTTTAGGCAAACTGTAGTTTGTTTACTTAGAAAGTCCAGCTGATTTTGGGGAGGTGTGAATGCATAATCGGACTTTGATGCGGACCAAAAAAGAAAAATAAACAAACAAACTCTGGTCCACCTAGAACTTAGGTGTTGGTTCGGTTGAAGTGAACTCTGGTGCGGGTTGAATGCCGGTTGAACCAGAGACTTCTCCCAAAGCAGGAAGCAGACTATAGCGCAAGGCATTCTGGGTAAATACAACCAAAACAAATATACGTGTCTAGCGCTAGCTGGAAAAATGGCTATACCAAAGACAAAAGAGAAACTCTTCAATCACGAAAATATACCACTTCATTTTTTGTTTACATTTCGTGAAGAAGGAAGTTGCTCTCAGAGGTCTCCTTTCAGAGGTTTTCATGTTGTTTCCTTCAGTGGTTCTTGGTGCAGCGCCCCCCACAGGCGAGGAGGGGAGCTTGTGGGGAGGGGGGTTTAGTTTGGTTTGTTTGACACAGTGCAATTTGAAAAAGCAGCTGAAAATGTACGAAATATTGCAGTTTTGCTTCCCAATTGAACCAAATCTGTCAGACTATCAGCTGTGAAAATACCCTAAAACCATGAACACCAGACCATTTTATTGATATTTTACGTGAAAAGGAAAATAAGTAGCAGATAACTGGTTCTATTTTTGCTCTTTTTTTTGTTTTTTTCACAAATCAAGCGTGGAGTGCTCTTTTCTCCTTACCCCCCTTTTACTCTAATTGCCATATAAAAAACTCTGTGAAACAAAATTGCATTTCATGTGTGTTCACTATGAAATCCAAGGTCTTCCAAGTTTTCCCAATGTAAAATGAAGATGTACTGAAAGAAAAATGGCTTCATTTCCTGAGAACATCATGAGCTGAGTGTGAAGTAGTTTCAACAAAAGACAGCATCATTACAGCACCGTTGAATAAAGCCTCTATTGGAGCTATTTTCTACACTGCTGATTTTAGAGCTTTCTCTACGACAGTGCCACAATATAAAGCTTACAGTAACACTCAGCTGGGTGGATACGGGGTATTAATGTGGCCTTAGGTTTTTGGGGTTTCATTGCAAAAATTAAGGCAAAAAATCTGTTACTAGTGAAACAAAATAAAGTATCAGATTCTAAGATATTTCATTTTGTTCCTTTTAATTACCCTGAAGGACAATATTACAGTGAAATTAATCAAATACAATAAAGCATAGCATTGTTTTTTGCAGAGTTTATTAAAGGCTAAAGTCTCTGACATAAACATTTAATGGTAAAAAAATATATATACTTTCTAAGAAGTACGATGATTGTGAAACTAAAAATATCAGACCTTGCCAAATTTGACAGTGACTCCCCACTTCTAGTTGGGAGACATTTTAAAAACCGAAACATCCACTTTGAAGCTAAAGGAAAAAAAGTAATTCTGAAATGTATATCCAATGAAAATAAATCATTTCACATCTTTCCTCTGAAGATAATGCTATCTGCCTACAGGCATGTGTAAGGCTGGATGACAAACCGTAAAACTAAATGTAATAACTCAACATTTGTGGCCATTTGAGTATAAGTAATAAAAAACACAAACCTCTAAGGCATCCCCCACAGTGTCATCTGTGGGGTCTCTTCATGATTCACCCGTATACATTACAGTCAGGGCAGAGATGGTTCTTATTTCTACCTATCTCCAAATGTATCAGGAGAAGCTCACTGGGTTGTTCCAGGCTTCTTGTTCAAATAAAGAGTAACACCTGTAGCAAAGCCAGCTTCAAGGTATTTTTACACAAAGAATCCGCACAGAAATGCACACCCCAACTGAAATTTGTAGTTGTCAAGTTAATATGCTTTGGGCCTAGATTTTCTCTCCCCGTTTTGCCATTCTGCTCTTCATAAAACAACACCGGGTATTGTTAATTAGCCAGGCTGTCGGCTCCGGGAGCTCATTTCAAGTCTGTTCCTGAACAGGCATGCTGCCCATAGCTTGCCACCCATTTTATGTGATTGATTGTTCCCATGGGGAGTTCCCCAGTAATCCGTGTTTAGTGACTTATTTATATTTTTTAAAAATATGGATGTTTTTCTCCAAAGTGGCTCTGTTGCCGATCAGTTGTTGACAACCTCCGCGTGTGGAACAGTCCCAACCTTCCCACTCCAGTGAACATTTTTTGACTCTACTACCACTGGGCCGAGGGGATCTCCAGATGGTATTCAGATGCTCAAACCTCCTTTCCTGATCCCTTTTGATTGCTAATGGCTGAGTGCAGTCATTCTTTAAAGAAAGCTCCATTCAGGTGCTGCCTTTACCACGTATCTAGCTATCTATAGCCATCAATCAAATTAAGAAGTCTTTTGACCGTCCTCTTTCTTTCTCTTCTTCAAGATTGACTCCAATCTACCTTTTCATCTCCACCTTAATATTAGTATCACATGTAGTCAACACCCAAGATACCTGAACTCCTTCATTGAGGCAAAGCACACCCCCATCCAGGAGCACTCCAGCTTTTCCTGGTTAGAAACGAGGGAAAGTTGGTTTTCCTGATTAAAATCAAAAAGAAAACCTTTGATTTTCTGTATTTGTTTGAGAAATGTGAAATAGCCCTTCCTGAATGTTGGAAAAGAAAAAAAAAACACAACCTCCATGTTCAGTTAGGTGTTGGCCAAAGTACAGAAATGGTGGAGTGAGCCTCAATTATCCTTTGACCGTATATAGTCTTCGAGTGTCTCCAGATAATCTCATATAAGCTTTTCCTCGTGTGCGCAGCGCCGTTGCACGACTTTCCAGAATGTTTTCCCACTGTTAGCACTGATTGCTAATTTGCTTTTCTCAGTCTTGCGAATTTCAAGCTGTATCTGCAAAAT
Source organism: Poeciliopsis retropinna (assembly GCA_010277075.1). Classification (NCBI taxonomy): domain Eukaryota; kingdom Metazoa; phylum Chordata; class Actinopteri; order Cyprinodontiformes; family Poeciliidae; genus Poeciliopsis; species Poeciliopsis retropinna. The sequence goes on along the minus strand of VMRM01000023.1, from coordinate 11,662,498 downwards.
AAATCAACATCCTGTTCTCTTAAAGCTTCTCAAGATCCCAACCGGCGGTTGTGTGTTCGTGGAGACTACAGTAGCGTGCCTCGGCTAACTTCCCCGCCATTAGCCCGTTCCGGGGACAGATTAGCTGCCGTGATTAGCATGACCTCTTTTTAATCATGCTGGTTCTGGCGCTGAGCCTCATTTCTTCCCTCTAATATCTCAGCCCCCCTCTATTTGCCTATTTCCACGAGCGGTTTGATCTTCTGCACTCTTAGCTTCTATTTGCTTCCTTTGCAATGCTTGTTGACCTCTTCCTAACCTGTCAAGCCAGCACAATAGTTGCGCTCTCTCTCCTCTAAAGATCTGAGGCCAATTAGTTTGCTGTTGGATTTGAACACATGGCTTTATGCAGATATATTCCAGTGCTCATTTTTTTTAAATGTTTGTGCTAATTTTGGAAGGAGAATAGTCTCAGTGAATAAATAAATTATAGCTATGGCAGCCTGGCGAGTGTATGAAAGAGATAGTGGGGCTGAGGAAGCGAATGAGTGTCTGCCTAATTAATGAGAAGTTAAGGAACTGAAACGCTCTCTGACCTCTGGCCTCGTTTAACCTGCTCTCTATTTCATCTATCACTCACACCGTTTAAAGTCCAACCAGTCTTTGGTTAGACTATATCAGCCTTCAGCTGATTTAGTCTTATTTTGGTGATTTTTGTCCGTGTTCTGATGGTAGAAATGAAAGAAATGTTCTGGTAAGGATTAAATCTTCTCATAGCATAGCTTTCAGATCAGTTAATAACATTTCATCTCTATTTCCGTTTCTTACTTTTAGCTTGTTTAATTGAGTGTCATGTTTCTTTGTTGCGTCTGTGCCTTATCTGTTTAGCTGGACAGCTTAGGACTTTTCAAATGAGGTTCTGCTAAAAGGTTGTAAGCAGTCAACATTTAAAACTACTCCCATTTCCCATGAATTTCGAGTATATCCACATTAGCCGGGCACAGAGGCTAAAGCTAACAACTCATCAAACAAAAAACAAAGCACAGGCGTTTATAATGTTGAATCGTCTTCAATCTCCGAAAACAGAGCTTGGTTAGCGACTTCTTCCTGTTTTACTTCAAAAAGAAAGAAGAAGAAAAAGCAAAGTCTTGAACATAGATGTAGCAGACTCCTACCTCAGCATTCACAGATTTTTCAACCAGTTACTTGCAGAGAGCATGTCAAAAGAAAAGGAGCACAGGAAAACACTTAGCCATAATGCTAATTAACGCACTATTATTGGCTAGCATTTGCTAAGTGACATACTTCCCCTGGCACTGATTTGCTGTTCCACCAAAACTGTAGATGTTAGCTTCCATGGCAGTGCTAAGACGTTTTCCAATGTGTAATACGCATTGATTACAATATTACAATAGGTAGCTGTTGCCGTTTGTTTGAGGGGTTCTCAAGTATTAGCTGTTAGCGGGCGGCTTTGGTCCCTAACCGCGGGGGTTAAGGACACAAGGTGTCAAGTTGTAACCACTCACCTTCATAAATTGTGCTTTTGATAATAGCTTAAACTCAATGTTGCTTTGTGAAGCAGACTTTATTTTGACAAGAAATATTGTAAAATTTCAACACCCATTCAGAACCTTATCTTTGATGCTCCATTTTCTTTCCATTTGCTTCTTCGAACTCCTCAACTCGTGTGTGTGTGTGTGTGTGTGTGTGTGTGTGCGTGCGTGCGTGCTCAGACAGTATTCATACACACATTAGATCAGTTTCTGCTGGAGTCTTGTCTTCAGCACTGTTTGTGGATGTGATTTCTGTTCCCAGGGGTTGTTAAAGCTCTCTCACACTCAAAGGCACATGGACCATCAAGCGCCTCCACTCACCAACAAATGCACACGCACACAGAGCCTCTCTCTCAAGCTCACACACACACACACACACACGCAGGCGGGTACATCTCTGTCAATTAGCATGACAGATACAGCACTGTATCCTGTCTGACAGACACATATCTGCAAATTCAGAGTCCTGACAAGACTTCTTAGCCTCGGGTGTTTCTTTGTGCTCGCATTTCAATGTCAATCTGGGTTCTGTGCTTTTTATTTAATCTACGTTTACGGCTCTGTGTCTGTTTTGTCGATCTGTCTATTGTTGACACAACTGGTCGTCTTGTGTAGATAACACAGACAAACACGACTTGGAAACATTGCGTAGGGATTCAGATTCCACCCAATGGAGAGCTGTTTGAGCTGCCCAAGCTGGAGGAGTGCACTTCGTGCATCGTTAAGTAGAAACTAAAAAGTATTTTTGCATAACTGCATGATGGTTTATTCCAAATGCATTTTTGTATTTGATTGCAGCAGTTAAGTTTGTGAGTTATACAGGTTCAACTTTTAAGGTTGTAAAGGGTAATATTCCCAGTTCATTTTTTAAATTATTATTAGCCAGTTCTACAACTCAGCAAATAATGAAAGGCCAAACAAAAACACAAATATCTTCACAGGAAGCCTATTTCAATGAAAATGTTGCCATTAAACCATAAACTTTAGGCTTGTAAAGTCCTATCCTCACATTAAACAGTTGCATTTCTATGCAGTTTTTATTGTTGGGGTGGGTGAGTGATGAAGTCCCATGGTAATAAAACATACAATATTTCTTGTCTAAGAGAAGTCTGTTTCTGCTATTATGTAGCTCTGGTCTTATTGTGTTGGGGGGTCTATGGCCCTGTTTCTGAGCTGGCGTCTTGATGATTGAGTGAAGACATACCAATAGCAGAATAACAATATCTGTCAGTTTTGGCCTAAGCAAGCTTTGTATTGTTTTTTTGGCAATTGCTGTCAGTGGGGCGTTTGCGTCCCCTGTGTCTAGTAAAGTTACGAGACTGGGACTGTAAACTATTTTTCTCTGCCCCACATCTGAGAGGACTTCCTTGCTTTTCATTATTTTTCCAGAAGACAAGAAGTCCTCAGAATTATGCTTAGGTTCACTGCCTTTGCAAACTGGGACTGCCCCATGAATGTTTGCATCAGCGAAGCAGCAACAAAAACCGGAGTTTGTCGCAATAGCAGAGGAAAAAACATGGCATGGCGCAACTGGGAGAAGTCTGCCGAAGGGCCATGACTTAAGCAAAGACAAAATGATGCACAGAGATGCATCATTTGCTGGATCTCCTACAGAAGAGGATAAAGATGACGATTAATGATTAAGAAAATGCATGTGGACTGAAGCTTTGTCCTATTCAGCAACACGTACATTTCTATAAGATTGCAAACACTCATTCGTATCAAAATTGTTAATATCTAACAGATCCAAACATAGAAATAGGTTTTTGTATATGTAGCAGGAAGTTAATCAATCATTAAAGTTAAAGACTTGAAAGCAGATAACTATTTGGAAACCTTTACAAAGGCAAATTGTGAAGGATTACCAGATTACTCTTGAAATTTTATATACAAGCAGTGATCGGGACACAAAGGTAGACACAGAAAGAACAAACAGTGATTCTGTGAAACGGGCACTAAAAATATTTTTATGCTCACAACTAGTGAATGCTGGCCTCTGTTGGATAAAATTGAAGAGCAACTATTGTTCACATTCATAATAATGAATAACTTTGACAAAAAGTGAAAGAAAACGATGGACTGTAATTTATTGTGTAAAGCACATATTAAGCACATCTTGACACCGACTTGTGCCTGTGAAATGAAGATCTTCTCTATCTGAGACAGGCGGTCATAATGTTATGACCAACTGTTTTAATTGGTGTCTAAAAACAGAAAAAAGGGAGCATAGCATTCTCACCTCAAAAGTGCACTTTTCTCTGTTGTTGAAGAGCATGAGGATGGTCATCTGGAAGGAGGAGACCTGCAAGATGTGCTTTCGGGTGTTAGAACCTGTTACCTGTGCTCCACCGACACCAACCTCCGAACCATCCTCCTGCAGTAAATGCTACTTTGGTTCAGTTGATGGTTCTGCTAGAAAAGTTGAAAAATGTCTGTGTCATGCTACTGTTAGAACTGAAATTATATAGAATGGCCTCAAGTACAAGACATTGAGAACAAGGTATGCGCTCAGGTTGGCCTTCGTGCATACATTTTAGTGTACACGTGTATTACCTGCATGCAAGAAGCAGGTAACTGGTTAGTAGCTAGTTAGATAGATAACATTCTTCTTTAAAAGCTACCAGCTACAGAAGCTAACGTCCTTAAATAGAAGGATTTTAACTAGCTGGTTTTGTGTTCGGTTTATATACCAAAGACAAACCCAGCAGGCTCGCTACTTAACATCCTTCCATACTGAAGACAAAGATGTGAATCGGGAGCAAGGTGCCCTAATGCTGCAGTGAACGTCTTATGTGAAACCCAATACAGTATTAGAGAAAACCACATTCACCATCAGCCAACAGTGGTAACAGTTGGTTACCATAGAGACTGGATGTGAACTTGTGAATCAGTTTCACTGACTCGACACAGCTTGGGTTTTAAGAGACGTGACATTGATATGGGGGAATAATGATCACCTAACCAGGCATCCATGTTGCCAGGTTTAAAGGAGGATAATCATGCTGGATGTCATCTGGACTTAAAAACCCACAATTTCATTGCACACTTTTGATACGTGTGTGTTCTGTAACAGGACTGCAGTGCAATGTGGCATTGAAAGAAAGCTCATAAGAACATACACACAGTCAATTTCATCAATCTTCCAAGTGTGAATAGTAAAATAATGTGGTCACCTACAGTCTTTAGAGCAACACAGTTGTAACTTCATGTAAAGAAGCATAAAAGATGACAAATTGCCAGTCTTAAATGAGCGCCAATTAGCCTTTACAATGACAGAATGCACGTCATAAAATTACACTGCAACGATTAGCATACGTGAAACTCGGCCAGCAGCTACTGTATCCATCCGAGGTGCCTCGTGGTACAGTATTGTCTTCCTTCCTGCTTTCTCGCTGACTGGCGAGATATTTCCTTAAATTGCATCACTGAGCCAGCTCGTCTCTTCTTTTTGGCTTTCACATGCTGGCCTGCTGGCATTTAACAGGATAGCAGAGTATCATTTTCTGCTCCCATCATGCTAGATCAGAGGCTTATGACTTCCTACAGGTAAAAGATCATCTCTGGTCACGCTCCGCTCCTCTCTTCCCATTGGACACATGCCACCCCCGGGGCTGATGGTTTGAAAACCCACGGATGGAAGGGGTGTACAGCGAAGGTGACAAAGCGGGCTTCCGATCGCGAGACGAGTAGTCGCATTCTCCTCGGTTCCTGCGTCCCACGGCGCTTTTTGAAGCGAATGTCTCAGCCCATCACAAGTCTTCAAAGTTCCGCTTGGCATTTTGCGACAACTCTGCCTCGTCGCCTTGGCTGCAGACTCAACAGCAAGCGAAATGTGACTTCCTAATTCTTCCCCAACGAAAAGCCCGCGTTGCTAAGCAACTCGAGCCCGCAGTTGCAAGATACAGGGGTGCTTCCTAGTTGATGTGAGAGATGTGTGGGTGCGTGTGTGTGAGGGAGATGAAATAGAAGTACAACTCGTATATAAAAACGCACAAACCGTCTGGGTCTCTGTATCCACACGAGGGTATTCTGGACGATAAGCAGCATTCCTTTTGGCTACGCAGGATAAAACGAGATCGTAAAATCGCTCCTTTTCTTTCACATCTCTCATATAAAAATTGATCTCTTCCTATAATTCCTCCTGAGAGACCCCATTGTGTCAGTGTGAGAGTTGGTGGATTGTATGCATCCATATTCATGAGCGGGGAGATGGGAAAACAAAGTTGTAGTGTTCCATTTTATTTTATTTTTTCGGTAAATGGATAGCATCGTGGAGTGGAGGGATACATTTATCAATAATAAAAAGCTGATAAAAGTTTAATGGTGTTTACCCCTCCTTTCCCACCCACAGAGAGTTGTTTGGTCAGTTATCTTTCCCCCACTACCCTTCCACCGATACATACCCGTACACACCACAGTGCCGTGGAATATACCGTATAAACTCCATTATGAATGAGAGTTCAGCCTTATCTACTTTGCTCGCGCCTTCTATTTTTGCTTGCCTTCCACTTTTTGCATTTCGCCTGTCGATCCCTCAGTGTTCATGTGTTTTTTTTCCTCCTCCCGAATTTTTTCCCTTCCCTCACCCCTCCCCACATCCATCCTCCCTACTCAGCTCTCCAGCCCGATCTTTGCCTGCTCCCTTCTCCTTCCCTTCCCTCCAACCCCCCCCTCTCATATGGCATGCACTGATACAGCAAACACAACAATATGCCACTATTTTCCTCCACCTCCTTAACTCCCCAGCTCCTGACTCAGGGCTGCTTTTAAGCCCTGTCAGCGGGCGGTTTGGGATACGCTGCGTTACACCAGCAGGATTTTCCACGTAGTTAGCCGTGATGCTTCGCCGTAACACGGGGAGGGGGGCTCGGAGGCGCTCCTCCTGGCATTCCTCCACGGCAACATATTTACAAGCTCAAAGCCCCTGACAGAATTTTGATGAAACATCAATTTAACATCTGTTGCGGTACACACATGCCAGTATGTCTCGCTGGGTTGTTTCAGGGGTGTTTTAAGGACAGTCCAACATGCCCTGAAGATTACTGCATTCAGACTGTTAATTAGCTTGCTTCTTTAAGGGCGGGATGGGTTTGTTCAACTCAAACTCAAAAGTAAATGTTTGCAACTAAAAGTACAGTTAAAGGGGCGGCATTTTGCATTTTCCAGGCACATGGTGGTACTTTATATCAAGTAACTATGTTACATTCAGTTGTTGTACAAACACTTTGTCTCAATGAGCAGTGTTTTTGAGACAGTCTCAAAAAGGATAGAATACAGGCATGTCAAAATGAGCTCAAGTCGCTCTCTGGATATTATTGGCTCATAAAAAGCCATTTCATAACATTATTGGTCAAATGCGGTGTCAATCAAAGGAGGGGGGGGCAGGGGCTCTAGGCTGCTCAATAACAGCATCATAATGGACACCGGCAGAGTTTAAACCCTTAAAAACGGCACGCGGACGTTCCGGTACGGGTTACGGGATTAAAATACATTTGACTTTGTAATTTAACACCTTGCAATTGCACCTCTGTCTCTTTAAGAAACTCACGTTCTTTCTGAAACTCCGCCTTCAGGAAGTCATCACAACATGGCTCCTCTTCTAACCCTGTAGCAATTTTTTTTTTTTTACCAGTGTTACCAGGTGTTGATACACCCTTGGTTACCATTTATTGGGGAAACCCTTTGGACAGAAGCTGGAGTACCTGGGCAGGACCCATTTATGCATGGGCAGAACATGCTAACTCCATGCAGAAAGACATTGGGTTCGCATTCAAAATATGGTTAAACTGTGATGACTTTGTACCAAAGGAAATAAACTGTCAAGACTATTATTAGTTGGCCCCCTAAATGGTGTAATAGTCTATTTGGCTCATCCATATTGACACTTAGCTTTATGAAATGCTCGTCTTTAGCCTCACTGAGTCCCTGATTTCTACCTTTGACTTTTTTGTTCAAAATCAATGTGCCCTTCCTCCATTAACCTGAAGGATGGTATTAGGTCCTCCCTCTCACTAATATTATGTCATATTCAGTGACCCAAAGGAACTACATGATGGCACTTTGATTATAAAGTTGTGTGTCATCGGCATGGATGTGATGAGAGAAGCAAAGTTGCTTCTGACTTGGGGGAGGTTTGCACAGTTTCTGTTGACGGCAAGGGAAAACTTTGATATTCCGTTGATGTGGAAACCTTTAAATGTCACAATCGCTGTGTTTCCATTGAAAAAGAAATGCAGTTAAAACCACACGTGGATAAGTTTGTTCCCATGATAAGTCATTTTTTTAAAAACACAGCTGCGTCATTGTCCTCCTACCACTTACTGCCGTCTTTTCTGCCGGTAGTAACATGCGGTTGTTGATCACGTGACTCGGCTGATGCGAAAAACGTGTTTCCGTTGCAGTTTTGTGAAATAGTTTGAATTTTGAAAAACTACCGTATCCTAGCTCAAAATCTTGTTTTGAAAAACATGAGTTTTCTAAATTGGCATGTTTCCACAAAGCACATTTCTTACTGTATTTCCAATTTGCGCAACTATACGGTCACTGGAAACGTAGCTAACGACAAAGCTCTGCTTTTATTGTGCTGTTTGCACTTGCTGGTGATTAAACATTTTTCATTTGTTCAGTCACTGGCGATAGATAGATTATAATATTAAATAAAACTGATTCTGGAAGATTTCCTTAGTGGAATTACAAGACAGTACATTAAAATAGTTGCTTCTCTGCAAGAAATCCCTTAGATGCTTCCAAAACGGCTGTTAGAGGAAATGCTGACAATAACATCGCTCCTTGACTTGGTACCATGACAGCTAGATGCCAATTCTTCCTCTCCTCAGGAAATGCTGAAAACTTTCCAAAGCCCCAAAACCTCCACCACTTCATGTGATGGTAAGCAAAACAGGAAGTAAGACAGTCAAAGACAGCTGCGTACCGCTCCTCTCCTGTCAATCCCTCCGTTCTCCAAACCCTTCAAAGGGCTTTGTTTGCTCTCACCTTTCACTTTTCTATCCGCGCTGCTTTACCCTCTATTATTATGGAGGTAGGGTGACAAAAATAAAACTTTTTCTTCCAGAAAGAGTGCTGAATATGTCACAAAAGGAGGCGGGGGGGCTTAAAAAAGGTGGAAACTGAAAAAGGAAGGATGTTCATGAAATATTGAATGTGACTCCAGCAGCCCTTTGTAATATGCTATCTGTCACTGTCATCCGGCATAAATGTGCATATTTCTGCTCGTGGATTGGCTTGAATTCACTAGTCTGTGCAGGTGTTTTGTCCAGTGCCAGATACCGGTTACCAAGAAACCCGTTCATAGAACTCATTTGAAGACTCAACCATTTCAGTCTTCGAAGAAAAATGATAGCGATGCATCAATCTTGATATTTCACTAGATGGTCACTAACTGTTTCCTATAAGCTGTAAGGCGATGGATCCCAGTCAAAAACGCTTGCAATACAAGTTTCACTGAAAAAGATTAGTGAGAAATTTGACGACAGCAAAAAATATGATAGATTACCCTATCATATTTTATCATATAGTGTTAGCACACTAACAAGACACTAACTGTCTTGTTAGCACTGAGTGTGCTAACAAGACAGTTGGCACACTCAGTGTTAGAGTTTACATCTGAAAATGTAGATTCTGAACAAGTGAGATGGTTACCAGGTTACTAGAAGCATGGAAGCATGCTTTACTTTCCCAATGTCGTATCAACAGATGTAATCTGCACTGTATGCCACAGGCTAAAAATGGCTGATCCAATCAAAACAAAAACGTAAAATGCTCAAAAACCTGTTGAAATCCTGATGTTTTCAACATGAAGAGCCAAAAAGTCAGTTTCTCTATATCTTGAACTTTTCTGATAAATTTTTCCTACCATTTCACAACTACACACTCTTTGTGTTAGTCCAACACATGAAAGATGTTTTCAGCGATGGGGGAGAAAAGAAAAAACCTGATTCAATTTCTTTCCCGACAGAATGAATGAATAGTAAAAATGTTTTCAGCTGCTTTTGGTGAAAAGCCGCTGGTATCATCTTTGGCGAGAGGCGAAGAAGGGCGTCCGGTGAGAGTTCTCATAAACACAATGAATGATAAGTATTCAGAGCCGCTCGCCGGTATTGATTGCCCTTGTACAGTTTCTACCTGCTGAGGACTCACCCCCCAGATATCATGAAAAAAAGAAGAGCCCAGTCTTTAACGTCCAACTTTTCCGTTCCCTTACCTCACTTGGCTTCAGCCTCCACTTGCATCCTGGTGGACGGTGAGATGAAAATCAGTGGTAGAACATTAAGCTACCTCTTTTGTTCTCCCTTCGTTAAACAAGAAGAAAGAGGTTTTAATTGTGTGCATGTTTTTTGTTTTTTTTTGTGTGTGCGCGAGCGTGACGGAGCAAAAGCGTGAGAGAGCTGAGAAGAACCCAAGAGGGCAGAACACGGAGTGTGTTTTGAGGTGCTGATTAGCTTGCTTGTGTTATTTCTGAAAGTTTGTGTCTGCGGGGAGCGGAGCATGTAGCCGTCTTGCTTTTGGATTTTGACGGAGCATATCCCTCTGCATCTTCCTTCTAATGGAATCCGTCCCTCGGGGCGTCACCACTTGTTGGCATGCTGACACCCATGAAGGTGTGTGCGTGCGCGTGTGTATGGGTTTACAGTGGGGCAGAGCACTTGGAAACACCCCGTTCTTTTGCTTAATTATAGACCGCCGGCTGGGAAGGCAGAGGAAGAGAGCGAAGGCAGGAGAGGAAGACATATTGATTAAATTAGTCAGATTATTCATATTTAATGTTTCCCTTTATCAACATAGATCTGCTTTAACCTGGATGCTTGTCTGGTAATTGGTCCAGCTCATCCCCAGCATCCCCCGATTTACTGTATTTGCTAGAAATGTGTTTAACTGACATGGTCTCATTTCCACTTGTGAAACCAATTTACCTTTTTGGCTGAATGTGCCATTTTACAAATGTGGCTCATTTGGCTTTAACAAGACCTGATGGCTGGATGCAGACTAAATAAGTGAAGTAAAATATTCTCTTCCAACCACCACATACTTCCTAAACCAGTAAAAGCTATTATTATGACACCCTGTATCTGTTTCTCGCTTCTTTTTTGAAGTAATAAAGCAAGTAGCTGTTTTGCTTTGACTGTTAGCTCGACTGTGGCTAACTGCGTAGAGTTACAGTTCTTTGTGTCATGCTAGGTACCAATGTAAAAACAAAACACTGACAGAATAGCTTGATGTATTTGATTTGAAGAAACTCTAATGCTACCGCGGACGGCTAACGACGCAAGCTGACATCTGCTTTCAAGCTCTCCATTTGTCTTAAGCTAAATGGCTAACATTAGAAAACTTATTCGATTGCTTCTGATTTAAAAATCTATACCACTTAGACTGATGAAAGCTTCACTGGGTAATTCCACACTGAACTCTTTAAGAAACTGTTTTTTTTGGAGACCTAGAATCTGACTTATATGAACTAGTTGAATCTGGACAAAGCCCTTCTAACATTGATCATATGACCACTTAAGAATTGAATAGTAAAAACCAAGTGAAAAACTGTGCAGGTCAGTTTCTTTTAGCAGAAAAAGAAGATAAAATCACTATGTAACCATGTATTGCATGTATAATAGAAGAGACTTTTGATTTAATAGACATGTTTTTCAGTGTCTTATGCTTTTAAAACTAAACTGAGCTAAATTTCTCTAGCTTAATGTAAATGTTTAAACTTGCGAACGGTGCTGCCATCTTGCCAGGTCGCTCTTGCAAATAAAGACTGTTGATGTCGGCAAGGGTTTTTAATCTGATTAAATGAAGGTTATTATTATCGTCGGCCAGCAAATGGCAGTTCTGACTGACTGTCAACACAACGAAAGCTGACGCCAAGACAGCTGCAGAGAGCCGTGGAGACTCTTTTAAGCTTTTATTCTTCTCTGGTTACCTTTTGACTTCTCCTTTGAAAATCTTTATGAGTAGGTGATTTTACATGATTTTCAAATCAAGTTCTGGGCAGCTGAAGGTATTTATGGGGGTCATTTTCCTCAGATGAACCTTTTAGGTCATTAAATGCCTCTATGGTGAATTTATCTACCCCTGAATTCTGCTACAATACAATGGCTCATTTAGACTTCTTATAATACAGTGGAGTGCTAGCAAAAGGCTAGCTGACCGATCTTCGGTATGGGTTAGCAAGATAAATGATCATGTGGCGGCTAATGCAGTAAAAGACCGGCAGGTAATTTTTCCTCTTGGCCAGTGTGCTCACATTTACCTTCCTCTATGACTTTTAGGTCACACGTCACAAACTCCGACACACACGCAAAAGGATGACAAACTGTCTACCGCGCCTAACCTTGTTAACCAGGTTGGGTGCAGACTGCAGCTTCAGTAGCAATCTATAATGTACGGGATAGATGTTTGGATGTAGGTGTGCAGCTCTGGTGTGTGTGTGTGTTTAGTGTTAACCTCCTTTTTCTTTCTATAGCCGACTCATTCGTTTGTGTCACAGGTGTGTTTAAGCCCTTCCACGTCGGCCCCACGTTGACTGACATTATCGCTATTGAATTTGTCCCAGTTTCTTAGCGTGCTCCTCTGTTGTGCCTCACATCGTTTATCTGCTTATTCAGTTCCCTGGCCGACAATTTGATAATTTACCAGCACGCCTTCCTAACAGATCCTTGCCCAACGGTGCGGTACGGGAGCAGTGTCAGCCACAGGTGGGTTTCTTCCCCCTCCTCCCCCCCCGTCCCGACTCTCCTGTGGCTCATTTTGCTCTCGAAAACAGTTTTAGATTTCAAACTGTACCGACAGAGGTAAACCAGCACCCGTTTGTCAGGTGAGGCAAGCATAATGAGGTCGCTTGAGGAAACGCATCCTTCTGTTTGCCGCTTGTTGTCTCTGCCTGTTGCTGTTGTCATCCTGCTGTGTTGCCTTCCTTAACTCGCCGTCCTCCACATGGTTCGAACGAGCGTCCATGTTGGTGATCCTGCTGAACTGCGTGACACTGGGCATGTTTCATCCCTGCGAAGACATCAACTGTGACTCTGAGCGGTGCAAAATTCTACAGGTAAGTCCCTCACTCTGAGCCCTTTTAAATTTTCTTTCACGGTGTTTTGGTACTGGTGCAAAACACTGATTTGCTATAAAATATGTCCCATTGTGTTAGCAAACACTGTAGAAGAAAACAAGCTGGCCACCATCACATCAGGGCCCACTGTCCTCCTTGATTTAGAAGTTCTTTGAAAAGGAATGAGTTATTAAAAGGCTTCTGCAGACCTCAATGGCACGCTAAGGAAATAGTTTATAGGGCAAAGTTCATGTAGTAATGATGAACTACTTCATCATTAGTATGAAGTGTGATTGAATAAATAATCTCTAAGACATGCAGGACAGTGGGCTCCGTGAAACGGGTTGGGTGGTTTTGCAGAACGGCTCGGGATTGGCGAAAGATGGGAGAGACCTTCGGCTGAAGGGCTTTGAGACAGAAATGTAAAACAAACGATGAATTACTCCTAATTGTTTGGAACATCTGGAAAATCTATTTCTTTTATATGAAAAGGTAGAAGTTGAAATCGATGCATCCATAGTCTCTGTAGTTCTTTAGTAATATTTGACCTCCATAGCCTACAATCACAGTCTCCGTGTTCCCTTGGTCAGCAGCGTCTCTCCATCTTTGCCTACTACCTGACACCAGGAAACTGACATTTTTAACACATGCGTGAGTGACTTCCTCTGCAGCCTTGGGTCTTTGACCACAAATTCAGCGACACGAAGACCGAAATTTTGGATGTGTGACCAGCAAGCTTCCCAAGTTTTAACAACATAAAAGTTGTAGTCAATTCTCCAAAAATGGGTGTAGAAACAGAAGTCAACGAACTGAATATCTTCACTTGCTAATCAGACAAGAATGGGTCACCATGAGGATTACAAAAAAACATAAAAAAGGCTAAATGTAGGTCTTTATAAAAGTTTGATACATTTGCCAATCAAAGTGTATGCTCAGTTTACCATAAAAAAATCCATGGGAATAAAAGGCTCTCCCATTCCCAAAACATAGACGGTTTGTTTTACCACCCAAAGCGTCGGCCGTGACTGTAAGCAACAGAGGTTTTACCACCTCAAAGCAATCTCCCAGCAGCCTGTTCAGAGCAGCGGTAAAGGCCCCCTTGATTTCCTCCACGGTGGGACAAATTATGTCTTTTCAAGCTTGACCTGACATTTCCCATAGTGCTACTCCATTTCAGCAGTTTGCGAAACCCCGAGCTGCCCGGAAAATGCCTCCGTCTGCACCTCACACCGCCACTCTAACGCACGCCTCTTCAGACAAATTGAAGTTATTCAGGTGATGTGTTTCATTTTGTCTAGCTTGATTAAGTTCTTTTGGAACTTCTTCTACTAAGACCTAAGACTGAGCCCTATGCACCCTGCTTAAGTGTCAAGATGGGTAAAACAGACATGATCAAGAAAACTGCATATTTATAACCCTTAAATCATTTCCATTTCTTTATTAGTGTTTAAAATATTCAAATAAATGCATAATTTTCAAAAAGGTGTTGCAGATTAAGATTTCGAAATCATGATGCACGTTTAGATTCTGTCTCCTTTACGCTGATTGAAATCTGTTAACAGGAAGACTTGCAGTCGACCAGAGGCACAGGTGTAGGGTTCGAAAGACTTGACACGAGAGGACAGATTCGCCTTCCAGGTGGACAAAAGCACTAAAGACACAACCAGAACTACACCGGAAGAGGTTACGTCAAAGCATCGTGGCAGAATCATTGCTGAAGGGTTGCTTTTTCATCAGAAGCCACGGGAAAGCTGGTGAAATCGATGGAGTTCTATGGATTCAATACGTCAAGAAGGAAAACAAAGAACCTGAACATTGAGTTTTAAATCACAGGGTATCGATGTGGTTGAATGTCCTCGTCAATGTCCACAATCTAAATCACAATCTGTGGCACTCTGACCACAATCTGACGAAGAATGAGCAGCTTCAATAAGATCAAAAGGTAACAATTTAAGCTCCGTGCTGCAAAAGAGGCATTTCCAAAGTACTGAGTGGCTATGTAAATGCGTGCCATGTTTAGTTATTCTGCCGTTTCACAAATATGTAAAAATCGACTTTTTTGAGATTGATATCATGTTGTAATGCTATTACCTAATCAAAACCATACCTGTAGTGGTGCCTTGATTCTTTCATGGATGTTTCACAAATCTTTTAATCTCCCGTGGCAACCATTCAGCTGTGAAAAAACACCTGGGTGGACCTGGCGCTGCCTTTGAGGGGCCTTGAAACTGCCGTTTTTAAGCTTCCACCTCACAGAGCAGCCCTTCCCCGCGTCTCCCGCACTCTTAGCTCCTTCAGACTAGCCAGCAGCAAATAGCAAGCACATGCTGGAACAGCACATGTGCTGAGCTCATTGTACCAGCTACTTCTCATTGAAACGCCGGTGGAAATGTTGTTAAAAGGTTAATAGAGGAGCCATGCTGTGATGACTTCCTGAAGGAAGACCTGTAGTTCCTTAAAGAGACAGAGGTCTAATTACAAGGTGTTAAATCATGAAGTCAAAATTCTTTAAATCATATTTGATGTAGACAGCTTTTTCATGACAACTGAAGGTAGTATAGTTACTTGATTATGCAATAAAATGGCACCAGGTGGCTGAAAAACACAACTTATTAACCCTTTAATAAAATACACCAAGGTTTGGAGGTTAAGTGTGAAAAAAAATGCCTTTATAGATACTTTTGCAAGCCACTGCAGCCGGACCTGAACTAGTAATGTGCTCACTTCTCACTTGAGATTTAATTCTTTTTTTGGTGAAAGTAACGCCATCACACATGATGAGACTTTATTCAATAAAACAAGCACCACCGGCTGAAAACCCTCCCGCTGGGATGAAGCAGACACACGTCCAAACTCTCCAAACGCGGGACAGCAGCAGGCATGCGCGATTGAAACTCCACGTTTCAATCGCGCATCGCAAGCCCGTGCACGCGTCGCTCAAACAAAAGCGAAAGAGTCGACGGGGCTCAGAGAGAGGCTGGGAACGCCAGAGGGAGAACTGCTCTCTCCGAACGTTTTCCAGCATTCCTGACCTTTTTGCAGTCCTCTCCCTTTTTCATTATCCAAGATGGGAAAACAAAAAGCAGTGCCGCGTGCGGGGGCGTTGCCATTAATTTGTCGACCTTCTTTAACACCATAAAAGCTAATGCAGATACACTGGGAAATACAGAGAAGGAAAATAACTTCTGCATCGGGTGAGGGATCCGAGCGGCGAGGCGCGGCGGGGCTACATCAGCTCTCTCCGATGCCGTTCGTCTTGTGCGGTGAGCAG
This sequence comes from Poeciliopsis retropinna, assembly GCA_010277075.1. Lineage (NCBI taxonomy): Eukaryota > Metazoa > Chordata > Actinopteri > Cyprinodontiformes > Poeciliidae > Poeciliopsis > Poeciliopsis retropinna. The sequence continues at coordinate 11,646,636 of VMRM01000023.1, read as the reverse complement.
ACGAGGCGCTTGCTAAATGGCTCCAAATAGATAGAACTAAGTCATCCTATTTTCCTGTCCGCTGACTCCGAGGAATGAGCAGCTCCGTCCTAAAAAGAGAAGCCTCTGTCATTTGGGAGAGAACAGACCTCCCTCTGCGCACTCTTTTTGGGATCAGATCGAGTTTTAGTGGTTCAAACGTTTATAGTCTTTAACGCATTTCAAGTCGAATGTTTATTTCAATCTTCTACCTCCAGAAGATAGATGCATCCACCTCCATCTCTTTTACCTAATATGGACTTGTATTTTGAGAGGAAGAAAAAAGGGCAAAGCAAAGAAGAGGGAAGGAAAGGGATGGCTTGCAGCATAAAACAAATTATAAAATCAAAACTCTTTGGCGAGAACAAGTAGGAGGAAATTAAATGAGACTTAATGTTTAGCGAATGAAAAAAAGAAAATGGAAAAAGAAGAGGAGAGGATGTAAATCCCACGAGAAGGAAAACAGGACAGAATGAGCAAAAGAAGGAAACACAATGAATAAAGAAGGAATTTTCGAAGGAAATATTTGCCAAGACAACTTTGAAATGGCAAATTGGACAAGGAAAATAATGAGTTGGCAGCAACAAAATATGAACAGAGTAGAAAGAACAAAAGCAGTTAAATTAATGGCTAGAAGAAATAGACAACAAATTGAGAGAGGAGAGGGAATAAACTGGAAAAATGCAGGACAGATAATGGAATGGCAACAGATGGAAAAGAAAGATATGAAGAGCAAAAATGAAAATCCATCCAAACACAGTTTTTCATTTCTCTGAGATTGGCTTGCAGGAACAACAGGTCTCGAAGGGACACGCAGGGAACCTTCTCCCCAGCCAACTCTCCAGCTCTTCCTCCCAGGACAGAAGAGACACACACGGTCCTTTTTGTTCCATCTTGGACCTGTGGTTTCCTCCTACTGGGACATGCCCTAAAAATCCCCAAAGGCCGGCACCCGGGAGGATTTCTGATCAGGTTCCCAATCCATTCATCTGACTCCAGCAATTCTACTGCTTTTAGAGAATCCAGAGAAAACAAGAGCTTACTGATCAGCTTATTCGTCATTGGAAAAGGTCAACGCAGCACATGCATTGCGGAGACTCGTGAGCGGGACGCCAGGAGAACCCATCCATCTGTTGTCTGTACCCGCTGGTCCTTGTACCTCCAGCAGTCATTGGGCAGGAGACCAGGTTTTCCCTAGACAAGGCGCCAGACCATCAACGGACAACATAATGACAGACGGGACAAACCCTAAGAACAATTTAGAGAGACCATTTGACAAAACATTTATGTTCTTGGACTGTAGGAGGAAGGCAGAATACCCGGACAGAGCCCACACAAGCACAGGGAGAACACACAAACTGCATGCACAAAGACCCCAGGCTGGAATCTCAACCTAGGACCTTTTTCCGCAATTTAACATCTCTACCAACCGTGCTACTGTGCAGCCACACACAGGCAGACACGAAAGTAGCGACCACTTAAAAACAAGGAGTGTAATATGGCAACATTGAAGGAAAGGAAACTCGTTGAAAGAAAAGCTGAAAGTAGGGGGTTGAGAAACAAAGGAAGGCCTGACGTTAATAGCAGCTACACTCGCAGTGAATAACACACATTATCTCTTCATTGTGGCAAAAGTTAGTGAGTGGGATCTAATGAGCAGCAGGAGGACAAGTTTTCCTCAAAAGTAATTTATCTACCAACAACCACAGTGATATGAGTTTACAGATTGATTGAAGAAAGGGGTTGAGGAGATGGATGGGTTGAACGTGGGGATGTGTCATGTATCAGGGACTCCTGATAAAGGTTGAGACGGTGGTGACTCGGTGTGGGGTTGCAGCATTCAAGCAGCGGTCTTTTCTGTAATCGCACCAACGTCCAGATGGAACCTGGAACAAAGAGGAGTGGATGAAGAATGAGATTTGAAAGTAGGGATGAGGGCGATGGAATGAGGAGCAGGAGGAGAGATGAGGCGTCGTCAGGGAGGAGGGCGGGTTTGAAGGATTGTGACGGACAGTGAAGGATAGGCGAACTGATTTGGTCGACTGTTGCATAATTTTATCTGCTCCCCAAACTAATTTTAATAAATTGATTTCATGTGTTCTAAGTAGAAACAATAGGCAAGCATAAGGATTTGAGTGAAATTGACATTAACAAACTTTTATGGCGAGATGCTGCTGTTGCCACGGCAGCCCCAGCCCCTCCACGCTCTCTGACTTTCCTGCCCCGGGTTATGAGATGTGATTTAATTTGGCGAGTCTCTCCTGCGGAGCTCAGACGAACTCGTAGCCCAAAGGTTAAACACACTGTTAGTAATTGCCCCGCTTCCTCCATTTCAATCTCGCTGTCATCTATAGAGATGGTAAAGGCACATGACCTACCTGTGATCTGTCTCTCCTCACAGAGCAGACACCTTCCCTGAACTCATATTGTTTCTGTTATCTTGGTTTGGCTTTATTTCATTCCTTTTAGATGTATTTGGTCGGGAACCAAACACAAGCAATGTCACAAAGCAGGTGTTGCCCTTTACGCAGGCCTTCTCGCTACCAGCTAATTTATGGACATGGGCTCTGTTTGTGCTTGAATAAAAACGCTACAGTGGAAACAAAAACATATATTCTAAAAAGGTTACGACAAAAGTGCTTCGTCAACTAACAAGTGGTCCATGAAAAATGTAGCAATTTCACTGATGCAATTTGCTCCACATTCTAACTTTTACGATACATAGAAAGTTTTTTTTTGAGAACCAGTAGTCTGATCAATGTGCCCTAATGCTTCACCAGCCCTCCATCACTGTTAAATACATCCATGAGGCATTCAGTGAAAACCAGTTTTCGATAAATTTGAGATATTCAGACCATATTGATTTCAAATTGATTTTCCTGAGGATTTCCCAGGTTTTAGCCATGTCCTTTGGTCACCTTGGAGTTGACAATTGCCCGAATCGTGACCGTTCTGTCCTTGGACCCATCCAGATGATAGTTTTCCACCGTCTTCAAAGTGTTTCTGGTTTTAGTATCCATTTGCAGCTGTCATTTTCGTCACTTTCCTTTTACCTTTCTTTGATCAAACTCCCCTGTTCTTTTGAACGCTGTTTTCAACAACCAGTTTCATTTAGAGCTTCAAAAAGCAGCACACCGTAACCAGCGCGTGCATTTCCTTCTCCTTTCCGGCTCTCGTTTTTTTCTACTTTTTGTTTTTGTTCTTACAAACCTGATGACCTCACTGATTAAAACTCTCTGCTGCAATTATTTCAAGCTCTTTCAAATAGCAATTTCCCGACAGATTAAAAACAACACGTGTAACGATCGTTGGGTCTGGTGGCTTTCTGTTGTTCGCCTGCACCCACTGGTGAATTAGTTGCCGTGTGGAAATGAAAACAATTCGACTGAAACCGGTGACTGAGCTCGGGCTGTGATGCTGAACTCTATGCAGCAGGAGACAGTTGCAGATTCTTTGTGGACATAGTCAGAGCCAGGAGTCGAACAGTCAATATAAACAGCCCATTTCTTAACACACTCTCCGATCTTTACAAGTCTTTCCGATGCCAAAAAGCAAATAAATATGGCATTACTGCTATGTTTTTCAGAGCTATAATCGTCCTTCTAACAGTTTATCCCTTTTGGCAAACAGACCTTGCATGATGTGCTTGATACAGAAGATGACACATCAGAGAGCTCTGCAATTCAGAGGGAAGAAAGTACAGGCATGAGCTAAGGTTTGACTGATAGAGAAGTTTCAAAGAAGTGCCAAACTTGAACCGCCTCACTTTCTTTCTTTCCTTCTTTTTCTCTTCTGTTCTTTCTTCTTTTTACCGCAGAAGGACACATTTCAAAGGAACATTCCTTTCTGAGCAGCAGAGCTCGTACTCCCCTACCACCCAAGCAGTGACAGTACAACGTGATGTCAGTCGAAAGCTAATAAAGCCGCTGTCAGTCCTGTTTGAACAGAGGATTAGAGAAATACACCCAGAGAAGACAGTCTGGAGAGCGGGAACGCTGCCGTGAAGCCGTGGAAAGCGCCGCGCCTCTAAACTTGCTTTTGTGACCTCACTGTGACGAAACGTCGCAGGTGTCTGCGTGCGCTGAATTGGCGGTGATTGAGCCCACAGTATTATCTCCCCTCCACCTGAATGGCAGATTACAGTTAGCCTGGTCTATTGTTCTCGCCACATGAGGCGTGCGCCGCCTTTACCGCTGCTTACGGCCGTCCGCCCGCCTGTCTGCGCGCGCGCTTGTGCGTGTGATGAAAGCACCTGACCCCAACGATAATGGCATTTAGACTTTGTGACAGGCAAAATTAGCATAGAGAGTGTCTGAGATTTATTTTTGGGCGAGGGCGCGGGAAGGGTTTCCACAGAATCGACAGCACCCGTTTCAGTCAAAAACCAATCTGCCAGCTGACAGTGTTGTCTGCATGGATGACCTTTAATCCTCTCAAAGCCTTAGTGTCTTGGTAAAGTGTTGCGTTTTTCAGATCTTGTCTCGCTGAAAGCTCAATTTCCAGAGAGTTTCTTTGGATTTTAAAATTAGATCAGCATAGATTAATTGGGAACCTAAAGAGAAAAAAAGCGCATGATGTTCAAAATGTTGGTGAACCAACAGCGTCAATAAGCACAGCGTGCAAGTCTGATAAATTTATGGAGAGGCTTTTTTTTTAAGTTCTTACTAGCACTATTGGCCTTTATTTGCTGATCAGATAGGAAGTAGGCAGAGAGAGAAGAGGGGAAGGCATTCAGCAAAGGTTCCAGAGTCGGGAATCGAACCCAAGACTTTGCTGGGTTTCCTGCAAGACATGTAGAAAATAAAGCAAACCTGTAAAAGAAGGAGCTCTGGTCAGGCGACACCGAAGTGGAACATGCAAAACTACTCACGAGAATAGGACATTAAATTACACATGTGATCAATCAGTTGAGATTTCATAGTTTAGTGCCTACATTTCCTGTAGTTCCTTCAAAATTCCTTCATTTCCTACAGTCCGGATGGATGCTAGCAAGTTCGAGCTGGTTGGGCGCCTTGCCATGTTTCTTCATCGAAAAATTGACCTTTGTTTCGACGTATCCGGCTGACGTTCGCTTTGAGTAGAGTCGAAGTGGAGTACGCTCAGACCTCTACGGGGTGGGGGTCTTTACTGTTAGCATGACGTGTTAGCGCTTAGCATGGTGGATTCGGAAATAGAAAAAAAATTCAACTGGACAGTCACAACTCAGATATGGTCAAGCTAATAATAAACCTTTTGTGATCACCCGTTTCCTATTTTGAGCTTTCTCATTTAAATTGGAGCATATCTTGCATTTTTAATGACATAAATCTCTAAACATTCTCGCTTTATATCTCGTTATAACAAGAAACTTTTCTCATTCAAATCAGTAGAGGTCAAAGGGTTCCTCTGTGCCTCATGCAGAACATCAATATGTCTGTGGGCTGCCTCGTAGTAAATCCTTTCGTGATCTCTCCCCAACAGCAGTCTTCGCTTAAATGTGAAAACACATGTTGTTGTTGTTTTGTTTTTTTCAACCCCTCCAGCCATAAATGACAAGCATGCTTGTGTGAAGTCCGCCGGAGCTGCCGGACTTCACACTTGAGTGCCATTCGACATCTAATAGCTTCGACGCTGGAGCGTTCGACATTAGGGAGTGTTTAAGTGCTCTCATTGTTAGTGATTAAGAGCACTTAGAGCACAAAGGCTGCGCCCGGGAGGCGATGAGAAGGCCCCGCAATGTCAGCACTCGCTTCGGCAACTCGCAACAAAGCACGGCTGATGTCTGTGCGCCTGGTCCACACGTGTGTTTACCCGCGCTCTCAGGCAATGTGAGAGGGAACCTGGGTGTTCACGCAGGAAGACACTTGAAAAGGGAGTTGTGTGAGGTCAGACGGCAGCAACGTGGACAGGGGGGAATGAGGTGATGTGTTTTATCTGTCTGCGCTAACAAAATTCAAAGTACTTGAACTGTTTAAAGTGTTGCTGCTTTTCAACCACAAGCTTCGATGTACTAGACTCAAATTAGTGCATCATTGTGAATAAAGGAAAGGGAAAGCGACAGAGATAATAGGTTCGGGATAACGTCATCTTAGGGTGCATTCACACTCTACAGTCTGTGAAGTCCAGTTCGTTTAGTAAAGTGTGAGCGTGCTATTGAACGCCGATGCGAACCAATAAAAGCTAACTCTACACTAGATGATGTTTGGTGTGGTTCAAATGGATATGTAACCAGAGACTTCTCCCAAAGCAGGAAGTACACTATGGCCAGGGCATTGTGGGTAAATGGAACCAAAGCAAATGCGAGTCTACGGCTAGAGGAAGAAATTCTTACAACCTCTAAAATCTCCAGTTTTCACATTTTGTGAAGAAGGAAGTTGCTCTCGGTCTTCCTCAGAGGTTTTTATGTTGTATCCAGGTGGTTCCTGCTGCCCGGCGAGGCGAGGACATTAACAAGTTTTTCAATCAGTTTGCTTCGTTTGGCCAGCTGAAAATGAAATAAAATGTTGCAACTTTGATACCCAGCTGAACCACGTGTACCGGTCTACCACATGTGAAAATACCCTTAGGGTGCGCGGAAAGAGTACACACCCTCAAGTATTGGCGCTCTTGTACGCAGTTTGCCAAAAGCTGTGTGTGGGACACAGCAAACGTGGCGTAGAAGTTGCTTAGAGACCACAGCGAGTCTAGTCGGGGCTGAACACAAATCCACAAGGCACTTTTTACATCTTGAAAACAATGTATGACTTTTCAGCCACTTTACCCTGATATAAAGTTACACAATGCGGGCACGTTTAAGGGCTGTGGCGTTTTTGGCAAGGCTCCGTTTATGTCAGTGAGTTGGCTAAAAAAACACTGGTGAGGTAAACATTAAAATAAAACGATCCATAGAGTCTCACACAGCCGCCGAAGATACATTCAAGCCACTGTGGGAGACGTGATATACGGTAACAAGGGAGCGATACTCCCCACCACTCCCTGCGAGACAGAAGGAGGCAGTGGGAGAAAAGATGAGGGGAAGATGGGAGAGATGAAAGTCTCTCGTCTGCATGAGGAGGTGGAAGTATGCCAGTAGCTCACAGTCAGTGCAGCAGGAATCCCATCCAGATGTCGGTGCCGAGAGACGGGAGTAAAAGTGCGGATAAGAAAGACGGAGAAGTTCCTGCTTTTTCGTCACCGGCGCAGAGCGATTTGTGCGCCTAACAAATAAAGCCATAACCAGCGGAGGTTCGTCCTCTGCGTCTACACTCGTTAACCTTCAACGCCCTGCTGTAAATATTTCGCCTCCCACCCTCACTCGTCTCCTGCCACATAAAAAGCCAGCTATAGTAGGATTCCTATCTAAAAAAAAAAAAGGCGTCGCTAATGGACACTCGGCGAGCAAAATGGCTGTTTGGACGTGTGCGGCATCTCTACGCTCACCCTAATTGCTCTCTGTAATGATTAACCTCGGTCCACGCGGTTTATTGTGTGAAGCGTTTACGGCGGCTGATGATGTTTTGTTTTTTTTACAGGACCTTTCTGGTTGCACAGGAAGTGAAGGCTTTCCCATATCTGGCAGCAGCGACTGCGCTTTGTTTGCAACAAATACGAGGATTTGTAGCACATAATGAAATGAGAACTTTCTGTACTGGCATGGATTAACGGATAAAGCCGAAAAACGCATTAGAAATGACTTATTCAGGTAATTCTGTCTAGGCTGCCACAGGCTGTTGTATAACCACCCACATTATTGTTTGACTTTATTTTTACGCCTTTAATTGGACGTACATGGACATATTTTTACGCTTCTTTCAGGTCAAACGGGTCAGTTTTATGACATGGAAGTGTAAAGAACCTCAGACAAACAAAACGGTTCTGGTGGTGGAAGTAGTGAAACTCACAGCATTTCAGCCAATATTAAGGCAAAGAATATATTCCAAAATATTTTTGATCAAGTCATACATCAGGTCTGCGAAGCTATTTGCGGCAAACCACGAACAAATTGATGTTGGAACCCAAGGATCTGATCTTCAGATTCCAAATAAGGAGAGCTCAGTTGCTTGTGCAGAAAATGTCTCATAGAAGCCAATAGAGAAACTTTGAAGGGGTATTTTTGTGTTTTATCTTAAATGTCGTTGTGTTTTTATGCTTTGTATCATGGTGATTAAATAATCCTTTTTGTTTGTTAAATAATGTAGCACAATATCAAAGATTAATCATGTCAGGGGGAAAAAGTCAGATTTTGACATTTGAAACTCAGAAATGTAATAGTTGTTAGTTGTACTCAGAAATTTCCTAAATTCTAATTTTGAGGGTTTTTTCTTGCAATTTTTCAGCTTTTCAAACTCACACATTTCCAAGTTTCTTCTAGAAGATTTCTGAGCTTAATCTCAATTTTTATTTATTTATTTTTTTCCAAGTCAATTTTTAACATTTGAAGCTCAAAAATTTCTAACTTCTTTCAGGAAAACTTCTGAGATTAATCTCAAAATTTCAGATTTTTTAAAATGGAAATGTACTTTATTATTCTATATTTAAACATCCCTAATACGTCCTCGTATATAATTGACTCCTCACTTTTGCCTTCTCTTTCTACTCATCTGCTTTCCAAAAAGTTCCAATACTCCCTCGGTTTCTGAGTGTTATGTGTGCTAATGCAGTTAGATGGTAGAAATTAGAGTAGTGTGTGTGTGAGCGCTGGGCCGTTCAGAACAGGCTGCTGGTGTCAAATCCCTCCGAGGCGACCGTGTGGCGTTTAGGCGATGTTTCACGCTCCGCTGACGTCTCACATGAGTTTGAGAGAATCAATTTCCCCCATTAGAGAGCCCGAGTGGCCATGTGCCGGCCCACCAGGAGAACCCGCCCACGCCCCTCCAGCCAGCAAATCCTGTTGACTTAGTGAATGAGAGGTTCCATCTGTATTTGCGGAAAAGAAACAACAACAAAAGGGAAACCTTTGTTTGAGGTCAGAAAGGTTTGGCCTCGGTCCAGTCAGGAGGCAGAAGCTCAATAAGTAAATATTGACACAAAAGCACTCGCACCCTTTTTACTATTTCCTCATTTTGCTACGTTACAATAACAAAGTTGATTGTACAAACATGTCTCTAATTCTGTTAATGTGAAAAAGTTCACTAGTTTCAAAAAGTGAAACTCATAGAATTATTGCTAAATATTTGAAGCCTTTAGTTCAGGTCATTTTGATAACGATAACTTAAAGGGGGAAAAAAATTAAATATTTCTCAGAAAACTGGAATTTTATAAAAAAGTGTATTCACAAAAAGTTAAGTGGAAGGAAAACCTGTGATAGGAGACATTATTTTTAGTGATAGGGATATTTCAAAGTAACCGGATGGATGGATGGATGTTTCAAAGTCTCTTTTTTTTTGTATTTTCTTTGAACACAGGAAAAGAGAAAAAAAAAAATTCCTTTTTAATGTAGTAAATACTTAATATGGCGGTGATAATTTTTTGTCCTGTTGCCAGAAGTGAAGCACCATGAAGAACAAAAGACAATCAATTAATCAATCAAGTTTATTTGTGCTGCACATTTCAGCAGCAAGGCCGTTAAAAAACACACACACAAAATCAAATTATTTAAATATTATTTCATAATAATCAAAATATTTTAAATTCAACCAATATCTGGTGACAGAAATGACATTCCTGATGTGAATTCTTTGTTGAGGTTGTGTGAACGGTATTGAAGTTGTGTGAGTGTGTGTGTCTCAAGCTGCAGCCTTGAGGTGGAAGCCACTTTATCGTATTTGGAGCTTCACAGGATTGAGATTCTTCAAGGTAGAAATCTCAACATTTCTGTTTGAGATTTTTTTTTTGTTTGTTTTTTTGTGACATGTGCAAACATTTTACAAATACCGTATCCGGTCTCTTGGCCTGAAGCTCGGCCATTGGCGTTCCTTTCGAGTCTTTTCAGGCTTCCTATTAGCAGCGATCGCACTGAGATGTGAAACGTGTAAATAACAGCCTCCTGTGACACGATACAGTGAGCAGCTCACCAGAAACTATGTGGTCCCCAGATGACGGTGCAAGTTGTTTCCCAGTCAGATGAAATGTAGATCAGACGGAGCCGCATTGTTTTTTTTTTTGTCTGACCCTTTCTTCTGGGGGTTTTTGCTTCTTTGAGCAGTTCGCTGCAGGGCTCCGCCGCCTCGGCGGAGTTAATGAGTGGTGTCTTAAAAAAAAAAAAAATTATTAACACCCGCAGTGATGTACGGTCACTACCGGAAAGGCAACCTGTTTGTTTCACGGTCTGACGGTTTGTGAAATAGCGGCTCGTATGTTGCTGTTTTAAATCTTTTTCTTTTTTTTTCCTCGAGGATGCTGGGAAAGCTCGAGAAACTGAGATTATTGAGCTGTAAACACACTGTCACAGTCTCACATTCCTCCATCAGCCACAACTTTTTTTTTTTTTTTTTTTTTACTTCCAGTGAACTTTAAAGCAGTGGAAGGCTAGCGTTTTCTTAAGCTAACAGGATCTGATATATTTATACACGTCTCTGTTCGTGTTCGGATGACTCATCTATCAGTGGGTGTCCTGTGCCTTAATCTCCTTCCAGATTTTTTTTTTCCTTTCTCTTTAGCTTTTGTTTTTTACTCTGAGCTCTCTACTCGCCGCGTTCATTCCAAATTCCTCCACCTCTGCTTTTTGTTGTTTCCCATCGATCTCCATATTTTAAGAAAGCGGTATCTGCTCCTTTCGTTGGAGTTCTCTGCCCTTGTTTTGTCTTCGGCTCGGCCTGATGAGGATTTTTGGAGAGCTGAGGCCAGACGGGCCGTAATGAAGAGAAGAAATACTGATTAACGCGATGAGCGCTGCGCCCCGGGTAACGCCGCTTTTGTTCATTCGTCATCGCCATTTGTTCTCGACTGCTGCTTAATAAAGGAAGGTATAACAAAATCCTTATTCGATCACTTGAGGATATCGCACAGGCTTCTTTAAGTGCTGTTGAGCAAAATGTTAATCCTCTGCTTCTACAAGGAGGCTGTTATCCTTTTCCCATCCAGCGCAATCGTCTGACTTCCTGACAACAGGATCAAGAGACACGGATTTCTCTGCAGGAATTCATAAACTGTCTCAATGATGTCAAAGGCCCTCAGTAGCATGTTTATCATACATTAAGAAATGTCCAGACTAGATAGAGGCCAATTAAAAAAAAAAAAAAACCAGACCCTAGTGTATTAAATCCTTCAGTCTTCACCAACAAGTTGCACAACTGGGTTGCCTGGAGACACGTTGCAACGTGACGTAACGTGCACAAGATCCCGTCCTCCAGTTCTCTGCTGGAGGGCAAAAAAAACAGCTAGACATGTTTTAGGGTTAGCTGTCAAGATGTCAACATAACGCGCTAAATCTTAAACGTACGTGTGATTTATAAAAGAAACAGTGCTTTTCTGCTAATTGTCAACACCACAACATCTTGACAACATGGTCCAAGGGTGTCGCATTTCACAGGTCATGAAAAAGTTTAGGTAAAAAAAAAAAAATAGCAAGGGAGATGGAAGTAGGTCGGCTATGCTAGCTTGACTTAGACAATCTTAGCATGTAGATGTGCTGTGGAATTCTGTGTGTTTCGGTTCAGTTGGGGGGACAAAAGGTGACCCTCTCATCAGCTCTGACGGATCATCAGTAGAACAAATGTTTAAATTAGCGAATCGACCATGCATGTATTCAGACAGTTATGTATTAAATGGAATCCTTTAATGTTTATACAGAGTTATTTGGGCCACAGTCTGTGGTTTTTCTCACTGTGGAGAAAAAGTTACATGTATTCATTTGTCTCCTTGATGAGTGATGGCACGATGCGGGTCTCAGTGCTAATGCCGAAATGCCAGACCTGGGTTTTAAACTCAGGCCTTTATGCACGTCCAACTGGAAGTATTCCTTGAAACAGTTTTGGTTTACGAAGGAGTTTCTCTCCTTCGGTGTCCAGGAATGTCTTTGGATTTCCCTAAATTAGCCAGTGAGTGTTATTGGGGGGGAAAAAATGAAGTCTGAGTTTCCCTGACCTTTTACCTTTATGGTCTGATCTTGACAAGAGGAAGGTACTCAGTAGATGACTATAAAGTCTAATCAAACATATTCGAGATTTATAAATGCAGATTTCTGACTTTCAAGAGAGCGATGGGTGACGTTTCCTTTACCTTTTGTTGTAACCGCTTGACTTCCCGCAGATTTTAAACGTTAAGCGACGTTCGAAACGTAACATTAACCCGTTTGTTCTACCTGTGTCTGGTCAGGACTTCGATGACTTCATCTTCGCCTTCTTCGCCATCGAGATGGTGATCAAGATGGTAGCCCTGGGGATTTTTGGCAAGAAGTGTTACCTCGGAGACACATGGAACCGCCTGGACTTCTTCATCGTATTGGCTGGGTGAGTTTACACTGTGACACGACGGAACGCTCAGCTGGCCAAACGTCAAGGTGTTCGTAAACACAACACAAAAATGTTCCTTTCAGTTACCTCTCAGCACACTCCAATGATCTTTGGGACATGCTCGGGATGCTGAAGATATAGATTTACGTGCCGATATAAACCAATAAGACGCACCTTTTGCACACAGTCTTTAGCTGCGAACATGCAGGGCGTAACGCCTCTGACGCAGCACTCCACACACTCCGCCTTGATGAAACACGTCGCAGAGTCTAGCCTGCTGGTTCAGGTCTGACATTTTCATCGCACTACATCCCCCGCTGGGTTTTAATGCCACCCTTCTGCCGCGGCTTCTGTTGTCCGTCAGTGGGAACAGGACACGCTTCCTCCTGTGCAAAGTGTCCTTCATCAAAACACAACGGAGGATCTTCGTGTTGCTGTCTTATTTTCAGCTCACGCATCCTAAGGCAGTAGACATAAACAACATATTGGAAGATTAGTGAAATGTTAACTGATTTCAGTGATGACCTGAAATGATTAATTACACACCGGCTGATATGTTCAAGCCTTTATTTCTGTTAATTATGATGATTTTCTGCTTTTAGCTAATGAAAAGAACATTACATCAAACCAATACAGAAACATATTTATGACAGAAATGTGGGCTTAATGGAAAATATATTTAACACCTGCTTAAAGGTTTTGAGAAGGCACTTTTAATCTGACAAGAGAGCCTCGTTAAGGCATATTGCGATTGATTTAATATGATTGTATTAATTGTGGAGGTTGAAATGTTACCTTAGATTCAGTTCTGGTAGTTGTTCAGATCCAGCAAGCATCAATTAGGGTTATCAAAAAGTAAACAAGCATGGCAGCCATTTCATTCTTTTCTTAGGATGGAATAACTACACATTATGCAACTTAAATTATTTTAAAAGAATATACTGCACAAGTTTGGATTCATTGTGCTACTTTTCTAATCTAGATATGGTTTTATTGTGTAGATTTTAAAGTGAGACATTATTTTGAACTAGAGGATTGGTCCCAAATTTGGTTGAACAATTTTTCATCATTAAAATTACAAAAAGAAAAAAGATTATTTTTTATTCAAAAATATTAACATAGGCTTGAATATGTGCATAATACCCAACTGAACGACTCATTGTGCAGCTGTCAGAAAGCTCATGGCATATTCCTCTCTTAATATTTGACCTTTACTGTTACCTGTGATTGGTTTGACCTTTACTGGTTTTTGGTTTCAGATCCAAATTTTCAGTGCAGCCCCAAACATTTTTCACAAGTTTTGCACACGGGCAGTTATTTAAAAAAAAAAAATTGCAGCGCCACCATTGTCCTCCTACCACTTCCTGTCATTTTCTTTGTTATTTGGCTTTGTTCAAATCAGCCCAACAACAATGCTCTGGAAGCACACAGTCTTCCTCTGTTTAAAATTTTCGTATTTTGTTTAAAATCGAGATCTCTTCCAGGAACCCGACCACTTTAAATGAGTTCAATACATTCTGACAAGAAGAGCGGTCAAATATTTGTCAAAGGCTATAAAAAGCACAAAATATAGGCGCAACGGGGAACGGGTCATTTCCTGCTATGGCTGCCGGGTAACTTTAGATACCTACAGATTGCAGTTTGAATAATTCAAACAAGTCATTTTAAAGCCCAAACTAAAAAAAGAAACAAGATTTACCGCTATGATGAGTGTCTTTTTGTTGTTGTTTTTTTTTTAGATTCCAGAGCCGGGATGTTTTCATTTCCAAAGAACAGCATGTTTAAATTGGAACTATTTGAGTCCAGAAGTCTGTTAACATGCAAAATTCTTCTGAAGGACTTTTCAAACGGATTTTGTTTGTTCATTTATGTTAGCTGTGATTGGTTATTTTGACAGTTAATTTCTTGAAATCACCAGAGCTGGTTGCGTGTTTCATGCGTGCATACGCGCGTGGTTGCGTGTGCGTGTGTTTGAGAGAGTGTACGTTAACAGAAAACGGGTGAAAGCAACGTGTTTCCCCGAGTCTGGCATCCCGTGCGTGTTTGCGTGTGGGCTTGCATCCGTGCGCGTGGGCGGAGTGCACGTCTTAATTTGTTTTCATGGCTCATGCTATTTCTGAACAACCTGAAAAGAATCTTATCTGTACGGAGAGCAAACCCCCCCTCTCCAGCCCACACATATGGAGACACGGGTAGCCAAGGTAACGATATATATCCTGGCAACAGTTGTTAAGTCCCCGGAGACGGGCCCTGATGAACTGTTTGTTTCTCTCCGAGATGATAATTACAGCTAAGCTGCTTTTTCAGCAGGTCTGAACTCTCTCCTCCTAATCACCTGGCTGTCAGGGGCGGGGGGATTGATGGAGAGTTGGTGAGACAGAGGGAGAAGAAAAAAAAAAAAAAACAGAGATGAAATGAAAAACGGACCTCATGCTACACCGCATTCGGACTGTCTGCTCGGACAGCTTTTCACCGGTCCGCTTCGCCGGTTTGAAGGGGATTTGGAACCGGCTGCCGGAGGAACGGAAGGTGTTCGTGTTGCTTCATTTTCTTGCGAGAGGAAAGATTTGGCGTGAGAGAAATGTCAAAAACGGAAATGTCACACAGTCATTGAAGGAATTTAAAGAGAGGATGATTTAAACGAGCGTGGGGGAAAATGTGCTACAGGAAGCACGTTTTGTTTTCATGCAACAAAACGGTTTGCTTTCCCCACAAATCTGAAACCCACGTCTCAGAAAAAATGAGGAGTTCTCTATTAAGACCTGGATTTTTCTTCTTCTTCTTTTTTAGAGTTTTGTGCCTCTGGTGGGGCTCAGACAACCTGCATGGTCAAATGTGTTTCCATCTCCCCATTCGGCGCATTGACTACCCAAAAAACACCTCGAGGGGAGAAAAAAAAAATGCGAGTCAATTTAAATTTAACCATTTTCATCAACCTTTTCTAATGCCAATCTCAAAAATGTGCATAAAAGAAACACGGCTGATGAGTCTACACTGTACCTGATCAACGCTAGCTGAAAGAGATTGTAAATTGGCACTATATAGATAAGTTGAAAGTCTGGTAAATGGATCAAATTCTGCAAAAGAAAGATTCTGTAGGCCACGGTTTGGTTGCAACACTAGAATATGTCAGAGGAGCTCCAATGTAGCCAAGTCATATCAAAGCAACAGATTTATGGAACCTTTTCTGTATTTGTAGAACAAAATCCCTGCCGACTACTTCAGCTGAATGCCAGAATGGCGGCTTATCTGCCCAAATCTGCGGTTTAAAGCTTTCTGTAAAAAAAACCCCCCAAAAAACAAAAACACGCTAACAATACCGACTTGTAGACAAAGTGATAGTGTAGGACTTCCCTGCAGATTAAGGGACCTGAAGAAGGGTTTATTTATTTATTAATCTATTGATTAGTGTGGTGGGACTCCAATCGATCGCTGAGGGAGTCTTAGTGGCAGAGCGCAGCAGCACTTACTGTCGCAGACAGGCTATCGTATTCATAATACATCACTCAGACTCAGGCTTATCTCTCTGTGTGTTGCTGTTATTCCTCCCCGTGAGAGACCAAAAGGACGATGAAGGAGCGAGAAGGGAGGAGGCTAACGCGCCGAGGCAGAATGGGAGAGAAGCAGAGAAAGGTCAATTGCTTTATTTGACTCCCTCAATATTTAATCTGGCCAGATATTTGAGCAAAACGGTGCAAGAAAAATACCAATATTGGCTTGATATCTTGGTCGGTATAACGTCTTTTTTTTTCTTACATAAGCTAACATAGCTGACGATGACCACCATCGTCAGCTTGACTGGTTATAGCTGTCAAGTTGTCAACTCAACTCTTTAATGTATCCATGATATATATAAAAAAAAGACAGGTCGTGTTTTGCTACTAATTTTCAAGACTGTGATGGATAACAAGGCCCAAGAAAAACTTTTTCCTAACAGATGTCACAAGTTAGGAAAAAGTTTTAATAAAAGAAATGTATATAGGAATGGTGAAGGAAGTAGGTCAGCTATGCTAGCTTGACTTTGACAATCTTAACATGTAGATGTGCTGCAGAATTTGGTGTGCTTCGGTTCAGACAAAAAAAATGATTTAAAACTAAAAGGCCATACTCTCTGACAGATTATCAGTAGAGCAGGTTTTTATATTAGCTAGTCAACCGCCATTGCATTCAGACAATCACTTTTTCAACATGCCAAAATAAACGGTCTGTAAAACCGGTTTGTGTAGCCGACTGGAATGCACCTGGTTTTGAGTTATTCTTAAACTTTTTTTTTTTTTTTTTCTGCGTTTTTTTCCTTGGCTGTTGCACACGGCTCTATATTAGTAAGACGTACGTCTCCAGGTTTTATTAAAGTAACATAATTGCTCTACTGCGGCAGCGCGGCAGAGGATGCCAAGTAAAAGGATCGTCTTTTTGCCCTCCGGCATTGTGCACATTCGCAAATTTTCCTGATGTGAACAATAACGTTCAACGTGTCTGTGGAGCAAAATAGCTATGCTAACATGTTTAGTTTTGGGAGAAGATGTCGGTGTTTTAGAGAGTTTTTTTTTTTTTTTTTTTTTTCCCTCCATGGCGGAACAATTCATTCTGTTATTTCCTGTCATTGTCGCCAGACATTTGTATAACTCCCGACTTTTTCGTACTGTATTTTAAAGTGAATGGCACCTTCTCGATTTAAAAAGTCTTTTGCCCGACATATTGAATTTCAAACCTTTGATTGAGCCACACTCGAGGAGCTGAAAGGATCCCAGAAGAGGAGCCTGGATCCTTAGCGCCGTCTCCTTTCTTCTCCTGTTGATTTATTGATGGCACTTTAGATCACCTCCAGCGCTTGTGGGAGACAGCAGAGGAAAGTGAGAGCGTGACGACGAAGAGAGCAGGAGAAGGGACGGCGGCCGTCATCCGAGAGGGAAGACAAAGAGCTGCGGGAGGTGCGAGAAGTTGATAGTGAGGAAAACAATGTGACAAAAAGAAAATATGGACAAGAATACCTGATGGGAGACGACGGCGGCGGCAAAGAGCTGCCACGAAAAGTGAAAGAAACAACAGAACTGCATCATGTCATAACGTAAATCTTAACACTTATTTTGCTACAACAAAAGGTTTATTATTAGAACAGCAACGTTTTTATGTTGTAACGTGATTTTGCCTGGATGGCAGCTCTCCACTTCTGACTCTAGAAGGAGAATGGAAAATAAAATCTAAGCTAAATACGACGCCGGTCCTGTAAATTCGGGTCGAGTGAGGCGTCCCACTCGGTGACAGTGTTTTGATCACAACGGAGTGCAGAACAGAGGCGGACCTGCTGCGCACTGCCAGCCAGGCGACTGGCACTCAGCCATCAGCCCGACATATTCTACCAACAGGAAACAAACCTGTCAATCGGTTTCATGAGCCGCAGGTTGAAGGTTTGGGCTTTAATTAAAGACACGACGAATGAAAAGAACTTGAAGATGAATTGACCAACCACTTTAAAGCTGCGTGTTCTGTTTGCCTCTTAGCTCAAGCCTGAGCTACAAGTGACAAGAAGTCTTCCAATAAAAAAAGGTAGGAAAGACACACAAGAGTATTATGGAGTATTAGAGTCAGACTCAGAAAAAAAAGTCATTAAATTTAGACAATAAAGTCATGTTACAAAAACAAAAGCCATAATATTGTGAGAAAAACGTTCTATTACGAGACTAAAGTTGCACGACAGCAAGGTGAAATAATGAGCAAAGTCAAAATAAAATGAGAGTAACGATGTGCGAGAGTCATAATTTGAAGAGAATAAAGTTGTAATATGAGCAAAAAGGCAAAATGGTATAAGAATAAAGTCTCATTATCAGAATGAGGTCACGATAATAGTTTAATCGCGAGACCAAACTCATATTACTTGAATAATATTAGTAGAATAAAGTAGTAATGTTATGATAACTTGATAACGTGAAAAATTTAAATTAGGAATCGTTTTACAAATACGCCAAATATTGTGAACAGCAAAGTTGATAATGCCGTTTTTCCTCAAAATGTTATCATTTTCTTCTGGTAATATTGCATCTTCTACTTATATTGTTTATTCTCGTAACATTATGACTTTATTCTCACAGTTTACAAAAATAATCTTAGTCTGTCCCCAATCCTCTGTCATACAGCGATATTTGTAATGTAAAAGAAATGAGGAAAAGAAAGAAAAAAAATCTAATTTGTGTTAAAAACTCCTAAAAATATATGTACTAGTATACAGATTAATAAAGTGTGCAGAGTCCAAATCAACAAAAGAACTTAATCTTTAGATACAGATTGATTTTGTTCTACTTCCCCCCCCCCCAAAAAAACTAATACTGTGGTTAAACATTCAGGTTTTTCAGCACAATCGTTGGCTGAAGGAGTTGTAAATACTGTTTGTTGGTAAAGAACAGGCCGATTGCCCTCCATCCACAAAGTGCCACAAGTGCAGCTCCGGTGATTTTTGGGGGGTCAAACAACGACCAGCAACAACTAATTAGCAAGGATTACAGCTGCTGGCACGTCTCCATCGTCTCAGGGCTGGAGGCCAAGCTGCAGCATACACGGCCCGCCCAAACCTCAACTCCATATGTTGTTTTTGTTTTTTTTTATTGTTTTTTTTTTTATCTTATATTATCTCCAGTTTCACAAACAGAAGTGGAACGTAGAAAAAAATGAGAAATTAAGGAGAGGAAGGGCATTAAAACCAGCAACAGTTTCTTCTTTTTTTTCACGTACTTCGACTCGGGCTGATGAACGTTCCTGGCCGACGTCTCCTCATCCTCGTCCCGCATCAGTGCGATTGTTCCCCCACTCGCAGTGGGGTCACCTCGCTGGTCATGGATTATGATTCGAGGGAGGCAGCGATGGGATGTTTGGTAATTAAGTGTGAGACAGTAGCTGTAGTTCTAAATCTAATAATGGAGCAGTGAGAGCAGACCGCTTTCCTGAATGCCTTCAGCCCAAGCAGCTGAAATTCAATTACGCTTTCTTTGGGCACTACGGGAATACTAGTGGGTCTAAACTAACAGATGAGGGTAACTTTGTGGCGCTGGATGAGGTGGAGAAAGAGCGGAATCTGTCTACATTAAAGTTCCCGTCGATGTTGCAGAATGATGCACAGATGTACAAAAAAAAAAAAAAAAAAGGTTACAGTGATGGGATCTGTTTCTTATCCTAAAAAAAAACAAAAAAAAAACATTTGCTACAAAATGTCCAAAAGTGAAAAAGTAACAGTAATGATGGTTAAAGTCACCAGTAACGTGTGTCAGTTTATGGATTGACATGACGCTTAAAGCACGGTCGCTCCGCCCAACTCAGAGCCAACCTCTGACAAACAAACACAGCCGTAAGGTGACGGTAGTGAAGCTTTTGGTTTTGGTTTTTACTGCGTAAATATTGCCTGCAGTCCGGCTGAGCTCATCTGTCCCGGTCAGAAGCATCTATTTCCCGCACAATTTGTGGAACGTGCGGCAAACATAATCTGCACCTTGTCGGTAGACCCTGAGTGTCCAGACATAACGGGTGTTGTTATGGTATGCTGGAATTATTAGGCTGCCCTGCTGCTGAAAACTGCTATTGCTAGAGGACACTTATCATCTATTCATTATTATCATTGTTATTTATTTGTTAATCTTCCAAATAGTCGACCAGCAATCCTATCAGTCATTGTATCAATGCCTCCTTCTCGGCATTGTCGTGTCGGCCGCGTTATGCACTCGCAAAGCAGACAAGTAAGTACTTAACAGCACATAAATCAATGTCAGGCTGTGTATAAATATTTGTACCACATACCTGAAAACTCACTGCTTTACAGAGAAACTACGCATTTGTAATCACGGCACATATTTTTTGCGTTGAAGCCACATTTACGTGATAATCTTTGATTTGGCTGTCAAGCATGTGATGCAACGGTGACAATAAATTAGATGTACTTGCAGTTATCTTCATCGGTCCCAATAGTGTGCAGTTACAACTGCTCCCCACAAACTCAATGACATTTTACATTGTGATGAGTTTTCTTCTTCTTTTTTTTTTTTTTTTCGTTTCCCCATTAAAATCGCTCCAAGACATGTCTCAGAAACTCAGTGTACCGAAACCTCCAACTCCAATCATTATTACCAAAAATTACAGTAAGCTCATGTTAATCCGTGAGCCAAAAGGGGAAGTATTGTTTTTGCCTCTGTACTGCTCACAACAAAAAAAACCCCGCAGATTCTTCTCAAATCTACCCAGCAGAATCCAAACCCCGTCTCCCCCCGAACGCACAAACACCTACGTGGGGGCCGTCCGACACTGGCAACCGGTCTGCTGTGGGACGGTCGCTGTGACAAGACGCCTGTCGTCGACGTGGAGGCGAACAGAACGGAAAAGGCGTGCGACTGAAGCAATGCAGGACAAAACGAATTACTAGTTATTCCGTGATACGTATGAAGTGTGTTGGCAGCAGCAGTGGCGGCGGCGGCGACGACGAAAACAGCAAGATGTGATTCCATCAGAAACTCTGTACCGAAAGGGGGAAATAAGTCGCAATCCAAGCGTTTTCACTCCTGCGAGGGCTTAAATATTACATGACCGGCTGCATTTGTTCCAGGGTGTTGGTTAACTACCAAGGTGTTGGTTTATGTTTCATGTTTCCACTCGTTCATCTTAGGAAATAAGTAAATGGTGATAAATGACAGTTGATGTTGTTCCATTAGCTCGCTGTCACACTCATGCAGAGATTAATTTGCGTTGTCTTTCAGTTGCTGGTGACCTTCGTATTGCAACTCTATTAATCTCTCCTCTCCTTTTCAGTCTCGCACGGTCTTCATTAACTCCTTCAAGGCTGTTCCTGAGCCACTAAGAGCTAATGTGAACAAGATGACATTTCTGTTGCATAATTGAAGAGAAAAACACTCTGATTATATCTCACGCTGTTTGTCTATTTAAATGATGCATTCAAATGAAAATGCAATGAGAGAAAAGAAAAATAAAGAGAGGAGAGAGTGCAGTGGTGTCCGTGTTTGGATTCAACACAGTTAGCGGTTGGGCATAACTACACCCATCCACTCTCGTTTTCCTGTCTGTCATATATGGGAACGAAGCCTGCTTAACATTATCGCAGTGGAAGAAGCTCGGAGGAAGACAGATGCCTGCACTGAAGGAGTGTTGCCACCGGATGGAAAGACCTCTAGACACCAGCCAAGAGGTAGACAGATAAAGGGTTAGGTGAGGACAAGCCGAGTTTAACGTCCCACGCTGTCCCACATTCCCAAGCTGCCTTGCATGGTTTTCTATTTTAGGTGTATCTGAGTCCCGTTATGTCGAGTGTTTAATGTTTCCGTAAGCTTGCGTGGCTGGTTTCTAGCTTCAGTTGGATTTGTTTTTGATGGCGTTGCTGCAACAGCTAGATGTATGCCACTCCTAATGTGGTGAGCTTCTTTAGTTTAAAAGTGAATCAACTTACGATTAAATGTTAATTAGTGGTTCCTTAGATTAAAGGTAGTTCAAATTAAATAGCCAGTAATGTCCGCTTAGAGCTCCTCCATCCAGAAGAGGGCAGCGTTGGTTAAACTTAAGTGGAGCCAGGTGATACAGGAATAAAGATGGCGGGGCCATACCAGAACCGGAAAGAGGAAATGATCCGAGCAGAGTCTGATGCAAAACACACTTTATGTGTTTTTGTTTTTAAATATAAACCCTCGGCAAGCTTCTTAAGTTTCATAATGTTTTTTTTTAAGTCCAGGGTATTATGAAAAATTTATTCGTATGCTTTATGGAAAGACGGTCCACCCTCATCGTACAAGAGAAAACTCAGATTTTTAAGAAAATGGCCGGTGGTGATATATGCATATATTTATGGCTGTGTGTAAAGTTTTGACTTGAGAAAATCTACAATGCAACTTGTTCTCGATTCTCCTTAGAATTTTCTTCAAGTTGCTCGACGCAATCATTTGGCCCTAGGAAAAAAACAAAACAAATCAATTTATCAGCTGTAAGTGTCAAAAAATGAACATGATTCTCGTTGATGTTGATGTGTGTAAACTTTCAACAACCAAAGCAGGTGTACTACTTGTGATATTGTGGTGGAAAAGCTAATTTTTTCCATCAAACGTGTTAGATGCTTCTTACAGAGATCTGTGCTTGTGTATCTTAGTCATCCCTCGTTCTCATTACATTCTTCAGCAATTTTGCCCTTCTCTGGATCTCCCCATAAAACAAATGCATCTGCATCAGATTATTTGGGGGGTATAGGCTTAAAAAACATCTTTTGACCTTGCCTCCCTTCCCTGGCACATCAGAGTTTTAGATTCCCCTCACGTCGACTCTCTCCGATGCCGGGCTTTTCCCCCGTCTTCCCTGACCTCTCGCTGTCTGTGTCGGCGTGCGCTGCCCGTCCTTAAAATAACACACTCAAATCCAGCTCCTTACTTAAAATTGGAATAAGAAAAAAAAAATTAAAAATTAATGCACGATTTCCCTGTTGTCTTTCCAGTTACTGCGATACACTCCATTTCTCCGCAGCTGTTCCTCCCCTCTGGTTTGGGGTGGGTGGGTCAGACTCGTCTCGGCACACCAAACATCATCTGGCTCTCATCAAGGCAAGCGTGTGTTTTCGCAAAGACTGTTTTACGGCAGACATCATTCATCATCCACTTTTAAGTTTATGCAACTGTGTCTGATGAGGAATTACCTTAATATTTCTGTAATATTGCCCTTGGGGATTTGTAGCTTGTCTGTGGCTCTCAGTGTATTTCCTATTAGTATTAGGATAATGTTGCTGTCACTTCGGGACTACTGACCGGCGCTCGACGCCATAAACTGATTAGGGGGAACGCGTTGACCACTGACAGTGGGGATGAAAGTAATTTGTATTGTCATGGCAGCTGTTAGTGGTTGAGATGTGCTGGACAGCAAATCAAACGTGCATTCTCAAAGTTTATGAGTGACTGTAAAAATTAGAATGTATTTGGCAAGAGCGCACATTTTTTAGGCTGGGCGACTTGGTCAGAGGGTCGACGAAAACCCGGCTCTCGTTTCGGTGTTCCCAGCCGTCGTACGAAGGAACGAAGAGTTATGAACCGGCGACGGGACACCGAGCAGCAAATGGCCGATTGACATACGTGGTGAGCAGTTGATGGCCTTTTATGTCTCAGTCCAACGGAGGAGCTACCGTTGCAGATATAACAGTGATTCTGACAGAAATGTGTCAGAAAAATACTCAGTACATCTGTGTTTGTGTGTGGGGCAGGATACACTCCTGCAGACCAGATGGAGTCCCCAATGAAATGCGATATGCTTGGTAGGTAGTGGTAATCTTTTCCAGATCCGCTGTATTGTCCCAATCAATTGTGGTGGAAATATACGTGGCAAAATGTTAATTTAAAAAGAAACAACAACTTTTAGTTAGGTTTTTCTATTAGGAATGTACTCCCTGCGACAGACTGGTGACCTGTCCAGGGTGACCCCGCCTCTTGCCAGGAACGCAGTTGGAGAGGCACCAGCAACTCCCGACCCCGTTAGGGACAAGGGTGAACAGAAAAGGGATGGATGGATGGATAGAATGTACTTCCTATATAGATTCTTCTTCTGCTACTTGTTTAATTCAGGCTGATTTTATCTGGAACATCCTCTGTTTAAAATTAGAGTTGCAGTTCCTTGACCCCTCAAGACATCTCGTAAGCAAAGATATGTCCAAATTAATCTTGCCAAAAGTGTCCCACGGCTTACAAGCCACGGTTGTATTAGTGTTTTTAGTCTACATCGTGTGAACATTAATAAGGAAAAATAATGCAGAGGGTATAAATTGGAAAAGAAATCGACCAGGAATGTGCTAAAATATTTCAAATGGCAACTTGAGGGCACAACGTGGACAAAAAACAACTTTTGAGAAGCTGGTGAAGATGAAAAGGACTAGACCAGCTGTCTGCAATCCGAGCCTGCACACTATAAACCCACACCACTTCCCATCATCTTCCCAGATACATAATTTTTAGAAATCCCCCAAAGTTCAAATTAATTCCAGACAAAGGGTTCGATCTGTCTTCTTTTTCAGTCTGACTGCAGCTTGTCTTGTGCGTTTTTTTAATTTTTATTTTTAGATTGTTTTTTAAGCTGCTACTAGATTGGAGCCATAAGTACCACAGCCAATATGGTCAGGGAATGATTTTTTTTATTCTTATTTATTTTTTGCTTCTTTATTTTCAGTAATGATGGTTGAATCACAATCAAAAAGAGATTATTTATCTGTGTCAGAATTTCATGGGTAAGTTTGTTCACACAAACAAGGAGTTTGACTTCGGTTTCACTTTGCCCTCTGTGGACAGACATTTTAGACAAAAATACACATTTGGTCTGAAAAAAGTGCCGTTTTTGCAAATGGCACTTTACAGCACCAACCAAAAGTTAAAGGTCTAAACAGTTTGAATCCAGGATGTGTGGGGTCTGCAGACATGCCGGCTGCCTCTCTACCTGACCCTAGAGCTGGACAAGTCCTGGATTAAAGCCCAGAAGAGGCTTCCTGGGTCAGACTAATGACAGTGGTGTCCACTTCAGAAGTCTGCTGAGGTGCAGTCATTTATGACAAGAGAAGAAGAGTGGGGATTGGACACACGTGGTGACGGTGCTCCCCAGCCTCATCTGCTGCTGATGTCAATGATTAAAAACACCTAACAGAGATTGTGACAAGGCTTGACGGAAAGTTTACAGATTAACTCCATTTAATCTGACGGAGTTTGATCTGTTTTGTAAAGAATGGGCAACATTCCCGTCTCTAGACGTGTATAGCTGGTACATGCCTAAAACGACCATTAGCGTGGAAATGCAGCATAATGTGGATCTTCAAGGTAATCTTTCAGCCTTTGGACTCAACCGAGAGGTGTTGACTCCAAAGGCATGCCACATGTTTCAGATTCTTTTGTTTTACAAACGTGCAGAGGCGTATTGATATGTGTGCTTGCTTCTGTGAGACCTCACCTTCCTCTTAAAGCGTTACCCCAGTTGTCTTCTACTTTGTTGTTCTGTCCCATAGATGCTGTTTTAGTCAAGAGAGATGTAAAGCTACTTCCAGAGATAGTGATACTCTCTCTGACTTTTAAGTTGACTTTGACATGCCACAGATTTTGCTGAGGTATCCATTTGCCATTTGTTTAACAGCCCACGAGTGACCTTTTTTCTGCCTTGCGGCATGTCTTAAAAGTGAAAGGCAAAACCTAAATATCCACGAGCGCCAAAGCAGAGAATCACACAGCTGCTGAAGGGATTTGCCGATATCTTGAGACTGGCGGAAACCATTATTGCAGCGTTGTTTCTGTCTGCTGCTCTTGCTTGGTCCTCTTTGGTAACCGTTTATCCATTTACCTTCATTCTGTGGCCTGGAAGCCATCTGTTGGCTGCGGCTGCGTTTTCGCATACTCACTTTGCGTGTGTGCGCGTGTGTATATGTGTGTACGCGAACAAGGGAGGGTGTTCCTTCCTTTCTGTTCCGGCGCTTTGCCATAGCGATCCAGACAGGCATGCACCGGGACACCTTAATGTGCTAAAGGGGAACGCGTGCATTCATAGGTCCATTAAGGAAGTTTCTTGCACTCCAGGTGACACAAACACGCACACACTCGCATACAGCATCCAACATGTGTTGCGAATTTGTCAGACAGACTTGGAGTCAGCGCGAGAAGGGAATTCCTTCATCTGCACGCTCCTTCTAGCTGCACATGTGCTCAGCAGCTGCTCTGCACACACACAGAAACACGCACGCAAGCAGAGAGAGGCGATAAACAGCAATCACAAATATGACATCCCACAGTCTCCCTTACAGAGCGGTGTCCTCCTGACCTCCTAAGATGCTCTGGGGGAAAACAAAAGCCGCCGGAGAGGCCACCGAGAGCGGGGCGATCCGAGGCAGCTCCGCTTGGACACCGCGTCTTCCGAGTCAGAGGGAATTCTTCCAGTCTGCTCCATTGATGTCTCAATGGAGACTCGCATGTGCCGGTCGCGCCTTTTGAAGATCGACCACGCGATGACGTGTGCAAGCACGCGCACGCGCCCCGTCCGCCGCACAGCTATCGCGTGCTTGCTATGCTCTGTGTGCTAGCACCGACATTGTGGTGTTTCTCAACTGTTACGCTCTTCGCAGTCGTAGACTGCATTACTTTGGAATAAACTTGCGGCATTTGCCAGAACATATGCACAGCAGCCATTTTATAAACACAAGAATTTAAAGGTCGTTGGGAATATTAAAAGATGAATTAGTTGCTGGAGAGTTTGGTGCATGAGCTTCAGCAACATTTGGCTTGGAGATGCTGCATTGACATATGTTTTCTGTTCTCTCTCTGTCTCTCTCTCTCCTTTTTTTTTTGTTCCCCAGGATGTTGGAGTACTCACTCAACCTGCAAAATGTTAGCTTTTCAGCTGTGAGGACGGTGCGTGTGCTGAGACCCCTGAGAGCCATCAACCGGGTGCCAAGTGAGTGAAGTTTTCTCACCCTTCTAACACAACTCCTCACCCTGACTCTGGGGTTTGAAATAATTTGCCCTCTAATAACCCCAGAACTTTATTATTCTCTGGAAATAGAAACCTTTGTGGTTTAAAAGCACTGCGGTCTGCTCCAGGTGAAGCGCTAATGGTTGCAGACAAGGGACACCCATATTAATTTGGTAATGTGTGGTGTCCTGATATTAAAAACTTTGCACGTATCCATTTTCACCTAAGACTCAAACTTTTTCAAAGGTGAATCTAGATATTTATGTCTATGTTTGCCTAAGTAAGCGTCTTAAATGAGACACTTTTGGTGTTGCCATTAAGAGGGTGACTGTGGCTCTCTGGGTAGATTAGGCCTCTTATGATCGGAAGGTTGTAGGTTCGATTCCAGCTGCCTCCTGCCAAATGACCATGTGCCCCTGGCCGCCCAAATTGCCTACCGTTTGGTGTATAAATGTGAGTGCAAATGGGTCAAAGGGACTCTTGTGTAAAGAGCTTTGAGTCGTCAAAATGACTGATATAAGTTCAGTCCATTAACCATTTAGTCTCTGGTTCAGGGAAGGCATTACCAAAAAGAAAATCCTGTTGTTGCTCATCTTGGCATATTTCACAAAATTATCTCAGGTTTATCTTCCAGCAGCTTGTCCATTGCAACCAAAAGAGCTAAGTTAGAGTGATTCATCTCCGACTTGCTAAGGGACGTTTTTCCAAGCACTAGTGAAGGCATGTTTGTAGGTCAGCCTCTGTGTGGGTGTTGAAATTGTTTCTTAAATCTCCGGTGCACGCTGGCCGTTAAAGGGGGCGGTTCAGCTCATTCACTCGGGTCCTTCAGACTAGCCAGCAGCAATTAGCAAACACCTGGTGGAACTGCGCATCTGCTGAGCTCGTTATATGAGCCACTGCTCAGTGCAACGCTGGTAAAAATGTTGTCAAATGATTAAGACAGCAGCCATGTTGTGATGACTTCAGTAAGAGGAGGGCTTTTTTAAAGAGTCAGAGCCCCGATTTCAAGGCGTTAAATTATCCCAGGATAAAACCACCTGGAATCTCTCCGTTTAAATCCCAATTATCCCGTTAGCTTCCATCTGGGTCACTCCACACGACCTTCAAGAAGCGCGTGTTTCCGTACCATGAGGTGTTTCGCCGGTGAAAGGGGACGTCAACACCCTCTTGCACCGTCTCGCCAGTCAAGGCAGTCGGAGGGGGTCCACCGCCCCTCATTAGCCGCGTAAGCACACGGACACTCGGAATGCACGCAGCCATGCACGCCGATTTGCTCAGTAGGTGCCCAAGCATCCTTCAAATCAATCACAGACTTAATGCTGGTGTTAAAGTGTCTGGTGGGGCCCGGTGGGGAGAACGTCAGTACCGTGTTGCTGGTCGGTCCTGTGTTTTTTTCTTGGTTGATATCTATCTGCTGCCTGCCTCCTTCCCTGCTTTCCCTTCACACGCACACGCACACGCACACGCATGCAGCCTTTATGCCTCATCAGATCCTGCAGAGAACCTGGCAGAAGTCATCATGACTTTGGGTGGGGATGTTTTCTGCGTAGCTTCAGCTATTTATATACTCACTTAGTTAAATCTGATAGTGTGCTTTTTTTTTGTGTTTGTTTTCTTTCTCCTTTTCGTTCCTTTGTCCGGTAATCTCGGTGGCTAGGAGACAAGTTTGCGGGGGGGGGCGGGTAAATCTGCAGTTTGCCCTTTCAAAGTTCACCGAATACACAAATAGAATCCGACTCGATTAATTTGTGCAGTCGCTTCAAAGGTGCTGAAATTTGCAGTCGGGACCCCCGTGTTTCACAGATCAACAGTTGGTTAGAATCGGCACCTGTGAGTCATAGGTCCAAAAAATAAAAAATAAAACAGAAGAGGGAAAAAAAGAAACACTTTCTTCAAAGAGACCCTGCCTGAGCCCGAAGAAATGCTTGTTAGTATTCCATAATTGAAATCAAGCTTTTCATTCATGCTCCACAATCACTGGCTCATTCACAGCTCTACACTTAAGCGCCCCTGACATAAAGCGGCTAATCATGTTTGTTGGGGTTTCGCTGATGGGCCGTCATTACCTGAGTCTTTTCATAATAATTTTGCTGATTTGTTTATGTCTTCTGCAGCCATCGACATCGACAAATTAATAATAAGAACCATGAAAGTGTCGTTACGCCAGTTTTCGGTGAGGCGTCAGTCTTTGTTGATAAATCCCAGCAGCCATTTAAAAGGATTTGTTCAACTGTAGAATGTTATTTTAAAATCTTAATGGATAAGTTATGTGAAATACATATATAAGGACTTCGTGTTAATTTTTTTGTTTCTGAAAAAGAAAAAAAAATCAGTGTTATGTCTTTTGTGTGGGTGCAGTATGTTAAGTGTCATGGTGTGGGCCAGTGTTAATGGATCTTAGATGAAAGTCCAAATTATCTGAAGACTTCTACAAGTCACATAAACACATGCGTAAAATATTCTAAAACACTCAGAGAAAATCACCTTGACATACTTTCCAAACCTTTTTTGATCATATGGAAAATGGATTCATAGCTTATGTTGCTGTTTTCTTAAAGTTTTTCTTATATTTGGTTAATAAGTTAGGTTAGTTTTCATGCCATGACGTGAATCAGATTTCACTGGTTGTGACTGAACACTGAATACTTGCGATTTTAGGAGCTTAGCAAACCAATAATTGAAAATTGTGACATTATTAAATATTTCTATTACATGATAAGAAGGCTTGTCTGGGCCTGTCACGGTAACAAATGTTGCTGGATGATAAATTGTTCCAGAAGTTATTGCAATAAACGGTAATATTGTTGAGACCATTTTTGAGTAATATAATGGTAATGACAAAATAATAATGTAATAGCACATTTTAAAAGATCGGTAAGCTTTAGGTTGTAATGTACATTGGAACACTGGAACTGGAATACATTTTTAAATGTACAAAATAAACAAAGAGAACAACAAATAAAGTTAATTTTGAAGCCTTTAAGAAAATTGTCCTTCAAAAGAGGAGCCAGTTGAGACCAAAGCGCCAAACTGAAGAATTTTATCATCCAGTTTCTGGCAGAAAGAGAGAAAAAAAGAGATAAAGGATAAAACGGGCCAATGGAAATAATTGAGTTTGTTTGAATTTATCGTGCAATTGATTGATATATTGATTGTTGTGACAGGCCACAAAGAAGTTTGTGGGTTCTTCTTTCTCATTTGTAAGTATCACATTTTTACAGCTACCACAATAAATTAAAAAATTAGGAAAATTAAATACAGAAGTGAAAATGTTTTTTGTCTGTTTCCCACCGAATGTCTCCAATTTACGTTCAAAGTCATTGAGCATATGCTTTATTTCTCATATCCGGTACATAATCAAGCTCAATGATGGGCTTTCTCATTACTGAAAGGACATATTTTAGGGAAAATATATGCAAATTCTTTCTGAAAAAACTAAAAAGTCTTAGATAACAGATCTTCTAATATAAATATTATTAACTACTTCACTTGTAATTATACATTTTAATTTACTTAATGTGATTTTTTTCCTTGTGGGAACAGGATGGACAGAATGAAATAAGTCATACAGACCAAATATTTATTTCCTGAATACTAATAGTGTAGTTGAACAGACATATGGGTCTCAGGTGTGAAGCAGCTGTACCTGGAACAGGCTGATGGCAGCACTTGCCTCATAAATAGCAATTAGTTTAGTTCAACAAACACCCTAGGATCGGTGTGTAATAGTGTTATTGTCAGAAGGAAAATATATTTCATAGCAATCAGATGGAACGCTAATTAAACAGCCTGTCATAGCTCATAATTATGGGACCATCAAGTCTCCACAGGGGGAACTCTAATTCATCTAAAGAGTCTGGAATTGTCAATTCCAAGCACAAGAACTTCAACGTGATTAATCTGTTCTGGTTTTAGGGAAGAGGAGAAATGGATCTTCATTAATATGACATAGATTGAACCGAAAAGTTGAGCGAAGCCGATATGCAACGCCTGTTGTTCAGAGCCTTTGCACTTTTCCCAAATTCCTTTCCGCCGTATTGGGTTTTCACGTGGTGGACCAACACGGGAAAGAGCACAGTTGTTAAGTGGAACGAAGGTGATCCAAGTATTCTTGAAGAATGAATCTTAAGAACCAGTTTAGTTATGACATGCTAAATATCCAGGCAACAGAGGCAATATTTCACAACAGCATGCTAATCCTCTCCAGCCATATGGTTAGTAGAAAGAGAGACTTCAGAGTTGGGGAAATGATACTTGCCCATTAGGTTCAATCGAAGAGATTGTTTGAACTTCCTCCGTCTCTCTTTGCTCTTTGGTTCTGTACTGCCACTGTGAAGCATCACTTCCAGCTTCTGTGGACGAGAAGCTGCTTACGCTTCCAAGCAACTGTCCAAAACGTAAGAGCAAGAAAATCCCTCCAGTTGCACGTCATCTAAAGCCAGAGGGAATAACTGTCCAGAAAGCAAGGCCTCAACAAAAGCTGATGAAGAAATCAGAAGTCACATAACAAAGCTACTCCATCGTGTTGTCAGCATTGAGTGGAGCGGTTTTAGAGCCATGTGTACGTCTGTTAGCCCAGCTAATTCGTCCAGGTTTTGTTACATTGTGCAACAGTTCGGGGTGCAGTTTGGGCAGAGGTTTGTTAGAGAACATTAGAGAACAAACAGCATCATGAAGACCGAGGGACACAGCAGCCAGGTCAGGGAGAACTTTGTGTAAAGCTTGTTAGCAGATATATGTTGGACAGCACGTTTAAGTCAATCATCCAAAACTGAAATGAATATGTAACCTCGTCAAACCTGCTGAGACATAAATTTTGCCTAAACTAACTGACCGTAGTTACTCTGGAGGAGTTATGTGGCTCCACGGCTCAGGCCTTTACAAAACAGCGGTCAGACAAAAAGACAAGATGTAGAGCAATCCTGAAGGAAGACTGGTTGGAGGCTGGAGCCTCACCGTCCGGCAACAACCTTCAACAGACGGGAGTTACGATTGAGTCGTTGGAAGCAAAACCATGCGGTCTGCTCAAAGCCCAAACCAAAATCCAAATGAGAATCTAGTCCAAGAGTTTTACATGTATGTTCACTGTTCCTCGTTCAACTAATTGTTTGGTTTTTTCAGATAATCTTCCAAAAGACCTTCAGCAGTGAAAAACAAGTTCATAAAATGGTGTTCATTCTAAGAAAAACTGAAAAGATACTTACTTTAATGCATTGCCGGAAAATGTTTAAGCGGTGGGAAAAGACCACAAGGCAATGTCCAGAAACTGCCAGGTAACTCAGACGGAACGAGGTTCATGGTGTTTGTCACAGGTTAAAAGGAGGCGCCGCACCTTTCAGTCTGATGTCTTGCACTTGATTTGAATTTCTTCTCCATGTTCGACTGCCAGAACCGGAACGGCTGTGGCTCAGGTGTTAGAGAGCTGCTCAATCAGTCAGAGGTTTAATAGTTCAATTTCAAGACCATCAATCTGGTGAAGTGTCCGCCATTGAGGCACGAACTCCCCGGTTGTTACTAATGTTTAGTTACCATCTTTCGTGGTGGCTGCTTGCAGGGAAGCGGGAACGGCAAGGACTTTGATTTAATCGATCCGAGGTTCAGTGCAGAGCAGTTATAATCACTCATTTCATGTAAACCTGGATCAGCAGATCTGCACACTGTTATAGCGCGGCAGATAATTGAATATTCAGCAAAATCGTTCACATGAGGACACAAGAACCTAACATGACATAGATATTCCCAGGGATCTGCATTTTTGAAACTACAAAAACCACCATTACCCACCGAACAATTCAAGATGGCTGCCAATGAAAACCTGTTTATTTGCTCATAAACTGCCAAGATTTATAACTCCAATATAACTTTTTTGACACCAAATCAAGATCTCGTCATACAAAGTCTCTCGATACTGAAGCATCACAATATTTCTCGTGGTGTTGACAGCGACTGCCGTCGCCATGACTTCATCTGATGAAGTCGACGCCCCAACTACTTTTAAATCATCTTCTTGGCAGCATTTTGGGTTCTCATTAGGAGCGATATCTTTAAACAAAGTGAAAGACGGGACACAAACAACCTATGAGCACAGGAAGTTATTGCTGAAAGACCAAAGAAGCATCGCTGGTCATTTAGGGTTACGTCGAGCTACATCACAATCACAGCTCACTCTATCAGTAGCGACTGGAAATGGTAAATGTTGTACTTGAGATTATACGTAGCTGAATCACTGTCTTAAGTTTTGAAGAGATAAAAAAGAAGTCACAGAAAAGATAAAAAAATTAGTTTGTTGAATGTGTGGCAAAATCAGTAAAAACACAGAATAAAGACATTTTTGTAGCATGTACTGAGGTTTTCTTGAAAGTAATAAATCCTCGCCGTGTCTCGTTCTCTTGAACTCGATATCGCGTCTCATTCTGTGAGTTTCGGGTCCAATCGGATAATGTTTAACAAAAATCTTTTTGCTCTGGCTTAGTTCTGTCAGGTTTGCAAAAAATAAAATAAAATGGGAGCAGTCATTGCAACCAACCTATCCACTAATCCCCTAAACAACAATCTTAGCACCACTGACTTTTTTTTTTTTTTTTACGTTTTTTTTTTTTTTTTTTTTTTTTAAATCTTGGTTAACATTTCTATCTATCCACCGCCCCACACATCATCCTCTGCTGTAACTCTCTCCAGCTCCACATCAGAACACGAGAGAGAAGCACATCCTGAAACACACGCATGCTTCCTCACACTTCCCTCTGCGAACACATTGTTCCCGGGCTGGTGTCCATGTTCCTGGACTCCGCCGAAGATTGATGCACTCGCATGGCAGTCCTGCCAGTGAAAGTGACGGACACATTACGCAGCACTACTTTGACCGGCTGCCGACAAACGCGCGCGCGCCATCGTACGCACGCACGCACGCAAAAACAACAAGACTCCCACATCATGTCAGCAGCACATCTCTCACAAACAGTCTGCCACCAGATTGGCCATTACCCTCATGTCCGGCGTGGGTCTGCAGGGACCTTGTTCCTGAGCTGTCAATGGTTGTATCAAGGCCAGCCAGTCGGTCTGTGACAGGCCTCTGTGTTTGGTCTTTATATTCAGAGGGAGCAGCTGTCTGGGGGAAAAAAATAAAAAATAAAAAATCGCACGTTGTTCTAGGTGAAAGTGAAGATCCATCTCTGCGAGAGCAATTACCCGGCCATGTTGCTCTGGGCGTGACTTGATTTTTGTCGAGTGCTCGACGATCCAATAAACCGATAATTGCTCCAATAAGTGCAGGCAAAACGCAGTGCTGCGAAAGACAAAAAGGACTGGGTTTTTGCCAGTCTGAAATCTTTTTGTGAGTGTGTTTGTTTTGTTCTGGGGGTTTTTTAGCCAGTCAGAGGTAGATTTTTATTGATTTTTTTTCTACTTTTGGTATTTTTCGAATCCTTTTGAACAGTATTTTGAGCTTAAGTTTGTGAATTTACAGCCTGGACGTTCTGGTAGAGAACATACATCGTGGTTCTTTATCCTGAAGCCTCTGCAGCGGGTTTGAGCCTCGGAGCTCTTCTTTTTTTCTGAGCCTCTTTCTTACAGTTCAATCACAAACACTCATGTTAAAGGAGGCAAATTTGATCTGTTTTGATCAAATTTGATCTTTAGATGTTCTTTAGATGTTTACATGTTCTTCTGGGTTTTTATGTGACTTCCTGGACAAGTTGTTCATTCTTTATTGGGGTCATTTTGAAACGCTAACCACGTTTGGGAAGGTTTACTGCTGTTTTATTGTCGCCTTCCTAAAATAATAGCCTTTTTGTAGTTCTCCAAAAGACAAAGGAGACTTAGACCATTGTTTTAGGAAGGTAACAGTGTAATGTGTCAAGATATGTCCATAACGTTATTCGTCACTTCAGATTTCCTCGCCTTCTGACAGCTTCTGTTGAACTGATTTAATAATCTAAATCTGTCAGTAATGAGGCCGGGCTGTGAGTGTGAATATGATTAGTAACGGCTATTTCATGAGTCAACAAGGCATATGATTGCATTTTTTTCGTATATTTACATCATTTAAGCTCACAGAGCTCTAGAATCTAGCTACTAATATACAAAGATAAAAATAAAAGTTTTGAGTTTTCAACTTTGCTAAACAAAACATTTTTTTTTTTTAACCTCAGGGCTAACTTGAGCATTTTAACACTTAGCATTCTGCATGTTAGTAATAATGTTTTGTCACTCTGGGGAAAAAAAACCCAAAAAACTTGTAGGCAATTTAAATGGTCCCATTTGTTCTCTTCCCTTCTTGTTTACGCTTTACCAATGTCAAGGTAAACATGGGATGTAAAAGTCATTTTTGAACACGTTGTAGCTACAATGAAGCATAATCTTGGCTCATGTTGGAACCAAATATAGAAGATATCAGAAGAAATGGTAAAAAATAACAAAATCCCTAACCCTCCATCGATGCACGTCAAGGATCAGAATTATTAAGCTGTACTATATCGCCAAACAACTCCAGCTTACAGGTCGAATGGAGAACATCTCTGGCAATGAATAAGCAGATGTAAAAAAAAAAAAAAAAATTACTACAAAATTGGCTCATAGTTTTCTGAGGGATTTATTTAATCCCCAACTGTTTGAGAAAAACAACTTAGCAGACATTCCTATTGACTTTCCTGCAGGTGGTTGATGGAAAACCTCACTTAGACCTTTTATTAATCACAACAGCGTTTGGCAAGGGGTAGCCGGTAAGTGATCGGCTGGCAGGGTATAGTCAGATTGACGAATGCCACCGTTGTTTCATGAAGTCAGGATGTCGAGAGAAGATCTGTTCCTTTGTAACATAAAGAGAACAGGTTAGTAATATTCCAAAGGAAAAAAAAAAACTTTGTGCCAAAATGTTTTTAGATGGACGTTAATGGATTAAAAGAAAGGTGGGTTCTGTTTTCAGGTAGGTAAGGTCAGGTGTAGCGATCCCTGACCAGGAAGTGATGGTGTGAAAGGAGCAACAGCCAAACCAGCTCCCGATTACCCATCATCCCCGGCTCCTGAGGATTGTTTACTCCGAGGATTATCTCCTTTCCTTTCCGAAAGTCATCGCTGTCTGCAGCTGCTGACATGAAGGACGTCACCATCTTAGTCTGCAAAAAAAATAAATTGATAAAATATATAAAAAGTCTGAGGAGGACGCAGGTGTGTGCTGGCTCGCAGCTCATAAACCTCATTAATTTACCGGACCAAAAAAAAAATAACAAAGCAGCCTGCGCCGGACCCCGGACCTGGACGGGAGAGCAGAGGAAGCAGACCTAATCTGCCTGCTAACAGATGGCTCCCAGATCACACACAGCGGTCCACCTGCCAGCCCGTGTTGGAACGGAGCGGCCGCCCACGGCGGGGTTGGAGAGGCCGCGCAGGCAGAGGAGGAGATGATTGTTATTGAATATGAAACGTCGATCGGTCGGAAAGAGCTCGCCATCCAGGTCGCGGGCAGGTGCCGCCGATCGATTCGCTCGTCCGCCCCACGTGACACACGACAGACGACCCAGATGCTTTCATTTATAACAACCTCACACACACGCACCGGTCGCTCTTCAAAAACTCATTCTGGCAACACAACTGGTTCAAGCACTCGTCCGCCCTGGCAGCTTTAGCTCTGCTGTCTATTTAGAATCGATAAATGATAGTTTTTCTGACGTAGCTCAAGTGCAGGATGTGACCTGAAGGAACAATCCCGGTCCAAACATCACTGGAAGGATTCTCAGGCGGTTCTCACACTTCACAATAAACAATAAATCGATTAATCGCATGATAAGTTAAAAGAAACCCAATTATTCTCATTTGCTTGATTTATCGATATTCTCTTTTCACCAAAAAACTGGATGAGAAAAGTCTCCAGTCTGGTGCTTTGGTCTCAACAAGTTCCTTTTTTGAAAGACAGTTTTGTTCACAGAGGCTTCATAACTCGTTTTAATTTATGTTATTTAAAATGTCTTGCAGTTCCAGTGTTTAAATGTTCATTAGAATTTAAAGTTTATTCGTCTTTGAGAATCTGTTCTTGCATTATTACGCCATTATTGCTATTATATTGCTTGAAAATGGTCTCAAAACAACAGTACTATTGTTTATCAGAAGTTCTGGGACAAAGTATTTATTCCTGCGACAGGCCTCGTTCTCAACTTCTTTGTGTGACATTCGACTGACCTCGCTTAGAGTTTGAGATTCTCTGTCTTTTTCACAGACGTTTCAATAACGTTCCTTAACTAAGTCATTGCAAGATTCCCCGTCTTTATTGACGAATTCATGCTTTATATCGAAGCCGTTGCCAACAACCAAATGAAAACGATTGGGAGGAAAAACGTGATCCGAACACTCGCAGCAGAAGGCGAAATCACATCAACGCTTCTTCGAGTTATGGTAAAATATTTGTCGGACAAAAATGGAGATTTTTGATGAAGAAGAAATCTACAGAATGTTGACTTTGTCATCTTGTGGATGCATCCACCTGAGGGCCTGTCAGTGGCGCAGCTTCCTCTCTCTCTCTCCCATGAAGCCGTTCAGCATGCGGACGTTAATCCCGGCTCCTGTCATGATCTGTGATGGGGCTTAGCGGCGTCTTCCCGGATCGGCACGCTGCACTGGAAGGCCGCTTGTTCTGGAGGAGGCAGCGGCTCGGACTTGTTGTTATAAACCCCGAAATCGGGTCGCCCAGGGGTCGGCAGAAGGTCACGTTTTACACAGTTTGCACAATTTGATCAGTTTTAGGCGTATTTTCTGACTCTGAGCCTGGAGCTGGTTAATAGGTTTGAGCGTAGCAGGTGATGCGTATCTGTGTTACGAGGGAGAGCATGACGTGTGGAGGTCAACACGCGATGTCCAGGTGTGCAGAATTATGATGCAGCCTCTTTTCCTTAGGCAAAAAAGAGATTTAGTCAATCAGTAAATCAATATTACTTGTACAGCACATTTCATCAACAAAGCAGTTCATGAAAACATTATAACATCACAAAGACAACAAATGTGAAAACTGTGACAGACGTTACATTTTGTCAAGTGCCATTGTTATAATTGTCAGCTCACATCAAATATGTTTGATGTTGGTCAAACTGTGTTTGTGTGTGTTGAGGCGACTCTAAACAGGCAGGGTTTTAGTCGAGATATCGAGGAAGGAACTCAGTGTTTCAGTTGTTTTGCTTGACTTTTTCTTACTCGCTGCATAGCTTGTGGACCGTAATCTGACATCAATTAAGGCCGAGGCATCTGTTTCGTACAAGGAAGAAGGTTTTTGACAACTTCTAAGAAAAATCTGCAATCGTGTCCTAGTTGATGGTGCAAAAAAAGTGAGGGGATTTGTTAAATTTGCATAAATTTCCTCTCTAATTCTCAAGAAAGCAAAGGGGCTGATTGATATAACTTGGCAGTAAACAGATAAAAACTGTGTGGATTTGATTGATAATATAATATTGAAGCACACTTAGTGTTTAGTCTAGAACCTGGAGGGCCACATAAAAAAGTATGGCCTTAAGTTTGACACGTTTTCCTCTCAATAAAGACATTCACAGAAGAGTGTTTTTCTGTGACCTGGCAGCAACGTAAGGGTTCTGCCTTTTCAGACTTACTCAATGTGTGTATAACTTGTGCCTAACTGAAGAATAGCAACTGGTGACTCATACCCTCGTTTTCAACTCTGGCTCGCTCATCGGTAGTCACATCGGCTTGTTTCCCTTACAGTGCAGCTTTTATTCAAGTTTCCCGGCTGAAAGAGCCTCTT
This sequence comes from Poeciliopsis retropinna, assembly GCA_010277075.1. Classification (NCBI taxonomy): domain Eukaryota; kingdom Metazoa; phylum Chordata; class Actinopteri; order Cyprinodontiformes; family Poeciliidae; genus Poeciliopsis; species Poeciliopsis retropinna. The sequence goes on along the minus strand of VMRM01000023.1, from coordinate 11,608,077 downwards.
GGGTTATGATTGTGTGCTCGGTTCAGCCAGTACGCGCTAAACAATGCGCCACCGTCTGACACGAGTGGAAGAAACTCCAAAACGTCGTTCTTCAAGCCCGTCGGATGTCATTCAAGAGTCACTGCGGTGTTGTTGTTGTTGTTTTTCCGAAGTTGACCGTCCCTCCGTCGGAGCTGCGATTCACGCCTCTCAGATCTTTTTTTTTTTTCCTTTGAGAGAACAAAAAAGGCGTGAAAGGCGCAATCCAAGCATGTGAGCGTTTCCTCCGCCTAAGATTCATGCCGTCGCTTATTCTTCCGTCCTTCAGCTGTACTTTTTTTTACTCTTCGATGAAGGCCTGTCCTGCCTTCATCTACTCTCCGTCTCCACTGTCACTGCCTCATTTGTTCTCCAGATCTGTGAAAAGCCTGCGAGCTCGTCCTTGTTTATCCCCCCCCCCGGTCTGACAGCGGAAAGAAGCAAGCAAAGTTTTTCCTGTGCAGTTTGTTCAGGCATCTAAAATTAAAAGTGACAGAAAAGCACCTGGAATCTCACGCGGTGTTTTCTGCCACGGCCTGGAGGAAAAAAAGTGTTGGAATATGGATCGAGTGTGTGTGTGTTCATGGGAAATCTTTAATGTCTTCGGAGAGATCAGACTAATAGTAAAGCAAAACACCTTTTATCGAACCCTCGTTTGGTTTTCTTTTCTCCCGATAGTCCAAGCAAAAGATCAAAAACCCTTTTCGTCTTTCTTGGTTTCTCTCCCTCCTCTGCTGCATCGACTCTCCGTCCTTCTTGCGGGTCGCTGTCAGCTCAGAAGAAGAGATGTGTTGGCACTGTGGCGGGGGGAATGACCTGGCCTCTCCAATTACCCAGAAAACCCCAGATCAGTATAATGATCCTCATTATTGACGCCTGACTCACTGAGCCGCCGAAGTGGGAGACGGGAGAGAACGGCAGACAGTGACAGGGGAGGGAGGGAGGCGGCGAGAGTTTAAGCGCCGGCATGAAAAGAGAAAATTGGACAAGTTTAGCCTAGATGGATAGACGGACAGCAGTATCTGCGTGACGCAGGGACACTGGCAAAGGTAGCAGAGGGACAGCGTGGGCGGGTAGGAAGTGTGAGTGCGTGTTGTCAGAAACTTGAAGGAACACCGACCAGAGCAGATGGATTCTGGGATGTCGCGTACGAGCGGCGAAGAAGCAGATCCGTGTTTGTCGCTTTAAATCATGAGAGCTCCAGAGCATTTTGTGCAGAAGCTAACAAATCTCTGAGCTCCATGGTCCTGTGTGGAGCAGTGGACGGGTTTGGGTCATTTCCTGGCTTGTGTGGCACATTTAATTAGCCTGTAGTACATAAAGATCAGAGAAAAAAGGAGGGTGCAGTAAGTTGGGTTGATGTACTTATAGTTTCACCTGTTGAGCAATTAAAGAAAGTGAGTAGGTTGTAGCAGTTAATCATATTGTAACAGAACACGTTGGAAATAAGGTCCTATCGATCAATCATCCCTGTCTTGTCGCTCTTTGCGGATACGACAAGATGGCGCTGGAAGATGTAAAACAAAAACTATAAACAGCAGAAGAAGTTGCACTGGCTATTACTATGTTAGCCTGAAAATAAAAGCAGTAAAATTGTTAATAAAGTGTAACATGTTGGGTCGGTCCGGATTGACCTTTTTGGGCTGGGTCTAAACTCTAGCGTGCCTAAAGGGCAGGGACTTCTTCGTGTCAATAGGTAACTTCTCATGACTGGAGACAGACATCACGTATGAGGTACCCCAAGGCTCAATCCTTGGACCCATCTTATTTAATATATGATTGAAAACATTTATCAGTGGTGTAGAACAGTATGCTGTCTCTGGTTAATTCCTTTCCAGCATTCACTTCCTACATCTGTTATACTTTTGGACAGTGGGTCTCAAACCCCAGTTTTCAAGAGTTAGAGTCCTGCAACATTTGTCCTTGTCCTGCACATTTGAATTACGTGGCTAAACGGCCTCACTAGCATGCAGCCAAGTTTCACTCTCTATCCAATATAAGTAAATGGCTGCTCAGGTGAGTTTCACGCAGAAGTCTAAATTCCCATTACTTGCCATCCTTGATTGGCCAAACAATCAAATTATGCTTAACGTCAGAGTAGCATCTCACGCGGTAAGTGTTGCGAGAGTGTTTGACCCTGTCCTTGCCTCTCCTCCTCAGGTATGCGCATACTGGTGACCCTGCTGCTGGACACGCTGCCCATGCTGGGTAATGTGCTGCTCCTCTGCTTCTTTGTCTTCTTCATCTTTGGGATCGTTGGCGTCCAGCTGTGGGCCGGCCTGCTCAGAAACCGCTGCTTTGTCAAAGACAACTTCTCCTTGTGAGTTCCGCGCTGTGTGTGTGTGTGTGTGTGTGTGTGTGGTGCATTTGTGTCATTTAGTGTGGACAAAAAAAAAAAGTCCAAAAAATTATTGGTTGGACTGTGGGTGTAAACTTAAAATATGTTTAATTCATTGGGAGGGTCAAACAAAGTCCCGCTGGCTGAAATCTGTCTGCCATTTAATCAAAGTCCACAGACTCCAAACTTTACTGTAACGGTGGGAACCAAAGATTATGGTGATGGTAAGGAGGCATTTCAAGCCCAAATCCTCTGAGCTCATCATGAATGATTAAGTCCTCAAAATACCAGTGAAAATCTTGTCTGCAAATATAAAAATAGTTTGATTACCATGATGTCAAAAAAAAAATAAATTCATTGATTTTGAAAATGAAAGGTATAAAACATTTTCTTGGTTGAATAAAATTAAAATGAACTCTGAATGTGCCAAGAGTGTGAATAATTTTGGCTTGATTGTCAGAAACAGAAATTGTAGCAAGCAGTTGAAACAACTGCTGTAAAATCCGCCTCAGAATATAAGCCACACACATTAATCTTAAAAAGAAAAAGAAAAGCACATTCATAGATGTCCATGTTGTTAGCTCTACAAACTCTACAAAGAGTTTTTGGTTTTTTTTTACTTTTAATAAAATACACTCAAATAATATGCATACAGAAAAAGAAAAAATTAAACATTTACCTTCTAGGAAAAGTCATTGATTGCTACCTTTATCTTCATCCTTCGTGCTAAAACCAAAACAGTCGTGTTGGAACTGAACATCCTCAGAATGACATCGTCACACACTTTTCTGGTTTCTCTTTTGTTGTCTCCCTCTTGACGTCGGTTTCGTCTCGGTCAAATTTGCCCTCGAGCTTGTGCCGTCCTCCTCATCGAAGCTGTCCGTCCGTAATCATCCAAATATCAGCTGCGTCATTGTTAAAGTTGCAGTATCTAGAGCATGTGAAAAACGTAGCGCCGTATGCTCTGTAAATTCCCGTTAACACCATTGGAAAGTGTGTTGGAAACACTGGTAAGCATTGAGAGCAGTAAGACATTGGAAACCATTACAGACTGAAGCAGCCACCACCGTGTTTTCTGGGCGCTTTTTGCATGTAGACCCAAAAAGTTCACATTTTGAGTGGCTTCTTCAACATTTCTGCTTTCTCCCCTTTAATAATATAAATGAAAACCTGTTTGCACAATGTGAAAAAGCTCAAAGGGACAACTTCTGCAGTGCCTCCACGACTTGTCGCTCCGCCGCGACAGCGCCATTGAAATCGCCAGTTGAAAGTAAGTCTGCGGGACGTCAAAGTAACTTCATCCTTCTTTCAAACTGGGTCACGCGCTACCGTCAGCGAGGCTTGCAACTCTGACGCCTCATCGCCGTGATGAATAGAGGACCGAGACAGGTTCTGGAATAATAAAAAAGGCCCTGGATTGTCTGCGCTCCTGTATTTGGGAACATTGGTACCCATAATTTATTCATGTTGCCCGAGTCGTCCAGGGATCATTACTCTTGATGGGATTTATGACACCTCACATCTGTAATTTAAGTTCATGCATTATGCCTTCGGTGCGCAGACATCATTTCTGTCGTCACTGTCGGTCCTTGCGACCGGTTAGTGTTCCCTGGAAAGGCCTGCGCCTCATAAACGGTGCCAGACTTTACTAACGGGTCTGCTTTACGGGCGGCTTTCACGCTTGGCTTCGTAGCGCTCCGTCACGTTGCCAGAGCTTTTCAGCAAACACCTGACACATTCACGACCTCCTCTTCCACGCTGATTAGGAGCATTTCAGATCGTCGTTAGAGAGCCGCATCCCTCCCTGCGCATCGGGCCGTGATGAACGGACGCGGGGCTCATCAGCCGTGCAAGTGGCTCCGGCGGATCGTCTCGACGTGTCAAGCAGCTTTTAAGTAAGAGAGTGAGAAGTGATGCTGAAGTGGAAAACAGATTGGTCTGAAAACAGATTGGTCTGATCTCCCCTCCCCACAAAAAAAGAAAAAAAGTGCGACTGTGTTTTGCAATTAATAGAAGCTGCCAGCCGAAGGTGTGCTGACAGATGAGCCAGATATAACACAAACGCCAGACACGTTCCCTCTCTTCCAGATGGAGGAGTGCTTAGTAGCAGACATGCCAAGAGGTGCTATGGCAGGCGAGCGCGTGTTTGGATCCAAATCCCCTCTAAAGACATAAGGGTATTTGGCCCCAACGGCCTGACATAATCTAAAACTAATAACGTTTTACCTGGGTTTGGTTTGGATGTGCTAATCGGTAACAGAAAAAAAAAAAATGCAGCTAAGACATTTGCAGGTTGGAAGTGTGTCCCGCTTAAAACCTGCACAGAAACTCACTTTGTGACTCACTTTGTTTCAAAGATTTTAAACTTAAGCATATCAACAACAGCACCTATAATTACTTGTGGGGTTCCACAGGACTCAGTTCTGGGCTCACTGTTATTTTCCTTTTACATTATTCCACTTGCTGGCAGTATTTTCTGATATTTCCTATCATATCTATGCCGATCACATCCAACTGAATCGTACTTTTAACCAGCTGGACAGGTTGTCCATTCTTGAAACAGTGTCTGTCTCTCTGGTAACCTTTTGTCTTTAAATACCAAGAAGACACATAGTTTGACTACATCTCCTATAGCGTGTTTTACCACAGTAGCCACATCCAGGAGTCACATTTGACTCATCATTAGACTTTGAGTCACATTTCCTGTTGTTGTTTTCCTATAGGAGACATTTCCTTTTAATGGTGCTAGTTGATGCTCGACAGCCGATGAGACTCACCATAGACCCTAGAAATACCTTTTGTTTAGTTTTTTCATTAATAAACATCAAAAACTGAGTTTAATCTGCAATGAAAATGGTCCGGCCCAGGTTTCAATTATCCATATATGGACATAGCTTCCAAAATCCCATTCTGCAACTCCTTATGCCACTCTGAGCCATTTTTTAATTTTTTTTTTTTAAATATTGCGTCTTCACCCTCAGAAAACACAAAAATTGAAAGTGGGGGGAGACTGAATAATAGTCGAGCAAATGTCTGAGTTTGGCATTTTTTCCATCTTCAACTTCCATGGTTCTAAATAATATACAATCATATTTGATAAATACTTTAATTAAACTGAATTTTGTTAAATAGTATGAAATAATGTTTTTTAATGGTGTAATTATCCTACGTGTCATGTTTTTATTACCTGTAAGTGGAAAAATCATCATAATTACAGAAATTAAGGCCTCCATCTTTGAGTAAAGTAATCTATATAATGTTTTCACTTCGCGATAAAGTTCTTGGAAATAAATGGACTTTTCAGTAAGACTTAAATTTCTTGAAAGGTTCTGTAACTCAAAAGCTTGACCATCTCTTTCCAAATTGATGTAAATTCTCAGTCAGACGTGGCAACTTGAATTATCTTCGTCCTCCTTGAAAACTCTTCAACTTCACATTGTTTTTGGTTGGAGAGCCACAAAAATAATCAGGCAGTGAACAACAATCAAAAGCTTTTCTCTGTCTTGCATGTCAACGCATGCTTGTCGGTAACCCGTGCCACTCGTCTCCCTTCTGCCTCCCGCAAAGCCCTCTGTCCGTGGAGCTCGGCAAGTACTACCACACGGAGAACGACGACGAGAACCCCTTCATCTGCTCCATGCCCCGAGACAACGGCATGAGGGACTGCGGCTCCATCCCCAAGCTGTACGACGAGGCGGGCCAGCAGTGCAGTCTGGACATCGACTCCTACAACAGCACAGACAACACCACCTGCGTCGACTGGAACCAGTACTACACCAACTGCTCCGCCGGCCTCATCAACCCCTTCAAAGGGGCCATCAACTTCGACAACATCTGCTATGCGTGGATAGCCATCTTTCAGGTAGGGGAGCAGAGAGTGATGAGTGAATAATCAGGCTTTGAAACATTTTGGTTCGGCGGATCTGTAATACAAAGCCTAAATGGCTCAGTGGTCAATGCGTCAGAGGAACGGGACTTTGTCACACAACAGGGAAAACTCTGCACTTGTTTGTTGTCCTTGCATGACCTGAAAGGTCTTTTGTTGGACTGTTCATCTGGTTTAGTTTGGTACCAGGGGGTTATTTAACAGGATAAAAGCCAGATTGAAGATTGTAGCAAAAGTCTGTATTTGTGTCAAAGACTTTGAGATTAAACTAAAGGTTAACACTTGGAAAAGAAGAAAACATAGAAAATGTAGCCTTTTTTTAATTCTCTACTTAGATTTTCTGTTCAAAGTACTTTGAATTGCCTTGTTGCTGAAAATGTGCTTCATTAATAAAATTACCTTTCTGCCATTGTTGTCTTCGCTGCTTCTGTTCCCCTTTTCTGTAGGTGATCACTCTGGAGGGCTGGGTGGACATCATGTACTTTGTGATGGATGCACACTCCTTCTACAACTTCATCTACTTCATCCTGCTTATCATTGTAAGTCCTACTTGTTGGTGACCCTCAAAGTTTACATACCTCTACATAGTTGAACTCATTTTGTCATCAAGCAATCATGTTTTCTCGTTTTAAATCAAAACTACCAAAATGACCCTAATTAAAATTGCACGTAACCTGAAAGTGTTGACTTTGTAGCAGTCTTAATTTCACACACATTACCTCAAATGACTAGCAAAGGCTTTCTGGGATCTGTTTACTTGTAATAAGTGTGGACATATGAGAAGTTGATAGGCTCTAGTTTCCTGACAGATCACTGCATTTTTCTTTTCCGTCCACTGCTCCACAGATGTTGCCAGACTCTGATTCATTTGGAAAGGCTAAAGCCATTTAACAAGGTAGTTTATCTTTGGATAGAAAAAAAATCCAAGCACCTGAAAATGCCAATCAGTAGTATTTCAACCCTTAATTCAGTAGTGGTATGTGAGGGGTGCAGCTGAAGAGTCAGATGGACTAACAAGACATCTGATCCATAAGAAAATGATCAGATGCTCACATGTCTTACAGAGCTCTGAAACACTGGAGGGAAATATGGGCGGCAGGATTGAGTTGAGAGAATGAAAATATCACCATGCCATGGAGCCGTAGCAATCTTCTGACCCCAAATGGCACAAAAATGGGTCTCAAAACTTTAACAGGACCACAGTTTAACTTTATGGCCACAACCAGCTCCACATTTGGAGAAAAGCCAGCAGTTAATCTTTAGTGAATGTCTTTGGAGTCACAAACAACAGGAGGCCTGAATCACTGTCACAAAAACAATTGCAGACCGAGTCAAGGTGCCTCTTGGCCGTTTTGACATTTTCTTTCTCAATGGACCAATGCGAAGAGGGGAGGCAGAGGTAAGCCAACTGTTGCTACGTCCCTTGACTTTTAAAAACAGTAAGTGCTGGTCCCGTTTCAGCTGTCTTGTATCAGAGAAGTGATACAACAAAGTTGTTTGTGTGACCAGCCAGACACAGAAAGCCAAAACATAAGACTCTGAGTCATTTCCAGTGAGAAGAAAAAGAATTGCAAACATTACAAAAATAATTGACATTGGAAGCAGTTACTCGACCATCGACAGGATCGTCACACTGGTTTCGTCCAACATTGTTTTTATACTTAAGACGCAAATGCTGCAGTTAGAGCATTTGCAATATGCCAGACCACGTTTCAGTCTGGCATATTGCCCAATCTTGTTGGGGGGTTATTTTTTTTGTGAAAGAGGCTTTAGTTAAAATTGCTTTTCAAAATGAACCCTCTCACGTTGACTGAAAGAAAATTTGCACTTATTTGGGCAGAAGACCTTCCTGGTGGTCCCAACGTAAAAACAGTGAAAACCATGAAAGAAAGTGGATCTGTCATTTGTTACAGCAGGAAAAGGTGAAGTTTATGGAATGGCCGTTATAGTCTCCTAACCTCAGTATCACTGAAACGCTTTGGGAGCAAGGATGGAGTCTTTGGTACGATGTTTAGAACTTCGACAAATATTTCAGGGATATTATAGAAAGAACTTATGAACATATATTTTTTTAACACAGATTATGACCTTAAACCCGGTCTTGACCCAATTTGTTGACCAAGACCAAGACCTAACAAGAACGAGGTTATGTAAAATTTTTGTTCAAAATCTTTTTTGTGGTTTTGGATCACTTTATCAGGCAACACTTTATTTTGAAGGGGTGTGCAAAAAGACTGTCATAAACATAACATAGCACCTGATTTGAACATGAAGGAGTCTTCACAAATGTTGTCATGAAGTGTCATTTGGTAAATAATGACACTTTTAATGCAAAGTTGTACTAAAACTTGCATTAAAAGTCTATTAAAAGTGTCAACTTTGCATTAAAAGTGTCATAAACAATCATGATGACTCCTTCATGTTCATAACAACTTGTATATCATGTTTATGACAGTCAGTCTTGTGTACGCCTCTTCAAATAAAGTGCTACCTTTATCATTTAAAAATAGCTTCCATACTATTCGAGGCATTACGCAACCAATAAACATGAATACTTTTGATTTTTTTTCTGCAAAATGGACAAGAAATGTTTGAGAGTCTGTGAAGTCATAAATATAAATGCGTGTAACATGGGCATGCACAGATGACAGCAACAATGGGTGGACAACCACCCAGACAATGGGTGGACAACCACAGCACTAAGTGCCACCCATTGTGGCACTTAGTGCTAAGTGGCACCAAGTGCCACACTTAGTGAAGTGCTAAGTGGCGTTGTTATTTGTCTAAATCATCATCTATCTGTTCTTCCTTAGATTGGCTCATTCTTCATGATTAACCTGTGCCTGGTGGTCATCGCAACTCAGTTCTCGGAGACCAAGCAGCGGGAGAGCCAGCTGATGAAGGAGCAACGAGTGCGCTTCATGTCCAACGCCAGCACTCTGGCCTCCCTGTCCGAGCCAGGATCCTGCTACGATGAGCTGCTGAAATACCTGGTCCACATCATCCGGAAGGGGGCCAAGCAAGTGGCTCATGTCTGCAGGTTTTTGGCCCGCCGCGCAGGACTTAACATTGCCTCTTCGCCGCCAGCAACAGAGCCCACACATAGCCAGAGGCAGAGGAGAAGAAGAAAATCCTCCAGGCAGGGGTCTATGTCGGTTCATCACATGGTGCATCATCATCATTACCTCCACCATCAGTACCATCTTGGCAACGGCAGCATCCGGGAGGGAGGGAGCACGAGGTGTCTGGAGGGGAGAGACGTGGAGGCTGGCGATCCCAAAGCAAGCACAAGCGTTGTGCCACTGAGCTTGGCACCGCCGACTTCTCTCATAGCCGCAACCTCCGACTCAAACCTCGCCGTGTTGGGAAACCTGACCTCTGGAGCGGGCGACTCGTCCTCAGGTTGCGGCGTGCTCAGAGGAGAACCGTCTCACTGCACCTTGTTTCCCACCAACCGGGGAATGAATCCAGTGGCCTTCCTGGCTCCGACTCCCACGTCCAGAGCCATGAAGAGGAACTCTGTACCATTTGCTGCTCCAGGGCCTAAGAACTACCCCACCCTCCAGGCCCGAGCCCTGGCAGAGTCCAGGCGAGGGAGTGTCACTGCCAGCACGCTAACAAATCTGAGTTATAATCTCAATATCCCACCCATGCATCTGGACAGGCGGCCATCCAGCCTGGTGGACACACGCACTCCAACAGGTAAACACATGGAGAACTATGTGTGTGGTAAATAGAATCTGATTTGTTTTATATATTGGAAGGTCGACAAGGAATTAAACACTCGTGCCAGCTTTCTTTCTTTTTGCTATTAGCTTTTTCTGTGCATGGTTATTGCACTCTGACTGAGCTAGGAAAGTGAAGTGCTAAACAAGTTAAATAGGTCATGTGTTAAAATGAGGTATTGGTCATGCAGCACCCCGTAGCCATCTCCAACAAGCTTCCTCCACCACATAATGACTACAAATGTTATCCACAATAATAGTCCAGTCAGTCGTCCATAGGCTCTACCTGTATGTCCATAGGGGTTAAGGGTTAGAGTTCAGGTTAGGGTGATAGAGCTCCCAAGGTCACTGGGCATTGGGGTACACCATGGACAGATCGGCAGTCCATCACAAGGGAACATAGAGACACACATGACAAATAACCATGCTTACACACACTCATCCCTAAGAGCAAACTAGTCATGTTTTGCAAGGCAGAATCCTGGCTCTGGGTTTTTCAGTTTGGAATTTTTATGTTCTTCTGTCTGGGTACTCCAGTTTCATCCCACATTCCAGAAACATGACCGTTTGGTTAATCTGTCAATCTGAATTGTCCTTAGGTGTGTGTGTGCGCATGTTTGTTTGTCCTTGTGTGTTTGTCTGCTGCGCTGTGATGAACTGGTGACCTGTCCAGGATATACGCCACCTCTCTCCCAATGACCGCTGGAGATGGGCAACAGACCCTCCCTCCCAACTTTGCAAGGCTAAAAAAGTGGTAGACCGAGCCTATAAAGTCTGTACAGTATGATTCTATGTCATTTCTCATTTGGCTGCAGCTCAGTTCTCCTGCCAGTTGTCGGCTCGTGAGCTCTTCACCATGGATGCAGCTGGTCTGACTATGGACCCAGAGACCTGCCCTGACTGCGCAAAGGCACTTGCCCATGAGCTGGAGGGTTTCACCGAGGGAAATGAGACGCCAGGTGACTCGGACAGCGACGGCGTGTATGAGCTATCGCAAGACCACCATCACAGGGACAGGAGAGACAGCCGGCAGCCCAGGAAGAAGAGTCGGAGGTTGGGCAAGACTGCTGCCAAGGTCGTCCACTTTTGGAGGCTGGTGTGTGACACCTTCAGGAAGATTGTGGATAGCAAGTACTTTGGCCGGGGGATTATGATCGCCATTCTGATTAACACTTTGAGCATGGGCATCGAGTACCATGAGCAGGTTAGTGCACATTTCTTTTCCTCCTTGCCTTACGAGAAGTTTTTTTTTAATGGTTCTACAAAGCGTACGTTGGACATGGTGGCAATAGTTCGAGGGATAGGAAGGATTCCAACCATTGTCTATCCCTGCTTATCCTTGCCGTATTGCTGGGATCCAGTGCCAGTCTCCATTGGTGTTTGTAAACAGTTACAGGAGAAATATTCATAATTCAGTCATGGGACTAGTGCCCTTCATCAATCAGCTGTCTTATTCAATCGTTGAAGCGACAAACCCCTAAAACTTGGGAGTGGCTATATGTGCAGCATTTTGAGAAAATTGTAGTTAATTAACCAAACAGTCATGTTTTTTGGGCTGTTGATGGACGCCTAAGTACCTGGAGGAAGCAGAGCACGCTCAGGAAGAACATGCAGACTCCACGCAGAAAGAACCCTTGTTGGGGACTCAAACCGAGGATCTTCTTGCTGCAAGGCAACGGTGCTACCAGTCTGGGGTCTGATCATATGTGTCATTCTGTGTGTTTGTGCCAGCAACATTGCTCCCATATGCCCAAATTGTATCCCTGATGTCTCCCTCCAGCCTGGCTTGTTTACACAGGCTTAATTACAGCCATGTGAGAGAGAGAAAGTGGGCTAAGAAAGGAAACGCTGAAGGACAGAGGATTTGTAGTTTTTGTTTTACCATCTGGAAGAAAATTTATTGCTTTATATGTATCTTTAGCTTCTTTTTTTTAAAAATGTCCTACCTTCACTCGGATCATGTTAAAACCCGAGGCTGAGTCACTGTGTAATATGATATCCTGTTTAGATAAGGGTAGTTACCTGCTAATATGAGGTGTAAATGTGCCCAGCAGGAGCAGATGGGCTGAAACTCAAAACAGATGCGTGAGATGAGCACAAATGCAGTCGGGTATCTAAGAAGAGTCTTACAGAGCCGTTCTTCCTCCTTAGTCTGAATATCAGCAAAGCTGCAATGAGCTCACACTCAGCAGTAAGAAAAGATGTTGCTGATATTGCGGTGATGCTTTACGTAACGTGAAGGACGCTGTCTTTTGGCAGTCTTCACTCATTAGCATGTTAAAGTCACATGACCAGGGCCTGAAATTTACGGCAGGATTGTAGGTTTTGCGCATCGTGTAACAGATTCCTTCAAATTTAGCTTTACGATGCAGGAAATTCTCTGATCCATTTGCAGAGGAGCCATAAACTAAAACGAAAACCACTTCTAGCGGTCTCTCTCCTGCTTCCTCTAAAGTATGAGCTCCCTCTGCTGTCCCAGTACATCACTTGCTAGCAAACCAGCAGTTGTCGAATTCGTAAGCTGATGTCTCACAGTGACATGCTGGGAGGAAATAGGGTGGTTACACTGCAGAAAACCTTCAAGGGTCAGGACCGTTTGTCTGGGACACGCCTAAAAACTTCAGGACGTCAACCACCATCATGTGTTTGAATGGACCAGTCAAACTCCTGAGAACTAATGTGTACAGATGAGTGAGCTTGAATTTAAGTGGCTCAAAGTGAAAGCCTACCACACAAAATCAGAGGATGGCTTTGTTCCCAATTTACAATTTTGCTCTACTTTGTGTTGGCTTATAAAAGAATAATTAATCTCCCAATGAGCAATAGACCTTTCAACTTCAAAGCTATGACTAGACCTAATTTTGTTAGTAGCTCTAGCTTAGACCTACATGCTTTGTTTAGGCTTTAAAAGTTGTCCAAGTTTAGGCTTGGAATTAAAGATTTGTGAGGTCAAAAAAAGAGTGAAAACACGCAAAAATAGCTGCGTTCCCATGGACAATATGACAGCGCGAAATGGGAATTGCGAAAATAAATGTGCTTAATCGAAACGCGCCAATTTTGAAAACTCATCGTTTGATAAGTTTTGGTAATAGGATGAGGTGGTTTTTCAGCTATATATTTTTGCAAGACTGTAATGGAAACTCTTTTTTTTTTTTTCGCATCACACGAGTCATGATCAATAATCGGATGTTTCCACTGGCGGAAATGTTGCAGACGATGGGAGGAAGTGCTATGAGGATAATTTCGTGGCATGTACTTTTTTTAACGACTTATTGCGTGAACAAACTGATGCATGCACGATTTTACTTGCGTTTCTTTGTCAATGAAAACACAGCAATTGCTAAATTTACTTCAACAGAATATCAACAGTTTGTAATAGATTCACAGCTGTGGCTAGGAAGTTCAAACCGAAAATATTTAAAAGTGCTCTTTTTCATATGGTATGAACGATTTCCAAGTCTTTTTTTTTTTTTCAGGTGAGATGTTGTAATAATATCAATGTGCAGAAAAATAATTTGATTTTTTGTTTAGTAAAGCAAAGTGCTAAACAGAGGAAAGTGGAAAATATTTACATCTTTGTACTGCACCCGGTGGATTGAACCAAATACCATGTAACTCTAAAGTAACACTGAAGTCACACAGGCTGTCATCTGGAAGGTAAAGGTTGTGCTCCCACGTTGAAAAATTCACTCATACAGCAGGAGAGCCTCTACTTTGCTTTCAAAACAGAAATGACGCCATGTTTATTGAATGTGGCCCTGGGGGCGAATGAACAGAGTTTGGTTTGTAAGCACAGACAACCCAATAATGCGCTCACAGTGGTACTAAAATCTCGACTTTTTAGTCGAGATTTTAGTACCACTAAAAAAATTGTAAGATACACAATGTGTGATTGTGTATCTTACCTGGTAAAAGTGCTGAGTTAGCAAATGATAGTTTCAGTTTAACTCTGTGATTTTCTTAATGTATCTCAATCTTGACTGAAACAATCGTCTGTGACAAGTCCGTCCGATTGGGTCAAAGTTCTACACCTTAGCTCAGACGCCCAATGTCAGAAAAATGCTCAAACTCCCCGACTGCTCTGTTATATTAAAACACAATTAAGTCTGTGACAAAACGTGAAGAGAAAACTCACCCCGCGAACCATTTAGTGTGAGACATTTGGGTGCGGAACGGCCAAATGCAAAGTAGAGCGAAGTTGCAAAAAATAAAATAAAAAAGCTAACGAAGCTTAAGAAATTGTTTTGGGTGAGAAAGTTCATTTACACCGAAGAACAATTACCCATTGTGTAAGAGCAGTGGTTTTAAAACGTTGGGCTGATCAGTTCCAGACAAACGCAGCCAGAGTCTCTCCTGCTGCAGTTATCGAGGGAAAACTCAAAATGAGATCTATCGTTTCCCACCCCCTAACACGGATCTTTACCTTGCTCTCTGAACAAAGCCGTTCTCCCCGTTTTGCTCCGTGTTATTTTACTTCGTGAAGAGCACAAAGCCGTTTTGCCGAGCGCAAGTTTTGTTGTGTTTTGAGTCTCTTGTTTTGCTTTTGGCACGTGTGATCTGGAGTGACGTTACATAAGCGCAGTGACACAAGCGTTTGTTGTATTGTTTGCACGTGTTGAAGCGGGATCCTGGAGACGGGCCAGGCTTCCCGGGGTTACTTTCGGTCCTTGACCCAGTGTTTTTAAACGCATCCAGATGGAAAGCGAACTCGGAGAGAGAGAGAAGGTTTTATAGCGTGTTAGTCATCAGCGTTCTTCCAACCTTCTTTCTTTTTTTCCCCCCTTCTCCTGACTTTCTTAAAACTCGCCCTCTAGCTCTAGTTCTTTTTTCCCTCTTTGGTTTCACTGTTTCTTTTTTATTCTCGTGCCTCTGCCTTTCTTCCACCGATTCTACTGAACTTTTTTCCCCCCCTCACTCCTTGCGCTCCTCATGCACTCATTAGTGACTGTTTTGGAGATCAATCAACAACGCGCCACGGTGAATGATGAGAGACACCAATAATGACTTTCTGATGACATAATTTTGTCATTGATAGATCGCAGCCTCGTGTCACTTCTTCTCAGGCAGAAACAATCTATGCTGTAAGCTACATACCAATCTGGAAAAGTATAAAGTAGGCCTTAATCATTTTTCAAGAATGTAAAATGGTTTGACATTCCCAAACGTCACCAAGACCGATGACACATTTGTTTCAGCTCATTCCGTTTTCAAATGTTTGACACCAGGTGACAAGGAAGCCCATGACACAGAGTTGATGGCGATTTTTAATTATTTTTTTTTATTAGCATACTTTTTAAAAACATTGTACTTTGATCAAAACCTGTGTTGGAAATTCATAATCTTCATCTCCTACCGATTGTCCAGTTGCTGAAAAGGAACCAAACCTCTGGCCGTTTGCTTCAAGGTTATCCCAGAACTTCTTTATGTCCCTCTTCAACACTTTTTTTTTTTTTGTGTGTGGCTGACACTGATTCCTCCGGTCCCAGACAGGTTGCTAAAATATTTAAAGGGAAGCTTCACTGATTGATCTCCGGGTCTTATGGGATGTCGATCAGCCTGCAAAGAGCGTAAAAGGTCTCTGGAACTCTTTTCCTTGCGGAGGAAGGATGAGGACTTTTAACTCTTCCCGGTTGTCGAGTTTTTGAGGGTCGCCCTTTTTTATTTGCCGTATTTAGAGTGCCTCCATGTTATGAAAACACCAGCTGCGGAAACTGATGATAAACTGAATGGAGAAGGTTGCAGAATGAAACAATGATTGTTATGATAACCTCTCGCCAAAACGTTTAATTGAAAACAGAGTTATTTTCAAAATTGGGGTGTTTCCATTTGGCAAATTTGTATTCGAAATGTCAAATTGCGCATTTATATGGTCAGTGGAAACACAGATATTGACACATGAGGGGTATCAACATGGTTGAATTCCGTGTTTTAGCTTTATCTTTGATCAGTTACTATGTTTATGTAGCACTTTAGCTTGTTGCTTTAAGGTTAGCACAAATAACAGTTTACTTTAGCTAGTCATCCTGCATTGCCTGTCTAGTCCTGATGAAGCTCATCATACTATTATCAAGTACACTATTCTGTTCAAATGGTCATCATCTCATTTCTACATGAGAGGAAGTCAAAGTTTACAACAAAGGGACACTGTGCCTTTAAGAAACATCTCCCTAGGCGAGTAAAGTATGATTTGTTATTGATCACGTTGACCTGTTTCCCCTCCGTGTTCTTGACGCGAAGGAGACTCTCACGCAGAGATCCTTTCATGATGCATAAAATGAATCCCACGCCGGGTGTCGCTCAGCAGAAAATGAGGTTGTGGAGCTCTGGCTGTGTCTTAAGGAGAATTTATGAGGACACAACAGCCACCCTGATGCATAATTTATGCGCAGATTAAGTGTGCAGCACACGACTGCGGTACGCATGAAAAGTGAATCAAACTCTGAGCGCTAGTTATTTGCTAAGGACAATAAATGTCTCGGCTCAGCGTAATTACATGCTGCTTAATGGGGTTCTAAATTACAAATTATGGCAGCCAAAGGACCCGCTTTCTGTACTCATGTGAAAGCTCCACTCCAGGAGGTGGCGATAGAGCACTGCTGTGCAAATCACACACACACAAAAAAAAAAAAACGTGTTATTTTTCACCAGGAACTTGAACCTGCAGTGAGTAACTTTTATCAAAAACATTTTTTGAACATATTTGTTGACGCTGACACTATGTAGTGACATGATGTTATGAGACAGAAGATCTGCGGAAAAAATTGTGCTCCTCTTTCTTTTCCTAGACCTAACCAGAAACGACCAATCAGAAGCAGGAGGCGGGTCCTGGTACTGTTAATCACCCTCTGTGTGGCGCTGCTCATCTCTCGTCACTCTCCTCCCTTGCTCTATGTTGCACTGGAGCTAGCGTAGCCTGTTGTGAAAGCTAAAGCTAGTTAGTATGGCCACCGTTCTGCAGCAGCAAGTTGTTTCTCTGCCAACAGCGCATTTAGCAGCGAGTACAGCAAGACTCTGCTCCTGGCTCTGATTGCTTGTAAAAGTTGATGTTTTACAATGAAGGGAAGTGAATGTGGTTTCATCTGAGAGAAAAAGAAAAGTTTATGCATTGTTCAGTTAAAACGGAATAATAGTCTTTACAAGATGCGACATTGTTTGTTTTATGAGTCTCAACTTGACTGTTTTGATTTTTTTTTTCTCTCTCTCTCTTTGCTACAAGAAGGAATTACAAGATGAGTGCGTTCAGTCTGCCATGCTGTCGGAAGGAAATTCGTACATTGAAATCCTCCGTAACTATTTCTGAAATTGTTCCTCATTGGGCCAAAGAGGACGGAACGCTTCGGGCTGCAATCCTAAATCTCCAAACGTTCTCCAGAGGCGATGATCGTCACGGCAGCAAACTGGGCCGATCCCAGTCATGCGTTAATATCAGCAGGTTGACCTCTGAGGTAGCACATCAACACATGGTCCTCGCTCTGCCAGACATTGACTTTGACATCCCACTCCGGTGACATGGACCAGACCGCCGCCCTCTGCTCTTATTGGTGCTTTCAGTCTTAAAACTTTCACTCACACAAACAAACCACCGCTCGCATTGTTCTCCGCAAAGGATGGGTTTCACTAGTAAGGAGAGGCAGTCTGCTTTTTATCTCTCCACGCTGTTTAAGAGCATTACCATTTATGGTGGAGCTGATGGAAGGTGCGCGTCTGCCAAAAATGTGACGCGACGCCGTCTATTTACTTGGAAACCCGGCCTCTTTCTCTTACTTCGCATCCGAGACTCCCCTCCCCAACCCCAAGCCCTCTGTCTTCACAGCCACTCTGACCCCGGAGGAGCGGCACGGAGGCCAAAACAGATCGAAAGGAAAAGCTGAAGGTGTCGACAGAGAGGCCGTGCTGAAACGCATGCTTCCTGTTCGGTGTTATGACGGAAAGCTTTTTCGGCAACTGACATCAATATTGATCGAATACGGAGCTGTTACACGAGCACAAAGTGATCCAAAGGCACTCCGGGTCACTCGGTTTACATTTCCCACAGGCGGCGGCTCTCCCGTCTGTGAACCCTTGACAGCAAATCCCTTTAAAAGACGGAGCAGAGGTGTTTGTCTTTAAATGTGTTAAGTGTGAGGAACCGTTGAGGCACGATGGAGTTTGTTTGAGCGCTAAAAGTGTTGGATCTGGAGGGTTCACAAGGGCGAGGGTGGTGAAGAGTTGAAGGGTGAAAGGAACAGAATGCGTTTGAACAACAAAGAGCGTTTTCGAGGTGAAGGTAAATGGTCGGAGGTGCATTTTGAATCTACACAAATGAAACATTTTCAACAAGAGCCCTGCTTTTTCTGAAATTGGAGAGTCAAAGGAGTTTAAAGTGTTCATCTGCATCAGGAATGGATGTTTGGATTTTGCACTAATGGGGTGATTGGCATGTCGGGAAGGGGTTTGTACTGTAACCAATGAGCATTTAAAAACAGATGCCTCTACAGCAGAGCTCAA
The DNA here is from genome assembly GCA_010277075.1 of Poeciliopsis retropinna. Lineage (NCBI taxonomy): Eukaryota > Metazoa > Chordata > Actinopteri > Cyprinodontiformes > Poeciliidae > Poeciliopsis > Poeciliopsis retropinna. The sequence goes on along the minus strand of VMRM01000023.1, from coordinate 11,589,623 downwards.
TGCCATCTTTCCACATCCTGTCTCTACATTCTTACCATTCTATTTAGCAGCAGGAATCCGTCCTGATGACTTCTCTTTGAGTTTCGCCTCTTTTTGTCCTCTCCCTCTCTCTCTCGTCCTCTCTGTGCGTTTACCACATTTATGCGGCTCCAAACACCGACGCTGGAGCTCGTCTTCACTCAGACAGATCCTGAACCTGTGCTTTTCCACGCGAACAAGCACTTTTCATTCCAGAACTCGAGAGGAAACCGTTTTCCCCGTGCTGCTTTTCATTTGGCGGCAGCCAGACAGGCTGGCTTTGCAAGAACCGTAGAGATTCACCATCGGAAACACGCCGCCCGTTCTCCGTTTTTGCCTCATCCTGTCACCAGGGAAACGCTCATTTGTTGCATATTTAGCAGCATTACAAGCTTGCCTATTAGTTCTGTTGGGGGGGGGAATGTAAGAGTGATAAAGAGTTTAACATAAGGAAGGTCCTATAAAAGGTTTTGGGGATTCTGAACATAAATGCATTGATTATTGTACAGAATGTCCATATGCATGTTAAACATCTCTAACATTTGGAGGATTTTCTCTGCATTTTGACACACGTCAAACCAAAAGACACGGCCGACAGAACCGTTCTCTTGCCTCGCTGCCTGAACCAGAGACAATATTTGTTTTGCGTTTCATCTGCCGACGCAAAGTTCAAAATCCGAAGACGCTGGCTGCCCTCCAAGGCAGGGCTTAAGAAAAGAGTCTTGGTTCAGCAATACTTGCATGAAGAGAAGGCAAAACAACGGCTCCTAATCCTGGCCCCGGAGAGCGAGTGCTTTTCCAGCCCCGAAGGCCGTGAAATAAAAAATGAAGAATCAATCGCGTGATCAAATAACGGATTCTGTTATTTGCTGCTTCAATGAAATGTCAAATTACACGTTGTCTGTGGAGACAAAGTTCTTTTTTTTCTTTTTTTTAAAAAACACTTCTGAGGTCAAGAAACCGTTACTTTGTGGTTATTGTTTTTACTCCTGTTATGTTTTTTGGGGGAGAATTTTAGAAGGGTTGAATGTAAGAAAAAGACCAGAAAGAGGATAAAAATAATAACATTTCTTAATATTTTATACAAGTTGTATTTAAACTAGGGCATGAACTTTAATTTGTTAATTTTGATGAATTAATTACATGGATTTTGACGTGTTAAAAAATGTAAACCCAATTAATCCCATTTGTTTTGTTTTTTTCACTTGCCAATCCAGAACCTTTGTGTTGTGTTTCTGGTGCACTTGTAAATCTGACGCACAAGCTACTCCCTCAAACAACAACGATAGATGAGAAATATTCCTCTATTGGTCCTCTGGGGTCAATTTTTGCTTCCAAAAAACGACCTGATGGGACGCCGGAAAAGACTGTTGTTGTGTTCAAGTTGTGCTAAAATGAGATAGCTTATCACAGAAGCTATTCCAGACTAAAATAGCATCTCAGACCTAAACATGTAGCAGCATCGCAGACATCCACAACGCAATTAGCCATTCAGTCTTCAAGTGTTTCACAAAACCCCTGATCATTCATAAAACTGCTTTGGAAAGAATATTGTTTTTTAGAAAAGTGGTTTGTGGATGCTGACGTTAGGGAAGCTAGCGATGGGGGACGTCTGTACAACTGCTACATGTTTAGCATGGAGATGCTAATTTAGTCTTGAATAGCTTCTGTGATAAGCTAAATCCTTTTAGCACAACTTGGAACACAACAGTACATTTTTCCAGCATGCCATTTGATAATTTTTGAAGCAAAAATATACCAGCATATACTGGCGTGTCAGAAATGCGCCGGTATTTATAGAAATATATAGATAGTATATAGAAATTCAAGGTTCCAGCTTGAATTTATTATTTTTTTGTCAGATTTTTGAATTTTTGAATTTCATGGACTGAAATGAAAACATCACATTCCCGCCCCTCACAGCTAAATACTTTAAATATTTAGCTTTTAAAACAAAAGGAACTCATTAGGTCCACAGTGTCTAATGATGTCTCTTTCCACGTTGCTTGTAGGTTACACCAGATTTTTCTACAGGATATGCACTACAAAAACATGAATGGAGTTAAATTGTCCTTCATTCACTTTCAACAGTTTTTTAACCAGGATAAAAGATCAAATACCTCTTTTACAAATTAGTTACAAAACAAATGTCACCTGTTTTATCCACCCTAAATTAACAGTAAGTCATTGCTGCAGAGTGTTATCACCTGTGTGTGTGTGTGTGCGTCGTGCCTGAGGACGTGCCCTGAACAAAACTTAGACAAATATGGACATGCAGAGTGCTGCCGTTCCAGATCCTCGATTAGATTAGATCGCATCAGATTTGGCGACGTTACATTAGCGCTAACCAGATTATGCTATCCCTCATCCAGCACACTTTACCTGCTAATGCTCTCTGAGCCTCATTAGCCAGGAAACAGCCACCAATGGAAGCAATTAGAAAATCAACAGCATCTTCATCACTCGCACAATCACACGGTGGAGGCATTAATCTTCCTCCAGGTAGCAGCAGACGCCTCCTCTCCGGCTATTAGTCGCTAACAACGTTTGTCCTGCGCGACGGGCTGCGGGTGGAGGGGGTCTGTGAGCCTTTTCGGTTTCGCTTCGCTTCCACGTCTTGTATGTGTGTGTGTTTCAGTGTGAGAGGGGCTTGTTTTTTTATTTTATTTTTTACGGCATAGCAAGCCGTGGAATGTCCCAACACACACAAGCCGAGGAGAAACAGTGGCGGGGAAGAATAATGACCTGAAGCTCAGTGTCAGGGCCAGATGTCTGCCGTCCGAGTCTCGCCTCATAAACAGCGTACCTCTTGTTCTGGCTTACCCCGTCAGGCGGCGGGACGTGTGCGACTGGGACCGTTCCCGGTGAGCAGATCAAGCTTCCTCGTGTGGCCCCCTGATTGTGTTTATTCGTGTAACATCAGAGGTTGTTTGTGTGCGCGGACATATTTGTACGTGAGGGCATTCATCTGGGGAGAACACACGGACATCCGAGCGGCCCTCGCATCCGTTTACCCTTTTAACCTTCCTTGATGACGCAACGCGTGCCTCGCCAGGAGATGAAGGGTGCGCTCTCATCAGAGCGGCGGAGGATGAATGGCCACGATGAGGCGGCGGGCGGGATCAGACGAAAAGAGGGACCCGTCTGCGTCTGTGAACCCAGACAATGGCGAAGAGGCGGGATGAAACGGAGGAAAGCTCGTTGTTCGCTGTGGGCAAATGAGTCGGCCGCTTTTTTTTTTTGTTTGTTTTGTTTGTTTTTGTTGTTTGTTTGCCGTTGTCGGCCTCTAATCTGCAGATCTTTTTGAGCAACACTGATGTGTTTGATGCTGCTTCAACACACAGTGGTTCATAAAAGTGTCCTGCCCTTTGATAATCTTCACACAGCCATAAAATTGAGTGAATTTCATCAGGTTTTCATCTGGACAACCATCAGAAAGTGGAAGGAAAATAAAAGAGCTGAAACTCCGCAGGGGGTTCGCCTCTCCTGCCTTTGCTTGTTCAAACTCAGATGAACTTCCCAGACCCTCCTTCTGAGACAATCTGTTGATGTTGGTCACTCCCGACCGACATCCACAAATTTTTCACGTTACAGCATGAAGAGTCTTGGTGACTTTCTGCTCAGGTTGAAACCGAGCGCCTTGATGCCCGTTAAGCGTCACCTGCATTGCGTTGACTAATGGTTCACTATTAAGCCTCTTAAATGTGAGTCGAGCTTTGGGCTTTTTGTTGGGCCGGTGAAGGGAGAAAACGGTGAACGACTATACATTTTTCAGTGAGAAATAAAATAAATAAATGACTTGCCCAGTGCTGGTTAAGCCACGTGGTTATAGTTAGAGACATCTTTTGAAAAAAAATTAACTCGCCAATTAGTGTAGATGCAACAAACATTACAGACCAAGAAAAAGCAAAAAGGGGTGTGGACATGCAAAGTAAATGACCAGATAATAGGACAAATTATAACAAAAAATAAAATAACCCCCCCAAAAAAGAAAAACATAAAATGGATATATTTAACACTGAACATAATCAGTTGGTCAGGGTTTGAAGAGCAACTCATGATCACACCTCATAACTTTAATACAGACGTCAGGTTAGTCCTAAGTTAAAGTTTTAAGAATCCATTTCTTTCCTGTTCTCTTGTTTGTTTGTTTGTTTGTTTTTTGCCTGTGTGACTTTTAAAAAGTCCAGTAGTCAGAGGTGACACACTGCATCGATTCTTCTCTTCAACTGAATTCTGATTGGCTGTAAAATCTTAACATTTTTGTTGGTGTTGCTGTGAGGTAGTGCAGTCATACAGTCAAAACAGATGAACACACAACAGCACCAGCTGCCAGCTCCTGGTTCTTATACTGAATTTTATTGTTTCACTTTTTTCTTTTTTTTTCTTTACACTCTGACATCCATCTGGAGCATCTGAAATCTTGCTGCTCTATGTCAGATTGGCAACACACCTGCACTTCATTAGGTACCATAATAGAACGGGACCAACCAATATAAACGGAGAAATAATCTAATTTACATAGCTAAATGGTCGGCAAAGTAAAACATTTAATATGAGTTTAGTTGAAATAAAAAGAAAAGACTATACAAAAAATAATAATAATAAAAATAAAAGAAACATTTGCGTTCATCCAACAATCCAGAAGTGTTAGCTTTAGCTAAAACATATACCACATAATCATACCACAAACAAACAGAATAGTGAGTGAAGCAAAGTTACAAGAACAATGTTTAAGTTAAAGTATGACCAACTATAGAAAGATGAAATAACTCAGGAATTAAAATACGGGTCAAGTGGTGAACTCAAACTGAACCGCTTTGTCACAGTTGGACACATTTCTTCATCAATGTCACAGTGCGATTTTGATCCGGTGTGAACGGACCCTCTGGAATTTGATTCAACCAGACTGGAATTTTTTTTTTTTTTTTTTTTTTTCCCTGGCTGTATGAGCTAAATTGATGACTGAAATCAGCAGATGACAGTGTGTAGTCGCCGCCAGCCGACTCTGCTGCTCATGCCTTGGAGACAAAATGGTGCCTCGGCAGTTGAGGAGCAGCTGTTGTTCAGCAGTGGATGTTAATCTCCGTATCTCTCCTTCCCTGCGTGTACCAACGCCAAGTGTTGAGTAATCCCCGCCTAAACAGTCACGGTGTGTTGTGATTAGTGGCAGCCCACCATGCCGGATTCAATGGCACACACGTTGTTTACATTACATTGCATTACCAGTTGAGCGTGGGGGACGGAGGAGTTATTCATAGAAATGTAAGCGGTGCTTTAAAAACAGGGTTTCTGCAAGTTTCATCGACTCAGACTTAAGGCCTTTTAAGAGCTGTGTGAAACCATTATGAATGAAATGTACATTTCTTGACAGAAATGCACAAGTTGGCATATTTTAAATAGTGCTAGCTCCAAACTAGTTTTCACAGAATGCATGTCGTGTAGTATTGGTTGACCGCAGGAGTGATCCAATGGCTCAGACAAACGTTGTCCAACAAAATTGACAATAAATTTACTCTAAACCCCAATTGACGTTAAAATTTAACAAGCTAGCAAGAAAGGGTATGTGAGCAGCTAAGTAGCGTTAGCCTCAACTACCTCAAGTCAGAGGATGCAATGAAGATGTTTGCATGCGACTCAAACAACTCAAAAGATGAACATCATCCAACAAAATGATGATAAATTTACACTTAGCCAGGATAGACGCAAATAGCTAACTAGCAAAGGTATGTTAGCAGCTAATTAGTGCTATCATTAAGTCGCATAATGCAACGAAGACCTCTGAGTGTGTGACTCAACGGATCAGAAGATGAACATCCTCTAAGAAACTAACGATAAATGTGCACTTACACGTTAGACGCAAAAAGCTAACTAGCAAAGTCATGTTAGCCACTCGTTCATAATTGCATCAACTGCCTCGAGTCACAGAACGTAATGAAGAGAACTGAGCGCAACTCAACTCAAAAGAGGAACGTTGTCCAACACATTGATGATAAATTTACACTTACCAATGGTATATGCAAAAAGCTAGCAGGTAGTTAGCAGTAGCATCAACTCCCTGGAGTCACACAATGCAATGAAGATGTTTGCGTGCGACTCAAACAGCTCAAAAGATGAACCTCGTTCAACAAAGTGACAGTAAATTTACACTTACCTGTGGAAGATGCTAAAACCTAGCTAGCAAGGGTATGCTAGCAGCTAATAAACTGCCTCGAGTCACAGAGTGCAACGATGTCTGTGAGCGACTCAAGCTTCTGCCTGACAAAAAAGTACCAAGAGGATGATAAACTACTTAGAATGTCAAAGATAAGATAGTCCTTCCATAACAAAATGTAAGACTTATGATAAACATATACAATTTTTAAAATGTTTTCTAATGAATTCGACATTTTAAGGCCTTAATTTCAGATACACAGACAACCTGTCATGTTCACATTTCATGCACATTTTTTAATGGCTAGCATGTGAGCCCTTATCGGGGGTCTCTGTCCCCTGGTCCTGGTGTGCGGTGCGCTGCTTATGAGTTGTCTAAACAGTTGATTGCACACAGATGAAAGGCCGCGTGAAGCCCACCTTGCGTCGTCCGCAGGCGCAGGGCGGCGTCCCCGGGGGCTCTGTTTCCCTCGTCGATAATTACAGACACTCGCTACAGAAGCCTGATTTCCATAGCTTGTCGTATTTGGATGTGCCGCGCCTTTTATCTCGGGGATCATGTTCTGTATCTCTCTGTCTGCTTGTTCTCGCTGCCTGTTTGCCTCAAACGCTCACACACACACACACACACACACACACACACACACACACACACACACACACACCCACACACACAGACGCACCCATACACAGAGTCTGTTTGATGGAGATGTGAGTGGCAGTTGAGATCTCCGGTGAGCTCTGAGCTGTGCCGGCGCTGTGATCGAGAAAAGGTCGGGTGTATTTATGCAGGGGAAAGAAACCTGGCTGGATCTGTCCTGTTTGAAAAGTACGAAGTCCCTGGTGTGTGTGTGTGTGTGACACAGCAAGTGTTGATGTTTTTTGGTCGTTTCACCAGGAATCTTACATGGTGTGAGATAGTCTGAAATTTGGTTTCAGTGCTGTCCAGGTTTTTTTTTTTTTTTTTTTTTTATGTAAACATTTTGTTTACAAATGTTTTTTGTTGTTGTCTACATATAGGATCTTTCTTTCTGTGTTCTTTTTTTTTTTCTACTAAACATTCTTCAATAAACCCTTTCTTTAAAATTTATCTTTTAGCCTCCCTTAGTCTCCTCATCCTGTCCGTCATTGGGTCATCGTTTCTCCCATTCTTTCAATTGTTTTATCCTTCATCTTTTTTCCTTCACTGGGCGATCTTCCATTAATTATTTCCTACCTTCTTTCTTTCTGGAGTCTCTCTTTCTTCCTTCTTCTCCTCCCTTTCTTTCCTTTCTTTTATGCATTTTCATTTTCTTTCTTTGTGTTTTTCCTTCTGCTTTTTCTCATTTTCCCTTTCCTTTTTCCTGCTTTTCTCAATTCCTCCCCTCCTTTTTTTAGGTCATAATTCCTTTCTTGCATTTTTCATTTCTCCCTTCCATCCTTCCATGTATCCTTGTGTCCATTTTCTCGTATCCTTTCTTTCCATCCATATACCAACTTTCTTATATTTCTTCCCTATTTTTCTGTTTTTTCACTGCTTTTTTTTTTTTTTTATCTTTCCTCGTCTCCTTGCTTCTTTTTTTTCCTTATGTCACGTTTCCTTCTGTCCATCCTTTTGTCCTTTCTTTCTGTCTGTCTCTGCATGTCCTTGTTGCCGTACCAACTGCCTGCTGCAGAAATGATCGTCTCTCCATTTACTCCTCTGTCTGTGCAGCCTGAGGAGTTGACCAACGCCCTGGAGATCAGCAACATCGTCTTCACCAGCCTCTTCTCCCTGGAAATGCTGCTGAAGGTTCTGGTGTACGGGCCGTTCGGCTACATCAAGAATCCCTACAACATCTTTGACGGCATCATAGTGGTGATCAGGTATGGACTGGGCACTTCGTGACCAAACCGCGTGACACCCGGCGACGACCTAAAGGTCGGATCGGATTGGCCCTCGTCCTTACAAGCGAGTAAGCATGCGTCTGGTGCTTTTTGTGTTTGCCCTGCAGCGTTTGGGAGATCGTCGGCCAGCAGGGCGGCGGCCTGTCCGTGCTGAGAACTTTCCGGCTGATGCGCGTCCTGAAGCTGGTGCGCTTCATGCCGGCCCTGCAGAGGCAGCTGGTGGTGCTGATGAAGACCATGGACAACGTGGCCACCTTCTGCATGCTTCTCATGCTCTTCATCTTCATCTTCAGGTGCATCCCAGTGATATTAAATGGCAATGGAGAAAGACACCAAAGTCATCTTCTCTGATTTCGTTGTCACTCGTCATTTTCTGCCCTGTTGGGATTTAAAACGGAGTCTCTTTGCACTCAGCGGTTACAGACACAGAAACAGACCTTCATTAGTAACTTGAATGACATGAATCTGTTTCTTCCATTCGACATTAACCAGCATAAAATTCAAACTTTTTCTTGACTTTAGAAAGAATACAGGATGTTAGTGCTGCTATATCTTTAAGAATCATTACTGTGACTTTATCTTCAACTATATTTGGGGTCGTAGGAACAAAAAAAAGATGGACAAAATATTCCAGAAAAAACAAACAACAGGCAGATGGATTCTGTGATGTATCATGTTTTACACTTTGAGGTTTTTTAGGTGTTTGGCTCAGAACTACAATATATATATATTTTTTTGTCTTTTTATCCATTCGAGAATTTAGGTGAAGGTTTTTGTAACCATACGTTGCGCAACACCCGCACGGGACGCGCGCGTTCTCACGGAAACGCAGCGTCCCGGCAGCTCTTGTGTCCGCCGCACGCGTCAACAGGCCTCCGTTTGAATGAGTAGCTGCCATGCTGAGCCAGCGGAGGCAGCGTTGCATTGATCCCTCGGCTCTAGTTGAGCTCCGCTGTCTGTTTTTTCTCAATAAAAGGCAGACTGCACAGAGGAGTCTCTGCTGCGTCATAATAATAACACCCACAATTACTTGTCTGATGTAGCGTGGAGCCTTTCGGTTCTCTGCAGCTCTTGTTTCGCCGCCGTCTTTCTCGCCCGCCGATGCGGTGAACGTTACGGCATATAGATGACATACGACCGTCTCCCCTTCCAGTCTGAAGCTGCATGTGCTGAATATTCAAGCTAATTAACTTTGACAGCTTTTTGTTTAGTTTGAACCACAATTCTTAATGGTTTTATTGAGACTTTTTGTGATGAACTGACAAAAATGAGTGTAAGAGCTGGAGCGGAAGGTCACCTATCAGGAATGTTATGTGACCTTTTGGGAGGGAAAAATAGAGAAATATCAACAATTGGAATTTTGTTTTTCAAGAACTACTTTTTTACTTATATTTCTAGTTGGGTTTTTTGTGTAATTTTTAAAAAGTTGGAGAAAAAAATAGAACATATACATCTTTTTTTCTGTGGATATTTTTGAAAAATTATGTAAAAAAAAAACTAAACAAGTTACAAATATCAAGACAAAGAAACATCTACTGAACATCTCTTGCCATGGAAATTCAGTGCGCAAAGAAAACCCCTGCATTTGAAATTATATTTAAAAACGTTAAGTTTGTTCTGTATCTGTTTCAGGCAATTTGACATTTTGAAAATAAATTTGCTTAAAGGAAACACCTCGTATCCAAACATGATTCTATTTCCATTATCGTATCAAACTTAGTTTAATTTGCAAAACTCCAATGAAAACGCTCGAGTTACACGGTCAGCAACTGGAGGTCACGATGTTTTAGAAAAGACAAAGAAGAACCTGAGAAGAAGTAGTCAGAGGAGGATGACTTTTTTAATGACCTATTGTGTGAACAAACGTATTCACATGTGATTTTAGTTGCCTTTTTTTAAAGGATGGAAACACCGCAGTTGCAAAGTTGTGTTTTTTCCGATAGAGTTTTGCGCACATTTGTACTAAAAACACAATTAGAGTGGAAGGTTCAAAGAGCCACTTGCCTCAAGTTCCAGAGTCCTGGCCTAATCAAAGTCCAAGACGAAATTCAATTGAGAATCTGGAGAATCTGGTTAAAAATGTTCAATTTCTATCCAATCTGACTGAGCTTCACCCAAAACATCTTCCTGCTCTAAATGCATCAAAAAAGTATTGACTCGCAGTTCCTCAAAACAGCTTTTACAAATGAAACACATTTGTAGAATGCAGACTGTCCCACTGTCCTGTAGCTGTCCCAGTGTCGGCCCCAGTGTCCTGTAGTTGTCTCAGGGTCCTGTAGGGCCCCGGGACAGCGCCCTACAGTACTGATGCTTCATGGACAGTCGCGCTGTCCATGGTGCTGAACTCAACCAGGAGCTCCAGCCCCATCCCCTCTTCAGGCCTCCAGTCTGTCACAGAGACCCAGGAACTCAGGGGACATTCAACTGTATTGGATAATTCAAGTTAAAGTTTCTAAATCTAACATTCAAGTCACTTTTTTTTTTTTTTTTTTTTTTTTCCCCCACAAAATCACAAACATGTTAAACAAAAACGTCCAACATTCTTACGCTGAAAGGACAAGCCGGAGATCATTTTCAGCCAGTGAAATCCCTCCGTTTATTTGTCCCGAATCTACTACTGGCGTCTGATGTAAATATTTGTCCTCTTGTCTTCCTGTTTGTGTTTGTCCCGTTTTCCTCCTCAGTATCCTGGGGATGCATCTGTTTGGCTGCAAGTTTGGCTCTGAGAGGGACGGAGACACGCTGCCGGACAGAAAAAACTTTGACTCCCTCCTTTGGGCCATAGTGACCGTGTTTCAGGTGAGGCCGTTTTCCCCTGCTGGTTGGGTCGGGACGTTCCCGGAAACATCCGGAATCTCTTGCTTTGAGCTCCTTGATGACCGGCAAAACATTTTTAGAAAGCGCTTAATTCTTCGCTGCAGATTCAGATTTATGGATGGGAGGCCATTTTTCTTCAGGACGATGATGTCTGCATGTATATCTTTTGAAGCTCACCATGACTGAAACGACTGTTTTAACCCCGTAAAGAGAGGCAGATGTGCAGCAGAATGAGCTCAGACTGCTGCTAAAAATGTTTGAACTGGAACAAATCTTTTCTAGGCGGCTCAAACTGAGGTGTCCAGTTGTACTTGTGGCTCAGCTTTAGAACAAGTACAATAGTTTTCACCAAAATGGTGACGTCTGAACGCACAGGGTTTAGACATTGCTCATGTTCTTGACATAAGTCAATCATTTTGCCATAGTTCTGCGCCTTCACGATTTAAAAAGTCAACTCTTCCCATGTGACTTCTCCTTCCATGTGCAGATCCTGACCCAGGAGGACTGGAACAAGGTGCTGTACAACGGCATGGCCTCCACGTCTCCAGTAGCGGCGCTTTACTTCATCGCCCTCATGACCTTTGGGAACTACGTCCTCTTCAACTTGCTGGTGGCCATCCTAGTCGAAGGCTTCCAGACCGAGGTAAAAACTGCATGTGCGGTTTAAATTACCGAGCCTAGAAAGAATGCGAAGGAAACCTTATGCTCACAGCTAACAGCGTTCAGGTCAGAGTAACCCAGCTCGGCTCCAAGTTCTTTACTTTTCCCAGAAAAATCTGCGTTCGAGATGAATACTTTGGCACAAGTCGGTGGTAATGGATAAATGTTTATAGCTGCAAACAGATGAGACATTCTTGCACTCTTTGCAGTTGGATATAAGATATAAGATCAATGGTTGTTTCTTCTTTTTTTTTTTTTTGCTTCATGTCTGTTGTTCCATCAGCCTTGTCGCCTCCCTGTCATTAATCCTCGTTATTGTTCTGCTTGTTTTCCAACGCCGTGAAGTTGCAACACGTCATGAGAGAACTATGTTGACCAGGCGACATCCCACAGCACCCAAATCCATACTTTTACATAAGGCTTTCCTGCTTTTATGTTCTATTTATTTATTTATTTATTTGCCATCAGTAAACTTTAGCCTCTCTTTCATAAATCATTTTAGGTGCCAGACAAATAACTATGATGTATTACAGAACGTGGCGCTTTCCTTGTGAGGAGGATAGAAAAGAGAGGAGAAAAAGATGTCTGAGTAAAATTTGATGCAATCAAATAAGACAGCTGTTGGAAGGAACTACCTTTAAAAAAAAAAAAACAGGAAAAGTCATTCAGAGGCCTTTGCCGTTTTCTCTCTTCATTAGGTTAAGGCAGCACCTCTGCTTTGATCCATGGCACTTTCAGCTATTGGTTTAGAGTAAGAATAGAAAATGGATGACTCAATATTCTGATTCCACACTGATTCTGCAGCTGCTTTTTGCTTAGTCTGAGGAAATTTAATATTACAGTAAAATGTTTCCAATAATATTAATAAAATGTCAACGAAGATATGCCTTTTGAAACAGATATTTTTGATAGCTCTTAGCTGAAAACCTATGCTATTTAAATGAATTTGTTGCTAAACAAAGATATCCACATATTTGTCATTTTTATATGCCATTTTATGATGAACAGAATATTTATACACATTTATTGATTTGAAGTTCTTTAAAGAAAGCCTGAGCTGCAAAGATTTCTTGGGGAACAAAGCTAGCTTTAGCCCCGCTCTTTCTCTGAATAATGATGCGCCGTTATTGTTGATGTTACCTCCACCTTCTGGTGCGTCAAGGACATTTAAGTGTTGTTGTTAAAAGTTTTGAGTTTTGCCTGAACACTACTTTTTCATAGACAGAGTAAAACGTATTTGTTTTATAATTATAGCTGGAATAGTGTAGACACGGCCGGGGGTTTCTCAATAGCGCAGCTAGAAATAAGCTAGCTAACTGTGGAGTTGTTGATAAATAGCAAAAAACAGACTGTTATCGCCTCATTAAAACAGTAGACATGTTTTTTGTTGTTGTTGTTTCTTTGGAAGAGTTGGAGACCATCACCAGATAAGTGAGTACAAGCATTATTTTGGCACGAGTGCTAGCTGGCTAGCCAAGCAGATAAATGTGTAGCCGTCTGCTGGGCTAGCTAGCAAAACCTTCCCCAAACAGTGATATTTCATTACCATGTATTTTTCAAAGTATTAGATTCCATTTGGACTTTATTGCAGCTTACAAATGTGATTAAAATATTTTTGAGTTTTAAGATAGAACTTAAATTAAAAAAAAAAAATAGCAGACACCTTCATGTACACTCAAACATCTAAGTGTGAGAATCTCCATGGTTCCCTCAGGGAAGAGTTGTTTCCTTAACTCTCCCTTACTTCTTTTTTTTTTTTCATCTTAACATCCTTTTCTGCAAACACTAAGTTTATTTTTAGTCAGCCAAACTTTTCTTGTGTCAGGGTTGCTAAGGGAACAGGTAACTTGAATGACGTGGGCCGTGGCCAGGAGATGTGCTCAACTGTGGTGCCAAGGCACGCACACACTGCCGCGCGCTGTAAAGATGTTACTTTTAATCTTCATTTTGCTTCTTTTATTCATTAGACCCATCTTTTTCCTCCCTGCTATATATGGCACAACGAGCCTCTAAAATCTTTTTTTTTTTCTTTTACATGCTCATTTTACCTACCATTCTTTCTTCAGTATCTTTCTGTTTCAGGCTCTAGCAGTGTGTCCATGTGAATGTACAGTATCCAGTGCAATGAGTGCAAGCTTGCTGACTTATGTCTTTTTGCTGATTTAATTTTTTTTAACTCAAGATAACATTTATTGAATCATTTCAGACTCAGTCATCTTCTTGCAGTATCCACATTCAACGCAAATGAATACATCTTTGGTTAAGATTTTGACAAGGCAGACCATATTCATCTTTTATTATGGCACTAAAATTGAATACCATTCATTTTTGAACAAATGTACAAAAATTCCATATAAGTGGAATAACTGGTGGCACAGTTATTGGTACCAGAGCAGTGAAAGCAACATAAAGGCCGATCATGATTGTATGACTAATTTCTCTTTTTGCCCCAAAAACACAAATTTGTGGGGCCTAGACATTTCAGAAAAGTTACCCAAAATTGTTCCCCAGATTAAATTAAAGATTTTTAATCCTCCCCCAGCCTTAGCGCAAAGCTCAGGAGGAGTGCGGTTGGACAGCAGACCGCAGAGGAGCAGGTGGCAGGAGTGTGCCGTCAGACCGTCAGTTCACGAAACGACATGCACAAAATCAGAAAAGCATGCGCCGCATAGAGTAAACGGCTTGTGGGGTCCAAATGACACCATCTCTAAAGTCTGTGGGAGGGTTAATAGCATCAAAAGTGGACCGAGACCAATTAGCTCTAGTGCCCCCTGAACTGAGATAGACCAAACCATATATTGTAGAGATCTCAAATTTGGTACGTATATAAATCCCCTCAAATCAAGAAAAAAGATCTGTCCCAAAATGTGTTGGGAGGCGGCCATTTTGGCCCATTTTTTACATTTACACACCACCAACTTTAATGAACTCCCTCCTCCAAGGGATTTTGAGCCATCAGCTTAATTTTTCTTCCCTTACATTTTATTGGTGTAATTTGGCAGATATATAACAAGATATATAATCAAAAGATTTGATCATGCAGTGCTCACTAAAAATGGCATCCAGGAAAGAATCAGGTCCATCTCAGATCCATCACTGTAAGTAACATAAGTTACGAGGTCCTTTCCCACACGCCATTCATCGTTTTCGCCACGAAAAGGCAAAAAGCTCCATCTTATGTGAGATTGCATCTGATAGAAAAGATTGCTTTCTGCCGACATCACCCCCAAACAACCGGTTACCGTATAGATGGACTTTAATGGTCGCTACGGGTAATTTGTAACCTCAAGCTTCCACTCCTTACAGTTCTGACAGTTTTGGGATTTTTTTCTTATTTTTTTATATATATTTTTTTACCTTTCCCACCATTCTGATTATGTGCTGTCGCCAACAAAGTCTTGGTCCAACGTTGTGGCCAGTTGATAAAATGAATGGGCTTCTATAAAGTCTATAGATTCTTAATGAGAAGTACCGGGGAAATGACGTCAACCTAAATAAGTATAAGGTACAAAAAAAATGCTTTAGTTACTTTTTTTTTTTTTTTTTTTCTTCACGGAATTGGTTAGGGTTGGGGTACCAACAATTGTTCCACCAGTGTTTTTCCCAGAAACCTTTCAATGTGAGATTATACCACCGTAATAAAGGACTGATTTTTATCTCCAGAAGTGGAAAAGCGTGCTGTTAATTGAGACTTCTTGTCTGAAAAGCCTCCACATTCATTAAGAAAATCACACAGGTTAACTCTAGACATGGCCATGCTGTTTCTATGCTGCCCTCACTTCTCATGCTTCTACAAGTGGCTTAACGGCCCCGGCCGTCTACTTGGATTTGTTCTCCAGCAGGATGACGTCAACATTTTCCAACATGTTGAATCATCTTTATTGTTCTCCCCCTCTGCTCTCGTCCACCGCTGTGGCTCCGCTCCGCTCCTCTCCTCCGTGCCTCCTCTCCCTTCTTCTTCTTCTTCTTCTTCTTCTCTCCGGCCACTTCCGCTAAAAGGAAATTTCCAAGCGGGAGGACTTGCATGCCCAGCTGAGCCTAATTCAACTGCCTGTAGACTCAGGGGTATGTACAGCTCTGCAGCCCTGCCTCTCCTCCCTCCCCTCTCTCCATTTAATCAACTCGCCATCCTGCCCAGTCCCCCTCCACCCTCCCTCTGTCCCTCACCCGTCCCTCTTCACCCTTTCATCCCCTCATCATTCCCTACGGCGGCTTTGCGGCGACGCCGTAGACCTCTCGACTGTCGGTTTCTTCCTGTGAGTGACAGAATGATGAATAACATCGCGGAGGCCGTTTTGCATCGTTAATGTGGCAGGTTAATATTTAGCAGACATTAATGCAGATATTAACATGCAGCTCTAAGCCACAAGTGCCTTCAGGGGACCGGTTAGCCTTATTGGAAAACAAAACCTTTCCAACTTGTTCTCTGTGATATTGACCAGTGCAAGATTTAGCTTGGATTTTTTGTTTTTCCAAAAGTTTCGAAAATCTTTGTTCCTGCCAGTCCAATCCAATAGAGTACTGAATGGGAGTTTTTCCAAGGCGCCGCTCTCTCTTGGGTGTATAAATCAGTAGAAAAGATGAGCAAATAATTGGCTCTTGAAGGCAAAACGTCGTGATTCCCGAGAAGGTTTTCGGTCCCAGACACAGAGTCTAATTAGCTCTAATAACACAAGTGAGGATATGGGGACAAACATTATTGATCATTTCTCATTTAAAGTCACAGTTTTGAAGCAGAGGTTGACCGATTCGCAGGTCGAGTCTCTTTTTTTGGACCAAAGCTTCTTGATCTGAATCTCAAAATTTAAAATTTAATTTTAAAACGAACGTTCTGCAGAGTCTGCTGTTCGTTTTCTACACATGCTATCCTTTATGCTCCGAGTTAAGCAATAGCAAGTCGAGGGTTACACTCAGTCCTATTGGATTAAGTTAAACTCCCTACATTCTCCGTTGTCTGTGATGTACTTGGTACACTGATGTATATCAAGTACACATCAGTGTGACACTTAAAACAATATATTTAACCAGTTTACTTCTAAGAAAAGGAAATTCCTGACAAAAATATCTCTTACAATGAGAAGGTTTTCAACAGAAAAGTCGAATCCCATGATGTACCTTGGGTCCCCACATACTCGGGCGTACAGTGTGCATTCTGCGAGGCCCTTGCACTCTGTCCACAGACGGTTGGGGTTTCATAGTCTTTCTTAGATATACTTCACTAGGTGGGGCTGGGTGTTCTTTACCTTTCATTTTTTAAAGCATTTATTCAAACCTTCCTCAGAGATTTTACTCCATATTGTCGTGACATCACGCAGCTGCAGCAGATTTCTCAGCTGCATGTGTGTGATGCATGTCGCGTGTTTCCCACCGCAGCTTAACGATGCTCTACTGGTACTAAGCAACCTCAAGAGCGCCATGGAAATATCCCTTTATAATGCCGTCAGCCTGAACCAAGCCCAGATAAATCAATGCTTTTAAATTCTGACTGTAGTATAAATGTCATCTGGACTCCAGATTCATCTAACCAGAGTTTCATAGCCCATCTGCTAACCAGAGGTGAGTCGCACTTTCAGCCATCTCAAACTACTTTGACTCTGACATCAAGATGCTTCCATCCACATGTTCAGATTCTGGATATTTGCTCTTTCTTTGGACCATTGTC
Organism: Poeciliopsis retropinna; assembly: GCA_010277075.1. Classification (NCBI taxonomy): domain Eukaryota; kingdom Metazoa; phylum Chordata; class Actinopteri; order Cyprinodontiformes; family Poeciliidae; genus Poeciliopsis; species Poeciliopsis retropinna. The sequence goes on along the minus strand of VMRM01000023.1, from coordinate 11,572,447 downwards.
CATGAACCCGATGGAACGTTGTGTGTTAAGATTGCAATGGATCCTCCTCTCGAGGTTAAAAATCACGTTTGCCATGTTTTGATTCTGAAAGGCACTGAGCTGCTGCCATGTGATTGGCGTAAATATAATAGCGGTGACAGAGCGCAGAAGCAATTTCCAGTCGGCCATCTTTCCACACGCAGGAGGCAAATCTCCCATCAGGCTGTCGGAGCATGTTTCCCATCATCTGCCAGTCCTCTAACCTGTCCTCTGCATGGCTCCCTTACTGCTGCTGAGACTAACTGGAGTTCTGAGCTCACCTGCACTCAGAAGAGATAACCGAGTCTCCAACACTTGCTGTGTGACTTGCTTTGTTCCCCCTTATAAGCAGACTCCATGTCAAGCCTCATGTTGAACGCTCAACTCCAAGCAACGCTTTCTTCATCTTTGTTCAAATTCTGTGCAAAAAATGCCATTTTTTCAAACTCCTGCTTGTAGTGGAGGAGAGTACAAAATATGGTGTGGGATGATTTTTTTTTTTTTTTTTTTTTTTTGGGAAGTCCCCTCCCCCATCAAAGTGAGATAAACTCATTTAGTTCAGAAGAAGGCAGCTCATAAATCCAGTTTCCCAGAGCTGCCCGGTGCTCTCAGAGAAATGAGACGCTAACTTTAGGATTTTCCACTTGTTCTTTAAGATTCGTCTGCCATGCGAGATCCAATCTGAAGTCATAGCATCTCCACTGACTAACTGTGCGAATTGGAATTACAAAAATAAATTCGCTTAATGGACGCACCCTAATTAAAAAAAAAAAAAAAAGAAAAAAAAAGGCATTTCTACATAATGGTTTTGCACTCGGATAAGTTGCTTTTTCAGCCGTATCAAAATTAGTGTATCATGCAAAGCTGCAATGGAAATGCTTTTGTCACGTCGCACGAGTCCCGCGATTGACAACGGATGTTACAACCGGCAGAAAAGACGAGACAAAATGATGTGTCATTTAAAAAAAAAAAAGATTTATAACGTGAAAAAACATATTTTATGGAAACACTGCAACACTGTATTTTATTTAGAAAGCGTTTTTTTTATACATTAGCTGAATATCAAAAGGTTTTTTGCACATCTGTAATGGAAACGCAGCTACTGAAGGATTTGATTGAACACACAGCGCTGTTCAACAAGGACTACTGTCATTAGAGTTGCAGCTTGCGAGTATTTTAGTAATTAATCGGGTTCAAAAACAATTTACCTTGTCCATATTTTTCTCTTTTTTTTTTTCCCACAATATTAGAAAGAAATTAACAAAAAGGCAAATGCACATAATCCAGTTACCTTTTAAGTGAGAAAATAAACAAGTTTTATTTCACTGTACTTTATGAAATACATTAGCACAGCATTCCTTTAGTGTACGCTTAATCATTTGTATCAAAGCATGCATGGGCAATGCAGGTCTGACCTATTGACTATTAATAATTGCTTAGCAAAAGGATTTTTCTTTACTGAATTTCAATCAGGTGAAGCAAAAACTACTTCAGGATGTCTGGGTATGAAATATTTACAGACAAAGAAGGATTTTTAATTTTTTTTCATCTTCAATGCAAAATGTGGATTTATTCGGACAGTTCTTTGGCCTATTTGCTGCTCTGAGTGTGTTGTTTTAGCGTCTGTATCCTCCAAAATAATGATTTATTGATTACTAAATTAGCTGATGATTATTTCAAAAACCACAAACTAGTCACTTAAAGAAGCAGGTGACATGAGGAGTATTGCAAATTTTTGCCTATATTTCAGAAAGCGATTGCAAGAAAATTGTATGCAACAGTGGTCCATTCGATTTGGACAGGAATGTGACAATCACACTCTGATTTGTGCAATGTTGAGTATTTTATATCGATATAAAGGGTTTGTTTGAACTTAAATCCGATTTTTAACCGATCTAAATGTGTGCGTTCACAGACGGCACTTCTAGTGGACATGCACACACGCGGAAACAATTACATAGCTTCCTGTTATCAACAGCCACTCTCTGGCTCCCGTTTGTTTGTTTGTTGTGTTTTTTTTTTTTCTTTTTGAAGAAATGTAATTGAAATCCTCCCGTTCGCGTCCGGCTCTCGGTTATCGAAGGGCCCACCGGCGAGCGCTCCCATCTCCTCCTCGCAGGTCCGAGCCTAAATTGGGGGTGGCAGAGTGTAAACAAGGAAATATGGGCAAACTCAGCCTCCGATTTCCCCCCCACAGATCATGTCTACATCTGATCTTTTCTGCTAAAACTCCAAACACCGGGTGAGTAAAAGCATTTACTGACGAGTGCTAACACCCGCTACGCCAGAATGAAAAATTCATACCCTGTTTTTGCCGCTGACTGTATTTCTGCTGAAATGAATTTTCCAAACTAAATACCAGATGGGACTTCAATAATTGGTGTTTGACGACTAAATAATAGATTGTGCCTGCCTGGAAGGCATTTCACGTAATGTCATTCTATATTTTCTTTTTTACATAAACAGGCTGAAGAATAACAAAAGCGAGCTGCTGCTTCAGTTTGGTTATTTGTCAGCAGCTCCTTAGCAGACAGTAAACTGAATGTTACGCTGTGGATGAGGCCCCTGGGCTTAAAGGGCTTATCTAGCACTGTGTACTATGTTCTCAGGAATGAAACAAGGCTAGCTCATCTTCTTACTCGGGTTTAACTTGTATCTTTTCATCTTTCCACATCGCTTAAAAAAAAAAAAAAACATTAAAAAGCCGCAGGATTGGAAAACAATCAATAGATCCGAAATACTTACCAGGATGCATCTTTGATGTTATTTTGTGATGAAGTGAAATAACGAGCAGCCTGAAAACCGTTTTTACTGACTTTAAAACCAAACGTTTTTTTTTTTTTCTGTATACACCTTTCAATCATTCTAAACTTTAGGGCTGTTGAAGAAGGCGTCACCCGATATTCTAGAGCTAGAACGGTATTTTAGTTAGAACTAGAAATGTCCCTTATTGCCACAGAGAGCCACACTATAAATTTCAAACATAAAGGAGCGAAAACACCTAAAGTACATGTCTGTCAATGAAAACACGTCTTCTCCAACTTCAGCTCGACAACCTATAAGCTAACGCAGCTGTGACTCCAAGATATCTTCAGGTGCTTGATGTGTCCTGCTGTGAGCCCACATTTCAAAACAGCAAGGAATCCTCTAAACCATGTAAATGCATGAGTACAGAGACCATAAAAGGGTCCAAGTGGCCCTTGAATTGATTGGCCCACCAGTTCATTACCATCCACTCGTGCTGCATCGCCCCCCTCCCACCTCTGCTCCCAATCTTCCCAGGTCAAGCAAATCAGATGGGAGTTTTACGATGCAGTGGCGTTAATCGCTGGGAAGAAAATGCAAATGCGATCACCAGAATAGAAAACCCGGAACGCGCAATATTCAGACGCTCTTTTTCTCCCCGGCTCATGGGGAAGTATCAAGGAAGTAATTTGTTGGTTCAGGAGGTAATGCGTGGCGGTTTGGTCCGGAGGCTTTTCTACCTACTGTTTATTCTCTTTGCTGCCACAGAGGTCTGACTCACTGGGCCGGCTTTTCATTAATACGCCGTCCACCGTGGCACCCTCTCCCGCTTTAATAATATCTGCCGGCGCCAGCGAAGCGGAACAAATACAAGAGACATATCTAGTTGTTTTTATTTCCACTGATTTGAGGGGGGAAATCCGTCCATGGAAGAGGTGGCCAGAGGAGAGACACGGGGGGGAAACGACTCAGGGAGTGAGGAAGGACGAGTTAAGTGATAAGCGGAGAATACTTTCAGCAGCTACAGAGGTGAGAGATTCATCCCGAAACGGTTCTGCTGATGAGAGGACAATTTAAAGAGGCGTGCTTTGAAGAGCACCCAGCTTGCTTTGTATAATAATAGACCAACAGCTTCGCCTTACTCAAAACATTCTCAGTTTTTAGTGACGAATAAAGGAAATTCAGAAACCTCTATCGTTATGTCAGGGTGTTTGCTCCATGTTCTCAGTTTTACTTGCACAGCAGCACTTTACTTAGCTGGCCTTCGTAACAGACATCATAACTCAACCCAAAACACAACACTTGCTTGCGTCCAGCTTTTCACGGTCCGACTAGATTTATGCACGACACAGCAGTCCAACAGAACGTACCGGAATCGCACCAATAAACTCAAAGCGACTCAAACAAGAACGCTCTGTCTCTTTTGTTTTTTTCCCTGTACTTCTGAGCTCTTTGCCACTTTTTCCAAGTGAAATATTTCAGTTGAATTCCCCCTCCGCCCCCGAAGTTGACACATCTTACTTTACTTTGCTGCCGTATCTCACTTCCTGTTTCACTCATGACATTCCCGTCAATTTGCTGCACAGCTGCAGACAAAACAGAGCTCAGGGAATCACGAGCCGTCTGCGAGGCCCCGGTGACCTTCACGAGTTCTGATCGCTGCGTTCTTCATCAGTTGGGTCGGAACAAATACTTGGAGAACATGTTGCAGGAATACCTGTTGTTTTCTCACTTTGTATACGGTATATGCCAAAACAGTGTGACAGCATCTATAGGGTGAGGTACCACGACTACTTTGAAAAGCTTGGACACCACTAATACTCGGTAAGGTTTAGATATTACATCTTATCAGATTTATCCGTCACGGCTACAGGTTTGGGGGAAGACATTAAATTTCACATGTCAACTTTAGAGTTAGGAGTAGTGGCTGTATCACAAATGCTTGAATCGATTTAGGTATAATTTATAAACAGATAGACTTAAATATAATATCTTTAGTGAGCAAACCTCAATCTGTCGGATGTTTTTTATTCCATTCCACTTCGTGGTAACGATGACCCTTCTTCTGTGTTTGGTCTGACAAAACACCAGGTTCCGCTTTGTAATATCTTCTTTGCTCATTTATTTCACAAGGGGGATGCTTCTAAAACCGGGTCAGAGATTGATTCTGTTGCACGAAGTATGGAAGACGTCAATGGCAGCAAAAAGGACTTATCGCCTTCAACAGGTAAGCCATGATCGTCGGTAACATATACAGAGTGTACATAAAATGCCACAGAGGACCGATGTGAGCCGTCTGATGTGAAAAACATCTTGCACTACGTGTGTGCCAAAGTTTTATTTGGACAACCCGTTTCCTCGAGGTGTACCTCAATTATTCCCCGCCTGCTGTCTCTATGGTCGTCCTCAAACCAGAACAGCAGCTCTGTTCTGGTTCCCATCGACTCTTATCGCTGCTCAGGCAGCACCCTGGAAAGCACATGGAAACACTGCGGTAAGCAGTGCAACTTCCAACTTCCCGTCTGTCTCTCCAGGCTCCTATAAAGCCTGTAGAGAGCTGGCCTCCACCTGGCTGGAAGACCCACTTCTTCACCATCCAAAATTTTGTTAAACCACAAAGGAAAAATTAGCATTTTTAAAGTTGCGTTACTCTCCTTTTTCCCCTGCGTTGGTGTTGCTGCCAAACACAACGTTCCCTTTCACGTCCATCAGATCGCTGCTGTGCTGATGTATTGATGTTACCCTACAAGTAACATGAATACCATTTTTAAGTCCTTCTTTTTCAGAAAATAAAGCAACATCTGAACATCCACGTAGACTCTAACCGAGCTCCAATCTCCATCCGTCTCTGCTTCAACAGTAGTGCCGGTGAACGGTCACGTGGAAATGAAGACCAGTCTGACTCCACCGCTCATCACCCACACCGCTGCCACGCCCATGCCCGTCCCCAAGTTGCCCGTGGCGGGCGACCCCGTCCTGGGCTACGAATCTCGTCAAGGCAGCAATATCTCCATGGACCCAGCCAGCTTTGACAAGTCGCCTGTGAGTAAGAGTGTTATTCGTTTCTCCTGCGCTTTGCAGTTTTCTTTTGGGACGGAAGTTTTTTCCAGGATGTAACCGAGTAGCAAGAAATTGCTTGGCTTTCTACTCGGCTTTGGCCACAGTGTCTCAATTGAGTGTGTGTCTCTTCCCAATGAGCGATGATGATTAATGTCTTCTATCGATCCGGCCGTCTGCTTTTGGCTGTAATCATTGCTCTGTCTGACAAGCTGATGACCAAAAAGAAGACTTAAGAGATTAAATCCCAATCTCATGTCTATCTATGTCAGTAGCTGCATTTCCATTGACATTAGACAATTGGACATGGACAATCCCGCTAATGTCAAAGAAACGCAACTAAAATCACACGTGAAGAAGTTTGTTGATGCGATAAGTTATTAAAAACATGCCGTTCATAATCCTCCAGCTACTTCCTGTTATTTTTTCTTCGCGGTTTGCACCAGTGGCAACATCTGGTGGTTGATCAAGTGATTTTGTGATGCAAGAAGTGTTTCCATTGCAGTTTTGCAAAGTAAACCTTTCTTTTTTTTTTTGTAACCACCACATCCTGGCGGCAAAACTTTTTATGGAAAAACTGTTTCTTTTTGGAATTGGGGTGTTTCCACAAAACAAATTTATTTTCAAAATGTCAAACTACTCAATGATATGGTTAATGGAGACACAGCTAGTGTGAGTCACACCTCTGATTATCACATTGTAGAGCAGCTCTCTTTAGGTCAGCCGCCCAGAAATGCAAGAAGACCACAAGAAGACCAAGGGAAAACAGCAAGGTCTTGACGATTTTTCTCATTTCTTATCTTCTCGTACCGCTCTCTCCGCAGACTAGCGCCCGGCTCCTCCCCGCACGGCCAGTGGACGACCGGCAGCGGCTGGGGCAGCCGCCGGTCCAGCTGGAACAGCCTGAGCCGCGCGCCATCGTACAAGCGGCAGAAGCGACAGTCTGGCGAGCGGCGGTCTCTCTTGTCCGGAGAGGGCAACTCCAGCTCCGACGAAGGAGACGGTGGAGGAGAAGGTGGAGGCGGGTTGGTGGACGAAGACGACACGTCCCTTCCCAGGACGGACTCGATGTCGCAGCCTCACAGAGGCCCGCGGCACAGGAGGATGGAGTCCGTGGAAACTCGGAGCTCCATGGATTTGCCTCCTGAGGCCTTGCTGCAGGTAGAGCAGTTTTTGAAGCTGTTTGACTTTCCAAGCTTCTTTAACTACCTCTTGAATTTGCTCTCATTTTGTCCCATTACAGCCACAAATGTAAAGGTTGTGGGGAACCAACAGCATCGTGACGACCAAGGAATCCAAATGTTCTTTAGAAATGTGGACGACATTAACGTTGACAACTTATGCACTGCTGCATCATGTTTAGCGTTGAGATGCTACTTTAGACTTCCTCGCTAAGCTAACTCCTTTTCCTTTTAGCACATTTTGAACACAGTCTTTTCCAGCGCCTAATCAGATCATTTTTTTTCTTTCTTTGTTTTGTGTTTTTTTTTAAAGCAAAAATGAACCTTTAGTGGACCAAGAGAAGCCGCTGTTGTTTGTTCAAAGGCAATTCAAATGAATTAGAAAGAAATACAAACAAAATAACAAATCAAAGGAAAGAACACAGTAAGAAAAAGTATAAAACTACATGTTAGTTCCCCGTGTTTAAGAATAAATAGTTCGTAATTTGTAAACTATTTGGGGTTTCTTTGGATTCCTATTCTGATCATGTTAATCTAAGGCAGTAGGGTGAGTTCCTCTGGATTTTGTTCTACCAATATCCACCAAGTTTGTTCTAATTCCTGAAGTATATAAAGTAATCTCGTTCTGGGATGCAAAGCAAAAGTAGTCCCTAATTTACTCACCTGCACATTTTTTTTTCCCATCCACGCAGGTGCCCTACCTGCACCGTTCAGCCAGCATGCACAGCTCCAGGCCGCCCTCCCTGGCCCATCTACGGCCTCCAGAACACAGCGACTGCAACGGGAAGGGAACTCCGTCGGCCCTGGGCCCGATCAACGTCTCCCTGGAGGAGAACACAGAAGACGAGAACGTGGAGGAGGAGGTCAACCAGGTTAGTCTCCACCTGCAGTTATCTTCATACACTAACTCTGCCCTCCTGAGATGTTGGAGCCTGAACACTTTGACTAGGACTGGACAGTGACCCAATAACAGTATGTACTGTGATAGACACATAATCAATATTAATACAGAAAACATCTGATAGAATATTCAATACTAAATTTAAAGAACTGTCACTGAAGTCTGATCAAGAACTGCTGAGCATTCTGGGGGATGTAGGCAGAGGAAAGGCTTTAGCCCTTCAACCATTTTATGGCTAGCTAATCAACTTTGGTGGCATCGACTTCACTTTTTGGTTACCTAGCAACAACCTGTCGAGTGATTTGCGCAGCAGCAGTTTCAGGTTTCACCACCATGCCGCAAAACTGCTTAGAAATAAAAACACAGTGGAATGAAAACTGTGGGTAAAAGATAGAACTGCCAGTTTGGCAATATTTCAGATATTTGAAACAAACAAAAAAAAACGAATCAATAACTATCGATATTCACAATTATTGATATTGACTGATATTGATATTGATATTGTAGCAAGTTTTTCAACCCTAATAATGACATGTGGTATAACAACATGTCATATTTAGTGTTAGCTTAGTGAAAATAAAAGTATTGTGACTTATTTTAGTGAAAAAAACTTAACTGCAAAACAACACAATATTTCACAGAGTTACTTCTCGTCGTTTATTCAGGTATATTTGATAAGGAGCATCTAGAAACAGCCTGACGACCAATTTGCTATAGCAGCATGAGGTTTAGACGGAGGGTCAGGTGTTAGCAATTTAAAACTGCGATTCACTTACAAGATTACAATTACCAGATTTGTACTGAGGGTCACATCTTTTATTTGTAAAGCCGGTTTATCTAGCAGGAAGTTTTGGACATCTGGATAACGCATGTTCCGTGCATGTTTTCCTCTGTGCAGAGTCGTTTTGCCAGGATTCTCCGATGGATGGAGAAGAAGCAGCCAGCATGGTGTCGGCAGAGAGACACATGGTCCCTCTACCTGTTCCCCCCAGAGTCCAGGTGCGCTCCACTTTTCGTTTTCCAACACGTCAAACACTTTCGATTGAGTCTTGCAGATTCCTATCTGTGACAAAAAAAAAATGTTTTTTTTTCGGAATCTTTATTCCGACTGTAAAGCTGTCAAAATCTTGTCACAGAGAAAGTAAGCAACTCTGAAAATGTACTGATAAAATGTAATCTTCCAATTGACCAGAAAAGGTTTCTTTTTCTCTCTCTCTCTTTTTTTTTTTTTATCGCTGCATTCGAGTGACATTCCATAGTGCTGACTCTAAAGTCATTTTCTTGCAACATGAATACATCAGGGTTTTTTTTATTTATTTTTTTCCCCCTCATCCCTTTTTATATCAACTCCTATTCCCTCCCACACTCACACTTCAGAAGTCTCTTTCATCTGCACATTTCTGCCAAATCAGGGGTGAGAAAGCGGCAGCGGAGGGAGGAAAGGAGTTTTTCCCTCTGAGTGCGTTGCGTTATCTCGGCCACGTGCAGAATCTACACTCCTCCGCCATCGTCTTTGCTCTGAACTACAAAAAAGTCAATTAATTGTTGTCCTATAATTACACCGTGATGATATCTCAACAACATTTGTATCTTTTCAACATCATTAAGAGTTTCAGGTTTCATAAGCCTCCAGTTTAAATGTAGACTTATGTTCTTGAGTGGTTGAACTTTGCCGTTTTACAGCAACAACAACCGCAGCGTCTGTCAGTACGGCGTGACATTTGTAAAACTATACAGTCAATAAAAGCAATAATGTGGGTTATTTAGCCTGTTTTAAAGAAACAATGCAGGTTTAGCAAGCTAAATATGTTCCTTTAAACTAAATATTTTATTAGCAACCTAAAAATGTAACTTGAAGCTTAATTTCAAATTAATATTTAACACTAACCCAAATATTTACTTTATAGCTAAATATTTATTAGCAAGCTAAATATTTACCCTCAAACTAAATATTTTGTTAGGAAGCTGAATATTTATCTTCAAATTAAAAGCTCAGCTCTAAACAAAATATTTATTTTGCAGCCTAATATTGATTAGCACGCCAATTTAGCTTTGTTAGGCAGCCAGACCTTTTAGCTAAGCTGTATTTGGGCTTAGCTAAATATTTAGCTTCAAATTGCATGCTCGGCTCGAAACTAAATATTTATTTTGAATCTCGACACATATTAGCAATCTGAATATTTAGCCTCAAACTAAACATTTAATTCCAAACTAAATATGTAATTAGCGAGCCAAATATTTATTTTGAAGCTAAGCGCAATGTTTAGCTAATCCACAAATTAACTTGGATTACCAAGAAGTGGATTACCAAAATAAAAGTTGGATCTTGTCAACGTTTATGTGAATTCATGTCACACCTACATCGTTTCTTTTCCTCTGATATTTAGCTTATTCAGTTTGCAAGCTAAATAGTTAAAATGATTTGCCAACTGGACATTTAGTTGACAAGCTAAATAAGCTAAACATTTAGTTGTTAACTTCCACATTTAATTTAACTAGATATTTAATTTGGAAATAAATATTTTTAACAAAATAAATATTTAGCTTATTTAGGTTGCTCACTAAATATTTAGCTTACTAATTAAATATTGAGTTTGAGATTTTTAAATTATTGTATTATGTAGTGATAATATGTCTCTAAAAATGAATTCCCTTTTCTTTATTTAATGACAGGTTGTCTTATAACCTAAATCATCGCTGCCTTGTTTTGACTGGGCCACTTTAAAAACAGCGCCACATATTTCAGGCCCATGATGTTTTATGGGTTTTTATTCACCCTTCAAATCAACCATTACACTACGATGACATCATTCAGTACATCTCTGCAGACCTTTTAGCTGAGCTGTGTTTGGGCTTATTTAGACGTTAAATCAAGCAAGCGGGATGTTGAAAGAGGATCAAAAGCTGCATTTGTCTGGAGGCGTTCACACGCAGCCGTCCAGGTTCCTGCAGCTTCTGAATTCAAAACTGTTTTCCTGCTGACAAATGTTTGTTTTCAAGCTCTAAATGCCACAACAAAGGTGGAAATAGCTTTGAAATGATGTGTTATTATGGGCCTTTATTTTTTTCTATCACAAAACCCCCACAAACTTAGAAACCAGAAAAAAAAATTGCACAACACATGATAAAAATGAGGTTTTCTTCATAAATTTTTTTTTTTTTTTTATCAGAGCGAAGAGAATAAATGCTGAGCAGATAAATGTTTTGAACAAATTAAATAAATAGTACTTCCTCATGTTTTGGTACAGTAAAAACAAATTCTAGTTTCATTATTCAAAGTCAAGCAATTTTCAGCACTCATATTAGCAGAAGTTAATTCATTCCTGTTCTTTTAGGAGACCTAGATGCTTCAGCTCCCTGATTTCTGTTGTATATATTTTGGAAAGGGCATATGGGGAAAGCTCCCCCTGGGGTCTTGTGATTTGCAGCTTTGTCAAAACATTATTTATCTTTAATCACACAAAACCTGCAGAAAACGTTTTTCTGCTTTGCACAGTTTGTACTTTGCTTCCGTGCTAATACTAATCATGCTCATTCGCTAACACCACACTACTGCAGTGGACTCCCTATTTATCGTTCTTTGCAGAGTATTCAATGAAACGTAGCTCCCAATTATTCGTGGGAAATTAGGCTTTTCAAACTTTTTTTATTTTTAGTTGTCTGTTGTCAAGAGAAAATGTAGCTTTTAGTGCTAGACTAGGCTAATGCTAGTGTCCACCATCTTGGCTTCACTTGAGTAATTCAGGAATCAGCTCTCTGAATACTTTTGGTTTGATTCCAGTTAATTGTAATAAATGAGCAAAACTTACATAGAAAGAAACTGCTGCTTTATAAAATTTGCGTTTTGCTTTGGTGTTAGGCTAATGCTAGCTTGTTTACTCGGTAAGTTGAAGCGAATTCAGGTGCAGTCCGAATGGACATGTGAACGCCAAGCGGACTGGAGACCCCCTGTAAAAACAGGAAGTGAACTATAGTGCAGGGCATTATGGGTAAATACAACCAAAACAAAAGCGCTAGTCGAACGCTCGCAAGAGAAATGGATTTTGTCTGAGACAAAAGAGAAATCCTTCAACCACTAAAATCTGACTCCTCTCCATTTTTGGTTACATTTGATGAAGAAGGAAGTTGTTCAGAGGTTTTTGTGTTGTTTCCTTCATTAGTACTTGTTGTAGCGCCACCACAGGCGAGGAGGGGAACCGGTTTTGTCATAGGGTGAGGAAACAAACCGCACCAGCTGAAAATGTGACGAATGTTGCCATTTCGGGCCCCAACTGGACCGAGTCTGCCACACAGTTAGATTCAAAGGAGACATCCAAGATTTGATCAACAAGTGTTTATTGCCTCATTTGCACTTTTCCAAACCGCGCACACTAAATTAGGCTGTGAATGTTTAAAATTCTCCATCTAAAATCCAGAACTACACAAATCTCTGGGTTTCAGAGTGACAAAGGGATTTTTAACACCAATCATTTTTTTAAAAAAAGCAAAGATCAGGACCGAATACCTAGAATCCAATTGGAACATCTCGAGTTTGTTGTTGTTTTTTTTGTTTTTTTTTTTTTTTTTAATGCAACTTCTGTTAAATTCTGTCAATTCCTCCTCTTGAGTTTTGATATGCTTCACGATATTTGGAAAAGTACAAAACTCTCTGTGATGGCTATGAAACACCTTCATGCCACCTGTCAATCAGGAGGGTTTGTTTTGATGCCGGAAAAACTGCAAAGGTCAGTGGGGTGGGAGCGGTGGGGTGAAATCTTCCGACTCCTGTCAGAATCTCTTTTCTCATTCGCTTCCTGTTATCAGGATGACTTCTGACTGAAAGTGTTATTTTCACTTGAGCATCCAGTGACAGTTGTTTTTGTTTCTTTAGCAATGAAATGAGCTCTCGGCACACGCGCGCATGTGGGTTTTGAGGTGGAGCCGTTTCCTGCTAAAGTTCACTTCCAGATATTTGCCCTTTAAGCCTGAGAGGAAGAGATGGAGCCGTGTGTCCTCCCTCCTCTGCCTCTTGAGAAAAACACATAAATTCTGTATAATCAAGCCTCTGGCATGTGGATATTAATAATGTATGAAAAAGCGCAGGGAGACAACAAACTCACCCACATGCGCACGCACACACACACACACACACACACACACACACACACATGCGAGACTCTGCGACTGGTGGCACAATGATATCTGTGTTACCAAATAAAGCCAAAAACCCAGATCAGAGCCTGCGCTGCTCATTCAGACCCACATGAGCCTCCAAATCTCGTTTGATTCCCGGTTTAATCCCTCACTCCATCGTGTAGAACTTGTCTCCATCAGCCTACAGCTGGCTGCCTCTTCGTTGGAAGCCAACGACACCTAAATCTACACCTGTCCTCTGAACACAAAAGCACCTGGCGTGTCGTCAATTAGTGTCAGTAAATCTTCTTTTGCCGGACGGGAGAGCATTTCACGGTTTAGAGACGTTTAATCTATGGAACGTATATTTTCCGTTTGGATTGCTCGGATCGCGTCCACGTTTTAATTTCACTTCGATCCTCCTTCTGCTAAATTCTCGTGTAAAGTGTAACGAAAGTCTAAATTACAACACTGGGAAGAAATGGACCGCCATGCGGTTTTCCGAGTAAAACTGGCAGCTGTTCTACCAGAGCAAAAAGTAGATAAGGATGAAGTTCAGTTTAATTTTCTTGAGCAGTTTTGTGTTTGAGAAACTGTAGCTTGTTTCGACTTGCAATCGAGCAGCAGGAATCGACGTTTAGAAATAAAAATGAATCTAAATTAAGAAAAAGGTGTGCGCAAAAAATGACTCGCGGCAGAGTTCAGGCTTCAAATGAGTTTAATTAAAATCACCAACTGGAAGTAATGCCTCAGTCATTCAACTCATATAATAATCAGCCCGGATGTGCTTTTCTTCAACAGCTACAAAACCGATCTGGCATTGTTTTTGCATTTTTTTGTTTATGATACATTACCTGGATATGTTGCTGATTTATTTTAAAGGGGCAGGATTATGTTTTCCAGCCACACAGAAACATTTTATAGCACAATCAAGTAAGTATGTTAACTTCAGTTGTTATACATCAAACAGGGCTTAAAGGAAATGTGACTTTGTAATTTAACGTCTTTAATTTGGAGCTCTGTCTCCTGCTCTTTCTGAAACTCCGCCTTCAGGAAGTCATCACAACATGGCTCCTCTATTATGCCTTTAACAGCATTTTTACCAGCGCTGCTGACAGGTAATTTCTGTTTACCCAAATAAAAAGAAATGAACCACAGACAATGGTTAATTGATTTTTCAACCAACTTCTGTAGAGGGAGGAGATTATAGAAAGCTGCTACTTCAAGCTGCTCACCATGTGTTCTGCCTTTGTCTTCAGGGCTGGCCTTTTTATTTGCTCAAACAGAAAGGGGGGCTATCCTGATAACGGGAAAAAGGGGGAGCACAGAGAGCAAACAAAGAGTTTTACGACTGAGAAGTATCTCACAGGTTCTCCTAAGACCACTTGCAAAAACATGCTCGAGGTTAAAGAGAGGTTACACACTTTAGCAAATTCCTTTCTCACTGGGGTGAGAGAAACTAAACTATCCTTTAAACAAAACACAAACTGGTAACTACTTATGTAAGAACGATAACAAAACATAATTATTCCAACAGTTGTTCTGAGGAGTAGCTCCTATAATGAGCTCAGCAGATGCACAGCTCCACCAGGTGTTTGCTAATTGCTGCTGGCTAGTCTGAAGGAGACTAGAAGAGTTGTGGGAGACGGCTACTCTGTGACACTTGAAGCTCTGAAGCTTCGAAACACCAGCTCAGAGGAGGAACTCTGTCCTGGAAGGCGACGCTAGGTTTTTGATGAGGGAATAATAGTAAAGCTTAAGAAACTCGATTTTACTTAATACTGCCCCTTTAAGACATTAAACAGCATTACTACAAATTTCTAACACTGAGAACAAAAGCAGAAGTTTTTGCTGAAGCTTTTCAAATTTGATTAGTACCTTTAAACGGAGTCCGTTTTGAGGGCCTTAGGATGAAGCAGCCTGGAATGAGGGTCTGTCCCTCCAAACTCAAGCCAGAGAAGAGTAAGGTGCCTTCTCCGGGTTGGGAAAGACATCCTACCATAAGTAAAGCAGTTCAAGTGTCTCGGGATCTCGTTCCTGAAATACTTGAACAGCACAATCTCCACTTTCACATCGTGGTTTAGCACTTCTATGATCTTGAAGTGCAGGGTAGACAGGCTTGTCTACCCTGTTAGACAACCAACTTCTGGTTGAGTCTCAATTGACAAATTGGCATTGGAAAGGTTTTGGTTCAATGATCTCAATGATGGTACAACACGGATTGGGGAACCATGGTCAGATTAGAAAGACGGGGTGACGTGGTGTTAGAGTCTGGGCTCTAACACCAACATCAGACACAATGCGAGTTGCTTTACAATAGAGGGTGGGCACCAACGCATTTGGGTTTCAATTTGCCCTGTACCATATTTTCCGGATTATAAGTCACAGTTTATTTTATAGTTTGGCCGGGGGTGCGACTTATACTCAGGTTGGAGTGATTTATGTGTGAAATTATAAACAAACGATTATATCATATCACATGTTATTTTCACACTAAACCGCCAGAGGGCGCTCTAGGCCTGTGTTGACAATGTGTGCGGTAGAAGTTCCGTCCGGAGTTAGCCGAGTTGTTTACAAGCGACACCAAAGATGAAGATTTAGTGATTTGCAGTGGCACGGATGGTTTGGTAAACTTGTTAGCATGTTATTTATGCTATAGTTATCTGAATAACTCTTAATATGTTATGGTAACATACCAGGCACGTTCTCAGTTCGTTGTTTGTCATGTAACGTTAGCATGCCGTACAATTATTCAGGCTGTTGTTGCCTCTATTCTATTTTTATTGCCTTTCAAGATGACATGTCTGTTTTTAGTGTTGGATTTTATCAAATAAATTTCCCCCCAAAAATGCGACTTATACTCCGGTGCGACTTAATAGTCCGGAAAATACAGTAAATACATTACATCTCAATACACTCTTCTGGTCTAATTGACGTTTTTTTGTTTCCCCAAGGTTCCGAATCCTGTGCAACAAGATCATCACCCACAAGATGTTTGACCACATCGTTTTGGTCATCATCTTCCTCAACTGCATCACCATCGCCATGGAGAGGCCTCGCATCCATCCCACCAGTGCCGTGAGTGACAAAGCTTCCTCTGCTAGGTTAAACTCTGGATACTGCTGGCACTCAGCTTTCAGTGATGCACAGGGAGAGAAATGTAATGTATTAATCATTAACAGAAGTTCCATAGGTGAGCGAGTTCATAATGGAGGCACTCTGACAGCTTCATAAAACCTCAAAGAGAGATGCAGGTAGGAAAAAAGAAAAAGCACCTGTCATCGAGTCCAAACGCAAGGCGCTCGCACAGGCCAGAATTCGTTCTGTGGCTCACACTCAGCAGAGAATTGGAGCGGAACATCGTGTAAGCAGGGAACCACTCCTGTTTGATTGTGAGCCAGTTGCTCTGGGTGATGTGTGCATTACCCTCTGTGTCTGCCGCTCTGCATATTCACATATTCAGCACCGTCACCTCGGCAGCTGAGGCGGCGTCCCTTCAAACAGGGCAGGTGTGGCGGAGGGACATGCTGTATGGAGAAAAACAACAAACAAAGGCCCACAGCCATAAATACAGTCCCTTTGCTATACAACTCATACCCCATCTCGCCTTTTCACATCTTGTCACGCTGCAACCAAATAAATAGTCTTTATGTGGAACAAAAAGGACACGTTGAAAATTGTCAATAACCCTAGATATGGTATTTATGCTTTTATACGTTGTTCTGTACTGTCTGTGTTATTTTGTCCCTGTATGGTTCTCTTTTTAAATAAAGTTACTGGGGATTGGGAGGAAGAGAACGTGACCATGCGACGTTCTCCACCCACTCCAAAACAAAAGCGTGAATGTAAACGGCCAAGTACTTGAAGAATCCTTAACAGTCGATTTCAAAATTCAAGGCAGATGTCACACTTTATTCAACTAAACGTTTTCAAAACAGCCCAAAAAATCTTGCCCTATTTGTGGTCGGAGTGTCTCCGGAACTTCTTGTTCTGCTCGTTTTGTGTTTTCGTAATTGATTAAATTACTTGAGCTCCCATGTGCGTGGCTGGAGTCCAGAAAGGCCCACCTGTACTAATCAGGGCAAAGAGATTACACACACACACACACACACACACACACACACACAGGTGGATTCCTTCCCTCTCACATCAGCCGGCATAAACAGATTTAAATATCGGCAATCAGTCGTTCTTGCGCTCAAATCAAAGAGTGGTATTCCAAAAAGGGACATTTCGTCATCTCTCCCCCCGTCCTGAATGCTGTGGTCATTGTTGAAGTAGGATGAGGTGCGTGACGCAGCAAGCTGCCTGAGACAGGAGAGAGAACGGTCATAATGGTCCTCCACACCCCATTTTGCCACGGCTGGTCATTTGTCCGTCTGGCTTGTTCCGTATTAATGAAGTCGATTGTAAATCGATTCACGCCAATTTTGTTCCGAGCCGCGTACAACATGCCCAACATGTATAATTTATCGTTTTGTTGCGACCGTTTAGTAAGGAGCTGTTTTTTAAAAATTTTTCCATCAGCCTCTGTTCATTTGACAAAAAAAAAAAAAGGAAAGAAAAACACCAACAGGGCTTTCTCTGAGCCTGAGTGTATTCATCGTTACGCAGATGAAGTGCTTTTGGGTGTTGAATGCTGGCTGAATAATTAGCTTATTGTCCTGAAAGTTATGACAAACACTTTGCATTTGGCCCGCCGTCCGTTTCTGTTTTCATTCGGCGCTGGGGGGGTTGCCTGGATACAGCCACGCTGCATCTGAGTGGAAAACATTGAGGAGCATCACGTTATCTATGAGGATTTATTTCTAACCGAATCAGGGGAGATTACTTTACTGTCTGACGCTCGGAATTGAACCGTATCGGCATTGAATGTATAAATACAGACAGTTTAATCTCAGAGTCCAGGCGGTTTGACAGATTATTTTGCTGTTAAACTCATCAGTACATCACTGTGGAAGTGAGATTTTCCATGTTGAAGTGAGACAAACCCCACCAGCACTTTAGCAGAAAAACATGGAGGCGATGGAAAGGTACAGTTGACATCTGTTAGCCATCAGCTAAAGCAGGGCTGTCAAAGTCATTGTCATTTTGGGCCAGATCAAAAATCAGACTGTTCTTAAAGGGCCGGTTGTGTCAGAATGTATCGATAAAATCAATTCAACTGTTAAAATATCAATAAATATCTGTTTGTTTCAGCGTTCAGTGAGTGTTTCTTAAAATTTGACTGATATTGGACATCTTTTCACACCGATCAGTCCATCCAGGATTTTGTGACTGTTTTTGTGGCGCTAATGTAGAAAATCTGTAAGGAATTTTTATATTTGTGCTAATATATGATGTTTCGGGCTGAAATTATTCCTCGAATGATTAGAGTACCTCAATCATTAAAATTCCTCGAGGAAAATTTATCTGCCTCGAAACTTCGTCAAATTATGTTTTATTAGCGCACCGCGTTTCGCCCTTATCATTATTTGTGGTGGACAGCGCTCTTACATCCGCCTGTGAGTTGTTGTGAAGTAGTACTTCACAACAAGTAGGATGGTGGTGAATTGTGCGGCGTTATGTCAGAGTTTGGGGACAAATAGGGATTGTTTACTTCTGCGGTGCGATGGTTGAAGTACGTTAGATTTTCTGCTGTCGGAATTGCATCGTTACCGTTTTGGAGCAAACGGTAGGAATGGCGCAGAGAGAGATAGAGAGAGCTCCGATTCCTCAATTAATCGTGAAAATATTCTACAGAGTACTGGACTACCAAAATATTCTTTTACAACAGCCCTAATGATGTTAAACGGAACTTTGTATTAATCGCCGTATCGATCACGGACTATAACTTGACATCAAGGAAGGCTGAGGCGGCTCCCTCTTAAACCCAACGCTGAGAAAAATTAAAAATCAGAAAAAAATGGGGGAATCTGTTGATTTTGTTTGTACTTTGAATGAGTTTTACAGCTTTGTTAAAAAACTGGAGGGACTTATTGATGTAATTTGGAGTCTAGAGGGCCACATAAAAAGCTAGGTGGGGCACATTTGGCCCCTGGGCCTTGAGTTTGACACATGTGAGGTAAGGGGATGGATCACAACGCTAACCCACACCAAGTTTACTCTCTTGTTAAAACGTGTATGTATTTTCAGCCAAAACAGTTGACAATGTTACAAAATGTAGGAAACTAGGCTAAGACTTGGACTTTCTTGCAACAACACAACAGTGCTAACATTGCAGTCTTCGAGGACTTTACAATGGCAGAAGATCAACATACTCAGTAGGGCAGTAACGACTCATCGAGTGATTTTAGTAACTCGATTATTAAAATTCCTTTGCCTCAGAGTTAAGTTTTGTTTTACTATTTAGCCCTCCATGTTCCGGTTGGATGATTACTTGTGTTGAGAAAAACTCTCACTTCTGCCAATGAGTTGTTGATGAATGCTACACATTCTTAGTGTAATGCAGGGTGTGTATAATTTCAGATTTTTTGTGCGTAATTTTTGTCCAAAAAGTGACTCAAAAAGTAAGCTGCTATTGTTACGGTTTGATTGTCTAAGATATGGAAAAGTGATTAGGAATGACCAGATATGAAAATTTGGGCTCATACTGACATCCGATACCAATGCTGCCACTATGGAGTCAAAAATTTTGTACGTTTACTCAATTACGACAATATTCATTTACAACAGCCCTTGTTGTCATTCACAATGTTTTCTGTTCACTGATTGACCCGGTTGAAACTCCAGCAGAGAAATCCAGTTCAATGGAAGAAA
This sequence comes from Poeciliopsis retropinna, assembly GCA_010277075.1. NCBI lineage: Eukaryota > Metazoa > Chordata > Actinopteri > Cyprinodontiformes > Poeciliidae > Poeciliopsis > Poeciliopsis retropinna. Next base: position 11,552,674 of record VMRM01000023.1, on the reverse strand, counting down.
TCCCAGACGGAAGAGAGATGAAAATCGAGTGGAAGAGTGTAAAAAGGCAAAAAATATGAACCAGTCATCCCAGTGTGTAGAAATCCCTTTGAGAAAGTTTCTAGACCTAGCGAATCTGACTGTTGTGATAGTAACCAAGCCGCCCCGTTTACCCATCAGAGTGAGATGACGGTTGCGTCTGCAGACTGGAATTTATGGACCATCTCCACTGAAGAATTTCTACTGATGTCATTCCTGGTGTTCCCAGCCTGCCGCCCTCAGAGCATGTGGGGTGGCAGTCGGAGGCCGTGGGAAAGACGGCCACCTACGCCCACACTCGCACACACACGCATCTGCAGACGTTTAGAGGCAGGACGGGCTCGTCTTTTCCTCAGGCAGAGGGGGGAGCAGGGAAAATAAGCACTCGGTGAGGGGGATCTTATTCTTGGTGGCCTTCGTGTTTTCCCTCTTCTGTCCTCGTTGAGGTTACTAAGTATGCTCCCGTCAAACGGAGGCATGCTGAAACGTGTTGAGAACGGCCTCAAAAGTATCCCTTCGACAGGAAAACGCTTACTTTAAGTAACCTCGACTACGTTCTTGAATATTTGTAAAGAAACGAATGTTAATGAGATTCCTTGCGTGAATATTTTATGGAGTGCGAATAAAGACCAAGCCTCATAAGGGGCCCTGCCAGCTATCATTAGACTGCAGCAGGAGTGTTTTATAGAAAAAAGATGTGTTCAGATAAAATATGAGGGAAGGAGCTGCCTCATGCATTATTGAGTGGGACTCTGGATTAGTTTAGAGGCAAAACTTTAGGCTCAGCGGAAAGCAAAAGAATAAAGATGTTGGGGAGGAAAACGGGGGATCCTAACCAGTTTCGTGTCGCCTGGTCGTTCTGCAGGAGCGGATCTTCCTGACGTTCTCCAACTACATCTTCACCGCGATCTTCGTGACAGAGATGACTGTAAAGGTGAGACTTTCACTTGCAGCTTTTATTTAATCTAATTTAGACATTTTTGCTTTGCAGCCCAGAAGGGTCAAACTGACTGCTGGGTTTCTTCAATATACTGTGAGGGGGGGTTTTTTTTGCACTCTTTAGCAGAGCCATGTATTAGATTCCTTTATGGAACCGTTTTTTTATCTTAACTTTTTAAGCAATAATAAAAATTTTGAAAAAAAAAAAAAAATTAATCCATCCATTCATCCATTTTCTTTACACCCTTGTCCCTAGTGGGGTCGGGAGGGGTGCTGGTGCATAAATATATAACTATTATATATTTATAAATATCTGCGCTGGAGATGTGATGAGAGGTATCACACTTTTTGTGATTAACTGGATCTAGACAGACTAACAACAAACAGCACCAACAACACTAAAAGCAATCTTGACAGGTCGCCATGACGACCAGACACAATGGAGGATCTTAAGGGCCATATTTCAATGAACATATCATAAGATAAATACTAAAAAAAAATTTTATGTGGCGCTTATATATGATAAATAGATCAAATATTTATTTATTTAAGAAGTACTTAAATAAATAAATAAAAAAAAAAATTTTAGGCTAAAACAACATGCACCTAATTAAGTATTTAATTATTTTTTGCTCCCAGGCTTCAGCTCATCATACAGTAAATTTATTTTACCCGTCACCTTCAGTCGTGGAAGTCAGTGGAGAATAGACAGATGATTGGTCAGTGACTGAGTTGCTGAGTGGTTTAGCCAATGAGATGTTACGGTTTATTACGTGACAGTGCGAGTTGTTTTCATGGTGCGCTCGAGCACAGGAAATATAGATAACATTAAAAAAGGTTTATGTTAATTTCACTATAAAATGAATTCACATTCTAAAGGCTTATATCTACATTAAATAAATGTTTGACAGTTGAAAATGTACATTTACAGTTTTTTTTTTTATTATTTATATGCTTTGTTATTTTTTTCTGTATTCATCTAACTGCTAAAGGACAGTTTGATTCATGGGATTTGCATAAAAAAAACAAAAAAAAACTAACAACAATTTGGTGTACAGCATGTATGGAAAGCCAGACATGCCCAAATTCAATAAATCGCAACGTGGGGAAAAACTTGCCAAACTAAAATATTTTTATTCTATACATATTCAACATACCTTTTTGACAGAGCTGTGATGGATGTCTCATGTCAATAAAGTAAAAATAAAAGACACATATCCAATTTAGTTCCACATATGAAAGTGGAGGAAATTTTATGTTTTGCAAGGGTGAAAATATCAGAATTGTACTGTTCAAACGGCCATGGAAAAATTATAAACGGGCGGCAAATAAACAGCATTTCTCTGCTGTGTGAATGTAGTCCTTGAGAGGCAGAGCAGCAATTGAAATTATTCCACATTTAAAAATATTTCTGTAAATATCGCCATAAAAATCAACATTTTAAAACTCATTTCTATGTTTAATAAACTGATATTCTATTAGTATAAATTTAAATTTATTTGCATTATTCGTGTTTTTGCATTCCTGCACTGTCGTTCCACAGGTGTGTGTGGCACTTTTAAACAGTGGCTTCTTTGCTGTGAAACACAATGCTTGCCTCATCTGGGTGAAAAAAAACAAAAACATCTTAAACATTTCAGATCACCTCACAGTTCAAAAAACAAGATAGTAAAAGAAAGAGCGACCAGACTTGATAAATCCACTTCAAAGTTTTATTTTCAAAGTTCCTTACAAAAATAAAATCTCCCTTATGGCTTCAGATGCTCTAAACCCCTGAAGCACAAAGGAAAATGGAGAGAAAAGGAGTTCAAAAAGGAGACGAGAGAGAACAAACACGTGTTCACGCACAGGAGAAGGATCGTCTCGCCTGGATTAAAATGACTTTCCTTTGAACGGAGGTCCGTAGAGGCGTGGGCAGCAGCGAGTGGAGGCAGAGGAGAGGAGAGGAAAGTTCACGGGTGTCACTCATTCAAAGCCTCTGTCTCTATTTTTGGATCCGTTACTTAGGAATGTAGTGCCACCGTACACACACACACGCACCCCGTCATGTTTCTGTTATTTCAGATCATCGTGCATTGCAATGCATTTACTGAATGCCTATTCTGTCTTAATTCAACTTAAATTAAGCCTAAACAGAAAGAGCAGCTGAACTTAGACAAGTTTAAGTTGGGACCTTAAATATGGGCCCCAGAAAATCCTATTTTATTTACTATAATTTTATCATTGTTCTATAAAAAAATGTAAAAATATCCCCAAATTCCAGTTTTCTGTTTCAGTTTGTGTGAATTCCTTTATTTTCCCATTTTTACCATATTTATTAACCCAACAAGTTTGGAATTATGGTGTGAATAAGGTGAAGAAGAAAAAAATCAACAAATCAATACTTCGAAGTCATTATTTCCTGTTTTGTATCACAAATTAAACAAACTGCTGTGGTTTAACAGAACATTGGATTTACAAGATGCTAAAAAGCATTTCCCCCTCATTTTCAGGGAAACCAAATATGTGTCAAACATAAAAGAAAATATCCCTTTTAAATATGCTTCAGCTCATCACAAAAATATTTATCTACTTCCATAACAATGAGGACCTTTGTTCATTTTTATTTCTTCCATAATATCCATTGAAGTAATGATCATCGGTGTTTTGGTGTTTTGCTTTCACATTCCTACAACTGCAACTGGGCAACCGCATTCCTCAGCATTGCTTCAGAAACGACTAAAGATTGTTTAGTTTTACTGGCCTAGAGGAAAATTTGATTTGGGACACAGAGCAGGAAGCACCTTTATATTAGACAACACTTTCGACTGATTTATTTAAATGTATAAGAGTTAGCAGCTAGCCAGCAGAGCTAGCAGCTCGGTGGATAAATATGAGGTGTGGATAAGTGCTAGTATAGTTAGCAGGTGGCTAGTGTAGCTATCAGCTCAGAGGGTAAATAGCAGCAGTGAAAAAAATGCTAGCAGAGTAAGTGGCTAGCTAGCAGATCCAGCAGCTCAGTGGATAAATGCTAACAGACCTTGTCGCTAGCTTGGAGTAGCTAGCTTGGAGCTAGCTAGCCTCTTCTCTGTGTCACAGAGTAGTCATCGTAACATCAATAAGATGCTGACAAAACACAGAATAGTTTTCTCTCATTTCATCAAACTCTTTGTATTTATACCTTATATTCTTCCTTTCTCACCAACATCCGCTAATTCCATCAATACCAGTTTTTATTGTAGATTACGTTTTATTTTTTAAATTCCACCAATCAGTCGACGTTCTCCGCATCACAGAACTCATAGGGCCTTACTATAAATCTAATTTTTGCATAAATATTTTTTATTTGATTCTCAATTAATATTTGTAACTTTGTAATGGGTCGCCTGATTTTGATTGCTTTCTTTTATGTGAATATATGAAATAATTTGATGACTGGAAGAATTACAAAGATATTTATAACGTATAAATCCATATAATTACATTGCCTGAGAAAAGTTTTCAAATTCCTTTGAGCTTTTCCAATATTTCTCACATTACAGCCGCAAACGTGATTGTATTTGAATATTTTACGTGAAAGACCACATACCTGACCATAGCTGTAAAGTGGGAAAAAAAGCGATACGTTTTTCTGTGTTTTTCACAAATAAAAATTATGAAAATAAAGAAAACAGCACAAAACACTTTGCTGGGACTGCAGTGAGAGGATATTCTGCAACGTAACACAGCATGCCACACTTTTAACTTCAAGGGGAGTGAAAGTGTGGCATGCATTTGTATCTCCCCGATTTATCTTTGTTAGGATTTTTGAGAACTGCTCACTCTTCTTTCTTCCACTTGAGGTGAAAAACAATTTCAGAAATTAAATGAGTGTGAACACATTTTGGGTGCTGCATATGCTATTTACTAAAATAAAATCTAAATCAAACTATGATGATCATGTGCTCAGGTTTGATTGCAGTAGATGTTTTGGAATGGATGAAGTAAAAAAAAAAAAAAACAGCAAAAAAACCCAAATAGCTTGTTATAGTTGGCTTGTTTCAATGTGAGAGAGAAAGTTAGGGGTGTGCAAATTGCTTTTTGGCTGGGTAGATATGTGGAGAATATAGTTTGAGAAATGAAGTTTGGAACGCTTTGAGGCTTTCTAATGTTTGCAGCTAAGAAGACAATCAGTCAACAACGAGCATCGAGCTGGACAGTAATGAATAAATGAAAAGCTCGATAGAAAACCAATCTACTTCCACACAGATAAAAAGAAACAAAACAAAACAAAACAAAAAACAATGCAGCAGATTAAATCATCCTGCACAGACGCAGAAATGTTACCAACATTTTCAGACGAACAACCTCTGCTTTTCTTCATGAGAGTATAATTGCGCTCTACGTCGCCCTCTGCTGTTTCAGATTGTGGCCATGGGCTTTTTCTTCGGGGACAAAGCCTACCTGAGGAGCAGCTGGAACATCCTGGACGGGATGTTGGTGATGATTTCTGTTGTCGACATCCTGGTGTCTCTCATCTCCAACACGGGGACCAAAATCTTGGGCATGCTCCGAGTGCTGCGGCTGCTGAGGACGCTCAGGCCGCTCCGGTGAGTGGCTCTCCCAGGGGAACAGAAGCCCCTGAAGCAGGTGACACCATTAATAAGATTATGGTTTCCTTGAGTGGTGTTAAAGGACAGATAGAATCCTTCTTTGAAAGTTTCCCTTTTCACTTCACTTGTGCCACCACAGCACACCATTAGAAACATCGCGTCACTCTAGCCACACCAGTTTGTGAAGCATTTACTTGAGGTCTAAAGGATTGCAAAGTTCATCAAATGTTTTTGTTCACTGGAGAGCGTTGAATCCGTCACTCTTCTGAAAAATCGCAGGATACAGTTTTTCAAAAACGCCGCATATATATGTAGCCGCTCCCGAGTAGGCGGGGCTTGTTGCTCTAACCACCGATCAGGAACTCGACGTCTCCTTTGCTGCTGGTCTCCGCACTACATTCTCTTTTCCTTTCTGAACACTTTAATAAAGGCCACTTGAGTTCAAATACACCACATACCATTAGTAATTAGCTACCTTCGTCACTTAGCTCAGACACAGCAAAAGAAAAGTGGTAGCAGAGGATAATTATCATGGAAAACATAGAGATGATTTCTTATAGAGGACTTTTATTGAGTAAAGACATTGACATGTATATAAAATGCACATCTTAGATGTTATATATATATATATATAAAAACTCAGCTTAAAACCTTATACTAATTGATGATTTCATCACTTCTGTTGTCTGGATACTTTATTCTGCTTCAGTTACTTTTTTCTTTTGGTGTAATGAAATCCATCAGCCTTGGGGTTGCTCCCCAGATTCCCTCACCCAGGGGGCAACAGAGGCTTGTAAGTGGCCACTTATTAATTTGACATAATTCTCCTTAAAAAGACAAGATCCATCTGCTGCATACAACACTGTGATGTAAATAGCTTTTTTGTTTCGTCCATATATGGTTCTCTTTAAGTGTGGCATTTTAAAAAGGGCTTTTAAAATGTTACCTAACCAAAAATATATTCTGAAATATATGTGTTAGATATTAACAAACATTTGCTTTTAAGTATTTTGTGGATGATAATAAATTGAGAGTATAAAGATCTTCGAGGTTTTTAACTGTAAATCCTTAAATATGCATCCAAGTTGTTGAGCTTCATGCTTGATTTAGACGGAGTGTGTGTATTTGGATAAGGATATGTTGGGGTGTCCGTGTGTGTGTGGAGGCATTTATTTTAGCATCATACCCAAGTTATTGTAACCACATATTTGGACAGTCGTGTTTATTTGAGCGGAAACGCGGCGGAAATCTCTAATCTGGAGACGCTTCTTGTTCTGGTCTAAAAATACCCGCATACGTCGGGTTTTTGAGCCGCGGTTTGCGTCCGTTCGTCTCCTCCCGCGCATTCGGATTCTCTCGGCTTCACGCTCGATTTGATTTACATCCTCATGCTCAGCGTCTCATCTGCTGAAGGGGAGCTCTGCAAGTTTTTTCCTCCGCCCCCACCTCCACCTCTTTTGAATATTTATCTCAGTTCTCGAGAGGAGCACGGAAATCAAATATTCATTCTCATCCCGCCAAGTTTATCCCACCAAATATCCAGTGATCTCTCCGCTTCCCATCCTCCTGGCTTCTTGACGTTCACCTTTGACAGCAAAGTGAAGCCCTTTGCAGAGGCTGCTGCTGCTGCTACTGCTGCTGCTCCGCCGTAAAGACGACAGAATGTTTTTGCTTTACTCCCAGTTTTGAGTTTCATCTGAAGAGTCTCTGAAAAGAAAGTTCTTTTGCTCTTTGAACATGCTCTCGGATAAGAAAAATAAGAACTTTAAAAGGTATGACGCTTCGCAATTGATTTAAAATCAACATCCGACTCCAAATAACTTAAAAAGCAAATGAACGTAACGCTGAACTTTAGCTTGGCACTCCTGAAACATTAGCTCTTAACATTCCTGTGCTTCAGTTCGTTTCATATTTATTTCCCTCTGAGAGATATTAACGTATCGCAATATTGTAAATGATCCATGCCTTTATGTAATCTCTGCTGTAGTTGTTCATAAAATAAAATTTAAGCTAGACGCTACGGGGATTAAGAGCCAGAAATGTCATTATTTATGCTATTTTGATAGCAGAATCTCACAAACATCCTCTATATTCATATTTTTTGGGGTCTTAGATTTAATTCACGATTTTAAAAATGCTTAAATGTTGATGTGTCCAGTGAAATCTTGTGAAGGCCTGGCTGTGTGCGTTCTGGTTTTACTGGTCTACTATCAAAGTGTAACAAACTAAAACAAATCTGGTGAGAAGAAGCATCTTTACCTCCAAATAAGGTTTTCCCTTCACAGAATTTTCTGTTCTTTCAGAAAAGGAAAAATTTTTTTAAAGCAAATAATCATTAAATCTCTGGTAATGATTGTGTTCGGAACATCATTTTCATTCTTATCTCCAACCTTCTAATTGTTTTGGGTCATTATTCTCCTATAAAATGAATCTAGAAACTTCTTGAAACCTCCTTTAAGGCATAAAATAATTAAAAAGGACACATAACATTCAACAGAAGTAGAATTCTGTGTTTTTGTACAACAATACACTTAGTTTAATAAAACAAAAAACACTTTGAGGAGGTGAAATATTAACGTAGCATCAATGATTAATTGATTTCATCTGATCTAAATGTAACAAGCCGGATACTCGCAGGAGGCACCTTACTTTAACTTCTGCTGACTCCTCACTCTGTTAATCTCGGCCTTGCTTTATTTAATCCCGAGATGGCAGCAAGGCTGACGCAGACTTACTGCCACCCCCGAGGAGGTTTTAAAGTCAGATTAAAGAATATAAAGCAATTACAGGAGGAAATTGGGCAAATTCAGAGCGTAAGGCGAATACTATCTGGTGCAAAGGAGAGTGTAACGTCTTCGGTGTGAGGGAAATGCAAAATGGCAGCAAAGGGGAGAAAACGCTTGGAAGGCGAGGCGAAGGCGAGGGACGGAGACGGGAAAATGAAAATGACGAAAGAAGTAAAGTAAAAACAAAAGAGCTGAGGCGGCTGTGATGCTCTTTGTCGGCACAATCGTAAAGCAATAGAGTCGAATCGTTTTAAGGTGGGGATTGTTGTTTCATTCGCAGCGCAGCAGCTCATAGGCAGATTCTACCACAAGTTGCTCTGGGCGAGCTGAGCAGCACAACAATAATAAAAACCCTTTAAAAGCAGGTGGCCTGGTCAATAACAGGAACAATGGCTTCATGGGCACCACCTTTGCTAAAAATCCTCCAATGTCTGCCCCACACATACACACACATTTACAAAATCAAGCTGATTTAGTGTCAATCAAATGTACTACACATATTTTCGCTGAACAAACTAGCATCAACTCAGCACAAGTGATTTCTATCAGTTTTGTTTGAACTGATAGGATCTCCTTAGGATTCCATGTACATGTTCACATTTGGTGTTCTCTCATCTCCAACCAGCCTATCTCTAATACCCAGATGTAAATAATGTATGTTTGTATCCAGCCATCATCTTTTTGTGCTGTTGTACAGCTAAAAGCACTGCTTCATTAGCAACAGGACCAGATAAATCATTTCAGTTTGATGTTTAATAATAATAATTTTTAAACCTTGATGTTATTCTCTCACTTTGGAGCATTTCTCTGTCTTCAGAGTCAATAAAACAGCCACCAAGTGAAAAACTTTTCCCCCAGAGCTATTAAAACACATTAGGTAAGACGGAGATTAGTCATCCACAATGCCTCAGCATTAATACCGGGATCAGCCTGTTCCTGCAGTTTGATTGTGTCTGCCTCGCTCTTCAACGGGAGTTTGAATCGGATCTCGTTGGTTTGTGTTTTTGCCTCTGGCGATGCTGCTGCGCTGCTGCTGCTGCTGATATGGGAGTATGCATCAATCACACGTCGTCATTAACATGCTCCCACGACCAAATCGCTGGCAGCTTCGAACTAACAAACACCTCTCTGTGTTCGCAAGCCAAGGATAAAGGCACATTTTGCATTTAATGCAACATGTGGCGAGAAGATTGCGCGCGAACACCGAGCGCCGCACATGGAAGTGCGACAACAGATGATCAGCGCATCATTTCTCCATGAGCGCGTTGCCGTTTTCCCTCGGAGTCGAGGCGTTCGCGGCACCTTCGGCTTTCGCTGGAAAAGGAGGTCTGCCGGGGTACGAGAGCATCTGCACTTGTGACAGGATGATGCATCAGCTTTCTTTAACAGAGCATGACCGAGCCCCCACACACACACACCCACACACACACACACACACCCCACCCCCACACACACACACCCCTACGGAGTCGTTTATCATCCGGCCCGCAACTAGAGCTGAGGGTGTAAGTCCCCGGTTCCACCGTGTGTCACCTAACGGCAGGTTTCCGACCTCCGGCCGCGTCACCCGCCGTGGTGGGTTCACTTATCCCGCTTGACTGTATAAGTCAAGCGGTATAGTCAAGCTTCGGGCGTTGTAGTCCGTAGGTCGTTAGGTGTGTATGTTGATAAATCTCCACTCCTGGGCAACCTCTCCCAGATTTCCGCTTGAGCTCACTCGTCAGCTGATGATGTGATTTTCTCGAGCCCTCTGAGAGGGAAGCTAATGTGCTAGCTGTCGCTTGTGTTGCCATCCTTGACCCCTGATTTGCATCCAGTTGTAATTAACATGATTTTTTTATAGCTTGGCTTATCAAACCTATTCGTATTCCTGAGCGTTTTCACATTTTCCAGCTGTTCTTTGAAGGAGTCAGAGATTTTATAGCACATTAGTGAACAAACGGCATCGTGAAGACCAAGCAACACAGAAAACGGGTTAGGGAGGACTTTCTGGAGAAACGCAGATTAGGGTTGGGTTATAAAACAGCATGCTAGCTTTCAACATCTCATAGGACTCTGATCTATCAATAATCATAGATGGAAAGGATTTGAAGCAACCACGTACCAAACTTAGTTCTCCATTTTATCCGACATATCTCTGAAGGAGAGCATTACTCAGGCAGAAACAGGCAGGAGCTTCGGAGAATCTGTCGACGGGACACACGTTAGCTGTTCTTCTGACCAGCCTTTCAAACGAGGTGGCAGGCAAGCTACCGTTGAAGCAAAGTCATTAAAATAAGCTATTTACGTTTCGTGGAAGAAGGTGCTCTTCTCCAATGAGAGCAACGACAAACTTGTTTGCCTCAAAGCAAACTATGTTGAGAGGGAAACCAGCAAGGCACAGATTGGCTGTGTTTAAACAGCAGGTCTTCCTTATTTTCCACTCTTTGGGGTAACAGCCAATCAGTGCCTAGGCAATAAATAGCGCTCCTGGATTGGCTGCTGTGCAGACGCCAGGCGTTGGCATGTCAAGTGGCACTGAGCTTCCTGAGGCTGAAACATATTTTAGATACGTTCTGGGAAAACATCTCTAAATTGGTATATTTTCTGCAAACAATATGAAGTTACTTTGCACAGAAGAATCTGCCAATAGGCGAATCCACGAATACCGAACTGAAAATAGGCGGGGTTCCATAATATGAGTGGCAGAAGGCTTAAGACTGGGACTGAGGTTCATTTTCCAGCAGGATACCAACCCCGTTCATACCGCTGGACTGGCTCAGATCAAATCACGTTAATGTTTTGAAATCGTCCTAAATCCAATTGAAAACGTGGCGAGATTTTAAAACTGGCGCTGGCAAACACATTCCATCCAATCTAAGCTTGGGCGACTTTGTAAAGACGATCAGGCAAAAAGTGGAGTTTCAGCCGTACCGGCAACTGAGATGAACACAAAGACCCCAGATTTCTATTTGTGGAAAGAAAACAAAGAAAACCCAGAAACCCAGCTCGGAATTTTTAAAACGCAATAATAAAAAGCTGAACCCCCTCCTCTCCTTGTTTTCATCTCTTTTTCTGCATCCCAGCGTCACTCAATCAGCATTTGCATTGTTTGAACACCCCTGCCTCCTGTTTCCCTACTTGTTGTCCCCCCCCCGCCACCACCCGCAAACCCCTTTCCTCCTCTTTCTTTTCTGAATAATTTCCCGGCGGCACAGATGGAGGCGGATGTGCAGGTGTCGAGCATCTCCGCGCGCTCCTCTCTGCCTCCTCTGTGCCGCACACAAAGCAGGGACATGCTGTGAAATTATGCAGATATTTAGATTGGAAGCAAAGAACTTTTCTGTTCCCCCCTCCTCCCTCCCTCCAAGCGGCTTCACGCATCTCTAGCTCATCCTTTTCATGTCCCGTACAAAGGCTAATCCTTCGCCTGTTTGTGTACAGCCTGTACTGTATTGTCAGAGAATACCGATTGGGACTAAATGCTTCGTCCTTCCATCGTTTTCCCTCCTCAACTGTTTTCAGACTGAAGCTGGAAAGTGGAGCATGACGCAAGAAGGTAGAAAGATGAATGCAGAGTTTTATCTCCTCATGTAGTAATTAATTGCACACACACATACAGTATGCGCTGAAACACTGGATATTCATGGACACCTTTGTACAATACCTCCTGAAAAATGAGACCTTCAGTTCTTGAACACTGCTGCCCCCTACGAATCAGAGGTGGCATTGCACCCGCACCCTGGAATTTGTTTCATTCTTTTTTTTAAAAAAACAAGAACACCGAGGATCAGCTCAGTTTTGTGTTTTTGAAGCAGGCGTATTGATCAGCGCGGCCGCTGTCAGGCAACGCTCCTTAATATCTCGCGTCTCTTCCGATCGGGTTGTTGAGTCAGACTTCCCTCAACCGTCTGCGCTCTCAAAAGAGAGACACTGAGAGAAACAAAGACTGAGCAGATCGCCGTGCCGATGACTTCTCTCACTGTGCAGCGTTCTACTGCTTCGGTCACACCTGCTTGTGAGTCACGTTCTCCGTCGTTTCGCTGTTTTTCTCCAACTTCTGCGGGAGAACGTTGGTCGTTTTGGTGTTCTGTTAGCACCTGAAGTGATTTTTTTAAACATACTCAAAGTAGTTGGGAAGTGAAAGGAGAACAAAAAAAGAAAAAAAAGTTTTTTTTGAAATAGTTTTGTAAAAAGAAGTCTGAAAAGTGTGGTGTGTGTGTGTAGTTTGTCAGTGTATTTAAATTAATAAACAATGTGCAAATAACATTAATAAAAAATTATTTGCACCAGATTTAGCTTAAGCTAGTTCCCATATGTAAATGGGAACTAGGCCTCAGAGTGGCCTAGTTAAAGTACAGTCTGATTGAGCTGGAGCCTTTTTCATCTGGAAGATGAAAAATTTCAGCTTCTAGATGTTAAATTTTACTGGATTTTAATTAAGGGGCTTCGGGTAAAAAGGGGCATTACACCTTTATTAGTGAACAATAATGATAATAATAAATAAGTTGACATATTGATCATTTTCCTTCAAGTTCAGAACAATACCTTATAATTTGTCATATAAAATCCCAAATTAAGACTTTTAAAAAAAAAAAAAAAATTTATTGATTGTAAAGTAACAACATGGGACAAAGCATATGCAGCACTGTATATACTGTGTGTTCTTCTGGGTTTCAGATTAGCTGGGAAGCTCATGTGGAGCTCAGCTGCAGCACCGGGAGCCTCGCTGGCACTAATTGCACATTCTCATCAGTACATTGGCTTAATTAGATGTGTCTGTTTCCTCAATTGCAGAAACCAAAAAGATGGCAAGAACGACGAGAGCAGAAGGAAAGAGAATCAAAAGAAGTTCTTTTGCAAAGCACTGCGTTAAAGAAATAATAATAAAACAAAACAACGTGTGTGTTTTATCTTAGCCTCTTGCAATGATCAGAGTTTATGGAGGTGGAGAGAGAGAGAAAGAGAGAGCGACAGAGAGAGAAAGAGAGCGCTCCAGGCACCCCTTCTCCATCTGGTCTCATCTGTACAGTAGTGACCTAACCGCTTGCTGCACAAACACAGAGGCCCATGCGGATCACTAACACCCTGTCCTATGCCGTGTTCCAGCGTGATCAGCAGAGCTCCGGGGCTAAAGCTGGTGGTGGAGACTCTGATGTCGTCACTCAAGCCCATCGGGAACATCGTCGTCATCTGCTGTGCCTTCTTCATCATCTTTGGCATCCTTGGAGTCCAGGTGAGAGGAAAGGGCGCGACATCAAAGCGTCAGTGCTCACGGTTAGCAATGTTACGTCGTACAGGATCAGAAAACCTGCTAAGCCTGGTGGTTGGGTGCCAGGGCAGTCATTGGTCCAGCGGCACGTTGTCTTCTTGAAAATATCACATGATAATTATGCGCTATTGAAATATCAACTATAAAGTCTTAAAAATGCTTAAATAAGGCAATGGTTAGCCTGGTGGGGGCAAAAGTTAAACCTGGTGGCCCACCAGGCTTATAACACTCTGGAGGAATCCCTGCAGGATCACAGGAGAGTCATTTTTTTTTTTGAAAATGCAGCAAATTGTAGTTTCTACATATGTTCTCTTCACTATGCCTTATTCATGGGCATTACCTATTAGATCTGAGTAAAGAGTGCAAAGCCAAGTGTCTCCCGGTACCATTAGAGACCGTGCCTTTGGAGCAGTTTGAGCTTCTGTTTATCCTTCATCTGTGTGCTAATGACCGTAAACCATCTGTCCAAGTAAAGTCATGAAACATTACTGGCTGTGAGGATACCTTGAGGAATACTGGATCCTCTCCTCATTTCTGAGGCCTTTCTAGTTAAAAATGTGCATTTTATTTGGCCAAATATTTCTATGAAGCAGCGGTTGATTCATTTTGTATAAGCTTTCCTACATATCACCTGCTTTAGACCGTAAAACCAAAAGCCAACTTCAAGGTTACAGTCCCTCGACCTCAGTCACCTGAACAGCTTTGCTGGGCCACGCTCTGGCCAGAGATCCCATTAAAATCTCAACTTCCAGTATTGATTTCACAGTCTGAGACAAATCAAGTGTGCATTTTCTCAGTGAAAACAATCCTTCTCTGAATGGGCTTTCCTTCCGCTGAACGCTGGAACCGAACCCAACAGTTGTGAAGTGGCCTTATGGATGTTTTGTGTTTGTTTTTTTTCTCCGTAGCTTTTCAAGGGGAAGTTCTATGTGTGTCAGGGGGAGGATGTGAGGAACATAACCAACAGGACGGACTGCGAGGGGGCCCACTACAAATGGGTCCGGCACAAGTACAACTTTGACAACCTGGGGCAGGTAGGAAACCCCATAACCTGTAACCGTTAAGCTTGAAACCAGGTCGATGCTGATGCTGATAACTGACCACACCTACCACCAACTCTATTATATCACAATGTTACTTGTTTGAGGTCTCCCAGAAAGAAGCTTAGGTCAGCCGGTCTTATTGTTGTATACATCCAGGAGTTGATTGGTTCTGTGGCACCAGGTTTTCTAACTGACCTGGTGTCAGTAGGAAACCGAGAGAACCTTTGGTGAACTGAAATTTCCAACAGGGAAAGAAGAAATTGAGTATTAGTATTGGCTTGTTTGGAAATCAATCCACTTGATTGGTGGATTTGGTCCAAGACGACACTGTGAACTCCTACATATTCTTAAGTACTACTCGAATGTGAGCACTTTAGGCCATTATTGAGTAACAAAACACAAGCCCATATCTCAGCCCAATTAAAATCCTTGGTTGAGACTGCATCATATACAATTGGCAACGCAGCCCAAAACCTCCTTCAAGCTATTGCTGGCAGTTCTGCCTGGGTCATGGGTCGTCTACTCCAGGCCTCGAGGGCTGCTGGTGTCCTGCAGCTTTTAGATGCGTCTCTGCTTCAACACATCCGAGTCTAATAGCGAGGTCATTAGCAGGAGTCTGGAGAACTTGACAGAATACAGAAGAGGTTATTCAGCCAACCGATTTAGATGTGTTAGTCTAGGGACAATGTCTGATTTGACTTTACTGACTTTGAGATGCGATGATAAAAAAAAAAAAAAAAATTGAAGATTGTGTACATTTAATACTAATTCCCTCTTTCGCTTTTCTATCAGGCATTGATGTCTCTTTTTGTACTGGCCTCAAAAGACGGATGGGTGGATATCATGTATGATGGCCTTGATGCTGTAGGAGTTGATCAACAGGTAAGAATCTTAAGATGTTGACAGAACTACTGCTTGTGCCAATTCCTACAACAATCTTGAACTTACAATTTTCATAACCATGAAAAAAAAAAACCACCTTTTATTCACGTTCTTTAGCTGTTGTGTAATTCTCTCTGGGAAACTAAAATCATTCCCTTTTTCTTGTGTATTCCAGCCAATAATGAACTACAACCCGTGGATGCTGCTCTACTTCATCTCCTTCCTCCTGATCGTGGCCTTTTTTGTGCTCAACATGTTCGTGGGCGTGGTGGTGGAGAACTTCCATAAATGTCGGCGCCACCAGGAGGCCGAGGAGGCCAAACGCAGGGAGGAGAAGAGACTGAAACGAATGGAGAAAAAGAGACGGAGTAAGGAGAAGGAGCTGGCTGGTCGGTAGTCTTTCCACATCTTTCTGAGTCCTGCTTGAAATTGAGCTTGAGCCTTTTTATTTTTTCTTTTCTTTCCTTTTGCTTTTTAATTTGGTTTGGCCGAATCTAGAAGAACGCAATTAGTGAGCTAGCGCCAATCATAGTTGCTACTGTGCGGTAGAACCTTCCCTTTCTATTGACAATCCTCTTCCCCTTTTCCTTTAGATCCTCCTTCCCCCAGGATAGTTTGCAATGTAGTCTGGTGGTCATCTGCTCTGGCTCTGCAGACCCAACCGCAGACTTTGGTTGCTCTCCTTCAATACTAGCATCAGGTTTGTCACGTTGGTTGTTGAGAAAAGCTCCCGAAGTTGGAGGGTCTACAGAGTTAGAGCAACTGACCACTGGCGTTCCCCCGTCATTCCTTTCCTACCTTGCCTGGTCTACCGTAGACGTCGTGCTTGGGATGGCCCTTTGAAGCATGCCCAGTGGGTGCTGAAATACAGGGCTTGCATGGTAGAAGATACACAGAGCTAGAGGGAGGGGGACTTGTTGTATAATAAATCAGGTGAGCTCCCCCCCTCCCTTCCTCTCTTCTGCATGTGGTTTAGTACAGCCGCAGGGGGCAAGGGTCGAATTACAATCTGGACGCTACGTCTTAGCTGAGATGTGGGATCACTGCAGAGGAGATTTGTAGGGCTGAGAGCTCATTTCCCCTCCCCTGCGGCTGTATAGGAGTTCATAACAAACTGCCTGTTTTGATTTTTGCCCCTTCCACTGCTTCCGACGCCTTCAAATAAATATGGTGTTAGCTGATGCTAGCCTTCGCCTTGTTTTCGAATCAAGTGCCCGAATACATGGTATTGTATTAGAGATGCACCGATGAGAATTTTGCTGCCAACTTTCTATATTGTGTGTTTTGTAAAGTTTTGATTAGATGGGATTTAGACTTTGGTCCAAAGTTATTTAGTCAAAGTAATCAACACTATTTTCTGAGTAACGTAACACTACAACCCACCTGTTCAGGGATTTTATTTTTTTGTAGAGCAGATCTGAAAAGCTGAAATTCCTACATTCAATGTTACTCGACATGTTATTGACTGGCGTTTTGAAAGCGGCCAATCCAGGAGTACCATTTATTTTCCTTGGTGCTGATTGGCTACATCCTGAAGAACGAAAATAAGGGACACTGTTGATATTAGCTGCTGAAGTTGTGCTAAAATGATTTCCAATGTGCACAATAACTTATATTAAAGTATATTTGCTGTGTCAGTGATCAAATTAGGGAGTTATTAGCATATTTAGTGGAGGTTTTATATCTTCATGGATTTTCGCTGTTTTAAAAAAACAGATATTGTGGATACAACAGACATGCCTATTCTTTTAAATGTTTTAGGTACTTTTTCTAATACTTATGACAAAAATAGTTCATTTTAAGTTTTCGTTCGCAATAGCATGACTGTCTAGTACTAACCTAATAAGATGGCTTCACTGGAATGGAAATAGATCGGATTTTAGAGTTTGAGAAGTTTATCAAGCTAACTATAACTGATTCCAATCAACAACCATTTTCTCTTGGTGCATCTCTGTATCTTACCTCATATTTTAAAGGCACTTTCTTTTTTTAATCACTTGGTACAAGGAGCAGTGGACACAAATAGTCACTTAGAGCTTACAGTTTATAGATCTCTCCTGTATGATAAGCTAAGTTCTTGAGAAATACAGATGGAAAATTAATCTTCCTTTTACAGAAGGTGTCTGACAAGAGTTACCTGACCAATTGAGAAAACTCCCCTTCACACACAGAATACATATGCAAACGTTGTGTCGGAAGGACGGGCGTCTCTTATTTTTTTCTTCTTTCACATCTACAGTTTGTTCCTTTTTGAATATCTTTGCCCGATTTTGAGATGAACGTTACACTTCCCCTCATACAACCGTGCCGAAAGACGGTCTCTTAGCAGTGTGTCCACACGGAAAGCCAAGGTTGCCTGCAGATGTCGATGAGTTACAGGAGTAACTCGACAAGACGTTGGGTATACAGTCGGTTGCTGAAAACGTAAACCTTGTGAAAGTTCTGGGAACAAATTGACAACCCCTGACAACATTGATCGGAAGAACTGGACTCAGAATCACTGGAAAGACCTAACACAGGCACATAAACCAGCTAAAATCTTTCATCGCTTCCTTCTAACCTTACTCCATCCCTCTTTCCCTCTTTCTCTCTCTTTAACTCTCTCTCTCTCGTTTCGAACACTCAGTCCATCCTTCCTTCCTTGCTTTCTTCAGCCTCTGACTAACACGGTCTCATTCCTCTAGATTTATTGGTTCCGGGGGTGAGTTGGGCCCTCTCTGACGGCACACTGAAAGGTACAGAGTTTCCAGCATGTTGTATGTGTCCCCTTGAACACCCTATCCCACTGCTGCCACCGACCACGACCACCCACCATGGTGGCTAGGGCTCTAATTTCAGTGATCACGGGAGGTAGGGCCCCATCCTGCGTCGCCGCCCCCCTGCCTCTCTCCCATCAGTCTTCAATCCGCTGGACATACTGTTACCTGTTTTCTCTGTCGTGGCTTTGTCTTTCACAGCTGCTCCACTCTTGCCTGCGATCCATCCACTGTCCACAGCACCGCACCGCAGCTTCTCCACCGTAACAAACGAACAAACGAAGACCTTAGCTAATTTGGTCCAGCCTAAGATGGACTGGGGTGAGACAGGGAGAGTTTGGTAATGGGAAACAACTAGAGGAACTTTCACTTTAAGAATTGATCGACCTCTTATATTTTAAATATGAACTGTGGTTTGAGAGATGTTCTTTCAGAAGATGTGCAAAAACAGTAACAATGGTTTTGTACCACATGGGAACTTGTACACTCACGATTTGTAGTCAGGAAACATGGCCATGTTTGTTCTAAAGTAAGTTCTTTGCTTTTGATGGCATTGTCAGTCCTTGAGGGTTCTGGTGTATTGCTCTCTTATTTGTTTGTCCCAATTGTCCCAACATCAAAGCAAATGTCTTATTAAATGAGCGCAACTTCAGAAATCGATACGTCACATTTCTGTGGCCAGTTGTGTTTCACCAATATCCGTTTTCCTTCTGAGATGAACTGATTTTTAGAACAATCTTACTTCTGAATTAAATGCGGTGCAGTTGCATGAATGATTGGGATTTGTTTATTGTTTTATCAGGATGACAACGATTGTGATCGCTTGTCACCCAGCAACTACTTTTCAGAATTTCACACAACCTGTAATGTGACATATTCATTACTAGAGGCTTGTACAGGAATGTATCAAACATTGACATCTTGCAAACATTTTGAAGTAAAAAACAACTTTTTACTGTAGTTTTCACTGTTTTATATGCACAGCAGTCATGTTGGATTTTGAGATCAAGGGGAAAAGTTTACATTTAAGCAGAAAATTGGTTGCAAAGGGAACCATTAGTACTAGGATTCTCACAGTATCTTGCATTAGTTTAGCGGAGCAGTGAACTGGAGTTAAATTGCCAGTTTGACTAAAAAAGAATGACAAAACTATTTGTATACTGGCCATTTATTATTTTTAACTAGAATGGCTGGATGTAACTGAACACAATTACTTTTTCATTCCACTTCATAATTACCCACTACTCTGTAGTTCTTCTCTTTAGCTACGTTTAGATGAGCTCATCTAATCTTATCATAATTTAGCTTCATTTAGCATGACTTTGTATATCTTTAATTTATCTCACATAAACTAACCTTTAAACAAGTTTAGCTCAGTTTATAAGGAAGCTAATTAGCATATATTAGCAGTCCCATCTTGCTACCTTGCAAACAAGCAGCCAGTTGCTAGCTAACTATATGTTTGAGCTAAATTTAGCCTAAAATATTTCAGTCCAGTTTTCCTTTGGGCAAAATAATTCCTGAGTTTCGTTTATAAACTAAGATAATTACCTTAACTTGACTTATTTTGTCCTTTCGTTCTTAACGTTTTGCTTCTAAGCTACCAGATTCTCTCCTTCATCATTAAGTGCTTCTACAGCATCAATTACAGGAGGCAGACGAGTCGATGTTTCGGATTTGATGGTGTGTGGAAGAACACAAAACATTTGTAAAGTAAATGCTTAAATCTTACGGGCAATAAGTTCGATGAAGTCTTTAACTCACCGGTCACACTCTAATTTAATTCGACAAAACATTGAAAAAGCTGTAAATTGTACATTGATAGCTGTAACGGTTTTATAAGTCACCTTGCAGCTGTTGAAGTAATTAAACCGGCTGCTCAGTAGCTACTGTATATACAGTATATAAAAATCTATTCATTATGATCACCTTGAGGTGGACAGACAAAGCTATTATCTGTGTTATGGTTCTCATTTTTGCCCATGAGCAGCGTTTTGCAACAGTCACTTGGTTGGTCTTCCTCAGCACTACCAGAACACACACTGAGCAGCATCATCACAGCCCGTTTCTATAGCAATCCGCTCAAGGTACTGCCGTGATAGATGGAATCCGCAGACAAGTATCTCCAATAATAACAATCCTATCAATAGCTCAGCATTATGAATGGTTTGCAGTAGCGTGCCGACGGCATTGTGTCTATGAGAGCGCGAGTGTGTGTGTGTGTGTGTCTAAGCAGGCGCACATTCTTGGAAAGGAAATTTGACCGCTAGTTCAAACGTCTGCGTGTGTGTTTGTGTGCCTGCGTGAGCATGTCAGAGAGCAGATGGCTGCAGAACAGGTCGTAAAATATGCAGGAGCAGCCAGCCTCGTCCTCTGATCCTCGCTCCATCTCTGTCTAGATTTCTGTCTGAGAGGCAGACCGCTGCAGCCATCTGATTCCTAAACGCAACATTTAGCCTCAGGGGAGAGCTGCTTTGCTAGATTCTAACACTTTTTTTTTTTTTTTTTAACCTACGTGTAATTATAAAAGTGACGACACAAGACGACACACCAAACACAGCGCCCACGCAGCCGGTTACTTGCGAGGCTGTGTTTGGGGTCTGGACTCGAACACAACCCCGTTGTGTGCGAGCTGTTACCCGCACTCCCAGAATAACGCTCCGGTGCGTGTGTGGGGGTGCACATGTGTCCTGGCTGTGAACACTGCGTGGTTTTTGGGTCTGGACTCTTATCTTTAGTTCGCACTGTGCTTGGAGCAGCAGTTTGTGGAGCACAGAAGGGAGGAGAGGAACAAAAGGAGTGAGGATGGTGTAGGAAGTGCATTTATTTGGATTCATCACAGAGGAACGAGGGATTACACAAACAGACATGGGAACTGTGACTAAAGAAGGCAGCAGTGACCCAAAGCAAACATTACCTAATCTCACTTTACGTCACACAAACGGATAAGATGTCTAGAGCTAAAAGTGAAATTTAGCTAATGAATGTTTGGACACTTGGGGGGCCACGCTTAGAGTAGAAACATTTTATCCCCCAGATAATCTGTAAAATACACTCGAGACAGTTCGCTTGTGGAAAAGTGACGTACCCGGTCTTGACACAGCAGAACACCGAGTTGCACACCACTGGTCTCAGTGTAGATGCACAATTCAAATGGGAAGTGCATCAAAAGTGAAACACACACGTCAAAGGTTTGACAGGACTTGATGTTTCACAAAATCCCCTTCATTTCCTCACATGTAGATATTTGTCTTTAAACACAGATTATATTCTAAAATTGGAAACAGTGTGATAGAAACTTAACTTCACCTCCATTTACCTTAGCTTAGCTTGCATTAGCTTTGTTCTAACTTAAGTTTTGTCATCTTCCTAAAATAATGGCCTACGTCATAATTTACCTAAATTGATTTTGGAAATTAAAAGAAACAAAAAAACATCACCAGCTCTTTCTTTCCAAAAGATGTTTCAGAGGGGAAAAAAAGAAAACACTTTTAGGAAAAAAATGATTGTCCTTTATTTTTGGGCCATTATTTTTAAGCTGACATTTTGCTTATCTTAACTAGTTTAGCTTAATTTAGCATATTTTATCTTACTTTAGATCCATTTGTCTTTGCTTATCTTGATGCTAATTTTTTATTTATTTTTTCTTACATGTAGACTTTCTCGTTATCTTTTAAAGTGCAACCGAGCAATATGTCCTAAGAGCTGTTAGAGCATTTGGTGTCTGGAACTTGACAGTTTACAATTAGTCAGTTTTATTAGTGTAACACATTTCAGCAACAAGGCAGTTCAAAGTGCTTCACTTGATGAAACAAACACAACGACCAAGCAGAAAAGAAACACTGCATGATAGCACCGAAATAAAGAGAACAAAAGATTGCAGTCCAGACTAGGATTAATCTATCTCCACTGATTATTAATCAAAGGCAACTCTAAGCAATTATAATGCGCATCATTGGGCTGATGCACCTCTGCAACAAGTTGGTCAATTGTTGGTTCCCCCTAGCACCACTAAAACACACACTCTGCAGTCCAAAACGTAAGCGTCGGTGTGTGCGAAACGGCTCTACCGTCCATTAACGGTTTCACTTCGTCCATTAGCCTGCACACATAAGGATAAACGCAAGACAGCCGATGCTAATCCCCAGCTGTAACTGGGTCAGAGCTAACAGAGATGAATCTCGCGGAAGTTTCTCGTTGCCCCTCTTTCTTTCTTCTATTCCTCTGTCGCCGCACTGTAATTAATAACAGATGTTCTTTGGGGAGAAGATGAATAAATGAGGAGGGTGAGTGGGTGCTGGTGCAGAGGCAAGAAAACCTCAGATCAGCGTGGAGCACGGAGAGAGACGGTGACATACCTCAGCACGTCGCCTGTGAAATTAGCAGCTCAGGCATGTAAACGGTGGATGACACAAGCACTAAGCGGAGAGTTAAATGTGACAAATTAAAGTAAAACCTATCAGCAATTAAACGCTGCGTAAATATACCGTTTTAGGTTCGTGTCAGCTGAAGTAGGTCAAGTTCTCCTTTCCTTTAAAACAGACAAACGTCATCTTCAGTTGTCGTACTGCCATCATATCCCATCGTTGTGTATTTGTCAGTCGAACCCGACTTGCTTGTCAAACCGTCTTCGTAAGAGACCATCAACTGATGGCGAAATCCAAAGTAGCGTAATGTACTTGGCATTGTTCAAGGTTTTAAAGCAATTTGTGCTCTACAGCTGAATTCTGGCTGAATTATTTAGCTTGAAGTGTTGTTGGAAGAGACAATGCACTGACAACATCTTGAATTAATGTTTCATGTTGAAACATGTCTCCATGAATATTTCAGTGGCCGTCTAAAGAAAAGAACACCATAACAAAAGCAGCCTTATTGTGTAGGGTGGCTCTTATTGAAATGAATGCACTGTATTAAATTCACCACCGCCTCGTGTTTTAGTTGCCATTTGAAGATTAATGGAAAAAGCAGGAGTGTTAGAAATGTCTGCACCGATGTTATTTGTCGCCAAGTTGAACAGAAAAAATATTGTGAAACAGGAAGTGGGACAAATACACAGCCTTGAGGTACACCAGCAATAATTTCATGAAATGATGTTTGTGTTGGAATAGTGTCCTGAAAATACTTTTATTTTCACATTTCCAACGTAAAGGGTTTCTCTACTGCCTTTTTAAAATTCACAAATTCTACTCTTTAACTTTGACACAGTGACATATGATACCAATTTTTTTAACGGCCGTTATATAGCTGAAAAATGTTAATGAAAATGTTTCAGTTATTGCTTTTACTCCCCGTAAGGTTTGATTAAGTATATGAACAGCAAGTTCTTCCAAAATTATATTTAAATATAAAACTAAATTGGTGGCTTGATGAGGTAATTAATTTGCCCTCTTATTGTCTTATTAGTCATATTATTTAAATTTTCAAATTTTTTAAATATGTATTTTTTTAAATTGTCACGTTTTAGTTCTGTAAAAAAAAATCAAGATTTTTTCATAATTTAAAGTATCTTTTTTTTTTAAATTATTGTGGTTTTTTCAGTCATACATTGATTTAGAGTCGGCTTCTCTTCTATTGCTCAACATCGAGACCCACGCAGTGGATATGCGCATAACTTCAGCCAATATGTTTTCGGTCTCCAGCTTTAACTCGCTTTAGGTTTTAACCTTTTTGGAAACCATTTCTGTGAGTCTGTGAAGCTTTTGTACGTCTTCTGGTGTGTTTCTGCAGCAGGAGATCCTTTTGTTGGGATGTGAGGGGAGGCAGTTGTAATCCCAAATTAAACAATGCTAAGTAAGCCTTGCTTTGTGTTCGCAGATGTAATTTATGTGTCAGAAAGTTACTTTATGGCATTCTCACGGTGCAACAAATTTGCATAAAAATACAACAGTCTCACGTTGTTGATTTTTCAGTTAAAATTGATTTCACCATTCGTTCATTTCAACATTAATGTATGGACTTGGGCAAAAAAAAAAAAAAAATATATATATATATATATATATATATATATATATATATATATATATATAATCACTTGATAAATTTGGTAGTCAAGTATCTTTCGCAAAGAATCTCGTTCCATTTTGCTTTCTGATCCCCAGAGCATTGAGCCTGAAACCTAATAGCTTTTGTTTAGAGAAAAGTGTAGCAGCCCTTGTTCATCCATCTGACCAGCAGTGTTCAGCAACAGGTAGGAGAAGGCTTTCTATGGCCTTCACACAGTACACAGTTTGAAGTTGTTTTCAAACTGTGTACTTTTAAAAACCTTGCTATACCAGTAACCGTCCTGCAGTAAGTCCTCTTGTAGAACTGTAATAGATTACATATTTATCTCTTTCGGTATTGTCTTCCTGGATTTGGAGCGATAAAGGTCAGACTTAATAATCTGTATTTTTTTTTTTTTGAAAAGTCAAATAAAAATGGACTGAGGTAAAGTAAGAAAGGCACAGACGCCCTCATTCTGCGGTTTACCAGCTTCCCATCGGTCTGTATCTTGTCGCGCTGTTTTTCTCGTTACTCCGCCCTGCCATCCACTCTATCCAATCACTTGCTTTCACTCATTTCAATGAGTCCATCCAGCTCAAGTATGACTCAGAAAGGTGTGTCAGTCTGCCATGTGTGCGTGTTCATGTGCGTTGAGAAGTGCTGATGCGAGAGTGTGTTTTCTCACCCTGTCATTTTGAACGATGTCACGTTTTTCTTGTTTCTTTTACCTCTTTTCTTCCGGACTCCACAATTTGCTCTGCTCTCTTGTCTTTTGTTTCCGACCCTTTCTCCTCTCTCTTGGATTTTTTTTTTTTAAGTGAGACAGCAGAGCAATCTGGAAAATCGGTTAAATAATTGTTTGGGTTGTGTTTTTTTTTTGTTTGTTTGTTTGTTTGTTTTTTGGTTTTTTTGTTTGTTTTTTTTGCTTCCAGTAACTGTTTCCGTTGACAGTTGTCTTTTTCTTTTAGACTCAGTGTTTGCTGGATTTCAGAATTGGACATCGTTTCCTTGACAATGAAGGTCAAAGCACATTCCCTGGCAGACACTGAGTTTTGAGATTTGATATTGAGCCATTCGCCAAGAAGGACGGGAGCATAAAAGCAGCCATCGCATTAAACCAAAAGGGTGCCTTGCAATTAGGGGAAATCATTGTTTAGCTCTTTCTTTGTTTGGGTATCAAAGCATTAAGATGCACTGGTGCTGCTTTTATCTCTGTTGCCCTTCTCAAAACTTTTCATCCATTTCATTTGTCATCCAAGCTCTAAATATTACATTCCTGTCAATCCCTATCCCTCATCCATTTTCCGGATTAATCCACACTTCCTAATTCATGAAAATGTGATCGGACAACCAGACCCGACCAACGCCTTCCGCCACCTTTAGAGGCGCTCCATCTAAGCAGCAGCCATTTTACCCAATGAATCAACCATTGGGATTGAGATTCATTGTAAGATCCTCGTTTCGACCGAGTGGCCAACTCAACATCCTTTCCACTTCACAGCTTATTCTAGACACCTTTTGCACAGTCACAACAGTAGCTCTGGTTCCAGACCCATTTCCAACATACTCAGTCCAAGCCAATGTGCTCTCACTCACACGATCACGGTACACTCATAGTGCTGTGGTGTGCTTACTCATCGGTCCAACAACCAATGAGGAGCCTTACTGTGTCTGTATTTCCCAAAAAAAAACAAAAAAACAAAAAAAAACGACCGCCTCGGAAATGTATGCTATTATGTTTTTGAGAGTGGCCATGTGCAAAAGCAACCCGCACGCCTAATCCTCGGCGCCTCACATTTTCCCCCATGAAGGGAAGCATTGACGATACAAGTGGGGAAATGAGTCGAAGAACTGTTGCCGTTCGGGTTGTTTTTGGACAGGGAATGTTTCTCTGTTTCCTCTAACTGTTCTTCCTTGCTATTTGACAGACCTTTCAGCACATTACGAAAAAGGGGGTTTTAGATCTTGGTCGAAACGAGCAAATCTAAATGTGTAGATCGATGGGACAGGTCTGCTTGTAGTTCCAGTTGAACTGCAGATGAGTCATGGTGAAATCTCATGACACAAGCTGGATGTTGTGACAGGTCAATGGGACTGGCGTTACCTTTTCTAGCTTTCAGCAGCCTGCACTAGCAATTCACTTTGTTGTTGGCGGTGCGGTGAGTTGATGGAGGTACACAGTTTTATGAGTGGAATTGATTCTTTTGCAGACAAAGGCATAGAAACAGCATTTGGGTAAGTAATCTAGTGTTTTAAACGTAGGGGAGTCAATAGGCTTGATGTTGATGGACTTGATTTAGCAATGGCAATTGTCCTTTGCAGCCAGCCATTCTTAAGATGTAACGTGTTGGATACTTAGGCATTGAGCTCTGAATTAGGTTTACTGAATTCGACCTCCCACACTTGCATTGACACTGTGTTGAGTTTCATTGAATTAAAAGAAAAAAGGCAATTTCAAAAACGTTTTTTGGGCTAGGATTAGGTGGTTTTTCGGCTGTATTGAAAACTGCAATAGAAACAGTTTTTCACATTGTACAAGTCATTTGATCAACAACCGGCTCTTATTACTGGCAGGACAAAAAGGACGGTTGGAGTATGATGTTTTTCAGTGATTTATCGGGTGAGCTAACGTAATCACGTGTGATTAGAAACAAAGATTATCGAGTTTGCAGTTGAGTCTACATTAAACTGGAAGGGATGACCTAGTCACCAGAGACTTTTTAAAGAAGAACTGGTCTTTTTAACTAGACTAGTTAAATGTCCAGTTAAAGTGTTTGTTACCAATCACAAACCTAAAGGCTGGCTTGGTGCAGATGCCGCTCGAGTGACCATCTCTACCGCTGGTTCAGATCAATAATTGAATTACTTTTTAGCTCCTGTATGTTTTTGCAGTACAGTTAACAAACACAGTTGGATCTAAAACGCCTGTCAATGGTTGTCCTGGATGGTCTGTCAAATATTCTTTGACTTTGTGTCATATTTAGAAGTGAAAATACAGGGAGCTGGTGCAACGATCGCAGAGAGGTTAACCCCTGACCTTTTTGTGCGTTTGCACTTGCTTCCCTTTGTTTCAGAAATTATATCAAACTTTTGAGAGACGGCTTCACCGGCCACATCAGTGAAGGAACTGAGCGAGCAGAATGGGGAAAAAGTGGGAGCAGGAAGTCTTATTTTGTTATTCTTCTTATAAACCTTCCAAATGTAATTTTAATAAAAGAACCACAGCCTTCTTTAGGGAGATCAGTAAAAGTGAGAGCAGTAGAGGTTTGGTTCTGAAACCTTAACCTCGCCTCTCTTTCTTCCTTCACTCTCGAGACTAGTTAAGTTGTTCTTTGGAAAAAACAAAACTTTCTTCTCCCATATCCCCCTGTTTCTTGCTCGGTCTCACCCTCTCTGCTCTGTTCATAATGCAGGGTCAGGACTGAACGACTTCCCGTTTGCTTCATCACACAATTGATTGAAGACGACTACGACTCTGGCCTTCACGATCCCACAATAAACACTTTTTTCCTGTCGTACAGGCACATAATTGGGGCAGTTGCAGGGTAAAACATAACTCCGTCTTGTGCAGCAGAGTTAGATGCAGGAGAAGCGAACCAGTTGCATCTGTCTCTGTCTGCCTCAGCTCGCCTCGCACCTGCAGACAGTAAGTAGAGCAGAGTGAGAGTAATGCCGGCAGTTCGGGAGATGATGAAGAATCTTGTGAATACAAACTCCCAGTGAAAGAGCCACGCTGTTGCATCCAGCAACAGTTCCACCCACCTGCTCAGATTTAAAGCCGCTCCCGCAGACGTTTCCGAGACGCCCTAAATCTCCTTGGTCTGCCCAGCGGCCGTGTTGTGTCACGTCTAAAATTATAGGCCTGTTTGTAGAGAGCATCTGACAAGATGAGAAAGCGTTGGTGTCGCGCTCAAATCGGGTTCGGAGGTGCTGAGGAGCATAGCATATGACAAAGTGTGTCAGCAAGCTGAGGTGCCTTTTATTTTAGGAGTCTGAGCACACCGGAGGCCATATTGTTTTCCCTGATTCTGGCACGCACATCTCCGCAGGTGTTCAGCGACGGGCGAACTCCGCAGCCGGCCGCCCGGCGGTTCACCCCACATGTCTGCTGTTCAGGTGGATCCTCCCCTGTCGTCAGTATTGATAATTACCAGCAAGGACAAAATTAGCTGTCAGCAGTCGTGACCCGAAAACCAGAATTTCAAATAATTAAGTTGACGGCACTCAGAGGAGGTAAAACTCCAGCCCTATAACATTATTTATTTCAAAAATATCCATGGAAACAAAACGTCACAAATTGATTCACTTAGTTACTCATATTCACATGCATGTTTTATTTTAATTTTTCAGTTGTTTTACTTTCTCCATGTCAGTAGCAGTCAAAATCTTTTCCCCTCAACATTTCGATTGAAAGCTTTCACACATTTAATACGGTCTGATCGTTCCTCTTTAAATTATTTAATTGACAAAAAGGCCACTCTGCTCATCTCATATTTCACCTCTAAAGACTCTTCTTGAACTCTTCTTGCCTTTTTGGCAAAATCGAGTTCTAAATTATTCATACCCCTGCCAAATGTAAAATTGGGTTCACTCAACCAAGAAGTCTGCCTCTGGCTCGAGAAGAGAACAAACAGTAAAGCAATGCAGAAGAAGTACCAGACCTGAAACAATGTACTGTAAGAAATTATTTAGAACCTTTTCTGTAATCAATAGTGAAATCTTTATCGGCGTTATAGCAACCAAACTCCTGTCATTTTTGGCCATTTATCTTTGATAAGCTCAAAGTCTACAAAGTTGCAAGAGCTTCTTGAGCTTCTTACCATCATCCTAATCTTTAACTCTCTGCACAGATTCTCCCAACTTCAGTCTAAGGACTGAAGTCAAGACTCTGGTTAGGTCACTTAAAAATGCTAATATTACTTTAACTCAGAAGAAACATGTAGATCAAATGAGAAAAAACAAACACAAACAAACTAACCCTAAATCTACATGGGTATGCAAAATATTGGGCAAAGCTGTTTATTAGCTTGCTAACCTGCAAATAATTTAGTAGCCTGTTGTAAATTTAGTGGCCTCTTATTTACTACTTACCACTAGCTTACTGGGCTATTTTAAGCTTATTGTTTTAGTTTGCTATCCTACTGTTAGCCTGTTTGTTTTCTATTAACAAGTATTAGTTTTGTAGCCTATTAGTTTGTAGGTCTATTATAAGCCTATTAGCCCTTTAATCTTCTTTTAGCTAATTAAGTTATTGCTACCTGTTTTGCCTTCCATACAATTTATTTGTTTTGGTTTCTAGTAGCTTGTTAGCTTTCTGTTAACTCATTGAAAACATTGTTAGACTCTTACCTTACTGTTAGTCTCTTAGCCTTTGTTTGTTTGCTAACTAATAGCCCAGTATTAACTGATCAAAATTCAAATTAGCTTGGTCATCTGCTATTATTTTGATAGTCTACTGGCTTGTTCGTCTGGAATTTGCTTTTAAAATACTATTAGAATACCAGTTGCTTGTGTAGCCAACTTACTATTAGCTTGCTAGCATGCTATTAGATTACTAGTTTTTATTAGTTAGCCGTTCAGGCTCAAAATAGGTCTGTTATTGGCACTTCATGACCAAAAACTAATTAAATAAGTAAACGTGAATGTAGTTAACTTAGTTTACATTACATTATTGTATTTTTCTCTTCAGTATGTTTTTATTAGATTGGTACAACTTTTCAAAACAACAGAGTGAGAATCTTAATTTCTCTAGCTAAAGCACTTAGTAACAGGTAAAAAGAAAAACAGCAACTGTTCCAACGAGAAAATCATCCCTGCCCCAGTTTTGTCTAAACTTAATAGGTGCAACTGTAGAGAAAACTTCCTATTAAGAGCATCGGATTTGGAGCGCAGGCTGGAAGGCCGTGTTGGTTCTTTCTAAGTAAGCCTTTCTGTCTCATTTCCTGATTTACAAGTGGAGTTCCTTGGACTGGATGGGGAACCCTCTAGGTGAACCACACACACATACACACTCATGGGAATCATCTCAGTCCTACACAGCTGCTGCCACAGTAACTGGACAGACGGGCAGCACTCCAAAGATCCAAAGGACTTCTGTCTTCTAATCAACCGGTTCGATTATATTCCAGTCTTTAAATTCCCGCACCGGTGTGATCTTTCCTTCACTGATGTTGGCAATAAGGTGATGGATGACACAAGCTTCCTCTTTCTTCCTCATCCTCGCTCTAAACCCATCTATCCTTGCAGTCTGGACTGAAGGAATAGAGGAGAGACGGTGTGATGGATGAGTTTGGGAAACTACCTTCCTGCTCTATTAAGTTCTCCACCTGAGAGAGGTGGATGAGATAAGGAAAGACAGATCACGAACGGTTCCAGAGAGGGGAAAAAAAAAAAGGGAGATCTCCTGAATAAAGTTTCACTGAGCAGTTCATCTGTCATTGCATTCAAAGAAAGTTTCACTGTTGCTCAAAGGAGAGCAGCGTTCACTTCATCCGTCATAACTGCACAGGGCTTAAAAGGAAGTCTCCCTTTGTCTCTGTCCGTTATCTGGTCTGTCTTTCTGCTTTACAGTCTCTCACTTCTCCTCGCACACTGTTGTACTGTCAGTTCGAGTCAACCATTAAACTTTCACTAATCCCTCCCTTTTTTTTCTTTTTTTTTTTTTTTGATTTTTTTCCAAGATGATTCATTGGCTTTTTTTCCCCCTCAGCACTGCAGGCCTACTGTACGCTGTCCCTGCCTATTACCTTCTGGCTCACTTTTTGACCACCGCCTCCCCTTCCCCCTCTTCCCACTACCCTCCTCCTCCTCCTGATTACCCCTTGCCTTACTCCCCCCACCCACCCCACCCACTTCCAACAGAAGCTCAGAGTAAGCCCTACTACTCCGATTACTCCCCCACTCGGCTGCTCATCCACAAGATGTGCACCAGCCACTACCTGGACCTCTTCATCACCATCGTCATAGGGCTCAACGTTATCACCATGTCCATGGAGCACTACGAGCAGCCACAGGTCAGGCGATAGACATCCCCTGTACATGTTGAAACCAATGCTCAGTTGACTTTGCACAAATCTTCAAAACTTGTCAAACTTGCCTTGAAACTTCCAAAAAGATTTAATTCAGGGGGCAGAGGGGGTAGGAAAGTGGTGCAATTTCCTGGAAAAAAACAAACAAACCTTTGTAGAACTATAAAAGTTTAGTCCAAACAATAAAACAAGCATTACGGGGCAAATCAATAAAAATGGAGAAAAAAAACCTATAAAAACTGCAAAAATATGACTGGCTTTATGATCCAGTGATCTTTTAACAGTGTTTTAAATATTCTCTTTAAATGCAAATGGCAGTAAAACATTATCAGGCATTGCTAATGCTACAAGAAAAGCAAAAAAAGAACATTACCGACAGAATTGGGCCTCCAATACCTTCTCAGAACTATAAAAACAAGGTCAAAGCAAAAAAGGTAAACCTTACTGCTTCACCAGTTAAAGACATAAAACAATAAATAACATATAAAAAGTTATCAACGCTGATCAAAAGGTAAGTTTCTTGAGAGCCTACCTCAAAACATAAAGCATTGTTACGACAAAGAAAAAATTCAACGAAAGGCCAATTTCCAAGCTTTTACTGACTAAGTTTAGAGTCCTGGTTGAAACACTGTTGTGTTTGAACATTTTTCTCTACAACATAAACGAGGTGCGCGTTTTTCTCTAAAACACCTCTTTAGAGAGGCTCGAGGAGGGGGACGACAAATCTGCTACAACATTTATGTGAAGCCTTTCTGTAAAATGGTTGTACTCTGTAATAAGCGGTAAATTTAAACCAATAGCAAAGTTAGAGCAGACGGTGAGATAAAGAGACGTTTTACAAACTGGGCCTTGCTGTTCGGGGATCATTTGCCACCCATGAGGGTTTAGTCAAATCTCCGCTGACCAGCAGTGCTCTCTTCGTCTCTCTGCAAAAGGTCAGTTTTTACATGCAGATGGAAGTGGTGAATTCTCCCACGGACAAAAAAAAAAAAAGGACACTTTGATTCTTATGCCCTTTTCACTGAAACTGAGAGAGGACAACTTGAGCGATCTAATGATTGTAGAGAAAAATAGATGAAGTCGAGTTGACGTAGCTTTTTTTAAAAATATGTCTACAACGTTCTTAGTACAGTATCATTGTGATGTTGTGAAAGTCATTGCTCTGTTTAACTAAAACTATAGTCTGAGGTCTCCTTCTGCATTATGTTAACTTTTTCTGATGTCCTTTATAGGAGCTTGACAACGCGTTGAAGATCTGCAACTACATCTTCACCCTCATCTTCGTTTTGGAATCTGTCTTCAAGCTGGTGGCCTTTGGATTTCGGCGCTTCTTCAAGGACAAGTCAGTATCCCAACCATGACCACGCTCCCTAAGTTATTTTCAGCCATCGATATCCGATTCGACGTGTCCGTCTAATGAACTGCTTGCTGGCGATGCCGTTCTTTTAAGTGCTGACTCATGTGGAAAACTCGAACCCGTGTTCAGGGAGCTTAAGCGAACTCTTTATAAGCCACGTCGGTGAATGTCTGTGTGAATACAAAAGGCCTCGTTAAACGGCCATAAAGCACAAGCGCTTCAGATGATATCATAGTTTTAAAATTCCTGGCTTCCTTTTGAAAACCACACAGTTGCGCACCAGAACGATCCCAACTGCACACACGCTCTCCAGCACACGTTAGCCTAAGCAGGCGCCCAAAACACACGCGTGCACCTCGTTTGTTTGAAGCAGAGCTGCAGCCACCCAGGACGTCACGATGCCCACTGGCTCTGTCACAGTTAGAACCTTATCCTGTTTGACTTTGGCAGGAGTTTAGCTAAACGTCTCAACACTGCAATTCATTCTTATTCCTAAGGAAAATATCCCACAGCTGTAACTGAGAGTTGTACAATTTTAAACCCATTTTTCATGTTGACTCCAGTGGTATTCTGCATTTGCAGTGAGTAGAAACACTGAAAATGCTACTCAGCTACCTGCATCTTTATTGTCTTCACGGTAATGGTCTTTCAGTGTGTTTTTTCGGACCTTTTGACCTGTCAACCTATTTTTATTTCACAGGCAGTTTTAACATTTATTTTTATAGCATAAAGGATATAGTCTCCAACTTTGTCAGACATGTTTTTTTTTAGACGAATTTAAAATATTTCATTAGAGATGTAACTTACAAAAATGGCACCCTAATGCAGCACTGACTTAATGGTTTTGTTTAATCACATGCCATGCCATGCAAATGTTCTGTGTGCCATGACAAAGACTTGCCTCTTTATTTGACTAAAATCAGCGACGGGCTTGAAGGTAACACGAACAGTTGTTTGAGCAGACCTGGCCAAAACGGTAAGAGAAAAACCCATTTGCTGCAGTAAGATGGCCAGATTTTTACTCCCTTTTCCTGGAAGTCAATTTGAAGGTTGAGTTTCCAGTCTCAAATTCGTGACTCCTTTCTGACTCAATTCCAACTCTTGAGTTGCCGCTTCGGTCCTGGAGGCGATGACTCAGAAAGAAGAAATGTGCGGTAGTTCTCCTGTACCTCTTTGCAGGGAGTCATATTTGTCAAAGGCTTTGGCGAAAAGAAGTGATGCACAGCAAGTCGGCAATGGTGACTGATGTGTGTGTGTGTGTGTGTGTGTAGGTGGAACCAGCTGGATCTCGCCATTGTTCTGCTGTCCATCATGGGCATCACTCTGGAGGAGATTGAGGTCAACGCTTCGCTGCCCATCAACCCAACCATTATCCGCATCATGAGAGTGCTGAGGATAGCAAGAGGTACGATCTCCCTCCCTCCCGGTTCGTTCCGCCTCCTTCCTTGATGCTCTGCCAGATACGTCCATGCAGCTGCTTCTTACACGCTGCCTTGCCTTTTAAGGATCCTTGTAAAACAGACGCATCTCTGGGACTCCCCTATCTGTCATTTTCGCATGGCAGGCCCCAGCAGGGCTCGGGTTGAGGGCGAGCCGACCACATGCCACAGGGAAACGCACTCGGCAGACAAACAAAGCACCGGCAAGGTCTTAATCTGCAATGAGTGTGATTATGGTAGAGAGAGATAAAGACCGGCGCAGGGGGGAATATAGGGAATGATGAATAACTTCTGACCTGGAGATCCATCACTGGGAGATGGGATGAAGCCATAAAGAGGAGCAGCTGCGGTCAGAGCGAAAAAGATTGAGATGAAGTTAATGACAAGGGGAAAGGGATGGAGGGTGGGCAGAAGAAGCCATGGAAGACAAACAGGAAAGGTGATTTGGTAGAGAAGAAAACAAGCCAGGAAAATTTAAGAGTACCAATTTACTTAGGTCCGATATGTGTTCAGTTAATGGATGTAAATGAGGGCTTGTTTGGAAAAAAACAGGAGGAAGAGAAGCTGCAGGACAGAAATTAGTAAAACTTCTGCTTTAAAACTTTACAACAATCCATCTGTCTGCATTCGTTAAATACAGAGGAGTTAAGCGGAGGTAAGGGACCAACAACCGCCCGCAGTTGCTGGAATCCACAAATACTTACAGCTACCTCTGAAAATGATTAGAACTGCCTTTTTTAAACATCAAATGTACTTTTTCTACCCGTAGCGGAAACTGTCTTAGCATGACTCCAGACGCAAACATCCAGGGTCTTCCTTATCTCCGCACTTGGGGGTATGCGGATTGGTTGACCCTCCCAGATCGGTTGCTTTGCTAGTGCCAGCCAAAAGTGTGTCAAATGGCATTGCACCTAGGTATTTCAATTTCTTTCGAATATTTTAGGTGTATTCCTGGTTATACATCCCATGAATAAACAGGCATCAACTCTGTAAGCAAAAGCCAAAACCAGGCTCCACCTTCATCTCTGCAGACTTAAAACTTTGACAGGTTTTGGGTATAATTTGACTCCCTTCAGAATGTTTTTTTGTTCCAGCTTTCTCTTCTATTTTACTCTTGTCCCCCAAAAAAGAGAGAGCCAACACAGAGTATAGCTAAGTATACGAGATGAAAACTATAACACCTCTGAAATGAGTCAGAAAACAGACAAACAGTAGATAAATGTGGTTTCTGTTAAGAAATCATGTCTTAACAGTCTCAGTTTATTTTTCCACCCAAAATGCTGTCACACAAAACGGTTTAAAACTGATCAGGCTTCTTCAGTGCTTACATAACTTGAGCCGTCCTTAGTAATCGACTCCATCAAAACAGATTGAGGGGAAGCTAAAGCGTGGCTTCCTGTCTTGCTTCAAAATAAGAGACCGCAGTGTTTGGAGCTTAAAACAGCCACCGTGTAAACATGTAAAAAATAGAAGCAGCAGAAAATGTTTGGTCAAATTTTTCATGTATAATTTCAATCTGTAGGATTGCTGAGACTTTTTTTTTTTTTTTTTAACTTTCTGGTAGTTTCTAGTATTTTTGTTTTAATCTGCAAGAGGTCGTTTTAAACAAAACATTAGACACAGTTTTTGATATTTCTCCTGTACCTTTATATGCCTGTGGGTTTGTTGTTAAAATGGGAAATGCACCAATTCCAAAGGGATGAACCAGTTTGGACAGCAAAGAAAGGTTTTTAAAACAATTTCTCGACCTCTTCTTTACTAGTGTTCTGCCACAAGAACAGAATTGCTTCCTAATTCTTTATTGATCTGGCAGCTTCAAAAGAGCCAGTTGCCCAAAACTTGGAGACCTGAAAAATCAAAGGACAAAAAAAAAAGAAGTGGCATGTCTAAAAACAGAGAAGCAGTTTGCAAAAGTGATATTCTTACGAAAGAGGAGGGGGAAAAAAAACAAAAAACAAAGAAGAACCTCCGGAAAAGACCTCACACATGCATCATTTTTAAGTTGATTCAACTGTAATTCACTAAAACCTCATTAGAAAAGGTCCCAACGGGGCGGAGGCTGCTTGTCCGGAAGCCATTCCGAAGAAAAGAACGCAGAAAGAAAAGGAGGATGTGAGTTAAATTACACAAGAACTGCACCGAAGATAAGTCTTGCAAAGTAATTATCGCTGATTAGGACGTTACGATGCAGGATGCGGTAATTAAAGCAACGTGTGCAAAGTTGGTCAGACGAGACGCGGAACATGGAGCGTCTACGGCCGTCTGTAAAATACAGTGCAGCCTTTGTCGTGCTTCGGGGGTGTGTTGCATTGAGTTGGGTCGAGAGGCTTTCCCAAACAGATAGAATTACAAATACACGAAAGTCCTGCCAGATTTTAAACCACCGTACAAAACTGTTTCAAAAGCATCTGAGTGGCAACATGAGGAGGATCCAACAGGACGATGATGCCGAACAGACGACCAGAGAAATGAAACCATGTCTTGAGAAGGAAAGAAAAAAAAAAAAACAATGGAAAACTAATAGTAAGAGAGAGTGGACTTAAACCTTACAGGGAGGTTTAAGTCAATGTTGGGGACCTTGTTGTTCTTAGGCAACAACAGAATGAAAGAAAATCAGTAACCAAAGAAAAAGCGTTACAGTGGACTCCTGCCTATTTGTAGCTCAGTATTTGTGGATTCACATATTTTTCTGTGGATTGTGACAGTAAAATATTTCTGCAAAACCTGCTGAGTCACAGGTTGTTTTTTTTTTCTAAAATATTTGAAAGATAATGCATCTTGGGAAACTGAGATACCTGGATGTTACTTGACACGATTGGTACTGACTGGCTGTGATCCCAAAAAGCAGGATTAAGGAAAACTGTAGATATTCTGTGGTTGTGTTGAGACGAGTTCCTGTGTACATATTAATGTATATTTCATGTTTGAATTATTAAAATAGGCGGTTATAATTGCAGGTTTGAGCTATTGCTGAGTCGCTGTGGTTCTTCACTCCTCCAGATACTGCGAGTTCACTGAAAATATTTTTCCAACTGTTTTTACTACATAAGGGAAACTTGCTAAGAAGATGGAATCTCTTAATTCTCATGGAATAGGTTCCCTCCACTCAATCCACCACCAAGCCTGACATTGTCAAGTGTAAAGCAAAGTGTTCTGATGTAAAGCACAGCACAACCAGACTCTAATGGCACATTCACACCACGCCTGTTTAGTCCCCTTTAATGGAACTCTAGTTTGTTTGCCTAGGAAGTAGTCCGGTTCATTTGGGGAGGTGTGAACGTGCAATCGACCACAAAAGTGAACTCTGGTGACGTTCAAATGCATATGTGAATAAAAGCGGACCGGAGACGGCTCCAAAAGCAGGAAGCGGACTGCATTGCAGGGAATTCTGGGTAAATATGACCAAAACAAATTTGTGAGTCAAGCGCTAGTGGGAGAAAAGGCTTATGTTCTTTGGCTAAAGACAAAAGAGAAATCCTCTAACCACTGAAATGTATTTTTGTTTACATTTTGTGAAGTTCCACTCGTGTCTTCTTTTGAGGTTTTTGGGGGGTTTTCCCTTCTGCGGTTCTTGGTGCAGCGCCACCACAGTTTAGGAGAGGCATCAGGTTTTTCAATTCCATTGGTTTGTTTGACACAGTGCAGTAGGAAAACAAACCACACCAGCTGAAAATGCAACAAGCATTGCAACTTTGGTCCCCGACCGAATCGAGTCCATCAAACTGTCAGGAGTGAAAACACCCTAAAGCAGTGATTTGTTCTCAAGAGTGGAGAGTCATGCCTTCCTCAGATGGAAGAGTGGAGGTTTTGCAGTTGCTAGGAGAATGGCACTTCTTGCCATCAGGCTTTGTGTCAATAATCTCCAGAGGATTATGGCATGGGCTGAGTTTCAGTGGCTGGACTTGACCTCTTGCTGGCACTTAAAGTAACTTATCGTACTTTAACATCCCAAGACGTTTTAGAAAACTTAGTGAGAAACATTTTTGGGGTGGATGTGGACCCTTTACTGCTCCAACATGACTGCACACCAGAGCACAAAGAGAGGACAGTGAAGACAAGGATAAGCACGGTTTGTTTTGGAAAAACCAGGCTGTCCTTAACCCAACAGACGCCTTTAGAGTCAATTAGTCAATTAGTGAAGATTGCAAGCCAGAAGCTTCACGCAACATCAGTGTTGAATGCACTTGCATAGACACAAAACACACAATGCAGCGGAAAGTTTTACCAGAAGAGACTAAGCCGCTGTAGGAACATATAAAACCGTTTGGCTTAAGAATGGGGTGTCAGTCAAGTTCATGTCTGTGTCAGGGCAGAGAGCGAATACCGCTTAGAAAAATTCAGATGCTAGTCCTGATTCAGTAGCCCAGTTTTTAATTGTTACCGGGTTTTTGATGCAGTTATGTAACGCTGGCAACTCTTTGTTTGGAGTGACTTTTTAAAATTATCGTTCTTATACCGGGCGTGTCTCCGCAGTGCTGAAGCTCCTGAAGATGGCGGTCGGAATGAGAGCTCTGCTGGACACGGTTATGCAAGCTCTGCCTCAGGTAATACGAGCAGCTCACTTAAACACCTCAAAGCCTTTGAATTCCCCATGCTGTCTTTTCTTTTTCATGGATATATATAATTTTAAAAAACCCAAACACATCCCACTGCTGTTGTCTGTATAATTACATCTCAGAAGCATTTTCATTCGTCCATATTTTTATATTTCACTGCATCATCTTTTCCCACCAGTCTATCCCCCCCGTCGACTGTATGCAGCCTTATTTGCATTAGCGTTCCCCCTCGCTGCGGCTGGGGAGGGGAGCGCAGCTCGAGGTTTTGTTTGGAACACTGGTGGGTGGATTTGCCGGGTGAGAGAGTTGGTAAATTGGAGCAACTTTCTACAGTTTGGATTTGGAGAAAAAAAGAAAAAAAAAAAAACACAACGAGGCGCCATGCTCTGCTCCCAGCGTTCTTTGATAGCACCTCTGTCGTTTTCATTCAGACAGAGACGATGTCACAGCGGATGCCGTTCCGGGCTACATTCTGCCAGAGCTTGTCAGAAGTGTTCAGAATTAATAAAGGCGATAACAGGAGGCGATGTGGGTGCGAGCAGGTTGCCGCTCGCTAATTTGCACTGACAGCGAATCCGAGAGCTCTTCATTACCCCAAAAACCCACCTTCGCGACAAAACCGCAATCCGCTGTTAGATCTGAGTCGCTTTTGTCTGCTAAATGACGGCTCGGCTTCCTCTGCGCGAGGCCTTACATTAAAACGGACGTTTTGTCACCGTTTGTTTTCCCGTCAGACAACGGGAGCCTGAGTAGCGGAGACAAGGCTGCAGCAGAGGGATGAAAAGCGTTACATAGTGTCAACTGGTACTCCCATACAATGTATTTTATGATTTCATGTGATAGAGACACAAAAAATAATTGTCAGCAGAAAAAATAGGAGACTGTCCACCTCAAAAGAATTTGTTTAAAGTTTTATGTAAATAGTAAGAGGGAAATCTTTTCTGAGCTGTACATCGTGTTGTAATGTTATTCCTCTAACTGCACAAAACACCTGGTGGGACCTAGCCCCGCCTTCCAGGACAAAGCTACAGTTTTCAAGCTTCCACCTTCCAGCCCCCACCTGCCCCACTACTCCCCCACTCAGCTCCTTCAGAGTAGCCAGCAGCACTTAGCAAAATGCCTGATGGTACTGAGCATCTGCTGAGCTCATCATATGACGAGCTGCAGTGAAATGAAATGGAAAAAAAACATTGCTAAATGTTTTTTTTTTTTTTATGTTAATAGAGGAGCCATGTTGTGATGACTTCCTGAAGGCCAAGTTTCAGAAAGTGCAGGAACGTCTTAAAGAGATAGAGGCCCAATTTCAAGACAGAGGCCCAAAATTTTAAGTCATTTTAACGTGACTTAATATTTCTTTTAAGTCATGTTTGATATATATATATCTAGCATTTTTATAACAACTTAAGCTAGCATAGTTGATTGTGCACTATGTGATTGGAAAGTACATATTACGACCCCTTGAATTAAAATATTATATGCTTAGTCCAAGTAGCAGGTAGAAAAAATACATGTCTTTGTGTCAGATTTAGAAATATAAACTCATCAGATTCAAATTGACACAAGTCTGAACGGTTTACTTCTACAGGTTTTTATATAGGCTAAAGTTACCTCATCCTGTCTGCA
The DNA here is from genome assembly GCA_010277075.1 of Poeciliopsis retropinna. Lineage (NCBI taxonomy): Eukaryota > Metazoa > Chordata > Actinopteri > Cyprinodontiformes > Poeciliidae > Poeciliopsis > Poeciliopsis retropinna. Next base: position 11,512,443 of record VMRM01000023.1, on the reverse strand, counting down.
TTTCTTTCATAAATGCACGGGAAGAACAGGCAAAATTCATACTGAAAGGCAAGCAATGTTGTTGGGAACTATTAGTTTTATATCCCTTAACCCCCACGGTCTTCAAACTGTGGTACAAATACCTCTGGTGGTAACTTGGGCTACCTCCAGAGATACTTCAAATTGATTACTTATAAGGTGAAATAAAAATGAAGCTAATAAGTCCATAGTGCCAAAAAGAGAAAATAGGCTACTGGTATTTTAAAAAGCAACTCAACAGGAAGAGCAAGGCAACTTATGTGAACTTTCTCCAGTGTTTTGCTGACAGTGATCCATAAACATGCGCAGGTGGTTATTAATGACATGGCCCATTTATCTCTAGAGTTGGAAATTGGACCTCGGAATGTCAGCTTTGCTTTATGTTGGGTCGAGTGACCAGGTAAACAGACAGATGCTATAAAAGTATGGCCACCATACTGAATATTTAACGTATGGATAGGATCTAGCTATCTAGCTATCTAGCTAGCTACCTAGCTATCTTTCTAGTTCGGTAGGTATTACTCTAGCTAGCTAGGTAGCTAGCTGGAGTATGCTAGCTATTTAAAAATCTTTTTTGCAATCTATCTAGCTATTTATCTAACAAAATTTTTAATCTCCTTGTCTTGCCACTCCTTTGTAGATTTTCTTTGGGCGCCATTGCTATGACAGTAGGAAGTGTTAATCGTTCCCCTGACAACAGCACTGACACGTTCCCACCTGTTTGTCCTCTAACACTCTGATCCCTCACTCTTCGTCTCTCTGCAGGTGGGGAATCTGGGCCTGCTCTTCATGCTGCTCTTCTTCATCTTTGCCGCGTTGGGAGTCGAGCTGTTCGGCGACTTGAGTAAGGACACGTCCGCGGTTTCAAACAGGCAGCTTAGGTGGAAAGAGTTTCCACTCTTGAATACTGCTCAGAGTGCACAGGCATGCTCTGAGTCTTCCCTTCGACCCTCTCAGGGTTTAATCTACCTGATTTTAATTGCTTTCTGGAATCCTTTGTTGAAACACCATATTGATCTCGTTAATTGTGTCCCAAAGCTTTCAGATTAATAAGACAGCGTCATAATTATTTCACTGCAAAGAAAAAAAACCCCGAGTGCGGCTATCTTGACGTTTCTCGCTTCCTCTTCGCCCACAGTCTGTGATGAGCTCCATCCGTGTGAGGGTCTGGGCCGCTACGCCACTTTCAGGAACTTTGGGATGGCGTTCCTGCTGCTCTTTAGAGTTTCCACTGGCGACAACTGGAATGGCATCATGAAGGTGAAGCTCTTGTGTATTTCCACTTTGAACCAGCATGTTTAGGAAGGACAAGTGCAGCGTCAGAAGGCTGCTGGTCACTGGGTTGAAGTCAGCTGTGACACGAACACATTTCCACATTTTTACGAACTCCTAATGACAACATAACATGAACCTTACCTTTCTCCGCGCCACTGACCCGTCTTTTGTCGCCCCGTTGCAGGACACTCTGAGGGACTGCGCCCACGAAACGGGGACGTGCTACAACACCGTGGTGTCTCCCATTTACTTCGTCTCCTTCGTCCTGACCGCCCAGTTTGTCCTGGTCAATGTGGTCATAGCCGTCCTGATGAAGCACTTGGAGGAGAGCAACAAGGAAGCCAAAGAGGAGGCAGAGCTGGAGGCCGAGTTAAACCTGGAGCTGCAAATGGAGGGAGCAGACATGGCGCCAAGGTCGCCCCAGCTCAACCCCCTGGCCCTGGGCATGGATCGATCGAGCTCAGGGGGTTCCCCCTGGAGGTCCACCGGAGGGGGGGACATGGTGCAGGAGCGGGAAGGTCCTATGGACTCTCCCACTGCTGATATAACCAGAGACTCTGTAGACATCAGAGCAGAACCCCCTGCATACCCAGAGCCCCAGCTGGAGGTAAATAGCTGGTTTTTGTTGTTGTTGTTTTTTTTTCAGGATCTTTTGTGCTGTTTGGCACCGTCCCGTCTTTTAAAGTCTCATTTTCTTAACAAACATGGAAATGTTGTAACATCAAGGGGTAAAAAACTGATTTATGGCGAAAAGCATAGCTGTTTATTTTTGTGCCTAATAATAGAAACTGTGGATGTTAGAAAACACCATGTGCTTCCAAGACCTTGCATGCACATGATTTTATAGCTGCTTTCAGGGCTCTTTTCTTTTTTTTTTTCTTTTTTTTTTATGTTACCATAATAAGATCGAGGTTCATTGGGGTTTTTTCAGGGACATACAGCTGAGATTCAGTCAGGCTGGGCAACAAGTCATGAGAATACATATTTTGTTGTCAGATCTGCCTTTGATGCAAAGCTTTAGTTGTTTTTTATTAGTATTCTTCTTTTAACATATCCTGTGGCTCTCAGAATTGTCGTCTGATTGCCAAGATGAGGCCCGACAGATTTATCTCACAAGCCTTCGCTGTGATTCTCTACTTGATATGTGTACAAATAAAACTGTATTCTAAATTGCTTTGGGTTTTATCACAAGTGTAATTGACACTGAGACAGAAAATAAAGGAGGAAAGGCGGTTTAAAAGATTTAAAGGGAAAAGAAGAAAATAAGAGTAGAGGAAAGAACACAAGTCAACATCCCAGAAGTCTGCTTCTACACCTGCAGAAATATAAAACCAGGAAACCATAGCAACAAACAACATGGAAACACAACATCTCTGGAAAGTACGCTGTACAAGTTAATAGAAGATGAGATTAGGAGTCGACATGTATATAAACCAAGCCAGACATAGTTTTATTCACCTGTAGATCTTGTGAAGTACGCCATCTTGCAGTTTTGGTAACAGAACGCATTTCTCCGTTCCTCTGGAGTGTGTGTTCAGTCAGGGAGCCTCAGTTCGGCCAGCGGTGAATTGAGGCAGAAATTTAAACTGTCAACAAAGTCGTTGTTGAAATAAAGTCTTGAGTGATTTTATTCACTTTGTCACAAGCCGATAGGAGAAAGAGCAAAGATGTAGAAGACGATCCTCTGGGATTAAAAGGAAACAGTTTTGGGGAGCACTGGAGTGAGACGTGGTGGTGGTGGCAGCGTCATGCTGCGGAGAGGCTTTTCTTTGCCATGCAAGAGTAGTTAGTCTGTCGTTTCTGGAAGAGTAGCAGTGAGCAGCTACAAAAAAAACTTGATGATAGAAATCTAGTGGTGTGCACACCGTCAAGTCAAAGACTTGACGTCTGCAGTTGTGCCAAATAGAAGTTCTCCAAAGTATTGGGTCATGTACGGCTTTGTTTGGCTAACGCGTAGAATCTCAATGAAATACGTTGATGTTTGGAGCTAGCTAAACTCTGACTGCTGAGGGTTAAACCGGTGAGCCGTCGTGTAACGATAAGTCAAGAACGGGCATCTCTTTAAGTCTGAAAACACTTTGCTTATTTGTCAACTCATTTCCAAAGACCTTTCTTCATATTTGCTACTGTGTGCAACCTATTCTCACTCGTAGCAGATTGGTTTATAGTTTGTGCTCGTCACTTACTGCATTTTTCTAAGTGTGTGCTAGTTTGTGTGCATGCGTGTGTGTGTGTGTGTGTGTGTTATGGCTGGTCCCTGAAGGCAGCATGCCAGTCAGAGACAGGTCACAGTGCCATGGGAAAGCTCAGCTGAGGGTCTTGTTGTTCACTTCAACAGCTATTTCAAGACAGCAGGGGGAACTTTATGGAGGATAGGAAATCGAGGTCTTGCTATTGTTATCTTTCCCCTTTTAAGATGTTATCCATCTGTCTCTGCTGCTCTGAGTTGTTAAACCAAAATCTCCTCTCCATCCCCACCCTGGAAGACCAGCTCTGCTACGGTGCTGTAATGCCCTCTTGTGGGTTTTCAGGGAAGCACACGTGAGCTTAGAAGCAGTGATTTTGATTGCCTACACAATCATTGCTTTGTTTTTGTATATTTGATCGACCCGTCTTTTTTTTCCTCCCCTCATTTAGTCGTGTTTCTGTGTTTATGCACATATATATATATATATCTGTCTTCTCTTTCACTCATTTCCTGTCGTTGTCTTTCTTTTCTTCCTCTGCTCTCTCTCACTCTCCCCGCGATGTCCAAGTTTGTGCAGCGGAGACCGCTGTTTGATTCCATCTCCCTGGTCATCCAGGGCTCAATGGAGGGAGAGTTGAGTTTGATGGACAACCTGTCCGGCTCCATCTGCCACTACTACGCGCTGCCCCCCAGGCCCAACAAGCACAGCACCGACAAGAAGGTCAACAACCACCAGAAACGCCGTTGATGGCTCGCTTCTTCCATTTCATACGTTCACTGGCTCTTGATACGCTGCAGCGCAGCAAACGGGGAAGGGGTTCCACTAAACCCTTTTGGGGGAGAGAAATTTCTTAGTGAAAAGATGAACAAGACACCCGCCTGATTGCTCTTTAAGGCACAGTAGTTTTTTAATGATCTGTACATAAAAATGTCCAGATGAAAGGTCGATGTAGCTGTCGCTCCAACAGTCAGAATCATTGAGGTACTTCTGAGTTCCATCTAATCGCCAGTAGGAGGCAGTGTACTTTTCACAACAACCTTCTTCTTCTTGCGTTACCTCAGTAGTAATGTCTCAAACTGGTTTCTGTTCTCCAGTTGCATAATAGTATCAACCTTCATTTATCCCTCTCTTACCGTTTCTTGTTGTATTAGAGATGCTAATGCTAGGAGGTGGTGATTATCTGATGTGGGTATGTTTTTTTTTATAAGAGTTTTCATAGTTTGGCTACTTTTTTTTTTTTTACAATACATTGGATCTACTGCTTTCAGGAAAATCGTAAATTTGCCACTACTTTAGATTCGCTCTAAAACGCTTATAACCGCCTATTTTAATAGCTCAACCACCAAATATACATTAACATGCATTAATGCCCACAATGTAAACCATCTTAGCACTACCGCAGAAAATGTACTTTTAATATGATAAACGAGACTCTATGTCAACATCCGGACTAAAATTCAAAGAAATGCGACGGTTTTTAAGTACATCGTCTCCTCTGTTTACAGGATGATCGTTGTGCCTGTAGCTCCTCTCTATTGGACCCAGTTCCATTTTCCAGAAGAAGAAAGCATCCAGTGTGATGTTAATTTTGCACCCATTACCAATTTTTTATCCTGGCATTCCTCCGCATCGAATATTTTTCCCCTTCCTAACCGTGTTGCCCGCCACGGCGCCCACCGCCGCCCGTCTCGGCTATGACCTCATTCCCTCATTTGGTTAAACTCATTCATGCTCGGCAGGTTTGTTATTCGCAGTCCGCTTTGGCAGACTGAGAAACACAGTTTTAGGGCTACCTCTGTCTCCAACGCTCACCGTCACTGTCATTTTATGTGTTTGTCGCTGTGACACTTCTGTGCGTTTTATTTCTTTATTTATTTATGTTGTAGCTGATGACCTGCTTTTCCCCCTGTCAGTCACAGCAAAGCGATAACTTCCACCCGAGGCGCTCCTGAGGCCAGCGCAGAGCTAACTCTTCCAAGTCTGCAGAGAAACGGCTCAATCGATTCGCAGTGTGAAACTGAATACTGCATCAGTGTGCCTGTTTTTTTTTTAATAATTATTATTATTTCTTTTTTTTTCTTCATTGAAGGACAAAAATCGGACTGTTACGTCAGCACTGCTGGTGTCAAGATGCCAGAGGCCTTCTTTGTTAAATTCCTTATCTAAATCCTTTCTTTGTTTGTTTTTTCTAATTTTCTGGCCCTGGTTGTTTGTCCCTTGATTGGTTTTCCTTATTGAAATTTCTTTAGACACTTCCAGGCTCAAGCCAACCTCTGCTGAGTTAAAAAATAATAATAATTTTGCATTCTTTGTTGGCTATGTATGCATTTAAATGTACACTTTACACGATTGTACTGTTGTATGGCGTCTGGCATTGTCTATGTTGCATCAATTTAAACCGATTGGCCCCCTTTTTAGATTTATTTGACATTAGTTGATTCCAGGATACAATCTAATAATGATGAAAGTTTTACAAACCCCAATCTTTTTGTGTTTGCAACCGTACGCCAGGGACACTGGAAGAAGAAAGAAAAAGTGTAACTTGATTTGTAGCTGAGATATTTTTGTCAAGGATCCCAAGTGACTTTTCAGTCCTCGCAAAGTTTTGCAAGATCTGCAGTCACTTCTGCGAGGCCCGGCAACTTTAGTGAGATCGTCTAGAAGTTTTGCGAGAGCAGAGTTATCTTTATGCAACATCCAGCAGAAGGTTTGGAAAATGCATTTGTTTTAGCGAGATCCCATAGAGGTTTTTGCAAGATTCGAGTTCACCTTAGATGTAATTCTTTTCTCAGCTTTTACCATTTCCTATTCAAATTGTATATATATATATTTTTTTTGCCGTGGCTGTTCACACTTCCATACATTTGCGACCTGCATGTGAGCTCCAGTGTAAACGGCCAACGATCTGATCACAATAAAGACTTGCACTCCTTCCATTCAAACAGCCTTTCTAAAGGGTCTGTTTTCCTGTTAGCTCCAAGTTTTACCTGTGTGTGTTTCTATATCTGTGTGTGGTTCGGAGTTTGCGCTGTTCTCTCTGCTCACCAGCCGTTGTCTCTCCCTGCCTAGATCCCTCTAGCGGAGATGGAAGCTCTGTCTCTGGCCTCAGAAAAATCCTGGTCCCTAGTTCTGCCCGACGACTCGGCCCCTGGCGATTTTAGCCCCCTCTTTCTAAGCGCTCTGGAATGCAATGTACTGACAGTTCTTCTCTTTCCACCTCTTCCATCGCTCTTCCCCGTGCTCCGTCCTGCAGTAGCTTGTACTGTCTCCTTCCCAGGGCCACTTCCACAGCAACTCGTACTCCTACTACACACACCCAAACAAATTGTTGCTGGAATTAGATTATGCCAAAGAGCTTCTCTGCACCTGTAGCCAAATAGCTAATTCACCAAATTTGCCTCCCAGTGCCAAAGGCAATGACAGATCTGCACAGATACCCAACATGGCTGCCACTTAGAAACCATAGAAATTAGAAATTATGGCTCTAATGCGCTTGGTTTTTAGTTACCAAGTGTTTGAAGACGTGAAAGGTATCTTGTTCTTGTTTGATGCAACTTTCAAATGATGGATCACCAATGTTTAGCCATATACTGGTATCAATGAAAGTGGAAACTTCAAATGAAATGGAAAAAATTAAGTTTTCAAGCTAAAGAGACTTATGCTTTGATTGGAAACTGCTGGTGTTTTCAGACCTTGATTGGAGAAAAGCTCTATGGCACCGCCAAGACGCTTTGAATCACTTGTTATTGCTGTGCCTGGCCACTGGGTGGTGCTGTGATTTAAATATGTTATCAAATTGCACATGTGCTTTCATGGCATTTGAACCCGATGAACCAAGTCCTCATGTAGCACAAATATATCAGGAGATGTGTGGAGCAAAGAAGAAATTACAAAAATAAATTTGCTTAGTGGAAACACGACCGTTTTGGAAAAACTCACAATTCAGTAAAAAGTTTTATCTCTGGGTTGAGGTGCATTTTCTGGTGTATTTCACAAAACTACAACAGAAACAAAATGTATTTCATATTGTATTATAAGCCTATTGAGACCTCTCGATACGCCCGTCATAAAATCATTTGCAAAAATAAATGTAAAACTTCTGCATTAAAGAACATGTATAACTGCAGAGCAGCATCACCAAAGTAGGTAAAGGAACAGATTACTCTTTTTTTTTAAAAGGTTTTGTTGACTCTTGTGGCCTTTATTTGAAAGTAAATTGACAGGAAACAGAGTAATGAGAGAGGAAGAAGACGTGTGTCAAATGTCGCCAGGGTGGGAATCGAACCTGTGACCACCGCCACGAGAACTAAGGCCTCAATACGTGGGTCGTGCTTTGCCCCTGCGTCCCCACAGCACCCAGGAACAGATTACTCTACCTCTAGCTAGGCTTTTCAGAATATAGAAAAATGGAAGCAGGTCCAGTTACTGAACCACAGAGCGAAAGGTAAACAAGAATCACCCAAAACCCAAGATTAAAATCTGTCACAATAAAGCAGCAGTGGTGAAAGAAGTAAAATATTAGAGCATCGTGAGTGAGTGAGTGGTGTCGAGGAGTGCAAGTAGCCTTGAAAGTGCCTGGAGAAACATGCCGTCTGCCCAAATTTCTCTTTCTCATTCCACATTTCCAGCGTGGTGTTCGTATTTTTGTTTTTTCGGTCCAGTCCAGTAGAGTAGTACACCACCTCACTTACCAGTTTACAGATTTTTCCTTCCCCCCCCCCTCCCTCCTCTGCTCCTTCTCTTGAAATCTCTGCTCTCTCTGTCGGCCTTCGTTTGACTCTGTGCTTTAGATGTGAGTCCACGTCTCTCCTTCACGTCCTCTCCCGCGCGTCTGTGCTCGTACCGTCCTCTGTCCGCTGGCGTAGTAGTTTCCCCCTCCACTCTGAGCTTTCATGTGTTTGTTACTGTGACGTGTGGTGAAGGGAGGCCCCGGGTAAATCTGTTGTGGATGCAAACTGGTTCTGTAGTGTGATCATATAAGATGTAATGAGCAAGGTCTTTGTCCAAAAAGAAAAAGATTCAGACAGGGTTCTGTGGTAGCTGTGCTGTAGTCAACTCTAGTGTTTGGAGTTCACGTGTTCTCTGTGTACGCTGATGATCACCGTCTCTTTGTGTACAATATTTTACGGCTGTGTTTATCAATCCCAGTCCTCGGGGACCACTGCCCTGCTTGACACAGGCCTTACTTGAATAAGTGAGTGATTAACAGACTTCTGCAGCACTTGATGACATGCAGAGGAGGTCATACAATTATTTGTATCGGGTATTCTGGACTAGAAACGCATCTAAAGCAGGTCAGTGGTCCCTGAGGACCAGGATCGAGAAACACCGCTTTAGAGAAATAACAACCATAACTGTGTTTAGGTATCTGTGAGAATGCCCGAGTGAAAGAGCAACCGCAGACCCGGTCCAGCTTAGGAGGACCCTAACTCTCTGCTTTGTGTGTACAGCCGGAGGCACCGAAGGACAACCTGCTGAGTGTCAGAAAACCTGCGGTGGGACGCACCCACTCCCTGCCCGACAGCTACATGTTCTTCCCCCTTCAGCCCTTTGGTTCCTCGTCTCCGTCTCCAGCGCAGCTTGTAGCACAGTCACAGGGGCCCCAGCACCTAGTGGGCACTCACAGGGCCCAATCAGGTACGGATGTTATCTTCTCATTGGGAAATGTCTTCTTGTCATTAAGCTTAACGCAACCTGACGTTTCCTCAGAGAGCCGCAAGTCATTTCCTGCGAGGTAAACGCATCTGCGGTGCGGTAATTACTTTGTTGATTGTTGCCGTGTGTCCAGGCTCCAGAGGCTCAGTGCGCTCTCAGCCAGAGGAGTGCTCCCAGCAGCTGACGGTCCCCACTGACTTCTTCAGACCCATCAGCCCCCACAGCCACTCAGACTCCGAGAGTATTCCTCGACAACCCCCGTCAAGACGCACACACGCACTTAGCCGCACGCTCCGCCGACAGGTGACTATGCAACCCCGCTGTAAAGCCGACGTCATAAAGAGATCATTTTTAACTTATTGCAGCAGCAAAGTTACAACTTCGGGCTGCTTTTGAGGAAATCGTTTTATGTATTGGCTAAAATCAAGATCAGTAGGACGGAACTTTACTTCCTGACTGCTGTATCTCCAGTTTTCACAAAAAATAGGATTATTTATTTCTAAAACAGACTGTTAGTCTGATTATTCTTTTTGAGTAAACCTATTGCTTCCCACCTGGGAATCTATTTGAAATAAAAGTAAATTGTCATTACTGAAGACCTACAGCACTGTGCAAAAACTCTAAACCATCCTAATTTTTTTAATTTTAGATTTGTAACTTAGAACATTTTGAAGTATTCTTCAGGTTTTCAGGAGGTCTTTAGAAGTTTTTCTGTGACAAGTTTACAGATAAAACTAAATTACTATTTTATGTCAGATTCCTTTCAAGAGTTTATATTACAGAATCTTGCGTTTGATAAAACCATTGAAACTGGGTCTTTCTCTGGGTTTCGCCATTATGTGTCGCTGGCTTGTTCCTTGGTCTTGGTGGACTTGTTCTACCTAAATAGTCCAGAGGTCAAAATTATTTGGGTACTCAAACAATTATTCAAGAAACATTATAAAAAAAAGGTCAGGTACCAGACTGCAAAATTATAAAACGATGCCAAGACAAATAAGCAAGAAAGCAGCTAATAAAACGACTGACAGCACGAAGGATAAGCCTGTAGTTTCCAAATCCAGTCCTTGACATTTTTGATCCATTCCTGTTTTTGAGCCATTCCTGTTCTAGCGCACAATAAACGCCTCATTATGAGATCTTTGGAGAACTTGATGACCTGATCCTTCAGAGATCATTTGATTCAGGGACGAATCTAAATGTTGCAGGACAGTGGTTCTCAATGACCAGAGTTGGAGCTCTATTTCTGGGAAACACATTAGATGAATCCATCTGTGAGGAAATGAAGGAGATCTCATGGAACATTCTGTCCTCTTATAATTTTAAAGTATTGCTTTTTTGTAAAACATGGTGCGCTAAATAATAAAACATAATTTAATGAAGCTTCAAGGCAGATGAATTTTCCTAGAGGAATCTTAATAATCGAGGCACTCGAAGAATCGCTACAGCCCTTTTATTATAGTATAGATGGTGTCGGCCAGCTCGAATTGAATTTTCAATGCTCCAAGAGATGTTAAATAGTTAATAGCGAAATTAATGAGACAGCAAATGATACGTTTTAAGCAGTTTCCCCTCTGAAGTGGGTAACAATGACGGTGTCCATGCTTGCTTAAAATATGACATATATATGCTCTAATTTATTTAATTTAGGGACAAATACAAGGAAAATTGGATTTTCCGGTGATCAAATCCTGTTCGCTACGTGTAGGTGATGTCGGCTCACCACTAAGACCCCATACAATTTTAAGCTAAAATTGTTAACATATCTGAACATTGGGACATCTCTAGACTCCAGTGCAGAGCAACTGCACAATCTAAATACATTAAATCGTTCAAACCCAAAATAAAAACTCTTAAAATATTTCTAGTACAGTAAATGCAGACATCCTCTGTTCTTGGTGACCGTCACGTTCTGTTGAATCCTCTGGCTTTTCTTCAAGATGTGCCAGTTGTAGGTTGTTTTATCACAAAGGATGTAAAGGACTTATTTACTGCTCTGAGTTATTGCACAGTGCTGTAGATTCTCACTTTCTCTCTAAAGTAATAAAACATCTATGTGAGTTTCTGAGTTCCACATCCTGCCAAGGCTATAAACAACAAGTTAAGTTTACAGATCTCACCTTTATGTTTATGTTTGAAACTTTATTCTTCTCACAATTCCTTCCCTTAAAGTGGCACTAAATATCCACCATAGAATCTAACGCTCTTCTTGCACGTTGTGAACTATTCCACTGTCTTCCCTCTTTCTTTTCTTTTCCGCTCTTCATGATTTCCCTGTTACTTTCAAACCGAACCCGCTCTCCCCCCTTCATTGTATCTGTCAACTTTTGATCTCAGCTCAGCTGGGCCTACAAACCGCCCGACCCTGAGCCCTGCTCAAACACAGATACTCCTGTTTCTGAAACGGCGACGGACGAGCCGGCATCGTTTCCCCCCCACGAGGCCTTTTCAGAAACACGGGACGTTACGGACGCACACGTGTAGACTCACCCCCCATTTTGTTTATTTCACCCTCTCCTCATCTTTCATTCACCCAGATATTGTTTTTTTTTTACTTATCATCAAACCACAGAGCATCTATAACTCTAAGCAAACACTTGTTGGAAATGAATGACCGGAGAAAAGTCACATTTATTTCCCAGATATCAAGTGGAGTGATTGACTGTAGTAAGGCACAGGTGTAATGTGGCTAAAAGGGAAATTCACCCATAATGCAGTGCACTTTTTATATTTTAGATAATACAACTCAGGGGATTCTACTAAAACAGCAAGAGCTGTCATATGCATTTGGCCATTTTGTACTCCATTACAGTAGAGCACCAGAGAATTTTTTTAAATCCCAAAATTAGTGCTTTAATAGTACAAAAAAAAAAAGATCCAAGTTACAGGGTGATTAAGGTAGTATAGTCCCACGGTGCACTTCTGTAATTTGTGACTAGGTGTTGCGTTGTTGTGGCTGTAAGACGTTTCTTTGACCACTAGGTGTCTCTGTGGTCTCACTGTTCAAGGCTCATGCAGGGAAAGGCTTCTTAAAATGCTCAGCCCTGAAATGACATGCATGCCTCGCTCCCGCTCACTCATCATTGCCATGGCGATGAACACGAGTCATCGCTGACCTGAGATCTGTCCGGGTTCAGGAGCCGTCGCTGCAGAGGTTTATGTTTACCCTCTGTCTATTGGCCTCAGACCCTGTGTGTGGCTCTACACAGACGTGACAACGGGGGGGAAAACAGATCCCACTTTATTGACTTCAACAACTCACAGTTTACAGGGTTCTGTGTCAATGGGCAAAGGTTGTGGAGGGCCATTTGGTCTGGCTCAGTGCTCAGTGTCTCTGCCAGCAGGAAACACACACACTACTGAGAACTTTCCAGTTCCATTTTAGATTGAGTATATATGAGAAAAAAACTTTAGATTATCTAAAGCAGTGGTGCCCAAAGTCAACCCTCGAGGGCCGGCATCCTGCATGTTTTAGTTCTCTCCCTGGTTTAACGCACCTGGAGCCAAAGGTTGTTGTTCCCAGCAGGGAGAGAACTAAAACATGCAGGACGTCGGCCCTCGAGGACCGACTTTGGGCACCACTGATCTAAAGGAACCAGCATTGAACTGTTAATGCATGGTCACGTGTTTTTGAGGCGTTCAAGGTCCACAAGACACCAAAGTGAATCCCCTCCCACTGCAGTACCCATCATGGTGTTTAGACACATTTGTGGTTAACAACATTACAGTAAACACAGCAATGATGGGAGAGTGGAACGACCATTACAAGATCACAATAGTTCCGCATTGAAAGGGGAGCACAAAGTTGAGGCGAAAAGGAGTTGAGAACAAAATTATTTTCATCACGCAACCGTGACTTTAAGAACTGATTTCAATATTTCAACTCGATAATATTTCAACTTCTGCAAATGAGCAGAGGCTGAGAAAAATTTCACAATAGTCTGAAGTCTCATTGATTCTTTGATATCCACAAAAATAAAGTTTTAGCTCCATGTTTGGCCCCTAACAATCAGCAAAGTTTGGCTGGTAAGACAGACATCTCTGCCCAGTACCTCAGGAACTCTCTCCTATGTAAACACGTCAGAATCTGACCAGGTCGAGTTCAAACATCTAACAGCCTCAACAGACTGAGCTCGCCGAAGGCATCCACTGTTGTCAGACGTTGTTTACCCAGTGTACTTCTGACAATCTGGACTAATGAAACAGAGCAACACAGAGCGGAGCCTCTGGGCTTTCGGGTTATGATTCACGGCAGGATGTTGCAAATGAATTGCATAGGGAGTTGTGTGAGAACACGCTGGCCAGACGGTGAACTTTGACCCAGACTGCTGCTTCTCATCTTCATCACCTCACACTAACTGCTCTCCTCCCCCCTCCCTCTCACCCTTGATCTCCTCCTTCCCGACCTCTCCCCAACCCCTCCATTGGACATTTACCCCCATTTTTTTTCTTGAATACTCCACTCCCCCTCCCTTCCGTGCCCCGTTTTCCAGGTTGCAGTGTCCACTGATTCTCAGGAGGCCCTCTGTTCAGATGAACGGGAGAGCAGTGAAGGACTTCTGAACGCGGCAGCTTTGGGTCTACCTCCATCCGCCTCTCCCTCCCATCAGCATCATCATCCCCATCTACACCCAGCTCTCTGCCTGGTACCTGCCACACCGGGTGCCTCCCCTAAACCCAGCAGCGTGCACACCCAGCAACATGACCAGCACTGCCTCGCCTCCTACTCTTCATCTGCGTTACCCTCCCACCCGCCTCCTCCTCCCTTACCTGCCAGGCCCCAACAGCAGCAACAAGAGGAGGTGGAGGCGGCGTCGGAGGATCGTGAAGTTTCCTTCATCACCTGCGGAGGACTGGTGGGAAGCGACAGCGTCGCTGTGGAGGACACGGTGTGCCAGGAGAGTCAGAGTCCCTGCACGAGGCAGCTCAAGAGGTTCCACAGCGTCGACACACAGGGGCGTAGCACCCTCCTGCCCCGCCCGCGCCCTTACTCCTGGCTGGACGACCCGCGGCGCCACTCCGTAGAAGTGTACCCGGCGGAGGACCCTTGCCCACAGCGCAGTGCCGCCTCCACGTCTTCGGGGTTTGTGTCCCGGTCAGACAGCCTGCAGATTCCCACCCAGGCCCCGCTGCCGTCCCCCCGGCGCAAGAAGAAGATGAGTCCACCCTGTATATCCGTCGATCCGCCCGAAGAACTCGAACCCCAATCTGGCCTCTACCCAAGCCTCAGTGGCATGGGGTTGGCGGGATTGGGAATGCCCCCTCCTCTGCCCAGCAGGGACACGTGTCTGAGGAGGAGAGCACCCTCTAGCGACTCCAAGGACTCGTTCGACCTGGGAGTCGGAGAGGGCTTGGGGCAAGACGGAGGCTCGCCGAATCCCAATCCCAGCTCCAAGCTATTGACTCTTCCCAGCTTCTCCTTCGAGAAGACAAGCTCAGAGCACTGAACATCAACTCTCCCATCACACACAAGAGCATACAAACACACACACACACTCGGATGAACCCTCTGCATACACACACAAACACACGATGCACTCTGTGTATCTGTGATGGTGATAGCTCTAGTAATAATGCTGTAGAAAGTAATAATGGTAAAACTACAACAAACAGTGAAACCATTCTTCATGAGGAGTGCGGTACTGTGGTAGTGTGACCATCCCTCGTCTTTGTATTGTTACTGCCAAAACAGCCGGAGAACGAGGGACCAGCTGAGACGACAAAACAGAGACTGTTTCTCTTCTGCGACACCTTGCAGCTTGACCCCTGAACCTCTGGAGCAACATCAGCATCTGGGATTTGGCACAACCGCCTGGTGGCCGCTGTCAGAACTGCCTGGTGTTGCACAGGGTGGATCTGGTCGGTGGACATACAAAGCAATATGAACGTTTTAGAGACACTATTTTCTTAAATTATTGGGCCATCGTGTTTGTACAGGATGTTGTTTTTTTTGTTTGTTTTTTTTTACGTTTTCACATCTTATTTGTTGGTGTTTTTTTTTGTCAATGATGTTTTGTCTTTCTTTTTCACTGTAGGATATTTCTAGCTTCCTTGGCTTACCGAGGAAAGTGAGCGTTTTTCAAAGTGCTGAAAACCATGTATTTGTAGGAATAATATATAAATATATATATAAAAAGAAATCATTAAACTGAGCTTGGATTTTTAAGCACACACATCAGACCTTGGTGGTTTTTGATTGTTTGCAGGAAGAAGGTCGGTACGCTTAAAGGGGTTCGTATTGATTCGTTCGCTCTCTTTTATGTTTCACAGAGCCCAGATCCTCCTTAACAGGATGTGAACGCTGAACGAAGAGCAGTTGAAAAAGTGCGAATATTTCAAGTTGATCTCATGGTTGTTGTTTTTTGTTTTCTTGACTTTTAAATGGAACATTTTCAACTCAAACAGAAACTAGCCATGGAAATCATCCAAATTTAAATTTCACTGCACTGATACACAGAAACAGCATTCATATAAGCACAACATTTTTTACTGCGGTTAAGGTCAAAATTATTCATACTACTGGCAGAATATTAATCAGGTTACCTTTGATGTTAGAATGACTTTGATGATGTAGAACAAAAAGCTAAAACAGATTTAACTTTGTCTGGGAGGAATAACTTTTTTTCTCACAGCGTCGTATAGACGAACAAAGAAGAGAATTTGTCTTCCTGATCATTTAAGCAAAATTCTGATTGTTTAATCATGTATATTTATGAAATCAACTACGAAAAACATGTGAAGCCAGTAGTGTGTTTTCAGCTTCACTCATTGTCACAAAAGCACAAATATTTGATCTCTCCTGCCGAGGAGATCCATCGACGTCTTCGGCAAATTAAAACACCACGTTACCCGAGCAGGCTGAGAAAGATCAAAGCTGTATTTGTTGTATGAATGAATCACCATAGAGCCGCAGCGAAGGTTTATGTCATTTCTTTTTTTTTTAGATCCGGAAGCTTCGCCGGAGCCAGCATGCACCAGTGCAACCTTTCGGCTGTTTGTGTTTTTCTCCAGCAGGTTCCCTCTGGTTGTGAGAACAGGGGAAGCCGACATCAAAAGGTACAGAGTCGCTTTTTTTTGTTCCCCTCCCTGTTGGAGAATACGACGGTAATAGTTTTGTCAGCAGCAGATATCCTGCTGGACGTGGCTCATCCTAACAGCAAAATCTTCATCAAGTCTTTTTCTAAACATGCTTTCATCAAGGAAATCTTTTTTTTTTTTTTTTTTTTTATTAAAATAACGCTCTAAAATGTTAAACCAGATTTTACCAGGTAATGTCAAATAACTCTGAAAAGGTAAAAAGCAACAGGCGGCTGCATAAATGTTGACGCCTATGACAGTTACTAATTCAACAGAGCTTCAGCTTATTGATGTCAGCAACGTCACAGGTGATAAACAGATTAACTGAGAGCACTTTACTTAGATTATTTCTGAAATGCCACCATTTTACCGTTACAAATGTCGCATAGTGGGAAAAAAAAAAACATTCGCCAAATTCTGGCAGCTGCTTGTCGTCGTTTGTCCGAACAGTCGAGTCTGATTGAGCCCACAGTTGGTTGTTTGAGCCCAAGAACCGGCTTCTAGGCTTAATGCCCAGATCCATCCCGTTTGTCTCTCCCAGCAGCGCGCCTTTTCAAAGCCAGATAATCGCTTGTATTAAACTCATTTAGTTGCGATTGATTTTGTCATCCCTTCCTAAATGGAAATGGGGATGTTGCATTCGAGCACCGGGACAAAAGCTGGTGATTTACAAATCGTTGAAATGGCAGATTCTAGTGATAATTGTGGAAAGATGAAATGTTTGTTTGTTACAGGAAGAAAAAAGGGATAAAAATGTTATTTTTCTGTCATTTGACCTTCTGTGTGCAGCTGTGTTTAACATCTGTTTCCAGATTAAAAGTGTGAGCTCTGACAGCAGGAAGCTCGTGTGTCTCTTTGAGGGTTCGTTCCCACCAGTCCTGTTTAATCCGCCTAAATTGAAGGAAATTCTGATTCGTTTGCAGAGTTGCAAATGTCCAATCAAACTCCGATGGGGACCAAAAAAAACAAATTGGTCCCCTACAGACCTGGGTTGAAGTGAACTCTGTCACTGTTTGATTGCATGTGTGGACGCCAACCGGACCGGAGAGCGCTTCAAAAGCAGGAAGCGGACTATAGCACAGGGTGTTCTGGGTAAATACAACCAAAACAAAATGCGTATCTTGCGCTTGATGGAGAAATGTCTTGTGATCTTTTAACACAGTCAAACGACAAATCCTACAACCATTAAAAACCGACGCCTCTCCGTTTGTGTTTACATTTTGGGAAGAAGGTAGTTGCATTCATGTCTTCTTCAGAGGTTTTTGTGTCGTTTCCTTCAGTGGTTCTTGCTGCAGCGCCACCACTGGACTTCAGCAGGTTTGGCTTGTTTCACACAGATAAACGTGAAAGCAAACCGGACAAGTTGAAATGTAGTAAATCTTCTGGTTTTGTCCCCAACCGAACAGTCTACCAGACGATCAGGTGTCAAAACACTCAGTGTCCAAGGAATCCTGTTTTCAAGACCATTTTCACATAGCAGGCAAATGTGACCCAAATCCAATTTTATGTTGATATAGAAAAAAAAAAAGCTTTTTTTTCACAGCAGTCTGAATGGTCCAACTGCAATCTTATGATGTTGTGACAATGCTGTCGGCTCCTATATCTCAATATACTTTAAAATCCATCCACAGGTGGCTCCGTCCGCTATTAGTTCTGTAAACTGCAGGCTCATGTGTGACATTAAAGTATATAGTTCACACAGAAATCTGATTGCAGTCACAATGTTCAATAGTATGAACGAACTCGCAAAAACAAAAAAAATCAGAAAAAATCAGAAGTAAGCATCAAGATCTGTTGTGAGAACGGAGCCTATTTGACCTCCTGCAGCTACTAAACCTATAGAGGCTCTCAGCCCAACAACACGTTCTATTTGTTTCTGCGTCTTTGTGTTTGTGAACGACATCTGAATAAGATGCTGGTGATGACTCAAAGCACCTACGCAGACTCGTTTCCATTATTTATGCCACTAAGAAAGGCCTTGTGTGTCAAATCCCAACCACGGAGCGACGAGGCTTTTGTCTGGCAAGTCTTGTTTTTTTTTTCAGGGGTGTCAAACTCCAGTCCTCGAGGGCCGCTGCCCTGTAACTTTTAGATGCACCTCTGCTGCACCACACCTGAATAATGAGGTCATTAGCAAGGCTCTGGAGAACTGATCTACACAAGGAGGAGGTAATTAAGCCATTTCATTCCAGTGTTTTGTACCTGTAGCACATCTAAAAACTGCAGGACAGCGATCCTTGAGGACTGGAGTTTGACACCTGTGTTTACCAGACGGCAGAACGATCCACAAATAGAAGAGCAGCCAGCAAAAAACTGACGCTGACCTTAAAGACTGTCGTAAGCCGATAGAACAAATTCAAAGCAGTTAGAGCAGAACGCTGTACTCAGCTACAGCATTGAGATTTCTTGGGAATCGCTTGAAAAGCATGACAAGCAGTTTGGGTTTTGAATAGACCCGTCAATTCCTGAAATTAGTATTTTTCAAGAACCGCTAGGTAATAATGTTAATACTTACAAAACGCTTGAGTTTAGAAGTAATCTACCACTTCCTGGTTTCCACCAAGAGATCGTAACCCCATTCATCGCTGTTGTATAACCTCGCACTTCAAAGTGTTGGTACTTCGAAGTGAGCGTAATGCAAACTTTAAAGAGTCGACATTCAACTCGCAGCAATAAAATGACACATTTCAAGGCACTTTTCTTTCAGGTCAACTAAAGGAAATGAATTGAGGATTCACTCACTGTTTGGAATTGCAAATGAAAAGAACGTCACAATTTACACTTTGTTGGACCTCATCTTCGCTTTTCCACCAGTCATGATTTTGTCAACGACAGCCAATAGTCTTCATCAATCAGGTTCCATGTCTCTTTTAGCAGCTGAAGGAAAAGCTGGGGAGGACGAAGTCTTCTCATGCGTTCCATTTTTTGTGGTTTCAACCATAAAAGTTCAGATGAACTGGGTTTGGAACAATTTGCTGGCCAAATTGTCAAAATGTAAGTTTTTATTAACTTTGTTCAGTCGACTTGTTTATGCCTTTTTTTTTTTTTTTAAATGCTTGACTTTATCGTCATCAAGCTGAATTCGATTTTAAATTAGTACACCAGCTTTGTCGAAATGAAAAGCACTCAGTCAGGTTTAGTAGGAAACTCGCAAAAAGTGTGGTGTCTCAAGTTGTCACTATTCCTCTGTATCAGTTTGCCGTTTCTCTAAAAACGGCAGCTCGATCACAGCGATTTCAAATCTGCTTTAAAATGCATGACGAACAAACGGATCTCTGAACATCTTGAAGTCCTCTTTGCATTTGAATGAGCAACTGAAAATTGCTCCAATGCAATCGCTCAATCAAATTGGCAGCCTAGATTAAAGCAGATTGTACTGCAGCCTAACTGCTAATTGATTTCCTGATCAGGGGTTTCAATGTTTGATTTTTAACATATTTCAAAGTTTTGCGCTCATTTTAAACACTGTATACGACACCTTGGTAGAAGTTATGTCTACCCTGTGAACTTTTCCTACAACCACCAACGTCCGTTAACGTATCCATCATCACTTCAAGTTCAATTAATTATGTCCTATTTTCTAGAGGACCCAGCTACAGAGAGTAGGCAGGTTGCATTATGGTGAAAGGTCTTTTTTTTTTTACAGAAAGTTCAAAAGGTACAAAAACCCATAGTGTCCCGTGAAGGTGACCAGAAAGTTTAAAAACAGGAAGGAGTTATTGCAGAATAAGAAACATTTGTATACGCAGCACAGCTTCGAGAAGCAGGAGGGAAACTGAACGTCAAATACGACGACAATGACTCAAGATACCAAAAATTGAGCGGCAAAGAAACACAAAAACAGGAACTCAAACCTTTGGGTGAAAGAGGAATGAAGAAAATATGCATATCTGTCGCACCATAAGAGCAGACAGATCAGTGATAAAGTTTTGAGAAGTTTTAAGGCAGCATTGTGCAAGAAAAGGAAAATCTTGATAATTCTGTCATCTGTCCACCCATTAGTTTCTAAATGATGATAATGAAACTCAGCTGAATTACAGCCATTCAGTTTAATATTCAACAAGCTCAATGGAAAATTCACTTTGTGCCGTCACACAAACAAAACACATAGAACATTTTCTCTGCAGTGATTAAAAACCATCCGACCCCAGCAGCAACATTGAAACAATAAAATTAAACCATAAATTATGAACATGGATACGATTCGCTTGTGTGTAATCAGATATCAGGGTTTGAGTTCGATCTGCAGGCTGAATCTGAGCTGTTTTGTTGCACTACAAACTGGAATATAAGCGCCGCTTAAGCCAAAGTTTTGAAATCGGGGAACATTTCTCCAACTCAAGCAACGGGAAGTCGACATAAATCTTGGCAGCACACACTCCTGCTGTCACTTCCTGGAT
Source organism: Poeciliopsis retropinna (assembly GCA_010277075.1). Classification (NCBI taxonomy): domain Eukaryota; kingdom Metazoa; phylum Chordata; class Actinopteri; order Cyprinodontiformes; family Poeciliidae; genus Poeciliopsis; species Poeciliopsis retropinna. The sequence continues at coordinate 11,491,832 of VMRM01000023.1, read as the reverse complement.
TGCGAGATACATTTTATGGTTCGTCCAGGACAGAGTTGATTCTTTTTATTATTGTTTGATTCAGTTACCTCCTGATGTACGCAAACTTGAAAATGTCCGTGCGTTCTTTTTCCAGTGGTCGGCAAACTCCTAATGGCCTTCAGAAATTCATGTCGAGCCTGAAAGAGCTTGCTTTCTTCTGCAAAGAAGACGGGGAAATCTGGAAGCATTAATTTTTTTTTTTTTTTACTTATAAAGATGTTTCAAAATCATTTGCACGACATTGTATCGCTGTATTACTTTCCATAAATTTTCACCCAATAAAATACATTCAAGTTTGTGTTTATAATATTAAAAAAAGTAAGAACCTTGAGAAGGGCAATAAATGTTTTTGTCTGGCTCTATAAGAACAAACCACAGTAGCTGAAGAGGGAATGTGTTTCAGTCCAGCTCACACTTTCTGTTAATGGACCCGGCTTTTCAACAAGTCCTCAAGGATGCTTCTTTTCCCCACTTCTCTCTGTCTCATATTGCATCTCCAACTGTGCTCACTCTCACCTGTCTCCTTCCTTCCATATTTTCATTTCCAGCGTTATTTGCGGCTGATTGCAGGACAAGAATACTCGGGTTCTGTTTTCCGACGCTGTAGGTCTGTATGATTGGAGTTTTCCTTTGTCGTATCGGATGTCTCGCTTTCATTTATTCTGCAGTTATTCAAGCGCCCCCTCGGCACCCTGGGAACAGGCAGAATAACACTCCGCCAGCCTCGCCTATCCGAGTTGTAACGGAGGCTGCCCTCCAAACATCAATCTCTCTCGACTGGTCAGGAGGGCTGCAAATTAGTCATGCAACAGGAAAACAAGTGGATTGACAAACCACTAAAGGACATCGAGGGGAAGCGCTTGTTTACCGCTGTAAGTCGGTGTCAACAGATCGCATGTGTTAAAAGGGGAAACCGAACTAGAAGGCACAAAAAGAGACTCCTGGCCGTTTCTGATTGTTGTGCAACTGTTGGCAAATGGCCATTGTGAACATTTTAAAGTAGCAGATATTCCTATGCGTTGCTGTGGCATCCTCTGACAGTTTTGTGACTTAAAGACGAGGTGAAGGTTTGAATAAAATTTCTCTTTAATTGTCCGACCAAACCTGTTACACCTACGATTGTTTAATTGTGTTTGGTCTCAGATTTGGAAAATCAGTCGATGATTTTAATATTTTGCCACATTGAACCCGGCTTAAGATGGCATCATTATCATTATCCACAGTGAAACATGACTTGTACCCTCTTAGGCTTTATCCTTTAGGAGCACATAGTACCAGCACCATTAAAAAAAACAACATGCATGCTGCCGTTGGAGACTTTCATCTGAAATTACCTTCTGTTTATAGACCACCTTGGTGCCCTTGGGCTCTCGTTGCACCGATGCAGCGTAAACCTGAGCGTGACCTCTCTCAAGTTAGTGGGAAACATGAGTGAAAGTTCCTGTACGTGTAGTCAAACTGATTCATGACCGCCTTCGGACCAGCGCGACTGTAAAACTAAATGGCCCACAAAGGAGAGCGAGGGCAGTGATAATAGCGAGGGATCATGGGCGACACAACAGCGAGATCAATCATGTAAGGCTCCAAACACAAACTGCAGGCTTGCAGTTCCTGTTGCTCCTGACTCTGCCGGGTGACTTCTAATTGGGTACCGAGGATCCTTTAAATCCGTGAAATAATGACCGTTTGGTACGTTGCTTCTGACTGCTGGTGGTGCCACAGCTTCAACCTTTTAAGTCTGGATCATAGTTTCATTGGCCACTTATCTCGTCAATAAGTGGCCAATGAAAAAAATGAAACATTTTTCTCCATTATTTGGAATAATCACATTAAAGAAAACAACCAGGAAGGCAGAGTTTCTTTTACAACGTGACTCTTGGACCGAGCCATTTCCAACCCAAGCAAAAAAAAAAATTTTTACCGTTTATGAAAAAGTTCAAGCCGGTTGTGAAACCCTACAGAAAATATGAGGATTAAGTACGACACAGTATTAGGGCCATACAAAGGAAAGAAAGGTCGTGCGAGAATAAAGTCAAAATTTGGTTTGATGAGGAAAATGCCTGAGACGAAACTGAGAAACTACTAATCAGTGTAGTGGTCATCAACCACATGTGAAAAGTTATCCATGAACAAGCAATAGTAGTAAAAGCAATACAAATGGCAAGAGGGCAGTCGACTAAACACAAATTAACCGACACCATCACAATTCTGCTTTAAACATACTCACATTTTTTTTAAGAGATGATAAAAACTTGACATCGCCTCAAAATGTTGGAGGAGGGACGTACTTTCGCCCAGGAAGCAAAAGACGAGTGCTGCAGCGACGTGGCAGGAACATAAATCAAGCTCATTGTCACAGGCTTCAATCAAACATTTTAAAATTAAACTCTCCGACTGAAATGTGGCGCGCTTGGTTTGGCTTGTATTTTCCATATTTAGTTTGAAACTCTTGGGAAGAATCACACGCCGCCCACAGGGTGGAGGAAATGAATTCAGAGCTAAAGTGAAAGGAAAGAGCCGTGGGGCAAGACGTTCCCCTGTTGTTTCGCCCGTGAGCCATTGCCTTATTAGGAACTGCCGTTTCCTGCCTCGCACATTTTCCCATTGCGTTTTGAAATATGAACATGAACTAAAAAGACGACAAAGGCCAAACACGACTAGCATGTTCTTTTACCCAGACATGTATGATTAGCAATATGTTTTTATCCCCAGTTTAATTAGATTTTGCAACCTTAAAAAAAGTGAAACGAGGCGAACACGCTTCCAGTATCTACAATGAATCATGATCACGGCCCTCGGAAGATATTTAATAGTGTATGCACTGTACGAGTGCAGAGCAGAAACATTTGGAGAGAAATCGGATGAAAAGAAAACTTGGCCTTGCTCGAAAATGAATCCAAACTGAGGGAAACCAGCAGGAGCTGAAAGTTCTTCGTTTTCAGAACCTTCTGTTGCGGTACTTCTTCCATCTGTCTGCATTATGGGGATAGAAATGATGATGCTTTGTCACATAAGCCTTAAATATACAGTGTTCTATGTTTGGATTTTATATAATACATCAATAATTGAGAGCAAAGTTGTCCAAGGAGATGTTTGTTCTTGTAAAAATTGCAAATGCAGAGGGAGATTGAAGTAGTTTTAAATGAAAGTTTATGAAAATCTGGAAGCACTAAAGTTGTTAGTTCTTTGATGGATGTGCATACACGCATTGTTTTCATAGAATTTTTGTGTAAAAGTCAAATTTTTTATTTAAGTGAATAAAAATTATTTTTAAAAAAAGCTCAGTAAGACCATTGTCACCAGCTCGGATTTTACGCAATTGCTAGGCAACAGGGCGCATAAACCAAGGTCAGCTTGGGAAAACATCTGGATGATCAACCTTTACATTTCACAGCTGCTCTTTTGGTCTTTACTCGCTGTGCCGGGTCTTTCCAAGGATCCGGCTCTTGGATTTGGAAGGTAAGTTTAGGTGAGGAGCGAACAGACTGCCAGCTGAGAATCCAGGAACCGATTATGGTTGATCTGCAGACTCGGGCCACCAGTTGGGTAAGAGCCACGGCGTCATGACTCGGGCTTCACAGGAATATTTCCAAGCCGTCACAAGGAAACACCTAAGAGAAGCAACAAGAGTATATTACTAGAAGTAGTGATGTTACGTGATGTGCCGAGGCTTCGAGGCGTGTGTCGAGTAATGGAGGGGGCGTTTCCGTAAAGCGCGTATCGAAGCTTGCTTCATTTAGGGGAGGAGCCGAAAACGATGACGTCCGAAGCCTCGCTGTCGGGCTGTACCACGTGACTGCTTCGGGAAGTGGCTCAGATTTTGGCGCGGGGTTTGACAGCTTTATAAACCCCACAGGCTCCATTCAAAATGTGGGTTGTTGTAGGCGAGTTGCGGTCAGTTGAGAGAGTGGATAGAGTTTTGATAGTTTGGATAGTGGTTATTTAGTTTGAGGCAGTTAGTTTGGTGTTTGGAGAGTTTAGGAGAGAGATAGGAGATTTAGGAGTGTGAGGACAAACTTGCACTTATTTATTTATGCACCCCGGCATCATCTGTGCCATGTGAGCGTGTCTTTTCAAAGGCTGGAGAAGTAGTGTCAAAAAGAAATCGTTTGAAACCAAAAACTGTGGAGAAATTGTTGTTTCTTAATAAAAATGCATGAAATCATCCAAGTTACACAAGCATTAGCCTATTCACTACCCCCCCCTAGTTCCACAAGCACTTTCACTGTCCTCTGCCTGTTAAGCCCAGGCCATTTTTCTAGAGTCACAGAAAAACATTATTACACAACATGCCATATCACATGACACTACTATTTTTGGGAAAAATTACACACAGAGAATACATTCAAACAATATTTTATTATATACATATTTACATAATTTCTGTAGACAAATGATTTCGTCCTCCACCTTTTGTGAAGTCATTCCCAAGAGCCATAATAGACAAAAATTCAATGCATCACACGTGTTAAGATACAGCTGGCTGTGATTATACACCTGGCCAGTAGGTGGTTTTGTGTGCACATGAAGCTTCAAGAAATAAACCCTTTCTCGAACCAGTTGGTTCAAGTGGTTCAATGCCTCATGAGGCTTCATCTCACCATCACTAACTAGAAGCAACTTCAGAGAAAACAGAGTCAGCTCGGAGGGGACCATTACTGACAAACACTCAGGTGTTGAACTGCTGGCAGCCTGATGAGTAGGTGATGAATCACAGGTGCGCTGACCCGAGTCAGCGGCCTCTAGGTACCACCTAGTGGATGAAGGGGGAAACGGCAGGCAACAGAAAAATCCCCACAAATCGCCAAAACCCCAGTTCCCAACAATGACGCTGAAATGACAAAATAACCCATCGGATTTATGAATTCTTACCTTCCTGTTGACGTTGACACAATGCAGCTAAATTGCCATGCATTTCATCACAAGAGCCCACAAACAATGGCAACACAACAAAAACCGTCGAAGTTTTAAAGCGCCTCAAACAGTGACGTCAACTCCTCCTCTTTGTTTGGATGGGAGACGTTTGAAAATCCTCCAGCGTGATGCAAGAAAAGATTCCTTCAGACATTCACTTTTAAATTGTTTGAGAGTGGATTCTTGTTGATCTTTTGTTGTATTTTTCACGGTTTATATCCATCACTTGGATCAAAAAATTTTTTTGAATGTCCTATATGAAAAAATTGAACTTGAGCATGATTTGCGTGAGGCAGTGATGGAACCGTCCAATCTGAGAGAAACTGAAAACAAACACTCAGCTAATTAGGCTCCTCTATAGCTGAGCGGAGATGTTTAGCTGTGAGTTTCCCTCTTTTGCAGCTCTGTAACATTTAAGTAGACACACACACACACACACACCGGGGGAGGAGGAATAACTTATTCTTCTACGCTTAAGCCGATTACGTAGAGAGAGCAACAACTCTGCAGCTGAGTCACTTCAGCTTTTCATCAGCTGCCTTCATTACTTCTCTGAGGCCAGTTAATGAGGCGCTGCGGCGTTGAGACCGCGGCTCAGGTTTCATCAACTGACCAGGAGAGCCAAGTTCAACGTTTCACGCCGTCTCCTCAGCACGGCGGTGCTCTTCTGTGAGACCGCAGGCACCCTACTGGGTTTAGTACCGTATTTTCCGGACTATAAGTCGCAGATTTTTTTCGTAGTTTGGCCGGGGGTGCGACTTATACTCCGGAGCGATTTATGTGTGAAATTATTAACACAATATTATATAATATCACATGTTATTTTCACACCAAACCGCCAGAGGGCGCTCTAGGCCTGTGTTGACAATGTGTGTGGTAGAAGCTACATCCGGAGTTAGCCGAGTTGTTTACAAGCGACATCGAAGATAAAGATTCAGTGATTTGGAGCGACACGGATGGTTTGGTAAACTTGTTAGCATGTTATTTATGCTATAAGTTATCTGAATAACTCTTAATATGTTATGTAACATACCAGGCACGTTCTCAGTTCGTTGTTTATGTGTCATGTAACGTTAGCATACCGTACAATTATTCAGCCTGTTGTTGCCTCTATTCTGTTTTTATTGCCTCTCAAGATGACATGTCGGTTCTTGGTGTTGGATTTTATCAAATAAATTTCCCTCAAAAATGTGACTTATATATGTCTTTTACTTCTTTATTATGCATTTTATGGCTGGTGCGACTTATAGTCTGGAAAATACTGTAATCAGTTTAATTTTTAAAATAATTATTTATTTATTCAAATAAACAGTTTCTCTAGATTACTAACTTGTGCAACTGTAGTTCCCACAAAATAAGAAACACTACTAAAATTAAAATGATGTGAATAACTTTGTTCACTTTTAGAAGTCATTAAAAAACGCCAGAAGTCTGATGACAGATCATTTTAAGCTTATTTGCCCCCCTCTATTGACAGTGTGCTAATTAGATAATTGAGTTATTTCAGATGAACTCTTTCACAGCCTGTCCTGGGCTAATGGTCTAATTATACCGACCCGAGAAGCTTTTCCTTTGCAAAATATGGAGAAATTTCATGTTGGAAGTTAATTTGGAATTACATAAATCTGAACGTGTGTAAAACGTATATGAACTGTCCTTATGGCTCTAATGAAACCTTGTGAAATTAAAGCAAGTTTAATCTTTTGTGAACTTTGGATATTATTATTATTATTATTATTAGTGCTTGAATCTAAACTTTATGTTATACAGGTATGTAAAAGCGGGTTTATTTTCAGCAACAGTCAATTTAATGAGCTTTACATGACAAAACTGAACAAGCAGCATTATCAAAATTATTAGAAATTCTCATTGCGAACAATTGGACTACAGACTAAAATGAATCTTAAGGCAGGGAGGTCTAAAAGAAAATTGGGATTTTCCTTTTATTTTGAGGAGCTCAGTGTTTCAGTGGCTCTGTAGTTTTCTGAAAATGTATTCCAGATTATTGGAGATGAAAAACTGCCCGCTGATTAGTGGAAATGATTGTTTCTAATTCTAGGGATGCAGAAGAAGACCAACAATAGATTTGTAGTGTGTTTTGTACTGCTAAGCCACTCAGTGATTCATAAACTAATAAAAGTACTTTTAAGTTTATTCATTGCCGAGTTAGATCATGTGAACTAACTCTTAAAAAAAAAAAAAAAAAAAGCACACTAAAAATCCCAAAGGATTAAGATAAAAAATCTCATGTTTCACTTTATCAAATGTTGCAGTGAGGTGAACAAACAGCAGGATTGGCTCATTCATGACTCCAAAAAAGGGCATCATCAGTTCTGTAACCTCACACCAGAGAGGACAACCACAAAAGTTTGAGTTGTTTTTCTTTTCTTCCCCCCCTCCCTGGAAACCAATTCTTGCTGGACGTCTTGACATGAAAAATTCATGGAGCCCGACTTCATTAGAAGTGGATGCCATCGGATATTTATGCTCCTCTTGTGCTTCAAAGGTCCCTGCACAGTCATTTCTTGTGACTTGATAGATATTTGAAATCTAAGCATCTGATTGAAGGCACATCTGAGGCATATTATGTTAGTTTCGGTTTAAATTAAATCAAGGAGAAAGAGTCTGAGATATTCTGATACTCTTACCGAAACATGCACCACTTTTCCCCCTTCGGCCCGGGCTGCTGAGATCGCCTCGTCACGGGGTTGACATCGTTTCACTCGCTTGTACTGAAGACTGACAGAGATCAATCATCTCTGATTTATTCTGCCGTTAACCTTCGCTGTCCATTTTGTTACTTGTACACTAATGGTTGGATCACACACTTCAGTGTTTCCTTTTGCCATTTTTCAGCCAAACTACCCAGATGGTGAAGCTGAGTCTGGCCCTCACTGGGCTTTTTATTCCTGTTCTGCTGTTTCACTGAGTTTCAAGCAGCAAAAGCCCGGTGTTGGAGGCTGGGGAAAATTCACGAAATGTACCTGAAAGATGGTGTAATATGCTAATTTATGCAGTACCGCGCAGGGGACCGCGAGCGGAAACCACGCAGGTTTCATTAGGTCGGGTTTCTTTCACCTCCTCGGCCGTGTCTGAATCCCAGCCTCATCAGAAGAATGTTAATGAGTTAAGATCTGCTCAGTATAGTCCTGGTAGATACAAAAGCACAGAACATGTAAATCAGTCTTTATTTCCAGCCGAAGAGTAGTCCAAAAAAAACCTACCTGATCGGTTTTGTGTCTCTACTAGAGATTTGTAGTTTTTTTGTTTAACCTGGACAAAAGGTGCAGTTTTGCTTTGAGATCTTTGGTTTCCAACTCTGATTGTTTTGTGGATTTTGTTTTATTTCGTATTTGTGGTTGTAAGCCCCTACATTTTGATTATTCGTGATTTTTTACCCTTTTATTTTGTTAAACCCAAACAAGAAACCATTGGCTCTCGTTAGCATAGACCAGCGTTAGCATCAGGCCCCCCCTGCTCTGCATGTTTTAGATGTACCTCTATTCCAGAACAGCTGATTCAAATGATTGCATGATCATCAAGCGCTACAGAAGCCTTTTAATCACCCACATATTCAATCCAGGTGTGTGGCATAAGGGAAACACCTAAAACATGTAGGGCAGGGGGGCGCGAGGACCGGAATTGAGAACCACTGGCATAGACGCATGAGGAACATTGCATCATGCCTGCGTTTGAAATTGACGCGTTTCTAGTAGTCAACTTTATTTTTGTAGTTTTGATTTGCGACAATGTTAAAGCCAATGGACATTGCAGCTGATGTTTCAATGCAAATTCGTCCTTGACCTTGTGCCGTCTTCTTCGTCACACGGGAGTCCAAATCTTTTGAAACCCGTTGGTAAAAAGCCGTATATTTGCCTCGTCGCACCATTGAAAGCATGTGAAAATGTCACAAGTTATCGTCCAGAAATCAAGATCCGCCACACATACCAAGGACTCCACTTCAAGCACTGCTTTCTAGTGGTTGGAATGATGTCCAACGATACCTGACTTTGATAGTTAACCCATTAAATACCTAAATCTGCAAGCATTGTTTGTGCTACCTTCAAATTAGAAGACTCCTCAGTTTTGTGGATGAATTTACGACCATTATTTCTCTGAAGCCAAGTGGTGAATGAACTACAACCAGGCCACACTGCCAGACTGAACTCCTCAACGAAGTCGAAGGGGTTTTTACACTTGTTAGACTCTAATTACAACACAGGAAGGTCTCAACCTAGAAGAACTTGTCGACAGCGAGGGAACATCAGAAGCAGAGGAAGGGAAACGAAGCGCCTCTTATTCCTTGAGACAACTCCCACCGGCGACCCAAAGACACTTTGGAGGCTCTCTGCAGGCTGCTGCCCCTCGTTCCAATGAGCGGCTCGTGACTCACTTTGAAGAAGGGCCGTGGCGTTTCTTACATCGTCCTCGCTTTGAACTTCAAGTCCTTTTACTCTCAGATAAACAGTCACTGAGTGCCACCTTGAAGACTAAAGAATGTGTTGGGACTGCTGTCTTCAGAAAGGAAAATAGCTTAATGCAGGGAAGGAATCTCATTTCAAACATACTGTACCCGAAGACTTGTCTTATTATATTCTGCAGCCATACACCAGGTTAAAAGGTCCTGCCTGGTCCACCGCGCTGAACGCAGCTTGCCTTTTCCTGCCACGGCGTAATAGAAATCTTCACACGGTTTGATGTGATTCACACACACAAACACACTGTCTCCCAAGAAGCAAGTCTATGCATCTATGTGCTTGAGTGCAGATTATCTCGGGTGCTGCAGAGAAAGGTCCTGTGATTGAAGGGGGAACGTAATCATAGACGGATCTTAGGAGGGACGGAGAATACAAATTGCACATGTTGAGACGCCACACAGCTTCACACCACAGATGTTTATTCATAGAAAAAGCTGAAGATATTATATTTAATCATGGTATGTACAGCAGAGATGGTGACTTGAGTTTCAAACTCTGATTATGTTTGTTCGGGTATGATTATGAACTTCTGTCAGCTTGCCTTTTGTCAGATTATCATAATCTGATGATTATGATGAGCTGATGAAGGTCAACGAACTACGCATTTATGAAAATGCAGCAACTTCTCTCCGTGTCATCTCACTCCTTTAAATTAGTCTCTGTCTCAGGAGAAGCTCCTGTCCTTTCCGATGTCATGACGAACCATGCTTCTCCGTGATGTCGTTTACAACCGTTCTTAGAAGTGCTGTAGTTGGTATGATGAGCTCCGCCAGGTGTTTGCCAATTGCTGCAGCCGCTAGAGTCCCCAAAGGGTTGCCACGGGAGATTCCAGTATTCCTCACGTGTGCATGAATGAGTCGGAGGACGTTTTCAATGAGAGAACAACGTCATGGCATAATATGAATCTAAAAAGAAAACCCAAAGGACTTTGTGTAAAAAATGTTTTTATTGAACTTGATAGGATCATATGCCAACCCCAGCTGACTCACCCTCATAAATACACAAAGCTGCACATATATTTTTTCCTACTTCCAGAAGCAGACAGTAAACACCTACACGTCTTTAAATTATTAAGTTCCCGGCAGTAGATGTGAGTCGTGAGCCAGAAAGCCTTCGTCTCTTATTTGTGCCCGCTTCGACCTCGTCTTGTTTCCCTCGCCTTTGATTAGATTTCAGCAGATAGACTCCCACCCTGTGAAATCATTCCCACCGAGCTCTGCTGAGAAGTCCTCTCAAAGTACTCTGATAAATCCGCTCCGTCTCCAAGGATCACCGGGGCTTTGACTTGACGTGGAACTGTTGCAAGAGCTGGAAAGTTGCTGAAATCCCCCTCATCAAACGCCATCATTGACGTCTGGTTTGAACTCAGTCACTTTATATTTCACGGCTTGTTTGTTTATTTGCCGACGATAACTATGCGCATGTAGCTGTGCGTTTGTTTTTCTGGATGCCAGCATCACAGCGGGGGGCGAGAACTTCTGATGAGAGGAAGTCTGTGGAAGCGTTTGATGCTGAGGGGTCCGCTGGACCAGAGGAAGTCTTCATGTCCCTCAAAGCCTGACTGTGGGAAACCTCTGTAATCTCCTCTTCCCAGTGCCAAACCATTAGCTGTCGGCTGGCTTTGTGGTACCAGGTCTCACTTTGTTTTAAATACGCACCTTTCAGATAACGACACTTCTGGAAATCGAAGTCACACCATCCAAGACTTTTACCTTCTTCATTGGATAACTTTTCACTTTTTTTTAAAACATTTTTTAATGAGTTTCCTACAGAAATTTTTGACGTATTCAAACTTTGCCTGCTGTCAGCAGGCATGTTGACTGCGATGTCTGTGTAATTTCCACATTTGAATTTTTTATTTTTTTTTTTGTGACACGTGTAAAGCTCACTGCTGTTTGTTCACTAACGTCCTGAGATCTTCACGGGCCAGCTGAATTTAAATCGATATAATCTATAATTTTCATTTAGGTGTATCAGGACATAGGCATACCACACTTTGTTTTTAGATAATTTGTAAAAAAAAAAAAAAAGAAGAAGAAAATATGTTATCTTGTACATTTCAAAGCTATGCACTGCTGTATGATGGTCAGTCACATGAAGTCTAAATGATATTCACTAACGTTTGTTCCAAGAGACAAAATAAGAAAATGTTCTGGAGGTGCAGGTATTTTTTACAATGCACCATATGTGCTGTAAATCAAATAAAACTCTTTCAAGCTCATCCTAAAGGTCTGAGCACGTAGCAGAGCTCCCGGCTCACATGAATCGGTTACGTGGCCAGGAGGCAAACAGTAAATAGACAAATTATGTTGAGGACGAGATCACAATCATCAGCAATCTCAACCCACCGCTGCAGGCTCTGTGTTTTCCGCCGACTCTGACAGAAGTAGGAGCGTCTGGAGTTGTTGTGTTTCCTCAGCAATCGTTCTTCTGAAAGCGCTCTGGCCTGCTGCCGATTCAGCTGTTTGCACGAAAACAAAGTCATCACTGGGACGGCAGGAAACAAACCAAAAGAGCAAAACAGCTCAACTGGTGTGGCTGAGATGTTCCTTTGGGTTACTCGGCACTTAGAAACTGTTGGAGTGGAATTAAAGGACGCTACGTTTTACAAGGACGGTACGATTTAAAATGTGAATGTATGTGGAAGCAGGAGTAAAAAGATGAGATCTCTCATCAGGTTGCAAGTGCAGGAGAATTCAACAACTCCCGCGTCAGCCAAGAAGAAATATATAATAATGTCAACAATTGCTACATGTGAAATTAACCACGGTTGCGTTAAAAGTGTTGTGGATTCCCGTTACTGTTTTTTCACAGCTGATAGTCCACTGTGGTTCACTACTTGAAAAACCTCCTCGCCTGTTGGCGCTGCACCAAGAACCTCTGCAGGAAATGAGACAAAGACCTCTGAAGACATTGAGCGCAACTTCCTTCTTCACGAAATGTGCCTGACTTCTCATGCCCACCCCGACTTTGCTTTCTGGTCAGACCACTTGCTTTTTCGGCATTGCCATCACCTGCTTATTTGGCTTAGTTTTCTACTGTTATTTCATGTTTGATGCTCGATAAAGAGCATTAATCATTGTTGAAGTCTGTGTCTCCCTGTTTTTTTGTTGCAGCTCAACTAGCCAGGTTGAAGCAGGTCCGCATCAGAGTTAGATTAAAGCGGCCCAAACAGGGCTGGTGTGAATGCACGCTCAGTCTTAAGCCACTTTGAGGACATCTCAAACAAGCAGGAAGTAGAGGCTTTGAGACAAGTAAAACAGGAAATACAGCATTTTCAGAACTTGGCTATACTCATGTCTGATCAGATCCCTTTAGGGTTGTTGTCAGCTGACATCAAGATTTAAAAAATTGCCACCGAGAGAAAAATCAAATCATTCATGATCTTGTAAAAAAACGTGTTAAATTCTTCTCGATTGTAAACAACAATGATATCATCCACTTTTCATACACGTCTTTAAGGAGTGTTCGCAGCTCTCTGTGCGCCTCGCTGTCCTTCACCGTCGTGGCCCGGAAACTCATTCGGTACGTCTCAGTGCTTGCCTCAAGTTTTTCAACAACCGCAGCTTTTACTTTGTCGCGGTCCATCGTCTCTTAAGTGTCCATAGCTACGTAACCAGCTCGGCGGTGCCACCACACACTCAAAACACCATTTGGTGTAACCCAGTGATGCAATCAGTGACATCATGCACTAATGCTGTGCTGGCCCCTCCCATACCATCATCCCCAAGGGACAAACAATGATGAGTGAAAAGAAAAAAAACAACTATTCACTAGAAATGCACATGGAGACAGAATAAACATTCATATTTATCGAAGGGTTTAAAAATCGTAGCTTTAAACAAAACATTCGCATGGATGCAGACGGCAACATAATGTTACCACAGTGAGAGAAGCAACGTTTCATTTGACCAACTATTGAAAGATTAAATGAACCAGAAGTATGTTCAAATAAATTGTAAATAAATACAAAAATGAACCACTTTGCCATATGGAACAAGGAAGGTAAGAATACAAGGATGACAGGACAAATGGGAGAATGGAATAAAGGGAAGGAGACTATATTTAGACAATGTGATAGGAAAAATATTTTTTAAATACTTTTATTCCTTTTTCCATTTCCTTTCTTTCCTACAATTATGTTCCACAATGTTGCAAACTATTTAAGAACCCAGTGTGACCGTCTAAAAATAGAGACTTAACACCTCTAAGACCTTGCAGAAAGACACAGCGGATCCACCTTCCTTCCCCGAGTTAAACTGAAAAACTCCAGACAAAGACACAGATGTCCAGAGCAAATGAGTCACTTCAACCAGAAGATCATAAAAAAATATAGCAGAATACTGTGAATTCTGCATGTTTATAATATGATGTTTGTTTGGAAATCTTTCAAAGCCACTTTCCCTTCAAAGGTTTTCTTACCCCACCCCCACCGTCACGTGGCTCCATTTCCTGTGAACAAGTAATTACCCGAAAATGAGCACCGACGCCGTCTTTGCTCCCAGCCACAACAGAGCGGAGCTGAATTTCCATAACACCTGTAGCTCAATCAGAAGGAATATTAAGTCCTCTAATTAGAGGATGATTGGGTTTCACCAGGCGCTCTCATCACATCAAAACGTGTCAAGTTTTAGTATTCTTGTTAGACTCATTGAAACTAATGGTTAAAAGATTTCACATGTTTTCAGTGTTCTTTAATAAACATCTTATAAAGTTATGAAATGCTTTATGCCCTACAGTTACACAGTTATTTCTGGTGAAACTTCCACTTTTCCAGCTGAACAGGCGCAGCATAGCACCGCAAACGTAACACGATGTTCATTTCATTGATTTGATTATTGATACCGATAATAGCAGTGAAATTTATCACACAGCAGAATTTATTGATTATCTCCAAAACATAGCAGTTATGTTAAAGATAAGCATGATTTTGTGGATAAAATGAAATCAGTTGCCTTACCTGAGGCAACTGAGGCTTATATACAAACATAGATATAAATGTAGGTATTAATTCTAGGGGGGGGGGAATAAAACTTACTTATTAAATACCCAACAATAAAAGGCTAGATAAGGATCTACGCCACTGCTGGACATTAACTTAAGAAGAAACGATTTTGAAATCGATGGCCAGTTCTTTCTACGAATCAAACGTACGGCAGCAAGTAGGAAGTTTGCTGCAGCTAATGCTAACACCTTCATGGCAGAAACAGGAGCACTTATTTGCAGACAGGATGTTAGCCGAAGCGTTGTCCGGGTCACGTTTCTCCTGCATTAGGGCTGAACTGAAGCCTTCCAGTGTCGTCATGGTTCGTGTAATTGGTTGAACTCGTGTTTCCTCTGCTGATAGCTAGAAAGGCCTGTCCACTGTTGGTGTGTGACGTCCGCAGCTTTGCTCAGACTCCTGCATGGAGTCACCAGCGCATAGATAATGCAGGATTACAACACAGCGACAGATTCATTCTTTGGCATCCGTTTGAGCCCCAGAAGCTTTTCTGTGTGGCTACGCGCATTAATCGGATTAAGGGAAACGATCGTGCGGCTTCGCTTGAGCCTTTCAAGAGTTGTTGGATCGAACCGATCAGGTTCTGATGCAGTGGTTCTGCGGTGGTTGTGGCGTTATCCACGGTTAAACCGGTTTTAACTATGGTTTAACACTCAATTTTGACTGAAAGCGTTATTCTTAATCACTATAGTTAATTTGGAGTTCAGTGATATTATAGTAGCATAAAACTCAAAATTTTTATTATTCAGCTATAATAAAGAACAAGTAATTTGATTGATTTTATTATTATTATTATTATTATTATTATGTAACATGAGTCATCTCTGCTGTGGATGTATGTACATGTATATTCATAGTATCATGAATTATTTACTCGAAGCTGTTTCATTAAGTTAACTGTGAATTGCAAAATCGTCTCCCTTGTCACTTTGAAGTACTTAAAGCATGATGTCAGACAGATGACCGTTTATTTAAAACATGCGTAATCAATTCGTCTCAACAAGAAAGGAAACGATTGTGAAGCATTGATATGATGAGCCAATCTGGAGGGGAATGAATTTTAATGCGTAAACAGACGGTAACACTTTGTAATTAAATGAAGGAAAAGTTTTACAAAACAACGACGGGAATTTCACGACATATTTGAAAATGGATGGCGACTGGAAAAACTTTAAGGTTTTTGCTCACACAGACTTTGGGTCGGGTTTGTCGTTTCAATTAGAGGCGTATGTAAACTTTTGGCTTCACCTTTGAAGCTTTTTCTTGGTTTCGTTTCTTCCTCTTCTCGAGAAATGCGTGCCGCTGTTAACTCATTAAGAATGGTGTTAAATGTTAGCTGCTTTAATTATCGAGTTCTCTCTGATTATATAATAAGCAGGCAGAGATGTGCGGTGGGAAATGTTGAAGGACTTTTATAATTTCTGAACCTTCAGACTGCAACCGCCTCATTACCGTCAAACAAGTGGGATTATAATAGCAACACAGAAGGAGCTCACCTCCTGTGGTTCCTGTTCATATATAGCTGCATGTTAAAGAAAACATTTTGAGAAGGGCAAAGATTCATTTTTACTAAAGAAATTAATCTCTTCAATAAACTAAAGACTAATTTGACCCACACCTTTGTTTGGATCAAAGAGTTGACATGTAACGTATTCAAGGAATCTTCACCAAAACGAGGAGATTCATGTTCCTGTTGCATCGTTTTTCTTCCTTCCTTGATGAGGTGCTTGCCTGATTTGAGCTAAACTTTCTGTTTTGTTTTTTTTCCCACTTTCTCGCCACAGCGTTCCTTACGTCAGGGACATTTCTGTCGCTCCGATGCCAGCTTTAAATGTGGATGTTTGGGTTTCAAGAAAATGATACAACGTTCTGCAACCGGCCGAGGTAAGATGCTGCTGAATTTCAAATTAAGTTCAAGCTATAAAAAAAAACAAAAAAAAAAACAAATCACGCACGTTAAAACTTTAAACACCTTTCCTCACATTTCAACCACTGCGATTACATGCGACATACCAATATGAAGTATTGTAATTAATTGTGAAGCAAAAGAAAACTATTTTAGATGCTTTTGTTTGTTTTTTTGAATATTTTTAATATTGAAAATCAATTCAACAAAATGCCCACAGTAAATCCACATGAAGCTTACCTGCCTGTAGTTATCACAGCCCTGCAGGTGAAATGTGTCAAATTTTATTAGCTTTCATGTCTAACTTTTCTTCAGCGTACAAACAAAAGCAGACACGTTCTCGTAATATTCTTTCCGGCCCTTTTCTCGAAACATGTATATGTGTTCCTGCATGGGCTGGTTTTTCATCTTCCGTCTTGTAATACCCATTCCAAAAACGGATTGCTGATGTTTTCTATTTATTGACTCAATATGAAAGAATTGCTTACAACACAGAGAGGCAAATAAAACCTGAGAAACAGAGGCATGGTTTGGAAAAATCAAAAGACACATGTTTTATTCAACGGTCTCGGCTGAAGAATCGCGAACGTAACATGAGTGGAAAGAGAAACCGAAGGAGTCCCGTGTGGAAAGTCAAATCGAAAGTGCCTTGAAAAAGGATTAAAGAAAAAAAAAAAAAAAAGAACAAATAGTCAGAAAACTTGAGGTAAATAAATGCCAAGGACACCAGCAAAGTTAGATGAGGAAGACCTGGCGGCGTATTGTATAAGTTAAACATGGGTTGCCTAGGGAACAGTGGATGAGCAGATGGTGAGTCCTTCAGTAGCTCTCAGAAGGATAAACCGTCTCAGAGCCGGAAGAAATAGAGGTCACCAAATTCTGGTAGTTAAGGAAAACCTTACAAATGGATCCTTAATCTAGTCGGACATTACCTGCTTAATAACACGCAGCAGGTCATTTGTATTCAGAGTTGCAGAAGTACTGGTACTTTCTTACTTCTATTGTATTTTTTTTTTTGTTTTCTATACCTTTCTTAAAGGGCGGTGTTATGTGTTTTCCAGTCACATGGTGCCATTTTATAGCACAATCAAGTGACATTTACCTTAAGACATTCTAAAACTGCTATGCATATCAAATACGACTTAAAAGAAATTTGGCTTTGTAATTTAACTCCTTGAGTTTCAGCTCTTTCTGAAACTCCGCCTTCAGGAAGTCGTCCCGCTTTTTTTACAAACTTTTCACTGAGAAGTGGCTCGTATAATGAACTTAGCAGTTGCGCAGTTCTAGCAGGTGTTTGCTAATTGCTAGTCTTAAGGGGCAGCCCGTGATGGCCCAGAGCCAAAGCTGGGAGACCAGGGCAGAAGATGACAATGAATCAGTATAGAGAGGTTCTTAATGTGAACTAACCTTACATATTATCTTACATGCTCATTTTGCTGTACTGATAGGTTTTCCTCTTTACAAAGTTTTCCTCCACAGGTACTACTTCACTTGTCCATTTCTTCTTTTCCTTTAAATTAGCAATATTTTAAACATGTTTGATAGACTGTATTTAAGAATCATATTGAATTTAGTATGTTTTTAACTCATTGGTTTCAGCGATGTTTTTATCATGTTTAATTACTTCAACCTTACATTATCTTAGTTTTGTGACATGTGTCTCGGGGTTTGCACCACTGGGGCTGTGGGCCGTTACTAGAGAATGGCGTTCCTAATCCTAATGTGAGCAAAAAGGTTTTCAAAGACATTTCTAAAACCTCGGGCCGTTCTGCTGGATGGACGCCGTCTTTCATGGAGCATCGGTTGGTCGACAACGTAATCGTGTCGTGCCTTGAGAGACAGTTGAAGACGCGCCAGAAAATAGGAGGCAATTTTATTACGAGGTTTTGTTTTTTTTTTCTGGTGCAAGATGCCTGGCATAGAGGAACAGTGGTTAGCACTTAAAAGTGCTAAAAAACATGGAGTCCACTCTGACAATACACCTGCTTAGTGTTGACATATAGGCATCTAGATCCAGAGAGGCTTTTTTTATGCAGCAGTAGATCTCTATTGGAAGAGACATCAGTGGAGGTGAGCCAGAGGGCATACGTACCTGAGCGAGAGAGTGAAGGATGCCTTTTGTGAGTCAGATTTTGTTTTGACCTGTACATGGCCAAGAAGACAGCTCAAGCTTTGCTGCTTCAGTTGAGAAAATCCTTTTGAGATGTCAGTACATTATTCATTAGCCCACTTCTGCTTCTCCAAAGTTTTGTCGGCAATCTTAAAAGTAGCCGAATGTGCGGTCAAGGCAGATAAACTCTGAAGTACGGCGACTTTCAGCAAGTTAGGACTGCCGCAGACTTCATCTGAGATCGTCCCTCATCGACGTAAAACGTGACAAAAATCGCACCGTTTTGTTCACAGACAGGCAGTCACCTTCACTTCTCGACACTATTACGAACGTGCGCAAAACTTTCCCAGTATTCTTTCAATGTAGAGAAAACAAAATTTCACAACAGCAGTGTTTCCGTTAAACGACAGAATGGAATTAAAATCACATGTGAATAAGCTTGTTTGTGTAGCGTCATTAAAAGTCACTGGTGGAATGAAAATGACTGTTGTCCCTTTAATTTAATCTAGCACTCATTTCTTTTCCCCTTGCGGAAAAGTTCACCCGAAGACCGTTCTCAGGTAGATAAGGTAAATGTTCTCCAGCTTTAAGACCAAACCGAGCTACTTGGTACTCAGCAGATAAGAAAAGCTCGTGAGAGTCGAGTCATTTCAGAAAGTCTTCTGATCACCAGTCCAAAGCGAAGGTTTAAGAAATTCTTAAGCAGGATTTCTTAAACCCTCACAGTACACAGTTAGCGTAAAATGCCGGACGGATAGAGGAGAGGCGACTGCTACGGGCCCAGAGGGCGAACGAAGGATTGTATGAACAGCAGGAGTTTGGTTGCTGTGGCAGCCCAGAAGAGGAGGCATGAAAAGCAGCGATAACCAGAGATTTTTGATGTTGGCCTTGTGAAACGGAGCTGAGTGTATTACTTCACTTCCTCTCGCTGTTGCTCTCCAGGATGAGGACATGCATTAGCTGCTCTGTTGCCTGCCAGCACTGACGCGAACAATCGTTAGATGGAAGGCCTCAGCTATATTTAGGAGCCACGACTGAAAACCAAATATGTACATACAATGGGAAAAAAATGTCAACCTTTATTTTCTTCATGTCTTGTCATGAAATAGATAATATTTGGGGTAATTTATGACTTCTCCACCACTGCAAAAAACAAACAAATGTAAAGTGTATGTGCACCCAGGATATTCAGCTTTTAACCTAACATATAATTTGCCAACGTAAGTGGTTTTAGCTGTTAAAATAGTCCTGATATCCATTAACCTCTATAGAACAATTACAGCTTTAAAGGAAGCAGGTGGTCCAGAACTCAAACCTCTTTTTTTTTTTTAACCAGAGTTTTTGCTAGGCTATATGCCATTTGAAGAGTTTACAATCGGGTTTAGTTTGGGGGGGGGGGCACGAGGAAGTTGTTTCTACAAACGGCATGTGTTGGCGTTTAGCTGCTTCGGATGCACCAAAGGAGCTTCAACACAGAGTGACACATAGCATGTGGCAATGTTGTTTACATGTTGCCTGCAATAGTGCAGGTGCTTGAAGAGACCATCCACAAAGAGCTGTTAAAACAAGAGGGATATTGACTCAGATAAATGTTAAATTTGCTGGATCTCTGGTTCTGGTCCAATTGGTCTTGAGCGACTCCAAATTTCTATCAGGATATGCTCCAGTTTAAAACAGTGGACTATTCCAAGGTAGTTGAACTTATTGAATCATTCGAAGAGATACCGGCCCAGTATCATAATCCTGACTCTTCTGACAAAACTTGGCACTTGAAGTGAAGTGACATTGATACAACATAGCAAAAACCAAAGAAGTCTGGACTGATGACCTCAGGAAAGTGTCTCTGGCTCCACCTTGGGGCAGCGTGTACATTAAATTATCTTATTGGCTACAGCTTATAGTTTGAACATTGGCAATCTCAAACACAAGTTGCATCAGGTAAGAGTAGTGTTGGAGAAGAGAAAGACGGAAAAGGAAAATCCTGCCACTCTGATGACGGTGACTCAATTTTTGGTCCCAGGATGCTTTTCGTGAGCTGTTCAGGTTATGTGAAACAGCTGTTGTCTTACCAATGAGCAGTGCATTCTGTGAACAAAGTTTCTCAAGTTTCATTAAGACCTATTTGTAGTCTGCTATGTCAAAAAAAAAGACTGTCAAGTTCGGCTGTGCTCGGCATTGAATGAAAACGAACAAAACCTTTGGATCTGGATCAATTTGTAAAGCATTTTGCTGAGCAACATGGAAGCTATTATATAGAAATGACCTAGGGTCATGTTATTGTACATTATCAGGGATCCGTAGAGCTACAAAAATAATGACTCCTATAAATAAATTCCTGCCTGGCTTTAGTTTCTTGCTGGCTTCTTGTTCGTTTTTGATTGGTTCCTGTTCTTGTCCATGTCATACTTTGTTGTCACTTCTTCATCATGCCCAGCCCGTTATTTTTGCTGGAATAAAACTTCATCATGCCACTCGTAGTCCCTCTGCTTGCTCTTGGGCTCTACATCCGCCACTGAATGCAGATAACCTTTTTTCCAACTAAAGTCTCTGGAGTGTTTAAGTTCTATATCTCAGCTAACGTCGTAAACATCGGATTGTCTCAACAATACAACAGTCAATTCGCAAGTTGGATCAGTACACAAACAAATCATAAATTTATCTTGGAAACTACGGGCTTCCCCCACATTCCTGTTGAATTCATGTATGGGGGATGTTGTGTAATCGATCTCTTTATAACTTTGAGTTACCATGCCACTCTTCTGTCAAACTCGTACATTATAAAAGCCCTGAATAACCTGTCGGCATGGGGAAAAAAACATACGCTACACATAGACCTGCTGCCATTGCATCTGTCTCACAACAGCTTTACAAGTGTATCAAAATTCAACTCAAGAAAAAAAACACGAAAATATTTCCCACACAAAGAACAGAACATTCAGGCTGTTAATAAGCAATCACCTGAACACAGCGCCAGTAGATTAGCTAATTCAAACTCCTGCTCTACTGACTATCTGTCAGTAGAGCAGGCATGTGGGTTGCCTAAATTTTTTTTTACTGAACCGAAACACGCCGAGTTCTTCAGCACATCTACCTTTTAAAGTTGTCAAAGTCAAGCTAGCATAACTAGCCTACTATCATCTTCTTTGCTATTCTTTTTTTAAATTAAGACTTTTCACTGACCTCTGAAATGTGATACCCTTGGGCCTTATCTACTTGCTGTGTTGACAATTAGTAGCAAAGTACTGCGTCCCATTCTGTTTTTCGTATATCACGTACAACTTAAAATTTTGTGCGTTATGTTGATAACTTGACAGTTAAAACAAATGGTAGCCATCGGTGGCCAGCCATGTTTTGTCCTTCAGCAGGAGGACAAAAAGTGTGGGGGACCTTGAGTGTGTCATCATGTTCCAGGATATTTGTACTAGTAAACCGGTGGAAGGGTGAATAAACTGATCGATGGATTGACCTGTAGATGGATGAAAAGATAATCAGACTCATGAATGGATTCATTTTTATAGCTTCAGATATGAGTGGGACTAAATGTCTTTTTAACATTTCGCACAAGAAATGCAACTGAAGATTTCCTTGAGATGTATTACCTCACCATTTCCCCAAGAACAGTGAAACAACCTGCGGCCGTTGTTCGGTTGTAATGAAGCGCTTCAGACATCCACTGATTACTCTGCTACATTGCATTAGTGGGAGACACAGGAGCGAAGTTAACTGGAACTGTCAGGACCTATTGTGTTCCTAAATACATTGCAGTCTCACAGTTGTAAATCATGCATGGATGTCAGAGCTGAACCCCTTTTTTAAAAAAAATAAATAAAGGGAGAAACGATTCAAAACATCCATGCTTTAATCCTCTGCTGAACAAGCAGAAAAGCAACATAAAACCACTGAACGATCAGCTGTGGTGTGTAAAAACCAACCACTGTGGATATTACTAGAAATCTTTACACTAGACGTCTTTTCACATTGATGGGACGGAGGCCATTGCAATCTTTGCTCCAAGAGGAAAGCTGGTATCTTCGCACTCGCATATTTTCATCGGTAATCAAATCCCTGAAATGAAGTCGAATTTCAGGACTCAGAAAGTATTGCTACAATTTAAAAAAAATAAAAATAATAAAAGGTAGATGAACAGATTGCAAAGGCACCGTAAAAATCAAATCAATCCTTTATCTCAGCCTTGAGTCCTTGTTGCATCTGGAACAGATTTCTTTTCAAAACACACGTAAAGACGAGGGAATCGTACAGTTGTCTTCTGAGATTAGATTTTGTGAAATCCCACCATTTCTAGCGTGTCTCTTCAGACGCAGCTTTTATTTGTGTCTGAATTTCATTTTTTGATCTCATCACTGATAAAAAAATAATAAAAAAAAAAACAGCTGGAAGCTTTGATACCAATAAGTTCCAAGTGCAGTTTCTTTTAACAACGAACGAGAAGCCTTAGAATTGGTTTCTGGAACCTCTGATGAAAAACGTAAATAGAAGAGTGATTTTGATTTTGCCTGACTTCCCATTTGAAACGGGCTCCCCGCTGTTGTAATTTAAAGAGAAAATGAATGAACCGCGTGGTGGCAGCAGACGAACCACCAGAGAACAAAACAGTCTGTTCTTGACTGTACTCTGAACACACCAGGGCAGAAATATGGATAAGCTCCATAAAATAACCACCGTACATCAAAGAATGTGTATTTAATATCGTGTTTTTAAAGACTGACTATTGGGGGGAGAGAATTTATGAATGAAGAGTGACGTTAAAAAACGAACCGTTTAATAATTTTAGTTCTCATTTCCTCCATCGCTTCTCTCTTTCAGCATCTTTAATGTGGCCAGTTACCCACTTTACTGATGTAGCGTTTAAGAATAATCCGGAAGTATCACTGGATCGAAAAACGCCGAATACCCCAGCACATCCAAATGTTACGGTTATAAAAATCAAGCTAGCATGACTGACTTGCATATGTGCATGAGTATGAGCCAACGGAACGCAATCTGATTGGCTGACATAGGTTATAGCTTAGTGCTACACTGCCCCTAGTGGTTTGGCATGTTTATAACAACACTGGTATATTTGTGAGCGTACATATGAATGGAAAAAAGTTTCTTAAACCGATCCTGTGGACAATATGGATGTTTTTAAATGATGTGGCAGAGATATTTGGTTTTATGAGTACCCAGTTATGTGCGAGCAAAACTCTTTATAGATTTTTTCCATTCCTTGTAAAAAGTCTGCTATGCACATTTGGTTTTTTTTTTTTGTTGTTGTTTTTTTTTTTGCACTGTTAGTTTAGCCTTAACCTTCTTATCTATCTGGTACTACTTCATAAGGAAACACAAATTTATACATCAGAAAATAACTTTTTGTTAAAAAAAAAACAACAAACAAATAAAAAGCCACCCCTGCCACTTTACCTGGTAGTTATCCGGTCAACCTGCATGAGCGAGTCACCAGAGAGCAACTTCTCATGACTGGACTCATTATTCATGTTCAGGCGCACTGCGGATAAATGTGGCGGGGGGATGCATGGTTGTCTCAAACAATGTGGATCAACAAAGAGGAGGAACAAGGGTTTGGAGTCTCTCTCACACAATCTGCACCTTAGTGTTAAACTCTGTTTACCTGAACATCTGGAGTAGAGGAAGAGGGCACAGAGTTAGCATAGCGCTAAAATAAATAATTCCATAATTAAGCATCTGGTCAGTGTAAACCAAAGTTGTTTCTCTTCCCTTCTGTACTTGTTATTCTCTCACGAGTTTATATTTGAGCTTTACAACATTTCTGTCCTTTGTCGTCCTCTGCAGTATGTCATTTTATTTTGTTTAATGCACTGAACTAACGAGCCGAAGGAAGCTGCCACTGTGGCGTTAGGCCTGTGCACTTCAGAATGCTAATGCATTAAACATGCTGTGAACTCGTGCAGGATCATGCTGCACACAGAACTGGGAACACCTGTAATTTAGCATGTGTGCACTGAAGCCAACGAGTGTGTTTTGGGTGGATTGAAACAGACAAATGACTGGTGCATTGTAGATTTTTTTTTTCTATTATTATTATTATTTTGGCAATATTATTTGTCGCTAATCGACACCGATGTCCATAAAAAAATGATTTTGGACATCATTTATGCACTACCAGCACATATTTTTCACTTAAAACTTGTTATAAGTGAAATAATCTGCCAGTGCAACTAGTGCTCTTTTTATATTTAAGCAATGTGAAGGAATTGTTGATTTAAAACAAGCAAGCTCTTACATCTGGCTGAAAAAAATGACTTGTGAGTTAGTTTTGTTTTCTTTAAAAAATATTTGCACTACAAACTAGACCAAAAATCCTTGGGGAGACTTTGTGTTGTCGCAGTCTAATGCTGAGGTTAAAATGTAGGCAGGTGGGCTCTATTTACCAATTAGATGACTTAATTGAAATGGTTTAGGTTTTTATTTTGGAGTACCTGAGCACAGGTGCTTCTTAAGTAGGTACGTCACTCTTTTAAGGTTTTACTTGAGAAACAAAAAAAAAACATTTTAAAAAAAGTTCCTTGTGGAACTCCTTTTTCTTCCTTTTGTCTTTGAGGTAATGTGTAGTTTGCTGCAATCTCAGAGGTAAGAATATGTATTCTGACCGTAGAAATGTGTGGCCGGGCATGGCGCTGCATCATTTGCTGTGTAATCAGTCCTGATCCGCTGCCCTGATCGTCCTTTAATAGCCACTCATCAGAGCTCCCTTAACCTCCCAACAGACTGCGTTTTATCTAGAAGTCAGGGTGACTTCTAAACACACGCTCTCACACACACACACGCGCGCCGCGCAGACAGCATGTGACCCCACGCTGCGATAAGATCCTTCAGCTATGACCTTGTCGCTTGCTGCGTCTCTCCTTGAAAGGAGAGACGGTAGCATTTCCACCCACCTGTGCGAGTTCTTTGGCCTCTTATTTCCGCCATTCTGTCGGTATGATTTGGGTCCAAAGACGTCATTTTCCTACAAGTAATTATCGTTTTGTATCGGCTTCGTGTACATTTGGGATTTACCGTCTGCACTGCTTGTGCAGAGGCATAAACATGTGACTGTGAAGATGCACTCTAACCCGGCGGAGGGTCCAGAATATGGTGCAGCCACAAACTGCAGCGCACTTTACTGGGAGTCGGAGTGACAGAGCAGCACAAAGTAACCTGAGTGAAATTGGCTCCTACGCCTTCTTTAAATCTAACAAAATTGGTGTCAAACGTTTGTGCTGGTCTACCGTTTAAAGTTGTCAAAGTCAAGCTAGCATAACTAGCCTACTATCATCTTCTTTGCTATTCTTTTTTTAAATTAAGACTTTTCACTGACCTCTGAAATGTGATACCCTTGGGCCTTATCTACTTGCTGTGTTGACAATTAGCAGCAAAGTTCAGCAGGAGGACAAAAAATGTCCTCCTGCTGAAGGAGGACAAATTTCATGTCAGTCAACTCAGCTACGTTTGTGCAGTAAAACATTTTGTTTGTGCCAGTATCATTTTAACGGTATTAATAAAGACGTTTCCAGAGGCTGTCATCAATATCTTGACAGCAAAAGCAGCGCAGACAAAAGTGTTTGCTGCACAAACGTAGCTGAGTTGACTGACATCAAATTTAGATTTTGTAAACATGAGGGGGCGCTGGTTGACCTTCGATGACCTCGGAAGACTTTTTTTTTAATCAACATCTTTAACATGATAGTGGCACAAATGAAAACTTTTGCCGCACAAATGAAGCGCAAACATTTGACATCAATTCTGTTTGATCGACGTATTAAACTTTTGTTAATATCTTCAAAACAAAAGCAGCTCAAACAGAATTGTTTTGCTGCACAAACGCAGCATTGTTGACTGGCGCTACATGTGTCCCAGTTGAAGAAGGTTGGAGGATGGTTGACCTTTCCTGACCTCTGGAGACATTTATTAATATCTTTAAAATGATGGCGACACAAACTAAAATCTTTGCTGCGCAAACGTTTGACGCCAGTTTCAGGGGGCCAACTTCACTCAGGTCACAAAGCAAGGAATAACTACAAAGTGAATTGAAACTTTACTCTTTTTACAGAATTTCTTACAAATAAAAATGTTAAAAGTGTAATAATAATAAAAAGGCTCCTCTCTAAGTTTCCTATTAAGAACCCAGCACAACTACTGGAAAAGCAAACCTTTCAATGTCTTGCGATTCAATTCAGATTATTAGCGTTTCCTCACTTTCCTCACTCGCGTCACGATACTTAATATTTGCCAATAAGCAGACGAGTTTCTGTGGTGCAAAACATTAAAATAGTCTGTAATTTCCCCAGCAGAAGTTTCACATTTTGTCACCTCAAAAACCTCAGAAATTTGAACCCCATTTCAAGGCAAAGGATGCGTAGCAATAAACAATTAATTTGTCTCCACGCAAAAAAGATTTCCACACAAAAAATGGAAAAAGTCAGAACTGTTTATACTTCACTTACTTAAGGAAATGGGGTCAATCGATGCCTCGGACCCAGCACATTGAATACTAATCATCTGTCTGACCCAAAGAGTCCGTTGACATGTCAATCATGCAAGTGGATAGATTTGATTACAAGTGGTTCAGCAGAGAATCAGTCCGATTATGTTTTGACGCCTGAAAATGGACACAATGGGCGGGAAAGGTTGCCAAAGTCGGTGACATCTGGGCCGATCTGGAGCATTAGAAGCATCAGAGTAAATGTGACTTAATACAAATGTATGCAACACTTAGGATTTGTATTTTTTTACATATATCCGTTATATTCATTTAATTTTTCTTGTATTATAAAACAAGCTAGTGGTAGTGATGCAGTTGTTCCTTTCTTTCATTTACTAGAGTGGTCTGGGATATTAGGTGACCAGAAATCCAATCTGACTGGAATTCTGCATATTTTCATCAACCACTGCATCTAAAACATGCATCATTTTAAACTTTATAATTCTGCTCTGCTATTATTGGTCAATCACATTAAATCTGAATTTATTACACTAGAAAATGTTGAAACGTGAGAAAACGTGGGCTTTAGTTTCATCTGTTGCCATAGAAATGTGACGATTATATGAAGACATTGGCAACATTGCATGGTTTTGTTTTGTCGTTTAACGAACAAGAAATTCATATTGCCATCGGTCCATCTGGTATGATCTCTCTCAAATATTTGCTCTGTGAAATTACAGGATTTTGTCTTTGGCGATGAGAGACTGTGATCCCAGAGCATAATGCGTCTATTTTTCTGAAAAACCTCCATTCCTGCTGTGTGAGTTGCCGCCTAGCACTTCGTTTTATTGCACTTTGCTCTGACTTTAGCACAAGAACTCAGTTCGAAATATGCTTCTTTTTTTTCCCTCCCCTTTAAAAGGTGATTTTTACCAGCTCCGTCTTGCTGTTAAAATTTACGCTCTCCACTGAAATAGTCAACTAAAAAACATGTCTGTACGTGAAGTGTTCAGAGGACCAGTGATGATTTTTGCTCCTCATTTTCTTTCAAGCTGTTGCATTTAAGCTAATTTGACCTGGAGTCGAAAGTTGATCCTGGTTTAACATTAGTGTTTTTCACCTTACAAGCTTCTGAAATCATTTTAATGTGCCCTGTTTCTTAGGTTTTCGGATTTTTAATTGCAAAAATTTACAAATATTGTATTTTCTAAATACTGTTTTAGTTGGGGTTTTGGTTTTTTTCCCGTCCTTTGGATTTTTGGTTTCCTTTTTCCTCCTTTTTAATCAATGAAAACATTATTGAGCCCCACTGAAAGCATGTCCTTAAAATAAAATATGTGCATTTATATTAAAACTAGTAAACACCAACACATTTTTTTTTTTTTTTACTATGCCCTGATATGAGAAACAGTAGAACTCCAAGAGCCTGACTCGGAGCACGTTGGCAAAAACCATTAAAATATCTGTTGACTGGAAAGTACATTACCACGCAACTGTGACGGAAACTCCCATAAACATATCTGCAATTAGACCATACAGGAAAAAGGCTGTTGTATGAATAACTCCACTGTTTAAAAACTCCCGAAACAGGACAGTGACATAACCGACAATCTACGTATGAAGATAACGCTCTAACTGAATGGCGTTGTCATGGAAATGTAAATGGGATTATTTTATTTATTGATTGATGTTTCTGTCTGATAATGCAGTACGTTTATTCTGACTTGATCCATCTCACGTATTTCACGTAGGTGTGTATATTTGTGTACAATCGGGTGTGTTCCAGCCTAATTATGTTTGTATGTTAAAACATAAATACATTTTGGAAGGAAATAAGAAAAGAGAATATGTAAATGGGAAACGCATAAACCTGTGGAGAAACCTCACAAATGGCTGCCAACTGTCACAGAAGGAATGCGTGTTCAATCAGGCACTCGGTTTTCTCAGTACGATTTGCTTCTTGAAACCCTTTGATTGAATAAATCATCTGTAGTTTTAATATTTCTCAGAAACGGTGCCAGTTCCTCTCAGCTGTTTCTGACCGAGCCGGCTGAGCTTCAGGCCCGAGAAGATCTAGTTTTGCTCCTCCGCGCAGGAAGTGTGAGGAGATTTATTCGTTTTACCTGGGCTCCGTTGCATCAGATTTGGCTTCGGGAAAGTCACAAAGTGTTCCCCGCATGTTTCTGCCATCAGTTGCTTTTCGAGGCGCAGCTAGAGTCTTTGTGTCAAATGTGACGAAATTCAGTCTCCTTCCAATGCATTCTCCATAACAGTAAAATGTACGAAAGAAAAATTAGAATAAAACAAATAAGAAAAATTTGTATTTTGTCTCCCATGTACAACTTAAGCTTACACGTTGATGGTATTTCTGAGTATGTTTTTATTGTTAGTTTTATAAAAAAAAATATGATGCATTTTCAGTAAGTTCTAGTTTTCCCCCGTTTCAGTTTATTTCGGTTAACTAAAAATGTTTTCTGCATTTCAGTGTTCCTTAGCGTTACATGACAACCTTGTTGGTAATTGTCTGTTTTTGAAACGGCTCGTTTTCCAGACACCAAAAAACACGAACGTATTCCAAAAAAAAAAAAAACTGTGTGTGTGTGTGTTATTTTAAGCTACTGGAAGGTGGCATTGACCCTGCCATATATACATATAAATTACTGCAGGTGTCCCCAGTGCTGCTCTGTCAGCCTCAAATCCCGGCGAGTGGCTCTACGGTCGGCTGCTGGTGGAGATAGATGGAGCTGTGAGCAGAGCGCATTTCCTGCATTCCTCCCCTCTGCCGCCTCCTCTCCTTCCTCTCCCCCATTTGGGGCTTGTGAGTGAGAGCGCTGCGCTAAAAGCATGCTCTTCTCTCTCGCCTCTCCACCTCTGACAAACACACACACACACACACTCTCTGTCTGTTTCTCTCTCTCTTTTTTTCTCCGTTAGTCTTCCTCACTCAAAGACAGGAGTCTCCGAAAGCAGCTCACGCTTTTTCCCTAATCCCCACTAAGCATCATTTCACTGAGTTTTTTTTCCCTCTCTTCCCATCTCTGTGTCTTCAAGCACTTTGTTTTTTCTTCTTCCTATTGTTTTTTTTTGTTTTTTTGTTTTATTCCTCTGCTGGATTTCACAGCTGCTCAGGTGACGTTAGGCGTCTGGACGCAACGGAGACGCACAGGACAGAGTGATTGGGGGAGATAACTTTCCTTTCTCCCTCTGCAATCAGCTTCTGTCACCAGGGGAGTGTTTGTTTTGAGAGAGACTTCTGGAAAAAAAAAAAAAAAAAAGATTTAGCTTTGCGTTTAATTTTTTTCAGTCGTTTCTGATGGGATGTACGGGCATTTTCACGGCGGGAGATTTTTTCCAGCAAGTGGAAAGTTTGCGACGCGGCATGGCTGATGGACCTGCAGCTGCCCTCTGAAGCTCTTCCTCCGGTTCAGTCCAGGTAATGAGTCGTTAATGTCGGCTTGCCAGTTGTCCTGCTTAACATCTGTATGAGCGTGAAGTAGGGGGAGCATGAAAAGTCTATTACACAGTGATGTGAAGCCACACTGACTGCTATTTGTTCCTCTTCAGAGTTCTTCCATTTTATTTTTGTGCTTTTGTCGCATTTAAATGTTAAAATGTGAGGGTCAATACGATAACCAGTTGTCAAAAAGTGATGTTTTGAGGAAATCTTCTATCTATAGCCAACTTGTGTGAAAAAAGCACAGTCACGAATGAAGAGACATGAACCAAATCCCAGTTCAATTTCTTCATCCACAACCAGATGTGATTAGTGCTACGCCTGCCGATTCACACGTCTCAAATAGAACCTGTCTGACAACATGAAGTAGGCTAAAGGATCTCAAAAAGCAGCACAGATTTAAAGTAAGTTAAAAAAAAAAAAAAAAAAGTTGGGATTCAGTCTTTACGGTTGCAGTTAGAGCCAGTCGTCCAGAAACATGGAGTAGCTAAAGTCTGTTGCTAAAGGTTTGACACTCAAAATTAGACTTAAACCTCATTTTTAAAAAAATGTTCAACTCAGGTTAAGAAACGAAGCTGGTAAGCAGCAGCCGTCCTGTGAAACGGCGCGTTTGTTTACCAGCCTGTTAGCTGTGGCGCTCTGGTGTTGTGCTGCTGTTAGGAGGACATAAACGCAGCAAGTGGAGGAAACTCAAAAGGTATTTATGGAAAGACATATAAAACGTCAAGAGCTTGCAGAACAACTACATCGCGTGTTTCAAACTCGAGGTTCAGGGGCCGAATCCAGCCCACCGTAAGCTTTAATGTGGCCCTCCGGACACTAGAACGTGACTTATATTTTTACAACCCAAAGATCCAATTTTGCTCCCGGTCCAGCGAAAGGAAACCTGTTGAGAGCCACAAATGGACCCTTAGGCTTTTGGATAAAAGATTAATTGGAAGTCATTTTGCTGTTATTTTTAAAGAAACAATGTTTTTTGTGGGGTTGAAAAAAAGTGTAGAAAAAGAATAGATTTTCTTCTGTGGGATGTTGACATTTGTAGAAAAATATGTTAAAAAAAAAAAACTCATAGTTTATAACTTAAAGACCAGAAATTAGATTTAATGGACCTGGTCTAGTGAAATCATTCCTCTGTTGGTTTAGATGAAGGTTTGGACTTTGGCCCAACATCTCTTTTGGGCCTTAACTGACAGAATCGGAAACTTGGCCGACCTCGACCAAACGTCTAGTTTGTCTGAAGAAAAAGTCATTCTAAACCACGACGTTCCCACAACTCTAGTTCCCTTTGTGTTGTTTTTGTGCCAACCAAACTTTTGGAATCGTGGCCAAACTTTCGTCAGACATGGAAGAACTCTTTGGAAAAATGGCGCTAAATGTCGTTAAACTTGGTGGAGAATTTCAGAGACAGCAGTTCATCGCTGCCACACGTAGAACACAACTTCCTGCGCTTCTTTCATCGCTACGCCTGGAAACCTCTTTAGTCTCTGTCATTTCATAAGCAACAGGTTTTGAGAAGTGTCCTTGTTCTCCATCATTAAATCCTTGGAGCTCAGCGCGGTTGTGCAGACTTCTTCTATCCACTGGTTTGGTAAAACAGGGCCATGAATACAGCTGTCAGATAAATATTAAACGCATACAAATTGTCCAATTAAAGAGCACAAACATCACTTCGGTGTGAATCACTTCCTTTGGGTCCCACTGAGGATACGACAGATATTCAGGCCACACTCTTTCACAATCTCGCTTAATTAGTAATGTCAACGCTTCCTTTTTTTTTTTTAAACCTGGAACATTCAAGGACATATAGATATATTAATATTTAAATAAGTGTCAAGCAAATTGTAATGAATTGTCTGCTATTTTTATAGCTTAATTTGTAATTGCGCAACAGAAATACAAGCAGAAGAGACCAGGGTTTTTTTGGCTCCAAGTTCTCTGAAATGAAAGATAAAGATGACCACATGAGAAGTGAAAACAGAGAGCGGACGAGATGTTGTGCATATAAAGTAAGCTTATCTACTCGATGCCTAATGGATTTTTCTATCCCAAAATAGAGAACAGGACTGTCTGAATATTTGCCAATAATGTTCTCCGGTATTTACGCAAGATAACTAAGAGGCACTGAGTATTGAAACCAGATGTGTATGTACTCTGTCACTGTCTAACAGTAAATCAGACTCAACTTTTCCTGATGTAGGGAAAGCTCAGAGGAGTAAGACATGCATGTAATGTAGACTGTTGGAACTTTACATCGAAGTGGTTGGTCGTAGTGAACGTCGTCACATCTGAAAGGGAAAAAAACCTGCGAACACCATCCTAACTCTCAAGTACAGCAGTGATAGTAATGTGTGTGTGTGTGTGTGTGTGGGTGGGGGGGGGGGATTGCTGCAGGAGCGACTGGTGCACTTCACAACGTAGATCCCATCAAAAGGAAAGAACATTATGTGGACATTTTGATGCTGCATGTAAAGATACCAGCTAGAAAATGTTTCCGTTAGTCATAGAATTGTGCAAATAAAAATTATGTAAACAAATTTGCTTCATGGAAACATGTCAGTTTAAAAGAAAAAGAAAAAAATCTAGTTTTTTGATAGGAAGTTTTTGCGCTAGGATGAGGTGGTTTTTCGGCCTTATCGAAATGCTGTTTGTTTGTTTTTTTTTTTGCATCACATAAGTCACATGATCAACAATAAGATTTACTACTGGCAGAAACGACAAATAAGACCAGAAGTAGGAGGAGGTTGAGGGTTTGTTATTGTTTTTGTTTTTTTAAACTCAATAAGTATGCAGCTGGTTTCACCAAAGCTCTTACAGTATTACACTGTTCATAAAAAGCTTTGTGTCAGGCGAACATGTCGTCCACACTTTCCCAAAAACACCACATACAAAGCCGGTCCTAAGTATAAGGGGCTTGTCACTCCAACGCCTGAATTAGACGCCAACATCTCCTCTCTTGGTTGATAGTTGATGAGCTCTAGCACCACGGCTGAATTATGAACATGTCTCATGTAACTTTTTACATCCTTCACTGCCATGATTTTTTTTATGTCTTATTGCATGAACAAGCTTATTTCCTATTTAATAAAAACACTGAAATTGCGAAATTTTGTTTTTTGGACACTAGCAGAATATAGACAAAGACTTGCACACTTTTGTAAAGGAAATGCAGCTTGTGATAGCTCATGTGCCGTTGGGTCTTTCCGATGTAAAACAAGCCTAACCTCCAGTAACAGCAGCTCTGTCAGGAAGAATCGGCCAAAATGTCAGAAAACAATTGAGACATTATGAGATTGACTGAATTATCCAGCCGTTTGGAAAACAGAAATAATTTTACAGATGCTAGATGATCTAAAACAAGAACTGCCGAGTCTGATTTTATGTCAGACAGTGAAGACAAACGGGTTACCGTGTCCTTCTTGTACAATGTGGCTTAAATATGTTTCTTCACCGTTTCCCCCCACATCCAGGAATGACGACGCCATCCATGGAGCCCGTAGGGATCCTGGTGGAAAGGGGCGCCAATGCCACCGTCCCACCCGTGAGCTCTCACCAGGATGCCGCCGCCACCGTCACCATCGGCACCATCCTCTCCATCATGTGCTTCGTCGGCGTCTCGGGGAACATTTACACCCTGGTGGTCATGTGCCACTCCATGAGGACGGCGGCGTCCATGTACATCTACATCATAAACCTAGCTCTGGCAGATCTGCTGTACCTTCTCACCATCCCCTTTGTGGTGTGCACACACTTCCTGAAGGGCTGGTACTTCGGGGGCGCGGGCTGTCGGATACTGATCAGCATGGATTTCCTGACCATGCACGCCAGCATTTTCACGCTGACCATCATGAGCACGGAGCGATACCTTGCGGTGCTCAAGCCCCTGGACACGGTCAAGCGGTCTAAAAGTTACCGGAAGGCTATCGCGGTGCTGGTCTGGGTGGCCTCTCTCATCCTCACCTTGCCTATGATTGTGACCATTCAGCTGACGACAGTTGGGAAGAAGGCGATGTGCCAGCCCACTTTGTCCCAGCAGTCTTACAAGATTTACATCTCCTTTCTGTTTTGCACAAGTATCGTTGCTCCGGGACTGATCATTGGGTATCTCTACATCCAGCTGGCACGGACTTACTGGATATCGCAAACAAAAAGCTTCAAGCAGACCAAGAAACTACCCAATCAAAAGGTCAGTACTTGGCAAATGATCTGTTTAGAGGTCTTTGCAAAAGCATT
Organism: Poeciliopsis retropinna; assembly: GCA_010277075.1. Lineage (NCBI taxonomy): Eukaryota > Metazoa > Chordata > Actinopteri > Cyprinodontiformes > Poeciliidae > Poeciliopsis > Poeciliopsis retropinna. The sequence continues at coordinate 11,457,274 of VMRM01000023.1, read as the reverse complement.
GACTTTTTCCACATCGTGCCCAACTGCAACGAACACCAAACTTTTATTTTGATATAGGGTTACAAAGCACCATAATTGTGACGGAGTGTTCGGGCCATATTAAGAACAAATGAAAAATACAAAAATAATGTTCCAAGAATAAAATCATGCAATTACGAGAAAGTTGTAATATTGTGAGAATAGACTCCTATGAGAATAAAGTCTTTATTTTGAGAATAAAGTTATGGTATTATGAGAATTAAGTCATTAAGAAAATGAGTTTATTCACAAATTATTTCAACTTTATTCTCCTATGGCTTTATTTCATTTTTATCTGACCTACATGACCGCTACATGAGGTCTTTCCTGCCAACAGCCATCATTACCTACAATAACTCTTTGAAGAATTTGAATTGATATAAGTTACAACATTTCATTTTCCTTTGGCCTCAATAAACTTTATTCTAGTAATTTTCTTTCCCATCAAGTTCCTCTAATACTCCGTTGTATCATAAGAAATAATAAATAATGAACAATCTTATAAGTTCGGCCTACATTTAATTCATCCCTTTTACAATCCTTAAACAAAATGAAGTGCTCAAGGTTTGTCAGAGGACATTAGTGAACAGCCAGCATGATGAAGATCGAGGAACGTGGCGGACGGCTGTGACGTTTTAAGGCGAGCTCTGGTTATGAAACGAAACCATAAAATGTCCGGAGCAACTGCAAAGCTACCAAGGCATGCTCATCCACCCAAATGGGCAAGTCACGCAAAGAGACCATTAAGGGAACCAGCTAAGAGCCGGTTCTATAAAAAAATAACATGCTGAGATTAAAATGAATGTGCAGACTAAAGAAACAAGCTCTTTTAGTTCACAATTCAATGTAGTTTATTTACAGAATATGAGGCCAATTCACAACGAATGTCATCTCAAGGCACTTTACAAAAAAATCCTTTCAATTCAGTCATATATCTATGTGCATAAGCGTTTCATTAAAAGTTACAAAACTACATAAAATCAAAACAAAGCAATATCCCTACTTGTATCCATCCATCCACTTTCTTTCACCCTTGTCCCTAATGGGGTCGGGAGTCGCTGGTGCCGATCTCCAGCTGCGTTCCAGGCGAGAGGCGGGGTCACCCTGGACAGGGTGTCGCAGGGCAACACAGAAACAAACAGGACAAACAACCATGCACACACACACTCACACTCATACACACCTAGGGAGAATTTGGATACCTGACAGTCATGTTTTTGGACTGTGGGAGGAAGCCAGAGAACCCGGAGAGAACCCACGCATGCACAGGAATTGAACCCAGAACCTTCTTGCTGCAAGACAACAGTGCTACCAACTGCGCCACTGTGCAGCCCTCCCTACTTCTAGACAGGAGAAAAACAAACAAACAAACATAAACAAATACAGCCCCAAATCAAAAAAACCAAAAAAACAAACTGAAAATGAAATACAATATATGCAGCGGGACAATGATGTCATGTACTTAAGTGAAACAAAAATATAAGAGCTCCCAGTCACTGGATTGTGAGTGATGACTTTGCAGTGAGCCAATAAAGTTACATTTTTTTGTGTGTTTGTGATGTTTATCCAGTTAGTTCAGACGAATACTGTCCAGCCGTCCAACTCCTTCTCTGAGCCACTTTGACAGCTTGAAGAAGCAGTGGACTTTCTGGGACTGTAGGATGAGCTTTTTGTCAACAACCACAGTTCAGACTATCCATGTAGCATCTGAGTATTGTGATCCGATTCGATGTCCTTTAAGTAGCATTTGGACGACCATCTGAATCAAACAGTTCAGCAGAACCGTACTCATCACAGTGAGATGACACTGATGGACAGATTTTGCTCAGCGTCATTTTTGAATAGTTTCGTCTATGTATTGCCTTAAACTGAATTAACCTACAGCGAGAATTTGCGGCGCAATAGTGCGCCTGTGATATGGCTGCCTTCCGTAGCTCTACTGATGAGTCTGACCGCAAATGTTTAGCCCAACTTTCCGCAAATAATCTGGGGATACAGAAAAGGTGACATTAACATTGCTCATTATTAATAAAATGATGAAAACATAATACCAAACAGGACCCTGTTTTAACGAAACAAAGACTTTTGTTATTTGTCTGATAATAACAATAACATTAAAAAAAAACAACATCCTCACATCGAACCTATATTTCCCACATCACTGTCATCACTGAGCATTCATGGCAGCTTCTCTTGTGGTGAACCAGCTGTAGGGTAGTAGAGAGAAAAGGGGAGGGTCTGAGTAACACACATCTGAGGGTGATTGACAGCACTGAGACCCGCCTCTGATTGGTTGTATCTGATGGAGCCGTGTATTTCTGAATATCATGTCCGAGAATTGCTCCAAGGGAAGATCCAATAACCGGATCAACCTTTCGAAGAGCCCGCTACGTTGTGCTGGACACAGTGTTGACCTCCCACGTCTCGGCTTCTGCCAAGGGCCAAACTATTGAGCACCAAGTAGATACACGCATATACTCTTTACAAATTCTCCAGGTTCATCTTCGAAGGTTGTCGCAGTGATGTCTCCATCACAACGAATGCGTAGGAATCGGATCGGTTTGTCTCACCCCCAAAATCTGTAAACTCTCCGAGTCTCCTCTTCATCACTACAAAGTGTTCAGTGATCTATTCGGTCTGGTTAGCTGCAGCTTTGACGGATTCTCTGAGCCTCATATCATCTCCAGGAGTGTCCGGTATATGGGAGGCTAAAATTGAAATGGACTGTGATGAGAACGACTCAGTGATGTTCTTGTTGAGGCATTTCACCTCTTCAAATAGACCCTGAAACGTTTCCACGACTCCCTGGATGCGGTTTGCAATAACTTGGCATGATTCTTCCTCCAACGGTTTGCGAATGTCCCTTATCTGTTCCAGTTTCTGTTCCAGAGGTGTGATTATCTCTTCGAATTGTATCATACATTGTGTTCATTCTTCAGCCTTTTCCCTCTCTGTGGTGATTTTATGAATCGATGAAGCACCAGAAAGTCTTGATAGAAATTCTAAGAAATAAGAACCAATACTCTGAATGCTGCTTTGGACTGGCACATCTGGTCTATTTCTGTTGACCATCTTGTGTATTTCCACTTCCACTTCTACAGAAATCACATGTAACCTCTCCGCAATTGCTCTCATTTCGGGTTCAAGTTGGATGAATGAATTTTCAGCTGAGCCCAGTTCATTCGTTAACTCAGACAGATTAAGTGGCATATCTTTGCTCCATCTTCTTGGTGGATTGGAGGCCATTTCTGTTTTCTTTTAGGGTGTTGACAATTTGGCAGTCGGGCATTCACTTTAACCTGTGGACACATATCGAAACACATGATAATTGACTCTACTGGATTAACAAATGGACATAGTCTGAGGTCCATAAACACCCAGATAACGGGTTAAAACCAGCCAATCATTTCTTTTTCTCTTATTTGTACCAATAAAAAAACTGGAGGAGCGTGTTGGGCAGCAGCCGTGGACGACTAAACTGCAAACAGAAAACAAAGCTGTACACACTCTGAATTCCACGTTGTGTTGCAATTTGATTGACAGCAGGTTGTGTTTGTTGAGTGGCACATGACTTGCGTCGCTACGGCATTTCAACCACACTCACTACGAAAGTGAAGTGAAAGTGAAGTGAAAGTGAAGCGGTCAAAGCTCTGTCAAGAGATGTAAACAAGTCTAACGTGCAACTCGCTGCTGGACTCAAGTCTGTTCGCGTGGCTGATAACGATGTCATTTCTTGGAACGCTGGTTCCCCCCAGGGCTGCGTCCTGAGCCCCCTGCTGTTTACCCTCATGCCCTGCGACTGCCGACCCAGGTTTAACACAAACCACATCTTGAAATACGCAGACGACACAACAATTACGGGATTAATTCAGGACAACAGTGAAGTGAACTACAGAAAAGAGGTACGGCATCTTGTGGACCGGCGCAGCATAAACAACCGGCTGCTGAACGTCGACAAGGCAAAAGAGATCATTGTCGGCTTCAGAAGGTCTCGACCAAATCGCACATCACTCTTCATTAACGACAGAGCAGTGGAGATGGTTGGCAGCACTGTGTTCCTGTTCACATTACAGACAACTTCAACATCAGTTCACTGGTGAAAAAGGCACAGCAGCGCCTGCACACACAAATGAGAAGAGTTTACTAAGTGATAGTATTAGTAAACAAGTACTGCTTGAAATTACTAAGTTATATATATTTAGCAGTACATTATTATTTGTTTATTATGTAATTATAGGCACTCTTGTGTTTTGCTCCGGTGGCCAAGCGATGACATTTCGTTGCCAATTTTACTTATGTTTCTTTGTGCAGTGACAATAAACAAATCCAAAAGGTGGCACGTCTGAAAAACAAAGTGCCATGATATAGATGGCACAGCTGATCTGCACTGCTTTTATTTAAAATATCCGGGTTCATCTGAGTCTGTAAAAACCACAACCTCGAGGTCCTCCATTGTCGAGCGTCGCTCTCGGCGGAGAGACTGCGGCGCTCTCAAAGCCGTTCTGTGCAAAAACGGACAGATTATGGCCTGTGAGTAAACAAACTGTAAGGAAAATGCCCCTAAGTTAGTTGAAACTGTACCAGGCGTTCAGCAGTTAAAACTTGAAGATGGAAAAGCGATATCACACAGAAATCAAGTAAAAAGAAGAAAAGATAAAGAAATATTATAAATTTACCTGTTTCAGGCTGGTTGTTCATGGAACTATTCGAGGTCTCTGCCGCTGTTAGATCCTCTCCTTTACAAGAAGAAAATCTGCTGTGTCACTTTCAGCCGAAAGCCTCATATATCTTATCGCATCACGTTTCTCCTGAATGCCCGAGGGAGGCTGGAGTGACAGGAACAGACATTAGACGTTAAATGAAAGCTCACAACACAGACAATAAGAATAAAGGTCAATAATGATCAAACTAAAAAGTCAAATGAATTGTCAGCAAGATGTATGCAAAGAAAATCTAAGGCGTTAATAACCAACCCAAAAGGAGTTCTTGTAAAACAACAGCAGAATTATCAAATCACGGATCAAGTAAAACTCCTTTACAAAGAAGAAAATAATGCTACATAAAATAAATTTGACACCTGGATTGTATCATCTTGTCAGTTTACTATTCCACAGACACATTAAAACAAAGTGGATAAAATATGATACGACATAGTGACATTCAAAACACCCTTGTTAGTCTCCGCCTCCTGCCTCGCCACGCCCAGTGATATTGTGTTTTGATGCATTGGTTCTGCTTATCTTTTCCTTCTTTTCAGTTTTGAACTTATTTTTCTGTATTCCATTTCATGTCGCAGTAGTTTGTTCAATAATCTGATTTGATCCCTGTTTTATCATTCAACGCGTATTCCCTTCGTATTTTCCAACAGTCGTAGGATTGTTTTTCAGTAGTCTTAGAGTTTTTTTTTTTTACAGAATAATTAAATTGTAAAGTTGGGCTATTTTGTTCATTCTCAGACTTGATTAGAAATTAGCGTGTTCCTGGCACGCTGATTAATAGTTCTGCTGTCTCAATGTCCGTCACAAAACACACAGGAAATTGGTATTTAAATTGAATTTATTTTTGCAGAAAGTTGTTACAAAGATAAACTTCATATGTAAGCCTTGAAATGAATTTTCTACAGGAGTGGAAAAGAAATTTGGTTCTTATTTTCTTTAGGGGATACTGTCAAAATTCTTAAAACAAATGTTTTTGCCTTTGAGTAGTGTTGTGTAAATTTGTGTTGGCAAAGAATGAGTCTGTTCCAATAACCAGAGAAAGATTAATCTATGTCTTTATTTGCATTTGAAGACCCATTGAACTGAACGCAGTCAGCAGAAGAGCCCTGAAAAACCCACATTGCATGGTTATATCGTCACAGCAAAAGAAAAGGCACACTCCAAGTCTGAACTTATCTCTCCTACCAGGTGGACAACCGAGCCGCATCTTTATCTACTGGCATAGTAGACAAATATGCCACCCTACATTTATGGCAGGAAATGATAGCAGACAAGGATTTCAATATAAACGTCTAGTTTTCTTATTCAGTAACTCACAGTTGCACAGTGACAAACACCAAAGAAAAACATTCATATACACACACACAAAAAAAACTATCATTCCTAATTTAGATCAAATTAAAATGAAATGGATCAAATGAAATTTTCTACGACAGTAGCGGGGAAGAAAATTGACATGTTCGTTATGATTTTTTTTTTTTTTGTCTAAAGTCGCAGTCATTTATAAACAGCAATGGTTCTCTTTGAGTAACATGTAATTATATAGTTTTTTCGCTGAATCACAACAGGAGCAATAGCTTTTGATACAGTTGAATTGCATTTTAGTACATCGCGGTATTTTCCCGACTATAAGTCGCTCCGGAGTATAAGTCGCATTTTTGGGGGAAATTTATTTGATAAAATCCAACACCAAGAACAGACACATTATCTTGAAAGGCAATAAAAATATTGCCTTTCAAGTTTGTTGTTTATGTGTCATGCTAACGTTACATGACACATAAACAACAAACTGAGAACTTTCCTGGTATGTTACCATAACATATTAAGAGTTATTCAGATAACTGTAGCATAAATAACATGCTAACAAGTTTACCAAACCATCCGTGTCGCTCCAAATCACTAAATCTTCATCTTCGGTGTCGCTTGTAAACAACTCGGCTAACTCCGGACGTAGCTTCTACCACACACAGTATCAACACAGGCCTAGAGCGCCCTCTGGCGGTTTGGTGTGAAAATAACATGTGATATGATATAATAATGTGTTAAAATCTCACACATAAGTCGCTCCTGAGTACAAGTCGCACCCCCGGCCAAACTATGAAAAAAAAACTGCGATTTATAGTACGGAAAATACGGTGAATATTTTTGAGAAAATAATCATACAATAAAAAGTCACCATCTTGGAAATGCGACAATGTTCTTTGAGGAACCTGTGTGAAGTATTGAAATAATTCTGTCACTCTACTGTACATTTGTAAATATTATCTGATTTTGCTCTGTATTCACCAGTTATAACAAAACACATTTGAACAACCAATTATCTCTTGCAATGATTTTCCATCACGGGGAGAGCAGCCTAAGTAGGGAGGTCCAGACTTCCCTCTCCCCAGGCACTCGGGCCAACTCCTCCGGGGAAACCTCAAGGCGTTCCCAGGCCAGCCAAAAATCATAGTCCCTTCAGCTTTGTCCTGGGTCTTCCCCGAGGCCTCCTCCCATCCCCACTGACCAATGTTAATTTTTCACTGAATGTAAAACAAATAAAAATAGCCAGTAACTGCAAGTTATTTGTACCATTATAAACATTTTTTGGTATACTTTAACCTATACAGAAGAAATATGAAAAAATTACATATGGCTCCAGTTTTGTTCAACCCCATAACCGCATACCAATACATCCATTTTAGAAATAATCGCATCCCGGAAGCGATGCTGAGGAATTTACGCAGGTAAATGATGTTTATTGTTGTTTGGGGAGAAGTAAAGAATTGTCTTTGAAAAGTATATAAATTTCTTGTTTTCATCATCTCATATGTTGCTCCATTCCCCAGCTGATGTGGATTTATGTCAACTTTTAGTGAAAGTCTTCAACCTGGTAACGTTCAACCCCTGTTACAAAAACACTCTTTTTGTTACGGGGTTGAATTTGAAGCAATCTAATTAGCAAAGGAATTCGTATTAATGTTTGAGTTTTCATGCATAAAGTGAGAAAACATATTTTCTTGAAGGTCTAAGAGTCTGTCAATATATGCAGTGGTCAAAAACATAATTTTTTTTGTTATATTTTTACCCCAAGATGTAAAAAAAAAAAGGTGATTCAGAGAATCAACCTTTTAACAAATAGTGACTTTTTCAAAATTGCCATGGTTCCATGAAGCACATTTATCTGCGAAATCTCAAATATATGATCAGAGCATTTTTTGTAGCCCCAGGCCATTTCTGGTCAGAATCCTTCTGTCTCTCACCACTAGCACTGGGTAAATGGCAGCATAATTAATAATCATAAAGATTTTATCTTTCAACACTATATCACACAGGGGTGGATAACTCCAGTCTCCTGCAACTTTTAGATGGATCTCTACTTCAGCACACTTGAGTCAAATAATGAGGTCATTAGCAGGACTTTGGAGAATTTGACTGCACTTAGGAGGTGATTTAGCTATTGGATTCAATTGTGTTGGACCAGGGAGACATATAAGAGTTGCACGACATCCGGCTCTCGAGGACCAGCATTGCCCACCCCCCTGCATGGTCATGGTTGAACGGATTTCTGAAATCCTCATTTTCCCTTGTTCCTCTAGGTGCTGTACCTGATCTTCACCATCGTGCTCCTCTTCTGGGCGTGCTTCTTGCCCTTTTGGATCTGGCAGCTGCTCAGTCAGTTCTGCCCCTCCTTGCCCCTCTCCCCCAAGGTCAAACGCAACATCAACTACCTGACCACATGCCTGACGTACTCCAACAGCTGCATCAACCCGTTCCTCTACACGCTGCTCACCAAGAACTACAAGGAGTACCTGAGGAAGCACAAGAGGTCGTGGTCGGCTGGCAGCTACTTCAACAGACGGAACCGTTTCCAGCGGTCGCCCCGCAGGTCGCCGTCTGCCAGCAGTCAGCAGTGCACAGAGAGCTTCATGCTCACACACACGGCTTCCCTGCGCGCTCACAACAGCAGCCTGTGCGGTAGGAGCAGCCTTCTTCTGGCTTGAATTAATGCAACGCGTGTGTCTCTCCTCTTTCAACATCAACATCTTTCAGCTATGAAACGTTGGCAGCAACCTGATGCTTTAGCCTCGGGTTGTCAAACTCATTTTCGATCTTGGGCCGGACCAATAACCTGAATGTTCTTGACGAGCCGATTGTGCCAGAATGTATTGATAAAACTGTTAAAACATTAGTAAATAGTGTTTCTTCAAATGAAATAATATTGAACATTTTTTTCACACTGATCAGTCCATCCAGGATGTTGTTTTTTGTGGTCTTTTGCAATCAAAATTGCAGATGTTGTGGAGCTTTATTTAGAATTTAGAATTTAATTTAGAAATATTTATTTGCGCTAATGTTTCATGCTACATGTGACTTTCCATTAGTAGCCGTATCGATCACTGACTATAGCTTAACATCAAGTATGGCTGAGGCAGCAGTCACTTAGTCACTTTTGCAGTACAATTGTGAATATTGTGTGGACAGGTGAAAAACCGGAGGGACTGTTTGATGTTATTTGGAGTCTCGAGGGCCACATAAAAAGCTACGATGGGTCACATTTGGCCCCGGACATTTGAGTTTTTATGATACTGATTTTTTTCAGGTGCAGAACAAAACTATTTATTTTTATTCTTATTTTTTCATTCATGCAGAGTCGATTTGAAGACTGAGAGACTCTGGCGACTAAGCACTCGCATCATCTTAAGACTATTTCACAGAATTAACACTTCCTGGGTCAAGACAAAGCTTTCACAATCCAGAAGCTTATTGGATTTGGTTCTGGTGACTTAATTAAATTACAAGAAACCATTCTGTTTAACATTCCACTAATGAAATTAGACGTGCATTTCTCAAGTTACCATGTAGAAGTAGCTGGATCAGCATCCATCGCCTGACTGACAGCTCAGGAGAGTAGAAACAGATGTGGGGGGAAAAAAAGCAAAATGTCCACGGAAATCTGCAGATATCAGTCTTTGTGATGTAATTGTCAAGATTCTTTTATTTCCATTTGGATGTCCCAAATGGAAATGAATATTTGTGCTTCATATCTGCAGCATCCAATAAAAAGTCTCAGTTCAGGGTAAAGTCTCACGCATATTCAGGCATATTTCAGTTCGAGGAACTTTGATCAGTCTCACAGCAAACGTCCAGCAGACCCATCGGCACAAAGATCGATTTATTTAGTTATTTTTACTTTTTTTTTTTTTTTTTGACTGTGTACAGTGTTGCAGCGTGAACTGCTCGGCCGTAAACAAGTGTTCACGTCATTCGATTAAAGAAATGGAGAAAAAACTGACCGAGTGTGAAAACAAACATGTTATTTCCTTAGTAAAAGTTTGAGATTGTGTTGCTAAATTCCCCTGTCATTGTTTTGACTGCTGGCAGAAACAGGTATGATGCTATTTATGACTATATGAGAACTCAATGAAAGGGAAAAAAAACAAACATATTTTTTAATACTACTGTCTTTACAAAGCTCGTGTGTTGGTGAGATTCCAGACAGTCACCAAAATGGGGCATTTTGGGACGACATTTTTCCAAAGATGAAGGCTTATTTTAGCTTCCTTTTAACTCTAGGTGCCCCACTTCCAGGGTTGGAAAAAAACAATTTTCTATATTTGTTTGTGCGCCTGCCGGTTATGAGTCATGCATGCATTAAAGGGCTTTAGATGTAGGGCACAAAGGTTCTCTACAGGGGAGGGAGGGTGACGAAGAGCCGATTGATGGGAAATGGAGGGAGCACAAAATAATGTCTGTACAGGCGGAGCTGACAAACAGAAAAAAATAAATAAAAAAAATAGCAGCTGCAGTTCAACGCAGGTTGCAGGTAATATCTGCTATATAGATAATAAAATATCAACTCAGAGGTTTGATCAAAACCAAGTCCTAATGGATAAAGTAGAATATTACAGCTCTCTCGTCATATAAGAAGAACAAGTCCAAAGCTTGCAATCAGATTTATTTTCTTTGTTAGCTTTGTTTGCTGTAGTTTCTGCCCATGCTGCCTGCTTCATTTACCTTCAGGAATTCAATAAGTCACACCAACCATAGCTCACAAGAGCAAGGAGGACGACAGAGAAAGGCTACACTCACTGCAGAGATGGGACAAATTTAAAGGGGCAGTGTTATGTATTTTATAGGTACATGGTGTCATTTTGTGGCACAATCAAGTAACTGTTACTTTCAGTTGTTATGAAAATGCTGAATATATCAAACATGACTTCAAAAATTTTTACTTTGTAATTTATCGCCTTGAAATCGAGCAAAAACTGCTCTTTCTGAAACTTTTCAGAAAGTCATCACAACATGTCTACTCTATTAACACTATAGCAACGTTTTCACCTGCTACTGAGAAGTAGCTCCTCTAATGAGTTCATCTGATGTACAGTTCCACCAGGTGTTTGCTAATTGGTGTGAGCTAGTCTGAAGGAGCTGACTGGGGGAGGGCTGTTCTGTGTGGCAGACGCTCAGAAACTGCAGATCAGAGGAGGAGCTCCGTTCGAAGGCGAAGCTAGGTCCACCCAGGCGTTTTACACAGCTGGATGGTTGCCACAGGAGACTAAGATTTCTCAAAGACGCATGAAAGAATCAAGGCAACACTCCCTGTACGTTTTTGATGTGGGAATAACATCATAACATGATGTAAAAGTCAAAAAAAGTCGGCTTCACATAATACTGCCCCTTTAAGGAGCTCCTGCTCTGACACGCCACCTTCATCAAGTCATCACAACAACATTCCTCTATCAAGTGTTTTCACTAGCATTTCACTGAGAAGTGGTTCAGATAATGAGCTCAGTCGATGTGCAGTTCCACCAAGACAGAGTTAAGCAAGTCAGGCTTTCACTTAAATGTTCTGCACAAATTGCAGAACATTTCCGTAGCTCGTCTTGTTCTCGGAAACACAAAGCGCTGTACTGTGTGTTCCTGTGAGATGGACATGAAGTTACATCATCAGCAGTCACCATGTAGGTTAATGGTCAGTAAGCGGGTGCGTTTTCGTCATCTGCTTTTCCTCCAACATGTGGCGTAATATTATAAAGAGACATAATCCATTTAATAGCAGCTTAAGTATTTTTACTGTTTCTTGCTTTTTGTGTCTCGCCTCGACTTTACCACGGTTTTTCTTGTAAAACACCTCATATACTTCACACCATGCTTAGTGTTAGCAGCTAATAAAACACACACTATGTTTGTGCAAGTGGAGATCTTCCAAAGTATGAATGGCGTTCCAAGGTTTATTGGTCTGATAAAATCCAGACAATACATCGGCTGTGATTCTGACTGGGATTTGGTTTGGGGAGAAGCAAAGAAGCTGACTCATGCCTCCACTGGTTTGTCAAAACGTCAAAAGTTTCTTTGCTCCTCTTGAATCACTCTGCTCCTGTCTTTCTACTAGAGGTGTGTGAGACTGCATATTTTGGTAGTGAACCGATACAATGTAAATGCAGGGTATCAGTTGCCTGTATCGCCAATACCAATACTGATACCGATACTTGATATATCTTCCAACTTCTGAACTTTAGGAATTTTTGTGGTCTTCCTTTGAACTATTTTGTTGAAACCTTTGACAGAAGTTTACAGGTGTCTACAAAACCCTTTAATAACGTATTAATGGGATTTGTGTGCATTTTTTCTAAATGAAGAACAAAGAATTATTTTTTTATGGTTGAGTTGAGAAACGACAACACAAAAATATAATCAAATTTCAAGATGGAATCTAAACTTGAATATTGAGACCAATCCCAATATTGATATTATTTCTATATTTATATTGATCCGTCCCTCTGCAGAAAAGCATGTCAGTCTCGTAGGGTTGTGTTTTAAGCTGCTAATTAAGATTTAGTTGTTTAGTTTAATTATTTTGTTTGTTTTTTTAAAAAGATGATGGAGCACAACATATGGTCAGTTCAGCTGCAGAAGTTATTGACCAGACATCAACCTTTTTCCGTAGCCATCTAAGTTGTGGTCGATGTCTTCTTAAGTCAAGATTTCAGGATTATACAAAATACTAACAAAAAGTTCCTGATATTTTTCCAAATACGCTTATAGCCGCCTATTTTAATAGTTTAAATGTACCTTAGAACCCATTATATAGACAATGGAAACGAAATTAGCAGTAGCACAGAAGCTAACAGACGCTTCTGTTAGCCACAGAAGCTAACGTGAACATTTTTCCTGGTCTCTGCTCTAGAGTGGAGATCTTCCAAATTATGAATGGCTTTCCTGGACTGACTGCCTTGCAAATGGCATCCAATAGCGTGTCAAGTCGCGTTGAATTTCAGCTTCCCAAGTTGTACTGCTTAAAAAAAAATTAGGGGGAAAAAAAAATCCATGAATTGGCAAATTTTCATTGAATGTTTTTGAAGAAAAAAAACAACCTTTCAAACATGTAAACGTTAAGTATGATTTTGGTTTCAGTGGCTTCTTCAGAAACTACTGGTTGTAATGACCTCAAGTTCGAAGTTAAGGAAATGTTTTTTTTTGGTTTTTTTTTACTTTTGTAACATTATTCTACAATTTGGCAAACAACTTTTTAAGGCTTTTCACACACTCTGCTGGTTTGGGGTGAGGGGTCAAACGTGGACCTTGTCTTGTTTGCCACGGTGATGGACCGGCTCCCCGAACGGGTCGGGTCAGGCGGGACTCCCCACGGGCTGTTTGCAGAGAGCATTGTGTTCTTCAGTGAGAGCGGAGAGAGGTTGGAGGGGAGCCGGGAGATGTTGAGGTATGCTCCGGGTCAAAGGTGAAAAAAGGCACCTTTGACGCAGAGAGCAGAAGTGATGCTTGTTAGGGAGGATTTGTGACAGAATGATGGCTGCGACAATAAAAAGGAAAGGGTAACTACATGGTGGTGTTATCTGCTGTGTCATCTGCTTTGGAGAGAGGTTCCCTTTCCTGGAGGTGGAGGAGCTACAAGGATGGTTAGATTTTCACAGAAAGTTACCAAAACGGACAGGATTAGAAATGAGTAAATTAGAGGGACAGCTCTGGTTTAGCAGTGTAAAAATGTCTGGTTGGACATGTGCAGACGTGGGATAGAAGAACTACTCTGCTAAGGATGTTAGACAAGATGGCTGCATGGGAGGAAGAAAGGAGGAGGATCAGAAAGATTAATTGAGGAAGATTGTGACTCAGAAGAGGACTGAGTGGGAGTGAGACAGAAGTTTGGGTATTAGCTGTCTAATGAAAACAGCTACATGAAGCAGAAGCCTCTTTTGTCTTGTTTTAGCAGTAAGATGTCGCAGGGCAACAACAAAACGTTGTCACATTTTTTCATACTACCACCTCAAATGCCAGCGTCTCACAGGTCACAACGGCACAACAGAGCAGCTACACTGGTAATGAACCGGAACGAGTACTGGGACACTTCCGCTAATCCTCGAATAGCGGAGCTAATTTGTTTTGTTTAGCACTTTAGCGCTTTTGCTAACTTTGAAAACAGTTAGCTCACTTAGCTTTCCGTGAATGGATTTTCCCAGATAAATTTTAAAGTGTCAATTCACTTGGCCGTTTTGTGAACTTTCAGTTGAATAAAGTTCGACGTCTGTGTTGAAGCTTCGGGTATCGACCGTTTTCGCTTACATTCGCGCTCCTGTTTTGAAGTGGGATTAAACTGTTTCCGTTCCCTCCCCTCACGTTCTCCACCCGTGACGCGGTGCAGCAAATGAATGCAAACCCAGAATGCATTGCTGTAGGACACAGTTTCACCAGGTTACTCTGAACACGTCCAATCACTGAATAAATGCTTAAAACGGATAACTGCGTGGATGTGCCAAAACTTTCTCCAGCTGAGCAGAAACAAAACTGAAGTTATAATCTTTGGACCTGAAGAGGAACGATCTAGAGCTATAGATCCAGAGTCAGTGCACAGCTTTAGTTATTACAACTAAAACCAGCGATCAGGCCCAAAACCTGGGAGTGGTGATGAACTCTGACTTGAACCTTCAGAGCCACACAAAGACAGTTACAAAGTGGGCCTCCTATCACCTGAAGAACATCTCCAGGATTAGAGGATTAATGTCTCAGCGAGATCTAGAGAAACTCATCCTTGCGTTTATCGTTAGTCGCATTGATCACTGCAACAGCGTCTTCACAGGCCTGTCCAACAAATCAATCAAACAGCTTTTTGGTATCGTGTTTTAGCATTAGTCAAACTAATGTTAATGAATAGTGCTTCAGAGTTAAAGCAACGCACTTTGTCCCATGAGACGCTGGCAGTCCGACGCCCAAAACTAGCTACTTATTTCTCAACAATGAAAATGGAAAATTGCGGCACAGATATGCGTTTATCCCCGCTGCTCTATCATTCATTCATTACTTTGAGTTTTCATGATGTCTATTATCCCTGAAGAATGTCTAAGAATGTCTTAAAGTAATGTGCGAAAATGTGAGATGTTTGTTTGGCACGGCACAACTTTGACTACATTTTTAATTTTTAGAATGCAGGCCTTTTTATTTTGTACAAGCGCATTAAATGTTAACCGCGTTGCCAGCTGCTTGGAAGGGAACACGCCAGTTACCTAACGCACACTGACATTTATGATGGAACGTGTATTACCTTGTTAACCCTAAACACAGTGTATATTTTTGCCACAGCGGCAAAAGACAAAAATAACCTCTTTGACTAGTGGAGTCGCTCCACTCATATGAAACATTCATATTCCCAGTGCACTACAACATTTATTCTTGGCTTTGACAAAGTGTCCCAGGAAGCTACTGGAATGTGGACAACATTGTTTCAGTCAAGTCTTTGTGCCGCGTCCATGTAAAATAAAAACCTCCCCCAAAAAATGGTTTGTTTTACCGTACTATATCTAAGAGGAACAGACATAAGATTACATTCTCTCTGTGTAAGGAGCGTGGTTCTGATAAGTTCCTTCTCTCGACCCGCTCTAAAAATGCAGCTATCGATATCGCATGTTCATTGTTGCACCGACAAGTCAGAGCGCTTGCTCTCTTTCCTGGTAGATAAAATGAGGAAATAAATCAGCAAAGCCGAGGGGGGATTTTCAAGAAAGCATGACGGAATCATCGGCATAACGTGTTAAATGAACTTTCCTCTGTTCCCTCTTGCCAGGGGAAAGCAGATAAATGAAGACATGCAGACTTTTTGCAGTGCATTTGTTCTACTCGTATGCATTATTCATTAACAGCAGAGTGCTTCTGTAATTTCTACAGTCGTAAATGCGGAGCTTCCCTCTCAGGAAAAGGTCAGATCCCTGTGAGCTGGTAAGAAAAAGCAAATGAGAAATCAGAAGATGAACCTTGAAATATTACTTTCCTTGTTTTGCTCTGGGAGTGCTAAGGTTGATTGCTGGTTACTCTATTAAAGATTACACTTACATATATCCAAGAATTTACATATTATTGTATTGATATGTAAATATGCTTCTTGTACTCTTTAGCATAAAGCAGGAGTTTCCAAGTCCAGTTATCAAGAACTGCTATCTTGCAGCTTTAAGACGCTTCCCTTCGACAGCTCGCCTGAATCCAATGAATGCCAGGCCTCTCTGGAGCCTGACGACTGCTGCAGAGGGAATTCAGAGATTTCATTCAGGTCTGTTGAAGAGTTGAGCACGGTCCCTCTCCAGGACTCGATTTGGGCGCCATTGGTCTAAAGATTCAACCAGTTCAGGTTTCAAGACGTATCTCGGCTCAGCTGGTTCTGGATGGAATACCATACATTTGAGGGGAAGGACGACAAAATATTCACAATTTAATTCTGTAAAAATGCATTCAGTTCAACAATGTAGTTTTGTGGTTCTTTTTTTTACCCATAGATAATTTCAGTAGTGATAGTAGATATAGTAGGTATTTATCATTTCCTATTGGGAGTAAGTCTTTACCTAAAGGGGTGTAGTTCAACTGCATCTTGTGACGGTAGGATGGAGCAAGAGATCGGCAGATAGAGCTAATCTTTGCCTTAATTTTTATTTTCAGACTTATACATGTGACCATGCATCTCAACTGAAAGAACAAGATCTTGGTCCCGGGAAAATGTACTGAGCTGTTTGCCGTAGGTTGCCCAGACTTACCCTCTGAACAGAGACGGAGCGACAAACCTTTAGGGATGTTAGTCTGGAGCTCCGTTTAGATCCTTCGGTCCTCTGAAATTTATGGAGTCGGCCGAGGCGCTTCGGGTGCTGTTGAGTTTTTCTTCATGTGACAGTAAATCACAAAACTGTTTTTCTCCATTGATGATTTACTGTAGGATGCTGCACTCACAGCATCCCACAGGGAGAAAAGCAACAATCAAAACAATGCATGCCTGTTTTACACAATGGGTGACATGGAACAATAACACAATGATTGATTATAAGAAGAATCAATCCACTGTTGAGCCTTAGAATCCTCTTTATTGTGCACATGCTCTTTCAGAAGTGGTCAAACCTCTCCTTGTCTATCACCCTCTCTGCCCTGTAATTATCTTATCTCGCGTTGTTGCTGTCACCACCCATAGCCTCAGTTTGTTGATGTAACTTCTGGGTTAATGACACATTGTGTTCTGTTTCAGACTATCGCCCCAAAATGACTTGTTTTTACAGTTTTAACAGCAGCTAATCAGGATACATCCTGAAAGCCTCTCTTTGAAGGTTTTCCAGGGGTTTCAAACTGCGAGGACACGAGCACAGATTCACAATTTGCTGAAGGAGCCGATCCTTTGTGGACCAGGACTGTGGTGGCATCCCCCAACCAAACTGGAGACGCCAACTACCCACACCCCTATGGTTAGCTAACCCTAACTCTAGGAGGGACATCCCTGTCATGTAGAACCCAATCATGAATGGATGGATCATTTTTCTATTCCATGACTGGCCTTAAACTGATGCTTAACTCTTCACTTGTTCTCATTGACACTGCAGTTGAGATAAATGCTAAATGGCTGTACTTATTAGGTGCTTTATCACGTCTAGAGGACATCTTTAGACCAGTAGTGTCTCCTTGTGGGTGGCCTGGTTTCAGTTTTTTGTTTCTGGGAAAAGGTTTATAATAAATGTGTTTTTGGAAGGATTAAAAAAAAAAAAAACTTTTCACCCCAATAACTGCTGCTGACTTCACTTGGTGAAAGCACAAGCATCGCTGCAGCAGGAGCAGATGTATCTTTCTTTCTTTGTCAAAGCCCAATGCCCAAAAGCCAGAGTGGGATTTGACAGCCTCCACTTCTGTCAGTAATTTGAGTTTGTCGTGCTGGTTGCTGCCGATTTTGCCTGAAGGCTTTTGCCTCAACCAGATTCAAGAACTCTTTTTATTTTTCCAGCTTCTCACTGATACATTGGGAGCTCCCTCCTAATGACAGCATACAACTTCTCCTCTTTACAACTCAATAACTGCAACTCTATAAACTACCAAATTCAGCTTGTAGAAACTTCTGTTTAATAATACCGGTTCTTTGTTTCGAGTGCATTTTGTTTTTAAAAGTGAGTGCTCCAATTGCAGAGCCGTATTTCTGCTGCTTGTCAGCATGTGAAGCGCTGTCACGACTGGTATGCTTCCAATCTGACACGAGTTTCTATTTATGGACGTGGCGCACAACTTGGACTGCACTTCGCTGTTGACGACAGGCAATTATGCAGTATGTTGTGTTGCACTCTGAAATAAAATGCATAGAAGTTTGCATCTTGTCGGAGTGTCCAAAATATAATATTTTTTGCATTTGAACATGACGTCATTAGTTTGGATTCAGTCTTGTGTCAAGCCTTTCCATTAGTTCGGTAGCCTCACTAAATCCGCTCGATTCTCATCTCCCTCCATTGATCCGTCCGGCGTTTCTCCCATTGAGCTGGATTTCTTGAGTAGAATTTAAACTGACACTGATTTTTTTGGTTTTAGAATTGCAGCCTGCCTGTAGTGTCAGCACCTGCAGTAAAGGAAGTGAATGAAGTCCGCGTTCAGAGGCTGAATTCCCATCAACATCCATCTTGTTCGGCTCGCCACTTCTCTCTAATGGAGGACGGTCGTTTACAGCACAGGCAATTTCCTGTGAGCTTCATGGCATCGAACCGGCGCGCTACATTAGCGTTTGGGTCAAATTTTCATTTAAATTACTACTAACTACTTAGCAGGAATTAGTGTTCCCCTCGTGCTGGTATGTACCCAAGTGTGTTTACTGTTAATGTTATTTAGTTGTCAGAGCCAAAGACAACACGGAGAATGACAGCCTGTAGTGTGCTAAATGCACAAAAAAACCTAAATGAGTCTGTAAAGTTTATTGGTTTTTGACAGAATAAGCAACAAGATGACCTCATCATATCAATATAAAAGCTCTACCACCATTATTCCCCACAACACACAGTAAAATAACAAGCCACTGGGCCTCCATTGCCCATATTAAAGCAGCTTGTGGTTTGGCTCTGCTGATTTTCCGTCCATGTGTCGGTGGGCGAGAGCCTGAACGGGGCTGAGCTGGGAGGATTTGTTGTTCACAGGAACAATGATCTGATTTAAGCTTCAGGCTTGACATCTTTCCTACGATGGTGGAGAAACGTTCGTCTGCATATTTGCAACTTTGATCTTCTAATAGAGTCACCGCTTATTGTGACGAAACAATATTCCTGGTCTCATGCAAATCAATAAATTTAGAGCCACATATTACACAAAACCAGTTTCTAATTAAATATGTTATGCAATTGCCTCCTAAATCTAATTTCTGGATGTCCCCCCGCTTGCTGTCAACACCCGCCGTGAAGCATTTGCTAAATGGTAACGAGACTTTCGCGTTGCTGCAGAGGAATGCTTGGCCGTCTCTTATTTGCAGAATTGTTCTAACTCAGCCACATTTAAGAGGTTTGAAGAGTGAATGCCCAGTTAAATGCCAATCAGATTCTAGTCTGGCGTCTCTCTTATAAATGTCAGTGACTTTTTGTTGTCTGTTATTTATATCAGTGCGTAATGTGTTGATCTTTGGATTCTTCGGCTACTTCCTGTTGCGAGACAGGTTCTCTTTTTTTCCAATAGGTCTGGCAGTTATCAGACTTTGCTGTCACTAGTGAACTTGAGCTCTACTTTCCAAATAATGGGATTAGTCACAGCTGAGTCATCATCACCTTTTCACATTGGGACCAATTTTGTTTCTTTTCCCAAAATTTCATCCTTTGAAACCTTTTTTTTTTCTGTTTCTCCCATTTTTTTCAGGTCTTTTTTTTAATCAGTTCAATGATCTGAACATTTATGTGTGACCAAAAAGTGAAAACACAAATAAAATCTTTAAGAAGGGAAAGACAATTTTCCGAGCTTTATTGGAAACATCGTCAAACGAGAACAGATTCACCTTCGTGGGTGATCGAGTCTCTGGTAGACGAAATAAGCCTCAGATTTCTAGGAGTCATGAATATAAGTTGCATCAGTTTGAAATATTGATTCAGAAGAGAATATTCTGTATTGTTTTTGTTACAAATATCTATCAACAAGAGCAGTTTGAAGGTCAGCGCATGACAGATTAGAGCTCCGGTTCCCGTCCTGCAGGTCAGTTTCTCGCTGATTCCTTCTTGCTCACTCAAGACAGAGCAAGAACTATCGATCTCCTTCCCAGAGATTGCATTGACTCGACTCCTTTTTGGGAAATGCAGATGAGAACTGCTGATCTTTTCCAATCGTAGCAGATCTGAAGCTTTGCCGGCCGCAGGAAGTGTTGTCTCGGAAACTCCTGCCCGCAATCGATAAATGTCCCAACTGTCTGCTGTCAAACAAGATCCTGCGGAGATGAAAGGGCATCGAGTGCCTCTTTATCTTGGTTCATGTTCATCTTCTGACCCTGCTTTAAACTCACGTCTTAAAACATTGAAACATGGGTTCCACTTAGGATCTGAAGCACTTAAATGCAACACACACACACACACACGTTCCTTTCCTTTTTGGGGTCACAATCTGGTTTTCTTGAGGGTCATAAGCGTCCAATCAGATTGTTTATTGAAGAAAAAATTAAGCCCGCTGTTTGCTGATGTGCGTCAGATTTTGGGATGTACCAGAAACATGCAAACACAAAAGTTCCAACTCAAAAAAAAACCCATTTTGATTAATTGCGTTAAAATTTTTTAACGTGTTCAAATCTATTTAATCAATTTATGAGATATATCCTGTTAAAAGTCTTGGTCCTTGTTGTAACACGACAACATTTAAAAAGGTTATAAAGATACGAACACGTTACAAGGCTCGAGGATGTCAGGCGACGACACGTTTTCAAACGTACAGTCAAAAGATTTCCTTGAAAATATGACTTCTAAACCTCAATGCGCTTCCCTTACAGCTGCCGCAGCACGACGACTGAAGCGACAACCGTTTGAAAAGCAGACATGTGAATTGGGACGCATGAAGGCACGGCGACTTTATCTGAAAGTGTCATACGCCTGCATGGCTTTCGGTCCTTGAACGGGCTTCCGACCTCTGCAGGCAAACTGAGGGCAAGGAGATAAATGCAAGAGCAGAAAGGGTGAGGTTGTGTCAGACGGTGGAAAAGCGGCGCTCCTCACGTCATTAAAAAGTGATGCAGTGGGGAGAAACTGACAGAGTGAAATTCTCAGAGAAACGCCACTCAGAATATTTATGCTTGCGTTGTTGCGCCTAAGTGTGTGCGACCGACTCGGGGCAGCTGTGTGTGTGTGTGTTGCTCTCAGGTTCTCATCTGAACACATGCTTGTAAATACTTATCCACTGACCCGGGGTCAGAGTATCTGCTGTCTGCACACAATCTGGCATCGAACCCAGAGGCAGTTAAAAACCAGGGCATTAAAAAAAAAAAACCCTCCCCATTCTCCTGAACTCGTTGCTATTGCACTCCCGTCAGGAGCATTTCATATTCTGCCGCTTCCTGCAGCTTCATTTGGGGATTCTGAAGAGATTTCAACTAAATGTTTTCCACTGCAGAAGCTGTAGAATGAATTTAGCATCTCAACAGGTTACAGGGTCCCTTTTTTCCTGGTCTCAAGATAGAAATTGCCCATTGGACCGTGAAGACCCTCAACACTTTGAAAATGTGGAATTATACATTGAGTGAAAAAAACAAACAAAAAACAGCCATAGAGTTCCACATCTAATGACAGTAATTTAACGTTCACAAATAACAGTCCTGTCGCCCAGCAGGACTTCCAGGGCTTTTGTGAGACATTGAAAAGATTTACCTGTCATTTTTATGAAAACATTTTTAAAAACCCGACATGAGCAAAGCAAAAAACGTAGTTCTGTTTGCTTTTTGAAGGTCAGTCTTCCATTGAGCTTTTTCAGTTTATTGGCTCTCTGTTTTTTGGGGGGGTTTTTTTCCGTCCACCAATCCTTACTGAACCAGATAACCTCCCGTATTGTTGTGCATGGCGAGTTGGGAGGCAGAAGCTGATGAGGGTCATGCTGAACAGGTGCCTTTAATGATGCACAGAAAACAGAGGAGCAAGAGGACAGAACTGAGACCGGAAACCATGCAGCGAACAAGTGCAGAAGCAGAGAGAGATGCTTAAACAGAGGTTGTTATGTAAGGTTTTCAGAGAGAATCTCATCTCTGGGCTGAAGGGATGCATCAACATCCTAAATGGAGATTCTTTTCACCTGGATCTCAACTTCTCTTCTGTTTGTCCCCAAATCATCAGAGCGGGAGTAAAATCTGGAACGAGAGAACTCGCTATTTAAGAGCCGACGCCCTCTGTCGAGATAAAAGCGTTTGTGATGCGACCAGCGAGGAGAGGAGAAGAACGCCGTCCGACATGACTGGTTGGCCTTTTCCTTCACGTCCGGCCGGGTTTTCCTCTGGGGATTCCCTGTTCAGTTTGATCTGAGAGCAAAGGGAGAGCTGTCAGTTCAGCGATGCCGGCGTTTTCCTCCAGCTAATTGCACAGTTACCACGGAAACGCCCATAGTTACCCCATCTCTTCTGTCTCACCCTTCAAGTCAAACTATTTATACCTCTCGGTCTCTCAGTGTTTCGTCACGCATTTTATTGGGATTTGAAATGATCAGAGAATAGTGGATCATTGCGATGTGGAAGCAAATGCTAATCTAAAAACTGTTGCACACATTTGTATTCATTTAGAGTCACCTTCTGGGGTATTTCTCCACATAGACAGACACTTTTTGATTTCCAGTTTTGGTTTTCTTCCGCACGTAACATGTTGTAATCCGCTGTTTGCTTCTAAAAGACGTCTAGAATCTTCACGATGCAATTGGACTTTAAATAATGACAAAGGTTACCGACTTTGTAGTGTTCTTGGTACTTTGGCCGACAAAGTGGAAGCGCACAGCCAGCAGTGAAACCCGCCACAAACTGGCGAAAGTGCGCAGCAGACACGCTAAAAAACTCAGACAAATCCAGCAGAAAAAGGTTGCAAAAAAATGTTGCAAGTCATAAAAATGGAAGCCAAAACCTACTATTAACAAATCGTATCCAAACGAAAAATGTTGCAGCGACAGAAAGTACAAACAAAAGAGAAAATGCTGCAAATATGCAACTTATGGGACTGTGCAAACTTGTTCCAGAAACAAAAGTTCTCCAGGCCACTAGGGGGAGTCTAGAGTAAGTAACATTGCCTATGTAAATATTCTGATGTTCAATAACATTGTCAAAGACTGCGTGTTTCACAGAAACATGAAGTATAACACACACTTCCATCCATCTGGATTTCCCCTTTAAATCATCCTGTCTTTGCTAGAGACACATATACTTTACATTTACAGAGTCTGGTCCGTAACCCGACCCTAACAGGACCAAATGTGAAAATGTTTAAGGCTCTCCTTTGCCAGGTATGACAGATCCTCTTGATTTATTCCAATCTTCCTCCCAGCCCAAAGAGTTCATAAACATTAATGTCAGCTTAACGGCTGATAGTACCCACAGGGGAGCTGTGGGTACTATCTGTGTTGGTTGGAGCGTTGCAGTGTTTCCCAACCCTGGTCCTGACGGCACAATCAGAAAACACCTGATTGAGATCAATTGATGGCTTATCAACAGCCATCAATTGATCTCAATCAGGTGTTTCAAAGCAGGGAAGCATCTGAAACATGCAGGGCAGAGCGCCTTCAGGACCAGGGCCTAATTTTGTGTCGTCATCGTTGACTACTGGGCTGAGCTCCACCCCCCCACCCCCAAAACGAGACGGAGAAGGCAGAGAAGAAGACTTGAAGTGGCGTCATTGTCTAAAAATGCTACTCCGGGGAACTCAGGCAAACAAGGAGGGGAGTAGAGCAAGAAGAAATCAGCAAGTAGCTTTAATGAACTACCGACCAAATTATTGTCTAAAACAATAACTTGTGTATAGATCAGGGACAAACCGATTCACTTCTTTCACTGCCGATACCGATAAGTGTTGGCCGAGGCGATCCGGAACAGAAAAAACAGCTGAATTGACTAAAAATTGTTTTAGTACAGTAGCTATACTGTACTATATTTGGTGTATATATTAAAATACACCAGTAGCTCCACAAGCTTGGAGCTATTGGTGTTGTTTCACATGTGAAACAACACCACTTTAATTTGTTCAGTCAGTGCAATTAGGAGTAGAAGAGCCGATGTAAAATGGATAATAAACTTAAAACGGATGAAAACAAACCTTCTTTTAAATGGTATTAATATTAATATATTAATATTGAATCGCTGAATCTCCATTATCGTTATCTCCCTGACTTTTAACGTCGCTCTACTTTTGTAATATTCTGAAACAATCAGAGAAGTCTGCAGTTTTCTAGTTTCTCGCACTGGACTGCATACAAATAAAAGTGGCGAGTCAACAGGTGTCGTTTTAAGAAGAGTGCGGCAGATTAAAGAGCAAACGTGGTTTTGTTGGTCTGTATCAGTAACAGCAAAATCTTATCGCGCTGCAGCCGCCTGCTGGCGCCTCCATTTGCTCTCAGCCTCCAAAAACCCACCGGTGAGACTGCGTGACGAATGGCGCGCCGAGATATGATTCACACCAAGATACGCCTGAGAGGATTTACTGATAAAGGCTTTGCAGCGATCTGTGATGGATTCTGCTCCCGCTCCACTGAGTCAGAAACATCAACTCTGGGCAGGTTTAGATGTAAAGTCTAAACTTTCTGAAATGAAAGTTGATTCTTTGTGGCGAAACACCAAAAAAAACAGCAACTTGGCAACACGGAGGAACCAGAAACGCCCCAGAGACGGCTGACGAAAACAGGCAGAGAGATGCAGGTTTTATAAGCTTTATTCATCACTGTGTCACATGAAACTATGATTAAAAAAAAAAACAAAACAAAAAACAACAACTTCATTTTGTGTTTATAATGAGAGAAAATGTTGAAAAGTTTGGGGGGTTTTTAGGTCAACTCTGAAGAGTTCTCAAAATTCTGCTTTTGTTTCACATCATTAAATATATATTAATATTAAACATGGAGAACAGAATGGAGTTTATTGAGCGAAAAGTTTTTATTACCAACCCGCCTGGTGCTTTGTGAAAAACATTTTCAAGTCTTAATAACTCATGAATGAACCGATTAAATGCATCTGACATTTTAAGCGTCTGCAAACTACAGAACTTTTGAGATTCATGGTTTGCTACTGGCGCTTTAATGTGAATTAGAAAATTAACAATTTTAGGCCGCAAGAAGTTTGAATGAAAAGTCTCTACAAGTTTTGGTCAACTTACAAACTCTTCATTAGTCCAAGCGCTCTGAGACGTTCGGTCTCAGAGGTAAATTCGGCACAAGGAGGTGATTAGTTTCAGGTTTTTAATGTTGCACAGTCACCATTCAAGGTTACGGGAGAAAAATTCAACAAATTAAAGCCAAAACCTTTCACTCATCCTGACAGAAGGCCTTTATAGACCGTCTGTCTGTCTGCAGAGATGATTGTAATGTTGCTCATCATAGCGCAGAACTTTATCTTGATTTTGAATTTCACTTTGTACCCTTTTGCTAATTTCCTCAAGCGTCTAACAGTTTACAGACCTCGTCCTCATCAGTTTGATCCCAGCCTGTCACTGGGAGCCACTCTGTGCTGTTTTTTTTTTCCCTTGCCAGATCCTCATATTACTGTTGTCATTTTACAAAGTCGTTGGAAAGTGAGTACGAGACTTTCTGTGATCCGTTTTCACCCATAAATCAAAAGTTTGGTCGTTGTCTTTGACAGAATGATAGCAAAGAAAAGCAAACAGATTCATCTTGCCATTTTTGCTCTGCTGCTCCTCCCTCCTTTCTGACCTTCACCTTGTTGTTATTTGCAATAACGTCTGCGCTGCGATCACCGTCGTGTCCACGCCTCAAATGGGCGATTATAATTTGACGCTGCCCTCGTTTCTGCAGACGAAGGAACCAAGCGATCGATCAAATTCAAACATTCAATCTGCGTCTGCAAACGATTAAATGCTGCAAACAGTTTAATCACACACTGGGAAGCTTCCATTATGCTTCATTACGATGCCTCTGTCGTCACCGTTTGTTTCTCTGCTCAGGCTCCTGAAAGGTGGAGGTCCGGTTTCCAAAGGACATCTTCCTGCATCTTTTAGGTGCCAAAGATTTGCCTGAAAAATATGGAGTTAATTTTCTGGTTCAGTAAATAATTTGCTTTGCCACTTAAAAAAAAAAAAAAAAAAAAAAAAAGACAATTTTGATTCAAGTGTGTGTGTTTTCACACCTGATGGTCTGATATGAAATATGAAATATAGAAAGCAAACTGTCTTCATTCTTTTTCTGCTCAGCATTTAAATCCCAAAAGGCTGCCTGCAGAGAAAACCTCGTTCATGGGCATTACTGCTGAAGATGTGTAAAAAAAAAAATAAAATAAAATAAAGGATTATTTTATTTAAATAACAGGATCGAGCTCCTTCCCCCTTGCTTTTATTAATGGTTTCCTGCCACATTTTTACCCCGAACGCACTGAAACAAGAGCAGTTCAGATAATTTTATTTAAATCCATTCACGGATCCCTTAAATGTCACGATTTGAGTGGCTTGTTGAAACGCGTTTGTGTGTGTGCACGAATTGAGCTCTTTCTAAACCTAACTTGGAGCCGTCTCTGTGCTTTCTCTGGCCCTAAAGCTAAAATTAGAAGCAAATTAGCAACACTGGCAGCATTATTGTTTTTACAATCTGTAAAAACAAAGCTGACTTTTTTTGTTTAAAAGATGTAAAATGTCTTCAAAACATGTCTGAATGCTCTGCGAATGTGAGGAATGTTAAAACCATGTCAGGCTGGTTTTAAGAATACCAGATTAAAAACAAACATAGCAAGCTACTTAAACCAGGCTGTCACACTCATCTTGTTTTCCTCATACTTTTTGAGCCTTTGACTGTGCTGGGGTGAAAGTTCAGGGCTCTGTACACTGTCTGCAGCTGCGTTTCCATCACAAATGCATGTAAACCTTTGCCAATATTCCACTAATGTCAAAAAACACGAGTTCGCAGCTGCTGTGCGTCAGTTAAATAAGTAACGCAATTAAAATCACACTTGAAAAAAGTTAGCTCACTATAGAATCGACTGCTAATGGCGCCGGCGATGCTTTAGCTTTGCGACGCGACGCGATGAACCTTCAGAAGCCACTGAAAAGCAAGACAGAATCACAATGCTCTACCAGTGGTGAATGGTGTAAACAGTTATTTAAGATGAGAAACTAGTGAATAACATTGACTTTTTGACGCATTTTAAACACAACACTTTTTTTTTTTTTTTCTAAATATCTGAACATTTTCTAGACATTTTACAAAAAAGAGCATCCACTTGTCCACAGAATGAACACAGGACGGTTGGGGAGCTTAAGACAGAGCAAAGTCAATTAAAACATTAGAAATTCAGTCTTTGGTGCTCTAAGAATTAGAAAATAAACAACATAAATAAACAACATATGTTGTGTTATATCTGCAACAGCAGAACATTTCTATTGGAATCTGGTTTTTTTTTCCTTCATATTTTGACATGATGAAATCTGATAAAATGCTGGTGCAATCTTTTTAATCGTTTCAAAGTTTATCTTAGTGAGAAAAATGAAGATTTTAACCCTTGTAGTTTTACATCCGAAGCATCTATCTGACGTTTTTAGACAATATAATATATAATATAATATACAATAAAAAACTGTCCCTGTACTCAGTACAGGGACAGTTTTATTAAATGACTGCTGGTTAATAACAACAGTAACAGCTGTAAAAGTGTCTCTATGAATGGACAATATTGGTAACGCCTTCATTGTTTTCACTGCTTTAAGTCAAAATCTGATAGTAATTTGGTGTTTTGATTTGTTGCTCGTCTGGGGGAACATGTCGAGCCTCCAGCTGTGTGCTCGCTATTACTCACCCAGCACAACACGTATCCAGATCTGTTCTTGGTTAGTCCGTGCACAACGCTGTTTATGCTTTGTCATGTTCATGATGTTTAGCCAAGCACACAGCAACCCCTTCCCTTCATTGTCAGGACAACAAATACATTGCATTCTTCGGCCGGGGCTGCAACTAGAAGCAGATGCAAACGTATTAATCAAAAAATGAAGGGGGGGGGAGAAAAAAAGCACATTTTACTAAAATCCAAAATTGTGATGACACATTCAGTGGGAAACAGGGATTCAGTTATTGCTGATGACAAAGCTATGAGTCGTGTATGGATTTGATTTGTGTCTTGGGTAACTAATGAGTTCCACAACCTATTGCTTTCAATTAGGCAAAGAAACTAAAGATTTCTGTAATTTTCACAAAGTAGTTCTGGCACAAAAAATGATCCTTGGGATCCACAATTAGTTCTGTCAATAGTATTTCTGATGGAACAACAAAACAGCAGAAATACCGCCTGCTGTTTAGCGTTGAGACGATCCAATAAAACATTGTCACAGCAGCTCTTAGCTACGTAGGAGAATTGCAACGTATTCAGACGTGACTCACAATTCAAACACCCGATCGAGTCATTCTGCTGTTTAGCTTCTGATCTTGAAGACATGAAAAAAATATATATCAATCTCTTGACATATTCTTTATCACAGTATTGTGGCATTTAGCAAGTGACAAACAACTTTGGTCTATTCTAACCCACCCAAAAGGAGAGACGTTTGCTTTGATTTAACTTCTGACACAGGGGGGCAGGGGGAAAGATGTGTGTCTTTTTATTTGACGTTTGAAATAAGAGGTTATGGGTTTTGTTTGTGGGAAAGCTCCACATGCAGAAGGCCTGAGCATGAAGCTCCCGTTTTTTCTGTCATTGCACTCTGGAGCTTTTGACTCCAAAACGGCAGCGGTGATAAATGCGGCTCCTTCCAAACGGGGCTTGAAACAAATCACGTCTCTGCCACCTGCTGCCCCTGAGGCAGACCTTACGGCCTCGTCACAAACTCGAAAACCGAGGAGCGGATCGCAGCAGATGAACTCGACTGTACAAAGGAAGGGACTCATAAATGAACGACCATAGAAGGGAGATGTTAAAAGTTCACAGTGAAAGTGATTTCTCCCTCTTCTGGTAGGAACGAATGCAGATCCAGATGGTTAATAAAAGGTTCTTTGACATCCATCAGAGTCTGGGATTAAAACTCTCCCACTGACGGTTCCCACAGACTAATTACACAATGAAACTCTTGACTCTGAGACGCACTGGGCTGTAATTATAAATAGAGGGTTTCTCAGGGGCACACGCTCTATGAAAACACCAATCAGAGTTCCCAAAAGGACGCAAATTAATCAGAAGTTCTGCTGTGGCGAAGCCAAAGAAAACCGAGCAAAAAATAACAATAATCTAGACAGATTACCGAAGGAGGAGGAGGACACTTTTATGGCTCAATAAGTCACTTTTTAATGTTTTTATGTTATATTTATAATCGGGTTTAATTTCTTTTGGGCTCCGGTGGGAAACAACGCAAATACCCCACATAGAAATCATTCACTTTTTTTAAAAAAATGAATAAATTATAGGATCAGCACTTGAGTTTTACTTGTAAAATCAGAATAAACGCATTATAAATCTTTACATTTCCTTTGTTATGGTTTTAATTCACGTCTTCGAGGGGGTTTATTTGCATATTGAATGAATAAAAAAGAAGAAGAAGCAGGAAAAGTGCAGAGAAATGGTCAAATTTCATGATCTACTTCCAGTTATACGTTCTGCTGTGACCGTAAAACAACCTCAGGCACAAACGTCGAAAACGATTAGCCAGCAGACCGAGTGACGATGACTCCACTTGAACCCGATCCGCCCAACATGGCGGTTCAGGAAGGATGATCCAAGGTGTTTTGAAAAAGTTACATCCTTCCTGTTTATGCACTTTGTGAACGATTCAAGTCAAACTGCAGTGTGTTCTTATGTCGTCTGAACGATGATTATTATGCAAAATGACACACATTTCAGGGAAGAGTACTAAAATACGGTGCTTATAAATTATGGATTTCTGGAAGAGCATTAAGAAAATCAAACATGAATATCAATAGACTCGTGCAAGTCCTCCGGAAGATTACTCCGTGTGCTCATGTTGGCATTCATCATGGATCATCGGCGTCGTGAATGAAAGATTGAAGCCTGTTGCATCAGGATCGACTCCTCTGTCAGAGCTCTGCCTCAAATAAAACATCCATCTGACTGGATAAAAATGAAAGAATTTTCCATGTTTGAATTTATTACAAGTGACTTATTAGCTAGTAAATTACTCCGATGCTCTGACTTTTTGGGATTGTGGGCGCTCACGTATGTCCAGTTTAAGGCTGTTGTAAACAAACTACTTTTTTGGGATCCAGTAATCTAGCAATTATTCTAATGATTAATCAAGTGATTGAATAAAATATTGGTAAATTCTGCCATGACAGCAGTGATCATATCAGATATGAGTATTGACCCCAATTTTCATATCTGTGCATCCCTACAACTTAACTTTAGCAGTGAAAGTTAATCTGTAACAAAAACAGCAAATTGTTTTAAGTCAAATCTTGGCAAAAAAATTACCCAAAACCGTGACATTATGGGTGATTTTATGATAAAAATAAGAAAGCAGCAGGCTGACAAAGACGCTTAACAAAATAACACTTCAGTCTTTATCTGTTTATAGGTTCTGTGTCCATTTGAGCGACAGGATCTCAGGTGGTTCCCCCGAAAAATGACAAAAGCCCAAACATGTACGGGGAAAAGATGTTGGTGGCGCTTAGTATTGGTCAACAACTCATTGGCGGAAGGAAGAGTGTTGCGCAACACAAATCATTATCTGGCCTTAACACATTGCAATAGTGAAACATATTTTAACAAAGCTCATGGCAGATCATTTGCCTCAGATAGTTTCGATGACTAAGGTATTTGAATCATCCGATGAATCGTTCCACCTGTCCAGGTGATTTGCTCCTCTCTACTACATTTGGTATCAGAATTGAGCAATTCCTTACTTGCTAAGAGTGCGTGAAAGCAGGTTTTATTACATATGGAACTTGTTGCATTGACTAGAGAACTGCAGACAATAAACAGTCATGTCCCCTTTTGTAACATTATGTGTAATTGTCCAGTGGGCCGATTAGGATTTGACTAAGTAGGACATGAGGAAGACTAGACGCCACAACGAGCAGCTTGAAAGTTTCAGGAATCGAAGAGGAAACCGTAATCGTCATCTTCTGTTTCGAAAGCATGACTGCTGGTCGTTAGGGGGGTGTCTGCTCTCTGCAGTCTTCTGCTTCATGCTAATTAGCGTAGTTTAAAAAGGTTCTCTGTTGGTTTTAGCCTTGATCCGTCTCCAGACGCTCAATCATTTGGTCCAAAGCAAGGACGTGCTTCCACTCTCTGAAGTCTTGACGCTTCAAAGAGCCAAAGATTTCACCGTCTCGATGTTCAGCCTATGCGGTATCTCTCATCGGTTTTCGCTGACATGAATTACTTATTCATCTTCCACCAAGCAGCTTTCTTCTTCTATGATAACCTCCAGGGAAGCAGCATTGAGGAAAAAAAATGAGCTATGGACAAAAGTATAACTTACATCTGGTTATAAAACAATCCAAGATAAAGAGTGCTCTATGCGTCAGAAGCCTCTAAGGCAATACCACTATAGCAGAGACATGTTCTGAAGTTATGACCTCTGTTATCAGAGCATTTTATCTATGAATCTCCATGTTAATTTTCCAAACCCTTTGTGCCCTTCAGCAACTGTAACACCACGCCCCTCTGAAAGTAGCCACTTCTAGGGTGGAGAGGAATCGTGTTAGACAACATGTTAAACATAAACATACAACTTTTCTATTTACCGTATTTTCCGGACTATAAGTGGCTTCAGAGCAAAAGTCACACCAGCCATAAAATGCATAATAAAGCAGGAAAATACATATAAACGTCGCACCGGAGTATAAGTTGCATTTTTGGGGGACATTTATTTGATAAAATCCAACACCAAGAACAGACATGTCATCTTGAAAGGCAATAAAAACAGAATAGAGGCAACAACAGGCTGAGTAAATGTGTCATGTATGCTAACGTTACATGACACATAAACAACGAACTGAGAACGTGCCTGGTATGTTAGCATAACACATTAAGAGTTATTCACATACCTATAGCATAAATAACATGCTAACAAGTTTACCAAACTATCCGTGTCGCTCCAAATCACTAAATCTTCATCTTCGGTGTCGCTTGTAAACAACTCGGCTAACTCCGGATGTAGCTTCTACCACACACAGTATCAACACAGGCCCAGAGCGCCCTCTGGCGGTTTGGTGTGAAAATAACATGTGATATGATATAATAATGTGTTAAAATTTTACACATAAGTCGCTCCGGAGTTTAAGTCGCACCCCCGGCCAAACTATGAAAAAAAACCTGTGACTTATAGTCCGGAAAATACGGTAATATTTAAATCTGATAATTTTACATACACTCAGGCCCTTATGCCATTAATGATCTGTCAACTCGATCCATTTTGAAACCGTGGAAGGATTTAAAGGCAGCTTTGGCAAATAATTCAAAATCAATGTTAGCTACAGATTTTCAAGAAAGTGAACAATTACGTAAAACAATGAACATAAATGTGACTCTCCTTAAATGCAAACAAAATTGTTATACGAACTAAAGCAAAACTAAAATGGACCAGTAAGGTCAACAAGAAAATCTGCTAGCAAACAAAAGTTATGCTAACTTCCATTTTAGCGTCGCTTGATTTCCCTGTCAGCTTAACTTCCATTGTGGGTTTGTAGTTTTATGGCGAGTTTTATGTTAAATTGCCAAAGCAGAGTCTTTTTAAAGATCTTCAAAATATATTTATGCCCTCATCATATTTAGTCTGGACTCCTGCAATTCCAACAAACTGGCTCTGACCAGTTTTATTGCTAGCATTAGTCCGAAAGGTTAATCAATAAACCAAATGTACTGACCGGCACTGAGTCTTTTGTGTCTTGTTTTGATTTGCAGAGATGCAAACATTTGCAAGATTTTGGAGTCCTTTGACTTACTATACAAGTACAGATCATTTAAAATGGCAAATGAAATTGTAGTCCTTAATTAAAATGATTTAAAAAAATTTTTTTTTTTAGAATATTGAACATAATTTGGTTCGTTGTTAAGGAGGTAATGAATACAGACTAAATTATACCCTAGAAGTTCATTTTGCTTGAACAAAATTAATCACATGAGCCTGACTTCTTAAAATGAGTCAGTTCTTTGAATCGGTTCTTGAAAGGGAAAAGATCCACAAGATCAGCCACCTTCCAGATCTCTTAGGTAAGAGGACTTGATCGCATCTCTGCTGTTTTAGCAGACGTACGCGGGCCGTTTGCCTGACTCACACTGACTTTACGTTTTAAATGGATTGTCACCCACATGTCTAATCATCCCGCTCTGAAAGAGCGCTGAAGTAATCCGACTCGATGCTCTGAACGCAGATAATGCCAGGTTTGAAGCACGGAGAGGATCAGGCATTGGCCGCCTGAACCTCTCTTCTGCTTCGTTGGTTTACACGATGAACGCTCCCGGTCTTAGATGTGATGTAGAAAGACGGTTCATCAACCTTTACATTTCGTCAGGTCTGTCTTCAAAGCAGCGTAGATCTTTCAGCTTGATCACTGAAGAAGTTTGGTTATGACTACGTGAGAGGGTCCAGATTACATGGCAGATCAATACAAGCTGTGATTTGTAATCCAAAGGTCATTTCAAGTACATCCTGTAAGCCTGTCACACCTGACTCAGCACGGCCCTTGAAACTTACAGAACTTAGGCAAATGAAGTCTTTGTGTGATCTGATTAGAGCAAAGACTGCCTGACACTTTGGATTACTCGGTTTAAGACGGGCTGTGTGCGTGTCGGGTTTGGTAGAATTCATGTCATCATCCGAGACGCGACGTAATCTAATAAACATCTTTCCCGTCTTCATCTGGCCAAGTTAAACAGATTACCCATCCCATTTCAAATGTTAATCGAGGCAATTAGGCGCCGTAGCAGCATGTTTGGAGGGCGGGACCGGCCAGCCGAAGGACGAGCACTCAGCGGGAGGTGTGGGAAGAACGCATATAAGTGATGGCTGACAGATGGTCAACTGATTACGCTTGGATCACACAGGCAGGAGGGTGGCGGGGATGTCGCTTTGCCTGAAGGGAACTCCGGAGAGCCAAGAGACGCTAACAAACAGGAAACTTCTGCAGATGTCCGCATACGACAGAGATCGGGGTTCGGATTTCTGCTTTAGTTCACTGTGTTCCACACGGCATGAAAGCTTCGCTTTGGTAGAAATGTGTGCAAATGAATCGAAATTGATTCATTTACACTGACACTCCAGGGGAAAGCGGAGCACACGAGGACAAGGCTGCTTAATTATGTTCTGTAATGTTGGAGCAATGTTGGGACAGCTGGGGAGGACATAAAAATACTAACTACCTTCATTTTTTTGGAATCAGAAAGTCTGATGAGTTTTTGCAGGCTTTTTAATACAACACACCAACACAAGATACACACATCCTTAAAATCAACCGATAATACGTCTGATAGACTATTCAATAATTTCACTAAACTCAGAGATGTGGGCAGAGGAATGACTTTAGCCGCTCGACCTCTCACAGCTAGCAAAGCGTCAACTTTGGTCACCTAGCAACAACCTGTTGAACAACTTGTGCAACAGCAGTTTCAGGTTTTGCTCCTGCATCTTAGAACTGTTTAAAAATAAAAAGTGATGTGGAGTGAAAGGACACAACATGTCAAAACCTTTCCTGTTTTTGATAAAACAGGAAAGGTCAAGCCACCAGTTTGGCAGTATTTCAGATATTTAAAATAAAACCTATTGTGATTATCGACTGATATAATGATACATATTGTTATCATTATGTATATTCCAGACACACGGGGCCATTTTATTAGCACAATAAACCGTCAGTCATTGTGAAAAACCTGTAAAAATCAAAACTAACGTAAATGTAATTTGACCTAGGATCAAAGCAGTGTGTGGCGACTTGAAATTGGCTTCTGTCTCTTTAAGAAGCTTCTGTTCTTTGAGGTTCTGTCCTTTTCACCGCCGTTTAGAAACTGGGTTATGAAACGGTTTGTATGAGAAACTCAGCAGAGGCGTAGCGGGTATTGGCTACGCCTCTGCTAGCGTTGGCTAATCGCTGCTGCCGCTAGTCTGGAGGAGCTGAGTGGGGAATGCTTGAACAGGCAAAAAAACATATTTTTGTAAAAGTCACGTAATGAATTATTTAGGTCATCTATAACCAAAATAAACATAGACTAAACAGGGACAAATGGACAATCCTGACTTCATTTTTAGTTTAAGCGACGTTAAACAACAAGCTAGCAGGCTAACATGCTTTCAGTTGCTATGGAAATCCAGCAACTTCCAGGTCCAAGTCTTCTCTCATTCAGTCTGAAACCACAGTTGCTTTTGTTTTCACACCGCTCTCTGCCATGCTGGCTTAATTAACTGGTTTCCTCTCCACTGTTTTCCTCTCACCTCATCTTTTGCCCTTTCATTAGCGTTAAAGGAAACATCCTTTTAAACAGGCCGTTTCCCTTCACCATCCTGTTTACAACACCAAGCATTGTGGCGGCTGTTTGCTTGATCGTCGGCCACTTACTTTGTTCTGTTTACGGAATAAGAGTCCGCTCCGCTTAGGCCACTGGACTGGACCGGACACAGTGACAAGCGTACATGCAGGCGCAGACTGGAGCAAGGTCGTTGGTACAAACGTTAATTACAGATAATGAAATGTGACATGTACGTTTCACTGTGCGCGCACTGCAACTCGCTGAGCAAATTAACCGGAAAAGCCTTCAGTTAGTCATTAATTCATCCACACACACACACAACAGAATGGACGATGGAAACTCTGCAACAATTAAGGTCAGATTTCTGACCTTGCGTCCGTCTCATGAGTAAACACCAACGCTGCCATCAAGACAAAAACAGGTTTTGATGAAAGGAGTCGTTTTATGATAGAATGAGTTTCCACCAACTGGGATAAGAAAAAAAAAAAAGACCCAAACATTCTTTAATAATTGCAGGCTTTTACAGACTTGTGAAGGATGTGGTAAACAAGAGGATGCAATTCATTTATCTGCCATCTCCGCGTGCGACTGGACGTGATCGCAACATGTGTCAAGTTTAAACAGGAGGGCAGATCCACCGAATGAGATCTAATTACAGGGTGTGTGTGTGTGTGTGTGTGTGCGTTTGTTTCTAATACCTTGTGGGGACCATTTTCCTGACACATGCTACGTTGTGGGGACCCACTGCTCCTTGTGGGGACTGGAGCCTGGTCCCCACAAGGGGAAACGCTGTTTTTGGGTCAGGGGTCAGATTTAGGACTAAGGTGTGAATTGTTTTGATTAGGGTTAGGTATGTAATGGTTAGGGTTAGGATAAGGGTAAGGTTTAGCCTGTAAAAATGAATGGAAGTCAATGGAAAGTCTCCACAAAGATAGCTGCGCAAACGTGTGTGTGTGTGTGCATGTGGGAGTACAAAATTACTCTGATGACATTATGGAAAAGGGAATGTTGCTTTGTTATCTGAATACGCTGATGAATGATGTTGGTTACGGACAAAGTGGATTTCAATTGAGGAAAACGATGGGAACTGTACAGCAAATGATTCCTTAACAAATGCATTTGTGAGCCGTTTCATGAGATAAATGCTACAAAAGATTTTAAAAAGTTCACTTTCAAGTAAAGGAAAAAAGCAAGAAACGAAAACACACCTTATAATACACCCTGAAACTTAAATACCTGAAAAAGAATAATTGTGAATGGATAGGCTGCTGTGAAAAATGTATGAATCTGAGAGGTCGACCAAACAAGTCAGGAAGTACAGTAACCTTCACCACTAGCAGAACAAGTCAGAATCGGGCCGGAGGGGCGGGGCTAATGACCGGGCCCTTTGTACCCAAATAACAAAGCTCCTGATAATTTAACTTTACAACATAGACATGACTGCAAAGGCAGATCTTACAAGTTTCCCCACCACAGAGAGCGACCGAGTCATTCTGAAATCCATCTGACATGAAGTACAACAAACCAGGAGAACAACAGAAACATCAGGTCACTAATGATGAAACGACACAAATTTAAATCAGTTCAGAACCACGGATGGATTGGGGTCATTTTGACACTTTATCAATTTCAACTCAGAGCCTGGAGCAGCTAGGAACTGCTGCAGCTGCGTTTATTGTTAATGTGTTGAACCGATCATGCAGCTCATATTCATAAAATCATATGGGCCCATCTAGGCCTCCTCTGGCCCCCCTGAAGCTCCGCCCCTGACCTTCGCTGACGACTGTTTTACTGCTGAGCTAAATTTGACGTGAATGTCACCAGAAACAAAACCAACGTTAAATAATGCGTCTTAATGGACTGGATTCCTGTTTACAGTGGCGACAAACTCCAGCAACTTCTTCAACACCTAAATTCAAAGATATCTGCAATAACAAGATTATGATTATGAATTTAAAAAAAGCATCTCCCATGTGATCTTGATCGTAATAACATTAATAAAATAGCATAAAACTTCAATTGACTTTTCCCCCCCACAGCTAATGAGCAATCGCTCATCAATATCACTGCAGTGGAGGAAACAGAGTCAGAGATCCTCACTGAGCTACGAACATCAGAGGAACTGAGATGCTTTACTTGAAAACTTTGCCACACTTAGTTGTTTTTGTTTTTGTTTGGGAGAAATGTCCCAGATGAATATAAAGATACTCAACCATATTTCTCCATCTTGACATCGATAGCGAAGTTGAGCAAGACACAAAACGCACAAAAACAGACGAGAAAGAACAAAACACCCAATAAACCCGACGCCTGAGTTTCCAAGAATGATGCTGGGTAAAAGCAGCTGCTCACCAGGTGTGAGGAAAAGAAAAAAGAAAAGCTAATCTAGGAAGCTGCATACAGTTATCTGTCTAAAAAAGTTGCTATTTTTGATTAGACTCAGAATCTTAAAAAGCAATCAGTGATAATTGGTTATTAAACACAAAGATTAAACTCAGCTTCAGATTGTAGCCATGGTAACGTAACGATCCAACTGTACAAGATTATTTTGTTTGGCACTGTTACAAATTAAACTAGCTAACTTCTTAAGGTATTATATTTAAATGTTAAACCACTTAAAATGTTTTAATAATCAATGCTGAAACCGTTAAATCAGATTTAATAGCATTGCTCCCAATAAAAAAAATAAAGCATCAGTTCTGGGGGCCCCTGAAGGTCTGAGGGGCCCTAAATAGCTGTTAAGTTTTCTATTACTTTATGAAGATGAAACTGAAGTACAAAACTTTATATTTTCTTTTGTACCTGCCTTTTTTAAAGACTATATTTACATGCCAAAGTGTTGTCAATAATGTCTTAAAAAGACACATGATGTAATTATCAAGTCATATTTTTACATTTCCTGTCATCTTTTAACATTTTTTGACAGAAAAACATGGCGGACCTCTTGGGTGGACTGCCTTAGCGCCGCTTAGCAAGTTTTCTAACCCAGAACTCTGGATGAGAATATGAAACTTCCAGCCATTCGACTGCAATATTTTCTAATCTCTAACTCTCCAACGGACATTTCCACACACACATTATTATTTTTGTGACTGTTCTTCACACATGGGTTGGCTCACTCATCCGTTTAGCAGGAGTCCAGAGCCGAGGGCTCTGCTCAGAGCTTTGAGGCGTTTTGGTTTTCGGCCATGGACTGAAGCAAAAGCTCAAATCCCCAGCTTGCTTTAGTCGCGGTTCACTGGGAAGCCTCTGCAAATCCACCAGTTGGCCTTCAGGAGCCAACAGGGAGTGTTTCGCTGCAGGAAGGAGACCTGGAAGCCCCCATCCACACACAGTGAGGGGCGTGACAAAATACACGCAATTTTTCTCACTTTCTTTGCTAGAGAAGTTCAGGTTTGAACACTAAAACCTGGAGAATCCAGATAACATGACGAAGTTAAAAAGAAATTAACACACTAGGGCCCAATCTAAAGAAATTCAGGAGTAAATGAAAAGTTGAGACATTTTGCTATGCCACCCAGTTTAAATATATTACAACTCATAATATGGCAAAACTGTCTTGTTCTTTCTATCAATATTAAGGAATTGATAGAATTCCTATACTTGAAATTTGTCTAATTTACTTGAATATACTTGAAATTTGTCTAATTTCAAGTATATGAAGATATTTGAAATTGAAATGAAGATATTTGCTTTGGAAACTGGACCAAAAATAGAAACATTCTGTTTATGCAGTGATCTTGATGACCACTTGACTTTAGGGAACATATTCTGGGGGTTGGTGATGCAAAAGTGGAACTTAATGGGTGGGGTTACGACCTGCACAGAGCATATTATGTCCCTTAAAAAAGACATAATGTTAGCAATCAATTATGGTGTCGGAAAGTGGGATGATCTGGATCTGCTTTGCTGCCCCGGTAGCTGAATTAAATAATAATAATAATAATAACAATAATAATAAATTACAGTAATTGTAAGTCAGGGAATTAAAATGTCTGCCTTCTACCAGAAAGTGCTGAACCAG
The DNA here is from genome assembly GCA_010277075.1 of Poeciliopsis retropinna. NCBI lineage: Eukaryota > Metazoa > Chordata > Actinopteri > Cyprinodontiformes > Poeciliidae > Poeciliopsis > Poeciliopsis retropinna. Next base: position 11,417,703 of record VMRM01000023.1, on the reverse strand, counting down.
CATAGGCTGAAGCACTCTTGGGATATGCAAATAACAAAAACCTTCAGCAAGATAATAATAGTACAGATTGTGGTGTGGCCTAGTCAAAGTTTGGACCTAAATACTATAGGGTAGCTGTGTCTTGAGCTTACAAAAGATGATCTTACTGGAAAACCCTCTGAGGAATTAAAACAATTATGGGAAGAACAAAACATGATGGGGGTGTGAGTAAGTTTGCTCTGTGAAAGCAAAATGACGACAAAAAAAAAAAAAAATTTTAGAGGGAAAAATAATTCAAATGAAATTGGTTGACATTTGCCTGGGGTAGGAGAACTTCATTTCTACAAATGCCAGTCTTGACATTTAAAGCCTCACACATCCTCCAGAGTCCACTGGAGTCGAATGAGACAGTTTCAGGTTTTCGTGAAAAGTTTAAACACTCGTGCAGAATTTAAACTCGCCTCCATTATCGGTCGTCTCTGAGCGACGAGGCTGGAGGTTCTGCAAACGGGAGATAAGGTCCACCTATCAAATCAAAGTAAGTTATTAAAAGTTACAAGCTTTTGGGTTCTTTTCATCCAGGCAGCGAGGCATTTAGTGCCAAATTTCTAAATTTGCTGCCGAGCTGCGTGATGAGGACGATATTTAAAGTGGAAATGTTTTCAATAACGCAATAACCATCCAGAAAATTAGACCAATTGTGGAGGATTTTAAAGGAATAGTCCGTGTTCTTTGAGGTGAACATTTTTACCCACAATATGTGGCATCTTAATTTAGTATAATTGAAGTTTAGTTGGTCTTGAAGGGTTTAAGGTTTTCCTCCTTAAGACCATTCTGGTCACCAGCCGTTAAAGTAAATGTATTTTTAATTGGACCTGTTGAAAATCTTCTTCCCCTCTAAACGTCGAAACAAAGAGTTATGCGGTCCAGTAAGCTCGAGCCGCAATTATTATGAAGGTGAAGGCTTTAAATTTTACGAACGGGAAGAGCACCAACTCCTGCCTCCATTTCTCTGTTGAATAATCACCTGCTTCTCTGTCCCCAAGGACTGCAAAGCACTTTACTGTACAGTCAGTCATTCACCCATCCACACACACACGCACACACACACGTTTGCGCGGCTATCTTTGCGGGGATTTTCCATTGACTTCCATTCATTTCTGCAGCCTAAACCTTACCTTTACCCTTATCCTAACCCTAACCATTACATACCTAACCCTAACCTTAAACAAAACTCAATTCACACCTTAGTCCTAAATCTGATCCCTGACCCAAAAACAGTGTTTCCCCTTGTGGGGACCAGGCTTTGGTCTCCACAATGTAGCATTTGTCAGAAAAATGGTCCCCACAAGGTATTAGAAACAAACACACGCACACAGAAACACATGAACAGAGTTAGAGAAGGTCATTTTAGTCCCGTCTTCATTTGGATTAGCCATTAGCTTCATCCTCTACGTTTAGCTAATCAGGTTGAATTCAATACTTTTTAAGACTTTTTTTATTGCCATATATAATGATATTTAAGACCAAAAGAAAAAAAGAGGTCGATAGGGTGATCCTCCTGTATTAAGAGTTTAGCGCAGCAAACATTGGGACATTTCTGACGTCTCTAAGTAGCGCTCAGCTTTTGTTGCTATGGCTACCGTGTTCTGTGTGTTTGGTTTCACCCTGAGTGGCAACGACTTTCGCCTCTCGCTATCATTTGTCGCTTAGCTAGGTATCTAGCTAGTGACGTTCTAACTAGCTACAACGTCTTGACTGTGACTAAAATTTTTGATGTTGGGGGGGAAAAAAACTACTTGCGAGATTAAATTTTCTCTCCATGGTCAAATTTAAATCCTGTAATTTTCTTCTTTTTTTCAAATTAATTTAAGACATTTTAAAGATTTGATTTTAGGTACACGACTATTTAAGGCTACAGGGACACCCTGGAATGAAAAAAATAAAATTAATATAAGCATGTTGTTGCTATGGTTACCTATCACATCTGTCACAAAGCAAAAAGGTAAAAGCAAAAATCCTTGTAGCTGCACAGCATCCACAGTCAGGGGGAATTACTATTCAAAGAAGCAATGAAAGGGAGGAATAAGTGTTTTTTTTTTAAAAATAGAATAAATCACAATGAACGTAACAGAGCTTCTCCAACAAGCTTTCTCCTTGAGGGACGCAAGTCTCGAATAACTGAGCCATCAAACTTTTTCACATTTTTCCAGTCAGCTCCAGTTTGTTTTGTTAACCAGGCTGAAAAGTCGGAGTCTGTGGAGTTCCAGGAAACGGCAACGAAAACACCTTTCAGACAGCGAGCTGCACTTCCTGAGATTCACTCGTGTGTCTGAGTCTTGGTGACAATGACCTGGCAAAAGGTCAGAGGGGAGAGAGCGAGAGAGAGAGAGGAGGCTGAGAGGCAAAAAATGAGACGTTGCTAAAGGACAAAAGAATGAAAACTGTCCCAGTCCAAATCTTCAGCTGCACAACAAACTGCTGTAATGAAGACAGGGTGTGCAGACTATTTATGTTTTCTCATTTAAAGCAGCTGAATAACTTGACTGTAAAGCTGCCGTCATCAAGCACAAGGCGGCGGGTCAGCAGACTGCAAGCCTTTCAAAGCGGTCTGTGCTGCGTAAAGGAGACCCCCTCTGGAGGAGGATAAAAACACAAATTAACTTTTATTGGTCCGAAACACACCATCATCAAACAGCCCCCCGTAAGTTTGTGCAGACGCTGCTGATAAAGGAAGTGAGGATTAGTAATTCTTAGTGTTTTGTATATTGTGGTTTCTTAGTTTTGCTACATGATAGCGATCACTTTTAAATAAAAAGCAGTGTTTAAAAAGTGAACACGACAATGTGTTATCGATGAGTCTCGCTTGATTAACATTTTCAGGGTCGCTCCAGGTTTCACCGACTCACATTTAAGATTTTTTAAGACAAGGGCGTCAAACTCCAGTCCTCAAGGATCGCTGTCCTGCCGTTTTTAGATGTGCCACAGGTACAAAACGCTGGAATGAAACGGCTTAAATACCTCCTCCTTGTGTAGATCAGTTCTCCAGAGCCTTAATGACTGAATTATTCTATTCAGGTGTGGTGCAGCAGAGGCGCATCTAAAAGGAGCAGGACTGGAGTTTGAGACCCCTGTTTTAAGATCTATGAGAAACCATTGTGAATAAAATTTAAGGCCTATATCCTCCTGAGACCCAGAGAAAAAAAAGTTTTTGAATTTCTTTTTTTTTTACACTACATGACTCTTTGGAGTTAAAAAACATCACTACAATTGAAAAAATTTCAAAACATGTTTTTATTTATTTTTTAGAGTATGTCCTTTGGAGAGGACATCGGGACTCTCTTGTGGCAAATATGAACACATTTCGAGGCATACATTTACCTCTGAACTCTGACAATCTTTAGTGCTGTAAATTTCAAATGGCTACATCATTTAAGCCAGTGGTTCAGATTTCCAGGCACCTCATTCAACTTATCAAAAGCAAGCCGATTAGTGTAGTTTAATGAGGTGTGTTAGTTCTGTTTTGGTTTGTGGTAGTCCATAAAGCAGTTCTTCTTCTTTGAGATGCAGAGGTACATGTTGCATTTGATGCACTTTATGTAGGTTTTTCCAGTGCACCCTTCTGCTCTGCACCTGGAAGTATTAGGATTGTCCATCATCTGTGGCAAATGGACAGCTCCATACTTTCTCACTTCCTTATCTGGCTGGGGCCTCCTTCTCTTCTGTGATGGAACGTACTCCTCATCATTCGACGCATCAGATTCAATTGGATTGGGTTGGCCTGACTGCCCCTGGGCAATCAGTTCCTCACCTAAGAGCAGTTTGAAGTCATGGTATTGGAGAGTTTTCTTCATAGGTTGTGCCAAAGCTTGGCTGTCTTCCTTATACTGTAACCAGGAGTTGGTGATGGCCAGATCGAAGAAGTGTAGGATTGTGCGTACAGTCTACTTCCTTGTGCGGTTAGCCATTCTATAAAAGCTAAGCATTCTATCACACATATCAACCCCACCCATGTTGGTGTTGTACTCTGCCACCACTGCAGGTCTGGACACTTGAACATGCCTTTTGTCTTTCAGTGACCATCTGGTCCGGGTATCCTGGGGCTCTATTCCATGCACTGTTGATGCCATGAGTACAGGTTTATTGTCAACCCATTTTGTCACAGCCAGTTCAGGATGCTTCCTTGTCACCATTACGGAGGAGCCTCTTCCTTGTTTCAACAACTCTTTATCAGATGTAATGTTACAATCCTTTGGGAGTCTATTTTTCATCAGTGTTCCACTTGCAGGCAGACCCATTTCTAGCAATTTATCCAGTAGTTTTATTGAGGTGAAGTACCTAGACAGACAGACACAAACACAAAAAAGTTAAATAAGTGTCATTTGTTTACAGAGAATCATCATCAACAGCACCACAGTTGACATTTTCATCATACCTGTCAAAGTACAGGTGAGTTCCCCTGGGAATGGACTCAGTCAACCGAAGAACTGCATTTGCTCCTATTCCAAGTCCTGTGTCTCTGCCGACGAAGGTGTTTTTTCCTTGGTAGACTTCAAAATCCAATACAATTCCAGTTGGAGTAGCGAGAACAAACACCTTCAATCCGGTTGGATTTGGCTTGCCAGGAACGAATTGACGGACTGGACATCGACCAGTAAAGGGATCATTTGTTCATCAATGGAAACATTTCCTGGCCTGGGTAGGTTTAGGCAGCCTTGTTGCACCTTCTTCAGAAGTGGACTGACTCTCCAAAGCATATTTAGCTTCCTCTCTTCTTCAGTTACATCAAGATCATTAGTGATTTTCAGAGAACATCTGATCTTGAAAAAGCGATCCCTTGTCATGGACTCGGCAACTATTGGCACTCTTGTTTTTTTGGCCCAATACATTTTGATTTTTGGGTAACCAAGGCATGCCATGTACACCGAGACTCCAAACAAGGTCTTAATCTCCTCAGGTGTTGTATTCAGACTTGAGCCTGACACCTGAATCTGTCTCTGGTTTGTGCAAAAGGACATGTCCTCAAAAACTTTGTTGTCAATGTACTGCTCAAAGTATTTTGATGGTGGCCAGTCTACACGGTTTGGGGCAGTACAGACAACCTCTCCGGAGTCTTCCAGCACAGGCAGGAATCTTAAGAGACAGACAAATACGTTAAATAATTATGTCCTCTAAAAGTGATAGCTCATCCAAAAAATACTCTTATCTGTCTATGCTTATCTACTCTTGTCTCAGAAGCCTACGTGTTAGTTTTGGTCCAAAGTGGGCGACGGGCCCTTGCATCCTCAACTTCACTCTCCTCTTCCTCACTTGATGCCTCATCCTCTGAACTCCCGACCTCAAAATCACCATCAATCTGTCCCTCTTGGTCCTCCTCATCTGACAAATCTATGTCTGAGTCTCCATCAGTAATCCTGTTTAGGATTTTCTCTGCTTCAGTCAGTGAGCTGACTTCTATTAAAACAGGTTAAAAAATAAAAAGCAAATCCTGATGTCCTCTATGGAGGACACACATAAACAGGTTATGCTTTATGCCAACAAATAATTAAACTGCTCTGAAAATTCACCTAACTATTCCTTAGATGTTCATTTACTAGAAGCAATCTGAATATTAAACTCACAAAGCTCATAATTAGAAAATAATATACTTACCTTTCTTCTTTCGATAAAATGTGCTCACAGGGATGGCAGCCATTTTGAAGAATCAGGAAGAAAATTTTAGAAAAGCCCCACCCCCACACATGTCATATCATTGGAGAGCCCAGGATGTCCTCTCTAAGGACCAACAGGATTTAACACAGTGGCATGTATGGTTTCAGAGTTATGAACAAAAAACCTATGTACTCCACAGAGGACAAAAATGTATTGCTGGGTCTCAGGAGGATATCAAGACAGAAACTGGCAACAAAAGCGAGCCAGGTACGAAGATAAACGTTGTCCAGCTAACTGCTAATAAAGTTACTAGGGCTGAAACGATTCCTCGAGAGATTCGAGCACCTTGATTATTAAAATTCCTTGAAGAAAATGTATCTGCCTTGAAGCTTCGTCAAGTTACGTTTTATTATTTCGCGCTCCGTGTTCCGGCCGGGTTATTACTTTCATTGCGCAGCGCTCTCACTGCCCTGAGTTGTTGACGGAAGCTAAGTGTTAGCAGCAAGTAAGGTCCAGTTTTCAAGGTTGACCTGGGAGGATTTTATTGATTCACGATGGTGTCCGGGTCTTTGTCGTTTTTCGGGGGACCAATAAGCATCCTTAAAATGAAAGGCGTGACGCCTGGAGTACGATAGTCTTTTCTGCCTGGTGGCGGTTCAGAGCGAACGGCAGGGAAGAGCCCTGAATGTGAGCGGAGAGACTGAACACTGCGGGCGGCTTCGCATTGGATGATTAACGTAAGAGTAGCTTTACGGACGAACCGGAAAATTTCTTTCATGTTATCCCGGTCTCAACAAATGTGTGGCGGAGCTCATCGTGACGACTGGTAGCTGGTAGATGTTTCTGTGTGTGACGAACAAAAGAGTCAACTCCCGTCACTAACATGAACACAAAGGCTATAAATGTCTGGGAAAGGTGAGAGTTCATGTATTAAATTGACTGGAGATGAATGCATAAACTAAAAGCTGGATCATAGACATTTTATAAGCATATTTCTGAGCTTACCTGTGAGGGATTTGCCCCTTCCCTAACAGATGACGTTTTTGTACTTCCTATATTCCAATTTATCTAGTGAAAGCCACTTGCTTTATTTAATATTTTGTTTTAATCATTTTCTTTGAGGTCACCTGGTCATGCGTTGCCATGGAAGCGCACCCATGAGCAGTGCTGACGAGGACCTGGTGTTTTCTATCAACCTCAGAATCCATTGTTTGAGAGGGAGGGGAAATGTTTTTGGATTTTGTTTGGGCCCAGATTGTCTTTGTTTTGAAGTTGTCATGTAAATATGTTTTCTAGGAATATAGTTTAGTACAAATTGTTTTTTCTATTTGTAAATGTTGACTCCACCCCTTAATTAGTCCAGGTAGGAGCCACTGCTTTAAAAGCCAGGTGATTTAGATCAGGGGGATTCTCCCTCCTGTGTGAATACATGTCATGCTGTAAGTTGGAATGAAATGTTTGAAATACTGCATAAAGAAAAACAAATTGAGAGCTCTACAATTTCTGGACCCTGTTTGATTTTTTTTTTTTTTTAATCGCAAACCTGCATTTGGGTTTTTTTGTTTTTTCTTCTACAGGTTTGATTTGTTTAATCAAGTCTTGCTTCATGTAATCCCGAATCGATTATAATACATTTTAACCAAAAACATAAGAAACTAGACAACTGTCCCTGTTGGCGTTACCCACCAAAGATGTACAAAATGAAATCCAAAACACACTTTAGAGAACATGGTCTTTCAGACCCCTGATAATACCACTTAAAAATATATTATGTCCCTTGTCAGTTAAATGAACGTTGTCTCTCAGAAACAGCCCCGGCTTGTCAAAGACTAAATTTGAATGATGTACAATTATCCCATTACAAGCCAAAACAAAAGAATCCATAACACTATTAACTAACTTTCTTGCTTTTTCCATCTTCCCATGGGGGGTGTACCTCCAATGATGCCTTTGGTTGATTAAAGAGAACAGGTTTGAAGAATTTGAGCATAAAAATAAGAGAAATAAGTGGGTTTTAGATTTACTTGCAAGGAGACATGCTCCTACCCGCTCTAAAACACGCTCCTCCGCACCCTTTCTTTTTATTTCTTTAGGGCAGTCCTAGTTACTTAGCCTATCCGGGTATCTTGGGTTAATCACAAAGCGAAGCTACTTCTTCTGTTGTCTTGCGTCCCGGGCGTGTTGCAGCTGCTGGCTGCCGTAGCGTAGAGTGCAAAGTTCAGAGTTCTTGTTTACTTCCTCCTGTAGAAACAACGCAGGAACTGATGAACCCACAGAACAATGAGGTGTCTTGTGCATCCGTGGTCTCATGTACAGTCCCTGTGTCTCTGGTTCATAAACTTCAACCCTTAATCATCCGATGTTTGTTCTGCCAGGTCAGTTATCACTCTTGCTGCAGACCCTCTGGTATCTGTGAGGTCGCTTCCTGCTAAACGTCACTCAGAGAAACAGGAACGAACAGAAATTTCTCCGTTCTGAAAGATAATGAGCATATAAAAGAAAAAAGATATTTACAAATCTAACAATTAAATTGAATATAATTTCAGATTGTTGTATAACTTTTCTTCAGGTTAACTTAGAAAGTGAGCTGTTGTTACAGGTTAATTTTCTAAACTACAGAAAAGTTATTGTTAGGAAAACTCAAATGTGAACAATTGGACTGATGTTGATATGTGATGGTAATACTGCTGTTATGTTAGATTTACCAATGTGTCTTTTACCCAATGGCTCAATTAATAAGAATAATCCATAGATTACTCGATTCCTAAAATATCTGTTACAACAGCCATAAAAATTAAATTTATAAACAGAAAATCTAACAAGAATTAATTAAATAATCTTGGCACAAGTCAATTTAAGACTGGTGATTAATCTATTCAAGGCCAACGTAAATTTTCTTTGAATTTAAGGCATTTTAAGACTTACTTTTTAGATAAAGGAATTTGACACTTTAAGGCTTTAATTTGAGTTAATTTAAGACTTCTTAAGGACGCAGACATCCTGAGTTTGCTCTGATCAAAATGTTTGGCCAATTCCTCCAATTATTGTCTTACATCGACCTGTCAAGAGCAGTGAATGTTTTATTTATTTTTTCTAGTTTGCAAGGACGGCTATTATTGCCATATTGGTCGCAAAGGAATTTTCATGATTGGTGTGAGAAAGCATTCGCTGTTCAACAGTTTAAATGTGAACCCTTTTTTGACAAGTGTTGCAAGTGATCAGTTTGAAAAGAGCCAACATGGTGTCCTATAAGTGCTGGCTGATAGATTTTCCTCCAATGATAAGTGTTTTGAGCAGTAAAGCGTGTGACGTGCATCTCCCTCATAAGAGCAGAAGTGTTTTCTTGGCTGACTACGTGGCTTCTAGCCCATAAACTAGGAATATTGTCAAACTTCAACGTATGAAGCTGCGTTGGGCTGCTTTCTACTGATGGTACGTCGGGATAAACGGCAGGACACACGACTTCTCAAGGGTATTTTTCATTTTCAGTTTGTCCCAGGGTTACTCTGCGGGCCAAATGTAAAGTTACAGCCAAAAGTGGACAACAATTAGCAATAACATTTGGATTATTTAGCCTGTCAGAGCAGAAAAAAGCTGGGGGTTCATTTATCCAACTCATATTTTCGCCACAGTTTCAAACTTGCCAACTGGGATAGCTAAATAGCCCAGGTAACGAAATATTTAGATACGTTTATTTAGAGGTTTGCAAAACCCAGCTTTTATTTTGATAGTCCTCTTTCGGCTATCAAAAAGTGAATTTGTATCTTGGCTAAATGCTTAGCTCTGAGCTAAATATTTACCTTGGTAACTAAATATTTAGTTTGCTAGCTAAATATTAAAATTGAAGCTAAATATTTAGTTTACTCACAGTTGTTAGACACAGACAAAGGAGTTAGATAGTATAAAACGCAACTAGGCTATGTCTTTAACTTTTCATGCTAACTGTCTTTAGCGTCTTATGCTAATGTTTGGCACAGCTGGCACTGGAAAAAATGTATATTCTAGGGAATGTAGATCTTTATCTTAACTCTGAAGTAGCTTCTACACTGTATTTTCCATTTTGCTAGTATGACAGCATTTTCAAAAACACTTTAGATTAAAATAAAGACATTTATTTCACACTTACGAGACACAGTGCAGCTATCCTGAACTGCCTGTCTCTAATTTCAGACAATAACAAGTCATTAACATTAACGGGGCCTATTTTCACTTATCTATTCTGAAATGGGTCATTAGCAAGTTAAGTGGAGGAGAGGTAAAGGCTGATTGGGCCGATCGGCTTTCAAAAACGTTCCCTGGGCTTCTCCGCGTTCCGAAATTAATGTCAGTGCATAATTGAGGTGGAGGCGGTCGGGATTAAACGCCTTGATGCGACACCGTTTCTTGTGTAATGGAGGGATTCCTCTTAGGAGCAGCTCAATTTGCAGGTAGATTCCCCATGAGCAGGAAGCCACGCAAACACGGAGCTGAATAGACGGTGATTAAAGCCGCAGAGCGCCGGAATGGTCTTCGTAATCAGTGCAGACTGCAGCAGCGTTGGTTCAGAGCTGAAAGGAAGGAGAGGCGCTGAATGAAAAGTTGCGTGTTGTTTACTTTGTGAAAGTGGTTTTCACGTGAAGTCTGCCAGCACAACAGAAAATAAGTCAAAGAAATATTTGGACGGTTACGTCACCTTCCTGATGACGCAGAAAGCAGTTTTAACTGTTTCACAGAGCAACAGCATCTGTTTGTGAGAATTAACGGGGTTTTTATTTTATAGACTCATGCTTAACTCCACCAATAAGCCAAAAGGGTTTTTTTTATATATGATAATAAATTTTATGAAATTACAGACAAATGAAATAGTCAAAGAGAGCATAGGATCAAATAATAATCTGGAGTGTTTTGCAAATTTACACGTCTTTTTTTTATTATTATTATTAATCTGTTGAGGTTTCACGTGATCAGTTTTCATGAAGTAGAAATCATAAAGATGATATATTCTTTTCAGATTGAAGTCTTTTGAAGTTTACTGTACGCCCAGAGACTGAAGGATAATCTCATTTTCCTGAAAAAAGCAACTCAAACCCAGTCAGATTGAATAAAAAAAAAAATCTGTCAATATTCAAGTATTGCCATAAATTTAGGCCTTGACTTTGACTAGGCCAGAGGTTTCTGCAGCCTGCGGCCCTGGAGTTGACCCATTTACTGTTGCAATTACAGAACCAAGAAGTAAACATTTTAACCAAAAACATAAGAAACTAGACAACTGTCCCTGTTGGCGTTACCCACCAAAGATGTACAAAATGAAATCCAAAACACACTTTAGAGAACATGGTCTTTCAGACCCCTGATAATACCACTTAAAAAATATTATGTCCCTTGTCAGTTAAATGAACGTTGTCTCTCAGAAACAGCCCCGGCTTGTCAAAGACTAAATTTGAATGATGTACAATTATCCCATTACAAGCCAAAACAAAAGAATCCATAACACTAAACTAACTTTCTTGCTTTTTCCATCTTCCCATGGGGGGTGTACCTCCAATGATGCCTTTGGTTGATTAAAGAGAACAGGTTTGAAGAATTTGAGCATAAAAATAAGAGAAATAAGTGGGTTTTAGATTTACTTGCAAGGAGACATGCTCCTACCCGCTCTAAAACACGCTCCTCCGCACCCTTTCTTTTTATTTCTTTAGGGCAGTCCTAGTTACTTAGCCTATCCGGGTATCTTGGGTTAATCACAAAGCGAAGCTACTTCTTCTGTTGTCTTGCGTCCCGGGCGTGTTGCAGCTGCTGGCTGCCGTAGCGTAGAGTGCAAAGTTCAGAGTTCTTGTTTACTTCCTCCTGTAGAAACAACGCAGGAACTGATGAACCCACAGAACAATGAGGTGTCTTGTGCATCCGTGGTCTCATGTACAGTCCCTGTGTCTCTGGTTCATAAACTTCAACCCTTAATCATCCGATGTTTGTTCTGCCAGGTCAGTTATCACTCTTGCTGCAGACCCTCTGGTATCTGTGAGGTCGCTTCCTGCTAAACGTCACTCAGAGAAACAGGAACGAACAGAAATTTCTCCGTTCTGAAAGATAATGAGCATATAAAGAAAAAAGATATTTAGAAATCTAACAATTAAATTGAATATAATTTCAGATTGTTGTATAACTTTTCTTCAGGTTAACTTAGAAAGTGAGCTGTTGTTACAGGTTAATTTTCTAAACTACAGAAAAGTTATTGTTAGGAAAACTCAAATGTGAACAATTGGACTGATGTTGATATGTGATGGTAATACTGCTGTTATGTTAGATTTACCAATGTGTCTTTTACCCAATGGCTCAATTAATAAGAATAATCCATAGATTACTCGATTCCTAAAATATCTGTTTACAACAGCCATAAAAATTAAATTTATAAACAGAAAATCTAACAAGAATTAATTAAATAATCTTGGCACAAGTCAATTTAAGACTGGTGATTAATCTATTCAAGGCCAACGTAAATTTTCTTTGAATTTAAGGCATTTTAAGACTTACTTTTTAGATAAAGGAATTTGACACTTTAAGGCTTTAATTTGAGTTAATTTAAGACTTCTTAAGGACGCAGACATCCTGAGTTTGCTCTGATCAAAATGTTTGGCCAATTCCTCCAATTATTGTCTTACATCGACCTGTCAAGAGCAGTGAATGTTTTATTTATTTTTTCTAGTTTGCAAGGACGGCTTTTGCCATATTGGTCGCAAAGGAATTTTCATGATTGGTGTGAGAAAGCATTCGCTGTTCAACAGTTTAAATGTGAACCCTTTTTGACAAGTGTTGCAAGTGATCAGTTTGAAAAGAGCCAACATGGTGTCCTATAAGTGCTGGCTGATAGATTTTCCTCCAATGATAAGTGTTTTGAGCAGTAAAGCGTGTGACGTGCATCTCCCTCATAAGAGCAGAAGTGTTTTCTTGGCTGACTACGTGGCTTCTAGCCCATAAACTAGGAATATTGTCAAACTTCAACGTATGAAGCTGCGTTGGGCTGCTTTCTACTGATGGTACGTCGGGATAAACGGCAGGACACACGACTTCTCAAGGGTATTTTCATTTTCAGTTTGTCCCAGGGTTACTCTGCGGGCCAAATGTAAAGTTACAGCCAAAAGTGGACAACAATTAGCAATAACATTTGGATTATTTAGCCTGTCAGAGCAGAAAAAAGCTGGGGGTTCATTTATCCAACTCATATTTTCGCCACAGTTTCAAACTTGCCAACTGGGATAGCTAAATAGCCCAGGTAACGAAATATTTAGATACGTTTATTTAGAGGTTTGCAAAACCCAGCTTTTATTTTGATAGTCCTCTTTCGGCTATCAAAAAGTGAATTTGTATCTTGGCTAAATGCTTAGCTCTGAGCTAAATATTTACCTTGGTAACTAAATATTTAGTTTGCTAGCTAAATATTAAGATTGAAGCTAAATATTTAGTTTACTCACAGTTGTTAGACACAGACAAAGGAGTTAGATAGTATAAAACGCAACTAGGCTATGTCTTTAACTTTTCATGCTAACTGTCTTTAGCGTCTTATGCTAATGTTTGGCACAGCTGGCACTGGAAAAAAATGTATATTCTAGGGAATGTAGATCTTTATCTTAACTCTGAAGTAGCTTCTACACTGTATTTTTCATTTTGCTAGTATGACAGCATTTTCAAAAACACTTTAGATTAAAATAAAGACATTTATTTCACACTTACGAGACACAGTGCAGCTATCCTGAACTGCCTGTCTCTAATTTCAGACAATAACAAGTCATTAACATTAACGGGGCCTATTTTCACTTATCTATTCTGAAATGGGTCAATTAGCAAGTTAAGTGGAGGAGAGGTAAAGGCTGATTGGGCCGATCGGCTTTCAAAAACGTTCCCTGGGCTTCTCCGCGTTCCGAAATTAATGTCAGTGCATAATTGAGGTGGAGGCGGTCGGGATTAAACGCCTTGATGCGACACCGTTTCTTGTGTAATGGAGGGATTCCTCTTAGGAGCAGCTCAATTTGCAGGTAGATTCCCCATGAGCAGGAAGCCACGCAAACACGGAGCTGAATAGACGGTGATTAAAGCCGCAGAGCGCCGGAATGGTCTTCGTAATCAGTGCAGACTGCAGCAGCGTTGGTTCAGAGCTGAAAGGAAGGAGAGGCGCTGAATGAAAAGTTGCGTGTTGTTTACTTTGTGAAAGTGGTTTTCACGTGAAGTCTGCCAGCACAACAGAAAATAAGTCAAAGAAATATTTGGACGGTTACGTCACCTTCCTGATGACGCAGAAAGCAGTTTTAACTGTTTCACAGAGCAACAGCATCTGTTTGTGAGAATTAACGGGGTTTTTATTTTATAGACTCATGCTTAACTCCACCAATAAGCCAAAAGGTTTTTTTATATATGATAATAAATTTTATGAAATTACAGACAAATGAAATAGTCAAAGAGAGCATAGGATCAAATAATAATCTGGAGTGTTTTGCAAATTTACACGTCTTTTTTTTAATATTATTATTAATCTGTTGAGGTTTCACGTGATCAGTTTTCATGAAGTAGAAATCATAAAGATGATATATTCTTTTCAGATTGAAGTCTTTTGAAGTTTACTGTACGCCCAGAGACTGAAGGATAATCTCATTTTCCTGAAAAAAGCAACTCAAACCCAGTCAGATTGAATAAAAAAAAAAATCTGTCAATATTCAAGTATTGCCATAAATTTAGGCCTTGACTTTGACTAGGCCAGAGGTTTCTGCAGCCTGCGGCCCTGGAGTTGACCCATTTACTGTTGCAATTACAGAACCAAGAAGTAAACATTTTCCATTATGAAAGCAACAACAAATTGTCACTTTAGGAGTTCTCCCAAACTTTGCATAAATTCTTATGCAAAATCTGCTTTTAATACCAACAACAGGCTCTTACAAGGAATTGTGCTACCAACCTTTTTCCCTTGTGTTGATCTGTCACGTAAAATCCTGCTTGATTCCTTCCTGATTTCAGTTTTGCTCCATCAGCCGAGGAGGTGTAAAAGCAACGAGATCCAAATAAAAATGTTATTTCAGAGCAAGGAAGCTGATATTAAGGGTATTAAAGAGTTATTAGGGAGGATCTGCCAAGCTGTGAAGTGCGTAAGCGCTAATAAAAGATCCTACCGCTTGTTTTCTTTTGTCATACATCGTTTCACGCATCTACGAAGAAGGGAAATGAGGAGCCGGAGGCTCAGACAACAACCTTTGAGTGAAGGATTACAAACCACACACTTTATCACATTGAGGGGAAGAATGCGCCGAGATTTACCGTTCAAGATTTAACCATCCCATTTTGACAAGGAGGCGGACTTAAATTGTATGCTTGTTAAAGCTGTTCATCTCACTGACCGAGTTTATTTTCTGAAGGAACAAGGATGGAGGAACGGAAGTAAGGAAGGAAAACGATACGGAAACGTTTTTGAAGGTGTAGCGAACTGAAGACAGCAAGGAAATATTGACTTGCTGAAATATTCCAAAGTTGACTTTGCTTTCCCACAGGAAAGCAGCTTTGAACCTAAAGATGGCCCCGGGCTCCAAACTCAGGCTGTAATATTAAAGTCAAGGGACTTTTTTCCACTTCCATGTTTTGCTTCGATGGGAAGCTGAAGTTTGTGGCTCGGTGTTGGCCCCAAACTATATGTGGATATGTTCTCTGTTTAACTCCTAAGCTGCTAGTTTTTGAGAGTTTTCCGGAGCGACGGCGCGCACCACTCATGTTTTCTGAAACTAAATTAATGCATCTGCACAATATCCGTTTGTCAAAAGTCAGTCTCTCTAAATGGACGTCACAAATCCCAGATCTTAGTTCTTCGGGAAGTTTTGTGGGTTGAGCTCAGGAAGCTGGAAATAATATTTTACTTCCAAAAGACTATATGAAAATGTACAATCACCATTTTGAAATAACAAAGTTATTCCCATTTTAAGGAATGTTGCAGAAAACCCTTTATTGGCATTAATGCAATCAAATACAGCCTTGTCATCCCTGGTATCCAGCAGTAACTGTTTGATTTTTTTTTTTTTTCTTTAAACATTAAAATTTTACCCATCAAAAATGAAATCCTTTGAGTTGCTTCCACCACGCAGAAAGAAAGGCTTCCTTTCTGTCTTATCTTGAGTTAGAATTGTATCAGAAAGTTGTGAAAACCTGCAGGGATCCAGCAAGGAAACCTGACGAGTCCTCTAACCTCATGCAAGTAAAAATCCTGGCAGGATCCATACTTATAGATGATAGATTCCCTCTCAAAATGTTATTTTGTTTTTGTATTGTAGTTTCTCAACTTTACTGTAGAAAGAAAATTGATTCTTTTCAACGAGTATTTGTTTTGTACTTTAAACATTTCACACAAATCTGTTTTGTTTTCCTGGTGTTTCTGATTTTCATCTCAATATGTTGCGATAATATATAATAAGAATTATATTATAAGATGTATAACATAAGTATTTTGTAGACGCTTTTCAATTTTTTTCTGCCAAAGTAATTGAAAAGAAAAAAACGGAGGAACTCCTAAAAGTTTAATGACGCATCACATTGTAAGTATCGGTATTGGCGATAACAATACCGAGTGATAATGGAGATATTCATTGTCACACACATGCAGTATGAATGTGGTTGGTTTCACTAGAAGAGCACGAAATGCACTCAGTTTGTTTTTATGTTGAGTTTCATGTCTGTAAAAATTATTTTCTGGATTTTTTTTTCACTTGTTTATTTGAAGTGGTAGAAAACAGAAGTCAATACTTCAAAAAGCCAATCACCATGGGAGACAAATTATGTTTCTTATGTCTGTGAAAAATGTTCTGGAAAGGTCGAATCTCTCATTGTCATCAGATGATCAAAGGCATATTAAGACTCTGACTTTCCTGGCGTTCAATACCAGAACAGAACTGCAGGAATTCAAAGCTCAGTTATTAGTTCTTCCCTGATCTTTTCAGCCTCTTCAAGTTTCTTTGAACCAATAAGATTGGAACTTCAAATTAATATCCTCCCCTCTCGTCTTTGAGGCAGAAGAGAACAAAAAGTACTCAGGTTTAGTAGCAGACACCATCAGAATGTTCCTTCTTCTTCTTTTTCTTCTTTCAGGATCGGCACGGCTAATTTAGTCGGCCTCAATTGGCTCTGTGAAATCTTGCGGCACCAAGGCGACTTCTCCGAATCGTATTAAAACGAAAAATAAAAATCTCCTTCAGTCAAATTCAGTTTAATAATTTCACAATAATTTCTGACCCGCCTTTGCTCTCTACTTATCTTTTATAAATTAGTGGCACAAAGTCTCCCAGAGGTGTAGCTGCAAAAAAAGTCATCACCTAAATGTGCAGAACTGACAAAATATTCCTGTGCTTCATATGAACTATGGCTTATGTGTCAAACTTGAGGCTTGGCCCGCTGTGGCCCATCATGTGGCCCTCTAGATTATTCTATCAATCATGTCAAAGCAGATTTTATCCGCTTACTGTCAAGTTACACCCATCACTCCCTCTAGATTTTTGCAGAAATTTATGCAAACTCGACAGATCCCGGCGTTTTTTCACACTGATGCATAATTGGGAATTTATAGCAATTTTGTTTTGTACAGCACTTGCCAAAATCATTGGGGTTCAGTGTGATGCTAACATCAACCTGAAGGTGGCAGTGTGTCTTACTTCTACTCCACTGCTGACTCAGCCTTACTTGATATCAAGGTAAAGTTATTTTACCATCATAAAAGCATAAATATCTCAAAGCTTCTTTCAAGTAGCTCCACAAAACCTGTAATTTTTGATTAAAAATTTTAAAAAAATCACAGCACCAGCCATGAACTCCTGGATTGACTAATCAGTGGGAAAAAAATGTTCAAACTTATTTAATAGTAAGAAGTCCTTATTGTATGCAGGCACAGCTATTTGTAAATATTAGCATTTTAATGGCTGTTATCAATACGTTTGTCGCAACCGGCCCTTTAAGGACACTCGTGAAAAGGAAAATGAGTGTGACGCCCTTACTGTGAATTTCAAGCGGAAATGACTTTTTTGACAGAATAAACAGTTTTGGGTTTTTTTTTAATTCGTTCATCTCTTTGAATATTTTCTTAACCCTCCCGCAGAACTTGTGCGCGGTCTGGCGGGGACCCACTGACCCTGTGTGCGCTTTCACATTTTTGTTTTTGTCTGTGCATGTTTGGGACTTGACAGTTCCCAAACTGTCTCCCGACAGCTGCGATTAGCTGCGAGTGTTGTTGTGTTGTCGTATATTAACAATAAGAGCATCTGATTCTGAGTTACAGAAGCATTGTTGTGTTTTATACAAAAAAACAAAAGTTGCATTTGTAAATCCATCAAATATTTCACCCTCTCAGTTAAAGTTGAGAGGGTGAAATATAGTCCGCTTGAGTTCTGCATGTGTATTTACTAAGATGAATTTAATTAAGATGCGCCAACCTCACCAAGTCGCCGTGGGAACTGACGACGGCTTCCTCGCTATTTTTAACCTGCTTGCCGTTTCCAATAATAGCTGCGAAGCGCCGAGGTTGTGAATGAGCTGAAAGCCTCTGTGCTAATAGCGTTGCTCTGTCTTCTGTTTCCCCGACAGAATGAAGCCGAGAGAAGAGGAAACAAATGGAGGGAAAATCGAGCGAAGGCAGATCGGAGACAGACGTTCTTTGCGAGAGAAGACGACGAGAAACTGTTGGCCGTTTTTGACTCTCTCACATCTACGTCGGCCTCCTCTGAAACTTCCTGGCATAAAAAGAAAAGAGATCCGTTTTAAAGGTTCTCTGTTTTACTCTACCTTCATCTTGTTTTATATCGTGTCAACCTGCATGCAGAGTTCTTCGAAACTCTTCCTGTAATCGAGTTTGGATTCTTGGGTTTGAAGCACGGGTAATGTAAAGGTTACGAGTCAGAACTGATTTTATTGGATATATTTTTAATAATTTATTTTTAAGAAGAATGAATATGTTGTGTGTATATAGATGTGTGTTTGGAAGTATTTTTTGTCTTGTTGAAAATAAAATAAGGGTAAAAAAAAAAACGGGTTGGGTTTGGTTGATTTTTTTTTTTCTTTGCTGTAACAATTTTTTTTTTTTTTGCTGTTGGAAAACCTGTTAAATTTAACTTTTATTGATAATAATAATAATAATAAATGTTTCTTACATTTTGTTAAAACTGTCCTTATGTCATGACAGTATAATCTGTGGGGGTGGGGGGGGGAAATAAAGCCTGCTTCCTCCCTGTGGTCTTACTGCCATCTGCAGAAAAACACCACCTCCTATGAGAAGCAACCAATCAGAGCCAGGAGGCGGGTCTTGGCATAAGCGGGCCGATTCGCTTGAAATCAGAAACTGAGAACGCAGCTAATTCGCAGTTTCTTTCCGTCTGCATCTTCAAATTTCTTATTGAAAATTTGCGGAACTGTGGCTGGATGGAGACATGACTAATGAGAGTTGAGGTGCAGAACTGTTGATGTCAAAATCTGATCTGGAATCCAAATACCTCGCCTCAACCTAGAAATTATTTTACAGCTAAAATTCATTACCAAGAAGCAAAGATGAAAGAAGATCAACCAAACACAAATTTTCTTGATTTTTGTGCTGTAATGTCTGACATATACATAGGATGAAGGATACTCATATCTGGGGAAACTCCTGAACTTGTCTTCAATGTAACAAAGCTCTCCATGGGTCTACAAAAATGTTTTTATTTTATTTATCTTTTATTTCAGATGCATCCAAAAATCATGCAATGATGTGAATTGGTAGATTTAAATTGTGACTGGTCAAAAAAAAAAAAAAAAAAAAAACCCACAACACTCTTCAGTGTGGTAGTTGTTACTGTGTGAGGAACACCCGGTCATTTGAGAGTTAAGAATTTTTTTCAGTCAGAAAATCAAGCCGAGTTTGGTGGATTTAAAGCTGATTCGGGTGAAGCAAAGTCAACATTTTGATGTGTTTTACTTGCTGTAAAAACTTGGTGATGAAAAGATGAACAGTTTGTGTTTTACTTGACATTATACATTTCCACCGATTACCGATAAAGACTCCATCCGCATCTACGCTGGACATTTTTTATTATTTTTTTTTTACTATCATGGTTTTCTTTTCATGGAGGTAAAAAAAATATCTATTTTTTTAATCAAAAAGTTATTTTCATTGTACCTCTTTATTTCTTCAGCAGCAAAAGACGTCTTAAAACATGTACACATGTTGTCAAAGCAATTAGTAAACTTAATTTCTGTTGCCATGGAAACAGAAATTTCTGAGCAAAAGCTGCTTTATAAAGGTGACATTGTTTCATTACAAAAATATGACAATTTATTTTCGAGCAGCTCTGTTACAAAAAAAAAATGGAAGTTAAAAAAATATTTTGACATGAAATATTTAGATTATATGTCACAAAGAGGATTGTTGCTTTTCGTCTTGAGAAAATTTCAAATATAAGCCTCAGACCTGACTATATTTGTTTTCACGTGTACAGATTTGAATTCCCCTGCATGTAAATACGACTCCAATGTTATCAGCGTCTGCAAACCCATCTGCTCACAGAAAGAGAAACAAGAAGTCATTTCGTGTGAGGCCTCAGGTTTCTGCCTTCATCCAGTTTGATCAGCAGCTTCAGTCTTCGTAACACAACGCATGAAAGCAGCGTTCGCTGCAAAAAGCCGAGCTGTTCCACGTTCATTGATTTTTATTCCCAGTTCAATGTTGGAAAGGCTGCACTCTGCAGATGCATATTAAGCTGATGTATCCTCCGAAGGAATCTTGTTCTTGGGTTTGAACGTACGAGATTCTTCTTTCAACGTGGAAGAAAAGTTGCACAGATGTAATAAAGTGGATTTGGTAAAAAATCTTTTGGTCGTGGAGTCACTGGAGAAACTCTTCACTCTCTTTTATTTACGTTGTTTAACAAATTGTCACGTTGTAGCCACAGACTGAAATGTATTTTTGCAACAATAACACAGTAAACCAACACAAAGCGATGTGAAAGTGTAAAATAGAAGAAAAACTCTTAAAACTACACACTCCACCTTTTAGATGAGAAGGTTTGTTTTGTTTTTTTTTGTTTTTTTTTTTACATATTTGCTAAAATTTTAACCTGGTCTTACTGGTATGAGACTGATAAATTGGGGGGGAATAAATCAAGCTCCCAGTGTTCCCAGTACCACCTGACACCACTCGGTAGTTTGTCACTCTTGTGCTCACAGATTGTCAAACTCCAGCTTCGTAAGTTGTTTCTCCGCCACTTGCACATTTAGCAGCACAATCACTCGGTGATTGACAATGCTAAAGACCCGCCCATCCTGCCTCTGACTGGTTGGTTTTGACCGAGAGCACTGCTGCCGTTCCGCAGATTGCAGTAGTAGGAGGAGGCAAAAGAGATCGACCTTTTCACAGACTGTCCCGTCTCATTTTGTGTTTCCATGGCGAACTGACGGCTTTGACAAATTTAGGAGTTGCATGTCGGAGCTTTCAGGAGTTTACATCTCTACCAGCTTTACACAAGACCAGGCTGAAATTTTTGCCTATGGCTGAGAAATTTTGCAGTTGGACGATACCAACAGATGGTTTGACCTTTTCATTGCTGCTCTCCTGTTCTTGTTTCCTGACACAATTTTCAATTTTCCCATGTCTTGACAGATTTGTAGTAAGTCCGCGCCACTTCCATGTTCAGATCGAGCAAATCTGATGTTCAAAGACTGGCCGTTTGTTTTATAACAAATGTAAACGTAACCAATGTAAATCTCTACTCAACCTTCTCGCCGTGTTTCAAACTAAACCTCAGAAAAGCTGAATTTATACTAAAATGAAATTTGCACACACTTTTTTTTTTATGGTTGTGCAATCATAAAAGATATGTCACACTTTTCAGATCTTTGGTTGTGGAAGGGAACTTGAAAACTTCACAGGTCACAGAAAAATCCACAAAGCTTATTCAAGGTCTAGATGAAAAATGAAAAATAAAAAAATAAAAAAGTACTTTTTCTAGCATTCTGAGTACTTTTACAACTTTTACCTTTTCCACATTCAGAGGAATAAAGTCAGATTTTAATCCTCCATGCCTGAATTTCACTCACTTCCTTTCGCCGGCATTGTCGCAGAGAAAATGTGCTGCTTCTGCACTGTGCAAATTTCACATTATTATTCATGCATGCCCTGCACGTTTTCTTTTCCTTTTTATTTTTTAAATTTTTTTATGAACAAGTAAATTTGGATTAAATAAACTGTTGGTGTGCAGGATTTAATTGTCAAGCAGCAGAGACGTCGCTACCAGAAGCACATCCTGCGTCGATTCGGCTCCTACTGCAGCAACTTCAGCGTCTACTTTGAATAATATATGAACGACGTATGAATAATGAATGATTTTTGCCGCTCAGCCGGTGGAAACGGAATCACAGCGGGTTCTGTGGGAAGGAATTTTCGGTTAATTATGAAAAATAAACATTGTTATTCTGACTGTGTCAGCTGATCTATGTTTTCTGTACTTCCCCTGGTGCCGGTCTTGAAGTTTCAATTAACATTTATACGACTAAACAGTGGAAGTTACTCTGCTAATTCACCAAATTTCCACTGATTTATCAAATCCAAGAGTTTGTCTTCTTGCAGGGCAATGTTGATGTTTTAAAGTCGGTTTTACGTGGCGCTGAATTACCTACTTTTAATTTAAAATACGATTATTCTAAAAATGCTTGATAAAGTTTCTGAAAATCATAAAACTTTCTGCGAGAAGGCTGTTTAGAAAAAATGACATTAAAAATTATTTATCAAAATTCTCTTAAGTAAAGAATCCCAGCCTAATTAGTTTTTTTTTTTTTAACTAATTAGTTAAAAAAATGGTGTTTTCATTTTGGGAAATAGAAATGAATCTTGGCGTTGTCACGCTTTCACTCAACTTAGCTTCAACAGTCAGCTGAAAGCCACATAGACTTTCAAAATGGTACTTTGTGAGCCAATTCTTGAGATGTATACTAATTACCTTGCTGATGCTAACTGGAGTTAGCATTTGCGTTAGCAAGGTAACTACTGTACGACTCCAAAACGTGTAAATCCAAATTCTGCTGCAGCATTTCCACTGATTGAAATGAGTCAGACGTTGAAATAAACCCTTTAGCTGCTAACGGTGGCCATGTTGGATTTTGAGCTCCGACCAGGTGAGTAACCTCAAAGTTTTCTATTCCGACTCCAGGCGTGTTCCATTTGTTCTTGCTAACTTGGAAATCGAACCTTCTGAAAACGACTCTAACACAACAGGATTTTGTTCCTGCATGCCAGCCAGGATAAAGTCGAGGTTTTTAACGCTTTATAAAGCTGTAGTGGCATAAATGTTTTAGCCTGTTTAAACGGCTCACGGCTGCTTTCTGGAGCGCTGCTTCCAAGAAACACGAGGAAGCGTCATAACAGAAACTAAATTCCCCGGTTTATGAAGCAGAACTGAACAGACATTGCGCCGGGTCAGAACAGTAGCTGACCTGCATGTTTTATCTGAGCTGATGTGGAGAAATGAAGAAGGAGGAGAAAATTCAGATATTATTCAGAAACGATTGCATAAGAAAGGGGAAAGAAATAGCAAACCCAGATTCAGTGGAGTGTTGGGGGAAAAATCCTTTGATTCTCAGTTATTGCAGTTAATAATTGAAAAGCCCAGAATAAATCGAAGATGAACTGCAGTGATAAAAAGTTTTAAAGTTCAGAAGAGAGTACGTTTTGTCCTTCACCAAAGACTGCAGCGCTAAAAGCTTTTTGTATTTTCCATAAACACAAAACCATTTTATAGTATGTTACCATGAGATGCTATAAAAAAAATGCTACACATTTATCGACCACGACTTGAATGAAATTTTACTTCACAATTGAAGGCCTTGAAATTGGGCCTCCGTCTGTTTAAGAAACTCTTGCTCCGCCCTCAGGTCGTCGTGACGACATTTCTACATTGACCCTTTAACGCAGTTTTGACCACCGTTTCAAGCAGCAGCGGTTTTATGTGATGATGTTCCATCAGGTGTTTGCTACTAGTCAAAGTTGAGCTGCTCGCTAAGCTAAAGTCACAAAATAAATTCACAAAAATTATCGCGATGACGCAAAATTTCATCTTGTAGGATTTCTTCTTTCAGTTTTTCTAAAAACTGAAGGTAAACTCAGTAACTTTATTGTGCTGCAAGATGATTCTCTGGCTGGGAAAACACATTTTCCCTTTCAAAAGCTCCATCCTCACATCTCCGTGTCTCAAGTTTCACACAGACGATTCTGAGGCTCCTCTGGCGGATTCCCCGAAGCGCTGACATTATTGGATGTGAAGCCCACTCCGTCCCAAGCGTCGGAGCCGGAGACTTTTTGTCTTCAAGCTGTTATTATTTTAGCTCCAGTGTTGCTGCTGGAAGGTGACTCGTCTCCCCCGGCAACCGGTCGGGAGCACAAACACCAACCGGGCCTGCAGGGGCCTCTCTGCTGTCGGCATCCCGACCGCTCTGCATCCGTTAATGGCGACGTCAGTCCCTGTTGTGTTCATGACACAAATCATCCAAAGTTAAAGCCGAGTTATTTTGGACCGGCGGTGTCCTGAGTGCGGCCCGAGGGCCGTTTGCAGCTGCAATTTGAGAATATTCTAAATTTGGAGTTGATGAAAGATGGTGGAAAAAAGTTTCATTTAGATGAACATGCTTGACTAAATGTTAGATTAGGTTATGGTTTTTATTATTATTATTATTATTATTTTTAGACTGAACAGTTAACCTGGTGAAACAAAAAAAAATCCCAATATGTGCAATACTGAGTCCAACTTGGGATTTTCATTAATAATTATATTAATAAAAGGAATTATTGCATAATTTGCACATAATAAAGAAAAACAACTTTTTATTGCATGTTGTGACATTTTGTGGCACGATCAAATAACTATGTTGTTACAGAATGCTGTATAAATCAAATATGACTTAAAATAAATATCACTAAGCAATTTGAGGCCTTGAAATTGGGCCTATGTCTCTTTAAGAAACTCCTCCTCTTTCTGAAACTCCGCCTTCAGGAAGTCATCACAACCTGGCTCCTCTTTTCATCCTTTAACAACATTTTTTTTTTTAACCAGCATTTCAGTGAGAAGGAGCTCCTACAATGAGCTCAGCTGATGCTCAGTTCCGGCAGATGTTTGCTAATTGTTGCTGGCTAGTCTGAAGGAGCAGAGTGCAGCCTGGGAAGCGCAGCTCCAAGGAGGATCTTCGCCCTCGAAGGCAGAAGCCAAGTCCACCCCAGGCGCTTTGCACAGCTGAATTGTTGCCATGGAGATGAAAGGATGTCTCAAAGATGCATGAGAGAATCGGCGCAACAATCCAAGTGTGTTTTTGATGAATAATGTTATATAGCCAGACATAAAATGCAAAAGTCAATTTTACAAACAAACACTAAAGGCTCCCGTTGCATTGTGGGAAGTGACATTTCTTAAAATGAACACGGAAAACAATCCGGCAGTCTGTCAGCTCAGTCCTGTTGTTGGTTCAACTTTCTGAAAGGCGTTTAATTTACAACGGAGAGGAACAGTCCTGCCACATCGCGGTGGCTGTGCTGGGGTGATAAAGAGCTGATAAAAACCAACACAGTCCCCCACATAATAACAAGTGAAACTCCTTGGTATCTGTGTGGCCTGATGATAAAGTAGACCAGCCGACGACAGGACCCTGCAGGACTCCCCATCAATCTGTCAGCTGTTTGCCGCTTCGGAAAACCTCAGTGACCCTTTCGGGAAACTGCAGACAGCAGATCCGCTTCGCTGCAGCTGTTTGTGTCATCCGACACAACCAGGCGGGCAGAACGGACGGTGCAGGATTAAAAAGCGGCAGAAACCAGTGTGGTTGAGGTTTCTGTGGAGGGAGCACTGCAGGCGGTTAGAGAGAGAGAGAGAGAAAAAAAAGAGTCTTTGGTTTGTGTTTTATTGTGACAAACCAAAGTAAAGCCCTGGATGATTGAGCAGTGGTTGGAAAAGAAAATATGTGGTTTTTAAAAATGATCCTTTTCTTTTCCAGCTCTTATTAGTTTTGCCAGTCTGCTTACTTCCTATTGGCTCAGCAGGTTAAACAGGGAAAAGTGGGACACTTGAAATTGAAATGAAAAAATAAACGCAATCATGAAAAAGTCTAACTCCAGCCCGTTATAGGACAAACAAAAAACATTTTCGTCTAAACAAACAAAAAAATAAATTTTCTAGAAAAAGCCTCGGAAATTTCTAAGTTTGAGAAATTTAAAAAATTGTTACAAAAAAAATTTTGGGATTAGCTGCAGAATTCTTTTGGGGAAAAAAAATATTTTTTTTTTTTTTTTTAGAAATAAAATGACTTTACTGTTAAAAAAAATCTAGGTATAAGGTTTAGGAGGATTACAGTCAGAATATTCAGAATATTCCTTTTTTTGGGGTTTGTTTGTTATTTTTTGGTTTCCTGAGTTTATTGTTGACAATTTGCAAAAATAAAGTGAACTGAAATGAAAAAAAAACAAAAAAACATCCTATTACATAAAATACGGCCGTGATTAAGTGGCAGCTTTGCATGATTTGTCTGTTTGATGCAGTAAGAACTCCGAGAGTTCTGACTGGCCAGAAAACAAAACCCTTCACGATCCTTCTCAGGTCGAACTAAATGATTTCTATTCAATCCGGATGTTCGGTTGATGCAGTAATACCTCCTCAGTCCCAGCACCAAGGGTCGGTTTCTTCCAGAAGCAGGACTGGATCCAGCCTCCATGAGAACCAAATGCAAACCTCAGACTTTGGGGAATCCCAAAACGTCGAGTGGATTTTCTGTCCCGAAAAGCTGCTGGATTCTCGCGGCAGAGGAAACGGCATTTCCTGTGTTGAACTGTCTGTTTTACACGCTCAAACCAGATCAAAGTTCTGTTGGGAATCGGAAACATGTGTTAGCATGTGCTGGACTTAAAACAATTTTTTTAAAATAAATAAAACAATGTAGTAGAAACCTTTATGAATATCCATCTGGAGTTTGAGTCTGATGGCTGAAAAATGACATGAAACACAAACGTATTTGTTATATTTCCTTAGTTCCAGGTTACAAGAGAATCAAAAAGTTTAATCTGATTAAAAGCCCTAGAGGATAATAACAGAACCACAGGAAATAAACCAATTTCAGAAAAAATTACAGGAATAATTTTAATTTGGATGTTTTCTACTAGCAAGCAAAAAAAAAAATGTCACTGAGTCGTTTGGATTCAATTCAACACAATCTGATTTTAGTAATGACAGCTGTGGCGTGGAAATGTTAGAATATTGCTTTGTCTCAGCATAAATCCGATAATCAGTATAAAACCTGGAATGTGCTGCTCCTCATGAAATTGGCAAATTAATTATTATATAACTTGCAATAAAACACACATTGAGATGAGGCTCAAACTCACGCTTCAAATAATCTGGCATTTCTGAAGTTTATTTAATTGGCCTGGTGTAATATTCTCATTTTAAACACGTTTTCATAAGCTGCTAGCAGCAAATAATTATGGTTGGGCGAAACAAAGGTGGTAAGACGTCAGTTTGCGTCTGATGATGTAACGTGTTTCACTCTGTGGTAACCGAGTTTTCGACAATATATTTGAATGGTTCTGTAGTTCAGAATCTTCAAAGTGGGATTCTGTTAAAAAGTTAAAATAGGTTTTTGTCTTACCAAATACTGGTGGTGGTGAGAGGGGGAGTTTGATAAGGAGCAGATTTTTTTCTTTTTTTGTTCTGTGTCATTTCTGCACAATAAAACTATCTCTAGATCTTTTTTTTTTTTAATTATTTCTCCCAGACCTTTATGATAGTTCTTCTGCCGCTCAAAGCGCTAACAGTGAAGCTGAACTCAATTTGTGGTTTGAGAAACGGTGCTGTGTGTCAGGTGGAAAGTGTTTCTGTCAAGTGACACATGAGCCGTTTGAGTCTTTTAAAGGGAAGATGAAAAGCCGCCCGCCTTGACCCAGCCGGTGTCGCGGCTCATTTACTCAAACGCCCGGCTGCCTTTCATCGTTCTCGCCGTTCGCCGCTGGCAGCGACGGAAATGAACGACACGTTCGGCTGAACGCCCAGCTGAGAGCGGAGACGGTCGGTCTGAAAACCCGCCTTTTCAGGCTTGACGTATTGTCTGAGAAACGAACTGGAATCCGTCCAAACTGCTTTGAAGACGGAGTAATTGTTGGGACAGCGGCTAAAGCGGTGGCCTGGTTAACCTCTAGCCAGCAAAACAATAATTAGAGATGCACGATGTTGGATTTCTGGTCGATAACTGATATGAGGACATACTAAAACTCATTTAGCCGATAACCGATACCAATTTTCTGAAACTACAGGGATTCCTGTACTGTGGAATTAAAATATTGCATTTTCTTTGTCAATTTAGCCTGCTTCCAAATGCAAATGCTAAAAAGAAGGCTGAAAATGATGTAACGCTTTAACCTTGCTTTACCGTATTTTCCGGACTATAAGTCGCTCCGGACAAAAGTCGCATCAGCCATAAAATGCATAATAAAGCAGAAAAATACATATATAAGTCGCACCGGAGTATAAGTCGCATTTTTGAGGGAAATTTATTTGATAAAATCCAACACCAAGAACAGACATGTCATCCTGAAAGGCAATAAAAATAGAATAGAGGAAACAACAGGCTGAATAATTATACGGTATGCTAACGTTACATGACACATAAACAACGAACTGAGAACGTGCCTGGTATGTTAACATAACATATTAAGAGTTATTCAGATAACTATAGCATAAATAACATGCTAACAAGTTTACCAAACCATCCGTGTCGCTCCAAATCACTAAATCTTCATCTTCGGTGTCGCTTGTAAACAACTTGGCTAACTCCGGATGTAGCTTCTACCACACACATTATCAACACAGGCCTAGAGCGCCCTCTGGCGGTTTAGTGTGAAAATAACATGTGATATGATGTAATAATTTGTTAATAATTTCACACATAAGTCGCTCCGGAGTACAAGTCGCACCCCCGGCCAAACTATAAAAAAACTGCGACTTATAGTCCGGGAAATACGATATATTTAATGTCAAATTTATTCATGACATTTGCTCTCTCTAAGTACTGTCATATAAAAGTCATAAAAACAACGCCTTTCTTCCTGGTGAGTTATTCTGACAAAATGGTCGATGTCCAGTATTACATTTTACAGCAAATATCGGCTGACACAGATATCATGTATCCATAACAATAATAACATATCGGACAGATGACTGATTTCACTGCTAAATGAGGGGAGCGTCCCAACACACCAGCATTCAGGGGTCAGGAGTATTAGCGGTGCACACACCGACTTTCTGCAGGCCAGTTGATCCTGCAAACTAAACATAAACACCAAATTTAGCCTGAGTTGGACACATATGTTCTAGTTGGACAACAGTTGTGGTTCTGGTGTCGCCATGTCGGGTCACCTGTCCCACACTGAGCTCAGTGGAAACACTGACCGTCATTCAGGGCCTGATCGTCAAATAGCACAGCCTCTGAGAAACACTTGTCTGAGGGAAGACAACCAGCTTCCCTCAGATTTGCTCTGCAGAAAGGAGACCTCAAACTCTGACAGTATGTGAGCCACGAATTAATGACGTCTGCCATTATTGACACGTGAAACTTGGTCAAGCAGGTTACACTGCCATCAATGCGGTTAATCGGTTCTGTTTGAAATATTTATTTATTATTCTTGATTTTACGTTCCAAAATGTGTCGGCTTTGTCAGTAAAGGCTAATGCTAAGGGCGCCAGGAGCCTCGGGGCACCATAAAAAGGGGGGCAAGAGAAAGACTTTCAATATTCATTTTTTTAATGGATGCAACAAGTTATAATATAATTCCCCAGTGCACTAATTTAGCTGCTTCCTCCTTCATTACTAACATTTACAGCAGTGCGATGATGATTGGAGTTTTGAAACGCAAAACTCCAATCAGAAAGTTTTCTGATTGGCTTCAGAAAGCCTCGTGTCAAAACGAAAAATGTGACAGAAACAGAGGTACAGTAAAAAGGTGATGAAAATAATAATAATAATAAAAAATCAAAGTCTTTAGTGTTTGTACATGTAATTTGTTGGAATAATAGGGCGACACTAACCCTGGCTAACAGCGCCAAGTGGCTCATCACAGCTGATGTACAAAAGCACTGTCAAAGTTTCAGCAGAGACTCTTTAACTATACCGTTTGTTGGAGGAGGTGGTTATGGTGGAAGCTCTCTTGTTTTTGCTGTGTTTGTTTATTTCTCCAACAGCCTGGGTAAACTTTGAAAAGACATCAGTCAAAATGAGCATGTGGGCAAAGCGTATGGCCACGATCAAATCTGTCTAAACCCGGGCAGATGCTTCACTTCTGGGTGGTTTGGCAAAGGTTGCGATGCTAACACTGCTGCCCCCGATCCCTCGATGAGTGCCCGGTTGCACATCTGTCCGGTCCCTAACAACCGCGACCCAGATGCAGCTGTTTGTCACCACTTTCAGAGCCATTCGCTCTTTATTCTCTCCTCGTTCAGCAGCCAACGCAGTGGCCGGGGGGCGTCAAAGTTAACGCTTGTTCTGCTAGATCTGCAACAAGTTTGGCGATTACAATCTGCTGAGCTAAGCAGCCCGGAGCCGTTCAGTAGCAGCTCCTGACCTGATTGTTTACGACTATCAGCAGAGAGTGAGCTTAGAGGCAGCGTTCAGCTTCTGTGAGCCTCAAATCTGGAACAAACTTCCAGAAAACTGTAGAGCAGCCGAAACGCTGAGTTCATTTAAATCGAGACTAGAAAGCCCACAGGTTTATTGTTGCCTTTGGGTCATTATGCTGTCCTCGCCCTGAGTTTTTGATTTCTTCAGCAGCTAGACAGCCAGACAACGACGCTCCAATAACCAAACTTCTTTTCTTTTTGCTTGTTTATTGAAGAGTGGCCTCTGACCACTGCCATCACTTTAGCCATCGTAAACTGTAACATACAAAACTGAGTATTAGCTAACGAACACTGCAAATTAGCCATTCTTGCTGCGAGCTAAAATAACGTTTTCCTAAATAACTTCAGCGTACAATTATTTATACGACAGTTACATAAAACAAAGAAACAATTATAATTCACGACTAACCAATACTTACGAACAAATCTTGTCCAAACACAACATATAAGAATAATAAACAGCTTAATCATGAACCGCTCGGTGTTGCGTTCCACCATCTTGGATCTATTTTCTTTTTGTTTAGCGTCACCAAACAACATAACAAAATACCCACCAGGGGGTGCTCTAGTGCCGTTTTCAAACTTACTGGTCCAGCTTAATTTACAAAAGGCAGCACACTCCCCGCCTGGTACAATACAATTGTGCCACTACAAACAATCTTTTCAAATAAACATTTTGAACTGTTTACAACGTTAAGATTTTAATTGTCATCAGATAAAAGCAAAACCATTTCAGTAATGGGTCTCAAAAACACTTTTTCGTTTCCGTCTTTAACAGTTTTTACTTCTGCTTTTCGAACCTTATTGTCCTTACTCTCAATGTTCTCACAACTTTTCCCATGGACCAGTTGTTTCTGTGAGCGAGAGCATCTTTCAATAACACAATGTCATTAACTTTAATGTTCGGTTTATCATCAGTCCATTTTCTCAGTTTCTGCAAAGTTGATAAGTATTCACTTTTCCACTGTTTCCAAAAAGAGTCTGCCAGACACTGTACTTGCTTCCACTGCTTTGAGTAAAGGTCTGGAGGTATAAAGCTTCCTGCTGGTGCAGATAGCGCATTCGTTTTTTGGGTGAGGAGCATTGCTGGAGTGAGGAGGTTTGGTTTGTCTGGATCTGTTGAAATTGGTATAAGTGGTCTTGCATTCATTATTGCCATTACTTCTGCCATGAATGTACTTAACACTTCATGTGTGAGTTGGATGTGTCCGGCTTTCAAAAGAATACCGTCCAGGATGCGCCTTGCAACTCCAATGAGTCGCTCCCACGATCCACCCATATGTGAGGAGTGGGGAGAGTTGAACAGCCATGTGCATCCTTTCTCTAGCAGGTACGAGTTCAGCTCTGTGTCTTTCTGATCAATTTGCAGCTCATTGCATGCTCCGATAAAATTTGTCCCTCTGTCAGAACGGAGTATTTGAGCAGGTCCACGGATGCAGAAGAATCTTCTTAGTGCATTAATGAAGCTCGATGTTGACATTGATTCAATTAGCTCAATGTGCACGGCTCTTGTGGACATGCAGGTGAAAAGTACAGCCCAGCGTTGCTGTCTGCACTTCCTCCTCTGGTGCGACGTGTGGAGACTGTCCAGGGACCAAAGACATCCAGTCCCACACTAGTGAAAGGTGGCATGGTTGACAGTCTGTCGATGGGTAAATCTGCCATCTTTTGAGTTTGCATTTGTCCTCTAAGCTTTCGACAAAGGACACATTTGTGAATGATGGAAGAAACAAGCCGTTTACTGCCAATAATCCAAAATCCAGCTGCTCTGAGTGCTCCTTCGGTTATGTGGCGCCCTTGATGCGCTACTTTCTCATGATGGTATCTGATAAGAAGGATAGATATGTGATGAGACCTTGGAATAATGACAGGATGTTTTTCCTCTTTTGTTAGGTTAGCAGGTGCCAAGCGTCCTCCTATTCTGAGAAGTCCTTCTTCATCAATGATGGGGTTCAACATTTGGAGACAACTCTGTTTTGGAAGTGGCTGATTTGTTTTTATGCACCTGAGCTCCTCTTTGAATGTTTCACTTTGTACTGAGTGAATGATAAACTTGGCTGCTTTGGATATTTCTCCTGCAGTGTTACTTTCACTGAAACACTTCCAGCCTTTACTTTCTGTGGATGTTTTCTTGAATGATGCTGCCACACGCTTTAGAGATGCAATGGTGCGATACAATCTCATCCAATTAGAGAATCTTTCAAAACGAGATGGTTCCAGCTGCGTTACTGAGGTTTTGGTAGCAAAGGTTTTTACATCAGGCCTGATCTCTGTATCTGTCTCAGGGTCAATGAGAGTAAAACTATCACAGTGTGATGTCTCAATGTAATGTAGTGTCAAAGAAGAAGGACCCACTAAACCAGTTTGGGAGGCTAATGTGGAAGCTGGGATCGGTCTAGTGGCTGTGTCTGCTGGATTGTCACAAGTGGATATGTAACACCACTGTGTTGGATGTGTGGACCTCCTGATCCGAATAACTCGGTTGGCCACATAAGTATAGAATCTCTTTGTGTTGTTGTGTATGTAACCAAGGACGATTTTACTATCTGTGAAAAATCTGACAGTGTCCACTTGAATGCCCATCTCATCTCTAATGAGTTCATACATTTCTACAGCTAAAACTGCTGCGCATAATTCCAATCTAGGAACCGTGTGAGCGGGTCGGGGGGCGACTTTGGACTTGCCAATGATGAAACCTGTGTGCCACTGACCTTCACTGTCGAGAGCTTTCAGGTATGCCACTGCTCCTATGGCCATGGTAGAGGCGTCTGAAAATATGCACAGTTCTTTCCTCGCAGCGACGGACAGGGAGAATGAGAAGTAGCACCTTGGTATTTGTAGCTGTTCCAGATCTTTCAAAGAATTTCTCCATTTGTCCCATTCCTCTTCTCTTTCTGCCGGAAGTGGTTCATCCCAGTCTTTCTGCTCTGTGGATAGGTCACGGAGAAGAGCTTTTCCCTGCATTGTTATGGGTGAAACAAAGCCTAACGGGTCATATAAACTGTTAACGGTGGCCAAGACACCTCTTCTGGTGAATGGCTTTTTCTCAGTTGTGGCATGAAAGTAAAACAGTCACTTTTAAGATTCCACAGCACTCCTAAGCTCCTTTGCAGGGGAATGTCGTCCAACTCCAAGTCCAAGTCTTTTAGATCTTTAGCTCTTTCTGCAGCAGGAAATGCTTCAACTACTTTGGGGTCATTAGAGGCTATCTTATGTAGCTTTAAATTTGACTGAGCCAGCATGTTTTGTGCCTTTGTGAGTATGTCAACAGCTTCTCTTGTTGCTGTGGATGAAAGGCCGTCATCAACATAAAAATGTCTCATTATGAACTGCTTTGCATCATGACCAAACTCTTCTTCCCTTCAACTGCAGCGCGTCTCATACAATAAATAGCTACAGCTGGGGATGGACTATTACCGAAGACATGAACCTTCATCCGGTAGTCACAAATGCCTTTGTTGGTATCATTATCCACATACCAAAGGAATCTCAGATAATCCCTATGATCCTCTCT
Source organism: Poeciliopsis retropinna (assembly GCA_010277075.1). Taxonomy (NCBI): domain Eukaryota; kingdom Metazoa; phylum Chordata; class Actinopteri; order Cyprinodontiformes; family Poeciliidae; genus Poeciliopsis; species Poeciliopsis retropinna. The sequence continues at coordinate 11,383,905 of VMRM01000023.1, read as the reverse complement.
CACTTCAAAACAGTAAAACATTTGTTGCACATCAGCTGAAAATGCTACTAGCTCTTTTCTAAAACGCATAAGAACACCTATTAGCGTGTTGTTTAGATCGGGTCCCCTTAATAAGACCTTGTTAAGGGATAGTCCTTCAAACTCTGCACTTGAGTCAAAAACTACTCTCAGCTGGTCAGGTTTTTGTGGGTGGTACACACCAAAGGATGGTAAGTACCAGTGTTCTTTGTCTGAGTCCAAAGGTGAAGCGACCTCTGCATGGTTGTTGTCCAGCATGTTTTGAATGAACTCTGTGTATTGTCTTTTCATTTCTGGCTTCCGGTCCAGTGTTTTTCTGAGTGACTGGAGGCGTTTGAACGCTTGCTCTCTGTTACTTGGAAGCTTTGCTCTAGGAGAGCGGAATGGCAAAGGTGCCACCCAGCTATTACTTTCATTCTGGTGCACTTCCTTTTCCATAATGTCAATAAACTCTTTATCCTCTACTGACAGTGCTGGTTTGTCATCATCTTTTGTTCTGTCAAACACCCTTTCTCCCAGTTGACTGGTAGCTGTGTTTTCTATGTCCTTTTGGAAGGCAGGTGTGGTGCTGAGTTGGTAACTGCAACCGCTTGACTCCTTGACTTGAAACATGTTAGGGCATGGGCAGAGGTAAGAAGCACGGCCATTCTGAAGAACATGTGTTTTGAGCACATTCACATTAGTAGGTCTATGCGTCTTCCCCATGCAGGCTTCCCCGACTATAACCCAGCCTAAATCTAAACGCTGTGCATAGGGCATACTATGTGGCCCATTGATTCTCTCTCTGACCTTATGAACCTGAATAATGTCTCTTCCCAAGAGCAAAAGAATAGGTACCTGTTCTTCTACAGGAGGCACTTTTTCAGCTATTTTCTGTAAGTGTGGGAACTTCATAGCAACTTGTGGAGACGGAATCTCTCTTCTATCGTCCGGAATCATGTCACACTCTATGAGGTTTGGAAGTGGGAGTTTTACTCTACCATCTATTGACTCAATTGTGAAGTTTAATGCTGTTCTGCCAACATTATCTGACAGTCCTGAGCATGTCCTGAGCTTGTAAGTGTCTGAGCGTGCCTTAATATTAAAAACCTCAAAAAACTGAGACTTAGCTAGAGACTTGTTACTTTGTTCGTCAAGCACTGCGTACAGCTTTTTTGCCTGTTCTCTTTTTCCCTCTGGATAGACTAACACAGGACTTATTTTTGAACATGAATGTGGGATATCTACATCACCACAGATTTCTGTGCACTTAGAAACAACTGAGACATTTGCACTATCCTGCGTCTCCCCGCCATCATCTTTATCAGCTTCAAAGCTCTCAGCTGGAGCAGGGGGTGGACCTGGATGTAGCACCGCTAAATGTCTGTCGCTGCCACAGTCTATGCACTTTATTTGCACCTTGCAGTCCCTTGCTATGTGCTGGGTAGAGCCACAGCATTTAAAAAGATTCTGTTTTCTTTTAAAAATGACTTGCGCTCATCTATGGGTTTTGCTCTAAAACTTTTACACTTTTTAAGTGGATGAGGCTTCTTATGTAAAGGACAAACCTTGTCAGGACTTTCTATAGGCTTACTATAACTAGTTTGGGATGAACTAGCATCTGTAGGGATGTCTGTTTTGTGTACAGTAATCACTTGCCTGTTGCTGCTTTTGAAGCTTTTCTCTTTTTTGAAGCTTGTGTTGGCAGAAGGTGTGATATCGAAGCTTGGGTCATTTCTTATTTTGGCTTGCTGTCTTACAAACCTTGAAAAAACACTGAAAGGGGGAAAGGCAACTTTATGTTCCTCTTTGTACTTTGCACCCATTGCGATCCATTTTTCCTGCAGTCCATAGGGTAACTTCTCCACAATGGGGTTGACTCCACGTGCTGTGTCCAAATATGAAAGTCCCAGTAAGAATCCTCCATCTTTTGCACATTCAATTTCCTGCAGAATGTCACCCAGCTCTCTTAACTTTAGGTTGTCTCTGTTGTTGAGTTTGGGAAACTGTTCAATCTTTTTTAACAGTGCATTTTCCACTACTTCAGGAGAACCAAAAGATTCCTCCAGCCTTTGCCACACAAGGTTCAGTGCTGCAGTCGGACTAAAGATGTTGGCTGAGCGGATTCTTTTTGCCTGTTGTCCAGACTCAGCTCCCAGCCATTTGACCATTAGATCTAGTTCTTCTTGGGCTGTAACGCTCAAATCTTTAATTGCATTTTGAAATGACATTTTCCACAACCAGTAATTCTCTGGGTGGTCATCAAACTGTAAAAGTCCTGAACTTAACATTTCTCTCCGTGCGAGGTACTTAGTAATCTCCTGTACACCTTGTGCCTCTGTTGATGGTTGAGGAGTGTGGAACGGATAGAGTTTGGGGGGGTTCAGATACTCTCTGTGTTGTGCTATATGCGCTACTTTAGACTTGGCTGTTTCTGCACTGTGTGAGCTGTTATTGTCCATTTCTTCTTTCATGGCTTTTTCACACTGTTCACGTGCAGCCTTATGACAGGCGAGTGTATCCGTTGGCAACGAGAAGCCTTCAAAACTAATGTCTAAATGTTTTTGAACATACTCTGCCGTACGCTCTTTTGGGCTGGCAGATGGTCCCACTAATGGATAGTCCTGTTCAATTTTTGAAAGAACCTCCTCCTCTTCGTAAACTGCAACTTCTGCTTCTGCAGCTACAACAGCCTTCTGACAACTCAAAATATGCAAACTAGCCTCGAGTTCAGTTTTCTGCTTCATCATGGCTGCTTCTTTTTCTGAAAATGCCAACTGAGCGCGTGCAGCCTCTGCTTTTGCTCGTGCTTTTAATGCTGCGGAACTTGTGGACGAACGTTTGGACGTACATGAGCGTGTAGACTTAGACCTTGTGTCTGTATTGCTTGCGTTATCCTTGTTCTCCATGTCATCTGCTTTACCTGACCGCAGGCTCGTGATTGATGTGCTGAATATCTCCTTGTGGTTGCGGCCCGCTGCGCTGATGTTCTTTACTATGCTGTCCTCGCCCTGAGTTTTTGATTTCTTCAGCAGCTAGACAGCCAGACAACGACGCTCCAATAACCAAACTTCTTTTCTTTTTGCTTGTTTATTGAAGAGTGGCCTCTGACCACTGCCATCACTTTAGCCATCGTAAACTGTAACATACAAAACTGAGTATTAGCTAACGAACACTGCAAATTAGCCATTCTTGCTGCGAGCTAAAATAACGTTTTCCTAAATAACTTCAGCGTACAATTATTTATACGACAGTTACATAAAACAAAGAAACAATTATAATTCACGACTAACCAATACTTACGAACAAATCTTGTCCAAAACACAACATATAAGAATAATAAACAGCTTAATCATGAACCGCTCGGTGTTGCGTTCCACCATCTTGGATCTATTTTCTTTTTGTTTAGCGTCACCAAACAACATAACAAAATACCCACCAGGGGGTGCTCTAGTGCCGTTTTCAAACTTACTGGTCCAGCTTAATTTACAAAAGGCAGCACAGTCATAATGAATGGAGGATTGACCAACAAGGTTGACAATGGCACCTGACAAAATGTAACATCTGTTCTTGGGTTTCACAACTGTTGACTAGTTTATTATGTTTTTTTTTTTATCTTTTCAAGATGTAAAGGACTTTAAAATGTAAGTACAAACTTGACTGATTGATTGAGCTTTATTTGATGATCTGAAAAATTTTAAAGAAGCAGAAATAGGAAAGATAGGAAGAATTGGCTATTTATTTCAGGATACAAATGTGGGATACAAATAAATCTGATTCTAAATTACTGTAAGCATCATTACAATTATAATATACAATGCAAACACAGTTTCTTCATTAAATGTTGTTATTTTTAGAGCAGTTTGTCATATTTTGTGAGTGTCCTCCGGGAAGAATCCTCCATAAGACTCCAAAACGGTCAGCAGATCACAAAGGGCAGGACGATTTTCTACAATACATGTCCTTAAATAAAATGTCACCTGCCTTCTTATTTCATATCCTACATCAGTCAAAACGTAAGAGCTGACACGACCTCACGCCACCAAATCTGAAAATTTAAAAATGATGCACTTTTTTCAACTCCATTGATTGTTTTCCGAACCATTCTCTCAGGATTTCCAATAAACCAAAAGGGTTTCAAAACAGAACAAGAATTTCCTGAAAGCTTCCTTAATTCTGTGACTCAATGCAAAGTGTGGGATTATTGGCGCCTATCAGACAACTGATAGCCTCTACCACGTTAAAGAAAAAAAAAATCTTTTCATGAAGCCCTTGAGGCCTATTTAGATTTTTTCTTTTCTTTTCCTGTCTGAAGACGATCCTTTGAGACAAACAAAACGAGTTTCAGAGTCACTATTAGAGCTTAGCAAATGAAATCCCAGAGGAAGATCAAATCTTGAACTTTTTAAAAAGATGTCAATTAATTGAAAAGGTACAGAGTGGAGTAAATTTAAAAGGAAAAATTTTGCAGCCATTTATCGTTATTGAAGTGAACTGTTACCATAATATGTTGCTTTTAGCTGAAGAAAAATTAAGCCAATTTATTATTGGCATTATTTTAAACTTCTACCAAACGTGGACAATCTCCTTTCTTCATTTCTCTGGCGACGTCCTCCCTCCCCACCAGGACAAACTAAACTCAGATATCTCCACTTCTCCTGCTGGGCGCTCATTAGCACCCTTGAGATTCGGAGCTTTTTGAAATGCCTTTGGAAAACCAGCGGCATGCAGTAAGTGGCCCGGCTGCCTTCCCCGTCAGAGACGTGGCAGCGGTCCAAAACAGCAACTTATAGCTTAAGCAGGCCCATAAAAAAGCCTGATTGAAATGTGCTGATGAGCCAAAACGCCACGACCTCCGACTAATACGCTGCTGGTCCTCTGATTGCCCCCCACACACAGCTGTGACGAGAGCTGGTAATGACGGCAGCTTGGTGTATGATAGCGCTGGCTTATTGTTCTGTCAGTGCTAACGTCCCGCTGTTTCACGAGACTTTTTATTTTATCGCCGGACCGAACAAAATGTCCAGCCATTAACGGTTTGGCGCTGGTCATTATTTCCTCCAGCACACAGGACACAGAAAACGGAGTTGACTTCTCATCTGTAAGCTGGTAGTGACTGCGGGGCTGGAGGGGAGTCTCACGGTCTCTTTGGAAATTTATGTCACAAACAGAATGATCAATTATGATAATCATTTTATGATATGTGTTCCAAATTATTATGCAAATTGGATTTGAGTGTCATAAAGATAAAAACTGTTGTTGTGCTAATAAATTTATAGATGGTATTGTGCGTCAGGACTCTTTGAATCACTGTAATTAATTTCATAGAGCTGGGTTGATTAGTTTGTCTGGTGAGCTCAATTAAAGGAAATCTCCTCAAGAAGGATGTTCCACATTATTAAGCAGGCCACAGGTTTCAAGCAATGTGGGAAAGAGAAAGGACCTTTCTGAAAATCATCAGATAGTGTAGTGTCGTATGACAGGATATGAAAACATTAGATATTTAACAAAAACTGAAGCATTATCATCATACTGTGAAGAGATTTGTGGCTGATTCAGAACAAAGAATCAGTTTAAAGGCATAACGAGGAAAGTTTCTGTTAGACAAATTCATGGGATTAAGAGAGCAGCTGTTAAAATGCCCTTAAAAGCAGCAAACAGTTATTTGAAGCTGCTGGTGCCTCTGGAACCTCCAGGTGGAGGATCCTTCAGAGGCTTGTGGCGCACGAACCTACTATTGGACCCCTAACCAGAACTCACAAGCCGAAACAGTCGCAGCCTGGAAAACTTGTTCACCCCCCTCACCTGTGATTGTTCAACAACAAGAACTAGTGAAAGGGAACGACACAAAAACATGAGAAGTTCCTTCTTCGCAAAACCTAAATAAAAACTGCGATTTTAGCACAAAGTGATCTTTGTGCTAAAAGACCACTAGTTATTTTCCCTGCTAATGCTAGACTCACATGTTTGTTTCTGTTGTGGCTACCCAGAATCTCCCGTGCAATAGTTTGCTTTCTGCTTTTGGAGTGGTCTCCGGTCTGCTTCTGTCCGCTTATACACATATGCATTCAAACCTCACCAGAGTTCATTTCAACTGAACCGAGACAATTACATTTTTTAGTCCCCATCAGAGTTCGATTGAACTTTTACACCCAAACAAACCAGACTTTTTAAAGCAAAGGCCCTACGAACCCTGTTAAGAGTAGAGGAGCTAGTGGACTATTAGCAAACCATTCATCCATCCACCAACCTTAGTGTGTCCAATAAGCAGCTGGAAGGAAACCCAGAAATCTGTCTCCCAGACTACAACATCCTATTGGAGGTACCTAAAAGGTATCCTGAGCTAACGCCAAACTCCCATCAGTTGAGCTGACCTCCCATTGGCTGATGACGCTCCTCACCGTGTCTCCTGAGCTGAGAATGGTCACCCTAAAGAAGAAGTCAAGAAATAAGATTCAACAAGTAAACTAAAAACTGTTTGTCTTTCGGGGGTAAGAACCGGACTTTCTAGGCAAATTAACTAGAATTTGATTAAAGTGGACTGAACAGGGCTGGTGTGAATGCACCCTAAGTCTTTTGTGACAGGAAGTAATCTCTTAAACCGGACTCATTACTGTGGAACTCTCCTCAATAGTTCTGTGTTTTGCAAGAAATACCCAACTTCACCAAGTTGGTATTCCTCCCACAACATGCTAGTTGGTAATAAACCATCTTGCCTTCATTCCTGTCTGTCAGGAAATGCTACACATCTCTCCATGCTCAGCAGGTGAAAAACAACTCTATTAATGTGCGGGATACCTCTCTGCATCTCCTCATCTGAGTCTTTATCGAAGCATGATTGGACGCTGTGCATGAATTATGTGAAAACTGCAGGGATGTGGCACCCCCCGGTTTAATCTTTCCCCACTTGCTCTTTAAAAAGTAGCAAGATATTGCCTACACTTTTGTATGAAATTATATTTAAAAGGAAAACCAATAGATGAAAAGAATGTCCGGCAGCAAAAACGGAGTTAAAGGTGAAAGTCTTTGAACTTTGTGCTATACATCGCTGCTTCTGATTAAACATGTATGGCTTAGTAAGAAATTCAATACAAGTTGGAGGGAAATAAAACCCTATAGGTCAGTCATAATTCCCAAAGTGTTGCTACAGGATTTCGTAAGGGTTATGGTTTCTTAAAGCCTAAGCCTGAGTGCTGCAAGACTGTCTATAATCTCTTCAGAAAGTCAATAGATATCCTGGTGGGCGGCCAGCTTTTAAGCTGGGATAAAGCCCAACCATGGTGGTCCTACGCCAGACACTGTGCTGCTTCTGCTCACTTCAAAGTGCCTCAAAGCGACTTTAATGATCCAGCTTTGGCTGTAGCAATGAATCAAGATTCTTTAATGATGTTTTTAAAAGAGAGTAGTTTCATTATGATTTATTATTTTTGAAGAATCTCTCTTTTTTGTTGTTGTTTTGTTCTTTTTTGCTCTAGCCTGAGTGCTAGAGTGTTTAGTAAGAAAGCAGCTCTGAAGTTGCTAGTAAGTTGTGATACAGGAAAAGGTTTTCATTGCACTTTATAAAACTTTAGCTCTTTTGTAAACGTATTCAGGCCTGGACACAGCTTTCTCAAAATTTGGCTAATTACAAGTCGATTCGTGACAAAAAGGGTTTGATAACTTTTTTTGTCCTAATTATTAAATTCTCTATTTCGTCAGGATATTAAATGTCTCATCAACATCTAAAATATTTTAATATCACAACAGATAAGGATACAAATGTTTTTTCCAAGCCACTAGCTTAAAAATAATCTCATAATAATGCCCTTTTTTTTCTTTTTTACACATAAAAACAGAAGTGCAGCAAAAAGTCTAACTTTGCTTGACACTACTGTTTGAAAAGTGAGCCTGAATTTCCTTGACAGTGGTACCACACAACTGTACGGTTGCTAGGCAGGCTGTCACATCTCATGAACAGCAACGTCAGGTAAATATAGCACGCGGGGAAGCAGGTGGAATCTGAAAGGAGACGGTGACTGACGCTGCTGCTGCTGCTCACTAAACTCCCACATCGTAACCTCAACAGACCGACTCGACAACTCCAAGGAGAGGAAGTACATTGAAGCAAACAGAGGCAGACGGAGCGTTTCCTTTTGGCTGCAACATGTAGAATACCTGTGGAAAATGTTCTATAACGTAACCTGGGGAATGCATAGCGAAGGTTTTGTCTAGGGAATGAAGAGCCTGGGTGATTTTCCCACCAGTTTCCTCATAGACAACCATCAACCGCTTTCCTGAAAGGAAACCTTTTAAGGAACTTCAGGTTTCAGTTGCTATTTGTGTTGCAAAAGACACTAGCACTTTGATACAGGCCTTTCCCGACCACATATGGTTTTAATTTTTATTGTCTTTCTTATTTCTATTTATGAATTTGTATTATTGTTATTTTTGGCTCTTGTGTTTTATGGGAATATGGACTGAAATTAGCATTTTTGCTAAATCCTACCGGATTGCCACAAGTTCGTTACTGGTCATATTTGACCCAGGTAACACCCGCCGAGTTTCCATTAACTATTATGAAATTTGAAATTATAAAAATAAATGTGCTTAATTTTGGAAAAAAAACTCAATTTTTTTGCACTATTCAAAAAATGTGTTTTTTTTTAACAGTGCAAAAAAACTTACATTTTTGCCATAATTAATGAATGGCAAAGGAGAAAAGCCTCAAAATTCACAAAGAAAAGAACACGAGAAATAAGTAAGAAACAAAACGCAAAAGAATTGACATATATGGTGAGATCTTAATGACAACAATCAACAACAGGAACTGAACCAAATTTGGCTTGACATTACAACCCCAGAAATTATCAGAACACAAACATAAAGGAAATTAAATTACAAACAGGACGATGTTATTGTTTTTTTTACTATCCAAAACTCATATAAAGATCCTGGAGTATATTTTCTACAAAATACCCTTCCTTTTGAAGGTTTAAAAAAAAAAAATCACTGTCACATTAGAATAAAGTGTATCCAAATACATTTGCTGCTTGGCAGTAAAACCTAGAAAGGAATAACCACATGATAATTTACCAAAAGTTCAAGTCTCAACCGAAAGCTAAAGGGCAAAAGTACAAGTTAATCTGAGACTGTTGGGTTTTAAAGGTCTAAAAGTTGTGACAGTGGGAAAAGAAAAGGTCTGCAGTGAACTTGTAGAGTGAACCAGAGTGGATACCAGAAGGAGAAATTGATAGGACAGAGGATGAAGTTGGAATTTAATGGAATTAGTGTGGGGGGGAAAAAACCCATCAGTGAAGGACAAATCGAAAACAGGCGACAGACGGGGGGAAAAGAAAAAAAAACAACACCAGAAAAGAGGCAGAGTCTGACTCTGGGGAGCAGAGAATGTTGGAATGAGACAAAATGAAGCTGAGGATCAAAACAGACTAACAATGTTATATCACCGTCTATGTGCTATATTTTTAGGTTTTTTGCCTTGAAACTCCTGCTAATTAAATGGCTTCAACCCAAATGGCCCATGAACGCGTAACCAAAGAACTATGAGTCTGAAAGGAGTGTACTCAGATTTAGTTAGACTGCAAAAACACACATTTCATGCCAAATAGAAAGAGGGCTACTTCTTCATTAAAAGTCTTATAACGGATTAAAATAACTTTTTATATGATTTTATTCATCTGGTCTACTATTTTCATTTTGCCTTTTAATATGCTTTTATATGAGACAACACTCAAGGGACTGGATTTAAACAAGGACAAAAGATGTTCAAAAATTAGAAACAGTAATTCCCAAAAATAGTTAAAGCATCAAGTTTCAATAAAAAAAATTTAAAAAAAAGTCAAATAACAGATTTGGGCCCAACTCAACTCAGTTTGAAAACAAAGGAACAAGCCAATACAAAATTAGCTAAGGCTACATAAAACAAACAAAGCAAAACTACCTTTAACTTAGCACTATTAAACCGACCCTAAAGGTCAAGGTTGTGTGCCTTGAGCGTGACGTCTTGCTCTCTGTCCCACTTCCTCCGAACGGATGTCAAAACCGCTGCCAAAAGAAAGTCAGTTGATACGACCGTACATTACGGAGTACAAGTCACACCTGCCATAAAATGCATAATAAAGCAGGAAAATACATACCAAACCATCCATGTCGCTCCAAATCACTAAATCTTCATCTTCGGTGTCGCTTGTAAACAACTCGGCTAACTCCAGACGTAGCTTCTACCACACACTTTATCAACACAGGCCCAGAGCGCCCTCTGGCGGTTTGGTGTGAAAATAACATGTGATATGATATAATAATGTGTTTAATAATTTCACACATAAGTCGTTCCGGAGTATAAGTCGCACCCCCGGCCAAACTATGAAAAAAAACTGCGGCTTATAGTCCGGAAAATACGGTAGTGTAGCATTGCTTTTGTTGAGATGATTTCTTGTTTTCACTTTCAGCATAGTTGTGGATTCGCAACAAACGATTTTTACTACAAGGTAGAAAAAACTTGGAAAATCAATTCTCCGGTGCTGTTCTATGTCACCTGGATGTCTGACTGAACTCTCCATCGGTTGCTACGGTTTTTGGGTGACGACTTTCATACACTTCACGCCTTTGTGGCACCGAAGAGTCTCAAACTTCACTGCTATCATCTGTAGAGTGTATAACTTTTTTTTTTTTTGGACAGAAACAGAAAAGTTTCTGTCCTTGTATGACTATGTCTCACTTTCTGCTGATTCTGGTGGAGCTGGGAAGAAACTTTTCCTCATTTTTTTGTACAGAGAGCTGCCAAAACAGGAAGAAATGTCAAAGGAAGACATTGATAATATTCAGTATCTTCTGTCAGGTGTCTGGCCGTGGAGCGTCTCGGGGGGTTTTCCACGCACCGCTTCCTCTTCCAACTTAGAAAAAACCTGAACAATGCATCTTAATTATTCTCTGGCTCTCAGCAGCATCCATCACCTCCACCGGTATTTACTCTCAAAGTGAAGCCAAACAGACCGGAAGACACTTAGAAAGCCTCCGTACTGGCGGCAGGATGGATTTCGTCCAAAAACAAAACATTTCATCACAAATCTAATTTGTGAAGGAGTGGAGGAGCTCTGCGGCACTGATGTATAATTTACAAGTGATGTGTGGCGAGCGCCTCCATCTTGTGCAGATTACAGGCGCGTAAGCGGAGCTTTAATCACGGTGTGAATCCATGTGTTCGTCTTTTGTTTCTCTCTCAACATTTGACTTTCCTACACTTCAGAGGAACGGCTGGACGAACGTTAAATAAGCGAGGGGGACGTTTACTATGTCAGCTAGCCCTCTAGGCCGAATGTATCGGCAGCCAATTTGGAGGACCGTAATTCTGCGACGCAATCTGCAAAATTCCTGCCATTTCTGGAAGGGGAGACGTTGCGCTTTCCAGTCGATATCGGGTTATTACGGTAATTTGAAATTAATCTGAGGCACGCTTTTAATTTACGGTAAATTGCGAATATAACATACTAGATACTAAGAGTTCCAGTTGTTATGGATAAATGGTCAAATATGTTTACTCACAGGACAATTGAAGAACCATGTAAAATTGAAATAAGCAAAAATATTAAAGTGGAGATTTGAAACTTTGGGCTTAAAGGGTTAATTTCCGCCTGAAGCAGGTTTTTCCCCCCAACATGATTTTATTTATCCATATTTCAACTGTGCGCTTGTTTAGAAGAAAAAAAACAAACCTTTGAGACACTGAAAATAGTGAACTACCAACTGAGCAACGTGTTCATTTATAGATTCATTAACTTGGCAGACAGTTTAATGACTCAGAAGTCCCTATTGTGTCATCTGCCTTCCGTTTCATTTTTTAATTTTATTCCTTTTCATCAGCAAGCGTGGAGTTCAAGTACTGCAATTTTCTCTGCAGTTCACATCCACTGATTGAGTCCAATCGACTTTCATCATATTTTTAGATTTTGTCAGGCCAACGTGAGAGATGCATATCTCACGGACTTCGCCCCATGCTCTTAATTTTAAGGCAACCGTGATTCAGTTTCCACACAGACACACAAAACAGAGAGAACAACCGACTGAGAACGCACCAGTCGGGTCGGCCTCTAGATCGTGACAGCGCTCCATAAAAACCCAAACAACAAGCAGCAGGGTCGACCAAAACCCGTAGCCGCCTCAGAGCCAAAAGGCAGCACGCTGAGGCTTTTTTTCATTTAACGGTACACGTCGCTGTGAGTCTTTGGCTGATGCCTGGAGAACAAAGATCGCCACCAGTGCAGCCAGCTGCAAGCCGTTTAAGGTTATGCAGCAGAAAGAGACCTCCCTCCCTCCTCCATCTGAAACTACTAGTCCCTGCCTCTCGTTCAGAAGTTTGACGAGGGAAGCAGAAAGATGCATGGTAGTGTTGTTAGTGCTGCAGTTTTGTCATAAATGCAAAGTCGTATTTAGAGTAAAAGTGTCATTATCAAATTCAGAGAATTTGTGATCCGTGTCTTTGAATCTGAAATAACATCAAGTGCAGCCCAGGGTTGGAAGAGTTTTGGATTTTTTATATGTTGGTTTAGTGTTATTTCGTAGCGTCGCTGCCAGGAGGGGTATGGACTTCACGTTTCACGATCTGTCTGGGGCAGAAGACAGATCAAAATATCCAGGTTTTTATCGGCTTTCAATTAAACAAATGTTGTGACGCATGTGAGACAATGGCCTTTCTTTCATTGGCTGCCTTGTGGATTGTTTGGAACCAACGAAGGTGAAGTGCGCGGCGGGTGTATGTATAAAGGTGCAGCCTGGACACAAAAGCTATAAAAAGCTTTACAAAGTGAATTAAAAATTGGTCGTCTGTTTTAGACGTTTCCCTGGTTCAACATGCCTGAACCAAGTAAATGATTCCTTGATGGTTTGGAGGTTATTCTGCCATCTATATCAGCTCTGATGGAGCACATCCAAGACAAGCCAATCATCACCAAGACATTTGGGAATCTGCGATGTCTACCATTTCAGCGGTTCAACTCTTCAGCTGTGATCAGATTGCCTCTGTGTCCCATTTAAGTCACCTAGTCTACAGTGTTGTCCTCCAAACCATAACGGTTTTCTGAATAACAATAACAACGTGTAATATTACATTTCTGGTCTCCACCGTATGGTGGGAATGTTCCTGAGCGTCCAGCTGAGTCGTGGGTGGTGAGAAGCAGAAGCACCGTGTCCATCTGTCTCCTATTGTGACTTACAAAGGACGCAATATGTGGGATTGTAGCAGCATGCAAATGCACCCTCTGCGTTTTATAAATTATTTGGATAGATAAGATTATAAGGTGCTATTGAAATGCATTTTTTCATATATTTCAAAGCTTGTTAACACGGTTCTGAATTCAAAGCAAAATCAGATTTTCCTAGTTAAAAGCGTCTCTCCCCCTTTTCCAAAACGGGAGTCGCGCCTCCAAAGTAGGAGTAGATCAAGTTTGGTTTCATGTCTCCGGGGGATTCAGTCCATGTGCTCACGGGTTAATAAAATGATTTGGGACAGCTTCAAAGTCGCCGGTGGCTTTCCATTTATCACACTCTTCGCCCTTTACAGTCGTCTTTCACCACGGGCCTTTCTTAATTTTCAGTTCCAGGCAGGCAGTCGCTCCCACGACGGAGAATATCATGTACCCAGCAGCGATTCAGCCATGGCGTTGTGTTCACCAGTAAACACAGGAGATTATTATCTCAAGCCAGTCAAATGCATAACCCAGCGCTGCACCTGCAGCCCGTGGCAACGATTGACTGGCAGGCACGGATCACCACCGTAGCCACCGCCGGAGGCGTTTATTAAACTATTTGCACGTCCTTCAGGATTCATTGATGCATCTCTTATAAGTCTGTTGAGATCGGAAACTAGATCCCTAAAAAGGGTTCACTGCAAGAGTCATCTTAGCAATTGAACTTTCTGGGATTATAATAGTTTAGGGGTTTTTCATTACAGTTTAGTTTTATTTCATTGTGACTTCTTCTTTTTGGCTAATTCAGTTAGGTTTAGAAAGTTTTTATTAGTTATAATAATCGTTTTTTTTTGTTTGTTTTTTTTTCATATTTTGGTAGATTGCAGTAATTGGCTGAAGGAAACTGCTTATGTGGGGAAAAATAAAAAAAATCAATTTCACATCAGATTTAAAGCCTAATAAATATATTCAGAAACATAAAAATGAAGGCTATTATACTTATCGTTTTAGTAGGTTTCAGGTAGTTTTATAAACATGTGACATAGTTCCACTTAGCTACAAATTCTCCACATTAATTACCGTTTTCATTTATTCAAATTTTTTTGTTATTTCATTTGTTTTAGTTAACGATAACAACCTTGGAACTTTCCAACACTGTGTCACGTTACAGCCGCAAACGTAGCAATTTTACCAATATATTTTAATGAAGTTTACTTTGTAGATCCCGGCGTTGTCATGGCGTTTTCGGTTTAATGTTGGCATTACACCCCACATAATGTTGGTGCATGTCGGTCACTTAGGCAACGTTTACATGAGACCGTTGCCTGAAAACAGACAGTATTTTCCAATTCTGATTGGGAGAAAAAGTTCCACGTTCGGAAGGCTCCACCGAGACACCTTGAATCAGCTGTGATTGTGCTGCCAGGCCACTAGGTGGCACTGTGATTTTAGCATGCCGTTGAGCGTGCATGCCGGTTTAACCCTTAGCTTTCAGTTCATTGTAAACAGTAACCCATCTCGGTCTCCCTTGAACAAAGTGTTCATGTAAGACTTATTTTTCTTATCAGAAATTGTGCGAAACTAAACAGGCTAATGTTGAACACCACACAGTGCCGTCTGTTGTTGTTTTTGTTGCTTAAATTGGAATAATAATTCTAGAATTAAGGAAATATTTGCTAAATGCCTATTTTTATGAGATGTCCATTCAGAAAATACATACCTGTGTTTTCATTTGGACGGAGGAAGAAACTAATTCCCTTAAAATTGAATACAATATGGAAATAAGAGACGGAACAGTCCAAACCTGGCTGTATCGAACAATGTTCCGATAGAAATCCTAAAAAGTATTTCAGTAAAATAAGCTTACTTGTTTTACTTAAATAAAAAGACGAGAGCTCTGGTGAGAAACAAGGTGGATGTGAAAGATTATTTTTTTAAAAATTCTTCAAGAGTGTCATGAGTGTACAATTTGTTCACAAATGGGTCCAACATTTGGAAACAAATAAAGGAACAGTTCTCATCTCTAATCTATCAGATACAATTTATCGTCCTCACGCTGCTGTCGTAGACAGAAATTTGAAAACAACTGAGAGAAAAGCCGCTGCTGCAGCATTTAAGCAGAATTCACTACATGTAAGATAAAAAGAGTAAAAGTTCCTGGTCAATAGGTAGCTGCTGATGGTAGAACATTGTGTTTTGAGTGTAGCGTGAAGCCGGGACATCTGGGGAACATTATGTAAAACTGCAGCTGGGCTTATTTCACCTTTTACTGATAATCTTCTGTTTTCAGTCACAGCTGCAGTGAGTCCAGGCAATTTCTAGCTTCAAAGGTTTTTTTATTTATTTTTTTTTACTAATATAATCCCAATCATCCTGCATAATACATCCACTTCTTAGGGGAGCATTACCTTTGGGGATTTTCTTTTTTTTTTCATTTTTATTTGATGCAATACTAAGAAAGGGGATAATTTCAGGGAGTTCACTTAATAAAACTGTCTTTTATAAATGCATCCCTTGATATTTGTTAATTGTGAGAGCCGAGGTGATGACCACAGTTTGGCCTTCTCGTGTTTTACATTATGGGTTATAACTAACGGTGATTTAAATTGCTTTTCTCATTTGGGAGAAACACAATTATGAATTGTGTGTGTTTTTTTTTGTTGTTTTTTTTTACATAGACAAAATGTTGACAATGTTTTTTTGAGCTGCAATGGAAACGCGGCTAATGAAGTGACAGCTAAATTCAGCTGCTTGTATACAAGATGAAGATATTTGAATTTTCTTCTTTTTTTTCCTTTTTTTTTTTAATCAGTAAAACATTCTAAGATTCCGCAAAAATTTCAAGCTCCTTCAAGGGATTTCAGTGCAAAGAGATCCAGATTTCCCTAATTAGCTGCAGCGCAAGACGGGTTGAACAGAAATGACATGACAGCAACACGTCCTCTCTTTAATGGTCTCTGGCAACACGTAATTTTGGTTCGTCTGCCAAAAGCAACATGTAAAAACAAAGCAGGTGTTCATTACATAAGCACAGAGAAGTGAGTAAGAGCAAAAGCATGCTGACAAAACAGCAAGTTCTGCTCAAACGGGCATCGGCCACAGACTTGGTATGAACATATGACGTACCATCCCTTCGTACGATCAGCTGATCTGTAGGTTGACTTTCCGGCGGCTAATGCCTTTCAAACTCTTCGGAAACGAAGTGCAGGCCGACGGAAGCAGAATGAAGTTAGTGTTTGCAGTGACTAACCTGACTCTTGAAATTGTTTTACAAGTCATCCTGGTTGGAATTGTGTCTGCAGTGACGAGGAAAAAGCATTTGCCTCGTATGTAGACTGATGTTCACCGCTTCCTAATCATTGGGCTGTGACTGATCCAGTCCAGAGTCGGTCGTGAAAATCAGAAGAAGAAAAGAAAAAATAGAAACCACTATAAGCCCAGCGGGCGACGGCCCTGAACGCCCAGTTTCCAGTCCAGCAATACAGATTTCTTTTACTTTTGCTTTTTAGTGGCTGCAGTGTTTCAGCTTGTCAAGCTAATTTTAAATTTTAATCAAAATAGCCTAAATATTTTTGATTTAGGCTATCAAAACATAGCCTAAGGCTATCTCTTTTCCCTCTCTTTTCCCAAGGGGGAAAAGAGACATTATAGTTTTCAAAAATGATTATTTAATTTATTTAAGAAAAAAGCCTACTTTAAACCAAAAATATTAGCACTATTCAAAACTCAACCATGAAAAAGAGAGTTTCAAGTCCAAAACATCTTTTATCAAAGGGTGTGAAAAATCCCTGCATAGATTAACATTCAAGATGCTTAAATGTGTATAATATTCCCAAGACTTTAAAATTAAATTTAGATTATTTTTTATTGCTTTCAATTTACAGTTTGTTTTTATAATCAGACTTAAGCATTTTGAACAAAACCTGTATTCAAAATAAACATAAAAGAAAATCCAGTGTGAGTTAGCGCAACTCTGCAAAGAACAGTGAGACAAATTTCCTTCACGGTGATATAAATGACTTTCCCACCTGTTGCAAACGCCTGGCTCAATTACTTTCTAAGCTGTAAACTAAAAACCCCTGTTTGTATTTTCACCTCCTAAATGAAAACTACCTTTCTACATAAACGCTCCCTAGCTGAACTGTGGCGTTTCTGTAAAAGCTGCAGCAGTAATTGGCCGGGCGACTCCAGGAAGTTTGAAGTAAATGTCAACGCTGCCGTTGCTGTTTCCTGCAATTACTCGCAGAAAGGTCTCCATTGTTGCGACAGCTTGCTGTTTTATCGGCCGTACACATTCAGACGACGGCGGCGGCGAAGGCTCCTGTCACAGCGTGGTTCAGGGTCTGAGCTTTTCTCGACAATATAGTTATTGACCGGCGTGAATTCCTCACCCCGACCGCCTCGTCACGACCAAATCATGGAGGCACACACCCCTCAATTGCTCTGAGGAAATATAGATTACACGTCCCAGAGCTGAGTTTATTTAATCTAACGGGGCCATTAAAGAAATCACATTGGAAATTAATATTAAAATATCTGCAGTGATGATGACTCCCAAATATTTTTTCATTTTCTCATTTCCTCTTCCCCTCGTTTTTTTCAGTTTCCACGTAGGCCCACTAAATGTCAGGTAGTTAATTCCTGCATCTACTACCAACTTTCTTCAGCAATGAGATGGCTATTTGTGTAATTATTCCAAAATCAATCCACAATAATGTTGTTGTTTTTCTCTTTAATGTTTGTTCATGTGAGAAGTAGAATTCTGAAAGCAGCTGGTTGCATTCAATTTTATTTAGAGATATCAGATTAAAAATTACAATTCTTTTTATTTTTGCTTAAATATGCTAGAGCTTAAGTAGTTTAAGGAATGAAGCAATTTTTATATAGAATATGTGGGGACTTCCGATATATGTTTTATAACTGTTTTATTATCTCTCTTGCTCAGGGACTATAGATGGAAATTAGCGTAAGCTAAATCTGGTGCAAAGCAACTTTTATTAAAGTTTTTTTTTTTTGCACATTGTTCCTGCTTTAAATGAACAAGTAAAAATAATTGAAAGTGGAGTGGCGGATTTTTCAGTTTCAAAAATGTACGACCAACTAATGTGACGGGACTCAAATAGCAAGCGGCTAACAACTAGCAAACTTTTATAATATTTATAAGGACTTTATTTGTTGGAGCTCACGCTGCCCTGGACAGGAAGTTGATATTGTTTGTGATTTTACCCATATCAGAAACTGCTATTGGTTAGCGGGTATAACGTCTGTTGGGTTTAAGTATTTTGAGTCAAATTTGACCAGTAAATACCCAGTAATGTCCTTTCAAAATAAATCATTTTCCAGATGGTCTCACAAGTGGAACCATCGATTTTTCCAAAACCCATTGGTATAGCGGGAGAAAACTGGCGGCAGAACGCACCTGTTCAGGAATCCATGCCCAGGAATCTGACTCTTGATCCCGTTTTATCAGATCTTCAGTCGACACAGGCGCCAACCAGCCTCTGGCCAGGCCAGTAAAATATCTTTCATGTTTTCCTCTAACGCCTAACGACCCGACAAGTCCTGAACTGCCGGAGCTCAGCAGGTTCCAATAAAATCAGAGACTCTGTCACGAGATGCGGTTCTCCGGAGAGGGAAAAGAGACAACAAGCGAAATGTGACGGCGTTTCTAAATGCAAAACCTTTACCGATGAAGTCGCTTCGCATCTGTAACATTAGCTTTTAATGACTGCGATGAATTTGAAACGTAACCAGATGTTTCCCAGCGTGCGAGGGAATACGAATGGCAAAACAGCAAATGTCAGAGACTCCACAGAGGGCAGTGAGCATAATGAAATTCACCTGCTGGAAACGCTGAGTTACAGGTCCTGACTGGATAAAACGGGCAAAAACAGCCTGTTTTTTATATATATATGAAGTACTTATATATATATATATATATGTTAAAAACACAACAACTTTAAATGTAAGATATAAGTTAAAGTTAGAGAAACAAAGTGTGGTCAGTGAATAAAATTTAAAAAAAAAGGAAATTCTTTTATTTTTATTTTAACCTATTTTCAGTCAGAAGTGTCCCTGTAATCTTTGAGCTATATTTGTTTCAATTGGAGGTCTTGCAAAGTCCTCAGAAGCAGCGATTTTAGTTCTTGTGCTTTGGCTGAAAAATATCTTCATGGAAAAAAATAAAAATAAAAAATAACTGCCATCCGATATCACAGTGGAGACGAAGACCTGCTAGGCCTGCATTTGATCTGCACATTTTTATTTTTCAGATGACAGACAGAACAGAGCCGCATGAGATGATTAGAATATTATACTATAATATAATCTGCTTAAAAACTTCTGTTTTTCTATTCTGGGTTATCAAAAGATGCAAAATCTTTCAAAAACCGTGGATCGTTTTTGATTCACTCTACAGCTTTTAAGCGACCCTTATCTCATAAAATTCATATAAAGCATGCAAACGTTTGTGCCTTTTATGTGACAAACAGCGAGAAATTTAAATTAACTGTGTGTGTGTGTGTGTGTTTGTTTGTTTCTAATACCTTGTGGAGACCATTTTCCTGACACATGCTACGTTGTGGGGATAAACAAGGGGAAACGCTGTTTTTGGGTCAGGGGTCAGGTTTAGGACTAAGGTGTGAATTGAGTTTTGGTTAGGGTTAAGATAAGGGTAAGGTTTAGGCTGTAGAAATGAATGAAAGTCCCCACAAAGATAGCTGCGCAAACGTGTGTGTGTGTGTGGTGTGTGTTCGGAGAAGCCGCTGAGCGTCTGACCCGTGAAATCGATCAGCGGCTTAAAAGCCCAAAGAAGCCGAACCTCCATAAATCTGGTTCACCTTTACTCTCCGTCCTCTTCTTTACCTGCATTCGGTATCTTCACTTAAAATAGCCGGACATAAACACCAGCTGCGGGCAGCGGCACCGTTCCCCTGAGGACGCTCTGACCGAACGCCCTCTAAAACGAGGCTGAGCAGTATCCGTCATGGCGACGGTTTAAAATATACAGTGAAAAAAAAAAAAAACGATCACAACAACGCAGGTCATCAATCAAAACCGGACTTTAGCTTCAGGACAGAAACCAAGCTGTCAGAAAATTAGTTTCCCCACCGTCGGGATAAAATATTATTTTATAGCGTAAAAGGTAAAAACGTCAGGAGGAATATTAATGTTCTTTAACTTTCTGGGACAGATTGAAGACAAATTGTGTTTTAAATGATATTTCTAATACCGGACATAGTTTAAGCGTAACACAAATAAGGACAGCTTGAGCAGCAGGTTTGGCCAGAAGTTTGAGTTTTTGCTCTGAGAAATCTTTACAAATTGTCTCAAGAAATATCTTAACGAGCCACAAACATACACACTTTGTTGTTATGACCATAATTCATATCCAGACAGCAGCATCTGGTAGGGTTCCTGAGGAATCTCTGATGAGCAGAGGCCTTTGATATTACTGGATTTATGTTCTGCATTCTGCCCGTTTCAAACCCAGTCGGGTATTTCAAGCGAGGCGTCTGTGGCGGCCGGTCTGATGTCTTCCTTCTTGTCTTCTTTGTGGACTCTGACATATGTTTGGTGCTGAGTGTCTCGTCTGAGGGTCCAAGCCTCGGATTCCTCGCAGGCAATATGAAATTCTTCGGACTTAGCTGAATACCTCCCTCCTTAAAAAGTCTTAAATTCGTGAATATATAATTAAGGCCTTAAAATACAAATAAAGAATTAGTATTAAATACTTTAATCACGGGCCTTAAAGTATTTATTTTTGGTTTTGTTTGTTTTCTTGCAGGACTTTGCTGTCAGGCAAAAGTTTGAGTTTCGCACAGAGGTCTTTATTGCTAATATATCCCTGCTAGCTAGCTAGCTTTTATTTGCATCTATTATGGGTAGTCGCAAATTTATCGTCAGTTTTCTGTATGATCTTTGTCTTGGCCATTCGCTGGCTTCTGTTGCTAACCTGATCCCAGGTGAATTGTGTACAAAAAAGCTCGGCACTACGGGAGTTAAAGCTACAGAGAGGCACAAACGGACCACAGAAATGTCTATTATGACACAGCAGGGCTAAAACTCTCCAGAAAACTATTAATCTCTTCAAAGAACAGAGTCCACAACACTATTTTTGCTTATTTACACAGCTGTGAGCAAACAGGAGCTGACCTTTATGGTCCATAAGAGTTGGTAGCGGCGGACATCTTGGAGTTCAGACATGGAATCAGTCAGAGTTCATCATAAAATCTCAGTGGTTGTCATCAGTTCTTGCTACAGGCCTTTCTTGGTCAGACGAAGGTTGCATCTACCAATGGTAGCACAGCCAGTTATAAGGTTTAGAGGGCAATTGCTTTGTTGGCTTAAAACCAGGGCCATTTGGAGTCTTTTACTCAGGTAAACAAAGAAATTGTAAGGGAGTAAATACTTTTCTCTACACTGGACTCTAAACACCAGTCCTTTTGAAACCATCTCTGGGTGAAACGTTTCTTTTGTCAACACAAAGGCCCCTTGAATTTCAGTGACCTCAGTGGAAAATCCTTGTCGACGGCCCAACCAGGAAATCGATCAAAGTGACGCCGCTGATTGAGTAGCTGATGAAAGCAGTGTAGGGAGGTGAGCAGAATGATGGATTTGGGGTTTTGATGATAAAAACCAAAGTGCTGGGGTCGATGTGAGATATTCGGTCAGGCGTGTGAGCATTAAGCACCTTTCAGACGTGTCGTGCCAACCTTTCCATTCGCCGAGGCTTAATGCATGTGTGGATTCAGTGGGCACCTTGGTGCTTTTCCCTGTCAGACATGAGCAGCTAGACCCAGAGACATTTACACATCTCTCTGGTGCAGCTCATGTGGATTTACGAGCTAGCTTCAGTTTTAGACCAAAACGGCTCAAAGAAATTTGAGAATACAATTTGACAAGTTTTTGGTGGCACTTTAGAACAATTTCACTTAACGTTGTCCATAAGACTGTGAAGTCTTAAACGAATGGGCTCACAGCTCGGCTCCATCAAAGTTCTGCTTTGACTAATGACATATTTGTACCTCACTGGATATACATTGTGCCAGTCTGAGCGGTATAAAGCTGCACTGAGCTCATCTAAAGTCTTCTTTTGATCAGTCTGCCTGTGGATATCACACTTATTACACTAATCATCAGGCTGTCTGTCAGCCTTCAGCCCCGTCTACTATATCTGCTGTTTGGGAAGAGGAAACACTCTGCTGCTTTAAATCACCGGGACATCAATACACAGAGGCAGAAAATTCAACAACCAAATTCAAGCTGATGAGCGAAGGCCACAGGCAGGCAGCACTTGATGTTTGGTGGTAAAGCGGTCTATTTTCTACACTCATACCAACTTGTTAATCCGACAGTTTCTGAGAATATTTACCAGTGCAGCTCAAAAAGTTTGAATATTGCATGAAAGTGCAATATTTTTCGTCAATCATATCTGAAAGTGAAACTAATGGACACTGTTTTCTAACTACATCGCTTCTGAAGGCAATTAGACGCACTGTAGATGTATTTTGGCATATTTTATCTTCTGCTCATTTAACATTTATGTTTTTACTTAGGTTTTGTGGTTATGATGCCATACAATGATATAAAATAAAATAAAAGAAGAGGAGGGGTATGAATACATTTGCACCGCAAAGTAGCAGCTAAAGAGTAAACAAAAATTATCAACATAGACAGAAAATAAGCTAACTAGCTAAGTATGTTAGTTAGTGTGTAGCTAACACACTACCTTGCTGTTTTTGTGGGCAATTAACACACTAACTGGTGTCTTAGCTAGCATGTTAGCTGGCGTGTAGCTAACACACTACCTTGCTGTTTTTGTGGGCAATTAACACACTAACTGGTGTGTTAGCTAGCATGTTAGCTGGCGTGTAGCTGACACAGTAGCTAACACAGGTTTCCACAGTCACGACTAGAGTTATAGAGCTCTGAAAGGTTTTCCTCAGCCGGTGATATACAATATAATTGGTGAGACAGAGGATGACAGACATACGAGGTGCTGACATATCAGCAAAAGCAAACTGGTTGAATGGCTCACTGGTGTCACCTGCTACGGTTGTTTAACATAAAAATGCTTTGAATGTAAATAAAGTCTGACTGTAATACGTGACTCTGAGCGAGAACTTAATCAGCTGCTGTTAGCGCCTTTTGTGTCAATGCTCTGGAAAGATAACATCTGATCATTCACTGGCATGGGGAAAACAAGTTGTTTCCATTGCAGGATGCCTTTCTCAGCAGACAGGTGTAGGAAATCTAAGACAGTAGCTGTGTAATACTGGTGTGTGTTCTGTTCATCTGATAACCATGTTTTGTATCTAGGATTTCTTGGAAATATAATTATGTTTTACAGCCACTAAAAAATGACAACCGTCAGAAGGAGTATTCCAATTTCAGTGTTTATGATTTTTGCAATAAACCTGCAACTTTCTCCCCCTTTTAGTCAAATTATAATGAGAAAGTTCAATGAATTTTATTGAGATTAAAAAAATGGAAAAAAAGGGTCATGAAAGTGCTCCCAGTTTATTCTTAGCAACATAAAGAAAAACTTTCAGCCAGCATTATGCTCTGGAGATTCTTTTCATCACCATCAACAGTGGCAAGGTTGATGGTTGAATTGGCAAACTTTTCGGTTTCTAGCTGTGAAAGTCTGTGCGTTTGTAAATCACTGTATTTTATTGCTAAGTTTGCTGAGTATATATTACTAGCTTACTCTTTTTTGTGGGAAAGTAACACATTAGCTAGTGTGGCAGCTAACGTAGCTAAGACACTAGCTCGTGTGTTAGCTAGAATGTAGGATGTAGCTAACACACTAGATTACTGTTTATTGTGGGTAACTAACACACTATTTATTGTGTAGCTAGCGTGTTAGCTGTTATGCAGCTTACTGTTTTTTTTTTTTGTGGGAAACTACTTTGTTAGTTACCCACACTGTTAGCTAACGCACTAGGTAGTGTGTTAGTTAGCACTTAGCTAACACACATCTAAAACATGCAGAGCAGAGGGAGGCTGCACTAGTCAAAGGCGAACTTTGTTGGTGAACTTTATTTGTTCTACACAACAGAAAGGTTTTTTTTTGCCAGACATGACTCATCCTGCCGGGATGCTTCAGTCAGCAGCAGCACCACATGAATACATCACTCGCATGCGAAAGGCACATGCATTCATTGTGGCAGGCAGCAGCGCAGCCTCTCATGTTCAAAGGTTTGGAGAGCGTTAAGAAAAAGACAGATGCAAATGATTTCTGTGTGCCAGTGGTTGAAGTTGGACTCAGCTCTGGTGAAATCCATCATTGCTGCCTGTGGAGCTACATTAGATGGTAACATGTGTGCAACGCTAATGATTTGGTTTTTGTCTCCACATCCAAACTTCAATGACTTCAGTTGTTCTCAACTCACTATAGATGGAAGTTTGAATCTGTCTTAAGGCTCTGATTAATAAGACAGCTGTGTTGTTGGGAGGAGTCGGCTCTTGCAGGGTTTTCACTGCTCAGTGATGAAACAGCATTTAGTTTCCCAATAACCTGATTCATGGTAACAGGAGATACTGAAATATTTTAATAATATTTTGTAGTTGGCAATATTTTCCCTTCGTCTTCTGGACAGCAAAATGTTGTCTTGACTGTTAAAGAAGCAGTATTAGGAGTACACAATTTGTACTTGGAATTTTATTGTAATATTTTGTGTTACAACAGTAAAAATTATTTTTAAAAAGAGATTTTTAAAAATATATATATTTGTGACTGCATGGCAAAAACATAGTTCTTGAAAGACATTCGCATTTGAAATAGACCACTTTAGGGCAGTGGTTCCTAACGTATGGGGTAATACACTTAAACAGAAGTGTTTCACTGTAAAGGTGGTTTGTGATGTGTTTTGTTGCAACCTGAAGTGTGAAATAAACTTCAGTGGAGTTTGAAAACAAAATATGTGAATCGGTTTGTGTCTGGTTGAACGATGTGTTTGCCGAGTTGATTCTTTTTGTCATTTTTGGGGGAGATTTTATTGTAATCCATGGGGGTATTTTGCTTTGTACAGAGCGTCTGGTCTTTTGGTTATTGAGAAACGAGTGCTACCCGGACATGTTGATGTTTTAAATTTTACCCAATCGCTAAGGTTTGCCAGTGACGTATGTAATACAACAGATCGACGCTATGAAGCGTCCTGGAAATATTGCCCACCGATAGAGAGAAGTGGAGAGCCGAACGAGGCCGCTGTTGATGTTAATTCAGTATTTGGAGGCTTGGCTGACATGGACTTCCTCCGCTGCCATTGCTAAAGCTACAGAGAGGCTACAACTCTAAAACGGGAGCACAGTAACAACGAGATAAAATGCAGGAGCCAGAGTTCATATTCACATTCTTATCGTCAATTCAGTTAATTCAACATGATTCTGAGCAATAATCTGTGTAAACATTTCTACATTCACTGCACACCTTCACGGCTTCTTCTGTCCGCTGATTGAGAAATTCTGCTGGAGGAATCCAAGTGAATGGGAGAAATTCCAGACTGAGATGTGAAGAGAGATGAGAATATAGCAGGATTGCGCAGGAAGGCGACGGCCAGGCGAGGCACCGCCTGGTCTGACACAATTTGACTTCAACTTCTGAAAAACTTGGAGACTTGAGTTTTGCTCGTGAAAGCTCTTGCTGTATGACGGACAGTCGCTAACCCCGGCCAGATTGTTGGGCTGAAACGCGTGCTTGATCTGATTTCTCTCGTTCGTGGCACTGCATTGACATACTCCATGTTCCAGAGCAGTCAGCTTGTCAAAACCCCTGCTTTCAGAGCTGGTAAATTAGCCGCAGCCGACTGCTAAATACTATGAATGCCCGTCCTCGTGATGTTTTAAGACTTTTCCACACAGAGCGTTCCCATTTTGACGTCCTCTCTGCTTCATGAATACAGACAGTGAGGAATCTCTTGTGTGCTTAAGGTTATATTTCACTAACCGCAGAAGCCGGGAAACACCAGGGCACACTTAATGTGCCTCGATACTGATTAGATTGGAGTTTAAAGCAGATTTATTTTTCTTTTCGTTGTGCCCATGCTGGCTTTGCCGTCCTTGGAGAGATAGTGAACTTCTGTTGTTTCAAAACGACCTTCAGAGTTGGAGAAAAATCTATTCGCGTTTGTATTTGTATGGATGAAGCAACATCGTAGCTTATGCAAGCTCACGGTATCTCTCATAGCACTCTGACATTGCAGCGGGGAGCCATCCCAGAGAACAGAGAGCTGACTGTAAAGACAACGTGGGGAAGAAGACGTCAGCGCCGTCAGATTCTGACTATAAGTAGAGTGGGAGGGGGAAGAATGTTTTCTGCAGTGCTGCAAATCTAAAGTAAAGCTTTTCTTTTTTTCTCCAGTTAAATCCCTCAATGCAAAAACTGGCAAAATACAGGTTGAAATTCTGCTGCACACTGCAAGCATAACCAAAGCAATTTATTTGCTGTGCGTCAGAAGATTATGCACGTTATCTTGTTTGAAGTCAAAAGCCTTCAGATGCAGGGAAAAACAATAATTGCTCTCGCTGTGCGTTGCCAGATTATTATTTATTTATTTTTCTGCTTAAATTAGGGAATAAATTCACTGAAGTGTGGGGCGATATGAGAAATAATGACTGGGACATATATTAAAGAATAAAATTAGTAAAGTCTGATTGCTTTGTGTTTGTGTTTGTGTGTCTGCTCCATGTGCTTGCACGTTTTTGGTCCATATATTGTTGTGATCTTTCACAACAATATATATACATATAGATATATATCTATAGATATAGATCTATATCTATAGATATAGATATATATCTATAGATATAGATATATATCTATATAGATATATATCTATAGATATATAGATATATATCTATAGATATATAGATATATATCTATAGATCTATAGATATATATCTATATATACTAGCATTAGCTATTGTGGCAGGCTATGCTGTGAACAAGCGGCAGCAAAGAGCACTTTGGAGGGGACGAGCACAAGAGTGATTGACAGCGCTAAGACCCTCCTCTTGGCTCTGATTGGTTGTTTCTTACTGAGTGGTGTATTTCTGAAGTTAGAACTGGGAGCACTGGGAGAAGGCAGAGGGGCTCGATTTTTTTTTTTTTCATAGATTGTGTCTTATATTACACTGTCATGACATAATGATAATTTTAACAAATGTGTAAAATAAACATTTTTAATGTAAAAGCTAAATAATGCAGCTTTATCGAGAAAATGAAAAGTCATTTGTCTTTTTATACTTTATACATAGCTTTAACTGTAAATATATGATCTAAGCGAGAAGATGTCGTTCCAAAATATATATATACATATTTTTTCATTTCTCCGTCCTGGACTTATTCACGCATGATTTTGGACTATTAAACCAAACCCATTAACGATAAGCGCCACTGCTCGATAAAGTCCCGCTCCTTTATTACTCTCGGCTCAGAACCATTTTAGACGCTTGATCTGGACACCCAATCACCTATTCAAAGTCAGAGCGGCCTGCGTAACTACGGTTACGAAGGCAGAAAGACATTTGAATTACAATATGCGATTACTTCACATCGGTGCCTGGAGTTTCATGACAGAAAGGCTCTGACAGCCTGCTGAACAAACGGCATTTAAGAGAAACGACAAGAAGATTTTGCAAAAAAAAAAAAAATTTAAAAAAATGAAGGTATAGTATATATGTAATAGAAGCAGAAACATTATTATTCAGCTATCCTTACTCTGCCGTCTCAGCCGTAGTTTAAACTACCAGGTATTACTCACTCATTTCCCTGACTTGCCGTGGTATTAGCTGACCAAATTTGCTTGGCGGAGAGAAGGTCGCATTAAGCTCTGCTTTGATCATGCAAGACATGTAATATTCAACAAGCTCTGTGTAATTGCTGGTTAAATTGTCCTCCATCGCCACGTGGGACGATTCTGGGATTTAAAGATCTGCAGAGGTTTTAACCAGACCTGTGAAACCCGAAGTGTTTCCTGCAGACAAGAACGGTAAGTTATTTATAATTCCACTAACAGAGTCCTGCCAGCTGTATATCCAGCTCAGCAATTCACAAAGTAGAAAGTAATTAATTTTTTTTTTTAATGTACAGGCTTAAGGTTGTGAACTTCAAAACAAAGTTAAACTGATTGGTACAAAGATATCTTCAGGGGCATCAGAGTAATTGGGGATGGAGCCAAAAACACATCGTGGGTTTAAAATTTGAGCTTATCAAAACTTTGCAAACCGTTCTATTATTTTCATAATTATTTGCCCCGCATTGCATTAAATCCAAATCAAGACGACTCTTTAAATTAAATTAAAAAAACTGTGGAAAAGTACAGACTCTCTTTCAGTTTTTCAATTAAATAAATGAAAGTCATAAACTAGAAACAGGCAGTGATCTATTTAGGATTAAAAAGCCAAATTCTAATTCCTCATTCTCTGAACTGGATTGCTACAATTTATGATTTTATTGGTTACATATTGATTATATTTTACTGTATTGAGAGGCTTTCTGGGATTATTGTTTCCCAATGAAACAAGGAAGCTATGAGTTACAGATAAAAATTTCTTCCACGCCCTGATCAATTCACCAGGCTCAATAGAAACAACATAAATAATTCAGATACACGTATTTTGTAAGAATAGTAAGGGCATTCAATGTGTGTTGAACCGAATGTATATTCTACCGTCGTAGATAGAAATAACAGCCAATTTTTTGGGAAAAAAAAAAAGTAAAATTTTTAAATTAATCCCAAAAGTCTTCCAGAAAAACAACGTGAAAACGTCTGCGCTCCAAAAGTCTACATTGTTTTGAGATTCTAAAAAAACTCAAAAATGTTTTGGTCAAAAAACTCTCTCAAAAAATGTGGGAATTTCCAATATCAACTTTTGATTCTCAGAACATTTCAGAAAGCCGAACATTTTTAGCTTGACAAGCTGGACAAATTTCTAAGTTTTTTTGAGAGCATTTCTGAGCTTAAGACAATAATTTATGCGTTTTTTTTGACAGAAATGTACTCCTCCAGTGGTCCTAATACACCGTAATATATCACAGCTTTGATTATGCATAAGGGGGAAAAAATGTCCCTGGAGTTTTTTAATTTATTTCCACACTTTTGGTCAAACTTACTTCATTTGGCAGCTGTCACATGGTTACATGTAGCAGCTTTACCACTGAGCTTTAAAACTGAACCAAAAGTTCAAAATACCAGCTTAAGTTAGAGTTTCTAACTTCAGCTAGAACTGTGAAGCAAAGTTTTACTGGTCAAACTAAATAAAGCTGACATTTTAATTTACCTGATGTGTCATAAAGTCTAAGTGAGTTTGGAATCCTTCGCCACTTGATGTGATCTCGTTGTAGACATGGCTCATTTTGTTAATACTGTTATTTCCTGCTTTCAGAACTGATTCCAGGTTTTTAAACACCACACACACACACACACACACACACACACACACACACACACACACACACCACACACACACGCGCGCGCGCGCGAGTGCTGAGTGCCAATTAGCTGCTTTATCGCCCACTCAGCTGAGGCACTCCGGAACAGGAAATTTACAACAAAAAAAACTGTAGGGAAATGGCTGTACATATTCGGCTGCAAGGACTCAAAATCATTAGTCTCCAAGCACCGTGTCCATTTGGCCCTAGGAAAGGATTTTCAATTTTTATTTTGACACATTTTCACCCACACCTTTAGGCTGCACTGCCTCAGATATGGATGAGCTGAACATAAAGATCTTCTTGGACGTGCGGTACGATGAGATTGGTACTAACCCACGACACCAAAGCGGGATGAACTTACCTGCTACTCAGGAATCTCTGGGTTTAGGGGAGAGGAGAGCATTGGCGTTTGTATCAGTTTATTTTTTAAAAATACATTGAAGGTAGGTCTAGTCAGTTGATCGTTCAACCTGTTTTACTGGAAAGTTTTGATCGGCTTTCATTTGACCTGCTGGTTCAGAGTTTGAGGTCGTTTGGATTCATTTTGTTTTCTTGGTCACGCTTTGCTTCTGTCATTGTTTCACTTTCCTAATTCGTTTGTCTTTCCTGCATTTCCCTTGTGCTTTCTGGTTTTTCGACATTTTTCTCTCAGTGAATCAAGCCCGTGTTCCCTCACAGCTGTTCGCTATTCAATTATTCAAACGCACCTTTTCATCATTCCAGTAATCAGCTTGTCCCGTAATTTATTTCCCCGGGTAGTTCTTTGTCTTTGTCGGATCCCACTGTTGCTGTTCCTGATGTGTTATTACAACTGCAATAGCACTATGAATGTCAAAAGCAGCTCAGTCAACACGGGTTTTGCGATGCAATATTTCTAATTTTGGAAAGGCGACGGGAAACGGACGCTGCAAGCCGAACGAGACGGGATGTTCCGTCTGCTTTGACCCACAACATGCCGGCAGCAGCAAACGAGTACGATTTCAGCGCATGCCGTAGCAGCTGCACAAATGGACTAATTTTTAACATAATGCCCAGCAAAGGTGGCTCAAGAAGTCCAGCTAGTACATCCTCAACATTAACGCGACTTCACTACAAAGGGTAGAAAATTTTTTTTCCCCCGAAACACACTAGCAAAATGCAGCCAGTATCTACAACCTTTTCTCCATTATCGCACAGGTTTGTCAACAGATATGAAGCTGAACCAATTACTGGAAAATACATTTGACCCTTTTCCACTTTCAATGACCCGAAGACCCCCAGTGATAAATGTCCAATCAGCTGCAGACTGAGCTGTCGAAGGCGGCAGTACAACACACTGAATGCGTCTCTCATCTTCACAGTGCGATCTGTGAGGGAGGAAATGTTGCGTCAAATGCTAAATCAATCCAAAACGATTCGTCTGAACTCGGTCTATAAGCCCTGTACTTCCCTCATTATGTGAACTTGCGTCCCTGGTTTTGTCTCCATTTGTCTCCCACATGCCCACACACGTGGAGTCGGTGGAGGGAGTGGGTCAGCTCGGAAAATAACTAATTATAGCCTGTTACTCATGAATATGATAATAACAGCGGGAAAGAAGACGGGGCCCATCCATCACGCATGCATCTGTGTCAAGCTGGGGAGCGGCGTTAAATCACGGCGGACGTAAAAAGTACACAGTTTAATTGGAGTGTGTGAGATTGCGCTGCCCGGTGGCTCGGCAAGACCGCGCCGTACACGAAAACGTTCCATTGCTCTGAGATTAGCTGGGAATGAGGCAGGAGAGCAGAGGGTGGGTGGTGTCTTACTCTAAATGAAACGTCTTAATGATCTGCCTTCTTTCGCCGGGCGTCCGTTTGAATTAGAGCCCAACTTTCCTGCCGTATTTGAAGTAAATGAGAAGCAGAACTTCCCCTCAGAAACATGACTTTCAATTTTGTTTCGAAGCTACAAATGGAGCTGCGGCTACTTTCTGTACAAAAAGCAACAGCTTGACACCATTAACACACACATAGGTCTGTCACAATCGTTAATTGTGCGATAATCATTGCGATAAACAATAATATTGTTGAGACCAATTTCAAGTAGTGTATTGATAATGGCATACCAACGTAAGTTCATTCTCTCTAAGACTTCTAAAGTTAAATTTTGTAACAAATCCTTAACACTGGACCTGGAAAATATATTAAATATCCAAAATAATAACAACCAAAAACAATAAATAAACAGGAAATTAAAACGACACCCATCCAAAGCCGCAAATAAAGTGGATTATGAAGTCTCTGTCAGCAAAATTGCCAGTTTCACTTTAATTAGTCACATAATTAAACAATAACCTGCTTATTGCGCCAAAGTTACACAAGCGTTGGATTAAATTTGATGAAGAATTGATTATTTGCACCACATTTTATCTTTTTAGCATGACATTATTCCCTGCTGCACATATACATAAATCAAAGATGAACAATAACGTATTTCTACTGCTTTTCATAGAGTACCCATAGCGACAACATTGTCAATTTTTAGTACATATTACATGATTTACTTCCTTTCATATAGTTGATTCTATCTTTAGTTTTCCTCTTCCTGTTGCTTCGGTTGCTAAAAGAAAAACCCATCTGTTTGTGGACAGAAAATCTCAAAGACACTTCACAAAATGTGACTCAGATGAGTTGATGACGATTTGTAAAGTCCTTAAAGTAAAGAGGCTGCTGGCCAAAATATTATAGAATAATGAGAATTTTACATTAAACAAAGCTTCACCTACTAAATCGGATACCATTAGACAACTTCTTGAACATAAAAATCTCGTGTCGAGCAGTTTGACGCACTTTTGCACTTGCGAGTGTCTAATCTTTGTCTCTTCATCTCGTTCGTTCCGCAAATTATCCGCAGTCTTCGCCGACAAGGAAATTAGTCGATGAATGTCTGAATCAATACAAGTGCAGTAGAGCAAACCGCCCATCTACTTAGAGCAGAAAACGAACTTCTAAACAGGAAATCGAGACACAGGAGGAATTTCAATTATGCTGCACTCAATATAACGTGACGGCCAGATAATTGCTGGTGGATGTGCGTGCCAAGAAAGACTCAATAAATGTTGGTTGTTTTTTTTGTTCTTGGTGTCTGGTCTGTGAAACGCATTGATGCCACATTTTCTCACATTAAGACCCATGTTTTCTATTGTGATTTTATGTGACAGACCCACATAAAGCAGTGCAAACGATTTCGTTCATTTGATTTAAAAGAAAATAAAGACACTTTTGCTCTGCACATAGTGTTTCGCACGTCTGGTTTACATTCAATGTGGAGGCGCGTCAAAATAGTTGTTTTTCGTTGCCGTCTGATTGGTCGCACGCGTCGTTGGACACTTGGTGCGTCAAACGGTTCAAATTGTGCCGCACGAGTCGCGCGAAACGCACCACGACGGGCCCTCGACGCGCCTCCACATAGATTGTGGATGTAAACCAGACGCACCTGACGCTCAAAAGCGTTTAGTGTGAACGCACCGGACGGAGCCGCGGAGTGGTGTGGAGCAAAGTCTGTTTGAAGATGGCCCAGTCAAAGTCCAGACCGAATTCTAACTGGGTATTCGTGATTAAAAAAAAAAAATGCTGTTCACAGATACAGCTGAACGATACCACTGAAAAATTTCAATTTACAACTATATAAGTATTTCGTATCTACCAATAACTATTGATTAGTTTTTGTTTTAAATATGTGATATATTTTTTTTTTTTTAAGCAGTTTTGCAGTGACGAAACTTCAAACTGCTCGCCATGCTGTTGCTTCGTAACCAATGAGTGAGCTAGCTTAGCTCGCCGTGAGAGACCGAGCGGGATTTCCTCTGCCTACATCCCCCAGAACGCTGCGCGGTTCTGGAGTGGAGTTTGGTGAAATTCTTGAATATTCTACCAGATATTAAGTACGGATATTGATCACGTATCTATCGCAGTATATATCGTTCCTGATTTATTGTGCAGCAACATTCACAGACGTTCTCCATCCGGTCTGACTGAGTTGAGCATCGGCCACAAATTCAGCCTCTACATTTCCAAATATTATCAACTGATGAATACAGAGACTGACAGGTCTGTTGCACCTCTTCAGATAAATTACACTCCTGGCTCAGCGATTAATTTAATGTTAGGGTCACGAGGGAAGAGGCAGGAGCGCATAATTCCCTGTTGAGATGGATAATTGCTCAGAATCATCATTCTGTCGTGATTTGCCCATCACCGTGCAGCAGCCGGAGAGTGTTGATGGATGATTAGTTATTAAATGTGATGCAAATGAAAATGAAAAAGCTAAAGGGAAAAACTAAGGTGTTCATTATACAAATAAAATCACCCCCAGTCCAGGGAATCAAGTATTCCCGGTGTAAGACTTATTATATCATCTTATGATAATTGCGTAGGTAGTAGTTGCTGGTAATAAAATACGTGAACAAACATCTATTCACACTCCAAGTGATTTTCATCATGCGAGGCGCCTCGTCATCAACATGAATTAAAACTTTATTAGCTAAAACATAAAGTATTTAGCTTTAATCAGCCATGTTATTACTTTTAATTTCATTAATAGTGAACAGGGCTGCAGACATGTTCTTCATAGGACCGGTGGGACAAAAATGAGGTTCTGAAAGGGTTTTTGACCAACATTATTCGGAACCGACGACAATTCTGACGCATTCTTTCCCCTTTGACGGACAAAGAGAAACTCGGCAAGTTTTTAAAGGTCCGCTTCTGAAAGTTTAAGTCGTGAACTTCACTTGTCCTTCCAAAACAACAAAGCGGCGGCTCCAAAAACGTCACGGTGAACCTTCGCGTTATCCTGTCTTCCTCTCTATTCTTTCCACTGAACTCCTGAACCCCACATCTACAGTGTGTGAAGCCGATGAGTCACACAACCTGACATGTGCGACGACGCCCGCTGTCAAGCTTTCCAAACGCCAGCTGGCTACAGATGTCGGTGCAGGGAGGTTTAGTCCACCTGAGCTGCAGATACTGGATTCAGCTAAGAATATCTGGCTGCTCACTTTAGAGCTTTCCTTTCAATCCTTTGCTGAGGTCAAATCAGATTGGTTTTTTTTTTTTTTCTTGTTTTTTCACCTCAGCTTGCTGTTTTTTAAAGCTACGATTGACGCAATAAATCCCAGAAGCATTTATTAACAAATATTTGCGATTTAAATCAAAATAAGTCGAGCTTCATTTCCATATTCTTCACTACGAAGCTGGGTCTATAAGAATATATATTGACACTGGACTGAGATATTACTTCATATCTTTGTACGAGTTATTTCATGTTTTATTCATACAAATGTTGGGGATGTTCTACGAGTGTCTGAAACATTTTTTTTTCTTTGTGAAAACTAATCTTAATTATCCAAAAACTAGTTTGGCCTCGTTTCCAACTTTAAGGACTTTTTTTTCTAGGTTAGTGAAATGAGAGATTTTGTTGATATATCTTTGACTCAACTCTATTTAGGACGATTAAACCCGCCTTTTTATAGTTAGTGCACCTCTTGGTAAGGCAGCAAAGCTATTTTTGTATGCAGCGGTTTACTTTTCAAATTCCTGGTTTCCAATTTAGCTACACTTCCTAGCTGGCGAATGTTTTTGAGTGTTTCTAAAGCAGATGTCTTACAAACAAGTATCTGCAAAGCTTTGGTAATTGTTGCAGCGCTTGCAGTCCAACAGGTTTGTGCAGTCCGAGTCAAACTGAATTGTTCCTGTGCTCGGCGATGCAGTTTCCATTGGTTACGAACCAGCAAATGAGGAATTAAGGCAATTAAAAGTCTGTAAAAAAGCATGGAACTTTCTAGTTCTACAAAAATAAGGGCTGAAGGCGTTAAGAGTAGAAAAAAAATGAAAATAATATCTTTATGGGGGATGCGTAGATGCGTTAAAACCCTGTCACTGATCTATGTGTGTGTTAACTAACTAATTGAAATCAACTAAATTAAACTTAACTCAGCAGAAATAAAAAGCCACAATTAACACAAACATTTCTGGTTTTCTCTCACATCCATAAATGTCCCTAGAAGGGGCTGCAGGGATTTTGTAATGGTTAAACCAAAAAAAAAAAACATTCATCAGGACTGCACATACCTTCCCTGTCGGCAGTCATGTCAGGGCGGTGATTTGAGATCTAATGGGGCTGATTGAACGAGCGGTGGCTTGACGTCAAGCTGTCGTTACAGACTGTGTTTTTTTAAAATGAGGAGAACAACAAAGTCAGGGACCAAACAAACCGTCGGTGCTCGCCGAGCTCCAACAGACGCACTAATTAGTGTTGTAAATGAACAAAACGAGATAAAAAATAGAGCAGGACGAGAAAAGGTTGAAGCGTGAACAACCTACATCAAGGAAGCAGTTACAGTTGAAAAGGCTGGGGGGGGGGAATAAAAAAACTTCTCATATTTAAATTTCATTGTAGATACTGACATGCTGGGATTTTAAATCTTACTGGTAATTACTAGAGAAAGAACCTAAAGAAAGTAAGTGTTGAAAACAATAATTTAATCGAAACAAATAATCTCCAAACGCACAACTACCATAAACACAAATCTAAATGAAACTAAATTACACAAAGATGTCACACTTGACGAGGCGTAAGCGTGTGAACGACGGAGATCGGGATGGAAATTGGAAAACTGGGTGCTGCGTATAGAGGAAGGCACAATGGTTAAGGCGATGCTGGGAATTCACAAAGCCAGCTAGAGGCAAACTAACAGAGGGGAAGAAAACACAGGGTTTTTTTTTAAAAAAGAGAAACTAAAAACACCAAAAATAAGGACAAAAAATTGCATTATTGAAAAAAATATATATACAAAAATTGAGACGGGACAATAATAGTGACCCAAGCACACCTCCAGGTGGAACAGCGGTAATCTATGGGTTTTGACACTGAAGAGGAAACTCTGGTCACTGACTTTAAAGCTTTACTGTAGGAACAAAATATCTATTGCTTAACTTGGGTCTATTGCGTAATGTTGATCATTTTTATGTTGTTTGAAATGACGGGGTTTATTCCAAATATATAGCGAAATAAAATGTGTTCAGGCCAACAACCCCCAAAAAACTGCAGTCAGAGCAACAATCGAACGGCTTGTCTCCAAGCGCCGCTGCGTGTTAGGACGGCCCGGTCATACCCAAACTTCAATCCAATTGATCATTTTCAAGTCTTGGAAAAAATGACTTTCCTGGACGATGCGCATCGAATCTGGCTGACCTTCAGTTTTTTTAAAAAAAACACCAGCCTCGACATGTGCACAGTTGCCAGAAACAACTCGACTATTCGTTTTAGCTAAAGGCGGATCTACAAACTATCGACTCTGGCAGCTGAATACTGATGAACGCTTTTTGGATTTTTATTTAGAAAAGACTTCCTGTTGGTTTATCACACAAAATCCAATAATAATAAAAAAAAAAAAGAAAGATCATTGAAGTTTGCGGGTGTGAAATGGATCAAGGAGTCTGAGTACATTTGCAATTTTTTGTGTGTTTTTATGATGTAAAGCACCTCGAA
The DNA here is from genome assembly GCA_010277075.1 of Poeciliopsis retropinna. Lineage (NCBI taxonomy): Eukaryota > Metazoa > Chordata > Actinopteri > Cyprinodontiformes > Poeciliidae > Poeciliopsis > Poeciliopsis retropinna. The sequence continues at coordinate 11,346,783 of VMRM01000023.1, read as the reverse complement.
CTGCCCTGTTGCTGAAATGTGCCATACAACCTCGGTAAAAGAAACAGGTCAGAAGAAAGACCTGATGTTACCTTAAAGAATCACTAACAGCATTTTTTGTACAGTTCACAGCTTACATTACTAAACTGAACACATTTACGCTTCTTCATTGTAAAAACTCTGTTGGTCTGAAGTGACGTTACAATTTCTGTTGTTGTGTTGTATTGAGAAACGCATTGCTAGTTTTTGTTGTTGCATGCGATTATATGAACAACACTTCACAGATCAATGAACTAAAATCTTCTGACATCAAATGAATTGATCAAAAATGATTGTTGACTGGTCTGTTTGAATCCTGAGTTAAACCAGTGGCAACTTCCAGGTCTTCGGGAGAGAAGTTGTGGAAGAACGAAAGGAAGAGATGTTGGTGGGTGGGGGGGAACCCCGGCATCGTCTCAACCATTCTTCTTCACAGCTGTGAAGTGCTTACAAGTGGGTCCTCACTTCAAAGAGCGATGGTTTCCCACTTCAAAGAAAAACATATCCCACACGCCAGTCGGGGCCTGATTGTATTCCCCTGTCATGCGCTAACAGAGGCACACGGAGAGCGGCGAGACGTCCGTCCCCGCACTCAAAGTTACCATTTGTTTTCCTCGTTTCGCCTCCCTGCGTTGTACGGCGAGAGCAGAAGGTTATAAACACCGAAGGCCAACATACATCTTCATCCTCACTGTCTGATCTGAGGTCTGACTAACCTAGTCCTGCTTTGTCCCTGTTAGAATGATCAAAGTGATTTATTTTTACTGAATTATGACAATAATATGACAGAGAATTAAGGTCATGCTAAGAGAAAATAATTTAAAAAAAAAGATTACTAGAATAAAGTCATATTACGAGAATAAAGTTGAACAAGAATAACGTCGAAATAATACATCAAGTTAGTCAAAATATTATGAGCATAAGTCATATCTTGAAAATAAAGCCGTAATATTGCAAGAATAAAGCCGTAGTACTACTACTTAATACTCATAGTACTATGACTATTCTCATCATATTGTGACTTTATTCTCCTTATGACTTAAAACTCATTCATTTCTGGGCCATGGTACCCATCTGCTTTCTGAGCTGTGTGATGGTTGGACACTCTCATCTGGTCTATTGTGTGTAATAGCTTGAATGCGGCACCTTGAAGCATCCAGGAATTGTTCTCATCTGTGAACCAGACAGTCCCAGCTCCACAATGATCTCCCTTCTGTCTTTGTTGATTCATCTTGACCACCCAACCTGCCAAACTAGAAAGCCGTGTGTTCTAGGCGTGGCCTTAAAATACGTCCACAAGTCTTCCTCCGATTAATTCAAATGGGTCTCAGAGGTTTCCAAAGCCTTGACGTTACCATCTGAGCTTCCCCTAACTGGTCAAGCCACTCGGTTTCCAAGCTTAGTTCTTGAGATCTATTCTCTTGTAGGTTTTAGATACAACCAACAGAATTGAATGAAATGATTGATTTACCTCTTCTGCATGTCATCAAATTTGACTAAGGCCTGCTTACCATCTATTCATGTGACTCAGCCATAGGGTTGCATCTAAAACCTACAGGACTACGGTTGGAGATGCCTGGTTTAAACAAATTGCAAACATTCAAAATGTAAAATTCAGGCGAGCATGGATGATGTCGTAGTGTGTAAGATGTTTTCTCGACACACAATGAGCCTTTTAGTACCAACTGAGCTTCTTTTAAGCGCCACAACCACTTACATCCCTATATGACGGAACTGTACCCATTCCCCAACGGCTACCTCTAATAGTCACTGACTGTACTCCGTTGATCTTCTGTAGGGAGATAGCATGACATTAACATGTCAATTTGGACGATAATCTCTCAACGATGTTGCAGATACCTTCTTGAATTTTTGCCACAAAGAATTAAAGTAGTTCCGAAGGCTATGACGCCACGATGCTATATTTACTCTTCAGAGCGGTATGAGTTTCTGATTCCACTCAGCCCTTGTCTGAAACTGTTTTTGTAAACCGACATCGTTTCACAGCTCCATGTTGTCACATCATCTTATTCCAGTGCAGCACCGAGTCGGAAGACAAATTGATTCCTGTTCCTGATTGGCCTGGAAGGGGGTGAAGTGTATGTCTGCATCCGCAGGGTAAAATGACACCTTCACTGACACTCTCAGCGAAATCCGACTTTTCAAAATTAATCAGCGGTATTCTACAATGCATTCTGTTTCATCCCTCATCTGACTTCAGAGTTCTTAATATTAGGCCTAAGGAGAACTGATAATGCTATAAGCTTAAAAAAAGAAAGCTCTGTTTTCTGATATTAAGCAGCTTGCAGGCTTTAAGTTAAGGTTCTCACAGTTTGTGAAAACTCAGCTGAAGTCTCTATCACTCTCACTGTGCTGATTTTTGAGCAAAGTGCATCAGGGGACTTCATTTGTTCCCAAAGGGTTAGGCTTCCTGCTGGAAAAAACAAACAAACAAAAAAAAAAAAACATGAAAATATGACAGATTGCTACACTGGGTTTTAGGCAACTAATCAGAAATTCTTTGCAATTTTTCCCCACTTCATGATTATGAGCAGTTGTGTTGAAGGGAAGTTCATCAGCACATCCAGAGTATTTTTTTGTTGTTGTTGTTTGAACAAATGTATTAAGAATTTACTGGTCACTTTATTTGGTGCATCTTGCTAATACTGGGGTGCAGCCATAAATTTTAATGACAGAAAGTCAAAGAGGTGTTAGAAATGTTCCTCAGAAAATTTGGTGCACACCGAGATGAAGTTACCTCACAGAGTTTTTGCAGTTTTTACACAAAGTCTTATACATGTTGTGATTCCCTTTCTGTTTCGGCTTTTAAGTCAGGTCACAGAAATGCTAAACCCAATTTTATTAAATCCAACATGTCCATTGACGCTGGGCGACTGTGGGAGTTCATGTATTGCCACAGTCAAAAAAACTGGAAACAAGCAAAATTGCGAAATGTAGATGAGAATAAATTACAGGTGGCAAAGAGGATCCTACACAAACACATAACCAACAGATTTAATTTCACTCTTCACAAGACATAACAAAGCTTCTTTTCTTACTTTCATAGCAAAGACTAGCAAACAGCAGCACCGTTATTTTTCTATTATAATCCGCCGCACCTGAGGTGGATTTCTAAATAATGCATTGTTGGTTGCACAAGTGACGTTTCGTGTGATGAAAGTAAAAGGACAACATAGTTTTTTTTCCCCTCTTTCTGTGTGGCCCTCGCTTTGAAAATATCTCGTGTTGCATATTTGATATTTTATTCCAGAGTTCTCTGTGATCGGGTAAGGATTCATTTACTTACCATGTATTATTTCAAAGTAGAAAGGTCCGATAAGCAACATTCACAGTCTTGTTGAAAATGGAGGCTTGTGAAGAGGGGCGTGGCTTCTTCCAAGTTTCGTCTTTAATCCAACTACTGGGTAAATCAACCCAACCCCCCGACCCAACAGAAGTACTCAAGCTGTAGAGTTCTGGTTCATTTCTGACCCAACTCTTGAGTTATGAATTTTGACCCAATATTTGGTCAAACTAACCCAACCTACGACCCAACAGCTTCTACCCAGAAATTGGGTTGTGAAAATAACCCAGCATTTTTTCCTGTGTACTAAAAACATCTCAAGAGCTTATTATTGGACCAAAATAATCCACTGAAATGCTGATCATTTATTGACAGTTTTTTTTTTTTCCCCAGCAAAAACTGATGTTTGGCTACATGATTAAAGTTTTAGCTAATAATTGGTGTTTTCCATGAAGTCGTGATTAATAAGACCAAATACATTGGTATATATAAATATAAATATATATGTGTGAAAAATTAAAATTTTCCTAGTCGTGTAGTCAGGAAAACTTGTGCTACCTTGTCCTTGCACTGGACCAATGTTTGATGTGTTGTATGATTTGTGTCTCAGTTTGTGCCCACATTGGGCTCTGCCAGCAGGAAGCCAATTTGAGTTCCTCTGGTCTGATTGGTGATCATAACTGGTCGTTTTTCGTAAGCGTTGATTGGACCAAATTGGAAAAATTACAAAAACCAAAAGAATGAGGGTGTGGAATTTGGTATTTTGCTACAAAATTAAATTACACATTTGATTAGTTTCTCAATAATGCACGAAGATACTAAACTACAAGGAAACCCGAATGGGTACATTCGGGTTTCCATATTTCATATGTGTCAACATAGGTAGTGAGGCAATATGAATAACAATGACAAGATGAGAAAGTCGTGTAGGATTGAATTTAAACTTTTGATTCTTGTAAACTTATTATTATTATATAGATACTGGTCGTGGGTATTGCTAACTGAAACATAGTGACGCATCACACGAGTCACGTGATCAACAACAGGGTGTTTCCACTGGCGCAAACCATGAAGAAGAAGAAGAAGGCGACAAGAAGGAGTTGAAGGACAATGGCACATACTGTTTATTAATAACTTATCGAGGGAACAACGTTATTCATGAGTGGTTTTAATTATGTTTCTCATTTAATGAAAACACCACAGTTGTGAAATCTCCTGTGGCAACCACTCAGCTCCTTCAGACTAGCCAGCAGCAATTAGCAAACACTTGGTGGAACTGTGCATCTTCTGAGCTCATTACAGGAGCTACTTCTCTGTGAAACGCTGGTAAAAACGTTGCCAAAGGGTTAACATAGGAGCCATGTTGTGATGACTTCCTGAAGGCGGAGTTTCAGAAAGAGCAGGAGTTTCTTAAAGAGACAGAGACCCAATTTCAAAGTCAGATTTTCCCAAGTCATTTTTGATACATCATTTTTTTACAATACCTGAAGGGAACATAGTTACTTAACTGTCTGTGTCGTAAAATGACTATATGTGGAAAAACACACAATCCTGCTTAACTCTGCTGCCAATAAAGTCCTCATCCATAAGGGGTTTGGAAGTTTTTTGTCGTTTCTGGCTAGGACGCTACATTCAGTCTCAGCTCACCAGCTGCGCAGGAAGCATCGGGTTGTGTGTTTCAGAAGATGTTTAAAAGTAATCGTCACGATCCAAAGCACTGATATATGTCTAAACATCAAATTTAAGCTGCATTCCTCCACGGCCTTTCCTGACTTTGCCGCTGTAAGCTGTTTGCATACATCCTTCTGCGATCACTATGGATACTAACATCGGAGACCGGCAACAAACACAACAGTACGCACACGTTGGGTTTCTCTTGAGTGCTGTAGAAATGCATCTGAAATTAAAGCAGGTCCGCAAATTCTGCGGTTGTTATGATCCATAAGTACGCTGAAATCCTGTCAATGTTGTTGATAAACAAACGAGACGCCTCTCTGTTGTTTCTCTCAGAATATGAAGCGCCGTGTAAATAATGCATCAAACGGCGAATGTGCATCTGTGACAGGTGTTGCAGAAAACAGCCTAAGTAATGCATGATCAAACACCTGGCGAGGCTTTTTTTTATTCTCTCCTGGCAGATTGGAAGAACAGCGTCGAATTCTCTTATTGGTTATGGAGGTTCCGCCAGACGGCGGGGGAATCCGATTTGTTTTCGCGGTACAGTAAAAAGTGGCTCTTGATGAACAAGCAGGGCGACTTGCAAAGGCTTGTGGCTGAAAATAGACTCTGGCTTCTGATGCAGAGAGAACAAAGGAGGCCTGCGAGGCAGGAAGGGTCGGTAAGCGCCGACCGGCAGCGAGCCGCAGAGAACGAGCAGGCGACGGCAGAAACACGTCGGGCTGAGCGAGGAGAGACGCGAGGAAAGAGCGTGGAGCAAGAAAAGTTCAGCTTGTCGTGTGACACGAGCACAGAAACACACATCCATGAAAACACTGATAGTTACCGAGCTTATGCCGAATTTGTCGTTTAGATTTTGGGTTTCAGAAAAAAAAAAAAAAAGAAAAAGTTTAGTTTCAAGAGACCAGGACGTCCACAGGGTTTTTGGTAGGAATAGATGTCTTGTTTAGGTGGAATGACATGCATCTTTTACTGATGGAGGTTGGAGTAAATTTCATCAGCTGGATGCTGGAATTTGATCAGAATGTGCACGAAACGGCACAATTACTATTGCAACATTATTTTTTATATTCTTCCCTCTAACACACATGCCAAACTCAAGCCCAGCCGTCCAACATGCATGAAGTTTTGCCCTGTTCTTTTTATGCAATGTTTGAGAGATCCTTTAATCCCCATGGCAACCATTCAACTGTGCTAAACGCCTGGTTGAACTTAGCGCCGCCTTTCAGACCCGTCTCCTCCTTGGAGCTGCAGTTTCCACGTTTCAGAGCTTCTGTCAGCTCCTTCAGACTAGCCTGCAGCAATTAGCAAACTCCTGGTGGAACTGAGCATCTGCTGAGCTCACTGTAATAGCAACTTCTCATTGAAACACTGATTAAAAACAGAGGCAGCTGATCTGCTGTGTGCAGATGAGTCTGAGGACTCTCCAGTCCGTCTTGGGGAATGTCATCGCCTCATCGCTGCTGGACTATCCAATGATCTGGAAAGACGAGGGAGATTAAAGGTAATAGGAAGTGTCGCGACGTGCTGCGCATGACGCTGAAAGACAAAGTGAGAAAATAATGCATTCATTAATGCATTCATTAATTTATCAATTTATCAAATTAATGAAGAGCCAGAGCACAGGTACAGGAGGCTGTCGGAAAATAAATGAGTGGAAAAGTCAAGGTCATCCAGCCTGCGATGATCACATTTTAATCAAATCAAGTTCGTTTCACACAATTTCTACGTTTTTGATAGTCTCAGTTTCTTTATTGCTCATTTTACATCGGCTGTTCTACTCCTAATTTCACTGAGTGAACAAATTAAAGTTGTGGTTCTCCATCATTTTATTGATTTTGTGTCAAAACTTTCATTTAAAGCCACAGTATGTGTCTTTTAGAACGGTTAGTTGTACCAGTTCAATGTTACCATGTCATATATATATATACATGTCACCAAGGATAAATTCCATCCTTTATCCTTTAAATAAAGGATGGAAAACAGCTTTATAAAGTGTTTTCCACTTTCCACTTTATAAAGCAGCTGCTGCCCAAATAGTCCGTCTCCCCACTAGTGAGGAGGAGTGATTCGCGTGGCTCCCACACTGCTGAGATGTGAACAAAATCAGTTCATTTTACTTTCAGTTCTGACCCCGTTCAGGTCCCGCTGCGCTCTCTCTGCTAAAACTGAAGTTTGTCATTCTCACCGCTCTTTGCGCAAAGAGAACAAAGCGGGAAATCATAAACCGTCAGCTGATAAACCAGCCTACAGATTATAACTGTAACATAAAGGGGGGTGTCGGTGTTACGGCGGGTGACGTCAGGAGCGGGGAGCCGCTGTGAGCTCAGAGCAGGACAAGCAGAATCACCAGCAGTGCCAAGGTGCGCGCGCGCTCTCTCTCTCTCCCTCCAAACTCCTTCGCGAGCTCGAGGAACGGAACCGGCAGCGGAAGCGGCGCGGGGCACGATGAACAACAGGTCTCTGGCTCCGCGGCTCGCCGGCGCCGGAGCCGCGGACCACGAGCTCGTCATCACCTCCACCTTCGGAACCCTCCTGTCCGTGGTCTACATCATCGGCGTGTCCGGGAACGTGTACACGCTCGTGGTGATGTGCCACTCCATCCGCTTCGCCACCTCCATGTACATCTCCATCATCAACCTGGCGCTCGCGGACCTGCTGTACCTGTCCACCATCCCCTTCGTGGTGTCCACCTACTTCCTGAAGGACTGGTACTTCGGCGACGTGGGCTGCCGCATCCTCCTCAGCCTGGACCTCCTCACCATGCACGCGAGCATCTTCACGCTCACCGTCATGTGCACGGAGCGCTACCTGGCCGTCACGCAGCCGCTGGACACGGTGCGGCGCTCCAAGAGCTACCGCAAGGCTCTCGCGTGGGGCGTGTGGCTGCTGTCGCTCGTGCTCACCGTGCCCATGATGGTCATGGTGGCGCAGACGACCAAGGCGACGTCGGACGGCGGCGTGAAGCGGATGTGCGCGCCCACGTGGGCCCCCCTGGCGTACAAGGTGTACGTGACGGTGCTGTTCGGCACCAGCATCATGGCGCCGGGCCTCGTCATCGGCTACCTGTACGTGCGCCTGGCGCGCACCTACCTGGAGTCGCAGCGCAACGCGGCCATCGGCGGCGGCAGGCGCTCCCCGAAGCAGAAGGTGCTCATCATGATCTTCACCATCGTGCTGGTGTTCTGGGCCTGCTTCCTGCCCTTCTGGATCTGGCAGCTGCTGCCGCTGTACCACGCCGAGCCGCTGAGCCTGGCCTCGCAGACGCACACGTGCATCAACTACCTGGTGGCGAGCCTGACGTACTCCAACAGCTGCATCAACCCGTTCCTCTACACGCTGCTCACCAAGAACTACCGGGAGTACCTGAAGAACCGGCACCGGAGCTTCTACAAGTACACGTCGTCGTTCAAGCAGCGGCCGCCCAGCCTGCACTCCTGGGGCAAGTCGGCGTCCTCCAGCAACCAGTACGAGTTCAACTCCGAGACGCTGGTGATGGGGGCGCTCAGGTGAAGAGGCTCCTAGAGGCGAGAAGTGCTACAGGGTGAGTGTGTTTCACACCGGATGTTGTTTGGACACGTTGAAAAGGAGGACGCACCGTGCGTAAAGAGCGCGCAAAGTTTGGCTTTGATTTGTTAGTGAGCAGCGCGCCTATTAGTTGAACCTCGAGAACTGAAGCCTTTCAGAAATATTCAGACTACTGTAAACTTTTTCTTTAATATTTGTTCTGTCAAAAAAAAAAAAACCAAATTCAATTCATTTTGTTGGGTTTTTATGCAACGTATCAAGAGACAGCATATTGCAGAAACATGGAAGAGGAGAGGGGACAAAAATGCCAATGTTAAATTTTCTTTTTTGCCAAACAGCTAAAACTCAGCTAAATAGAGTAGAAGGCATTTTTGAAGAATAATTTCAACTATTGCCACATATTCTCAGTGTGATTTATGTCCGGACTTTAACTGGGCCAATCAAAGTCCGAATCTATATGTGCACCGATCCGGTTTTCTGGCCGATTGCCTATCACTGGCCTGCCACTTCTGATTTTGGCAGATACCAATTTTTTTTTTGTCCGAAATATTAAATATGGAAAGAAAGTTGTTGATTTGGTGACAGTGGGGGGGGGGGGGGGGCCGGGGGGACGATGGTTAACTGCAAATGTGCAGAACTGGTCAGTCAGTCCAACGCCTGACCGGGGTCAAAATCCAGGCCGCCATAACTTTTTGTGTGGCCCTCTAGACTCCAGCTGCCAAGTTACAGAAATGAGTCCTTCCAGTAAAACTGAATAACAGTGACTTGAATTAGGGTTAGAATTTAAAAGTCAAACTGTTCCATGTAGAATGTATGGTTTACCACCCAGGGCAGCAAGACAGAGAGGCGGCAGAAACTGATTGCTTTTAGTTGTGTCCCAAACTGGTGTTATGATAGAAATCAGTAGCCAAAAGCTCTAAAATATCCTGCGTTTGAATGACAAAGTCCAGTCCTACACTTAACACAGGTTGTTTTTTTGTTTTTTTATGTTTAAATATCAACAACTATATGTACATTTTCTCCCACTTCACAGCATTGTACCACAGAGCGTTGATCTGAATTTTGCAGTCAAAACGTGAAAAAAATAAGAAACTGTTCCAGAGGTATGAAGACATTTGCAGGTTGCTGTCAACATGAAAACTTTCTCATCAGCTTTATTTTCTCAATCCTCACCAATAAATCAGATTCATAACATCATTCATGACACCAACAGAAGCAAAAACAGATTTATATCCCTTTTACACACAACAACAGGGTGAAAGCGAGTTGACCCGTTAAGGACAAGCATGAAGGTTGCAGATAGAAACTTAATGATTATATTGTGGAGGTAAAATAGTATTTAAATCCATCTAATGCTGGATTCACACGGTTTAATCCAGGACTGGTTTAAAGCTCATCTTGGTGGTGAACGAGATAAAAATGAACTATAAAGCCATTAGCAAAACTATGTTTTTTAACATCTGGGTTCAACCAAAGAGCCAAAGAAACAAACTTTGACGGGTTTTGCATGATCCTTTTGCAGCTCTGTGTTGCCTGGCGGTTGCTCAGGTCTATACTTTTACAAACAAACCTCGACTAAAACTTTAATCTGCGCCGCAATTAAAAACCACAAAGTCCTTTGATTAGTTCGAAAATTCCCCCAGCAGGCATCGGGATTCATGAGGGGCTTTGCATTATTGACTCATAGTAACATGGTGTGTGTGTGTGTGTGTGTGTATGTGTGATTGATGGATGTGACTACAGAGGAGGACTGCAGTGGTTGATGCGGTGTAGGTGTGAATCTGTCACCTGTTCTTGCGGAGGATCATCTGCTGAACCCAAAAACTTTGCTAAAGTTACTAATTCCTGCTGTTAATAATAGCAAATATTGGATTGAAAAAAACGAATCTGGATTTAGGCCTGACACGATAGATTTTGCGGGACGATAAATTGTCCCAGTTATTATTGCGATGAAAGATAACAGCCTTAAAAAGTTTTAAATTCATGCATCTAAAATGAAAACCTTAAAATAGTTTAAACTCATTTTAAAAAGATAATTAAATTGGCCTTAATTTACAAGTCTTAAATGTTGCCTCATTAGGACTATTTAATATCGTAAAATATATACGTCTTTTTTTCTTCTTCTTGCAGGAATTATCTGTCAGGCAAAAATCCAAAAATGATAATGAACAGAATGGAAATAATTAAGTTAATTTTAATTTATCATAAGTTATTAATTGTTTACTGCACAGTAAGACTTGGCTAGATTTATAAATTAGTCATTCTCATGTTAAGATCACGTTTTATTTCAAATTGATTTCAGGTCATAGATTAAAGGAAATTAAAAACAATTTCATAATCTGGTGATTTTCTTGTCAAAAAACCCCCCAAACGAACACAATCAGATATAGCCTCTCTACAGTAACTATGAACAGTTCTCTGATCTTTAATACTGAAGCATTTCAGTATTCATATACTCGCTTCCTAACTCCAAATTATTTTCTGTCTTTTTCCATTGACCACGTAGAAAATACTGTGAGGAAAACGCCACTGAGAAAGCTGAACTGTCTCGGCGCCATGCCACTCGACACGCTTTCTGTCAGGCAAAAATCACCTTGGATTTTTGCCTGACAGAAACCACCTTGTCAGGCAAAGAAATCACCTTCCTTTTTTTTTGGAAAGCAGCCAATTCGGCGTTCCTGGATTGGCTGGCGCTTGCATAGCAGCCAATCTAGGAACGCCGTTCATCTTCCTTCCCACTGGTTGATTGTATCCCCAAGAGTGGGGATAAAGAAGCCTGTGGATAATAGCTTCTGCATTAGCGCCAAGATGGATGCGTATTAATGTATATTAAGGTGTATTTTGTGTTTGAACAATTGAAACAGGCAGGTCTAAGTGCTTTTAGAAGGGAGGGTCTCTCCACGTTGTAGATGGTTGTGGTTGTTAACCCGTGTGAACACCGGGGCTCCACCGTAAACGTCTCGTTAATCTAAAGATCCTTTAGTTTACAGACAAAAGGAGTTTCAGAGTTCACAACTGACAAGCAGTCGCTAGTGTATGCGAGCTTAGCTTAAAAAGTTTTAAGTGTATAAAATAATACAGTGAGAAACATCTGGATGGGGGATGCAGACACACACCTCGTAGATTCTGACAGGTAAGAAAAAAAATGTGTGGACAGAAGGAAATGGAAGACGTGGTGATGCGTGTCTGGACACGTCCTCACACCCAGCTCTGAGGCAAGGAAAGTATCACATTTTCTGTCATTATGAAAATTATCTGAATGCCATCTCGAGCTGTGACATTTTCAAGCCAAAGTCCCAGCAGCGGCTCGGCGGAGGAGGGGGAACGTTTGGGACGGCGTGGTAAACGTGTGCAGACTCGAGCATACATTCGTTGGAGCCGATCTCTCTGTGGTACACGGTGTCAGAGAAGACGGGAAGCGATCCCGACTCCTTTTGTACGATCAAAATTCAAGAAACATTCGGGGTCGTTTTTGTAGGAGGTTGTTGATATTTCACCTGAGTCCAAAAAAATATCCTCATCCTCTGAGCTCATGTGATTTATTAGATATGACTGACCTAACTCATAAATCATAGCACAAAGACTATAAATGTACTCAAGACTAATGTGGCAAACAGCTGGTTCTACCCACTGAAACAGAATAAACATACCATTCCCCCCCAAAACATGACCTAATCTCCAATCACTAGTCAGGAATTTGATCTCTTGTTCAATGTTCTAGTTGGACTTGTACGGAAATGGACCAAAAAACAAAAAAAGAACAACATCAAAATGTGGCCAGATGCAATATCACAAAACATTCACAGGCATGTAAACAGTAAGTGCACTTTATTTCACTTCAATATTCTGACTAAATTCTGACCATAAAACTTAATCACAGATTCTCTTAAGGGTGCATTCACACCAGCCCTGTTTAGTCCACTTTAGTCCAACTCCACTTTGTCTAGAAAGTCCGGTTTGTTTGGGGAGGTGTGAACGCATAACCGGACTTTGAACCGGACCAAAAAAAGCAAACTCCGGTCCACCTACAAGCCCAGGCCTCGGTTTGATTGACGTGAACTACTCTGGTGTGTGAACGCCAAGTGGACTACAGCACAGGGCATTGTGGGTAAATACAACCGAAATCAACGCACTAGAGAGAGAAATGGTCTCATGGTCTTCTACAAACGACAAAAGAAATTCTACAACTGCTGAAATCTGACGCTACTCCATTTTTGTTTACGTTCCGCAAAGAAGAAAGTTGCGCTCGTCTTCTTCGGACTGTTGCGTCGTTCCTTTGGTAGTTCTTGGTGCAGCGCCACCACAGGAGAGGAGGTGAATATGTTGCTCAAAGCGGTTCGGTGGTTTTATTTGACAGTGCAGCGTGAAAGCGAACCGCACCAGCTGCGATTTTGGCACCCAATCATATCAAATTTATCAGATGTAAAAACATCGTACTGTTGTCCAAATCACCATAAAGTAGATATAAAATAAATGCTTAGATGATTATATTTTTAGATATTGCATGAAATTTGGTCTTGAATTCAGAGTGATTATCAGCCAAACATTCAACACACTTATCTCCCAATCGCCAACTGATGTGTGTGTTGGTGTATGAATGTGTGTGTTTGTGATGGCTCTTGGGTGAACATGGCTGTCACGTGGGAAAGCACCGTTTAAAATTCAGTTCATTTACTATTTAAACTCCCTGGGCAGACTGGACCCGTTTTGGCCACCGCTGCCAAGAGACGAGGCTGAGAGGCCCTGACGACGGAACCGGGCAAAGAATCCCAAACTGGTTCCAAAAAAAGTAAATAACACCTCCTCATGTACTGTGATGAGGTCATTTCCTGGCACCCCGACCTCTGGGCCTTCCTCCGTTTGGACCACTTGTTAATTCTTCCACTCAAACTCCTGGCAGGTACTTAAAAATCCAAATTGTGTGCGTAAACTGTAAGTCTTCTCTTCCAGAGAAAAAAAGACTCGCTTAAATCTGTACCAGGTGAAGAATACCTCAACCTTATTCCTCCAACTCTTTTCAAAATTCCCTCCTTTATTTTTCCTTAGTGTTTAAATACAGAACCTTAAAGAAATATGTCTTTGTATGTGTGACTGTATGTATGTTGCAGCCCAGCAGCTCAGTTGGCACGATTCTAGGTTTCAACTTCCAACAGGAACAAGGCTAATACAGGAATAAACTCCATGAAAATTGAGTTTACTTGCTGCTGGTTTTCTCTTTCAAGGAAGGAATGAATAATCAGGTTATTTTAGTTAATCAAATCCTGCTGCTGCAAAAAAAAATCATTCATTTCTGATGTCCAAACAAGATCCGAACTGAGGCAGCTCATTTCTCTGGTTTTAGTCTATGTCAATTTCCCAAACAATGAGTTTCCTGCGAAGATGCCAGCTTGGTATGCAATACTGCGCTGCTATTTGACTGTGAAGACGTTTCAAATTGCTGTTATAAAAGTTGAGAAATTGAACTGAAATTCCCCCATTTGTGATGCTTTATTAGGCATTCAGTGCCACAGCTCTCAGCTGCTGCCGGTTGTTTGGTCTTTTAATTTTCCGGGCTGGGCTGCATGAGGCTTTAATTGAGCTGGCAGTGTGTCCCTGTGGGCCGCAGCAGTTTGACCAGCTGCTCCTTCATTAGCACCGGTCACCCGGTGTCACTGAAAACTGCACTCTGATTACGGACTCTGGCCGTTTCCAGACCCGCTAAGGTTTTCTGAAATGCTAACGAAGTCACCGTGGGAAACCTGCCCGGCGACTGAGGTGGTGACGATGTACCGACATCCCCGAGGGAGTCTAACTGAATATGTGAAGAGGTGATTTATTATTACAACACAAAGAAACCTTCAATCAACTATTTATATGGTTATTTTTCTCAGCAGCAGCTAAGCTACTCTTCAAACGCCAAGTGTTTCCATGTGGCTAAAGAACTAGCATATAATGCTAGTCTAGCACGTTAGCTAGCTTTAGCTTTGCACAAGGGTTAAAAAACACGCACAAATAAAAAAAAAAATCCTTTTTATGACTCAGTTTGCCTTCTGAGATATTTTAGTGTAATTTCAGGTCATTTATTTGCAGAGCTCACAGAGAATTTCTTTGGCCATATAAGTGTGCAAATTAGAATTATGAAAATAAATGTTCTTCCTGGAAACACCAAAAAAAAGTGTTTTCTTTTGGGGGGTTTTTGGCTGTACCAAAGTTAGCATTACTTGTAAAACTGCAGTGGAAACACAATCTTTTTTTTTTGCATCACAAGCCATGTGATCAGCAAATTGCTGGTGCATTTACCCAAATTTTTACTTACCAACAATAGTTATAAAAAAAATATATTAGCAGCTAGTTAACTACAATCTATCAGAAAAGTCCCTGGAGAAAAGAAAATACATTATACGAGATTGAATAGTCCTGCCACTACAAAATTTAAACCCGAGGTTAAGACATTGTCACATTTTTTTTTTTTTTTGATTTTGAGAAAAAAATAAATAAAATCTCTTCCCCACATAAAAAAAAAAAAAAAGACTCATTTTTGGAAGGTGGCAATATTTAAGGCCAGCTCAGATTCTTTTGAATGAATTTAAGGCATTTTAAGGCCTCAACGTTAGAAGCATAAATTTAAGTCTTTTTTTAGGATGCGCGGACATCCCATACTTCTCCCAGCACTGACGGGGCTTCCTCTACCATCGATGTGTAGCAGAGTCATCTGTAACCAATCAAAATGCCTCGCCTGTGAAGTAAGACAAGGAGAAATTACAACTTGCTCTATTCTCCCTCGCCTGCTCTTCACTCGTCCTGGGACAATTAGCCAGAGAGGGCTGGTGGTCCACTGAGTCACAACGGGAATCCTGTCAAAGTCCGGGGCAAAGCTGATCTCAACGGGATGCTCAACATCTGAAGGTGCTCTTTTTTTTTTTTTTTTCCTGAAGTTGTACCAGCACAGTCATTGATGCAGACAATAAGTCATGAGAAGGAAGGTCCAAACCTTCCTAGAACCAGACATGTCGGTTCATACGATGCTACGCCAGAAAAGCTTAGGAAACCTGCGCTGAGAAGATTAAGAGCGACTTTGAACATGACAGCTATGTAAGGGCTGGGATTACCTGAGCTTGTTAACTTGACTTTGGGAAAATAGTTTTAAACTTCTATGTCCAACACCTCACATAAATGGAGGTTCTTATAAAACACCTTCGCAAACTAATCACTGTGCTTCTTCCTGCCGTGTACGTTATATGCAGCAGATGGAAAAACTTACACTTCACGCTTCGTTTTCTCTGCGTCAGAAGTTGTGTTTCGACTGCGGTAGCCTATTCCTTTCCCCTTTGAAACCACTACACAACCCGGGCAGTTCGCTGCGTGCGTCTGAAGTACGGGGTGCAAAAAATAAAAATAAATTTTTAAAAAAATAAATAAATAAAAAAATTGAGCTTATGTAAATGATCAACAGCTGATCAACTCAATCCTCCTCAGAACAGAGACATTTAAAGTTCATTTAAAAATGCCCACAGCGTGTTGATCTGTTCAAGTTTTGCACCGCTAACATGTCGTCTTATTGTTTGAGATCACAACAAGCAAACTCATTTATGCAGAAAAGTTCAGAGCGGGAATAAAGCAACAGTAGTGCGAATTTCGCATTCTCAAAACAAAGTTGGAAAAACTGTTTTTTTTTTTGCCACTAATGGACTTCGATTGGTTTTCACTGATCGCTGCATTGTGTGACCGCCATGATTTTCAGCAATAAAACAACAACATATCACAGCAGATCAGACATTATGACTCGCGTACATCAGTTCAAACTTTGTAAACGGAGGCGCGTCTAATAAACTCAGGTTTTGCCCAAACTTTCGTGTTGAATTGCATTTGCAGCAAAACAGTGATCAATTCTTTGCTTATAGCTTTTAGTCTTCAAATAGGTTCATATAATTGTTAGTATTCATACAACTGCTGTTAACACGGAGATATTCCAGTTTTCCTGTTTTGATGTCAAGGTCCACATATTTGCAAAACGAGACGTAACGCACGAACGAGCAAAGAGCAATCACTTTTGAAATATTTGAGCTAAAGCGAGCTTCTGATGCTCAGGAGTAAGAAACCTGAGCTCGAAAAGCGAATGCATCGAACTTTGACAGACACCATCAAAGCGAAATAGAGTTTCAATGAGCGACTCTAAAAGCAACCCACACAATTGATTAAGAATAAAAAGGGAAATGAAACAAAGGATTGGCTGCAGCAGCTGTGTGGGGAATAAGAAAGGCGAGGAAGATGACTCGTCACACCGATCATCAATCAAGCAATTTCCTGGAGTGGCTCCCAAGGTGCGGATAAGAATGGAGGCAGACGCATGTGTAATCTTGGCTGATTTTTATAAATACAAAGTGTTCACTCAAGTGTTATGGCTTCATAATTGCTGAAAGGAAACAGGACATTACATCTGTGTGCTAAAACGAGGCGATGACACATGGGGTTCTCGAAGTTTGATCCAACGCGAGAAAACAAAACACGGCAAAAACCCTTGGCACAAGGAGGAAGAGAAATGTGACCCTGAGACTCTGTCCAGGTTACAGATTTGCTTCTGTAACCCGGTTGCCTTTTGAGCAGAACATTCAAAAGGTCCCGTATGATCTGAAACATCCGTGAACCCAAACAACTTGACTGAAACGAGAACGACCAGAACCGTTGGAAGACATTGGAGCAACTCCCGATTTTCCTTTACGTGTGTTGATTAAACAGTTTGTTGTGTAAGACAAAAATAAACTGATTTAAAAAAAAAAAAAAAAAAAAAAAAAAGAACAGTTTTCAGGTGATTTGTTCAGTCCTCCGGTTTGGCCAAGTTAAAATATTCTGCAACAAAGTCTGGGGCCAAAATCTGTCTACTGTAAACGCATCACAAGTTGCAAAGATGGTTTCCACTGAAAATATGTGAAAACGTCATGTTGTATTTACACAGGTTATCTGCCTGATATAAAATTTTGTTTCATGAAATGTGAAAATGAGACAAAACCGAAGAACAGAAGGAACCAGAGGACAAATCCAGATGCACAGTAACCAGGAACACAAGCGATAAAAAGCTGTCATTAGCAAGTGCTGGACAGCCAAAGAAAAAGATTTGATTATTAGGGATGTACCGAGACGATATTCTTATCGGAAATCAGTATGATGGATACAAGAGTATTGGATTATATCACCCTGCATCTAAAACCTCTGATAGAAGCTTCTCATACATATTATTGTTGAGATTTGTTTTCTGTTTGAGAAATTGATTTTTTGTTGTTTTTGGTCAAGCTTTTATAACATCCCACATACAATTCACGCTGATATCGTGTCGGGGCAGTATCGGTATTGGCCAATACTCAAAGCTGCGATATCGGTATCGTATCAGAATTACAAATGTCTGAAATTATAAAGAAGTGTCTTGCTGAAGAAAGAGTCAGTGTGAAATTTAAAAGTTGCTGCTTAGACACAAGACGTGTGTGTGCAAAGCTCAATATGGAATGTTGCGGGACATTTCTGGAATATGACAGCAAAATGTGGAGCTACATTTTGCAAAAGCTCCCGTCTGGAAACATTCGGAGGACTCGGGTACTCGTCAGTTTCGGAACGATGGAGAAAATTTGTGCCCTTGAATCCCAGCTTGTGCGCCGTAACGTCCAAACAACCAGAGTCTTTTCCCTTCGGTAGATAATTGATGTTTCCAAGAAGGGATTTCTGCTGCGGTAAATGTAACATCTGAAGTTCAGCTTCCTCTGGCTCGTCTCGTGGCTCTCCTCCAACGGGAGACACAGCGGCCGGCGAGGTTTCTCGACCACAGCCTGTGCACCTAAAATAACATTTCCTCCCGTTCACTTTCTTCGTCTCCTCCGTCTTTGTTTGCAGGGTTCGTCCGAGCGCAGGGGAAGCAGCGCCGCCCGCGGACGCCTCACCCCAGGGAGGGGTCGGAGATGGCGTGACTGGGGTTACAGGTGAAGGAGACGGTGATGGCGTAGCGAGTCCCCCACGTCACCTTCTCCACGCGGTGGAGGTTCTCCGATCCAGAGGAGAAGAAAGACACTCGCCCTGGACAGGAGAGAGGAAACACAACAAAACAAAAACTCTTTAGGGAGGAAGTGAATGTACAAAAGACTTCAAGAGGAAGTGTAACTTTTCAGGAAATGTGTGCCGCTTGTCTTTCGTCCACATCTGGTGATGGGACGTTCGGCACAAAGCTTTGAACGTTGACTTCTTATGAAAAAAAGGTAGCTGGTGACCTTTACTGAACAAATGGTAAACAGGGTTAAGCTTAGCAAAAACAACAGCATATTTATTACATAAATTGTGAAAAATATTTATAATTTAAATAAAAAAATGTCAGCCTACTTTTCACAAAGTTCACATTTATTTGCGTCTTCAGCTTTGGACGTGAAAGAAACAGTTTAAAGTCATTTTTGCTGCATTGATAGTTGCCATGGCTACATGTTGTCTCCCTTATTGTTTGAGAACTATCAGTATAAAAAGTGAAGTGCGACCAGCTTTCACTTTAATCACAGTAAGTCTCTACCATCTGGATTCCAAACGTTTTGTTCATTCTTCTTAACCAAATGGCTCAGGTTCACTCGGAACTTCAGAGTCATGAACATTTTTGAAGAAGAAGTTTTATTTACACAGCACCTTTCAGCAACAAGGCCGTTCAAACTGCTTTCCCAACTCTGACCGATGAAGTCAAGCAGAGGCAGCAGTGAGACGCCTCGCTGGAGAAAGTCAATGAAGGAACGGAGGGAGGCGATTGTACGAGAGCAGAAGATGGAGCGAGGGGGGGCGTTTTCATTTGAAACTCACAAAAGGACGTTGTAAAGTGAGCAAACACCAAAGTCCAGAACGGAAAACAAATCAAAGAAGGAATTTGTTCTTTGATTGCAGTTTTAAGAAGCTACGCTAAGACTTTAAAGCGCTTACATCAAGCCAGTGGTTCCCAAAGATTTTCTCAGTCCCCCCATGAATTACAATAAAATCCCCCCCAAAAAGAAGAAGAAAAAAAAAAAATCAACTGAGCACACACATCGTTCAATCAGACATAAACCTATACACATATTTTGTTTTCAAACTCCACTGACGTTTATTTCACACTTTCAGGTTGCAACTAGAAGGCACACCCCGCACTTTGGGAACCACTGCATCAAGCTAAACTGTGCTTAGCTGAAATTCCTTCCTCCATCGCAGTGAAGGTTTTCGGTTAGATTCCCAAACGCAACTGGAAGGAAGACCTTCCAGCATCCAAGTACTGCGAGCGACAAGCATGGAAACGGCTCAAATGGGCAGGTTTTGAAATGAAGATATTTGAAAATAGTAAAAAATAAAAAATATAGTTGCAGATGACGACTCAACAGTTTTGGATAGAAAGTAAACGACAGAATTTTAAAAGAAATCGACTTACAATAAAAGGAGAAAAAACAATTTTCTAAAAATAAATCCATTTACTGAAGCCCTTCTCAAGCATTTTGCTCTTTAATCAACACTTTGTGATTTTCTGAAAGTGTCTTCATTTATCCTAGGCTGCTGCCAACATACCAGCCGGCGCGGCTCTTACTTAGATTTGCATAAAAGTTGATACAATCCAGAGAGAGGCTGTGCATCACAATTATGTTTTTTAGAGTTTTTAAAAGTCGTTTTAAAACTCGCTATTGTCGCGGCTTTTTTAAAGGGGTCAACTCGTTAAATGAAACGGTAAAAAAAGAAAAGAAAAAAAGCTGGCGTCATTGTTCTACTTTCCCCCCCGATGAAACAAACAACTCGTGCTCCTGTGTGGTTTTCTGGGGGAGTTGCAATCCCCCTGGCGGCCCATCAGATTAGAGGTTGTCAAGGAAAATTAGGTCTCACTGTTAAACAAAAGAATCCACCTTGTAGAAAACAACCAAGAATGGGCGGCCGGACAATTAACTCCCGAACAAGGATGATGAGCAGCAAACACAGGAAAGGACTGAAAAGTGAGGAAACAAGGACACTCCTCCACGCCTGCGTCGGCTGCATGGCTTTAGATAACTTCCAAATGGCATTATCTGGAAATAATTCCCTGCAAGTGTCAGTAGGAACGCTCACGGTGTTTACTGTGAAGAACGTTTTAGACTCCCAACAGCGGAGCGAGGGAGATTAGCCGCCGCACAAAGGAGAGACGCCGCCGGTGGAGTTCAAGAGGATTAGGCGAAAACTTTTCCAGGTCATTTCCAGTGCGCAGAGGAAGCAGGAAGTTGACAGCGCGGTAGAAGAGGGTGAGGGTTTGCATTTCCGCGCGTCCAGACCAGGAAATCGAAAGAGTCCCACATCAGTTTGTCCTGGTTGAATTTTTGTATTGCGTTTATGTCTGCCGCAATTCGTTACAAATCAATTAATTGTGTGATTAATTACATTTTTATTCTGATGATTAATATTTCTTTGAGAGACATTTTATTTACAGAGACATCATAATGCGTTATTTATGGTTTCGCTTGCAAGCGCTTCCTGTTTCCTTCTTAATTCAGAATTTTTGATTGCGTTTTATTTTGGATATCTAAAATGTTTTCCAGTGTTAAGTGTTCTTTACTAAGTTAATTAGTCTTTGAGAGGCCATTATTATTATATCGGTGGAAATTGTATAGCAAAATATTGTTTATTGCGATAATTTCTGGAGCAATTTATCATCCAACAAAATTTGTTATTGTGACGAGTTAATTATGTTTTCAGTTGCTGACACATTATTGAAAAAAAAATACCCAACACAAACTCCAAGATGTTTCAATAAAATGCATACTGTACGATTATCACGTGAGGTTTAGCTCAAACTGTTTGCATTTCCCTTCCTTACAAAAGACCTGTCTTGTATGATTAGATATGCAGTGCCTTGCAATTGAAGCAACATTTTTTTAAAATTGAAAATCTGACCCCACTAGAGACAAGAGTGTAAGAAAATATCAGTGAATGTCCAATACACAATAATTCATTTTGCTGGATGATATTGCGATAAGCGATAACATTGTTGCCTTGAGACCATTTTAAACTAATATAATAAAAAATAGCATAACAAGCCAAGTTTACCCTCTTAAAGATTATCATACTTTACATTCTGATGAACATTTTAAATATCCAAAATAACTAAAACAACCAAAAAATAAATAAATAAATAAATTCTGCTAATATTGCTTCATGCGTTTTGGGTCAAGTTCATCTCAAAAAAGGCGTTTCTATTCTGTTCTTTGGCCGACAGCTGAGGCTCAGACAGTTTTCATGGTTTCTTTGTACGTCACATTTCACGTCTTTGCCTTTGAGTTTAGGTCTGCGTTTTGATCAGGCCGCTCTAGCATTACATTCATGACACGAACACCCTTTGATAAAAACCCTTAAAATGTCGCTCGCACTCTACAACGAGATCGCTCCACGTCTAAGTGGAATCTCTAACATGGGCGGCCCTTTTAAAAGGAACTGCAGAACCATCCTTAACAATGGACCTACTGGGAATAAACAACAGGATGTCGTGTTTCTCAAAATATGCTCAGTTTCTACACTTGTAAAACCCACACAAACATATACAGCTGAGACAACGAGTTTACATACGCTGAACATAGAGGCAAATTCATCTTTCTCTCAAGCTGATAACATAAAACCTGAGATCTGTAGATATAAGCAGTGATTAATTTTAAGTTTGGCGGTGAAGTCCAGATAATCCGTCTGGAACAACTCCCAGAATGTTGACGTGTTGTGGTAAATGTGCCTTTACCCACATTTAACATTTAAATAGCAAAGCTAACTAATGCTGCCTCAGTCTTCACTGGTTGGATTATTAGTTGAACCACTTTAAGAGAAGATAAACTCTACAAGGTAAGATGTGCTTGTGATTGATGTGATACAAGGTTACACAGATAAATTGGCTCCAATGTCTTTGATTTTGGGAATTTGGTCAAAATGTCCATGTTAAACCGATCTTATCCAGCGACCTCATCTGCCTCCACACAGGTATGAAAATTGGCCACTTTCACCTTTTGTTCTAATGTGAGACACCCACCTGCCCACCAGGGTACGTCTACACATGAGTGATTGACAACAGTCATCCTCCCTGTTGGGAATTTAACAACTTTTGAGACTAAAAAGGAACAACAAAAAATAATAATCTTTTTAAAGATTGGTGATCGGACAGAGAACTGCAATAGGTGCACCTCCAATATGAAGTACGTAAAAAATTAATTTAATTCCTTTTTTTATTCACAGTTTTTTCTGTGGGATGAGAGAAAAATTGAGCATTCTAGGCAAAACAATATAGAACCAGTGTTTTCGAAGTCAAATGAAGAAACTATATGAATCTGAAACTTTGGCTACATGAGAAGTTGTGAAAAACTTGGACAAAGCAGATCCAGAATCAGAAATGCAAATCCTGTTCTACCAATAAAAGAGCTGCGTAACGCATCGGTGAAAGCAAAAGCGACTAACAGGTTTACAATTCAGCGGATAATCACAAACATACAAAAGATCCTCTTAGAGCAGTTTAACGGCAATGTCGGCTGACTGAGCCAATTAGTGTCAATTTAATAAATAATTCATAAAACGGTTGCTTAAATATGTAATTAAATCATTGAACTTGGCAAATGGCATAGCTTTTTCAATATACTGCTCATAAAACAGTCCACTAGTATTTAATGGACACATGCTGCGTGTGCACCATGAATTTATTTCACCTCTCATCATCATCACACATGCAAATGATGTTCCGTCTGAACAGCAGCGAAGACCTACGAAACGGAATCGAAAAGGTAAAAGGGGTGAGAAGACCGCACAAAACCCAAAAGCCAATTATAACGACATAAAAGATTGATTTCTGAAGCAGATGGAAAAGCAGATCCGGGCTATGAAAACAATCACATATGCAAATGACTCTCGGTCTGAGAAACAAAGAGTTGTGCTGTGAATTTGTAAACGCTGATGTGACTCGTTAGTTCGGGCGGCTCGGAAAGTACAAAAAGCTTGGCGTAGCGTTTTCAAATTTAACCCTACTTGAACATCTGCACAACTTTATCTGAGTGTTACTCGGTCTTCATGATGCCGGTTGTTAAAGGCAGATTTTGTTTAGGTGTGTAAGGAATCTTCTTCAACAGGATTTAAAGTATGGCCAGACACTCAGACGTCAATTACTTGTACTTGATGACACCTTAAACTTTAGCGGCGCAACTCATCGATATATCGATAGCTCCACAGGCTCTTAGTGAATCACCACCAGAATAGATAATTGGCTGGAAATGTGCTCCCAGATACAATAAGCCACTTATAATATTCTGATCAGCTATAATGCAAATGCTACTGATGAATTCAAATCCATCTAAGTATCTTCCTTTTGCCACTAGCACATTGCTATTAGTGGCATATGAAGGGTCGGCATTATTTGTTTTTCAGCTGCTTGGTTTCATTTTATAGCACAATCAAGTAACTTTGTTACCTTCAGTTGTTATAAAAATGCTTCCTATATCAAATATGTCTTAAAAGAAATCCTCCTTTGTAATTTAACGCCTTGAAATCGGGCCTCTGCCTCTTTAAGAAGCTTCTGGTCCTTTCAGAAACTCCGCCTTCAGGAAGTCATTGCAGCATGGCTACCCTACTAAGCTTTTAATATTTTTAAGAATTTCATAATGAGTTCAGCAGATGCACAGTTCCACCAGGTGTTCGCTAATTGATGCTGGCTAGTCTGAAGGAGCCGAGCGGGAGGGCTGATCTGTGAGGCGGATGCTTGGAAACTGCAGCTCGGAGGAGGAGCGCCGCCTGCTAGGTACAACCAGGCGTTTCGCACGGCCGAATGGTTGCCATGGCGATGGAAGGCAACGCATGAAAGAATCAACACTCCACGTACGTTTACAATGAGGGAGTAACATCATAGCACAATGAAAAGCTCAAAAAAGCCGACTTTACATCATATCGCTTTCAACCGACTCCAACCTTTGAAATCATTCAGTAACATCAAAACATCGTCTAAAGACCCCCGCTGACTCTTTCCTTGCATTTTACCTTGTAAAAAAAAAAAATGTTTTTATTTAATGTGAGGAGAAGCTAACAGGAGGGTTATGTCCAACAACAAAAAATCTACTGATTATTACCGTCAGAGCAGTCAGCAAGTGGAAACCGCGACAAGAAGAGACCGATAGAAAGGAGACAACAAAGACCTGTGAGCTGAATCCAAGAGAAGGTCTGCAGGAGGCCCGTCGGGTTTCTTGGTACCGATGCAGACGAGTGCGCCGTTGGACCGTTCTCTCATCTGTGTCAAGCTTTGCCTCAGAGTTTGTTTGGGTTTTTTTGGCCCAATAAAAGCGGCTCTGTGCGGTGGAGCAATACAAAGCGACCTGTAGATGGGGACGCTGTGGACGGAAAGGCTCAACTGGTCGCCCTCAGCCTCAACATGCTAACAAAATAGTCTCCGGGCAGCACAGGAGATATTCCACAGCAACGTCCTGAATGACCTCTGGCTGTACGTCCTGCCTTAGTAGTCTGATTTCTCCCATTGTCAGCTTTTGTTTAGCATCTTCCATCTTCAAGTGCAAATCTTCTGGAATGTGCGACCGATAGGGCGGCGCCACGTGCGCATTAGCTGCGCGGTCCGCTGCGCTTGTTGCAGTCCAGTTTCTGCATCCGTCTTTCGTTCCCCGACAGCGTAAACTACCTACAGCTTTATTAAGACCACAAGTGGATTTACGCAACTTTATATCAGGTATTCTTGTTTAATGTTCTCTGTACCATCGGGTCTGTAGGTTTCTTAAAGAGCCTCCGGACCATCGAGCGTATAATTTTGGCCTGAATCGAGGTTGGGTTTGAGCTACGGACCTAAACTTTTCAGACTCTCCTGTGGTACTGTACGCGAGCAGGTTGGACCAATACTGGCTGGATATATTTTCATATATTCCTTTCCAATCTGTCGCTTAATCTACCCTTTCCAGCCAAAGACACTTCACCTTACATATCATCTTTTAATCCATTCTTGAACTCTTTTCCCAGCAAATCTGTCCATCAAATCTATTTTCTGCTACCCGACATCACTTCAACCAGTCTGATCAAATTTCCCTCACATTTTCGACTTTCCTTCTCTCTAATCGTCTTGATGATGTTCTAATTACACCTAATTAGACGGTGTCGCTTCAGAAGAGCCATAAATATCTGTGCAAACCCAGCAGCCCTTCAAATCCGATGAGCAGACTCTGACCCGTTAGAACCTGACAGCCACCTGCCTCGCAATGTCACTGGAAAAGATTTAGTGATCTGAAAAGATGAAACGGTGCAATCATACGCAACAAATTTATCCAACTTTTCCATCTTGTTACTTTCGCTTCCTCGTCAGCAAACGCAGTTTAATCCGATGAGGATTATCCACATGCCGCCCTTCCTGTTGCTTGAAGGTCAGTCCAACTTCACTGAAACAAGAATGTCGCCGACGACGCCAGTGAGCTGCAGTCATTTTTTCTTTCTTTTTTCTTTTTTGCTGTAACGTGACCTTCAGTTAACTTCCCTCACCACTTCATCACGGTACGTTGTCAAGGGGCCCCGGATACATCACCGAGGCTTGTTCCTCAGCGGCGCACGAGGACTTTGATGGAGCAGACGTGAAGTGACACAGGGGAAGAGAAGGAGCCGCGACAATGGGTAGAAAATTGGGGACAAAAGTCGGCTTTTTGTTGGTTCGCCGGAGAGTAAAAAGAGGCAAAGGAGCTAAACTGGGACAGAGGACAGAAGACAATGAGTGGAGATTAAGGGGAGGAGACAAAGAGGACAGGAATACCCACGGGATCGCTTTCTGTCAGATGCAATAAAGGCAAGGTGGAGCTGTCAGGACGCGGGAGAGAGCCGAGGAGTCGTTAGCCATACTGAGCAAACTCACGAAGCTCTGAAATTATGCAGGAGAGACTCCATTTACAGACGCCACACCGAAGAACAAAGCTGGGAAAAACACATTCAAGGATTACTATGAATATTCAAAAGATAAGACATTATGCTAGACTTTTGTCAAGGATGTCAAGATGACCAACAGATCTTGATGCTGAGGGGAAAAAAATTAAAAAAAGAAAGAAAGAAAGAAATCATGCATCAACTAGAGCTCGTTTCATTTTATTCAGAATGCCTGAATCCCTGTCTAACATGAAAACAATCCTCTGAGAAAGACAGCAGACTCCGTTTTTAAATAGTCAAGATTTTCAAGGGTTTCAAGATATTCAACGGTCACCCAAAAAAAAAAAAACACTTGCATGCAGGTCAATGGGTCGCGACTTGCATGTAATCGCCGGGTCCTTATGATAGTTACAGGCTTTTAAAAGCGACAAACTGTGTTTTTTGCCTTTGCTAGTAACACAATATAAATGCCATGTAGGGTTGAAAGTGAGATACTAGTATCTCAACACAATGGAAGACATTGTATGAGAAAGTTCAGTTGAAATATAACCAAGATTTGTTGATTGATCTATAAATATTTCAACTTCTACCATTTTCCAAGAGAACTAAAAGTACTACGTCTTCACACACTTGCTATAGTACTCGCTATATTACTTTGCAAATTGATAAGTCAGCTTAATCAATTTCTCCTTCGCTTGTTTTTTGGTTAAGTGCTCATACAAAGAACCCGCTTCGATAAAAATAGCCTAATTTGCTAAAAGTGGAGGATGTCCAACCCACTGAGAATTTGCAGCAAAGTAAAACACAATTCCCCAAATCTTCGCTGTGCAGAGGTCTGATTACCCACTTAGAGAGGATTACAGTCATTTCGCTGCCCATTTTGGTGCTCTTAGCCCCCCCGTCAGAGGAGCAGGTGGGTTACAACAGGTCAAGCTTCTCTGTTTGAAGTAGAATTAGTAAATGCATTACAGGATATGCATACATAAGGCGATTTAGCCATCAAGAGCTAATGAGCGGATCGCACTTTGCTACATAAACAAACGATATGTCCTTTGTTAAGTACACATGAATAAACCCTTTTCCAACTCAAATCAGACAAAAGTGAAGTTAGTTTTTCCCTCGGTTAAAGAAAAGTGAGCCGCTAGCTAGTACCTGCCCGGGGTTCCACCGTTCGATTGCCATTTTGGTCCATGAAGACAAATCGTCCGCCGGTGAAGTCTGAGCCGTAGTCAGACAGGTACAGGAGAGATGTGTAGTCAAAAGAGCCGTACGTCTCCTAAAGGACAGAGAGAGTTGAAGCATGACTGATCACCAAATAGCTGAACACATTGTCAGAATCAGCCTTTACTGTCATCACGTACCAACGCAACAAAATTTGCTTCAGGACACCCCATCCAAGGAAGGAAACAAAAAAGACAAACGGGTGGACAGATGCCAGAGGACGAAGCCGTCATGCTTTCCTTTTTACTGTAGGTTAAGGATTAATTTGTATGATAGACGAGGGCCTGTGGCGATAGAGAGGGTTTGGACTTGATCCACTACGGACAAACCTTTGAACCAACAGAGGAGCTCAACGTGGAGGAAAGTTATCGCCTGTGAAGTGACGGGTAAGAATGGACAGGTCAAACATGTTGGGAAAACTTTTTTTCTTCACGTGCCACGCAGCAACCTCAAGCAGTGGAGGCTTAAGGTTGCAATCACACGCCATGTCTGTTGAGGGAATTGCTTATTGTGTACTTTGAAACAACTATACTTGCTAATTCCAGATCTTTCTGAAGGTTTCCACAGGTGGGACTCCTGAGACAAATGTAACAGTTTCACCGGATTATGTCCCCCTAACGCGCTCACTGGAACTTTAAGTCGCCTAGAAATTATTCTCCGACCAATCAAATCATGCCGGTGAGCAACCCGAGCGGCCCTACCACCAGGCTTGTGCTCCTTCTTTTCCTCATGTGTTCGATATGTTTTCCTTGTGCCAATAGCTTTTTTAAAATAAAACCTTACTTAAATTTGTGGGAATCTATAGCTTGATTCTTTACTTGTGGTCACTGACATCTGTTGACAATCTCATGTCAATCGCATCTTAAAAACTCTATTTACCGAGGGAATTACCCAAGTCACACCTGGACTGGACGATTCCAGCCTGATTCTATAAAACAATTTGTCATTTAGCAAAACTTTTGAACACAAAGAAAGAAGCAGATTCCTAGTTTTCTCCAAAAATATTGTTAAAATGTCAGCTATTCTTGTGAAATGGAAGTACAACACAAAGAAGTTATTAAACTACGCCGTTCTGCTAACGTAGAGAAAACATGTGGCCACCGAAAACGAGACAGGCCAGATTTGGATGTCAAGTGGGGAGAGGTCACGTATGTGGAACTGATCTAAGCAGAACGTTGGATTCAAATGTGGTTTCAAAGGACTTCTCAGAGGGTTACGACATAAAAAGGACAATATTGAATAGATTTGATGTTGGTGTGAAAGACAGGCCGTGGTTAGCTGAAAGCGAGACGGTGTGGAGTTGGGTAATAACTGGCGTGGATAAAGACAAGCTGCTTGGCAACAATAATAGTGGTAATTACTGAAGTATTTAGTAGAAACTGAAATGGATTATGAATTGCTGACGTAACAAACCATCTCCAGAAATCTTTTGCAGCATTTTTGCAAGATTGAAAGCAATAACTCATATCGTTTGGCCCTTGCTCGCTGCTTTTTCCCCCACATATGATAATGAGCTGAATGCTTCAGGCGTGAAAATATCAAACTATATGTTTTCCAACACGGTCTTTCTTCAGCAGAAAGGACGCTGTGATTAACGCAGAACTTACTTTTCCGACAGGTAAATACTGTTAACAGCAATGAATAGCAGCCTGTGTGGTGTGAAGGCTACAGAAGTGTTCCACAATTCAGGTTGAAATGCTTTGGAGTGCCTGTTGAACTCGTGTAATTATTTCCCATTGCTCCCAGAGAAACACACGGCTGCCGTCTTTTTTTTGGAACGACCAAATGGAAGCAATGAAACAAGACGCGAAAATGGCTTCGGTGGAATTTGACACGGTTCAATAAGGCTACATGCCATTTTACATGCTGGGCTTTCATGGGTACGAGCATTTCTTATGAGAGCTCTTGTGGATTGTGCACTGCAAACAGTTTGCACCGCGTTATTGAATTGCTGCTGCATCACCACGCAGGTCTCCTCTGTGGCCATGTATGAAGAGCTAATTAAATGTCCGTTTCGTCTTAAAATATGCAATCTTCCTCCTGCCTAATTAATCCCAGAGGTTTTGTAAGGAGGGGAATTGGGAGCCAAGTTATGCAAAGTACTGTCTAAGAAGGCAAAGATGATGTATTAAAAGTTGCTGACATAGTGACCACGAATATATGGTTAATTTACTGCAGCGCTATTTATATCATAATCATAGCAGAGAAATGGAAACGTTTTATTTGAAATTGAAAAAAAAACACCTACAGCATATGACATGTTGCTTATCATATGCATATGATATGAAGTCATATGCTATGCAACATATATGCTACAGGTGTTTTTTTTGTTTTAATCAAATAAAAAGTTTCCATTCCTGATGCAAATAATATGAAATTTAACAACACTGAATAAAAGGACACCTCATGTTTTTGCAGTCATTTTGACTGACAGTAAGAATGTCGATACTAATTAAAGTTATAGTTACTGGATTGTGCTATAAAATGTCACTCTGTGCCTGGAAAATACATAACACCGCCACTAAATTATAAATGATTAACTTATTGTGGCCTCACGACTTCCTCCTGTGTTGCATGGACCCGAATTCCCGACCTGTTTGTTTGTAATCAAAAGTCTCAACTTGCTGCACAGGCCACTGTCATGAGGGATTGGGCTTTCAGTTGGACAGATTGGTATTAAAAGTGCAACTTTAGGCAAAGTTTTCAAATCGGGGAACATTTCCCCACAGGTCCTTGGAATACGCATTCCTTCTGGACCACTGGTTCAGACAGACTGGTCCGAAAGCCTGCATAACTCTTCAACGTGCTTTTAGCACAATGAGGTGCACTGAGTAGAGTGTCAAGGAGAGAGTGAAAGCTCAGATGGGAATCTTTTTTTTTTTTTATTAACAAAAAGGTGGAATCTATATTTCCTGTAGAAATCAGAACATTTTTTGAGTCAAAGTGTCTTTTTGCAACTTTACAAACGAATACACAATATCACCTGCATCTAAACCCATCTGGAAAATCTAATGAGTACCAAAGAGGTGTATAAAACCCATCTTCAGTTCAGTTTAATTATGACAGTAATCCATGTTCTACTAAGAGGACGGCTGAGGCTATTATGCAGCTCTAATTGGCTATCAACCGGAGTCGAGCTTCCCTTCCGTAAAGCGACAAGGCCGGGTCAGGAACGTAAATGTGTCGGCAGCAGTTTGCAGTCATGTCCATTCCCACCATAAACAATAAACCCATCTCTCTGCTGTCACACCTCAACTGAGGCTCTGACACAATATCAACTTATTGATCGATGGGCAAAAGAAAAGCCACCGCTAAAGACGTCGGAGGCTATTTGCATGTAAATGAGGGAAGGGCTGTCCGACTGGCCTCAGAATAGTGGCAGAGACAGATGGCGAAGTGAAGAAACGTTTTCCTTTTGATTTGTTTGTTTCCTGTTGCTGAGAGCCAGAAGGACACGGTGAAGAGGCGAATATTAATGTGTTTGTAAAAGCCAACACAGAACGTCTGACAACACGAAGGGTGAAATGGGAGCAATCTAGAAACGAGGCGAGAAAAACAGGTCAACATCCGGACTGACGCATCGACAGACGTCAATAAATCAGAAAAATCCCAAGTCCATCATATCAATGGCCGTATTTATTCTTTTTTAGTCCTATTGGTTGAAGAAATAGTGTTTCATTTTTAAATCAACGAGTCACAATCACATATATTTCATTTCAGATTTTTAAACAATTTCATTTTACAAAAGCTTTTTACTCCCTAGAGAGACTTTCCTTTAAACCTAAACCAACATGCTCTTCAAACCTCGGAGAAGCAAATGTCTTCAGACGACAGCCGAGGTGGAGAAGACTTTAAAAGATCCAGTTCATGAATTCTGATGAAAACCGAAGCATGTCTGATGTAAACAGCTCCAGAAAACAACATTAAAAAGTAACGTCTAAGGATGAAAGAAATGGTGAAAGACAGAAGGATTCGCGATTATTTACGTTCATTTATATTCATATTACAATATTAATCTTTACTTGAGACAATTTTTTGCATTGTAGACAAATTTTAACTATAGATAATCTGATGAGAGACCGGTGTTACAAGCGCCACTTCAGCCAAAGTTTTGAAATCGGGGACGATTTCTCTACTTGAAGAAAGAGAGAAATGAAGTGAAGAAAGCAAGTATGGAAGAGCACAAGAAACAAAGAAACAAAAGTTACAGAGAATTATAGGGAGAAAGGATGAAAGAAAGAGAAGTCGGGAAAAAAACAAAGAGACAAAAACATAAAAGAAGCAAAGAAAGTAAGAAACAAAAACAGGCAGGAAGGAAGAATATTTAAACTCACAGGATAGCCAATAAAGTTTGCAAGTACTGGTAACCATACTCCATTTCCCCCCATATATTACCAGACCCTGTAAAGTGATTCAACCCCAGGGTTTTCCAGCCGATGCAGCAGCTCTGGAAGCAGTGAGGTCACAAACCTAAATCTGTGCTGGCTTATCGACGGCCAAACAAACTGGCGGGCTCTGTGTTCGCTACCTTATCGATGTGCGGGTGCCAGTACTCGTCGTGCTGCGTCTTGGCTGCGGTGCTGTTGATTCTGGAGAAGAAGGTGGGCTTGGTGAGGTACATCAGTGTCTGGTCCAAGCCAAACGTCTCGGCAATGACGGCCTGGATCCGGCCCCGCACGTCTCTAACGGTGAAAAATGGGAGAGACGAGTCCAAGGTGAAAGCTGATTTCGGTATGATTTATGGTTCCTATGCAGCGACAGCCGTCCAAGAGACATAGCTAAATATTCTGGATTAATTTTTGACTTTTTTTCCCATCCTAACTAACAAAAAAGGCCTTTATACTCTGACTTAACCGTCCTGCAGAAGGGTCCAGTAGACCCTGTATGACCTTTTTTTCTTTTCTTGGTTTCAGGAACTGACAGGACATCGCCATCGTTTCCCCATTAATCAACCGTCATCTGAGCCTTGCACTAAGAATGGGTTAAAAGTCAACTACTGCTTTATTTGGAGCAAATATGTGATATTGTGTATTTATTACATTATTATTACTATGATTAATAATTCTAATTAAAAAAAGGAAGTAAAAAAAAGGGGGAAAAAAGGAGTAAACAAAAAAAAAATTGAGATTAATCTCAGAAATTTCCTACAAAGAAAAACATGGAAATTGCTGAGTTTGAACATTTACTACAAGACAAAATTTTGACTTCTCAGGAATTTTCTAAAAGTTGAAAGTTTGTTTGAAAAGTCAAAGATTTGCTAGAAAAATCTGAAATTTGAGTTTCAAAAGTCAAAATGTCAGAGAAACGTCCTTGTGTTCTTCTCTAGAAAATTCAGCAGAAATGTACTCCTGGTTTTTCTTTTTCTATTTACAATGGCACTAATACGCCGTTGTACTTTATAATCACCTGTAAAGCTTGAAATCCTCTTCTGTGAAGACATCCGCTATCTGTTCCCCAAAATACCTGCAGCGGGACGGCAGAGCCAAAGGTCACAGGCCAAAGGTCGCCGACACACAGGACAGAGAGAGGAAAAAAATTATTTAATTTTAGTAAAAATAGTCAAACATTAAAGCAGCAGATTTGAAGCAAGCGACTGACAGAAAGCCTTGAGTGGGAACTGTTAAGTCAGCATTTTCTGATTAAAATCTGGCAGATGTTCTCCGAGGACCCTGGCGGCCGCCTGCCGGGTGGGACAGGTGGCCGACACCTGAGGGGGCCGTTTGAGAGCGGACGACCCGAATAAAGTCGGACTCTGACAGGAATGATGAATGACGCCGGGATGGGGTCACTGGACCGGTGGCTGACCTCACGGTGTGAAATAGAAATATCACTGAAAACACTCAGAAACCGCCAGGAAACGCTAAGACTGTCAAAGAAAGGCGAGGTGCGACTTCCCACCTGTATATGTTGACGAACTGTTTCCCCATGGACAGCGCTCCAGAGTGAAGGTCCAGTATGGAGGCCTGCAGGGAAAATATACTGCTCAAAAAAATAAAGGGAACACTTAAACAACACAATATAACTCAAAGTAAATCAAACTTCTGTGAAATCAAACTGTCCATCTAGGATGTGTTATTTGAGTGTTCCCTTTATTTTTTTGAGCAGTGTACATAATCCACAACTCAGTTCAACTACAGTAACACGTGTGTGTCAAGATTCAATGCCAATCAATCTCCAGTGTTTTTGTTTTTTCGCAGATTGCTGCCCTTTAGTTGTTTACTGCTCACCAAATCTTCTGGGACAAAACAAGTCAGTTTCTCAACTGCTTTCAGTTGCGTCACTCAAATATCTGAAAGTTTCTATCTCAGCTGAGGTCTGTCTCCTCGCTCCGCTTTTCCTCAGCGCCTCTTTATGCGCAGGGATACTGTACGACACCGCCCTCTACAGGTGTAAGGCGGAACTACTTGAAAGGATCTAAAACGCCTACATTTAAATCTGAGGTTGTGTTCCCCAGCAGAAATCTACCGCAAAAAATAGAAATGAAGTCAAAATACCAGCAGAATAAAGACACAATAATACCAAAAGAAAAGTCGTCTGTGATTTTCTCTTCAAATTGCACAATCGTTTCAAAGTCCTGAAACTGATAATAATCATCATTTTATTCTCGTATCATGACTTGTTACAGTTTGATCCTCATTACTTTTTGCCATACAATTTTATTCCCGCATTATTACAACGTCTTTCTCATATGACAACTTTATTCTCATGACTTGTCGTACTGCTTTATTCTCGTATGACGACTTTATTCCAATAATATGAATACTCTCATATTACGACGACTGTTCCTGTAATACGAGTTTATTCTTGTATGACTTTTTGCCTTGTAATAATTTTATTCGCTAAATTAAAAGTCCCTAGTATTCTGCCGGGGAAACCTCACCGCTGTAAGGCGCATAGATTCTCCACCACAACAGGCTCAACTTCGCCGACAGGAGCGTCGAAAAGTCCCGCCATTTCAACTGCACTTAAAAGTCCAAACACAACAGTGTTTTTCAGCAGCCGAGCAGGAAGATCTCTGGGTCGTCTGTGAAAACTTCTGGCAGCGAGTCTCAACTCCGAGTGACTCTGTCACAGCACTTCACAGGCGCGCCGATGAAATATTCATGAAGGCGGCGTTTGAAGGTGAATTTAGCAAAGGACACCAACTCAACGAAGGCCCGCAGACATCAGAACTCCTCAGCGAAAGGTGTTTCCACAAAGAATTGGCTAAGAGGGGATGAATACAAATTCATGCTACGTTCAGATTTTTATTTGTAGAAAAAAAACGCAAGGAAATATCTCTCCCGGCTATGCAGAAGTTTGTTTTGGTATTTGTTGGTGTACCAAAGTGTGGAAAAGATTAAGCAACGCACCGGATCTGTTACACCAATTTCACTGCAAAACAAACAAAATTTTACCAAGTGTTTTTGATCGAGTTTCAAGAGCAGATATCTTTGAACACTTGAAATAAGATTAAACTTTCACTTAATTAAAGGCTTGCACAACAAATCAATAATATACATCTGAGGGGCACGTGATCAATATCAATAGAGAATACATCTGATAGAATATTCAATATGTAGAATATTCACTGAACTTCCATCCAGAACCGCTCAGCATTCTGGGGGATGTAGGCAGAGGAAAGACTTGAGTCGCTCAACTTCTTTACAGCCAGTTTTTGGTTACCTAGCAACAACTTGTTGAGTAATGCGTGGAGCAGCAGTTTCAGGTTTTGCCTCATAACTACTTAAAAATAAAAACAACGGCGTCAAGAGAAATCTGTGGATAAAACGGGAAAAAAAATCTCCAACACATTTTTCCCTTCTTATAAGCAAATCTAATCTGCCAATTTTAACAATCACTTCTTCATCAATATAAAGGAATTATTGACTTCTATTTCTTGCTGAAGAGTTACTTGTAAATTAGTTTCGCCTTATTTCAAATGTACCAAGACATTCCCAGTCGAAACTAGACCAAAAATACTTGACGATATTCGTACATTTTGCAGTGTTGCTTCTGCTTATAACCAAATATTTAGAAGTTCATCTTCAGCCAAAAGGGTTAAAGTGATTCTTTAACCCTTTTCTGTGAGCACAAAACATCCACACAAGGTGAAGATGTCAGCAGGGGGTCTCCCATATCCGTCTGATTAGCAGGAAGCTGTACGGTCGTGTCGACCCGTCTCCCATTTCTCACACAGTAGCCCAACGCAGCTATCAGGAAAAAACCCCGTATTGTAAAAACGACTCAAAGTTCGTCTAGTTTATCCCCCCTAATTTATCCCATCTTATCCAGACATCCCATTACGACTCGCTAATACCACATCCAGTCAGTATGCAGCCAACTTGATGATGGGCTCACACAACCTGCTGCCAAAGCAGGTGAAGCGTTCCCATGGCAGCAGGACAATATAACGTTATATGGGGGGGGAAACAGGCCCTTCGTTAAGCCGTGTTTCTAGGGGAATCCCCACTGGAGGAGCAATCCGCTGATTTAGTGACCAACAGCTTATCGAAAGTGAGGCCAAGCAAACATCCCTGAGCTCCACAGATAAGCAGGACTGGGGAGGATTCTGAAACACAGTAAATATTTTTATCATAAGCC
This sequence comes from Poeciliopsis retropinna, assembly GCA_010277075.1. Lineage (NCBI taxonomy): Eukaryota > Metazoa > Chordata > Actinopteri > Cyprinodontiformes > Poeciliidae > Poeciliopsis > Poeciliopsis retropinna. Next base: position 11,310,611 of record VMRM01000023.1, on the reverse strand, counting down.
AGATTTAGGCTGAAGAAAGCAAAAAGTGGCGTGTTTGTCTTTCACTTAAGGTTTTTATGATTTTCCCCCCCAGATGGTTTTGGAGAACTGTGGACAAAAACAAATAAATAAAACTAAAGCAAGCATACGGAAAAACAGTTTCTGGTTTTAAACAGCTTTGGTTCTTTTTATGTATGATCATATAAAAAAAGAACACCTCAAGTTTTATATTCAAACTCCAAAAAAATGAAACCCGATTACAAAAAGATCGACCAAGAAAACAAGACATACCTCCAGACCTCAAGACTCACATTTCTGAATTTTTTTAAAAACCATTTTAAATAAAGTTCGAGTCGTCGCGGTAGAAAGTATTAACTATGAACCTATTTTAAAAAGATGATGAGTTTTACTTCCTGTTGGTTCCACAAAGTCAAAGTGCCGTAATGAAAGTCAAAGACCGGCTCCAGATCGGAAAATTGGAAGGACAAATATCTGGAACACACATTTTTTTTTTTTTGGTTTTCATATTTTGCTACAAGCGTTAAGTGTATTTTGCTGAGGTTCTACATGACAGACAACACTCACAAGCTCAATTACTGAATTAAATCAGTGACATTCAAGCTTGTATCCATGAGGTCCAAAGTCATCAAGTTAAAAGCATTTGGGGGTCACGTTTTTTTTTACCTATGCACATTTAACAAGTAAGAACCTAACACTGCTTTAAACCTGAGAAACTTTCCTCCTATTCAAAACCGTGTATTATTTTATGCTGGTCCCGGACAAAAGAAAAACTAATTACAGTTTGTGGCTGAAATGTAAAAGAAAAGCTCAAAGTCTATCAATGCTTTCGCCAAACGCTGTGTGCTGTACGCACACTTTAATAATTACAGAAAGAAAACTGTCGAAGTCTTCTGAAAGGAGCAAATTGCCTCCTGGCGCCTTGCCAAAGACACTCACGCACATCAACACTAACAAGCTCTCCGTTTTTGTTCTTTGGAGCTTTTAATTAGCAACGGGTTTACTGTGCGCTCGACACCTCTTGAGGACGAGTCGCTGTTTCCTTGAAGAGACGCCGTCACATGCGGCTTCTGCCGTCTTTCGGTGAAAAGACGGGTCCGTTTTATGACATTTTCTTCTACTCGTTTGCCGTCTTGACCATCAAGAAGTGTTCTCGAGTAGCACAACGCTAACATTTTAATAACTGATTAATCTATCGATTGTTGGAGCGCAGATTTTTTGTTTAACTGGAAGTAGGAAAGTTGTAAATAAACAAACGATGCAATTCTCTTTTTCATAAGAAAAAAAAATTTATTGCCTGAAATGTAACAACAGAGCATTCCTTTAGTAAATTCGAATCGGGTGAAGCTAACAATGCGACACTGCAGTTTTAGCTTCACTGAGGATTCTTGCCTAAAACATATTTACAGACAAATGTGGGGTTTTTTTTGTTTTTTTTTATCTTAAATGCAGAGTGTTTATATTTCTTGTAGGTTTTGGCTTAACTATTGCTCTGCATGTGTTGTTTTATTCAGAAAACTGCCTTTTTTGAGTCTGAATACTTAATGATTAATCGGTTACTAAATTAGTTGATGATTTCAATAATCGATTAATCACGGTTAATGAAGATCAGTGATTTAACTACGATTAATTATGATTAGTCATAATTAATCATTAAATTAGTTGACCATTATTTAAATAATCAATTTATTGCAAATGGACGTTTTTGAGTCTGAATACTCCAGCTAACAATTAATCGGTTTCTAAATTAGTTGGCAAATATTTCAGTAATCCATTAATCACGATTAATTATGATTTATACGATTAATCATTAAATTAGTTGACGTTACTTCAATAATCAACTAATCATGAATACCTACAATTAATCATTTAAGCTCCCACAAAGAGCATCTTCTTAAAGCAAACTGAAGGACAGAAACATTTTAATTTACTACTTTTTTTTTTTTATTCATCCTGCAGGTGAGCAAGGATTTTAGTTTGTGAGAAATTAATGTGTGTGTGTGTGTGTGTGTGTGTGTGTGTGTGTGTGTAAATATTTACCCCTCCCTCAGACCCGGCCAGCGCCAGCCCCCTCTCAGCCAGCCTGCGAGTGAGAAGCAAAGAAAGCGTTTAGAAAACCGACGCAGTCGCGTGGAAAGGAGCCGAGGCGTGTTCAGGGTTTACCTCCGGAGGGCCTGAGCCTCTTCGCTCGTCACTACGCCGTCCGTGACGGCTCGGCCACACTTCTGGGGGGTGCAACCTGACAACAGGGAAACCATGAGGCGGCGTTTCACAGCTCAGCAGCAAAATTTAACACACACACACACACACAAAAACATTTAGTGCATGAAAAAGAGCTTTTGTTCCAAATGTACGTTCAGTTTTGATTTGATTCGTTGTTGCAGAAGTTTAAGCAACTTCCTGTTTTGAGGCAGGACTGAAATGAAGTCTTGTGGCAAATTACATGTATATCCATGACTGAATAGCTCCAAACATTGTTAAGGATCACTGAGAGAAACTACATTCTTGACTTCTCAGTGACATCATGTCAAGAAACACACTTAGTCTGCAGTGCCACCTGGTGGATTAAAAATTATATGGAAAAAAAACAACTGAAATCTATGACTTTACATATACTGACGACCATTTAAATAGATGCTAGAGAAGAGTTTGGTTTGGCTACCCTGCTGGTCAACAGGATGAAAAATAACTCCAATACTTTTTTTATTGCTTACGAGAAAGACAAATTCAGTAGCGGCAACAAATTTACAAAGTCGCCACCCTCATCAAGCCAAAGCTATTAGTTAATATGAAGTCAGATGATACTGAGAAATCATACTGGTGTTAGGTTACAGATCACTGATCGGCTTCGAACCACAGATCTGCTGTTGTTGTCTCAACCAGAACCAGACCAGAACCACTAAGCTCCTCTGGTTCTGGTCCGCTCTGCATCACCAGAACCAGAACCAAACATGGAGAAGAGTTTCAGATTTGAAACACTGAGCTCCTTCAAATCTGGACTAAAAACCCACCTGTTTAGAGATGGCTTTGATTAGTAGCAAATGAAACATCGATCAACAAATCTGATGTATATTTGCTTGACGATTTTGATAATAACATTTGACAAAATGTGATGTTATTCATGTTATGATGTTTTTTTTATGATGGAAATCACTTTCAACAAGACAATAGATAAACTTGACTAGTATTAGGATTCTTAGTCAATACGCAGCCTCAACTTCTGCAAGAAGGTTCTTGGACACAACAGAGAACAGTTTCCCATGTAAATTACCATATACTACAAAACATAGTTTGAAGTTCTTCAGGGTCAAAAAGAAATCCAAATGTGACTATTTCTTAACAAGGGAGATAATATTTAATGTGGGATCCCAAATTTTTGACATGACTGGTACCATTATCTGTAGTAGTCAGCATGTGACATTATTGTATTAGGATTAGTAATGCTGCTTTTCTTTCTTAACTAAGAAACTAGATGGGGCGGGGGCTTTCAGTAGAGCCCAGAGCCTCACCTGGGTAACGCTTGTAGTTCTCGTAGTCCTCTGAGCATTGGACGCTGTAGACTCTGGGCTGAGGCAAGATCATTTCCCTGCGACTGGCCAGAGTTTCTGTGATGTCACCGTCCAAGGAAGCCAGGTAGAGCCAGACGGCAACTGTACCTACACACAGAGCAACCAGGAACAAGGCCAGGAGCCCCCGGGGGCCCCGCCACGAGGACCCCTGCCTCAGGGCGTTTCCCCTGGTCAGGACAAAGAAGAGTGACAATGAGCACAACATAGCACACACACAAATTGTAACTTAACTGCTTTAATTCATTAGGTGTTGGAAAAAGTGAACTCTGGAGGCAGGTAGTTGAACTGGACTTTATTTAAGGGTGTCAAAGAAAAGAGGGAGGAACACACCCAACACTTTTTAAGCTTGGTATTTGTAAAGAGTGTTAAAAGAAACATGCAACACTTCGCAGTTTTGCACCATTTTGAGTTGGTGTATGGCGTAAAATCCTAACAACAGTTTGTGGTTGTGACGTTGCAATGTGCACTGGATATTTGACAAACCGATATCAGATTAGTATATCAGATTATACTGGATAAGAGCTTCTGTAAAACCGTTTTATTAAAAAGAAGAAAAAAAACTCGAAATTGATGTGTTTTTGTACCATATAGACCATAACTAATCAGGTCGAGCTTTAACTTGTTTTACTGGCCGAAGCTGCAACTTTCACTCCCATTCAGCGTCTCCAGCCTCCTTTAATGGTGGAAATGAGCGGTTTCATTAGCTTACCTTTTGATTTTCCTCTCTATCTCTGCTGCATTCGGGTCCTTTGTGTTCCTCAGTCGTAGCAGAGCCATGTCGCCTCGGCTAGCTTTCCACCGACAGCTGTTCGCATCCCGCACACCCCGCCAACAGCTCGTACGCCAGCCGGAAGCTCCCCAACTTCCTGCTCGCACTTGTGTCGGCCCACCCCATTGGCTCTCCTGGAAGAGAAAGCGCAGCTGTCATTGGTCCACGTGCAAAGTACTTCCGCTGCAGCTGGAGAAAGCTCTCTGCGCAAGCTCTCTTGTGCAGAGAGCTCCTTCCTTGGCTAATTTAGCTCATTGAACCGCACACGCTCCGATTTTAAACGCCTTGCACGGAGCTCGCATTTTATCAGAGAGTTTTCTTAAACTGGCTGGCAAGCGTTTTAAACGTATAGGTGCTACTTGACAAGGTAGGCTATACTGACCGGAAGTAGATGAGGAAACGGACCTTGACCTTTCAGGCTCAGGGTTGATTGGTTAATTCCAGGTCTTCGAAGATGCATGTTCTAACCCGTATGCTTCTATATTCTTTTCCTGAAGAAATTATTTATTACCAATTAATTTAACTTCTTATGTATATGTACTTACACATTGTCATTAATTATGGATATAAATACACAGAAAATGTCCCAGGCTTTTGTATGATACCATTTGATTTAACAATTTTTTTTTTCTAAACATCATTTCCATTTATTTGGGTTCTGACCCCAAATTGTGATAAAATGTCTCCTGCTACAGATGTTATTTATTGTAGTCATGTACTCTGCTCATAGTACGGTGGGCTATGAGCATATTGTAGAAAATTATTCCAAAAATTGTTTGTCAAAGCAGGTATAAAGTCCAATATGGAAACCCAGTAGCGGCAAAAACACGAATTGTTTTTTGCGTCGTCTACGGCTTTGGGTCGGGTACCTTTTTTTTTTTTTTTTTTTTTTTAACCTTCTTGTTTCTGGCTCATTGTTTCTTCTGCTTTGTTCTCATTAACTAACAATTTCTCACCATGCGCATAAACTATTATTTGTCAGTTTTCTTTGTTGGTCATTATTGTCATGAATTGTGGCTCATAACCATAAAAAAGCTAAAAAAAAAAATAATAAAATTTCACTCTGCTTTGGTTCTGAACCCTGTATGGAACAGTTTCTTGAGTCATAAAACCACACTCCATACTGAAACGTATTTCCATCACTGACTGTATTTGCTATATTTCATACTTAAAAGACTTGGTAAGATATTACCCAAACAACCAATGTACAAAATGGTAAAATTGCAAAATAACACGTATCCAGTACAAAAAGTGTGCTCACAAACATATTGTTGTGCGTTTATTACAAGTTAAATTTTCACACAGTCAACAAACTACCCGAACGATCATACATTTGTCTGCAGGCAGAATGAATCCACCGTGGCCCACAGGAAAGAAACTGGTCCACTTGGATTTGAAAGGCGCCCCGCCACGGGTTGAGTACCTTCACAGGGTGAGCCGTGTCTTTCTTCTGGCATTCACACGCCTGCTCGGTCATTCCTGCTCACGGTGCTTCGCCTCCTCAGCTGATCGAGCTTTTCTCTCGGCTGGGTGTGGATGGCCTGCTGGTGGAGTACGAGGACATGTTCCCCTACCAGGGAGAGCTGCAGCTCCTGCAAGCCACAGCGCAGCCCGCTTACAGGTGCAGATCGGGGTGTCACTTATAATTTCATATAACAGTCAGTGCTGAAACGATTAATCGGATTAATCGTGATGAGTAAGAATAATTGTCAATTTAGTAATCGATTAATCGTTTACTGGACTACACAGACTCAAAGAAAACCATTCGGAGCAGTAATTAAACCAGAACCTCACTAAATATGTATAAACATTTTGCAATAAAAATAAAAACACTTTTGTCTGCAAATGTGTTAGCCAAATTTTATCAAGTGGTATAATTTCAGCTTCACCCTGTTCAGATCCCCCTAAAGGAATTGGAACAGGCAAAGAAATGTTTACTTTCTTATTTAAAACAAAATGTAATTCTTTATTTTCATTTTTTTCCATGCAATGTGCTAAGTTTTCAATCTGATTAGTTGACTAATAATCAGAATAATCGCTAAATTAATTGCTTACTAAATTAATCGTTGGTCGCAGCCCTAATAACAAGCAGCCAATTTTGTGTAACTTCACAATACGTTAAAAGTTTCTTGTGTTTTGTCATGTTACAAATCAAATTTTAGTGATTTTATTAAAGTTATTGTACAATTTAGACAAATACAGAGTAGTTTGTCAGAAAACTGGCCTGAATAATGAAATTTACTGATAAACAGTATAATACCAATATTTTACTGTTCCTTCCACCTCACAGTTCTGCTCTTGCTTTATGGTTTTTCTTAGTCAATAAAAATAAAAAGCTTATTGCTGTACCATGACAAAATATGGAACAGCTTGAGTAAGTAAATTCTTTAATCGTGGTTTGCTAACCAGTATTTGGTACCTTCATCACTCCTCCGATGTTGTGTTTTTAGCCGAGAGCAGGTGCTGTCCATTCAGGAATCCGCCAAAGCAAGAGGCATGGAGGTGATCCCACTGGTGCAGACTTTTGGACATATGGAGGTGTGGCAGAACCTTCAAATTCTCTCTTTAAATTGTGTATTCTGAAGTTGTATAAGCTTTTAATCTCCCCCTTGGCGTAGTTTGTGCTGAAGCACAGGCCCCTGTGGCACCTTAGAGAGGTCCCTCACTGCGTTGGTACCCTTAATCCCCACAAAGAGGAAGGAGTCAAGCTGGTGATGGAGATGCTGAGGCAGGTGGTGGAGCTGCATCCACATCTAAGAACGGTCCACATAGGGGCAGATGAGGTAGGAAGGAGTCTTCCTCTGGTTGGAGGCTTTAAGCTCTCTGTCTTTGTCTCATACGTGTTCCCGTTTGAAATACTTGAAGGTTTACACTCTTGGAGAAGGGGAGGACTCCAAGCTTTGGCTGGCTTCAACCGGTTGCTCAGAGGAACATCTTTTCCTCAGTCATGTGACCAAAATCGCCAAGGCTATTAAAGAGGCGTGGCCTGACATGAATATCATAATGTGGGATGACATGATGAGAGGCATGAGCCAGGACACGTTGAAAGGTGAGGAGGAAACGTTCCGTCCAAATCAGCCAATCACCAACATCTCAAACGCTGTTGGCTGTTTTTCTCTTCAGTCCTCTTGATTGGACATGTCTTCATTTAAACCTTTCTTGATTTGATTCCCCCACATGACAGCAAGTGGATTAGTAGGACTAGTTCAGCCAATGTTATGGGACTACACCCCAAACCTGGACGTGGATAAAACTGGTAAGACGCTTCTCCTGACGCTCCTCAGGATCAGGAGTTTGGTGTTCCCTGAACTTCTGTCCTTCAAATTCTCTAATTGGGGCAATGAAGAAATCTCCAACACCAAGTTAGAGCTGATAACAGAGAATGCATTAACACCAGCCGTGTTTAGTCCGCTTTAATCTAACAGTTGTCTTGAAAGTCCAGTTTGTTTGTGGAGGTGTGAACACGCAATCAACTGAACCAAACCCACGTCTTGGTTCAGTTGAAGTGAACTCTGGTGATGTTCGGATGTGTATATGAATGTGAATAGGATGGCTAACACAGGAAGTGGACTACAGCGCAGACCATTCTGGTAAATACAAACAAAACAAATGTGCGAATCTAGTGCTCACATAGGAAACAGCCAGTTGTCTTTTGCCAAAGACAAAAGAGAACTCCTACAACCGCTAAAATCTGTTGCTACTTGATTTTTGTTTAAATTTCATGAAGGAAGTTGACGTCAGTGTCTTCTTCAGAGGTTTTCGTGTTGTTTGAAAAACCTGTGCCCCCAATCTGTGAAAGTAAGAAAACGTCACTAATGTTGCCAGTTTGGCTCTTAATCAAACCAAACTACCGAACTATCTGGTATGAAAACATTGCAAATGAATGAAAACCTTTACAATGTAGTTTTTTTAGTTTTAATTTAGATTATTAAGGTTAACTGAACTCTATTGACGCCCCGAATCGAACATTCATGACTGTGTTTTCAGTGTCTTTGCTGAAGAAGTACCATGGCGCTGGTATGTCCGATCTGTGGGCAGCCAGCTCCTTCAAAGGCTCCACTGCTGTTCACACCTGCGTGACCGGCACCCAAAGACACGTGGATAATCACCTGCAGTGGCTGAAGGTGGCTGCTTCTCTGTCTGCCGCCATTAACATGAGGGGCATCGCCATCACAGGCTGGCAGAGGTAAGAATCAGAGGAAGTGGTTCGGAAAAATATCCACACCTCCTTGCTTAGATTTTGCCAAGAGACACGCAAAGAATTTGATGAGTCTTATTGCAATGCTCTGGCATAAAATTCCAATCAAATGTTCTTGTGGTGGAGAGTTGACAAAATGAGAAAAAAAAAAAAAAAAATCTCAGTTCTCGATTTTCTAATTCAGTTCATCCTTTCTCCCGCCAACAGGTATGACCACCTGTCTGTACTGTGTGAGCTGCTTCCTGTAGCTCTCCCCTCCCTAGCATCCTGTCTACAGACACTTAACCATGGAGAGTTCAGCACCGAGGCCCTTAGGAACGTAACAGAGGTGCTGGGAGTGTCTTCAGTGGAGATAGAAGCCATGGAGAGGTGAGGTCCGACACCGGTTTAGCGAACAGCAAGGTCCGACTCTACGTCAAGCATTGCTCTGTGTGACTTTCAGAACTTCCACTGGCGAGTCGCTGTTCCCAGGCAGGAGGCTGGCAGAATTAATCGTTGAGATAAATTCACTGCTCAACTCAGAAGATTTGAGATTTTTTGAAAGCAATATGTAAGTCGTCTTCAGTTTTCGGGGGGAAATTGCTTTGTCATTTTGTCAAGAATATTTTTGTTGTTCATCAAACAAGAAAGCGACGTTTAATTTGCCTCAGAAGTGATAATGTTAAATAACTTCCCACTGCAAACACAGAGGGGCAATAACAATGTATTTTATGCTTTCAAACATTGTAGAAAACATTCTGATTAAAAAAAAAAAAAATTTGCACAATACTATGTACTGCAAGGGAATTGATAAGTCACATAGCAACAGCGGTGGGAAAAAAATGGTTGCTTACTGTGACTTATACAGTAAGAAACTGCTTACTTTTTCAATTCATGCAGCTGCCATTTTGAATTTTGATGTCAGCGTCTGTGATGAAACTCTAATTTTCCGAGTTAGTATTCCGGTTGATTTCTGCTGAATTTAATTTCAGTGTGAGCTACTGCTAGCATTCGGCATTCGGATTTCAGTCGAAACTGCAACTTGGTTAATCTGTTTTCGGTACCTCAAATATACAAACAGTAATTTTAAAGACAGCTTTACTTCTAAACTCCACAAAATACCTGTTCCCGCCATAAAACAAGATCAGTCTTTACATCTTGCTGCTAAACAGCCTGTAACCTTAGCTTCAGCACATGTTGAGAAAATGGTTTTCAATTCAGTGAACTTTCCTTCAACATGTTTAGAGCTTGACGATTTCTCTTCTTCTCTACATTTGAAGAAACATTTGTTGTGCTGCTTTTTATAGGTTTGTAAGAGGTTGGTTCAGTCCCTACCACAGACAGAGGAAGATGGTGAACCCGTTAAACTCCATGCACATTCACAACCAAGCCTCACTGTAAGCATTTTAAATGGTTGGAACGATAATGAGCGGTTGATCCGTCAAGGCTAGCTTATTGTTTGGCTTCTCTCTGGTTACGTCTCAGGTATTTGGACACATTGCAGAAGATGGCAGAAGCTCTGAGGAAAGAGATGGTAAATCTTTATCCCGACTCTACGGCCGAGGAGTGGATCGAGGAACACGTCAGCCCCGTAGCGGCTCCACTACAGCGGATTATTGATGCCATCCAGGCCTGTGTAAAGGAAATCGTGCCATGAAAGATTCAAGGCTCATTTCAGCTTTAGCATTGGACTACATCTTCCAAGCATTACTTATAAGCTAAGCTAACAAAATGATAGTGGGTGCTTATGTTTCTTTTTCTGTGTGATCCTGCATCTCCATGTAAGTTGGTGTGAGCGGAGATAAGTGTACCAAAGGAAAGAGGAACATCACGTTTTGTTTGTCAAGAAATGAAAGATGAAGAAATTGAAAAGCAAATGAATGCAACAAAATAAAAATCATTCAACCTTTCTAGAATACTCATTTCTTGTTTGTTCTTTTTTTAGGCATTTCCATCAGTTATCATTAAACTAAAAAAAACAAACAAACAAAAAAAACATAACATTTGATTTAAAACTTGAGGTTACCTGAGATTTAGTCTTTGGTTCGCACAAAAACGTTTTAAACGTCATATTGACGTTTTAAATGTGTTGTTACACGATTAAGTAACAACAGACTTAATCGTGTCGCCAGGAATAAGCTCCTCATGCTCAGTTATGACTTGCAATGACACAGTGTAGGAGAGCATCCAAGTGCGGGGTGAGTCCAGGAAATTGTGGGAAAAAGCACTTTCCATCTTCTCCCAAACAAAGAATTGTTATCTCAGCAGGGAGCAACACTAGATCCATAATCTAACTTGTGCTCTTAAACAGTAATTAGTTCGGAACGCATAATCTTTGCGGAAACCACAGTGTGTGAAGCATTATTTAGGGTAAAAGGCATAAACAAAACAAGGGAATAAAAGTCAGAAAGTGTGGCGAGCCTCATTCTCTGCAACGTCTTTGCATTGTCGTGACGGCTTAAGTTAATTCGCCGCAAGATGCACTGGGAACGCATGCTCCATGTAGTCCAGTGTTAGTCTGCCTCATTATCCGAGTCCGTGCTGTCGTCCTCCCCGTAGTCTTCGTAATCCTGCTGCTTCCGCTGCGTCTGATCCAGTGCCAGGAAGCGCTTCAACAATGAGGCCACCGCCTCGACATCACTGCAAGGCAACACACAGAACCAGGTCACCGAGGGTTCCTGGAACTCCGTCACAACTTTCATAACCAAATTCAATGGCTTTTTTACACTCAATTAGCAAAAGTTGGCATCTATGTACATGGGGTTATGTTCACATCATTCAGGCCGACAAAATGAGCCCCAAAGAGCTTGTGAATGCTTATATTTCAAAACAAAACCGCATAAAGTGAAGTTCCCGCACCGGACTGATAGGACAGTTTCTCGCCATCTTTCGCGTCAACTGACGCACAGCGACGCCCTCTTCTGGATTGCGGCCAAACTACAACACTGAAAGAAGCTGTGAGCGGAGCTTGTCAATTAATCGATTGGAACTAATTTTAATCAAATCAACAGTTCCTGGTAAGTCCATTAATTGTTTGCATCCCCATTATTCACAGAGACATATGTTGGATTTTCTTTTATTTCCTGCTGATGGCCTACCTGCGTCCTCCCATGGTGGCACTCTGGGTGAGGGGGTAGGAGATGCCAGCTGCCAACCTCAGCATCACATGATAACCCTTCCCCAAGTATCGGACCCTCTCCTCCTCGACACAAATGTCACAGAGCTGCGTCAGGTCCAACACGACTGAAAGAGAGAGGGAACGCGTTGAGGTCCAGAGCGGTTGTGTGGCGTCCTCACCCTAATGGAGTTCTCCGTTCCACCCAACCACCGAACACTTAGTGGTTTCACTGACTTCTCTCCTGGCCTCTCCTCCACACTGTCAGCACCAGAGCGTACAGGCTGACGGTCTTGAGCTCCACCAGCTTCCTGGTCTTGTCGAACACGGCCTCCTCCCAGTCCTCCATGTTCTGAATGGCCACAAACAGGCAGCCTGCGACGTAGAAGAGCTTCCACGGGACGCTGTCTGCGACACGCAAAGCAGAGGGCAACGGTGAGCAGTCGTTGCTATTGGGCAAACGTGGGGACAAGTAAGTTGAATTTCCATACCCGAGCTGTAATACGCAGCCGCCAGCCCTGTTGAGGCTATACCTGCAAAGCGAAAGGTTTGGGATTGTGAAGAGAAACTTAAAGGGAGACTTTAAGTTTTTGTCAAGAAGAAGAACAAACACAAACTTACCGACGAGAAGAGACCATGAGCGGATGCCAGGAGATCTCTTGAGGTGGAGCAGAGTGGCACTGTTCGTCTCTACTGTCATGTAGCCCATCTGAACAGAGGCAGGAATGTTAGGCATTATGAGATTTCCTGGTTTAAATCTATTACCAAATAAAAAGAAAGTGTTTTTGTGACCTGGCGTTGGATGTGTGATTAAACAACACTACTATACTAAGCCAATCCAAGACTCCTCAGGGTAACTTTTATGAAAAATATGTTTTTTTTTACGTCTTTCGAAAGTGTAACAGCAGACTTGAAAGACTTCAATTTCTTCAAAAACAAAAGGGACGATGGCGGCGATGTTGGTGGACGTTTATCCCGCAATCTTAAATAAAATCTTTGTAGTAGTCTTGTGCACTGATCCACGGGTGCACACGACCGTCAGTGGACAGTCCGCTGCTGCATCAGCGCTTTGCAGTGCAGCATCTCCACCTCTGGACGCCTTTCAGCGTTGAAAAGGAGAAAATGCAACATAAACGTGTGGCTGCTGTTATGTGCGAGCATTTATCTTTAGACTCCAACGATATGGAGACTCAACGTCCATCTGGCGTGTACATCTGAAATATCTCAAAAAATATACTGCAGTTACAGTACTAAATGCTACTAAATGTCTAAAATAGTCCAAATCATCTATTGTTTGCTCTGGTTTCCTTTAACAGGAAGCCATTTCATTCATTCTGTTCACCTTCTAATAATCTAAAGCATGTTTGAGGTTCGGCTCATAAATCATTAACAACCTTTCATGACAGAAACACTTGTCAGGGATATCCACCTCGCCGGCATTAACTGTTTTTTAGACAGTTTTTCCAACATTTTCACCAACATGAATCCAAAAGTCTTCCACTTAAATACAGAATAGCAACAGTAACCTACTGCAGTTTTAGGAGAGAGCTTTACAATGAAGAAGCTGGTGGCTGAGCTGTTCTACTCCAAGCTGAAGTGGCTTCCTGTTTCACCACAAATCTGCAACACACCCTAAATTGAAATGTCTCCAAGCCGAAAGGAAGCAGAACAATTAATAGGACTTTACTTATTTGCTAATACACTCATCTTAGCAACGAGATTTTCTTGGGAGTAAATAAAAACTTCTTTAGAATATATTTATGATTATATATCATCCATCCATTTTCTTTACACCCTTGTCCCTAGTGAGTTTGTGAGGGATGATTACATATTATATAATCTGTATATGAGTCACAAACTGCTTTGTGGCATTTCAACCCACTCAGCAGCAATATTGTCAAGAAGTGACAATATTGCGGATAAACCCCTCATCTGTATTTCTTTACTGCTGGATGACCTGAGACATAAACTGAAGCTAAAACATGAAAGAAAAATTGCTTTCATTCTGAAGAATCCTGTGAGGGTAACCCTAACCCTAACCCTACAGTGAAGTGCAGATGATGAACTCTCCAATTCATCACCTCACACCGGAAAAGAGAAACAAATGCAGCCATTTTAGATTTTTCTTCATCCTTTACCTTAATTTTGTTTTTCTCTTCCGTAAACTTTGCTCCTTGTAGACTTAAAAAGAAACGGCAATTACACGAAAAAACGTGCGCCGCGTTACTGAACTACGAGGAAGTTGAACTCATGTTGTCGCAACAACCGTCTCGAATTGAGAGACTCTTACTTCCTGGTTTCGTGAACTCTGATTGGAGGCGCTCAGCCGGGATGCCTTTCAAAATAAAATCTGAAAGGACGGCACTGTGCGGCAGTGCTTCCCAATGTCTTCACAAAATAATTGATCAAATCAAATTATAAATGTTTTGATCGAAGAATTATGTTTTCGATCATTTGTACAATAAGTATAGATGGGAAAACGTATTGGTAAAGCGCAAAGTGAAAGATGCAGGTATGAATTTCAATTCATGATTGAAATTTATGAATTCATAAAAGGAAAACACAAATCGTTATTGTGTCACAGTGGTTGGAGCACAAAAGCAAAACTTATAGGTTTTGAAACTTATAGGTTTTGAAACAAGGCACGTGAGGAGCGTGATTTTCTCAGCTCTGACTTTGGGAATTTGGACTCTATAAACAGATGGGATGGTTTGCTTTTCAGTAATATTTCTATATGTTGGTTGGTAATAACTAGAGTTCCAAGCTAGTCTGTGATTTGCTCTGGAAAAAAAAAAAAAAAAAAAAATGGACAGCATGGAAAGTAGTGGTGTAACTAGAGTAGAGTAGATAGTGTTTTGTCATTATCTTTTCTAAAAATGTGCACACATACACATTGGTCCGCAATAAAATCTATATTCTGCCAGGTAAAGACAATGGCGGAACATGTAACATTGCAATGTTCTGAAATAATGTCAGACATACTGACACTTGTCCATATAATTAGGCCCTCTGGGGCCTACAAAAACTCTTCATTTTACATCAACATTGACTCAGAAATCTCATCAAATGATACATTTATGAGGTTTTCAGTGAATTTTTTTAATTAATTTTTATATTTTATTGATAGATAAATATTATTACAATAGCTTTAGAATTGTTTTAAATACAATCAAATATGTATGTATGTTTTACATACATAAATCAGATTATGTACTTTTAGAATTAGACTTTGGAAAGCGCTTTCCTAAGTCTAAGAAGTCTTTCCGCACTTTAAGTTTAGACAACACTTCAACCCACAACATCTACATAAAATCAGTGACTCTTGAGATAAGAGACAAAATGGGTTAACATTTTCCCAAAAAATAATGTCAATATTCCACAAGCTTATGTATTCAAATATATATATATATATATATATATATATATATATATATATATATATATATATATATATATATATATATATATATATATAATGTTTTGGAAATGTACAGATGCTAAGGTACAATTATATTAAATTAAATATACACAAAATAATATTTTGTGTATATTGTATTCAGATTAAGTGCTTTAGTAATCCGGAAGACACGTTCTCAAGTGATAAAACGTGTCCCTTGAGAACATGTGTAATATTATTAATATTACAGTGCCATTGTAATATTAATAATACTAAAGCTAAGCAGAACCGATCAAGAAATGGTTTTGGCTTTTTATGCAATTTATAATCACGTATTTATATTTGTTGTTTGTTTTTGTTTTTTGCAGTACATTTGTCATTTATATTGTTTATTAATTCTCTTTTAAAGGTCTCAATATTTTTTTGAATTTTCTGCTTCGCGAAACCGCCGACTATTTTGAAAGGTTCGTGTCACAGCTTCCGGCGCGTGACAACTACCGACGTGCGCATGCTCCAAGAACGGTCAGGGAGCACAATGGAGGTGGATGTACATAAGCACGAACGGCGGGGTAAATATGAGACATAAGAACCACGAAGGTGCGGGCCAGCAGTGGCGGTGACACCGTCCCAATACGGGGTTTTCTGGAGACAGAGCGCTGAGTTCCGGCAGAGTTTAACAACTAAACAGTGTCGGCGCTGCGGTCCTTCTTCTTCCCCTCTCCCCCTGCTTGTCCTCTGCGGGTTTCCACGTCTTTGTGCTGGAGCGCAAAGAAGCAGCACCGTCCGGTGAGTTGTTACCGCAACATTCAGCCTGGCCGACCTACTAACAGTCATTTGAACACTTTAAGGCCTTTTCTGTGCGGCCTAAATCGTTTTAAACCCCCTTCAGCTCACAAGACACGACGTTTAGTCAACAAACGTGACGCATTATTGCTGTTAAAGCGACTTTAGAGCGTCATTACTTGAGCTAAAGTAAACGTACTGCTGTTTTCGATCACACGGGAGGCTTACCTCACTTTTAAGTCATTAACGCTGTCACGTGACGCCTCTGCTGCGGTTGTGTATACAATTACCGCGAGCCATTTAAACGTGACGATGATTAAAGCTCATTGCGAGTTTTCCCAGCTTTACAAGGGCTGTTCTGGTTCCGATAAGCAGACTGTTTGCTATAGGACGGAAGGGGGGCGGGGCGCTGACGGGAGGGTGGGGCTCCCAACAGAAAACACACAGCAACCCGAACCCTAACCCAACCTTACCCTAACCCTAACCCGCTTCTGCTTCCACCTCTGGTCGGTGTCTCCCAGCTCCGAGATAAATGACGAGGGCACAATGTCAGGGGTCAAGATAGCACAGCGCAAGGAGAAGTGTGAGAACTGCACCAAACAGGTGGGGTCCTGGCTGAAATGACATTATTTCATGTAACTGGTTTGGAAGTTGTTTTTTTATTTGTTTGTTTTTAATTGTTTGGGAATGCAGTGCAACAAGAAGCAAGGTGAAGACGGGGCCAACTCTGGGCCAGAGAGCGAGGAAGTCAATGGACAGGTAGTGACTGCTTATATGTCTTTATTGGTTCCTCAGGTTTTCAGTAAAACAAGTGGAAGGGAATTGTGTGAATGGCTTGTAAGCCTGTCATAACCAGTTAATTGCATGATGAATCAAAAAGAGCTCAATAGTTTCCATTGCGGTGATTGATTTTTATTTTTTGAAGGGCAGTTTTGTTTACTGCGACATCATAATCCCTTTTATTTATGGTTTCAGTTGTGTGTGGTTTTTGTTTCCTTTTTATTTATTGTTCTTGGTTGTTTTATTTTGGAAATTTTAAATGTCTTCCAGGTCCAGTGTGAAGTGCTCTGCACAAAATTAGAGTTCATTAGCCTTTTGAGCGGGCGTACTTGCATTATTTCGCCATTATCAAAATAATGCGAAATAATGCAGTTTAAAATTGTGTCAAAACGACAATATTATCGTTTATCGCAATAACTTCTGGGATAATTTATCGTCCAGCAAAATTTGTAATCGTCACAGTCCTAATGGTTCGGAGTGATGGAGAGTTTTAGTTCTTCAACATATTTAAAAAAAAAATTTGTTTGTGAAAGATTTTAAAAACAACACATTGTCTTCCTTCCACTTTAGGATTATGCCGAACTTTAAGTGACTCTATTGTTATAAATTCTCAATTAACCACGTTGATATTTCCTGCTTTGACAAAAAGTAAGTTCATGGGGTGGGAACACTTTTACCAGGCACTGCAGAAGCTTTAGAGGTGAAATGAAGTAAACGAGTTTGAGACGCTTTCACTCCTCTAGTTGATCGAAGGCCCCCGGTTGCTGCTGAGTGCCTGTCTCTCCTGTGACGGCTGCCTCTCCGACGAAGAGACCCTGAAGATTTCCCAGCAGAACCTGGAGGAGTTGGAGCGAGTCCTGGCCCTCAACAAGGTGCGTCTCACACAGGCGCTGCGCCGCACAAAAGCGTCGGAACAGGAAAGCCGAGACAGCTGGGTTTCGTGTTGTGTTTTGGCAGAAATGCGACGCGTCGAAGCACAAGGCGGTGGCGGCGTCGGTGTGTCCGCAGTCGCTGCCTTTCTTTGCCGTCCAGTTTGGCTTGGACATTAACGAAGCGGCCCGCAAGCTCTGCAGTTTCCTCAAGAGTATCGGTGAGCTGATCTGAGACGTCCTGTGAGGGTTTCTTTTTTTTTTCTTTAAGTGCTTGATTTCTATATAAAGTCTTTGCAATTCAAACGGCACAGTTTTATTATACAGTGCAAGCTATTGTTTGATTAAAAGCCTATGTGTGGAAAATGCCATTTACAGTTGGAACTAGTTATTTTCAAACACCTAATAAGAGGTTTTTTGTTAGGTTTTTTTTTGTCTCTCAGACCCTACGTCAAGTCAGGGTACTTGACCCTACGTCAAGTACAACCAAAAACATAAAAGAGGAGAAAAAGAAAAAGATAGAAAAAACGTCAGTAATAAGATTAGAAACACTGAAGACAAAAACAAGTTCTGTGGCAGCGTACTTACTTGCTAATAAAATAAAATTTTTATTTTATTAGCAAATAAAAATTACCAAAATAATTTTTATTTGCTAAATGCTAATAGCTTGCAAAGAATGTTTATTATTCCTAATGACTCAAGGACTTATTGGTCTGTGTAATTGAAATAAAGGTTGGCTTCTATCTTATATGTTATACGTTTCTGAAATTGGGGTATTTTGTGTTAAATTCTTGAACAACTTTTCAAAAATTTCAATTGTTATATATTGTTCCTGCTGTAGGATGCTGTCACAGTGCATTATTAACAGTAATAAATGATTATCTGTAGTGAGTTCAAGCTGGATAGTTTTTATCACCGTTCGATGCTGGAAAAGTTTGGAAACTAACGTTGAAAGTGCTTGAGTTTTACTGTGGTATAAACCGCGTCTTTAGACAAAAACACTCATGTTTTTGTTTGTTTTTTTTCTAAAACGCAACTTAATATACGTCCCGTATTGGAAACAAGTCAAACAAGTGTTCTTTGCTTTTTAAACTCAATTTAGTAGAAATTTGATCACATGATTGATTTCCTCATCTTGGCTTTTCACTGTTTGTGTTTTTCTGTAGGGGTAAAGTTTGTGTTTGACACCACTGTAGCAGCCGGGTTCAGCATCTTGGAGACCCAGAAGGAGTTTATCCAGCGCTACCGCAGGAGGCACCACGACTCTCAGGCCTTACCCATGTTCACCTCCTCCTGCCCGGGTAAGCTGTCTGCCTCCCTGCTGATTCTCCTCTGCTTTTCTTTTCATAACTCAAACTAAATTGGCCTTGTCATCCTTTTTTTTATTTTTTATTTTGGTTTATTTTTAACTGCGACGTTAAAAGGGTTTTTATGCTTCCGTGAACTTTTACTCCCTGGAACCTTGAATCTCTCCTGTTTGTTGCGTCGCAAATAAATTACAGATGCTGACTCAGAGAGTCTCTCTTCTTCTACAGATACTGCCTGCGTCAGTGTTGCTGTTTCAGACAGAAAGCAAAACTTAACCATGTTAAATTTTCTACACCTCGTTTTACTTTCAGTTAAAAGTGGATGAATCTTTTTTCTTTATTGGCTTTAAATTGGCTGCACTCTAAAACATAAGGAAAAACACCCAAACCTTCTGGAGATGTAAAACCTTTGTAAATAAACTGCAGCTATCCTAAAATTAAAAATAAAATCTGTAATTTCCTGCAATAAAAGCTATAAGCAACAGCACACTTTCAGCTTCACTTGAGCTTTTCTATTAAAGAAATTAAGTTTCGTTTAGTAGATTTTTGTTTTGTTTTTAAAAATGGTTTCATGCTTAAACTAAATATTGAAATTATCTGAATGTGTGCTAAACTGCACCTATCTTGTTTCTTTAAAGCTTAATATCTGAGAGTTGTGTTTTTTTTTTTCTTTTTGTGTTTTTTGGGAGTTCTTTTCCTGTAAACAAATTCTTCACAACATTATAAAAGATAAATTTGCTCGGTCTGTTTTCACACAGCGGCTGAAACAGACACTCTGCACTGTAAAATCTGTTGACATTAAAAGAAAATCTGAAAGGTAGACAAATTTAAACTGGGAAGACCGGAACCTGTCGCTGAGTGGATTTGCCTGAAACGCTTAGTCATTTCATAAAACTCCACATCACGCCTCAAGATAAGTCAAAAAACTGCCGTCCTGTCATTCTTCTGGCATAAATGTGTAGCTAATGTTTCTATGGAAACAAATCTTCCCCGTTTCTTGCTGAAGTGCCCCAGTCTTCAGATGTTGTGTGCTAAAGTAGGACAGATTGTGTTTTAGAAGTTCAGACGGCAACCAAGTGCTGGTGGAGCAAGATAGGCAGCGTTTCCCTCACCACTCCCCTCAGCGATAACACCAAGGAGCTTTATTTTAAATTTAGCTCAGAAGAACCTCACTTTTCAACAAACTCACATTTACCTGTAGCGACGATATTTTTGGGACCGTTTTGCTTCCTTAAAAGCTGTTAGCGATTTCCAGTTGAGGTTGGGATTTAAAGAAACACGTTTTTGGAACTGAGAAGTGTTGCTTTTTTTTGTTTTGTTTCTATTTAGTCATGTTTTTTGTGTGTGCAGGTTGGATCCGCTATGCAGAACGGGTTCTGGGCAGCGTGGTCACCCCTCACCTGTGCACAGCCCGGTCTCCCCAGCAGATCATGGGCTGTCTGGTGAAAGACTACTTCTCTGAGCAGCAGGTGAGAGTGCAGATCAGCTGTTCCTGTCGAATGTGGCGCTTTTAATCATGTCATCCTTAGACAAAGACAAAACAAAACATTGTCTGTGGCTTAAGTTTTCAAATTCCGCCTCCTCTGCCATCTAACAAATCAAATGAACGGTTCAACTGTCTGTGTTTGATGAGGAAACCTGATCTTTTCAAAAGCTAAACTGTTAGAAACAATTGTGTAGATCTTCACTTCCACATACTCGCTCTCGATTTCAGCGTTATAAACCACAACAACATTGGAGCACTATTTCCAGCTGTGACCGAGCACAGCTGCTGCTGATGAGTCACCTTCTTTGTTTCAGCTTAACGAAAACAATAAAAACATCCGTGCAATGTCGGCGGGCAACACATCCAACTACCCGGCTGCCTACGTTCAACAGAGAGGGAAACGATTGCTTTTTGGGCTTAAAAATTGTCCCTTTGGGATGCAAGGACATGTGACCGTGTTGTAACAATTACAACGGCAGAGCAGGGACTCTGGCGGTCAGATGTCTGCAGGGCGTGGAACCGCCTCACATCAGTCATGTGCCGAACAGTCCTGCAGCTTTTCTTCCTCCTTCTGCTGTCGGTCCGTTCTAATCTGCTGGAATTCGCCCTGCTAGCCTGACGCTAACCCGGAGGTCGTGTTTGAGTCGAGGCCGGTTAGCCGCAGCAGGACCTCAAAGTGACACAAGCAGCGCTTAGACAAATATTGATGCTTCTCCCCTGCGCTGTGATGTCACGATCAGCATTGGTGTGTTTCTATATGCAGCGCCACACACCGACATCCACAGCCGTCACCTGTGGCAACGGAGAACTGCGATACAAATGGGTTTGTAACATCCAGATAGCGTGGGATCTGTGAGATGCTGTGCAAAGTGATACGCTGTGTTGTAAACAATCCAGGGGATGTCACTGGGTTCAAACGCCATGTAATCTGGTTACACGATACCAACTCCTGGCCTCATGTTGATCTACGTCAAGTGTTGGGAATGTTCACTAAGCTCTGAAAGGTGCCCTGTAAAATGCAGAAAAAATGATCTAAATGTTAAAAATAGCACATACTAAGACAGGTGGGAGAATTTTAAGACTTCAGATTTAGACAGTGATGGAGGAACTTTGGTTTGTGTAACTTCCTGCAGTTTTAAGAGACGGGGTAAATTTGGACCCCACGAGTTGTTGGGTTTTTTTTTACCCTGTTCAAGGTCCGGTGTAGTCACAGTGACCCTGCATGCGCTTTTATGAGTTTTTGTGTGTGTGGCTTCGGGCACCGATGCTGTGACGGAACAAGCCCCCGCTTCCTCGATGTCCGATCTGGACATCGATCTTTCTCCTCCTGAGCGTCGCGCTAAGACGGGTCAGAGTTAATGTGGACCAAATGTGTCAGATGTGGCTACACTCTGACTAAACAATAGAGTAATTTGTTTTAATGTCTACTGAGATCTAATCAAGATGCAAGAGTCTGTTGTCACAAAGCAAGAAAGCGGTTTTGACAGCATCATCATTTGTACTAAGCAATAACTGTTCAGATGTCTGTTTGGGGCAAATGTCATCCAGTTCTCTTCTTATATATTTTCTTCACTGATGTGTTTTTTTTTTATTTATTTCTTCCATAGAAGCTGAGTCCAGAGAGGATTTATCACATCGTGGTGGCTCCCTGCTTTGATAAGAAGCTGGAGGCTGTCAGAGAGGAGTTTTACAACAGTCTACTGGAGACCAGAGATGTTGACTGTGTCCTCACCTCCAGTAAGAGTTTTTAAAATTACCTCTGGAAGATGTTTATGACTGGTTGCTGCAGTCAACCAGTCATAAACATCTGAAACTTTTACTCTGAAAAGGGAACACATTTATTCTGGGTAGATTATATTCTAATCAAACTACTTCCTCTTAGAACTGGTTTTATGTCCTTTCTACTAAAATCTCTCCTTCGCTTTCATTAAAGCCTTGTTGGAAACCCAAACGTCACACAGACTCAGATAGTTGAGTACAAATGTCCACATATCCTATAGTCACAAGACGCATGTATCTCCGTTTTTGACCTGCTGCTTCTCCATCTGTTTGCACTGAAACTTCTGACATCACAGTCGATTGATTTGGATTGTTGGAGCAGTTCCAGGTGCAGCTGAACAACTCTGCCAAAACATTCATCCACTCTGACCAGGAAGAACATTCTGCTCCTATAGAAAACATCTGAGCAATGCAAGCCATTGGCTAGCACCATGTAACCATCACTAATAGAAAAACCAGCAGGGCCGAGTCAAGACGGTGATATGATGGGGTATCAGTGCCATATAAAATACAAACGGAACACAGTTTGCCATTATTAGTATAAAGAAAATGTAAAAGGCTGGAAGAAAACAGCCTTTTATAGTCACACAGGCTGGGACAGTTTCCAAAACTTGATTCAGATAAAACATTGTTGTTGAGATGGAAATAATAAATGTTGTTATTTTTCCCAAAAGCTGTATGGAAAACCTACTATCAAGGATCTCTGTCTGCTGGAAACCCAAAGCAGAAAGCTGTTAAAACCTGGAACAATTATGGTTCATATATTTCAAGTCATTACGTTCTCGCAACATTGCAACCAATATTATTATTACAATTTTTGTCCAAATGCAAAGCAGTTCTAATGGAAATTTTACCAGACTGGACTCTTCACTGAACTCCTTACTACTGCTGGAAATGATGACATCAGTGCTAGACTAACGTTAGCATACTTCCTCTCTGTTTTGATATAACTTGTTGATAATTCCTCCCGTAACTTATTTCAGTTTATCGTGTGGAGGCTGAACTAACAGAAGTCATTTTATGGCTATTTAAATGTAAGAGTTTTGCTTTATACTTCATACATAAGAGTCACCAGGGCTTCTGCTTCACTAACTACACTGAAAGCTGGTCACATGACCATTGGTGACCTCATTGTACGGCATGAAAAACACGTCTACTGTTTTAACCAAAAGAGCATCTTTTCGTGCATTGAGGTGAATCAGGGACTCCTTAAGAAATTCCTTGCTCGTACCAGGGATTGTTTGTTTTGTTTTGTAATTGTATTAAAAAATATATTTAAAGGAATGACCTAAGATTTATCTTTCAGAGGAGATCTACCACCTGATGCAGAAGAGGAAAGTATCCGTGGAGGAGTTGGACTCTGTCCCACTGGATCATGTGTGAGTTCATAAACAGACAAAAGATAATACAGTTAGATTTTTAAAATTAAGTAGGCTACGTGAACAGCGTAAGAAGAGTTAGTCTTTAACTGTCTTGTGTGTTTTGCAGGCTGGGAGAAGGCGGGGACGTGGCGCTGATGAGGCACGACGGTAGAGGCTCCGAAGGATTCCTGGAGCACGTGTTCAAACACACGGCTAAGGAGGTGTTCGCCGTCGACGTGCAGGAAATCGCGTACAAAACCCTCAGGTCTGAGTAATGACAGATTCACACCACATTACGACTCGGCCTGTCACGAAAACAAATTTTACTTGATGATAAATTGTCGCAGACAATGGCAATTTGCCCCCACTTAAAAGACTAATGAGCTTTAATTTTGTTAAAAAACAAAAAAAACAATGGAAGAGAAAGACATTTTGCATCCATCCATTTTCTAACACTCTTGACCCTTGTGGGGTCAGGAGGTCCTGATGCCTCTCCAGCTACCGTTCCGGGTGAGAGGCGGGGTCACCCTGGACAGGACGCAGAGAAAGACATTTTAAATATTCAAAGTAAAAAACCCAACAACCAAAAACCGTAAAATAAACAAAAATGAAAAAGCCTGCAGATCTGAAACCATAAATAAAATGGATTATGAAGTCTCTCCAAACTTCATAAAAATCTTATCTGCATGGATATTATCAAGCTAATTTAAATTTATTATGAAATTAATTAATTGCTTATTCCGTTAAACTATTCCACAATACAAACAAAATCCCAATTCTTTTGGAATTTCATGTGATGGGTTCACACAAAGTTCTGGACAATTGTAAGATGGAGTGGAAGATCTGAAAAGTGTGGTGTGTTTGTATTGAGCCTCTCTCGAGTCAATAAGCAGTAGAACCTCCTTTTTCTCTAATTATAGCTGCAAATGTATGCATTTTTTTTTCTTTCTACTAGCTTCCCACACTTAGACTACAATTTCTACTCACTCTTTGTAAAAAATCCCAGCTAATTTTATTGCCTTTAAATTCTTATCCTACTAGTTGTATCCTGTTTACAGGAATCGTGACTTCCAGGAAGTGACGCTGGAGAAGGACGGAGAAACGCTGCTGCAGTTTGCTGCCATTTACGGTTTCAGGAATATCCAGACGTTGGTGCACCGGATGAAGAAGGGCCGCCTGCCGTACCAGCTGGTGGAGGTGCTGTCCTGCCCTGGAGGTAAACGTCAGAGCTGCCGCTCCGCACGCAGCTGGATCTTTATAAAAACTAATATCTCCGCCACTTTGGAAAATGTATTGTGCACACAGGATCAGTTTGAGGAAGGTTTTTATCCACATAAATCCACCTGAGTGTTGTTTAAAACATGCCAAGCCCAAAGGGGGCAGTGTAGCACAAAGCTAAAACCTATGTCAGCCAATTAGATTGCTTCAAAACAACCACGACTTCCTGTTAGGAATTAAGACGCGGCACCAGCAGATTCATTTGTAAAAAAAAAACAAACAAAAAAAACATTTCTGCCAGAAAACTCAGAAGTTTTCTAGAAAAAACTTTTAAGCCTCTGGGTTTCAAAAGTTCAACAATGTTCCACCTTTGAAACCCATAAATTTCCACGTTTCTTTTTCTAGAAAATTTGAGGTTTTTTGTAGCAAATCTTTGTTCAAGCTTAGACATTTTGTTGTCTTTTCTAGAAAGTGGCTGATGTTAATCTCCAAATCACAAGTTGTTTTGTTTTTTTTGTGGCAGAAATGTACCATTATTTTGTCTGCAGTCACCCTGATACGCTGTCCTATATTTGTGCAAACATATATGAAGGTTGAACAAACCATTAATAACTTACTGAGAGATTTGCAGGGATGGTTCAACAGTAAATTTCCATCATCACCAGTTTCCTTTTGTAAAAATGACAAAGAACAGAAACAGAAATGTTATTTTGTGTTTAGCTAAGTCTTTTCTTTTTTAATTCACAACCACAAAAATGCCCCTAAACCCTCTAATTTTACTCACTTTAAAAACAACTTGTACTCATTTGGTTTTACAGAATTCATATCTATGAAGTTTGTTTAAATAATCGTTTTTTGTGATGTTAAGCTGAGTGTTTGCGTGTATGAAAGACCACACAACTCCCGCCCCCCCCCATCTTGTCTCTGCTTCAGGGTGCCTGAGTGGCCGAGGTCAGGCCGAGAGCGAGGCGGGGGGCCGGGTCGATAAAGTCCTGGTCCAGCAGATGGAGGAGGCCTATGTCAGCCTGCCGGTCCGCCTACCAGAACTCAACCCCGTCCTGAACAAGCTGTATCAAGACTGGCTGCACGGCCCTGACTCGGGTCAGGCCAGCAAGCTGCTGCACACAGAGTTCAAAGGGCAGAGCCAGAGTAACACACAACCTCCACACATGGAGTGGTGAAAAACTGTTTTGCAATTCCGAACCAATGAAGAAGAGCAGGGAGTGGACCATGCAGCAGAAGGAGGGGAAAAAAAGGTCATTTATTCTTTTAACCACAGGGGGGCGCTGTCTGCTTTAATAAACAGAAGCCGTCCACAACAACCGTCCTTTCCATTCCAGCTCACTGCAGCGGTGCCGTCGGGATCAGAGCCACTGGACGAATCTGTGGTAGGCCAGCTGCTATGGGAAAACGGGAACAGCTGGAGGAAGTTGGGAATTTTATCAGCATGCAGAGCAATAAGGCCACATGTGGAAGGCCCAAACTTGAGAGAATGCTATGAGTTTTAATATATTCCAAATCTGTCTTTCCAGTATGGAAGCTGCTGTTTTGTTTTTATTTAGTGTTAAAGCTGTTTGCTTCGTCGCTGTCATGGTGACGCAACATAAAGCTAACTATGCAACAGCATCTTATCTCTGCAGACAGGAGGTTGGGGGTGAGGGGCATGAAAAGTAGTTATTTTAAGTGGTACTCATGTTTTTACTCATGTCTGTTTTCTTTCAATTCCATAATCAAGCATTTTTAAAAAAAATTAAGTTATATATTTGTATTCATCTTAAACGACCACGCGTACCTGTGACATGTAAAGAACTAAAATATTCTCCAAACCAATGTTGTGATTTATTTCTGTTGCTGTTCTGATCATAAAGAACATTTAAACATTATATAGCTTCTTTTTTATTTATTTATTTTTTTTAAAACATTTTATTTTTAACAGCGGTTGCCCACACAGGTGTAAAAAGTGTTCAATTATGTATCTAAAATTAAAGCATTACATTTTTTTTTTCTGGATTTAAGGTGGCCTGAAATATGTTAATGACAGGTCATAAATTTGGATTGTCAGGACTATTTGACCTCATATCCTGTTTTTTTTATTATTATTGGACTGTTCTGCCAGGCAAGCGAAAAGTCATACTAGGATATTTTGTTCTGTAACTTGACGGTTGAGGCTTCTGCTAACTAGCTGCTAACATACCCTTGTTGGCCAGCTTGTTGGCTAGCTCGCTAGCTTTTGTTGCGCCATTAGCTGAAGAACAGTGTTATGGCCAGTTGGTTGAGTTTCTCTGCGGAAAGGTGCAGATCTTTAATTTCAATCACAATTGTCTTTAAAAGTGTAAAGTTTAAGTTGCTGAAACCCTGCAACAAATGATGCTTTTTCACTCTTCTGTCTCTCACAGCTACATATATATTTATATATATATTCCATATAATTAATTGACGAAAGATGAGATAGCAATAACTTTGTCAAAAGTTGTGATGTAACAACTAATACAATAAAGATGACATAGCAAAAAAGAGTAAATAAAATGAAGAAGAAGAAAAAAAAACCATCTGAAGCAAGTTTATATGTAACCCAGTACATAATGGTTTTTTTTTTGTGTGTGTGTTTGGTTTTTTATTGGTATGAAAGTGACAGCAAGTTCAAAAGGGCAGGCCTCCAGGTAAATCACTGTATTAACAAGGGCATAGCTGGGCTCCACAATTTTTTGA
Organism: Poeciliopsis retropinna; assembly: GCA_010277075.1. Classification (NCBI taxonomy): domain Eukaryota; kingdom Metazoa; phylum Chordata; class Actinopteri; order Cyprinodontiformes; family Poeciliidae; genus Poeciliopsis; species Poeciliopsis retropinna. The sequence goes on along the minus strand of VMRM01000023.1, from coordinate 11,283,295 downwards.
GTTTTATTATAAACAACATTAATGAGCAATAAATGAACTTGTTCCATACAGAAAAATCAGAATTTGTCTTCTTCATACTCATTAACTCCATAAATAACATGCCATTCTGAATGCAGCTGAACTAGTGGAGGGTCAAAGGGTTAACCCTTGTGATGTCTTGAAGGTCAAAAGTGACCCATTACCATGTTTTCTTTTTAAGAAGCTGCTGCTCTTTCTGAAGCTCCGCCTTCAGGAAGTTGTCACAACATGGCTTCTCTATCAACCCTTTAAAGAAGCAGCAGAATTTGAATTTGATATTAAAATTATTTTTTATTTTATACTTTATTTTTATTTGGTTTTAAACATACAAATACATACAATCAAACATGAGGACTAGGGCATGTGGCAGGCAGTCATACGTATAAACATTACAATTTTACAGACATTTCACTGTACGGAATCACAAAAAATAAAAAGAAAGGAAAACTCCCAGGTGTCTGTCCGAGTGTTGTGGAGTCACAAACTGTTTCACACCTTCAGCAAGAAAATGATTCCATCTTTCCCAAAGTCTCTCTCCTTTCTCCTTCTTGAGCCGTATTGTAAAGGTCAACATTTCCATATTGTGGATCAGATTTATAATATTCACAAGAAGCTTCAGGGTAGGGGGTTTAGGTTGGAGCCAACATTTAGTCATTGCTTTCTTGCTTGCAATCATATCTTCAACAAGTATGCACCCCCAGTACTGAGCCCCTCAGGAAGTATTCCGAGGTACATAGCTGGAAATGAAAGGACTAAAGTTATACCCATGCTATAGTTATACCCATAACTTTAGTTATAACTTTAGTTATAACTAAAGTTATACCCATAACTTTAGTTATAACTTTAGTTATACCGTATTTTATAACTTACGGTATAGAGATTACCGTATTTTCCAGACTATAAGTCGCTCCGGAGTATAAGTCGCATTTTTTGGGGAAATTTATTTGATAAAATCCAACACCAAGAACAGACATGTCATCTTAAAAGGCAATAAAAATAGAACAGAGGCAACAACAGGCTGAATAATTGTACGGTATGCTAACGCTATTGGCAGATGACAAACAACGAACTGAGAACGTGCCTGGTATGTTAACATAACATATTAAGAGTTATTCAGATAACTATAGCATAAATAACATGCTAACAAGTTTACCAAACGTTCGTGTCGCTTCAAATCACTAAATCTTCATCTTCGGTGTCGCTTGTAAACAACTCGGCTAACTCCGGACGTAGCTTCTACCACACACATTGTCAACACAGGCCTAGAGCGCCCTCTGGCGGTTTAGTGTGAAAATAACATGTGATATTATATAATAATGTGTTAATAATTTCACACATAAATCACTCCAACCTGAGTATAAGTCGCACCCCCGGCCAAACTATGAAAAACTTATAGTCCGGAAAATATGGTACTCGATTAATGTCCTTCCAGAAGGTCTTCAACTGAGGACAGTCCCAAAAACTATGAAAGCTGCCTGCAGCGACCACATCACACTCTTTCCAGCAAGAGAACTGTCAGCCATCCAGCTTCGATCTCTGCTTTTGCGTAATAAAAAAAATCTGATTGATATTAAAATTATTTTTGATGAGACGAAGCAAATACGAGGCCGGTGACTCATTAATGACGGCACGCAGCCTGCAAATAAGTGTGAATACGATTTATTAACGTTGCTGCTAAGGTTCGGAGTAATTACAACAAGGTCATTTGTGCTTTTAAAGCTCATATAAAGTCTGTATCACTCAATAAGCTGTAAACGAACTTAGATGAGATTTATGAAGACATCAGAGTTATGCGTGTCGATCTGAACCGGTGTTGCGCTTGTCCTCCTGACCTGTTGATCACGGAGAATTCTTTCCGAGAAGTACCTGGAAAAGCAGGAGACAGTTCCTACTCTGTGTGTTTTCTTCAGCTACTGAGAGTGTCAAAAGACAGGAGCCTTGAGGCTGCAAGTGGATGGTGATAAAAGACAGAAAGTTATCTGAACATATCACCCACGGCTGTTTTCTTTTCTCTAAGCCATTTCCTACCCCCTGCAATCAGCTGATTAAATTTGAAGCAACCGTCCTACTGTGGAAATGCATGCAGGGTGTATAAAAACGATCCCATTGTTACACAATTTGTCAGGATAATGCTTTCCATGCGCTAGGTTTGGGTGTATCAATCTAAATATTGACACTATCAATACTAAAGTGAGTATTGGTATCAGATTGATACTTTTTGCCATGTCTGTTCCATGTGTCCATCTAACCAGGGATGCACAGATCGGTGACAGATCTATTCAGTCTCATTCTATGCTTCTACTTGCATAGAATGAACAAATGAAAGTTCGTACATGTTTGATCAAGCTTGTGAAGCTACTGGTGTATTTACATCTGTGGTTACTGGCAGCGTTATGCAATAAATTGCTCAGAGTTGACGGGACGGTGGATGGAGCTAAATGCAACATCAAGGAGGAAAAGTCGAGGATTCAACAGACGTTGATGAACTTTTACTTCGCAAGATTGACGTAGAAACTCACCTTCCAACAGTTTTCGTGTTTCTGGATGTAGAATCAAAAAGCAGTCCGCTCTGCGTTACTCAACATTTGTTTGTTGGATCGCAACCAACCTAAATATTCAGCCTGTCAATCTCTGGAGAACTCATTATCTTGTCAGGCTGTGATTTTGGTGCGTTCACAACTATTTCACGGGACGAAGTGTCACCCTCAACTGGCGCCCCAGCATAGCACCTGTCTCACCGCCGTCACACCTCTGTGCACTGCATGCAGGTCTCTGCGTTCGTCTCGATCCGCAGCAGATTCACACCAAGCGTCTCGGCTCGGCGCGAGGCTAAAGAGTCAGTGTGTGCTAGGAAGACTTTCATTTGTGCCTTTGCCTTTAGGCCTCAACAGAAAGCTGAATTTCATTCCTGAAGTGTCAAGCTGGAATCTCCTGCGAATCAGTCAGCGAGACCGGTTGGCATTGTGCAAGTCTTGGGTTTTGGCAAAGACATCTGCATTGTTTCGGTCCCTTTCAATTCCTCTGCAGCTGTTTTCTCACGAGGCAGTTCAGTTGGGGCCGGGGGGTTCTTTGATGTTTCTATTAAACAGAAGACAAACCATTTGACCTTTGATCTTCAAGCTGCCCCCGACCTCACCTGACCTCACAGCTGCATTTTCCAAAGGCAGGTGGAGGGATTACGAGACAGACATTAATCTATCGACAAGTTTTTTTTAGAATGTACACACTTCAAACATCATCCTCTTATTTTTGCAGCTGTGGATGCAAAAATCCACAAGAGTGAAATTCTCAACTCCCCCAGGCTCCCAAGCAGTCAAGCATTAATTCTCGGGAACAACATCCTCCTCTCCGTTTCTGTCGGCTCTGCCCTCAACTGAAACATCTCCCTCATCAGGTTGGGTGAGTTTAAAGCGCATAACTGAAAAAATGAAAAAAAAAAAAGATAAATAAATGAAGATAATAATCAAGACACTTTGATCCCACCAGCACGCCGGATTCTTTCTCCTCAAAGTGGTTTAGGGTGCTCCTTCATACGTGGTCGGGCTTCACCTTTGACCTCAATACTGAGCAGCATTCTCCACATCCGTCTCTCACTCTCTTCTTATCTCTCACAATCTATCCACTTCTCTCTCTCTCTCTCTCTCCCCGTCCATTTATCTTTGGAAGCCGTTCAGCTCGCTGCACCGCTGCAGTCATTCACGCGGTGAGTACACTTAACACTTTCTGTTTTATTTGCTTTTCTTTATCTGTATTTGCTTTTCTCACTACAATTGTCGCTAAGTTGCCACATACCGTTTAGACATTACAATAACTCCTGTAATCACCAGCTGTCATTTATTGCATAATAAGAATCCACCAGTGCTGATCTGTTCATTTGCGCTTAAGGGCGCGTGCACGTAAACAATGCAGTTTAAGTTTGTCCCCGTTTTCTTTTCGTCTTATTGTTGGCTTCAGCTGATTTTTACCTTCTCCTCACACGTCCACAGTTTTGGCCAAAAGCGCAGGGATTGCATTCCTCCTGCTTAAACCTCTCTGTTGACCTCGTCAACCGAGAGGTCAAAAGAGCTTCAAGGTTCTCGGAAGCAGAGCTGCACAAATTTGGGGCTTTTTTTTTTACGACATAAACTTACGGTCTTTTGTTGGCAACAAACCTAAGTTTAATGTTTAACTAGGTCATATAAACCTCCATGTCTTAATGAGCTTCACAACAGGGACACTTTAAGAGCAAAGGGATTATGTGTGATGTATGGATGTCGTTGCAGCTGCTAAAAATCAAAGATAAACTTAACATGAAGCAGAGCAGTGTGCGTGAATTTAAGCAACACAACGGAAAAGATAGATAACCAAAAATTTAAAAATTTTTGATTTTTGTATGTGTGCATGTAAAGCCTTTTTGTGTTTTGGATATTTAATGATTTACAGATTCTTTTTTTGTTGCTGTTGTTTACTGTTGAGCAGGTAAGAAAATAAACTAATTTAGCAGTTTTAATTTAATGACTTTTGTGTCCCGTTGGTAGCTTCAATTTGGGCTAAAAGTTTGAACGCCACTGATGTAGAGGAAAGATAAGGTGCAATATTAGCATGAGACATGGTGGTGGGAGCATGATGCCGTGGGAATTCATTTCTTCAGCCGGGAGCAGTGGAGTCGTTCGGATGATTTCTGGGGTTCGATCCGGGGGCGAAGCTGGATGAAAACCTCCCAGAAGCTGCCAACGACTTGGGTTCAAATGGACCAGTCAAAGTCCAGATCTAAATCCAGTTGAAAATCACTGGGAAGAGTAGTTAGTGTTGTGTAGCGACACTCTCCAGCCGGTCTTACTGAGATTGAAGTATTTCACTAAAAGGAGAGAGGAAACATTTCAGACTCAAGAACTGATCGCTTCAGACTTGCAGCTGTAAACAAACCAAAGTCCCCCTCAGAGTAATGCACTCCTTCGTGATTTTCTACTAGAAAAAGAAAAGAAAATTATGTGAAAATATGTTCTGGTCTGTGGTTGGTATGTGAAGCGATGGAGGAAAGGTCCAGAGTGTAAAAAAAAAAAAGGTAGACTTTCGTTTCCCTAGAAAACACGAGACACTTTGAAAACTGGAAGTTTGACTCTACGAGGAAGTTAAGAGGATGCAAAAACTAAGAGTCATTATTTTCTTTTGTGGCTGCTGTTACTCTTTGCCAAACTATGAATGTGGTTTTGGGAGGGAACATTTTTTAAGTTTTTGGTTGGATGCCAAACAACTGCCAAGGTTCATCTGTAACCTCTGTATCACGAGAGGACTTCGAATTTATAGTTTAATTTTTACCTTCAAAGTAATGCCAGCAGATTAAAACTTGATCTAATGAAGGCTAGGGTTCAGAGAGAGAGTGATCTCTGAAATACTTCATGTTTGTCTCCAGATGGTTTGTGAAAATGTTGATGGACTCTGACTCCAGTTTACAAGTGGCTGAAACCTGCAGTTACATTTAAGTACACTGCAAAAACATAAAATCTTACCAAGTATTTTTGTTTACTTTCTGGTGCAAGCCAGTGTCTTAGTAGATGTAAAATAAGACAAAGCGGGCTTACAACTAACGTTTGAGAGAGTTATTCTAAGTCAGTGGTTCCTAAAGTGTGTGGCGCGCCCCCTAGGGGTGGTGAATGCAGTGTGAATTAAAAAAAAAAAAACAGTTCACAAAAGTGTTTCACTGTAAAGATGGCTTGTAGTTTGTTTTGTTGCAACCTGAAGTGTGAAATAAACTTTGATGGAGTTTGTAAACAAAATATGTGTACAGGTTTATGTCTGGTTGAACGATGTGTGTGTCCAGTTGATTTTATTTTTCTATTTTGGGGGGGATTTTATTGTAATCCTAGTAATTTAAACATTCTATTTTTTTTTTCAGTACTAATGTTTTCCCTGGAATAAATCTTTGCGTTTTTGCCCTAATAAGTTGCATAAGTAATTATCACATAGCGGTTGCCGGAAACAGCAAGAGGAAACACTCGCAAGAAAATGTGTCGTTTGATTGCTTTATCAGGTTCATGGTCCGTATTAAGTTTCTTCTCCTTTGGAAAATCCACCTGAAGGAAATTAAACGTGTAAAAGCCAAATATGTAAAAGTTGTCCGTTGCTAACATGTCTTTCGAATTTGGACACAATGTTGCCCCGTCCCTTGATCAGTGCGTTAAAGTTGAACCCAGAGAAAACTTTACAGACCCCTAAAGATCTACTTCCTTAAATCACTTGTTAGCATTCGGTGCAGTCTGTCTCTTTCGAAGCACTAGCTAATTGACGTATGTAGTTGTTAACTTCTCTTACTTAACTGGTTAAAATGTTACATTTGCCTTTTGCTGTCTTAAATTTTACACTTTAAACCAATAAACCGAGCAGCATTAACAAGATGAACTGTGATTTCTGCTAGTCAAATGAAAAAACCGACAGCTTTTGAAGAAATATAACTTTTAGCTGTTTAGCTTAGCTTCCAACCAACTCTTTTTAAGCTCACATCGAAGAGCGTTATTATGAAGAACGTTCATCGTCTTTCAATAGGAAGAGTCCAAATGTCAGAGTGAAACAGTAAATTGGTCTTTATCGCATTATAAAATTATTCAAATTAAACTGGAAAACACAGCAGATTTCTCACTGGCGTTAGCCTATCAAGCAATAGTAACCATAACATTGGACAAGTTGGAATAAATCTGCTAAATGGATAGAAAACGATTTCGAAAAAACTGGAATGAGGTAGTTTCTTGGCTGTATTGAAATGGGTTTTTTTTTTAATGATTTATAACGTGAGCAAACTTATTCACGTGTGACTTTAATTACGTTTCTTATTTAACGGAAACAATTCTGAAATTGTGTTTTCTCAATATCTTTATGCCATTATGACCGTTCCTCTTTCTCCAGTTGTTGAAGGCGAAGGCGTTTGATGATGTCCTCTGGTTGGATACGTTTGAGTCTGTTGTATCTCCTACAACACAGCGTTTTATCAGATGAAGGTAATATACTTTATTTTATTCCTGATGCTCGGAGAGTTTAACAAGAATAGCTAATCTAAATGGAGGAGTCATAATAATAGAATTAATTCATTCTCTCATTTTGCTGTTTGTCTTTGTTTAGCCGTGTCGCTGAATTGCCCCAAGACAGTTTTAGTCAACTCAGGCGAAACAGCTGAGCAAAACTGTTCAATACAATGGAAACATCAAAGGGGCTGTAAGGTTGAAAACGCCTTCTTGAGTCACTCAAATGCCACCACTAAATGTGGAAACGATAAGGAACCGTACAGCTGTGCCTGGGATGCAGACTCCACTGTGACCCTGAAGATCTTTGGCAAAAAAGAGGACATTATCACAGTTGAGATCTTCTCAAACTGTGGTTTGGCTTCTGATGTTATCCATGTGAATATCACTGTTACCAAAAGTAACGGTGAGTTACTTTCGGCATCTAAAAGTCTGTTTTCTGTTCAGACATGAGAGCAAGTTGTATTAAAAATAAGATGTATTCACTTTCAGATACGACGGAGCCAACTCCATGGGACACACACAGAGGCCCAATGAACTCCCTGGCCCATCTCATATTCCCCATACTGGGTGTTCTTGCTGCAGTCATCGTTGTGGCCATTTTGTCTTGTTTTATTAGAAAGTACATACCTTCAAAACACAACCAAGAAAGTGAGCTAGCAGGAGGATTGTTAAGGACATGACATCTGAAATATTCATAAGAAATGAAAGAAAGTTTTCGTCCTTTCTTTCTTACAGAACTCTTTTGGACCGACATTGGTCAGATGGTGGCTCGTCCACTGATCTGAAACCGGGACTATTGACTCTTTGTGAGTCAGTTGCTAAAGCTGCTGCTGGTGGCAGCTTCGTGTACATATATTGTGTACATATACTCAATTACTCACTTTATCCATAGAGTGATTGAGTGCTGCCTGGCTGCTATGACCAATTTTAACACAGTTCAGTGTTAAGGCTTTCTATATGCATACTGCATTTGTTGTAAATGAAAGGTATTCCTCATCGTACTGCTTTTATTATGAATTCATCTACAACTTCCTTTCAACGAGTTTTCCTACAGTGATTCTTATGGGATACACACTCCATTTGGATCCTGACAATCGTTGCATTAGATTTTAATGTGATGATCCAAATCTTTTCATGATTTATGGTGTACATTAAAATCCAGCTACATTAACCTTGTCTAGAGGATGTGTGTGAAGAAGAGTCTTCTTTCAGATCAATTGGGAGGGGAGTACCACCTGGCACTTTCCTTGACACCCAAATAATATGAAGGTTGTAATAATGACCAAACATCAGTTTGCATTCCGTTTCTATGGTAACCAGTGTTGGGCAGGTTAGGTTAAATGATTAACTCGTTGACAGAAGAAATGACCAAAATTCAAGCGTATCAGTGGTGTACCTAATTCAGTTACTGTAACCATGACATTTGATTAATTGCATTTAGTTTATTTTGGGGTTCTGTTATAGGTGGGGCTGTAACTTCAGGTTCTACAGCAATTTGTAGAGATGGGAGCTTTGGTTAGACTAAAAACTTCAGGACGCGTCTCTATCAATGAGACATTCAAGACACTCACACGTCTTTATCCTCATTGTGGGAAAATGAAAACTCACATTAATGATGATTGGGAGGATGCAATTCATTGCACTTTCTTTTTTCCCCCCATTTTTAGTGCTGTTTCTAATCGCGTTCAAGCAATTTTGCTTACACAGTGTTTTTGTGAATGACACCATGACCTGCGTGTATATTTCTAAAACCATTATTTTTAACGAGTTCTCATAAATTAACAAGAGCCAATTCAAGTTGCAGCTGCGGACTTAGATCAAAATGTTGAATATTTGTGAACTGTGGACATTAATAGGTTTATTTTATCCTGAGGAAACTTAATTCAGAACCAGATTTTTATAAGGATGAGCTAACTGGGAACAAACTCAGCATAGCAATGACATGGGTATAATTTACTTCAGCAGTGTGAATATGACATTATTCCACATCCAGAAAGCAGCAGGATTTGCTAACTGTGTTGTTGAAGGCTGACTAATATGCAAAACACACCAATATCAATGTATTTATAGCTGTTTTTTTATGTAATTAAATACTAATGTTGCTTTGTGTAAAAATCACTAAAATTATTGTGTATGTCTATGATGAATTTGTAAAAAGAAATAATTAAAAATGTAAATAAACAGTTTTGATAACTTTTGCCATCCAGCAGCCATATTGGGTTTTTTTTTTTAATTTGAGCAGTTTCCAAGGTAAGAAATCAAACTTATTTGACTTTTTTTTTTTTACAAGGGGCATAGAAAGTCCCCCTCTGACCTCCTAACCGATTTTCACTCGTTCTCCGGCTTTTAACAAGAAAAGTTTGAGGTGATTCCCAGAAAGAGCTTGATTCCCTCCGATCTGTGTCACATCAATATCCCGAGAGGAGTTCAAGACAACAACAAATGGCTAATCTGAGCATCTCACTAGTCTCAGCTTCATTTTGTTTCACTTTTTCTCAGAGGTTTGTGTTTTGACAGAGCTCCAAATTCAGAAGTAAATGTGGAAAAACAATTCAAACTGACTTTACCTTCATTAATTTACTTTAAAACAAAACCATATCAGCTGATACAAATACCTCCCTCTTAAAAGTAGTGCATCTCTTTTGGTCAGGTTGCTAAGGAAACAGAAATGTGCCAAGCCAAACTAATTGTAATTCAGTGGTTTTGAAATTCAAGTCATCCCTTTATTTTTCATATTTCTCCATCTTTAAGTCAGTCGGTCATTCAAAGGCAGTCGGCACATCTGTCCCAAAGCTGAAAGTCAGTTTCACAAACAAAACGTCACGCAGCAGCAATATGATTTATGAAGGCACAAGTCAGGGCAGGTATCATGTGGCATCCAAGATGAGGTGTGACATCCTCACACGCCGTCACGCAGCAAAAACACATTTTTACGAGCTTTATTGCATCTAAACTTGGCAGTATCACTCCTTTGGTTTTGCAGTGGCTGTTTGTCCCAATCAGGACATTTAAACGTCAGAGAAAAATGCAAACCTTGTCACTTCACATAAATACTAGAGTTAACCACAACAACATTCATTCAGGCATTAAGTTGTTTCCTAAAATGCTCTGTTAGTTTTATGGCAGCTGTAACAAGAGTCAAACATCTTTCAGGATATTTCACCAATCAGTTGCGTTTACCTCTGACCTCCCAAATGGATGTCACTTCCTGTCGTTGATTCATGAACCCTGACCTCAACTTAACATTTAGAAGGTGCTGTTGGTTGTTCCTTTACCTCATATGGACATAAAGCAGAAGCAAACCCCCACCTGGGGGGACTCTTATTATCTCTAGTAAACATCACAGCGGAAACGAGTGGATATCTAAAATTTCCACTGTATGTTTTTACAGTGCAAACTGCCTGGTCATTCAGATGTACTGGGATGTAATGAAAAGGAAAGCAAAAGCAAAAAGAAAGAAAAAAACCCCAAAGCATGGCAGAACAAGGAAAAGAAACAGGCAAAACAACAAGAATTATTATCATCTGGCAACGAACAAATGAATACAAGCAGGTAGCAATTTGTAAATGAGGCCAGGTGTGACAAACCTGCATGAAGTCATTGAGAAAGACAAGTTTCACCAAAGCCTTTGCATTTTGAAGCAGGATGTGAAGCAGATATAATAACCTGGAACAATGAATGATAAATTATAGCGATACAACTCAGTTAAACGTACATGAAGATTACACAAACCAGAACATAACTGCAGGCGTTGGCATGCGAACTGGCCGCTGAGGTATAACAAGCTCATTTTTCAAGATTAGCTTGTTATATCTGAGATTTGATGCCAAAAGAAGAACCACATAATTCATTATCTACAGGAAGGAAGTGCCGTACCCTTTACAGATCTAGACGATACGGAGCCAACCCGAGACATGTTCTACTGGAGCTCTCTTCAGGTCAAAGGTCATCGTCACTTTAGGCCCAAAAGTGCTGAGGATGGGGAATCACATGGAAATGAACATTCTGTGCGATCTTCTGTTTTTATAAACAGTTTACTTATTAACAGCACAGTAGAACATAATTTGTGTAATTTATTTTTATTGTAAGGTGTATTCATATTTTCTGGTCTGATGTATGTGGTTTACAACAAAATATGACTCAATGCAGTCTTTTGTGGCTGTATAAAGTGTCGCTTCTATAAGTACGGCTCTGATTGGATTGTCAGTCCCTGATGATGGCTCCTCTTCCTGAACCACTGTGTTTGGTTCTGAGGCATTCAGGGAGAGAAGACTGAGCAAACCCATCAATGGACTTGGCCCGACTGACCACCCTGTTGGATTCAGTGGCCACAAACAGTTTTGTTCACATCTTAAAGGTGCGGTACAGTGTGATTTCCAGGCACACAGTATCGTTTTATAGCACAATCAAGTAACTATGTTACCTTTAGTTGTTCTAAAACCACATCGATGATATATCTGATGTAGCTGCTAGATCATCGATATATCGAGGTAGTTAGCCTGATGAAAAAACATTTTACTAGCAAATACTATACATTAAGATGTTTTAATTAGCAAAAACGCCTCTTTTGAAGACAAAAAAAAGAAAAAAAATTTATGAGCCCAACCACGACAATCAACTCACTTAAATTTAAACTCAATTTCACACAAATACAAAGAGCCTAGCATAAATTTTTGGCTGGTTAAATGGACTGTACATGATCGCTATCAAGCTAGTTTTCTACTAGCAGCTACACAAATCTTTTTTGACAAACATTACATGTAGATATACCTTTATTTTGTTTTGCCCCCTCTTTCTTTTCTCTGCCTCTGAAGGATAAGTCAATTTTTCTTCAACATTTATTTTGCTGATTTCTCTTCCACTGCTGCTTTGGAGGTTTGGATATCACGGGTGGAGCATGACATACCACCAGGGGGCGCCAAGAGCAACTTATTCTTTCTTTTAGCACGTATAAAGACGTGTGGCGATTTTAGATGCAAGATGATATAATCTGAGACTGGAACATTGGACCAATTTCCGATATCATCCCTAACAAACTGGATTTGTTTTGTATTATATTACTGCTTCAATTAGTGTAGTTCTTTACCATTCTATTATTTATGTTGGAAAATTGCTACGAATAATGCAAACATCTCCTACTCATTCTTCAAATCTGGATATTTTAATGGGAGAGAAAGTATCCACCATTCAAACTGACTTGTTAGATTATGAGACTAATTTATCTACAGATGCTTACATTTCTTTTAACTCTCCTGCGGTCTTAAAAGACGGGGTCTATATTTTTTTTATTTACGCCGGCAGAACAGGTCAGTTTTGGGCTGTTGACCTTGACCCTTGTATGTATTATTTTCATCAGGCTCTATTGAGAAGGGATACGGGAAATGGGATCTTTACTGAATGGACAAAGAGTATGATTATACAAGTTAAACTTCATCATAGTCCTGTTCAGACTAACCGTGTATTTGCATGTATTTGAGCATGTATATTTGGTAACAAGGTGTCGTATTTACACTAATAAAACATGAAAGTCTTTATTATTATGTTCTGTTGGTGAAATGCCAACAGAAACACATATTTTATGTCTGTTTTTGGGCCAGGGGTTAGATTTAGGACTAAGGTGTGAATTGAGTTATGTTAGGGTGAGGGTTAGGTATGTAACAGATAGGGTTAGGATAAGGAAAAGGTTTAGGCTGTAGAAATAAATGGAAGCCAATGGAAAGTCCCCGCAAAACATCATCATTCATCAGCTGTGACAGATATTTTTTTAATGCGTGTTGAAGGAAATTATTTTGTGTGTGTGTGTGTGTGGGGGGGGGTGTGTGTGTGTGTGTGTGTGTGTGTGTGGTTGCTGTTCTCAATACGGTTCCTTTTCCGGCCTCTTGAAGTTTCAGAAGCTTCTAACATTTTTTTTTTTTAAGCTTGAACTCGTCGACATTCGTTTCCGAAATCAGTGACTTTTTTTTTTTCTTACATGACATTCTGAATGTTATTAATGTTATTCATTTGAACATGAAATAACGAAGTCGACAAAAACAACGGCTTTCAGGCCCTTTGATCGGCTGCAGCTCAGCATAAACACTCCCACACACCCCAGTTGACACCCCAGTCATGAATTTCCTTCGCTGGCCACAAATGAGGCGTTCAAGTGACAGTCGTCCCCTTCAGTCTCAAAGATTCTCCCAGCGTCTCAGGCGGCCCTGTGCGTGCGGCGTCTTGCCTGCAGCCCCGTGTTGCGGGATGAAAGCCAAGTGGTGGAGCTGCGTGTTGGCGCTGCTCTGCATGCCTGCCGAGGTGATGCTGAACAACTGGACAGGTGAGTTTGTTAACGCTCGAGCGAAGTGGGAAGGAGAAGCTTTTCCGTGGGTTGGGGAATCTGAAGAAAGTCTAATGGCTCGGATTTATCTTCCGGCGTGGTGTTGCAGCTGTTGCATGCTTCATGGCTCGTTGATGAAACTGTTTTTTTGTTTTTGTTTTTTTTTTTTATCAACGTAAACCTGCAGGTTAAGCTGCTATTTTGTGGATTAGGTTGCATTTGTGCATTGTCTTGGAGTTTGCTGTAATATTTAATTGAGATTCTCTGAACATGCATGAATGTGACGTGGAAGAAAATGATGCATGTTTGTTTTAAACAGGTACAAAATGGTAATATGCATTTGCATTCAGTTCACCTTACTTTGATGGCCATAAAAAAATTAGAGCAACCACTTTGTCTTGAAAAGTTACAAAACAATAAAGCACAATTTGAAATCTCTAATGTCACCAGGGAAACAGTCGAGGTAACTCTGGAGGACCTGCAGAGATCCACAGCTCATTTAATAGAATACGATTAGATGAAAACTGTTTTGTGGATCACGCAACAAATGTGGGCTTTATAAAAAAAAATTTTTTTAAATCTATGATGTTTAATTTTTGCAACAAGTCATGCAGGGGACATCAGAAACATTTGGAAATAGGTGTTCTGGATCATGAAAGATCGAATTTGAACTTTTTCTCTTTTGGGGCAAAACAAAAAACTATCTACGCATCACTTCTCAAGACATGACACTGACAGCAGAACCACAACCATAAATGAACAAGCAGAGCTACAAGACCAAGCTATATTCATGTGTCAAACAAATGTAGCCAAAGGTCTCTCTTTTGCCACAAGATGAGCTAGATTGCAAGACATGAATATTGACATTTATAGATGCTGCTTCTGCGGTTTCTATTTATGCAAAGCATTAGAATCCAACCCCAAAAGACTTATAGCTAAAATTAAAGTTGTTCTACAAATACTGACCCAGAGGGACTGAATGCAAACTCACACCAGATTTTTCTGTCATTTTTTTTAGATCATTTCTAAAAGCAAGGCAGTGTATTTGGTTCTCCCTATTTATTATTATTATTATTATTATTACTATTATTTATTTTTTTATTTTTTTATTTAGTTAGTTTTTTTACAGATCCAAAGCGTTCAGATGTACACCAGAAAGTTTGTAATGGCCAAAACTGCATGAGTGCATGAAATGTTATAAGATATCATTACATTGAGTGGGCCTGTCACAGTAATCAATTAATCACATGATAAATTCAAACAAGCTCAATAATTTCATCTGGCATGATTTTTAATTTTCCTATTTTCTTCTCTTTCTACCAAAAACTGGATGATAAAAGTTTTCAGTTTGGTGTTTTGGTTTCATCCAGCCCCTTTTTTTGAAGGACAATTTTGTTGTTTTGACGTTTGATGATGTTGTCTGAGTCTCTAACAGTCCGTCTCTTTCTCTCTGGCAGCTTCCCAAAGCCCCTGGTCCATTTCCAATGTGTGGATCAATTCGTCGCTTGAGATCAAATGCTCCACTTCCCTACATGACCCTTTGGGCCTCTCTCTGAAAAGGCGCTTCCTTGGAAATGAGGAAATTCTGTACCTCAACTTTGCCAAAGGAGTTGTTACCAAGAACACTACACTTGATAAATTTCAAAACAGAATTAGCATAACCAAGGATCCAGGAGCCAGGTTTAAGTTTAAGCTACAGCTGTCCCTTCTGGGGCTGGAAGACACAGACTTGTATTACTGCAGCTGGACCTACATTGACGAACAATTCAATAACTTTAACTTGGAGAGCAATGGGACCGTCATCATTGTCAGAGGTGAGGGGGAATGTGCTGGTGACTCACATCAGACGAATTGCAACGTTACACGTTATTTTTAAGCCCTTTGAGCCGCATTGTCGTTGAAATGTATGATGCAAAGGAACTTGGCTTAAAATGTCCGACTTATTTCCTCACAGAGGCTGGACCCGCGCAAAAATGCAGCATCCGCACCGTGGATATGACCCTGGTCTGCCTGAGCATCGTGGCGTTTACCGGCGTGTTTCTGACGGCCGTCGGCCTGGTGATCGTGAGGTGCAGGAGGGTACGTGCGACCTGCACCAGATGAGAGTTTGAAACCGTGTTCGGGTTAATCAGGCCATTTTCGTCCTCCAACAGTTCAAGAAGAACTTTCCAGCCTTTCAGAGGTTACGCCCCTCCCTTGCCTCCAAGGCCCTCACGGCCTCCGCGGACCCCCAGACCCAACCAGCCTCGGAACATCTACGAGCAGCAGCAGCAGCAGACCGTCGATCACTGCCCCTATATGATGGCGTCCACAAAAACCTATGGCAACTTTGGCAATCTGTGATGCTAAGCGCCGCTGCAAACTGATAATAAAATCTCATTTTTGCAGTAAGGGCATCTGAAAAGCACTCTGGCTGTAAATAGCTAGCGGAACTGGTTAGCTGTGTGCAGTGCCTTTCACTTCCTTGACATCGAATTTACCGTTTTTGTCTGCAGAAATGTGTCTCAGCTACCACATCCTGAAAGAAGCGAGAGTGTACAGGTGTGTGTGAACGCGCAAGCTTTGTTTGTGATGGAAAACTGCAAAGTTAGCTATGTTTCCATTTCTGCTTGCAGTGCAGGTTTCCTTGACCCATTAAGGCTTCGACTGTACTTCAGACTCTCATGCAATTATTTTTCTCCCTTGTATATAACGCATACTTTTGCCTATTTTTATATGTGGAATAAATGAAAAATGTTCAAAATCATGCATTTGTCTCAGAGGCTCCTGGAGTCCATGCTTTTTAAGTTTCACCACACATCTGTGCTCTGGTCAGGTTTATTGTAAACATAATTCAACAATCTGCTTTGGGGGGAAATTTTTATTGATGCTGAAACTGATTTAGAGAGAAACAAGCATCCACTGGAGGACACTGTGATCAAGAATGGAAATTATGCTTCATTTTAATAACAAAAATCTGAAAAGACATGGAGTTCAGCCATAGATGATGGAGAGCATTAATAAGAGAGCAAAAAGGAAACTCATGTTCATATGTTAGGATGGCCCCGTCAAAGTCCAGATTGAAATCCGATTGAGAATCTGTGGCAAGCTCTGAAAAATGAAACAAAGGGGCAAACTTTCATTTTCTAGATGCAAAAAGCTGGTAAAAGATGGCAAGGGGAGTTTTTACAGTTAGCACAATTCATACATAAATGTGAACCAGAGTTGTTGTTTTTTTCTTTTTTAAAAATTACATTAAAACCATATAATACATTTGAATTTAAATTATGACATATACGCTGAGGCATGCCTGGAAGGACACACGGTTGTGATTACAGTGAAACGATAAAGTATTGATGCCGAGGCGCTCATACAAATCTATGGCACATTTTACTCAACATACATCGTTTTCCTCCCTCGTCACGGTTCTGCACTCGGTTGTGTTGGTCTGTCACATAAAATCTGAAATAAACACACTGAGGTTTGTGGTTGAGTTGTGACAACAAAAAAAAGTGAGAAAAAGTTTAGAGATTTGAAAACTTTGACACCACACGGATGAATTAATCTTCCCTAAATCTGCTGAGCTTCACATCAAAACAGTCTGTGGCAAATAAAATCCTGTCTTTCTGAAACAAAACTGGTAAAATTAGTAGGATTTCCTTCTTTATTAGTGCATTCTATTCCTACAGGGAGGTTGGGATTTGACTCAGTAAAATCAACTAAAAGGTTTGGTGAAATTAATATTTAGATGAATATATAGAAATGTTTCTATTAGTTTAAAAGTTGCAACACACAACCTTAAAATCAAATATGGCTGCCATGCATAGTTAGTGAAAGTTCTGGTGAAAATACTGAGTGATTTGTACCCCATTAAATCAGACCTAATACTGCACCACATGCAGTTGTGTTTACATACAGTTACGCAGTAGTGAGACATGTGTCATTACTTTAAATTAGATACCAGGGAGGTTTCCTATGCTAATAACCTGAGTGAAAAGGAGCTAATACTTGTTTGCAATTTTAACATTTGCCACCAGAGATTTAAACAGCAAGGATGAAAAACTGGAGAGGAGGTCAAGCAAATAAATTCTCTTCTTAAAATGACAAGTTTTAATTGGTGTAATAATCGATTTGGACAGCTTAATTAGACATCCTGCGTCGCTCACTCAGGCGCTATTAGCTAAAAACTTAGCTAATAAAAGCACGAGATTATTGTGCGGAACTTTTGCGGTAAGATGGTTTCCGCGGACTTTTATTGCTGTACCACAACGTGCAGCAAATGGGAGAAGGACCTCGCTGCAGCAAACAGAAAGGGGCGGGGACGGACCACTGTCAGTCCCATACCTTATATGGAAATGGGACTGTTGCATTCCGGAAATGAAGGGGGCGCTATTTTCACAATCACTAGTATAAATACCTTAAAGAAGCGGGGTTAAGAGGTCGATTGGAAGAAATTTGAGAGGTTCTTCCACAAATGTTCGGCACACGATCCACAATCCAAAACCCACAAAGTCAGCAAAAGGTATTTTCTACCTTCTTAAAACTTTTTTTCGCATAATAAACCGATACGCTTTTCTAGATTAGGTTGAAAATATAATTAACAGCTGTAAACTAGTGAAATTCAGGGCGAAGGCTAACTTTAGCATGTAGCATAGCTAATTATTTTCCTGCAGGACACCGTTAGATAAAAATAGAAAAGCAGACAACATGTATAATTGAGAAATGTATTTTATGCTCAAACTTTGTTTTTTATTTTCATTATATAGATCCACGTATCTATTTGCAACATTCCGTATTGCATGAACGATAAATGTTGCTGTCCTCTTGCTCATACAGGGCCCATAGGGCCCCTAGGTACAGAACCATGTAGCAAAAACTGCTATGGCTCAACATAACGGTATGTAAAACTACACTTGAAAAATATAACATATTCTTTTACATACGTACCAGTTTTGTAATGTTTTTCTTTTATTTTTAAAGGTTCATCATTTTTTTTGTACACCAATGGGACACTTGTGGTTCTTCAGAGCTACAAGACTGCTTATTTACAACCATCCCTGCTTTAAATGTCTATAATAAATACTGTAGATAAGGCTGTTGTCCTTTCCCTCAATTTGATTGTTATAGTACTGACGCATTAATTTTCTTCCCCCGTTTTGAATTTTCTCTTAAACACCACAGGGATTGCCTAAACAAGGACTGTCCAACAACTGTGGGATGTTTGTAGTGATGGTAACATCCCCTTCCACCCACCATATTGTTGTATGGTTTGTATAGACGTAATAATCACATTTTTCTCAACAGCATGCACTGTACTTTGTGATAGAGCATCCTTTGATTTCAGCGAGGTGAGGAAACAGTTTATGCTTCCTGTTGGAGATTTCATTAAAAGTGAACCACAGAATGATATGATGACGATACGAAGATGGTGGTCTCTGACTCTCTTGAGAAACTTCCCTGTGAAGTAAGAACAATAATGGTGCACTGTACCACATCATGTTACACATATGTTGGTTTTTTTTATGAAAACCTTCAATTTGTCCTTTTTAAAAGGTCCAGAGAGGAACTACAGAAGGAGAGAAAGCAGAAAAAAGTTGATGAGAGGGTAAAATGTGAGGTAAGCTGTAGCTAAAATTCATCACTTTGTATTTTCGAATCATGTAACTTGTATTATGTCTATTCACAGTGCACTTCTGTAAGTCTGAAAGAAAATCAGGATATAACAATTAAAAGCAGTTTTGATGTTATTTGGACTTGCAGTCATCTTTCACTTAGGAAATATCTATATTTTTACAGACCACACTGTATTAATATTTTGATGACCACACCTATGCCAGAGCAACCGAGGCACAAATTGAGGTTAATTTTTAAAATTTACACATAACTAGTCATTTTGATTTGTATATCTTTATGTGCAAATGACCCCAAATTATTATTATTTTTTAATTAATTCATAATTTGGACAGCATTTTTTATACCATCAGAGATGGAAAGGATAAGATACTAAGTCTTAATTATTGTTTAATGCTCTTCACCATGCAGGTACAAAGGATACCGCCAATTCATAATCATGTGTCATAACCATTCTTCCGGGATGACAGTCTTGCAGTGCACCTGTTTTTTTATTATTATTATTGTTTTCCGATGCCTTTGAATGTGCTTGAATCTGTTCTCCAGCAGGTGATTCCAGCACAGGGAGACGCCGCTTACCTCACCTTGGCATTGACCTGCAAGTACATTGTATCTGACCCAGTTTTCAGGAAGAAGACTCACTTTGCTTGGCTGCATGGTAAGGACCTTTGACTTTTTTCAACTAAAACATGTGAAATTAGATTTCAACTACATGAAATCGGTTTTTCATTAACAGGTGAGATCAACTGGGGTGAATTTTCAGTCATTCAAGGCAGAAAACCGGATTCCTTTTGCGGTTGTAACGTTCCTCCTGCAACCAGCAATATAAAGACTGTGTGGGCTTCAACGGAAATGGGAGATGAGGAGAGAACCCTGGTTACTCTGATGGCAGGACACGGCCCTGACTGTCAGTACTGATTGCAAGGAGAATATTAGTTATTTTCTACAGTCTTTCACACATTTCAATTGTCACACATTGTTAAATTTTTTTTTTGTGACATGTCATTTTAAATAATTTCAGCTGAAGCACATTTGCCTGTTGACTTGTTCAGTCATCATTTTCATAATGTGTTCTTTCAATATTATGTACATTTTTCAATGTTACTTTTGTTACAGCTCAGTTGATTTACATTATTTAGTTTTTATAGAAATGGTGTCGTTTCCACACAAAGTTACATTGTGGCTGTATTTTGTTGGAGAGAGAGCAGAACCAATAAAGTAGTTGTAAATACATTGTAATTGTGTTTAGCAATTGGATAACCTTGTTTTAAAAATTTGAAATACAAGCAAAGTTAATAACTTGCAAGATTTTATGTGTATAAATACAATGTTTCCTGTACTTTTTGAACAATGACTGGAATCAATACAAATGTTCTTTACAAACCTGACATACGGCTAAGTTATTTATGTTTTAATAGTCAGAATAAACTGTTGTTGTTTTTTGTAATAAAGCAAGCACATACAGAAACATTGTTCGGTGACAAAGTCATAATAAAAACATAAGATTAAAGGTAAGCTGAGCGAAGGTGGAGACCAGGTGGAGGTGATGGAAGCTCACATCAAGCCGTAGTTTATGAGGGGTGGAGGAGATGAGACCGGCGCCATTAGGACGGAGGCTCGTGATCAGGTGAGATGAAGACAGTTATAGTTTGAATTTACACATTGGTTTAATTTATGTATCCAGTGACTTTATGCAAAAAGGTTTTCATATAGAAAAATAACTCATCCACAGCGGATCATTCTCTTTGGCGGTTACCAGCGCAATGTCTACTGCAGGGGTCAGAGCGCCTAAGGTTATTTCTTGTCAAATAAACTTTCTAAAACCTACTTTCTGTGTGAAAGGTTGAAGGTACATTTAAAGTTTTAAATGAATCACTTTGGGTTTATAACAATTGGATATTTAAGGTCTTTGGATCGCAGTTTATGAATCGATTGCAATTGGTAGAATTGATTTGGAATTTCTAAACGGAATAGTGGGGCACCAATCAGCTTACTGGTTTAGACATTATGGTAAACAATGATAATAGTTGAGCCAGGTCACCTGCAACCAAGCGTATTACAGTTTTCGGAATGGCCCTTGTTAGAAGTTCAAAAGTCCTTTGGTTTGTTTGTAAATTCTATTTACAATGTGAATAATAAGAAAAAATATTTGGCAAATAAACAGAACAAAAGTGCACTGTGAATTGATGTACTAAGTTGGCCAAAATTGCTGACGATTACCGGCCAAACCTCTTTTCCATCGAGTCCTTATTAAATAAGGCAAAGGCGATTATAGTTTAGATTTTAACTTATGTATTCTATGAGTGCCATTCATAGCATAAAAATCTATAATTTGAACTGCAGCACCAGCAGGTATTTGTTTATATCTGTTTTCTTAATCTGCGATGGACTGTCCAGGGTCCACTGCAGCAGCCCTCACCACCCACTACACGGATAAACCTGCGTGTATAATAGTTAATGGATGGATAAATGTGTTCTTAATGTAATGTACATTTATCTCTAAAATATTAATTTGATTTGTGTTTTATAACTTTTGTTTGGGATTTAAAGGGTGTAAGGATACATCTCCATAATGACTCCTTATTATTGCTTATTTTAGATTGTTTGTTACTAATATAATTTTAACATCCGAAAACAATAAAGATTTAATAAAGATTTAAAAATAAAAAAAAGGGACATACCACGTGACAGACATACGACGTGACGTAACACGTTTTGTAGCCATTTCTTTACTGTTTAATTTGTAATTTTAAACGTTGAAAGTGTTCTTGGGTGTTTTGAAAGGCGTTGTCAAATAAAATGCGTTATTATTGTCATAATTATTAAAACACGGCTGGTACAGGAAATAGTGTCACTAACGCTCCCTTTCATTTCCGGAATGCGAGGTGTACTTGGAAACAAACCGTATTCACAAATTGCTTTAAAGTTTAAAAGTGTGGAGAAAATAAGAGCGAGTGTGAAGCTGAGCACAAAGCCGGGTTAGCCGCTAGCTTTAGCTGACACACCGAAGGACAGGCAGCCTGTCAGGGCGAAGACAGATGGTCTAAACCTTGGCTTGTGATCCCCTGTCCCGCTGTCCAAAGCTCAGGAAGAGCAGCCAGGGGCAGCTATGCGGGGCTGGTGAACTCAACACTCAGGATATAACCCTGCTTTCAGGTTAGCAAGCTCAAGCTGGTCCGCACAGGGGAGCTAAACATGAGGAACTGCAGGCGACTGTTGTCTGAGCTGAAGCTGTGGACTTCAGGAAGAAGTAAATGGACAAGGGGACTTAATAAAGGTGAGACACTGGGGACACCGCCTGCACACCGTTCAAATTGACAGCCTAAGTTGTCTGTTACATTTCTTTTTGTGCAACTCAATTCACTCTAGTTCAAGTTATGACTCAGTCATAAAACAGCTTTATAGTAAGAGACTGAATTGTGGCCTCATTATGGAGATCCAACTGTGCCAGAATAATAAGAAAAAAAAACCCCCAACAACTACCTAATTAATTTTCACATATATAACTAATTTAGTAAATATGAAAGGAAAAAAAATACTTGTCTGTTAGCTAGCTATTTACTAAATGCACAATTACATAAGTCAGTGTTTAAATAATTAAATTTAAATTCCATTTTATGTTAAAAACATACTTTTTATGCAGTTATCTAAAATTTCATGCGCTACAGTCCATGTCAACTTATTTGAACTGTGGTCAAAGTTATGAGATAGACAATGACATTTGATTGGCTGACCTCCACGGCAACTCGTCTACAGACCAATCACATTCAGTATTGCAGTGTTAGCCCCACCCACTGATTTTGATTGATGAAGTAATAAAAAAAAAAGCAGAGTGCCATGTGTTAAAAATGCTGAAGAACTATAAAAATACATTTGGCATGTAATGAGCTAATTTAATTTATAATTATATAGTTAAATATAATATTTAATATTCACATGGAAATATTTAAAGAAATATTGATAGTATCTTATTTTCATTTTAATTGTATTTATGAAAGCTATTAATAATAAAATTGAAATTCAAAGACACATAATTAATCCCAATGGCAAATTAAATATTTTTTTTAACAAAATAACTTATCTAAAGACTTTATTATGTATTGAATTGTGACACATTTGACCTTCAACATGTCCTTCGTCGATCCAGTTTTTTTCCTCTTTGCAGGCCTCGGTGGGAGTGGAAAGGCTTTTCTGTCTACTTCCAGCTGTCCAAAGGTGTGTATCGTTGGGAGCGGGCCGGCAGGTTTCTACACGGCGCAGCATCTCATCAAGGTGTGTACTTCCTGTTCCGACGGCATGCGGATAAACTTCCCCGATGCTCATTCAAAGCGAACAGAACATGCCTGACTTTCAATCTTCTGCCATGTCAAGTAATGGACACACTTAGCTATTTGCACTACATTTTGCAAACATGTCCCTTTGCTGTTTGAGTTGATAAAAATGGAGAGAAATACACTATTGTCGGCTTGGACTGATGAACTGATGATGACTGAACAGGCGATTTAAATCGGGGGGAAAAAGTTACAAGTGTCCACAACTTGACGTTCACAAAAGAGACAAGAAACCCCCCCAAAAAAACCCAAATAGTGTTGGCAAATTATTGCAAACAACATTTAAGCTCAAACAGCCTGTTGATGAACTATTTGAGGCTCTAGAAATGTCAAATAGCAAGTGACCCTTTTCTTTTTTTTACCTCAGTCTTTTAACTGGACGTGGCGTCGTACCATTAATAGTAGGGTGGGGGGGAAATAAGGGTTCTACATTTGAACTAGATCGTCAAGTTGACACAAACCTAGTGTAGCGAAGCCAGGTGATTGCACCGTTTCCCTTCTGTCAGAAGAGACCGAAGAGAGACAGCACTCTGGTTTTAACACTTGACTATGGATTAACACAACTCCAAAGAATTGGAGTAATCCAAATGAGATGTGACCGAGAGATGGATTAGTGCCTTCGGCTGATGTAATTGAAAGAAGCCCTTTGATTCACTAAGTGCCTCAGGCTGGGAAATAACTCAAATTCCAGCTGAGCTGATCAAATCAAATTTAAAAGCAGGAGTTTTTCCCAAACAAGTGGTGATGGGAATTTGAGGGGCCAATAGCATTGCTGTATCAATTAAGGGGATTTGCTTATTTCTCTTTTTTGCTTAGCCCCATTTATGTTTTAGATGTGGTATAAAACGCAGCAATGCCTAAAAAGCAACATTGTTGTGGACTGGAACAAGCAGGTAAATCTGGATGTCATCAGCAAACGGCGTGATCCAGCGGTACACTTCTTGAAGCCGAACACGGAGGCATGCATGCTACTGGAAATATTGCATGATCCTCCAACTGCCTACCAAACTTCCTCGTGAACGTAAATCATACATAAACGACTCGTGACAGGAAGCCGTGTCTAAAGTGAGCCGTTTCAAGCCAATCACAGATAACAGCAGGACCGGACTGGTAGTTTGTTCAAAAAGTGATAATGAAAACACTTTGACTCTGTGTCATGTCAGCAAACAGTAAGCACAGCAGATATGTCATGCCGGAAACGACTACACTTCTCTGTTATCTTTTGAATAACAGATAAAAATCTGTCAAGCTAGAACAGGAAAGAGCACTTCTGTTTTATGCTGTTGTGTTTTTAATCACTGATGCATGCTGAAATTTCTAAAAGCCATTACGTATGTGCTTGGTTGCTTTCGAAGTACTTCATTGTCTACTTTTGCTTTTACTGTGCCTCAGGGAAACCTAATGTAAGATGAAATTTTTATCGAAATCATCAGACAAGAAAACAACATCCAAACTTACAAAGAATTTCCCTTTACACTGTCGTTAGCTTTTTTTTTTTATTGTATTTTTATCGCTCAGACTTTTTATTATGCATGCGTTTTCCTTGCATTTTCTCTGAAAGTGAGTCAGAGAACGACGAACTAACAATTTGCAAAAATACAAACACAGAACCGTCAAAGTGGAATTAAGTGCATCCTGCACTTAATTCAAGTTCAGTTGCGGCGTTTTAATCTGTCATAACTTTTTTTTTTGTTTTCTTTAT
The DNA here is from genome assembly GCA_010277075.1 of Poeciliopsis retropinna. NCBI lineage: Eukaryota > Metazoa > Chordata > Actinopteri > Cyprinodontiformes > Poeciliidae > Poeciliopsis > Poeciliopsis retropinna. The sequence continues at coordinate 11,258,326 of VMRM01000023.1, read as the reverse complement.
CGTCTGATCTTTAAAGTTTCCAAATCTTTGTTTTGTTTTCTTTATTTATGTACCCGTAGTAGAGACAAAACAACCCCCAGCTAACCCAGCAAGGTTACTATTTGTTATTTCTTGCTGTTTTGTTCCGGACTATTAAGACAGAAAAATAATCCCCCAACTGTACCACTGAAAAAAAAAAACAGTGAAATATTGTAAAAATACCAAACTCTTGTCAGATATTTAAAGTTAACATAAAATACAAACTGGGAGATGATTGGAATAAAAAGCTGGGGATATTCTGCTGATGAGAAATGCTCTGTTTTCACACTATGAAGCTCCGCTTGCAGTTCAAGGTCCAAGCAAGAAAACCTACAGGGTACATTTTTGCCCTTTTTTTATCTGATATTTGTCCTAGTTCTTAGAGTGGGGAAACATGGTGGGAGAAAAAAAAACTACTGTAAAACTACCGTAGTCCCTGTTGTTAAAACACGGCATTAATTTGTACAAATCAACTTTAAGGACCATTTTAAAAAGCCATTGTATTTTCTTTAAGGTGATTTTCCTCCGTTTTGACTTGTAAAACAGATCACACTGGTAGAAACAGGACTGGCTGTCATCTGGGTTTCATCTGTGTTACGGTTCATGTTTGCTGTTAATTTTACTCTGAACAACAATTCAAACATTCATTCTGTTCTAATGTATCAGAGAAAAAAACTCTCAAAGTCACTTTTCAAAGTTTTATGAGACGCTATTATGAAAGCTGTGTTTCATGCGGAAACCTTTGAGCAGTTTGAAACTTCAATTATGAAGAGACGATATCTGCAGCGAGCGATTTCTCCTGTTTGCCTCTTTTTTCCGTCTCAGGCCCGTCAGGATGTCGAGGTGGACATCTACGAGCGACTGCCCGTCCCCTTTGGCCTGGTCAGGTTTGGAGTGGCCCCTGATCATCCTGAAGTCAAGGTGTCTGCTTCCTCTGACATTTTTATCACACAGCAAAGTGTCTCTTAAATTTTTTTTTTTTTTTTTTTTTATATCTTAATCAAAGGAGCAGCCCAGGGGATCATTGTAACTCTGGTGGGGTTGCAGAAATCCACTGCTCAGTTGAACAAAAACAACAACAAAAAAATGAGTTCAATACACATGACAAATAATAAATGCAAAAATTATTGATCAGTTGTTGACTCTGAATTAATATCCAGAGTCAACATCTTCAGTCTTTGGCTCAATCCAGTTCCTGGAATTTTAACCTGATTGGTTTCTGCAACCTACTAAGCTGATTTCAGATTTTTATATTTTTTTTTTAAATCAGATCTTCTGTCACAATGTGCCAAACAGGAACTGCAGATGGTTTCTTTACTGGAATTTTGAGAGCTTGTTGTCCCGTCACAGTTTTGACGGTGAAGCTAATGTTGTGTTTTTGCAGACAGTGTGCTTTGCTGAATGATGTCTTAATTCCAAAGAGCTTTTATTATCTTGTGGAAAACGTCCTGTATCACAAGGATATAATACAACGTTTCTTTTTTACAGCATTGCATGGTGTATTTTTGCCCTGACACAGCATAAGGCCATTTAAAATCCCTCGTCAATAACTCATTATAAAACCGGTTACAAATTTGCACTTATATAAATTGTTATTCATGTACTTTAGGAAGTATCAAACGTCATTCTGTTGAATATATGTATCTTTTGTTTTTGTCCTCCAGAATGTCATCAATACTTTTACTCAAACAGCCAAACATTCCCGCTGTAGTTTCTACGGCAACGTCAACGTCGGGAAGGATGTGACCGTCGCCGAGCTGCAGGGGGCGTACCACGCGGTCGTACTGGTGAGAACTCGACGGCCGTGACCGAATCCCGAAACGAGAATCCGTGCTTTGACTTTCTTTTGCACGTGTTTTCTGTCAGAGTTACGGGGCGGAGGGCAACAGGAGGATGGGTGTGCCGGGCGAAGACCTGCCCGGCGTCTACTCAGCCAAAGACTTTGTGGGCTGGTACAACGGCCTGCCCAGCTGCAGAGAGGTCCACATAGGGGGATAAAAACATCATCTGTTCTGGTGTAAATCAAAGCAAAATGGGCTGATTTCATGTTTTTTATTAATTGCTCCTCCAGCTCAAACCGGACTTGAGTTGCGAAACAGCCGTCATTCTGGGACAAGGCAATGTGGCCTTGGATGTAGCCAGGATACTGCTCTCTCCTTTAGATATCTTAAAGGTGAGAAGGATTTCTCTCTACATGAGAACAGTTTTAACTTTGGAGATAAAATATCTGGAGCTCCTTGCAAAATCTTTGCAGACAAAAAGTCACTATCAAGGATTTTGATGGGTATTGTAGTGTAGTTTTCTTCTGATGAAAAGAAAACCTTTGCTCACCTCAAAACTGATTGGGTTTGTTTTCTTCCCCTAATAAGATAGGCAACAATTTCCCCTTTGGGGGCATTATAGATGGCTGACTCACTTTTAAGGAATGCAGCACTATCTGATACCGAAGCTTCACCTCATGATTTATTGTCGTCCAGAAAACGGACATAACCCAGCCGGCCCTGGAAGCCCTCGCCGAGAGTCGGGTTCGGAAGGTGCTGATAGTCGGCAGGAGGGGACCCATGCAGGTCGCATGCACAATCAAGGTTCGTATCACGGAGCAGAGCGAGCTGAGCCTTTTATCAAGAAGACACATCTGTCACATGGGAAAACCACACTAACCCAAGTGTTTGACCTACTCTGCAGAGGCCTGCTTCAGTCTGTTGTCAACTTCCTGCTATGTGGCATCACCGTCTTGTGGATGAGCCGGTTTCTGCCTACGTTTAGCTGGCGTGACTCCAAAGTACCTCACAACACACAGGATGTATTGTTTTAGCTGATGACACTGCTAGCTGGCCAGGTTCTGTTGGAGGATCGTGGTGGTTATGGTGACATGTTGGGTTAGGGTTTAACCAAACGCCCTGTACATTATGACCAAAATTTCCGTCCTTTGCATAACTCGTCTAAACGTTGTCGCCTCGTTTGTCGAGAAAAGTTTGGGTGGTTTAGGATAAAACCCTGCGAATCGACAACATGCTGCCATAATTGTTTTGAAAAGAACAGGCTTTCAACTGCTAATCTTTCTGAAGTCGTATTTTTCAATTTCTTCCTAATTCTACTTGATGAATTATAACATTTAACACACTAACATAACACCTAGAGGATGTCTAATAGAAATATTGGCTCTTTTGTTTTGTATTTTCTTACAGTCTGAGACAATCTTTCTCTGAGATCTGTGGCAATCTGCTTCGTCATCCACACCTTCACAGTTTGCAGTCAGTTTCCGCTTACAAATAAGATTTTCTATTGTAAAATGTTGGACTTTCCCAATACCGTCGACTCCTGGTCTTCTCTGGAGTTTATGGATCTGTAGCTGTCCACGAATAGCTGAAATCTGGGATTACTTGTGTAGCAAACACATGTAGCTGCCTATTTTAGTAACTCTACCACCAATTGCACCTTAATACACACAGTGGAACCGGTCTTGACGCTACACCAGAAGCTAACACTCTTTACTGTTTCTGCTCTTTGAGCTGCCACCAATCAACGCCAAGGAGATTGAACGAGGCTTCTTGGTTGGCCACGTTACAAACAGGCAGCTAATAGCGTGTCAAGTAGCATAGCGCCCGGCTAGTTCAACTTGACAAGCTGGAATACCAAGCCGTTTATCATTCTGAGGTGGATTTTCTATGAATAATGTGGAGTTAAGTTGCACAGAAAACTCCAAATGCTGAACCGTAAATAAACAGGGATCCGCTTTAATCCTTTCCAGATTGATGGGAAGGAGACATTTTGGTTATCTTCCCTACTTGGCATTGTGTTAACTTCAGTTTTTACATACACAGGCGCTCATTAAGACTTTATTTAAAGACTCCTTCCTGTTTGCTTCATCTGGTTACTCCATTATGTGGAAGCTTTAAGTTTAAAAGTAGTTTCTATGCATTGTGTTTCCATTTCTGCTCAGTTTGAATTGAGTAAATGACATTGATATGTTGTGTTTTCATGTTGACTTTTACTCCTCTGAGCCGTAGAAGTAAGGATGTAGTGCTAACAAACTACGCTGAAATTTTAGCACTTCATCTTTTCTCCATCTTAGCCAAGGATTCCAAATGTCACCAATTAGGTTTGAGTCACTTTTTTTCCCAGCAGGTGATGAAAGAAGTTTGTTTTAAAGAAGGAAACCTGAATCAGAAGAACCAGAGAAACCCAGAAAAACAAAAACATAACCCCATCGTGGGAGACTTTCGGGTTTTGTTTGAAATCGCGTTGTTTTCGTTTAAAGCTTTGAAAACCCGAGAGTTGCGGCTATCAGATTTCTTCATGTCGTCTGCAGGAGCTCAGAGAAATGGTGAACCTGCCAGGAACCAGGCCCGAGATGATGACAGCTGATTTCGACGGCGTCTCAGAAGCCCTTAAAGGTCAGAGGCGAATCAAAGCCTTGCATGACGGGTTTCTTTCGTCTTTTGTGGGTTGTTTTTTTTTTTTTTTTTTTTTTTTTTTTTTTGTCTTTTTTAAAATAATTTTCCGGGACCTCAACAGCTTGTTTTCTTTTTCTTTCACAAGTCTGACTCAAGAGTTACAGATTGTGCTCTTAGTTCTCATCTCTGACTTGACGGAAAGCATGCGAGTACACGAGAAAGCGACGTGTGACTAATGCAGAACACTTGAGCCGCTACGTGGCAGGAGGAAATGTATGTTGTGGTTAACAGCTGAGGCAGACCAACAGTTCGTACACTGAGCTGAACGGAAACTGTTCACAGGTTAAGGTCGCTTCTGACGTGCGAGAGCTCACTGCGGGCTGGCAGAACAGAAGAGCTGGTCTGCCGCTCGCACCGTTCTGCTGACCTTCTGGCCAGCAGCCGCAGCCTTGATGGAGACGTGGCATTGATTTGAAACCGATGCTCTTTTTCGCCTTGACCTTGTGAATATTTTGGGCGATAAGCAGCGAGGCACAAATGCAACATTTCATACAGGATTTCTGTGACAAATGAGAGTATTACCACCTGCATGCACTTTCGTGTGTGTTTTACGCAGCTCCGGTGCCTTGCTGGGTTTAATAAATCCTGAGTTTTATGTCTGGGAGGCTTGAAAAACACGTGAATTTTCCAGTTCCGGTGTTAAAAACATCCTTTTCCGATTAAAGTCATTTTTTTCTTTGAGAGAGTGTACTTGCATTGCAATGATTTCTGGGATGATTTATCGTCCAGCCGAATTTGCTGTCATGACCTGACGGGTAGCTGCAACTAACGATTATTTTAGTAATCGAATGTTCAGACGATTAATCGATTAAATGGGTTTGAAAAAATACCACAATCTTTTCTTTCGTTGTGAAAATGGACTTGCAAACTTTGGTTCTTAATAACTTTGGTTGGTGTTTAGCTGTTGGCTAAAAATAATGGTGTCAAAATCAAACGGATGATACGCAGTCATCTGTTTGTTCACATCAGTCTATTGTCAGATCTGAGATCTCAGTTAGCTGACAACAGCGGTATATACATCTAAACATGGTAGGCTAGCCTTACAAACCCTGGGGGACATCAGCAGAACCATGGTGTGAAACCGTGATTAGTAACTTGTTAAACACACATTTGTGCCAATTGTTCCTCCGTACGAATAAGTAAAATTTAAAGCGCCGGTGTCTCTGCCGTCCCAGACGTCCCGCGGCCCAGGAAGCGTCTCACCGAGCTGCTGCTGAAGACGGCCCTGGACGCGCCTGGAGACAAGGAGCTGGAGAGGCGGAGAAACGCCACCAAGGTCTGGGGGTTCCGATTCTACCGGAGCCCCACTGAGATCTTAGCCGACGCCGGCCACAGCCGAACGGCCGGCATCCGACTGGCGGTCAACAGGCTGGAGGTTGGAGCATAGAAAAGCATACAAAATGCACCCTCTTGTGATTCTTATAATCTGTATTTATCGGGGGTCAGGGGTCAGGAGACGCAGCTCGGGCCGTTCTGACCGGAGAGGTGGAAGACGTTTCCTGCGGTCTGGTCATCAGCAGCATCGGCTACAAGAGCCTCCCCATCGATCCCTCCGTGCCGTTCGACTCCCGCAGAGCCCTCGTGCCAAACTCAGTGGGCCGGGTTCACCAAACCGCAGGTTTCAAAACATTCTCCTGTGATAAGAACCCTTTAACTAGACCATTTTCCATAACCCTGCCACTCTCTTTAGGGTTGTATTGCAGCGGTTGGCTGAAAACGGGCCCCACAGGTGTGATAGCCACCACTATGAACAACAGCTTCGACACGGCCCGGTCCGTGCTGGAGGACATGGACTCTGGAGCGTTGGACGTGTCGGCTGCCAGACCCGGATCGCAAGCAGTCAGCAGCCTGCTGGAGGAGCGAGGTACAGCAACGCCTCGGCGCTCATCGCAGCATTTGTTGTTAACCGTCTTTATTTATCCTCACCCAGAAATTAACTGCAGCACAGAAACATCACAGTTATCTATTTAAATAAAAAACTGTATCTAGGGTGTCCACCCATTAAAAATACTGGAAGCGGGAGGAAGTTGGTACGTTTCTCTGGAGATACAAGTCTTAAATTTAATTCATAGTGGTATTAAAAGGTCTTAAAAGTTGAATTGGTGAAATATGCAAAAGTCCTGCTGTCTTTATTGGTGTCCAAGCGATTAATTGGATTAATAATGATGAATATTAATGAAGTAATCGTCAAATAATTTGACAAATGATTGTCAACTGGAGTAAGTAATTAAGCCAAAACTGTACAAAAAAATAAACATTTTGTATTTATGATTTAAATGCAGTCTGTAATATGTTCTACGCTGAACTCGAGTGGCATCGTTTTAGCGTCCCCTGGTTCAAATTTTGTCAAAGAAAAATCTCCCATTGAGCACCTTTCTCTATCCAATTATGAGTTGACCACAAAGTCTCCATGCTGCCCACCTGTTGGTTTAACATCCGGCCAGGGAGCAAGAGTCGGGGAAATCACAAACTGACTAAAACTGCCTTCTTTATTAATGATGATTAGTGTTTGTTGTCCTTACGAGCGAGGAACAAAACTCAAAACGTGAGGCTGAGCTGCCGCTCCCGTCACTGAGGGTTTGTTTTGCGCCATCTGTAGGAGTGAAACCAGTCACCTTCTCAGACTGGGAGAAGATCGACAGCTTGGAGACGAGGAGGGGGGAAGCTTGCGGCAAACCCAGAGAGAAACTACTGAGCATGGAAGAGATGCTGAAGGCGGCCCGGTCGTAACGAACACGCAGCAGGCGGAGTCCAGGAGAATGACGATACAATGACGGCACTGGTTACTGTATCCATGGGGACCAGATTCATACAGTACAAACGTACGGCATAGCATCAACTTTTTAATAGGTTGATGCTTCCAGCACAAAGATAAATATTCAAAGTCAATTTCAGCTGAAATATAAAATAGAACAGGGGTGTCCAATGTGTGGCTCGGGGGGCCATTTCTGGCTCTTGAAATAATTTTTGTTTGGCCCCTGACCACAAGTAAAACAATTGTTAAAAAAAAATAGAAGATTTGCTCAACAAAACAGAAAGCAATAAATTAACCAAAGAATTTGGAAATTAGATGTTTTTCTTTTGATTAAACAACAGTCCAAAGCAGTTTTTTATGTTTTGGATATTTAATAATACAGGTTTTATACATAAAAATTGTGTATGTTCACATTTTATGTTTAGGTTTCTACTTGTAGAAACTCCACCTGTGGTGTGTTTACTAATTAGGTGACTTCTGGTGGCAGTTTGATTGTAGGGATTTTTTTTTTTTTTTTGAGGGGCTGGGTGGAGATTACTAAATCAAAGGATGAATGAAAATGCACACCACACTTTTCAGACACATTTAGGACAATATATTGATAGTTTGTAAAGTAAGCTGAATACTGCAGGTCAAACTTAGCAGTGTTTTTCTTTTTAGTTATAAAGCAAATGTTTTCCACCCCCTTTACAATTATGTACTACTTTGTGTTTGGTCAGTCACATAAAGTCCCTGCACCTTGTGACTATAAAGTACAAACAAGTCAGAAAGGCAAGGCACTGTGTGTATAAAAAGACAGCTGTTTCCTGGGTGTGTCTTGAAAACTACAACATTTGGAAGTGGAGCAACGGAAGTCATCAGTTTTGGTCCCCAGTGATGTCGTCCTGCTGCAGACATTGACTCTAATATTAAAAAGACTTTTTGTTCCATGCTAGCTAATGTTTTTTACATTTTGTAATCAAAAATAATGGATTTAAATAAAATGATAAATCCTCTGGGTGATGCTTTTGTAACTTGGAAGAGGGGAAAGGAAGTGCAAACTAAGTCATTCCTTCACAAAATGAGATGGTTGTGATATTGTACATGTATTTACGTGTAATTTAGTTAGCTTGGTCCAGAATCGGCTAGTTTATTCTTCCAACGCAGGTGACTAATCAATGGAGTGACACTGCCCCCTGCTGGATGAGTCTAGATTACAATCAACTCAAGTGAATGAGAGCTATTTAAGCGCTGGGTTTACCATGTTGAGGTCAACTGTTTATTAGATACAGAAAATTGTTCAGCATATTGTTTTATGTTATTATACCGTTACTTTGCTACTTTGATTCACATTCAGACATCATGGAGACGGTTGAAGCTACGCTTTTTTTGTTTGTTTACCGGATTCATTTGAATTCATTGTGTCCATTAAGCAAATCGTTAAACTGAAAATAAGGCAGAATAGAAAAATTTTGAAAAGAAGACCAGAATAAGATGCATTTTAAACTAATTTAAAGATAGACACCTGAGTTGCACTGACCCATCTGCAGAAAATAAGGTAAATACATCAAATTTGTACTACATTTCAATAAAATATTTATTACAATAGACTTGTTTTGGATTTTATATATATATATATATATATAACAAAAGAGATGTAACTTTTGTGGCCCATGACTACTTTTACCTTTACAATTGTGCTTTACCAGTCGCACTGGTGGCACTGATTCTGTTCCTATTCTTCAGTAAGTTAGACAAAAATTGACACTTTTAATAAACTTTCTAAAATACGCATCTGATTGAGGACAGTGAGCTGTTGTCGCAAGACTAAAGACCAGACTCTGAAACGTTTAAGAAATGGTTTATTTAGACGATGATTCCACACTTTCCAGGCTGGATTTCCGGTCGGATGCGTTTCTCCTGATCAGTAAATGCCGTAGGTCTGCTCCTTCCCACCTCTGTACCTGTCCAGGTAGCGCAGCGGCTGCCTGTGTGGATACTTGACCTGTGGAGGGTGGTGCACTGGAGGCCTGATGAACTCGAACACCGGCTCCTTCATGTCTAGAGCGAGGATGTGGCTTTAATCTTTAAACAACGTTTGCAAACGTTGCAATAGTGGCAACGTGAAGAAACTCGACTCACTGAGTGTGTTGTGGAAGGTGTTGGTAACCGATTCGTCCCACTGGCTCTGGAAGAAGGCCAGACCCGCTGGCGTCATGTCGTCCTGATGCTTTCTGTAGAAATCAACGGTCTTAAAGGTGCGGTCAACCAGCGAGTGGCTGAGGAGGAAAGACGGCATGGATTATTACACACGTACCACTAATGCTCCTCTCATATCCTGTTATGGTGAGAAAGTACATCTCGTTTAAAGTGCCTCTTGATTCTCTCGCATTCAGGTAAGATGCCGGGGCCGCTACTCACCATAGCGACGGGCGGAGATCTTCCCGGAAGCTGATGGGCTTTTCCTGCTTGAAGAGGACGTAGATGTAGCGGTGGAAGCCTGTTCCCCTGGCAGGGAAGGGCGGCAGGTAGTGACACAGCTCCTCTCCGGCCTGCAATGCCCCGCCTGGAATGTTCCCGCTTTCAGGGACACAAGACATTCCACATTTTTAATATTCACATGTTTTGGGGCCAACCGGGCGAAGAAATGCACACTTTGGATTGGATCTTAAGAGTACTTACACAAGCCAGTGAAGGTACTCTGCCTCGTTATCCACAAGATGTTCGTCTGCAAAGAAATGACATGAAAATAAAAGTGTGTTTTCCGAATTTAAATGTGAAAACTGGGGATGTATGCTATCAGCTTGTGATTAATTGTCAGTTAATGGTTAATTAGCTTAAAATTAATTCCAACTGATTAATAAGGTGCACTAAGACCTTCTTTTATTGTTGTACCGGAACGTGAAAGAGAAACGATCCAAACACAACCAGTTGTGGGAGGTAAAATACACTTTACGTGGTTCTGTTTGGAAACATAAACTCTCTACAAGTTCTTTAAGTTTCACCTCGGCGGCGCTCATTCAGCCGAGCTGCGTCAAGTTCTTCACCAAAAACAACGAAGGCGAGGACGTGATGACGCAGAAAACTTATAACACGATGCAGGGAAACAAAATTGTGTTTGCAATTGGATGTATTAATGGAGCGACATTTTGCGTTTTTATTCAGCAACCCAAGACGTTCCTGTGTTTCTATGTTTTTTATATGTAAGTTTAAGAATGTGAGAAACCCACAATTTTTTTGTTTATTCAGTCGATATTTAGTACAGCTGACTTTTGTTTCTTTTTCAAATTCAGTATATTATGAAACATGTATCCCTTTATGTTAACAGAATGACGGTCAGCCCTCTTGAAAGAATAGAAAATGTACGTTTTTACAAAAATAGCCGCTTATCAATTAACCGTTAGTGGATGGAGGAGATCAATCAACCTTACATTCGCTCAATTGATAACTCGCATTCCCAGTGAAAACAGACTGCTTAATCTCACAAGCTAAAGGCGACGCTGACCTGGAGAGGTAAGCAGGAGGGTCCATAGAGAGCCCTCCTCTGCGTCAAAGGCGATCCGGGGGGCCGACGCTGCCTAGAGAGACAAGATGGGAGTCCAAGATGAGCTAAGAGAAGAAACGTAATATGGAAAAATTCATCCTCTGTTATTTTAAACATACTTCTGTGGGCGTCAGCTGATTCCCATAATGCACTTGTCCATCAGTGTCCTGACTGTAGCTGATGCGGAGGGTGATCTGAGGTAGAAAATACGCCATTGGGAAGAGGTCCCTGAAGACCCCGTAGTGGTCGGCCAGCTTCTTCACGTCGAACGGCCCGCCGGTCTTCTCCCAGGTTTTCTGCACTCGGTCCAAGGAGATCTTCACTGAAGGGGTGACATGTGTTAACTTCAACAGTTAAAAAAAAAAGTCAGATTTTGACAAACGTTAAGCGGGAAAAAAAAAAAGCGTACAAGTACGAAGTCGGGAGGCCCTCTCCAGCTCCTCGTTCCTCTTGTTTTCTCTCATCACCTGCCTCCTCTCCTTCACCTCTTTGGTTCTGCTGGGACGACAGTACGGCAGTCCGATGTCCACGCGCTCGGCACCTTGACACAACAACGATACTCAGTGGCGCATTTGAACCCCGCCGGTGGCAGACTCCAGAGTTTACTCCTCACCGTGCTCGGGATCCGCTTTTTCCACGTAGCTCTTGTAGGTCCTCCACCACGCAGGCTGGTTCTTGGCCTCCTCGGCCTGTCGTAAGTAGCGGCTGTAGCTGCGGTATGTCTCCAGGACCTCCAGGTTCGATGTGTCGATGTCATCATTGGGCATGGGACCCAGGGGACGCACACGTTTGCTGAGGACCGCTGGGTCCAATGGTTAGAAACAACATTGTCAAAAATGTTGTGGGTTTAAACCATCTTGCATAACTGCGTTTTTAAATCAAATTTGAATTAAAGCTAGAGCTAAAATGTTTCAGTCAGCCATGTTCACAGACAAAGCTCTTTTAGTGATAAATTATTATTGTTATTTACCCTGTTATGACTATTTCTGAGACCTCTAATAGAGCTGATGTTGGTCTCTGCTTCCTGTTTTGAAGCCTGCTTGTTTTTGCCCTCTGTTGGAGGGTCTATGTACTGCAGAAGGCCAACTCTCATTTGATAACAAAAGGCAGAATGCAACTTTATTAGAAACTAAATTTAAATGGAATAGAAAGCTCTATTTATTGTCATTGTTGGTTACAAGACAAAAAAAAGTGTTTTAAAACAATTACACAAAACATAACCTATCAAGCATTGTTTTACCGCAATAACGCAGTAAAAATGTATTAATTTATTATTCTGGTCAATCATATTTAAAATCAGTGACTGTTTGGGTGAACGTTTCCATTGCCGTAACATTTAATTTCATTATTTTTAGTTTGTGAAAATCTAATTCATGTAAAAAAAAGGCCAAATTTGATTTATTTTCTAAAAAAAAAAAAAAAGGAGTACAGTTACAGGCCCAAATAAGTCTAATGTAACACTTCTGATCCAAAGAAAAACAGGTAATGCTTCAAATAAGTATTGGTTTTGTTAAAGTGAAAAAAAAATTACATTTAAATTTTAATACTTTAAATTGAACTATTTTTCTCACAATAATTTCTTGTCGGCCTGTAAAGGGTCCACTGCTTTTTGATACATAATTAAATTGTAAAAGTTGCGGATTCTTCTTCCTTTCTTAAACCAACCCAGTCATGCTACCAATGAAATTAAGACTGTAAACAAAATGTTTGATTTTTTTCTGACTGCTGCTTAGTTTGTCATGTCTGACCGCACAGCATGTTTGTGTTGTTTCCCTCAAACACCCTTTTACAAAGCAACACTCGAGCATTAAAGTTCGGGCAATAACTACCAAATAGAAAATATCTCAGAAAAAAAACCCATAACAATACCTGTTGTAGCAATAGTCCTCGCGTTATTGACCCCCAAATCTGTCCCAGTTCGCAGCGCAGCAGCACAAACTGTGCGCAGCGCCATCTTGGATAATCTTCCCCCGTAACTACGGTGGCCGTGTGGTCACCCAAATGATACAGGAATACGATGTCGCGTTCAATGTATCAAACAACTCAGAAATCTACTTCAGTCGCTTTTTTCCTGTTGATAAGTAATATTAGTCAACAGGTGTTCTTGTAATGTAACCTGGACAAGGATTAATACGTTAAAAGGAAATAAAAAATACAAAAGGATATTACAGGAAAAAAAGTAAATGTAACAAAATGTAAAAATATGATCTTTTCTGTTTTAATGACGAGCTACTGTAGCATTCTGGGTTATGCATTCAAACACTCTTTCTTTTAAATTAGATCATGTAAGTTTTCGAGTTCAAAATGACCAATAGATAGTCGAACTGATTTCACACTTCAGGAATGTCTCAATCAATTGTCTTAACAGTTAAGCTTCTTGCTATATTTATTACCTGAAAGCGCATAAATGCTAGTGTTAATTTCAATACGCGGTCTAAATATAACTCCTAATTTAGTAAAAGGTAGGAATCTCTCAACACAGTTCGCATCATCCACCTTCAATTGTCCCGTTTAGAGTTGTGTTTATTATTTCCCAGTAGCCAGTGAAGGCATCGTTTTTGCGTGCTTTCGTCATCAGCGAAGCTTTCTTCTCTACCCTGCATGAACAAATCTATTGTAGTGGTAAGACATGTCATGATGCTACATTTGCGTTACAACTCAGTAGTCGGAGAATGCGCGCTGTTTAATTCGGAATGAAATTGTTTATTTTTCTTGATATTCCCGACTGAGTATTTGTCACGTAGACTAGAGCCGTGGCTAAAATAAAAGGAGCCAGACGTGATGCTAACAGGAAGCTAGCGCTAGCGGCGCTCTGTGTTGAGTTCAGTTCAGTTCAGGCTGTTGGCTCTGGGCTCCACCTGGATACAGCGTAGCTTTAAAGCTGTGCCTTTATTTATTTGCTGTTGCTTTATGTCACAGTTCAATGCAGAAAATAAAAAAAGACAATTTTATTCAGAATTAGACGGGGTTTTTGTGTGTGTTTTTTTTTTTTAGTTTTGTAACACATCATTGTGACAACCTTTCTCTCTTGTGTTTTTCTTTCTTCAAGATGTTTGTTGTTCCCCCGCAAACATGGACGCTCACAATTCATATCTCAACTGCGCCATATGCCTGGAGCGCTTCAGGTACCCTGTGACCATCCCCTGCGGCCACACCTTCTGCAAAGACTGCATCAGCACACACTGGGACACCAGCAGCAAGTCCAATAAGAGCCCCCACTGCCCCTTTTGCAATCAGGAGTTCGCGTCCAGACCGGTTCTGAAGCGGAACGTGTCGCTGTCGGTGCTGGCCGAGTCCGCCAACAGTACGGGCCCGTCCTGCAGGGAGCCGCTGCTGAGGTCAGGGGACGGGGCGAGGACTCTGCTGCTCTGCGATCGCCACAAGAAGCCCCTGGTTTATTACTGCAGGCAGGACAAGATGCCCGTGTGCTGCGAATGTGGCATCACCGAATGCGCCAACCACGACAAAGTCATGCTGGAGGCAGAGAAGGAGAGTCAAGAGGTATAAGACGAGTCAGGGTACTTTTGACTTTAGACCAGACTACAGTTTTAATAGTAAGGTAAAATCTCTCTTCTCCCCCCCAAATTGTGTTTTTTTTCCCTTGCAGCTGTTGCTGGAAAGAAAGAGTAAGGAAGTGGAGAAACGGCTTGAGGACACACAAAAGAGTATAAATGATTTAGTGGAGAACATCAGTCATGCTAAGGTGATTCCTCGGTTTATATATATATATAAAAACACAGAGACTAGATGGTTAAAAAGAGGAAAATATCTTGAAAAAGTATGCACACTCTGTATGCTTTTCTACTTACTTTATTGGGGTCAGATGAACACAAAATATTTAAAATTCTGATGTGAATGTCACTGGTGTTGCTGGTGTATTAAAAAACCCTATTTAAAATAAGCAAATGACGCTTAGCCTGGTGGTGGGGCAAATAAAGCCTGGTGGCCCGCCAGGCTTATAGTACACTGGATGAAACCCTAAGCTAAATAGTGGGCAATGTTGAAAAAACAAACCCTTTCTAGTCCATGAACTGTGATAGGTTTAAACTGTGAACGACTGAAATGGAAGTTCAAAGCTGTTTTCTTTTCAATCTGAACGAGTTCTCGACATTTAGCAAAGATAAATATGCAGGGCTGATGGGTGACTTCCTCACAAGGTGGCAGCCGCTCATTCATTTGTTGTCGTAAGTTCTCACATAACCGTCTGAACACAAACGGATGACATGTTTCAGGTTTTTATTGGCAAAATAATGCTGAAAACTATGTTGGTCAGTATGTCACATAAAATCCGGTGGAGTTTGTGGTTGTAGCATGACAAAGAAAAGAACAAAAGTCCTATTCTAACCTATCCTATCAGACGTAGTTTGAAATTGGAATCCAGTCTGTTCATATTTGCTTGTGTATGGTGAAAGATTGACCAGTATTTCACCAAGCGGACCTGCAACTGAGGTTCTTCCATCACCAGGTGACTCTAGAGCAGACTTCATCTTGGATGAGGGCCAAGTTCTCGTCTCTGATCAAGATTCTGACCGAGAAGCAGGAGGCCACGGAGCTGTTCATCGAGCAGCAGAAGCAGGAGGCCATCGCGGAGGCGCAGACGCGGCTGGACTGCCTCCAGCAGCGCTTGCAGATCCTCCAAGAGAGCCAAGCCCAAATAGCAGCTCTGCACAATCTCGCCGACGCCGACCTTATCAGGGTTTGTACCCCGTAACGTCGGCGGTCCGCGGTGATCTCGTATTTCGTTGAATCGGGCTGGAGCAGATGTGTTTTACTCTCAGGAGTCGACGCGGGTGGAAGTGCCGTGTTTCAGCGACGTTCCCACAGAGGTGTCGCCAAACCTTCTGGATCGGCTGAACGGCGTCACAGACGTTCTGACCCGAGTCTCCAAGCTGGTTTCTGAGGACCTGGAGAGAGCCGTGTGCACCACGGTGCTTCAGGACAACGACGGTAACCTTGACTTTAAGAGCTTCTCTCTGCTGGACCGACCAGAACTTTCACCCTAACCCGTGTTCTCATCGGCTCATGGTTCTCCAGGATCTCCGCAGGATAAGAGGCCAGTACTTGCTGTGGTTCCCAGTCCAGCTACTCCGTGCCTTCCTGGTGGGAAGGAAGGCCTCAGTGCCTGTGAGTCCTGCTTTTTATACGCTGCATGACTGGAACCTTAGCTGGACAGATCTCAACTCTTATCTCAATCCTCGTCTTCGCAGATCGGTGCTCTCTGACGTTCGACCCTCGAACGGCCAACGAACACCTGTCTCTGTCTCATGAGAATCGGAGGGCGGAGCACCTGACCTCCGGACCGCGCCCGGTCCCAGCTCATGAGGCTCGCTTCGACCACACCTGGCAGGTGCTCTGCTTCCAGGGCTTCAAAAAGGGACAGCACTACTGGGAGCTGGAGGTGTCCAAGCCTTGGGCCTACCTCGGGGTAAAGGCACTTCTGATTCTGTTGTCGTACATCACATCAGTCTGTTGGTCTGAGTAGTTCCAGAATCTTTCCAAGTTCTTATTTAACTCCCTTCAGCTCAGCTTTTTTTGTATATAAGGTTCAGGTCAGAACACTCAGACAGCAATGAATGGAGGGTGACTGTGTGTCGAGTCAATGATTTTTGCGTAAACAGAAAGTGACCCAAACAAGAGTCACTTTCTGTTTACATTTTTAATGCTTTTATATCAAACATCATAACATTGTTCGCAAGAACACGAGTCTTTGCAACACAGATATGTCCGTGGCATCATGGATCCAGTACCATACATGCAGTGGGCAGAAGGTGCTTTTCTACACATTCATCCCTTATTTCAAAATCATGTTTGTCTGTCCTACCATCATAAACATAAAAGTTTTCCACTAATCTCTTTACTGGAACAAAGTCTTTTGTTTCCCTTGTATGCCTCTTTAAATGACAATTGGAAAGTACATGGCATCTACTGGTTGCCATGGAGACTTTATGACCACCCCAAGATGGCCTGCTCGTCTCTAACTACTGCGCCATGCGATGCACGGAATGCCCCGTGTTTTGTTTTTTTCTTCTTTTAATTTGTCCATTTTTATTTATTTTTATTTTTACCTCTCCCTTTTCCCAGGTAACTTATGAAACCATCCCCAGGAAGGAGAAGGGGAAGCGGTGCATGGTGGGCATGAACGAACTGTCGTGGAGCCTCCAGCTGGACGAGCACCAGCTCTCCGCATGGCACAACGGCCGGCGGGAGACGCTGGTCGGCCACTCCCATCACAGCCGCATCGGCATGCTGCTGGACTACGAGGCGGGGACGCTCACCTACTACGGCGACGGGCAGACGAGGCTCCACGCCTTCCACTGTGCCTTCACCCAGGAGCTGTTCCCCGCCTGCTGGATAGGGGAGGGAGTCAGCATCACCCTCTGCTCCCCGTGAGCCTCCAGCTCATTCCACGCAGAGAAACTCGTCTTTATCTATTTTAAAAAAACAAACTTTTTCTCCGCTTGTATTACTCTCCTCTCACCACTTGGTGGCGACAAAAACTCTGAATCCTTGCAGGTTTCACTCCCATTTCATCTAAGCGGTTTTGTGTTTCACACTTTAAAAGAGATCAGCTTCAAGGTGTCTCCAGATCAACTCATCTGATGCTTTCACTGCATCCAGTTGATTCTCGTCTCCAGCAACCCGATGAGCTTTTAACGCTGAACAAAATGACTCCAAACATAGGGGTTGCCAACACTGAATGCAATCCTTATTTAAACTGTTTTTGTTTTTTTTTTTATATGTTTACCGAGATGAAGAGGAGCGCAGTGACAATTATCACTGTTGGTGTTTTGCACTGACAGGTGAATTGTGATGTTTTCATGTGTTGTTCAAGATACAGCTGTAGTGTATGTACAGAACGGACCGGCTGATGGTATGCTGCCAATTTGTGTCAAAAAGTTTCAATTAGTTTGTTTTGAATGAATCAGCTTGAAAGGAATACTATGATTTGCCTTTCTGCTCCGAAGTTGCATACAATCATCCTGGGCACGAATGTGACACTAACCAGCTACATTTATCCAAACGGCTCAGTTTTCGTCTCCGACCATAAAACGTTTGTGCAGGAGATGTTGAGCTTGTGGCCAGCTGGAGGTTTTGTTTGATTGGTTTGGGTTATTAATTTGTCTCAGTTGGTGCTGATGTTGGGTTTGTTGTCCAGAAGCTTCGATGTTCATCCAAGCAGGAGGACAACGATCCTAAATATGTCAAAACTGGAGTTGTGGAGTTTGAAATACTGGAATGTTTCCCCAAAGCAGAATCCAGGACCTAATGAAAATTTGTTGACTAGAGAAAGTCAATCCTGTGGACTGTGTTTTTAAAAATCATCGAATCACTGAATTCTACTGTGGAAAAAAGATTGGTTAAACCACACAGCTCCATTCAGTGCCACTTTACTTGTTGAAGAATAACTTTTATCACCTGCTGCAAATAAAATCCAATTTTGTTGACAGATTTTTTTTTAAATTACTACTGAGAAAAGAGCTCTTGGTCGCCCAGCATGACGCAGTGTGATGTTGGGATCTACGGCACTTTCTAGATGTTTTCAGCACGTTTATGACAACCAGCCATGTTTTGCTTTGTTTTTTTTCTTTTTTATTAAGCACTTTTGCTGAGATACGCCGTCAACTTTTGTTGAGGTACTTGAGGCTCAGGATTTTTGGGAAACTGCTGTGGATATGCACACAATGCTACAAAAGACGGAATCGGAGCACTTTTCCTGACGTTTCCAATCTAGGATGAGTTTGTCTCGTTTGTGTTTAAAGTAGAAATTTAAAATGTGACAAAAATAATGACTGGAAATAAAAAAACACTCCCTGTTTCATGAGTTAAGAGCCATTTATTAAACTTAAATCTAATGCGCACATGCTTCTGTTGAGATCATGCCGTTTGTTTCGTTTGTTTGTTTTTTTTCCCATAATTGAACCATTCTACAGTAACTGTTCAATAAATTAAGTTTGAAATACACACAGAGCTGAATGTTATTGCACACCCAGCCACGACGAGAGCGAACCGTAGCCTGATGCATAGCATTCTAAAAGTGCAAAGAATCAGCCGCTGATGCGCCACAGATACAGGATACAGATAAAATGACCACAGAGGAAGGAAGAACCGAGATCAGGCCGAGCGAACGGAGCTGAACACAGACTGAGCCCGTCCTCCAGGCGCCCGTGTTGCTATCTGGGGGAAAAAAGACAACTACAATAAAAAATTAAAAAACAAAAAAATGGGACGACAGAGGAATGAAAGGTGAAGCCTGGGGCAAACAGGACGTGACATCATTAGGTGACCGGTCTGCTCCCGCGTTACATTGGAGGGAGAATCCACCCCTCTGCTCTGATCCCAGATTCTGTGGACTCTCTATTCTCCCTGGTCCCACTAGAGCATGTCGAAACGCACACAAAAATCTGCTCGCTTTTACAAAAAAAAAAAAAGAGGCTACTTTGTACTTCTGACGCCGAGCGTTCTCGAGAAAATACCTTCATCTTGAAAATCTTGGTACGCACAAAAATAATAGAAAAATAAAGACTGCATTCGGTTTGCCTCTGGCCATCTTTAGCGAAGCAAATGACTTCATTGGTTTAGAGTTTGGTTAGATAGAAAATTCTACGTGAGCTTCACATCATTCAACATCAGATCGCAGGAGGTTAAAGGGGAGGGGGGGGAGGATTAACGGGACCCTTGGAAAGCAACAAATACTACACAATAGATGGCGACCATTTTGGCTGCCAGCGCTTGCTCTCTGCGACTTCCTGGGAAGTAAAGGTGCTTCTGGCAAAGGGAGACAGAAAAACAACGAGGAGGAGGAGGAGGAGGGTGGGGGGGGGGGGGAATGTTAGGAGGTGATAAGGAAGACCGAGAGGAGACAATGTCCAGTCAATGAAATGAGAGGAGACAGAGGAACGAGGGCGGGGTCACACAGGCTCTACTGGTTCTTCTTGTCCTCTGGAGGGGAGTAAGGCGGGGGCTTGTCCTGTGCAAAACGAGAGCGAAAGTGTTCGTTTCACTTCAATTATTGATCAGAAGCAGTTTCTCGGAGCTGGGACGCGGGTTCTCACCTGCGGCAGGTACACGTGCGTCGGAGGCAGAGTGGCGCAGCTGGCGCTCGCCGCCGCTTCCGCTGCCTTGGCCTCCGCTGGGCAGAGAACAGGAGAGGGTATTCATTATTAAATATGCCTTTGAGTATTAAAAAATAAAAAAACAAAACTGCCACACATGAGAAGGACAGGGGGAGAGGGGCTAATTTCAGTGATGGGTGCAGCTAGGAGCGAAAGGATTTTACGTTAGTTAGCAGAGAGTGGTTTGAACTATGGCAAAATGCCCCGACTCAGACTACAGAGGTCTAATGATCAGAGGGTTCTTTGACTTTATTGTGAAAATGTTCACGTCTTAAATTTTTTATTTTTTTATTTTATTATTTTTTGTTAATGTTGCTAACCAACAAATTTGAGCAGTTCCTGAAGAGTGTGAAATGAGTAAAAAGTTGTGATGGAAACAAAATTCTGTATTTTTCTTTGTAAATTCAAGTTCGAAAATACTTTATTGATCCCAAAGGGCAACTAAATGTAACTCATATCAACTCAAATTCTTCAGAGTTATTGCAGATGGTGACGGTCAGATTTCCTGATCAACCAGGCTTTGAACTTAAATGAATGGAAAACATAATTGTTTGTTTTCGAGGCATGTCAATTATTGTTATTGGTTGTAGGACTGTGCTTTTACTAGGCCATTCTGAGACGTGAATCTGCTTTCCTCTGCCCGGTGCTTTCTCAGTCCATCCTCTCTCGCTCTGCTGAGGAAAAAGCGTCACGACACGGCAGCATGGCGCTGCCACCACCGTGCTTTACTGTGGCGATGGAGTGTGAAGGCCTCGACTTTCCTCTCAAGACATTTGTTGATTTCTTACTAGAATATAAATGCAGCTTTTGTTTTGTTTTTTGATGTTCCTGAGACAAAAAAATATGTATATATATCTATGTGAGAAAAACAACAGAAACTCTAATAGTTTTCTTTGTCTGCTGAGTTTGGCTCCAGCCTTTAACGTTGCTGTTGGTGCAGTCATAAAAATCTCAGAGGGCAAAAAACCCTAAAATAACTAACAATTCTCTTACTCAAAACTGTCTCTGTGCCTGAAGAGTAATAAGAACTGTCAAGTTTATTTGTATGTGTTTATTTTGATTTTAGCCACCACTCGGAGCCTCTCTGCCTGAGAGACTCACCTGCTGCTGAGGAGGGCAGGTCTGGGTCACGTGGTGGCTGCTGACCCAGGGGGGCAGAGTAAGGAGGGGGCGGTACGTAGCTGGCAGACGCATCAAAAGCTGGAGGACTAGGGTAGAATGCCCCTGGATCACAGAAGAAGAAGAAAGAACCAAATTAAACTTTTGTTGAATCACACACTTACAACACAGCTGTCGGTACGATGGTATGATACCTGGAGGTGGGGGGTTGGGGTAGGAGTAGCCGGGTGGAGGTCCCTGAGGGTACATTCCGTTAGCGGGGGGAGGAGGGAAAGCATAGCCTCCGTTAGCCATGAAAGGGCAGCCGCCGAAGCTAGGAGTCAGCGGCTGTCCCTTAGACGCTGCAGCAACAAGAAACACCGCAAAAAAAATGATTGAGTAAAAAGTCTTTTTTTTGAAAAAAAAAACCCACTGTTCAGACGTACTGGTTCATTTTCTTACCCTGGGCTGCAGCCTGCAGCATGAACTGGCCAAACTCTATGGCTCCGCCCGCGGCGAAGACCAGCTTGAACGTGGCGTTTCCTTCCCATCCGCCTGGAAGACATTCATTTCATCCAGATGGCAGAGAACCCGACTCGGCCCAACGACGGGGGGCCCAAAACGCGGCCTGCTTACCTCCGGGCTCGGCGCTCACGGTGCCCTTGATGTAATTGGCGCCCAGAACCGGCTGTTTGATCTCGCAGCCCTTCATCAGGTAGAAGGGCATCATGAAGGACTGCAGAGCGTCGCGTCCTTTAGCCAGGAAGATCACCTGGAAGGAGGAAGCAGCAGGTTTCCACTTTCAGGCGAGAATTAAGTTTTGCTGGGGTTTTTTTAGTGTACTAAATATTGTTATAAATATGTAACAATAATTTAAATAATTTAAAAAAGACACAGCTTCATCATTTTTCCAGTCATCCCTGCCCCTTTCTCAATTTAACAACAATTTAGCCATTTCTTGCACTAGTTTTGTCTTGTTTTTTTTTTTTTTTTTTTTTTTTTTTTGCGGCATTGTGCGATTTTATTTTTTCACCTGTGCATAGAAAGGTTAAAAATGACCAAAATAAATAAATACGTACACGTGTCGTTTCTGGGATGTTAGAAAAAGTGAATCTTGCAGGATGTTCGGATCCTAACTCCGTTTTAAAGCAGAAGTAGGTTTTAATCAGAGATAACAACCTCTGTTGTCCGTCCTCGTACTTCCTGCAGAATTTAAATGTCTCCCTGTTGTTTTCTTGGACATAAAGAGCTTCTTTGTTGCCGTTTTTTTTTTTTTTTTTTTTTTTTTGTCGCAAAGACATTGTCCAACTCAACTATATTCCAATGCACGCACTTCCACCTGCTAAACCAAGCTATGGACTGGCGGTAGCGAGGTTTTGAAGCACACTTCTCAGTAGGTAACCACCTCGTTTCCAGTTATCCTGGAAATAAAGACTGCAATCTGGTATCAAGTATTTGCTTGATTTCCAAGTCTAACGAAATGAAGAGTTGTACAATCTGGATTGGATTGTTTTGCAATAAATACAATGTTTATAAAGGCATAGTTTTGCTGATCCCTTGGTTGGACAATAAAAAATAAATAAATAAATCAAAAGTAGGAATTTCAATGCTTCGTTTGGAACCTGAAACAAAATCATGATAAGAATTTTTTTTTTTTTGCCGTCTTGATAAAAATCCAATTAATGATATAAAAAAAAAACATCAAAATTGACAGTTTTGTTATTGTATTTTTTTTTTTAAAGAAAGAAATAACTGGTTTTATCACAAAATATTGTGATAAAAATCTGGACTTATTCCTAATGAGGAGTACTGCTTATTGCAGAAAAGTAAACTTGTTCTTCAGTGAAACAACTGCCAGTGAAAACACTAGTTAGTCTCAAGAGCGAATATCCACTTTTATTATCCAGCATTGAACTACAATTGCAAATTGTAGTTCAATGCTTTTTTCGCAAGAGGAAGTGAATACAAAACGTCACTCACCCTGTACGGTGTCAAGTAGACGCTGCCCTTTTTGCTCTTTCTGAATGGCTCGGGCAGGCGGTCCGCATCGCAGAAGACGATCTCCACGTTATCATGGGACATCAACACGCTAGTGACGTAAACAAACACGTAAACATACATTTACAATAAAATACAGAAATTAAAAAATACAAACACTGTACGTAGCGTATGTCAAAAATGTTTACAAGCCTCCAAATTAAAGATGGCCTCAAGCCTCAGTTTCATAACCCTGCACTTAGAATTTTAAAGATGAGACAGCTGGGTTTTTCTGTAGCTGTCCAGTTACTAAACATGGCCCTGGAGTAATAGGATTAGGCCCTGATGCCATCTAGTGACAGACTGCAGGGCAGTTTCTCCTGATGGGTTAGTTACTGCATTCCTGTATGTTCCAGAAGCACCAATAAGCAGAATTCATACCAAACCTGCTTTCTCTACTACTATCATGGCAGAGACTTTGGCCTAACAGCAGAGCATCCAGTTCAATGTCTTTAAAAACACTTTCTATAGTTTAGTTCATGTTTTTATTACAGATATACCAAAGACCAATTTATACGTCACTTGCTTAATAGCCTGCGTCCATAATTTGGAAATTCTAGGTACATTTCTAGCCAAGAAAATACTGATGTAATGGTCACACGCTCTCTGTTCTGCATTGCCAGGAGACACATTTGGGCAAACACACCCAGTCTCCCTCTATTACATGTATCAAAACCAAACAACCCTGTTCTGCCAAAGCAGGTCAGAGCGTAAGAGGCCAGCAGGCTGTGCAGCACAGCGACGCGACGCAATACGTGTTCCTAGAGCCACGGTCCGAACAAGTAGCATTTAAACGCTGAACTACACGTATGCTGACAGCAGGCTCGCGCTCCATGCTCTTCTCTTTTTTTCTTCTTTTTTTCCGGTGTGCGTGTTCGCACGTGAAGTCTGTTTTGATTGAAGGCCATGTTTTGGTCACGAGAGCCCAGCCGGAGCCAGAGCTATCGAACGCGCCTCGAATTTTCCATGGCGCTGCAACAAATAGTGGCGTATTTATGTGAAACTCCGTGTTTAATGGGACAAAACGGCGTATTGTGCTTTCTAAACCCACAGGAGCTACGTTCCTGCTCAGAATTTAAGGGTAAAAATAAGTCAAATTGGGAAAGTGTACATTTTATTACGTTTAAAAAAAAAAAAAAGAATTAGTAAGATACTGCGACTGTACCGTGTAATGCTGCTGTTCGTTATTTATGAGATGGACACTGTGTTTCCATGAGTTTGCACTGTTCGCGTTTATACCAAGCAAAAAAAAAAAAAAAAGAAGAAGAAGAAGAAGAGGATAGACTAGGCCGAGTGTGGATAACGGGTGACTAAAAGCTAACGTTACCTCTCACTGTTGTTGATGATGACTCCACCAGACTCTGAGTGGTTCTGGTTCAAAGTCATGATGTCGACCCTCCAGCGTCTCCCACAGCGACAACAGCTCAGCCGAAAAGGTTTTCAGAGGTTTACCAGAGCAAAAACAATAAAAACAGGGGGGCCTCGGCGGCTGTCACAGTCAGTTGGTAACGGTTGTTATGAGTCTGATGCTACGGCTGCACCTGCTTTTCTTCCGCTGCACGCTCAAGTGACGTCACGCACGCACGCACGCACGCACCAAATGCACATACAGATAAACAAAAAGATATTTTCTTAATGTAAGCCGAAAACTGTAATTTAATTGGATGCGCGAAAAACAAATTAATAACACGTGCTCATATTATATTACTGATATTTTTTAAATGATTTCTGAAGGGTTGCGAATCAACGTATGACGTAAGCGGTGAGTTAATCTTGTCGAAGTTTCTACGGAGTTACGCAACAAATGTGCAAGTGTAGGTTGTCAACTGATAATTTTACCAACGCCAGAGGAAAATATACTTATTTATTGACGTATTTATTTGTCTATCTTGTAATGTATACGTTTTCTTGACATATTAATAATAAATTAGTGAATATGTGGGGTACAAGGCACTGCTGTGAAACAAGATGTATTTTTGAAATGCACCCTGTGGTATTAAAATGTTATCCTGGATATGTTGATTAAGCATGAGTACTGACATTATAATTGTCGTTGTCATACATTATAAATTCTGTTGTGTATTTAAGAGCTACTGAGCTGCACAAAATCGAACTGAATTGTCTGGACCACAAAATTATTTATATATCAGCGACACTTTTCAGAATAAGTCCATAAACAGTTGATTGAGGAAGTGTGAGGGTGCCAAGGTTGAGTATGAAACAGCATCTGGCAAAGATGAGCCTTAATTCACTGCTGTTGCCAATATTAAGTTAGAAAATGACAATTTGTTAAATAAATAAATAAATAAAAACTCCCAGTGCAAAACAGCTTATTTTCAAATATCCACAGGGTATATTATTGCATAAAAACCAGCTATTCTGGGAAACATCTCAGAGCATTGAGGCCAAAATTGGAAACCACCTGCTGAATGTTCAAGGCAAACGTTTCTCAACGCAAAATTTCATGAAACTTTCGTCTTTCACAGCTGATTCTGCATGATATCATGCAGAATCCCCATCCCCATCACCTTGGGGAACCCATCTTCCCCAAGGTGGGTTCAGTGATACTCTAGAAATAATAATAATAAAAAAAACCCTAGGAAAATTCCAGAAGTGTGTAATTACATTAAATGAGGAAGTGGTTTGACACACTCCCTTCACTGAGCTATAAGCCTTGAACTTTGTCAGATTTTATCCAGAAACGTCAACAAATACAAGAAAAAAAAAACCAATAATTAAAAAAGCAGTTCAGCCTTTTTAACTTTGTTATCCCTAAATAATTTCCAACACAAAATAGAATCCATCTGTGTGAAATGTAATTTCATTATGAATCCTGCTGTTCTGTGTCAGCCTCAGAGGTTTGTTAGAGAATATAGGTGAACAAACAGCATCATGGCAAAGTCTAAAGAAGGCTGGAAGTTACAGAACATAATCCCAAACTTTAAATAGCTTCTAAAGCTCATCAGAGAAATAGCCATTGTGTCCATGGGAACTTGGGAACTGTTGCAGAGATCTGAAGGGTGAATAAGTTATGATTTCCACAAACAAGATGGAGGACACATCAAACATGAGGAAGAAGGTACTCTGGTTAGATGAGGCCAAAATTTGACATTTGTTTTCCCCTACATACAAGCACTACACCCTGAACACACCGGCTACGTGGTAAAACATGAAGGTGGCGGCATCATGCTGTGGGAAAACGTAACAGTGCGAGGGAAAAGGTAAGTTCATTTAATACATAAGATAATTCAAAAAATAAAGGAACACAAGTAAGGAAAGATGCGATAAAAACAGAAATATATTCAAACAAAAGTAGCTAAATTTAAACATCACATAAAAAGAAAGAAATTATAAAACTGCAAATGGAAACAAATAAATGACTTGAATATAATATAGACAGGTCTAAAAGAGTTAGACAATACAGACTTAAAGAAATAATAATAATAATAATAATAATAATAAAACAAAGTAATTGTTTATTAACCACTTCTTAACACATTAAAACGCAAAAAAAAATAAAAATAAAAAGTTCAAATGTAATGAATACCTTAGCAAGTATTGGAAATCGACAGTTCTTA
This sequence comes from Poeciliopsis retropinna, assembly GCA_010277075.1. NCBI lineage: Eukaryota > Metazoa > Chordata > Actinopteri > Cyprinodontiformes > Poeciliidae > Poeciliopsis > Poeciliopsis retropinna. Next base: position 11,231,747 of record VMRM01000023.1, on the reverse strand, counting down.
TGTTTATTTTTGATAATTATATGAAATTCGTCAACAAAAAGAGGAAGAAAATAATTAAGATAGCTGACAAATTTCAATTTCTCATAGTCCTGTGGACCGACTGGTGCAACGGACAGCTTCTCCTTTAGCTTTATGTAATCTTGTGTGAGGCCAGTTTTTCCTCTCTGTTTCCTCCTCAGTTGAACCTCCCTACAATCCGAACGAAGTACAATATTACCAGCAGGTCAGCGGTGTGAATCTGCGAGTGCTGATTTCTTATATGCAAGCAAACGCCGGAGAGCGAGCGAGCTGCGTAGTTTTTGTTAGAGATACAGGAGAGCGCTGGTTGAAGAAGAAGAAAAAGAAAACAAACAAACAAACCAAAAACTCCTAAGTCACAGCAGTCGCTGACGTTACCAGCCTCAACAGGAAGTGATGACTTCCGGCTGCTGTGAGATAGTACATCGAAATGCAGCGCGCGCGCACGCAGCTTCCCCATAACTCACACACGGAGCGCACCAGCTCACCAGGAAGGAGCCTGGTGAGAAGACAGAAGCATCACCATGGCAGGTCAAAGTGAGCAGAACACCAGAAAAGGGGAGAATTTACTGCAGACACCTGAACAGGTAAAACAAAACAAAACAAAACAAAAAAACTCACTTTAACAAAGCCGGTGTGTGTTTTTGACAGGGTGTCTCAGTTTTGCAGCAGTCGGTTAGTTGCCAACTGGGTGGCTGGCGCTGAGAGCTGGTTGCTGATCGAAGTGATCAAGCGCTCTAATAATGCCGTTACCCAAAGACTTTCTTTGCGTTTCAGCTGCTGTGGTGTGAGTTTAGCCACTTCTTTTTTCTTTTCTTTTTTTCAGGTGATATTTCTGAGCAGAAACAAAATTGTACTCTTTGCGTCTGTCTAAACACCGAGTCATCGTCTCCTGATGGCTATTTTAAGGTCTTAAGACTATGATTCACGGGGCTGTTAGATGTATATTTAAGTCGGACACTGCAAAACAAGCCTTATTGTTTTGTCTCTTCAAACTTTCTGCTTTGTTCTGTCGCCAACTCATCTGAAGGAGAACACCGTCTGATGGGTTAAAAGACCTTTTTGCTGCTTTGTGGAAAACATTCTGAGACGGCCGTTTTGGCTACGGCATGTCTATGAAGAGGTAGAGGCGTGTTTGCATATTTATATTTACAACGGGAGATTTTCCGTTCAGTTCAGTTGTTTACTTTTCCCCCTTGATTTGAAAGTTAAGCCCCAGCACGGTTGCCTTCATGTCATTTTCATAATCAACGATAGAGGAAGTCCCTCTCTGTCAGGAAGGCAAATATTAGAAACACGAGAATAACTTGATGGCTTTTTTAAAGCAGGGGCACATGCAGTAACAAAATGTGGTGAACCTCAATTGCTTTTGATGTTAGGTTATTCAGAATTTTTTTTATATGAGCCTTGTTATTGTTTTGCAGGAACATGCCTCACCAAGACACAGGCAGGTGAGTAAGATGAGATGGCATTTAAACAGCGTTTCATCAGTATTGTGTATGTGGATGGTCAGAGTAAGTTAAACAGATGTTTGATTGGCTCCCACTGATGTCACATTAAGGGAAAATACACTGTAAAAAACAAAACAACAAAAAAAAAACCCACACAGTCATCATAGCTATAGCCTGTTTCTAAGAAATGGTTCAACGTGTATCAAGTAACTTTTGTCCCGCAATAAAATTACAAGAATACATGAATAATTCACAGTGTCAAAGGTTGTCGACACAGAAAGCTAAAGAACTAAATTTAAGCAGAACCGTTGCTATTGGGTAGAAAGAATCCCAAACCAGAAAACATCTATAGGAACTACGGTTGTCAAAATGGAAAAAATACAGTTTATATATCCTGGATTTTTAGCCCATTTTTCAGAAATGAATGATAGTTTGATTAAAAAAAAACAAAAAAACCTGCCTGACACTCTTGGTTAGTGGTTGGGTGAAGCTATTTATTGTCAAAGTAATGTGTTTGCTTTTTCTAAATCACAATGACAAGAGGAACTGCTCAAATGACCCCGATCAAAGGCTTGCATACCCAAGTCCTTAAAAACATGAATCCGACCTTTAACACCATGACAGCTTGAAAGTGTTTCATACTTGTCTGAGAAAAGACGTTTGTAAATTTCCCGTGTGGTCTTGCGTGAACTGCATATTTGGGTGATTTAATGATACCGAGGCCAAAAGACTTTTCCACTGTAGCCAATGACAGGTTGGCTTGGGCCAGTGTTTTGGACCGTTGGTACGCAAATTTCTCTTCTGGTATTTTGTGATAACTTCCATTCATCATTTTTCTCCAAACTTCCAGTGATTCCTGTGCTAACACATACCCCCACCATCAGTTATCCACCTTGCTGTTTTATGGTTTGAATCCTGTACTTTTATTGGGCATCTTGAATCCAATACACCACTTTTTTAAACGTTTTGTTAAAGTGTTAGCTGATGAATAGTTATTGTTTTTTTTCCTTCATTTTCAACAGAATCCCAAATTTTCCCCTCGTGTACCAAATAGTTTATAAATGCGATGCATCAGACCAATTCTACAAGGTTATGCAAATATTTGGTTTGGGTCAGTTGGGTGGTTTCTCTTGTAATTACGATTTAAAAAAGAGCAAACGCAACTGTTTGACGATAAAGGTCTTCAACACTAAGTTGCATTGAAAAGCAACAGCAGCAGCTATTGAAACCAATACTCTGCCTGGGTATGTAAACATTTGAGCAGAACTGAATGAGTCAGCTCAGTAGATGTCAGAACATTTATTAGATATGCAAAGACACAACTATAGAGACATCTATACTCAGTGCAAGAATTAAGCTGGACAGGTCCCAGATGTTGGTGGTTTCGTCCCATCCATCTAATCATATCTGTGTAGGGTTGTGTGGGGGCTAGTCCCTGTTAGGGGCCTCTGTGGTTCAATTGGTAGAGCAGATATCTTACAAACTGATTGTGGGTTTGATTCCAGCTTCCTCCTGTCATGCATTCATGTGCACTTGAGAATGCGACACCGTTCTGCATATGTATGACTGGGTGTATGTGGATCTAGAGCAGGGATAGGCAATCCCCATCCCTGAGAGTCGGTGTTCTGCAACTTTTAGACGTGTCTCTGCTTCAGCACACCTAAGTCAAATAACTCTGGAGAGCTTGACTGCACAGAGGAGGTAATTCATCTGTTTGGTTGAAGTGTGCTTGACCAGAGACATGTCTACGAGTTGCAGGACCCTTGAGGACTGGGACTGTCCTCTCCTGCTCTAGAGTGAAGTGCTTCGTGAAGAGCCCCATATACATTCAGTCCATCCGTCTCCAAAGGTCTTTGGTAAAGGGGATGTGGGTAAGCTGGACACGTGGTGTAAACATAACCACTTTCTCAATGTCTACAAAACTAAACACTTGATTTGTGACATAGAGAAGAATAAGAGGCTGTAACCATAACTATAGATTAAGTGGAGAGTAACAAGAATTTGAAATTGCATTGAAGATGCTGTTATCGCTTCTGTCTTAGCTTTGTTGTGGAGGAGGAGCCATAGTTAGTAGCTTAGGACAAGAGAGTTAGTAATTTAGCACAAGAGAGTTAGTAGTTTAGGACAAGAGAGTTCGTAGTTTAGGACAAGAGAGTTAGTAGCTTAGGACAAGAGAGTTAGTAGTTTAGCACAAGAGAGTTAGTAGTTTAGGACAAGAGAGTTAGTAGTTTAGGACAAGAGAGTTAGTAGCTTAGGACAAGAGAGTTAGTAGTTTAGCACAAGAGAGTTAGTAGTTTAGGACAAGAGAGTTAGTAGCTTAGGACAAGAGAGTTAGTAGTTTAGGACAAGAGAGTTAGTAGCTTAGGACAAGAGAGTTAGTAGTTTAGCACAAGAGAGTTAGTAGTTTAGGACAAGAGAGTTAGTAGCTTAGGACAAGAGAGTTAGTAGTTTAGCACAAGAGAGTTAGTAGTTTAGGACAAGAGAGTTAGTAGCTTAGGACAAGAGAGTTAGTAGTTTAGCACAAGAGAGTTAGTAGTTTAGGACAAGAGAGTTAGTAGTTTAGCACAAGAGAGTTAGTAGTTTAGGACAAGAGAGTTAGTAGCTTAGGACAAGAGAGTTAGTAGTTTAGCACAAGAGAGTTAGTAGTTTAGGACAAGAGAGTTAGTAGCTTAGGACAAGAGAGTTAGTAGTTTAGCACAAGAGAGTTAGTAGTTTAGCACAAGAGAGTTAGTAGTTTAGGACAAGAGAGTTAGTAGTTTAGGACAAGAGAGTTAGTAGCTTAGGACAAGAGAGTTAGTAGTTTAGCACAAGAGAGTTAGTAGTTTAGGACAAGAGAGTTAGTAGCTTAGGACAAGAGAGTTAGTAGTTTAGCACAAGAGAGTTAGTAGTTTAGGACAAGAGAGTTAGTAGCTTAGGACAAGAGAGTTAGTAGCTTAGGACAAGAGATGGGTGTTTTGTCCAGAGCGTTGCACTCTGTATGGTTTCATTCCTGTAGATTGGCTTGAGTCCAGTGTGGCCAGCCCTTTGAATTTTCTGATAATCAATCCAAACGAGCAGAAAAGCAGTGCTTTACAGTGGGCTACGTCGCTAGGGAAGTGTTAGCATGGGTACAAATTACGAGCATTGTTTGTCACAGATGGCAGATTCTGCTGTCAGGCATCCTCAGAAAGAAAGACTGAAAAGGTGAGGAGAGTTGGCCATCAAAAGGAGAGATAGTGCAACCCACTGCTGTGTTGATATCAACCAATCACAGACAGTCTTGTAGAAAGCCGTGTTGCTGTATTGAACAACCAGTCTTCTTGAGTGGAGTTACATTTTTATCATTTCTATTTTTAAATGGTATGTAAATACAGTGATAATGTGGAAAAAACCCAGACTCTCTATTACAAAATATACCTAAAACTTATTATTAAAATTTTAAGTGACGGAGTAGGATTAAAAGTTTGACAGAAACTTTATTTTCTGTCTCAACAGTTTTCCCCAGTGCATACACGTAAACTCGGCCATACAAGGAGACAGAGAGACAGGAGGGTGAGTGACACAATGTCTTAAGTCTGGCCTTGGCATCTATAGGCAGCAAAACGCTCTTCTTGTTGTTTCAGGATTTAAAAGAAGATGAAAATCCAGAGGCCAAAGCCAGACGACACAAGGAGATGGAGGTACGCTCGTCTCTTTATTTTATCTGGAGTAAAACTGAATCGCCCCACCTGAACCGTCGCTAAGTTTGACTTCTGTCCATAGCTGACGCCGCTGTATAAGGAGCTGCTGTACACCATCGCCCATAAGATGGGCAAACCAGCGTCAGCGGAGGTCTTCACAGACAGCCAGCTCCTCCAGTACCTAAAGGAGGTAATCTCCCTTTAGCACGTAGCACAGGGCACGGTACGCCGATGACTGATGGTTCTTTCCTTTCCACCTACCAGGCTTTCACTATGACAGATGAGGAGCACAACGGTCTGATGGAGAAAGTGCAGAACACAGAGGTGAGAACAGGAAATCGCCATGTTTTGGTTTTCCATTCAACAAACCATTTGAGACCCCAACATCTATTTATAGATTTTGAATGAAATATCTTAACTTGCCTTGTCATTGTTTCTAAGTATCTGTCATAACATGAAACCCCCAACAGCCGCCGGTAAAGTGCCTGATGGTCACCGTGAAGGAAGCTAAAGAAATCCTAGGGAAAGACATCAGTGGTGAGTTCTGCTCTACAATGATCGTTGCATCTCTCAGGATGGTCTCAAAACAGAAACAGTTACAGGAAGTGAGTTTATGGATGGGAGGACCATCCATATGAATGATGAATGATAAACTGCTTCATAGGCTGGAACAGGTTAGTTTGCTAATTTCAGCTTCATTGCTATTTGAGATCCACTTCCTGTGGTCTCATTAAAAGATGTTCAACCTGAAGGAACAGTAGGACAAACAAATGTATCACTTGAAACTTTCTATGACCTTGGTATACCTTCATCACTGGCCCATGTCAAGTCGGGAATAGAGACTGAAGGACTCCTTCTTTGTGTGACTAAAGTTAAATCTTTAGGAGTTTGGCTTGTATGTTTGTTTGTTTTTTTTCATTATTTTTTAGAAAATAATTTTGTATGGTTTATGGATCTGTGTGCCAGACAAGAGATTAGAATAGTAATTATCTAAAAATACAATCTTTAAAAAATATATTCATCATTTCAATGCAATCAGGACATTTACATGATATGACCAAATTCCCTCAAACAAACCCAAAGTGTAAACTCTAGTAAACTGATTAAAGTGATGGTTAAGAGGTTTTTACAACTGAAGTCTTAGCCATCTGCTCTGCCTGTGCACAACATTAGGTCAGAAGCTTTCTTCTTAGTGCTCAAATGTTTTTCCCAGTGAACTTTAGCTTAATTTTCTATTACATGTCAATAAATCCAAGAGTTTCCAAGTGTCACTATTCTAGCAGACATTTTTAATGTCGAAAATCCTTCTTTTTTCCATAAAAGAAAGCTTTTCATTTTATGAAAAAAGAAAATTCTTCTTTTTTGAAGATTTGAAGATTTGGCGAGCACCACTTTCCACCTTGAAATGTGGTAAGAAGAGCACATACGGTACATTTCTATCGTATTTGATAGAAATGTGCAGAAATGCCTATTCAGAAGTTGAAACTTTTGTGTTCCAAGATGGAAAAATAAACCAAAAGCTTCTCGCTAGCATAAAGTTTATAGAAATCCAATATGGCCGTTGTATGTTTACGTAATAAAGTTTATTTGCTTTGTACCTCATAAAATTATTAATCCAAAAATGGCTGTCCAGCCTTTAGTGTTTGAATACATAAAATCCAAATAAAAACACTATTAGCTTGCCTTGCACAGGTTAATTAGCTTCTGACTGAGCACAGCGTTTAGCATATTCAACTGTTTTTCCTTTTAATACTAACTCACAATTAATTAGTGTGTTACTTAGCTTGTAAATAGTTGATGCCAACTGTTATTACGTACTACTAAACGCAACACTGCCATCAACCTAAAGCTAGGTTTTATCTTGCTCAGTTTGCTAGCAAATTTGCACCTAGCTAGTGCTAGGCTAGATCTCATCTGTACTCAGACCTGCCTTAATTCTTAATGGTGTGAATTCAAAATGTGTAGCTGATGACGTCATAGCTAAATTTTAATCCCAATACTTAAATGGTCATATTTAAGTTTCCTATTTGTAGGTAACAGCAATGCTACGCGGTGCGGTCTTCTGCTACTGTAGCCCATCATCAAGTTTCAAATTCAAAGACACTTAAATCTTTAAGGTAAAATGGCAAACTTGTTATCCATCTGAAAAGTAAGGTTTGAAATGTGCTTCCTTCAGGTTTCAGTGACCCTTACTGCCTCCTGATGGTCCTGGAAGAGGAGGAGGAGAAAAAGAGCAGCCGTGCAAAAGCCAAACCCAGCAAATATGTTGTAAAGGGCACAGTGTCACATGAGAAAATCTACCAAACCGATATCAAAAAGCAAACCTTGAACCCCATTTGGAACCAAACCTTCATACTGTGAGTTCAAGTTTGTGGCACGTTTCTGATCAATTACAGACAGTGTTTTTTTTGGTTTTTTTTACACCTATCATTTCTTTATTCTTCAGAGAGTTTGAAGATTTGGCGAGCACCACTTTCCACCTTGAAATGTGGTAAGAAGAGCAAAGAAAAAAAGCGTCACTTTGCTAGTTTTTATTAAACTTTCGCATATGTTCACTTTCTGCTCTTCTGCTACAGGGATAAGGATGAAGAGGTGTCTCTCACTCAGAAACTGGAAGAGATCAAAACCAACTTAAATAGTTTAAGAAGGTATTAAACTCATCTGTTTTTAATTAACATATTTTAATTGACTAAAACAGCCATGCTTGCTTGACTGGCAAGCATGGCTGTTTTCTAATCAATGCTCTGCTTAGGATGATCAAGGAGGCCAAAAAGGAGAAAGGTACAGACGACTTTTTGGGAAATATTGTGTTAAGACTAAAGGTAATAAAAACGCTTAATTTAGTCCCTTATTTTACCGTGGATGTCTGTTCAGTCTTAAAAACCAAACTCTGTCATAACGCTTTAGGATCTCCACTGCACTGAGGACAACTGGTACAAACTGGAGCCCAGAACGGAGACGTATCCTAATCGTGGCCAGTGTCACCTCTTCCTCCAGTTCATCCACAAAGCTGTAAACGCATCCCCTCAAATCTTAGTTGTTGGAACCTTATAGGATTTGGCACAACTGTGACTAGATTTTTTGCAAAAGTGTTTATATCCCATGAACTTTTTCACATTTGATCAAATGACCTACTCTGCAAACTTTAAACCAGGCTAATTTTATTCTCATCTGACCCTTCAGATGTTATGAATACTATTTTTTTTACTGCGTGTGTTTTTGTATCATTGGCAGAGAGACGGGACCCTGAGCGCCGGTCGCAGTGCCTACACCAACTACTGTGGGATACTGCAGCAGTTTGTCCAAGCTTACATTTCAAAACAACAGGTGCAACACACTTTCTCCCTGTGCTGTTTTGAATTCTGGTTTTCTTCCTTCTTTTTAACTCCGTTCTGATGTTTTCTCACGCAGAGCTCTGCTCCGTGGAAAGGCGCACTGTGTGGCGAGGCTCAGACTCTGCTTGAACTCTACGCTACGCAAAACGGCCTCTCTCCTTTTCTGCAAGACCTGGCGTAAGCACCATGTTTTCCTCTGATAGAGTTTAGTGATTGGGCAAAATGTGAAGCTGGTGCTTCATTTCCACGAAGTCAGCCAAGACCAATTGGGATATATTTGATTTATTTGAGATGTATGCAATCACCTTTTGCCGTGCATTTGTATAGTTTGGGTTCGAAGACCGCCGGGAGACAAACTTCTCTTGAGCCACTTTTCGCTCCCAGAACATTTTCATAGAGTTAAAAAAATATTTAAATTAATTAACTCATTTATTCTGGGGGTCTTGCATGTATGTCTTTCTATGACATAAACATGATTCTCTGAGGTGGTCGGCATGTTGTAATGGGAGCCACAGTCCCCTCTTTGCCCCCTCTTGGGGGCACCACTGAATTGGGATTAATTTATTACCTGCCTGGGGTATTAACTCCCTGTGTCCACTTGACAGTGTTTTTATGCTCCTACCCTCGTCTGTGATCTCGAAATGGTCTGAGTAAATACAGATACGGTACTTTGTCTCCACTCTTCTAACCACAGAAAATTAGAACTGATCCTTGTTTCGATCGCAATTTCTGTACAAATTGAGAACTGGTAAATCATATGATCTTGTAGGAAAGCAAGTACATTCATGCCAACTTGACTGCTGTTTCTTTCAATCCTCTTTTCTTTCCCTATGTTACTTGGAGTTCATGTGTGAATTAGCATCATTTTATTAGGACAGGTCACACAAAAGTTCTTGCATGAATTGAGCTGCAGATTGTCTGCTTCATTTATGAAAACTCATCAGGCCTCCGGTGCCAAGCAAGCAAACTCTGGTCTACCTGAAAACACGGGTCTGGGGTTAGCATGCAACCGAACCCTGGTGTGGTTCGCTCATGCACCATCCAGCAAACCAGCGAGTGAAAGTAAACCAAAAGGAGGAAGTGATGTCACCGTTACTCATGATTTAGACATGATACATATATTACTCTTTGCGTCTCTGCAACCACAAAAGGACATTGTAGTTTCTTAGTCTCCATGTTTTTTCTGCACTGCTGCGTTTGTCCCATATATGGAAACTAAAATACAGATATCAGGGAGGCTCTTTAATCCAAATACAAAAAAATCAATCATTCTTAGAACAGATAAATATTTTGGATATCTACAAGAGCTTTCTTCCTATGCAGATTTCCACTAATCTAACAATCATGATGTCACACTCATTTTTTTCTATTTAGAATGAATATTGTGGAAAACTGTTATTCAATTCATATCAGAAACTCTCATTTCAAATTTACATATATAATTTAAAATGGAACTAAAATAGGTGTGAATTTTTTTTAATTAAATGTTAAAACAATTTGCCATTTCCTCGCTGCTAGTGCTAAATAACATTCATGCCGTTTTTCCACCTTTTATATTTGTCCCAAATATAAATGCTCCACAACTTCAAATTTAAAACCTTTTCAACAGCTTGACCAGAAATTTTAGTCACCAAATAGCAGTTAGAAAACTCAATTTAATGGGATTTCAATTAAAGTTAAGAGAGTTCAGAAATGTTAAAATCAGGTTCTGTTTAAAAAAGAAAGGGGAAAAAAGCAGCAAACATTTCACTAGCAGTACATAATTAATCCACATTAGTTGGACCATGAGGCTAAAGCTAACCTAAGCTAACTGGGTCTAGCCTGACACAGTCCAGAAACAAAGAGGACTTGTACCATTTAAAGTAAATTAAATCCAAAACAACTACCGTAGGTTAATGAAATGCTGCTTCACGAACTTTTAACCCTTCACGATGTTTACATTATGAGTTGACAACTGTTTACATTTACATGGAGACGATGCACCTTTTGGGCTAGCTACTAGCTTTAGCCTCCAGATGCAAGTAATGTTGATTTCTATTTTTTTAAAAAGATATATATATATATATATATATATATATGACCTCTATCGCTTTTATAACATTAACTGGACTGTTTTGATTTGAGCTGTTTAAATGGGGCCTGTTCTGAAAAACGGTTAGCTCGCCTCCCTTCATGGGAACCACTCCCTGAAAAGATACTTTTAAAAGATCATATCCTTATTTTAAGAGCACAGATTTTTACAATTGGAATTTTCTTTTTCTTTCTGCCATACATTTTGTGCTGGGAATATTTCACATAAAATGTTATGAAATAACGTCAATGTCAAATTTATTTATGTAGCACTTTAAAAATTAAAACTGCACCAAAGTGCTGTACAAAAATGATCATAAAACAAGTTGATGAAAAGAAAAATAATACAAGAAAAAAAAAAAAATGTTAAAATAATAATCAGTAAAGAAAGAAAATTTTCACTAGCAGCAGTTAGTGAAATAATTCTAAGTAACCTGTCAACCACAGAGCGATGGCAAAATGTGTCTTGCGCCCGCTCTTAAGAAGTGTGATTGTGCTTACCCCTGCCAGGAAGTGGGTGGCTTACAGTAAACTGTACCAGAGCTTGGAGGTGGACTCATCTGTGCTGTTCCATCAGCTCACCAGCATAGAGTACCACTGGCATCAGCAGGAGCTTCCCTACCAGCAGGTGGGTACACATGCACGACTCGCTGGCCGCATAACAGGAAAACATTTTAAACTTTTAGCATACATTTGTAACTGACTTAACATTTCTAAGTAAAAAAAAAAGAAAAAAAAAAAAAGAAACTTACTTAAGTTATCACTTGTGGACATGTGTTTGGTGTCAGAGCTCAGGGGAAACTAGAAGTTAAGATTTCAGCACAGATGAAGGTTGTGTAAGGCACCTCTTTCTGTTAACAGAAACAGGAACTTGGGGATTCTCTTCACGGCTTCCTGCAGTACGGACTCTGTTTGGTTTCCAAATACAGAGACATCTTCCCCCCGACTCCCAGTGCCACTCCGAAACTACACACACTCCTCAGGTATGTCTGCCTGGAAAACACACACACACTAGTATTTTTTTAATTATGAGCCCCATATAATGAAATAAATGATTTTTTTGAAAAATATATAATTAATGCAGGATCTTGGTCCAGATCTGTAAGACTCAAGCTTTCCAGAAACAGAACCCGGCCAACTTTGAGCTTCACAACGGAGTCCACGATGCCATAGAGGTGAAGCATGTTTCCAATTACATTTTATGGAGCACTTTTACTTTTATGGAAGTTTATCAAATCAAAATAGTGATTTTTATACCAGACAGGCACAGAGGAGTGGTTTGCCATCAAAAAGGGGTTGCATCAGCCAATGACCAAGGTAAAAAAAAAAAAAAAAAGAAGACATCACTTTTCCGAAGTTCAAATACACACAATAAAAATGTTTTGTCATCATTCTCTTTTTTAAGGGGGATTTTTAATGTACTAAAGTTGTACTGCAAGCTGATTTATAACTGAAACATCTGACAACATCAGTTGTCTGACAACTGAAACATCTGTTAGGTTTCAGCAGAAAGGATGACAAATGGCCTTGCTAAAGTGTCCACACCCCTTTGATTTCTCTTTGCCTATTTCATCACTTGGCAGTTTTCTGTGATAAACCAGCACAAGGTTCATCATACGCTGCAAAACCACAAAATCTTACCAAGATTTTTAGTCTAGTTCCTGGTGCAAATGTCTTTGTACACTGACAAATAACTTATTGACTTATTGTTTTAAGTCAATAATTGCTTTAATATTGATTTGGTAGATTATTTCACTTACCACATGAGAAAAATGTCTCAGTACAAGTGAAATAATCTGCCGGTGGAATTAGAACTTTTTCATCAATATTAAGGAATTATTGTCTCAAAACAAATTTGTATATCTAACTTCTAAGTTATTCGAAAGTTAGTTTTGAGTTATTTAAAGCGCACAAGGACATTTGCACTAAATACTTGGTAAGATTTTGTGTTTTTGCAGTGTGTGAAGCAGCAGAGAAGTGATGGTTCTCGATTCCTTTGCAAATGAAAAGCAGTATGTTTGACTAGATTTTGGAATTATTTTTGCACAGAATTGATCTCTGCTCTGAATAGTAAGCACACATTTGCATGTATAAAATCTGACGATAGCAGTGCGGGAGTGAAGTTTGACCACATGTGTTGCCACGCAAATGCAATTTCTGCATTCTGCTGAAACGCAGGACCTGACAGAGATCGGGAGCGCCCTCTCTAGGCTGATTGCGGAAGTTCAGGAAGACATAAGACACAACAAGGATGTGTGGAACCGAGTTTTCGTCAGGTGAGAAAAGTGACAAAAGACTTTTTGTTGTTGTTGAAAAAACTGTCTGTAAATCTGCCAAATGTTGTGACAAAACACGAGTAAAGTCTTTCACTCCAATATTAATCAGTTGTTCTCTTCACTGCAGTGCTGTGCAAGTTGATGTCTTCACTGTTGTCTATAAGAAGTTTGACTTCTTGGTAAGCTTCGAATGGAGCAGGCCAAGTTCACGTGATTCACCTCATTTCCTCATTTTTCACGGTTCTTGATCTCTCCATAGCTTGCAAAGGAAGTGAAAGAAACCCTCGCCATAATGGAGGACCAAATGGAGATTAACCTCTCCAAAAGCCTGTTTCCTGTTTACCTGAGCTTGCAGGCCATTCACAAAGACAAGGCCTTCCTGCAGAAAAGGTCTGAAATCATCACAGATGCTATTATGACGTGTTATTATTTTTTTAATCTAACCTAACAACTGGTGTTAGATGAATTTCTTCAGGTTATTTTTATTCTTATGCTGTCATTGAACTTGTTCACAATTATCTATTCTTATTTAATAATTACGTGACGCAATGGAGGAAACTGGTTGCAATGGATTACTTTTGGGGAATCAAAGGTTCAACATAAAATCAAATATAAATAAAATAAAATAAAACACAAAATAAAAATACGTCACATGATTTGTCACATACTGATTTTTCATTGTGGCTATCATTGTGTCTAGAAACACAATAGTTAAAAGAGAAAATGTTATGCAAGAAGACTGAGCCACAAAGTAAAAGATAAATGAAACAAATATCTGTCTTTTGTTTTGTTTTTTTTTCAGGGGATTACTCCATCTAACAAACTTTCATGAAGGTTTCCGGGACGCCCTGCCGTACTGGCTGAACCAGGCGTTCAGCACCACTCAGGACCGGGTGGTCAGGGCGGTGCAGGTTGACCAGGTAACACGTTTTTGATGATGGGCGATATGGCTTGCCGCCCACCGGGAGTGGGGGGCATCAGCTTTGCACACAGGGTGCTAACGTTAATGTTTTCAAAGAAGTAGAAGGAGGTGCTTACGCATACGAGAGCCGCCACTGTTTCCTCTAGTAGCAGCGGAAGCTACTAGAGGAAGTAGCTTAGCTCTACTTCCGCTCCGCTAGTAGCATCGGAAGCTACTAGAGGAAGTAGCTTAGCTCTACTTCCGCTCCGCTAGTAGCATCGGAAGCTACTAGAGGAAGTAGCTTACCTCTACTTCCGCCACGCTAGTAGCATCGGAAGCTACTAGAGGAAGTAGCTTAGCTCTACTTCCGCTAGTAGTAGCCCAACATCCACATAGTTATCCCCAATTACTGCGTCCAAAAATTATTTTAGTTCGAGAGAGAAAAAAAAAAAAAACAATTATAAAATATTACTAGTAGCAGCAGAAGCTACTAGCGGAAGAAGCTTAGTTCTACTTCCGCAGAACTAAACCCAGTTCTTAACTAAGCCCAGCTTGTTGTGCTCTCAGCTGCAGCCGCTGCAGGTCGGTGCGGTCCCCATAAAGCACAGCTCCTCAGCCGTAGACCTGGTGGCGTGCATCCAGCCAATCTGCCACTTATGGGAGCAGCTGTCGTGGCCTGACCCCGAGGAGGCCTTCATGCTCATGGTCAAACTCACCGAGGTATTAAAGCAGCAGGATACAACTTTTATATAAAGAAACTTATGTTTGCTTTTTTTTTTTTTTTTTTTTTAAACATATTTGTTAAAACTATCAGTGTAACAGTGATAGTTAAAAGAGAAAATGTTATCTGAGCAAATGAACCATCCCGTCAGAAACAACCAATCAGAGCCAGGTATGAATGCTAAAACTAGTCAACCACCAATGACTATGTTTGTCAAGCAATTAATCTCATAATAAATTTAGATGAGCTGTATAATTTACATTATTTTCATATTTTTTGAAGGGCCGTTTTGTTTACAGCTACATCATGATTCATTTTATTTATGGTTCCAGTTTTGTTCGTATTATTTTTTGTTTTTGCTTGTGTTTTTAATTTGGATATTTAAAGTATCTTCCAGTTCCAGTGTGGAGTGGTGCTGTACAAAATCAAGATTTATTGATTTTTGAGAGGGCGAACGTACATTATTAAGCCATTATAAACATATTAATTAAAAATGGTCTCAAAACAACAATATTATTGTCCGACGGAATAATTACTGGGACAAATTATCGTCCAATAAAATTTGTCAAGTTGTTTCGCTGGCCATTAGCACAGTTAGCAGTACTGTACATGAAGATGATTGTCAGCGCTAAGACACCCCCTGGCTCCGATTGGTTGTTTCTGACTGGGAGCGTCGCATTTCTTCAGACGGCAACAGTAGATTATTTGTCTCATACCAGACTCTCGTGACATGGTGACATTTTTAACAAATATGTTATAAAAAAAAACAAAAAAAAAAGAAAATAATTTTTGGAAAAGTTACATACTGCAGTTTCACAGCCTTTTTATGCAACTGATTCAACTAATGTTTCCAGGATGTTTGTAAGATTGTAGTGAACTACTGTCACCTCCTAAAGGAGCGGGTCCGGGTGCTGTCCGAGAACTCGGACCACAGCATTGCCATCAACATGGTAACCGATCACAACTTCACTCGTGTTCGTTTAGAAACTTTTCTGCACATCTTCCTCCGTGTGTCTCAGGTTTGTTTTTTTTCTTTTCTTCTCCTTCCCTTGCAGCTGTGCGTCGTAGTGAACGACCTGGAGCACCTGCGCTCCGTGCTGACCCGCCTTCCCTCTCAGCTCAACTGGGAGGGGCTCCGCGTCCGCACCCAGAGCGTCATAGGGCAGAGCCAGTTTGAGAACACGCTGCATTCCCAGCTTCAGCAAGCCAAGAGCATCCTCTGCAAGGAGATCCGGTCAGCGCTGGACACTCTGGGGAGACAGGTACACCGCAAGTCACGCGCTTTGCTGTTGTTTCATTGGGACTTCGTGTGACGAACCAACATGAAGTCCTCCGTGATTCGGACGTGTGACGAAAACAAACCACGGCTGTAGAAGATTTACGAGTACAAATCTGAAAGTGTGGCGCGGGTTTGCATTTGAACCCCTTTTCTCTGATATTCCTAAATAAAATGAAGTAGAAATGTATGACTCAGGTGTGAGAACTTACCGACAAACCAGTTAATTTTCCTGCACTCTAAAAAAATCTGGGTTTCACTGAAGAGTGTCTTGACACAAGCGATATTTAATCTTGTTTAGCCAAAAATAAATAAATAAACTGTTTAGTGGGAACTGGATATAATCCTAAATGCATCAACTCAGGACAGCATCCACTGGAAAAACATCTTACCAAGTATTTTTGGTCAAGTTTCTAGTGCAAATATCTTAGTTCACATGAAATCAGGCAAAACTAACTTACAAGTAACTTTTCAGTAACAATTAAGAGTTTGTTTTTAGTCAATAATTCCCTAATATTGATGATAAAGTGCTAGTTATATATCGGTATCGGGATCAGAAGTGAAAGTAAGTAGATTGTGCGTCCCAAATGCTTTTCTGTGACAGAAATCTGAAGACCTGAGACTGGGGTGGAGTTTCACCTTTCATCAAGACAAGTCAGAGTGGCCTAGTCAAAGTCCCTTGACTTGAAAGATATGTGTCACGTCATTCTGATTTAAATCTTTTGTTTAAAGAAGAAAAAAAAAAGGAAAACTATGCATCATGAGCTTCACTTCAGACTCATGTTGGTTTTTCACAGATGATCCCTCCAGATAAGGCGGAGGTTTGTGGTTGTAATGTGAGAAAACGGGAAAACCTGCAAAGGCTTTCGCTGGGCAGTTGTTTGTGAAAGAAAAGTGCTTGTTTTTAACCTTCGTGAGCTGAATGAAATCAAAGTAAACACAGCTCCGTCTGCGTTCTCAGTTGAACACAGACATCGAGACTCACGTCAGGAGCATGTCCACCAGGCGGAGGATTCCCTCCAAGTCCACGGAGGACGTGAGTCTGCTCCTCGTTGCGTTCTTTTTATCCTAACAATCAGCTGCTATTCTCCCCTCATGTCGCCTCGCTCGTCTCCTCCTAGGCTGCAGCCCCTCTAATGCGCTACCTCGAACAGGAGCTTCAGTACATGAATGAAAACCTGGTTCAAGAGAACTTCAACAGGTGCTCCGCCAACTCGTCTCCGTCAAACACGCCAAATCGCCTCCTTTTCTTCTGTTGATCCGTTCCTTTAAACATCGACTTGTGTTTTATTTCCCTCTCCCGTGACCAGCCTCCTGACTCCGTTGTGGCAAAACTCTGTGAAAATTCTTTATCAGGTTTCCAACCAGCATTCGCAGCAGGAAGGGCTCATGGTGTTCTGCCAGAGGCTGCTGTACACGCTGCAGGTTGGTTCCTGCCGTCAGAGCTTGGTGATCGTCTCCGCAGCCTCACGGCGCGTATTCTCTGTTTGTAGTGCCTCGAGCAGTGTTTCCACGCCGACGGAAACGGACTTCCTCAGAAGGCGTTGCATTCCGACGAATACAAGGTGAGTCCCGTTGACACCGGGAGCTGAGTTCTCCAGTGTTTCATTGAAGTGTTGTCAATCCAGGTCCGTTTCCTGTGTGGTGACGAAAAAACAAAAACAGTTTATAGGTGTAGCAGTGAAAAGGCTTGATTTCCGTGATTTCCTAATGCTTGAACAGAATCTGAAGGCTCACCTCTCTCACCACTCGCTGACCAGCCACCAGCTCATAGAGAAGTTCTTTAAAAGAAAAATATCAGAGCAGGTGAGTTTTTAATTTAAAACTATGAAATGTTTGATATTCCAAGTAACTCCTGTCAGAGTTGGTTTTTTTTTAATGGTTTATTCTGCTTCAACCGTCTCGCAGAGAGATTACCAAGGGGAAAAATATGGAGCGGTCACCCTCCTCACGTCCTACAGGAGGACCGACCAGAGGCTGCACATTGAGGTGCTCAATGCAGTCAGCCTCCTACCAATGGACTCCAATGGTACACCACAACAATCACAGCTGTGCACTGGCTACATTAAAGCATTCAAACACCTTATTATTGATTTGTAAAGCAGCTCTAGCTCTGACACCAAAGACTAGCTTTTCCCCTGGGTTTGGGAAAAGCCTGTCAACGGCACTTCAGGGTCAAATGTTCAGATTTAAAAGGGACCAATTGTGAAAAATTCACATTCTGTATGTTTTTGTACTTCAGCTTGGATTTCTACTGCCGCTAAGAACAGCTCAAGCTGTGTAGTTGTGTAGTTGAAATAACTAGCCAGGCTTTTTTTTTTGCAACGAGTTAATGTTTCTTTTTGGCGTCTGAAAAATGAGCCGTTTCAAAAACGTAATTGTTGAGCCGGAGTTGTTACCAAGCAACCCAAGCTGAGCTGCGTTTAGCTGGAAAAGACAAATGTTTTGTTGTCGACTTACCATCCAGAATCCACTGCATTCTTGTCAGTTGCGCTGGAGGCTCCACTTCTGCTTTTCAACGATGCACGGTTATATAATCGCGCATCTGTTTGCAGCCATTTTCATGTGCAAATGTAAACGTTGGATTGCGGGGGGCGCGGCTAGCAGCGGTTTATTTGAACTTAAAGTGACAAGAGGTCCTAAAACGACTCAAGATAGGCAGGGTTGTCCTAACGAATGGGTTGTTACAATAATATTTTCAATTTAAAACAGAAATAGTTGAAGCGGAGTGGGAACAGTTTTCCACGGTCGATACATAAATAAAGGAAAATGCTTGAGACCCCTGCCTGCATGACCCGGTGCTTTGATGCTTGCCAGGCCTCAGCGACCCGTTTGTGCGGCTGGGCCTGGAACCCAACCACATCTTCCCCGAGATAGAGCCGCGCTGCACCCAGTACAAAAGCTGCGATCTCAACCCCCTCTTCGACGAGGCCTTCGACTTGTAAGTCTCTCTCTGTACAAACACAAAATCTTACCTAGTATTATGGTGTAGTTCCTGCTGCAAATATCTTGGTACAGTTGAAATAAGACAAAACTAATGCACAAGTAACTTTTTCATTAAGGTATAGAAACTTGTTTTCAATCAATAATTCCTTAATATTGATGGAAGACGTGCCAGTTCCACTGGCAGAATACATTTCGCTACTCCTTTCATGCTTCCCGTGGGATGGTTTTAGAGGTAAATTCCCCACTGACTTGTTCTCTGTATCGCAGCCTGGTTTCACTGGATCAGTGCCAGACTCCAGGCGCGTGCTTGGTCATCACGGTTCTGGACCACGACACGTTGAGGCCAGATGACTTTGAGGGCGAGGCGTTCCTGGCCCTCGAGGACGTGCCTGGAGTTTCAGAACAAGGAGGAGAGCAAGTCGACTCGCAGGTGGACGCAGCACCTGAACAGATACGCCTCCCTTTGATGCACCCTAAACCTAATGGTAAAACTTTTTCTTTTTTTACCATTTAATAAAGGAGTGGGATTAAAAAACATGGCAGGATACCTTGCTACACACAGCTCCTCCTCAATGCTGCATTTTCCAAGCCTCAGAGCTTCCCCCACTCAGCTCCTTCAGACTAGCCAGCAGCAATTAGCAAACACCTGGTGGAACTGTGCATCTCCTGCGCTCGTCATACACGTTACTTCTCAGTGATATTGTGGTAGAAACATTGTTAAAGGGTTATCAGAGGAGCCATGTTGTAATTACTTACTGAAAGTAGAGTTTCAGAAAGAGCAGGATTTTTTTTTAAAGAGACAGAGGCCCAATTTTAGGGTGTTGAATGACAATCAAATTTCTTTTAAGCCATATTGGATAAATGCACCATTTCTGTAACAACTGAAGGTAACATAGTTACTTGATTGCGCTATAAAATTGCACTGTGCGTCTGGAAAAGACATAATACTAACCTTTTAAAGACATTTTTGATCTATTGCTTTTTGAAACCTAAAATCTGAGGGAAAATTCGACAATTTAGTTTCATTTCGTGGGCTAACGTTTCCTCCGCCTGCCTGCGTGTTCACAGAGGACAGCATCCTGAAGCTGCTGGAGTCCCGGAGAGGAGAGCGAGAGGCTCAGGCTTTCGTCAAGAAGCGACGCCAACGGGAGAAACAGTCCCAGGAGGCGGTCCAGCAATGACAAACACACGGAGACACGGTCTTCCTCCAAAAATATACAATTTGTTTTTAATGATCAGTACCAAAAGACAAAAACAAAAAAAGAAGAAAAAAAAGAAAAGAAAAAGAATGCACTCAGAAAGAAAACACTGGTGTTGCATGAGTTGTGTGTGGACAACACGACCATCACAGTGATCCGAAAAACACTTTCGCGCCCGCGTTTCAACATTTACATGTCCACATGCTTCCCGATGGTTCGTCCAATCAGTGCAAGAGAAAGATATAACATCACTTATGTATGTGTGTACATTTATATATAATATATATCAGGTATATATATTATACACTGTTGAAAGACTGAAATGTCAAAAGAGTACTACAAATGTAGAAATTTGGCAGAGAAAGCTGTCACATATTGATTTAAAAATAGCTAAAAAGCCTTTTTTTTATTTTTTATTTTTTTTACTTTTTTTTGAGTGTTCTGAGCTTGATTCATATCAAACATAAAGGGTGTTAAAATAAATAATATCTGAAACTGGACCTGTTGGCCTCATTTGTTACACCTTCCTATAGCTTCTGCAGACAAAAAACCTGAGAGTATGAAAAAAATAAAAAATAAAACCGCAAGGCCATTAATTAGACTTTTGAACAAGTTCTATATTTGAATTTTTCTTAACTATTTGAATTTCTTAATTACTAATAAACAAGACACTCTGCTTTAGCAGTGAAGAATCAATGGAAATATGCCCTTTAAGTATTTCCAGAGTGACCTTTTTTGTCTCTAAAGATGTTCCTACTCCCTGAAATATAGATTTAAAAAGAAAACAAACTGATTATCTACGGTGTCATCCATCTGTCGAGGGAGTTTTCAGACTGACGAAACAATCACGCCAGGACGAACACACAACGCCAAACTCTGTTGGAGTTTTAAGTGCCAAAAATACAAAAAGCGGACGTCTTTATTTACTCCCCTTCCACGGCGAATCACAAAACTCTCCCGATGGATGCATGACACTCTGGGGAAATCTTGCCACTAAAGTGAGATTATACTTTTTGAATTATATCATTTAAAACTAGCTATGTAAATGCTTCATAGTTAAGGGTCAGAGTAAAATATAACAGCAGGTATTTTAAGTTATTTTCACAAGTGAATCGCGGGGGAAGGTGGGAGGGAGGGACGTACAGTGTTGCTGGTCAAGAGCATTAACTATCAGAACGTTTTGTTTTCCTTGGGTAACACTGGCGACAATAATGACGTCCAATTCCGCGACGAGAGCACTTCCTTGGCCACAGTTTCAAAGCACGCAATCGAATCGGCACTCGGTTTTGGTCTCTTTTCAGTCGTGTCCAAACGGTGGTCAGAATCCCGAGGCTGGCGAGGTGTGGAATCAGTACTGACTGGTGTGGAATCTGGAGCGGTCCCACAGTGCGGCGAGGTCAGGAGAGCTGCTGCTCGGCGGTCTGTTCGGGGCAGAGCGGGCACTCGGTGGACGACGAGCAGCTCTCGCACTGGAGTCCGTGGCCGCAGGGCAGCGAGGCCGAGCCCTGCTCCCCGCACGTCACGCAGCACTGCCTCTGCTTCCTGTACACCACCTGGCAGAACACAGTGTTACCCTGGAGACTGCAATGGGAAGATGTATTTCTTTACAGAGTGAGATAAAACTTAGACTTTATAGCTAGAGATGCACTGATCGGTATGCATCAGTAGCGATCTGTCCAGTCTAATATTATGCTTTGTTGCTTAGTTTACATTATATTTAGAATTCCTAATAACACTTTGTTTTTTGTTTTTGTCAGTTTCTTTATTATTTATTTGTACTCTTAAATGCACTGACTGAGCAAATTAAAGTTGTGTTGTTTTTACACATTTCACCAAGCTTGTGAAGCTCCTGGTGTATTTTAGTGTGCTGGACTGGTGCAAATGCAAAGTCATCAAATCCATTTGTAATTCAGTAGATTTATGTCTGTGTTTGCAAAAAAAGAAACGCCTCAAGTCAATTCAGCCGTTTTTCTGCATCTGAAGGATCACCTGTTCCACAGCGTGTAAGCAGCTGCAGAGTTGAGCCTGTAGGCTGAGGACCGACTCCAGCGGCAGGCGGTGCAGCAGCTGGAGCTGATGCAGTGCAAGGTGGGGATTGTCTCCGCTCCGCAAGCTCTCCAGCGCCTCCTGCAGGAGAGAGATTTGCCTCTGCGCCTCCTCCTCAGCCTCCCGGGCCCGCTCGGCTTCCACGGCACACCGGGCTGCGTTCGCGCGACACTCCTCCGCGTCCGCTTTGACGGCGGCCCACGACTGGGGAAAAACAAACGAGCGCGTCGCTGAGTCGCTCCGGCTCTGCGTCGCGGCCGTGCTTGCGCTACAGAAACGCAGCCGTTGCCGCTCCTCTACCTACCTACCTGAGCTGTGTGCCTCCAGCTGTGACCCCACTGCTTCAGCGCCCTGTGAGCGTCCTCCAGCTCCTGCTTGAGCCTGGCGGTGTCGGCGCAGGGGCCAGAGGGCAGCAGGGCGGGAGAGGTGCCAGGAGAACCCTGACCCGACGGAAAGTGCTCCCAGATGTTTGTGCTCATGCCGTTCAGACCTATGAAAAAACAAAATAATATAAATAGAGGTGTAATAAGTATTAGTTTAGGGTTTCTGCAGGTTCTAGCAAGTCAAATGTAAGACTTTTTAAAATCTCGATGCCACGTTGAATGAAATTCAAGACTGAAAAAATATTAATGCAAAGTATGGTTGGGGGAAACTGCTGCATTACAATCAAGCGTAACAAAAACAGTATCTTTACATACTGCATATGACTTGGCTTAAAAGACACTTAACTTAAAAATAAATAAATAAAATGTCCAATCGCAACACAATTTAAGACCTGTGATTAACATATTTAAGGCCAACTTGAATTTTTTTTATAGATTTACAGCTTTTCAATGCCTTGTTGTAGACACGTGAATTCATGTCTAAAACTGCATCGTGAATCTCATGTTTGTACCTAAAGTGCTGTGAGATGGTCCGAGGAAGGGGCTCTCTGATAGGCTCGGCTGTGACGGGTGAGAAGAGAAGAAAGGTGAGGCCTGTGGCCTGACTGGGGGCGACGGAGACGGAGAGCTGAATGGGGCGGAGCTGCTGAACGATCCTGGAATGTTGACCGGAGCCGAACTCTGAATCTGGTTGCCTCCTGCAAAACCAGAGAAAACAGAAAAATGTCTTAAAAATATTACTTCTGTGTGGTTTTGTGTTTATTTTGCCTCCATGTTGTCAAATACCTAGCATCACCCCAACACTGGGCAGAGCCGAACTGCTCTCCATGCTCCTCTCCAGCGCAGAAACTCCAAAGTCATTCAGATCTAGATCGTCCAGAGCCGACTCTGTCGCACAGCAACACCGGGGTGTTTGCTTTTAATCAGCTCTCATGTCAGGTACAGCAGAAATATGAATTCTAGCATTAGTTTATTACGTACCAACAACTGATTCAACCGTCTCACTGGTGGGGTAAAAAGGCAGGGCGTTAGCGTTCATTCCCGAGGAGATGCCGGACCCTGGCGGGCCGAGAGCGGCGGGGCTGGGGGGCGTGGCGGCTAGACTGGAGGGGATGCTGGAGGACAGACTCAACGGGCTGCCGACAGGGAGGAACACTAACAAGTCCTGAAGAAGAAATAACGGAATTTAATCCTTCCGCCTTTTCAAAACAGACACAAAAATGCACAGAGTTTATAGGGAAAGCTACAGCGGTTAAATTTTAAAGAGATTTGTACCTGTTTGCTCTGCGTCGAAGCAAACTCTCTGCTGCGATGTTCCAGAGCGAACCCTCTGTGTTTGGCCTGAAATTGTGAGCAAATGTTGTAAAAAGATGTTAAAAAGACTCAATAAAAAGTTTATTTTCCCAACTGCCTCATACTTTCCAACTCTTTAACTTAAGCAGCTAAACTGAAAATTTGTAGAATGTACCAATTATTTATCTAATAACCGCTGAGTTTTCCAAAGCACACATCCTCACCTGATCTTCCCGTTCAAATCCTGGCGCCCTGCCGTATCCTCTCTCCCCAGCCCAAGGAGACAGCGGGTCTCCTCCCCCGCTGGCACCCTCACATAGCGACAAAACGCTACCCAGCAGCCCTTGCTCCGCCACGCAGGACACTGCAGAAGGGGAGAAGTGGTCTGACGTGGAGCCGAGCCCCATGCCGTGACCCCCGGGACTCTGGGAAATGTCGTGGCCGGGAAGAGGATCCAGGAGCCTCGGGGGAGGAGGGGAGCCGGGGCTGGGGAAAATGGAGTCCTCTGCAGCAAAAGGCTCTGGAGGAGGATTCAAACCAAAGAGACATGGAACCACAACAAAAAACAAATCGATAGACGTTGAAATGCAGAGCTGTTCCGTGGGATCTTACTTTCAACATGAGCGAAGGCACAAAATGGTCCTCTGGGACAGCTGCCACATTGCTGCATGTCATTACACTTGGTGGATTTATAAATCTGTAATGAAGGACACAGTTCCCAATCAGCTCCTGTGGTTTCTACGTTAGATGTGGCAGGACAGCAGGAAGCCAATCCAACCTCCGGGTGGAACTGCTGCTCTGTTCTCGTGTGGCAGTACTGACATCCCTCTGCTCCCTCGCACTTGCTGGGATCCCCCCACTCTTCGCCCTGTTTCACCGCCGGACATGGCAGCGCCCTGCCAAACAAAAGAAAAAAACAGGTTTTCTCTTTAACAAAACACAAACCAACTAAAAATGATTAGAGTATTCAAGAACTGTAACAGGAAGTGACCTGTATTTGTGCTTGTGTGGGCTGCGCCGCCTGTCTTTGCTGTTGTGGTAATATGGACAGGCGTATCCTTGACGACACAGGCGGGGGGGCTTTTTACAGAGCTCCGTCTTGTAGTGGCTCAGCACATAATTGTTATCTGGAATAAAAAGGAGAGCAATCTGTCAGGCGGGTGACTAGAACACATCAAATGGCATCTTATTTGAAAAGAAAACGTTTGAACTGCTCTTGCTGAAGATCTGGGCACATTTAGTTGTTTCTTTCTGCCATTTCCTGATTTATGCACAAATCGGTCCCGTTTGAATGCCGTGTTCTGCTGTGTTTCCCAATTAAATAAAACAAATAAGCAATTCAATTCCTTTTTGGAATAGGAAAATAAACATTTATTGCCAAACATGCAACAACATAGCATTGTTTTAGTGATCTCTCAATAATGTGCAGCAGAGAATGCATCTGCAGCTAAACAAAATACCTCGAACATCAACGTTCAATTTCATGGCATGATGTCCTCTCCATGTGGCTGGCAGAGAGAAATCCAATCAGTAGCCTCAAAACAACCATGTAGAGCTTCTTAGACTTCCTTAGACTACATGTGATAAAGTCAGCCCTGTCAACTGGCCTTCACATCAACTCAGCGTTGGGCTAACTTGTTCATTAATTTTTGGATTAACCAATTAATACCTAGATAGCAAACAATGCTAATGAGATGTTTGTTTTTGTTTTTCGTTTGTTTTTTATGAACCAACTGAAGCTAAAACTGCCACTTGGGCAGTCGTGGATAGAACAGATATAGTTTTTTTTTTTTTTTAGCTTACGTGTAAAATGACCGTATTTTCCAGACTATAAGTTGCACCAGCCATAAAATGCAAAATAAAGCAGGAAAATACATATATAAGTCACACCAGAGTATAAGTCGCATTTTTGGGGGAAATTTATTTGATGAAATCCAACACCAAGAACAGACATGTCATCTTAAAAGGCAATAAAAATAAAATAGAGGCAACAACAGGCTGAATAATTGTATGGTATGCTAACGTTATTTATGCTATAGTTATTCAGATAACTATAGCATAAATAACATGCTAACAAGTTTACCAAACCATCCGTGTCACTCCAAATCACTAAATCTTCATTTTCGGTGTCGCTTGTAAACAACTCTGCTAACTCCGGACGTAGCTTCTACCACACACATTTTCAACATAGGCCTAGAGCGCCCTCTGGCGGTTTAGTGTGAAAATAACATGTAATATGATATAATAATGTATCATATAAAAAATAATATTTTTTGTGCAGCTTTGGCCATTACCTCTATGAATGTGATTATCATAAAAGCACAACAGCTGAATCACAAAAGTTATCCATAAGTTAGCTTCCATACTTTACTGGTATCTTAAACAACATTTCTGTACAAACATTTGTTCGCAGAAGGAAGAAGCTGTTCCCTGCTGGGAAACCTCGTTACATATTTCAGATTTACCTTGCCAGCGCGGTTCTTCGCTCAAGATTTTCTCTATAAGAGCTGTGCTCGCCGCTTGACCCGACTGTGCGTCTCCGCCGCCTCCTTCCGCCGCCCCTGACCCTCCTTGAGAGTCCAGCACCTGCACTTCCCTGTGGAGCGCCGAACACAGGAAGAACATCAGCAGCGACAAACCAGGTGAAAAACTAGACGGGAGGTTGGTTTTAATGTTGCACACCTAATATCATAAACGGGACTTCGCAGGTCATGCGATCCGTGAGCAAAGGCACAGTGGGAGCCGTTCTTACTGCAGTGGCCTTTCGCATCCGTTTCGTGGATACACGATCCGGTCTTATAATAGCGGAGGTGGTATCTCCGCTCGGTGTCGCCCGCAGTTCGATGCAGGAAGGGACATCTAGAGTGAAACACACACACACACACAAAAAGAAAAGTCTTTTAGAACATTTGTGCCAGAGAATATGAATTTCTACATTTTCTGGTTCCTCGAAGAGGATCTGAAAACTGGCTACTAGCACAAATTTAAACATTTGTATTTTGTATAAATATGCAGAAACAGGCTAAAAACAACCATTTGGTTGAAAATATAAACATTTCAGCAGGATGTCTTATTGTTGTTTGGGTTCACAAACATCAATAAGACACTGGGTCCACTTCAAATCCCTGCAGCCAAATTAAAATAAAGAATGTTTGAATATTCTGATACAGTGAATGTCAAAAACTGCCAGATTGGCATAGTAAAAAACTCCTTGGTCACACCCTCAAATATCTTTTCAGTCTATTCTTTTCACAGTTTTTGTGTGTAAATGTCAACATCAATTCCCCACTAGGGACAAAAAAGGTGCTAAAGCTACTTGGGAAGATTATACATGACGCAGTAAGTTGAAAGAAAGTAGCAATAGTCGAGTGAAAATAGGCTTTTCGTGCAGTTATGATCCGCGTTTGTCAGAGATGCATGAGCAAAGTTCCAGATAAATAATGATAAAGTGTTCTGAGAGGATGTGATGAATGTCCTGCAAATGTGTCAGACACCCGGAGCTGTAAAGTAAATTCTACAGAAACGGGTCACTGAGTAGTAGAAAGCAAAACGATGCAAAAAGAGTTATTCATTAAATGACCTGAACTGAATTTTCTATGATAAACAACGCAAAGACAGAGGAAGTTTGTCAACTCTGGGTTACTTTGTTGCCATTTTTTACGTTTTAGTCCTCATGAATTGAAAAAAAAGAAAAACACACAAATAAAACTACAATCTGAAGAGTATTTTAGGAAGATGGAAAAACCTTAGCAGCACTCACTCATCTCCTTCTGTACATGTGCCTGTTCCCTCATCGTATTTGGTACAGTAGATGTCTGGACTGTAGTTGAACGTCCCGTCCCGTCTGCGGATTGGCCTGCGACGCCGCTGGTTCAAGAAATGCCAATGGAAGCAGGAGAAAGGCCGGTGCTGTGTACATTTGTGCTGTACAAACAGGGGGCACTGCTCTGTTCTGAACTCTTTGAGATATCTGGAAAGTAAGCAGACAACAGGAAAGAATGTAAATAATGTCTGTACAACATTACTATGATTTTTATTTTATTTTTTAAAATCAAAACCTGGAATTTTAAAATATGCAAACATTTTGTCTACAAAAAGCTACAATATTCACATCCCTTACAGATTTCTTCATACATTACTACATTAAAATTATAAACCTCAATGTTTTTTTATTGGAGTTTTGAGCACAAAGTAGAAAATAATTGTGTAGTGGAAGAAAAAATATGTTTCATGCACATGTATTCGTCCAGTTTATGAGAAAGATTAGGTAGGAATAAAAATGTGGAGAATAAAAAAAAACCAAAAAAAAAACATAAGGTCCCATCTTCAAATTCGCTACAAGCAATATAGAGAACACAACAAATATTTGGAAGGAGGTGCTCTGGCCAAATGACAGAAAAATGTAAACTTTTGGCCAACATGCAAAATGCTATGTATGAAATCCTCACCCCAAAGGGTTAAACACGGTGGCAGCAACATCATGCTGTGGGGATGTTTTTTCAACAGGGACAGAAATGTTGGTCAGAATTGATGCTTGATGTTAAACAAACATTGATGAACATTTAATAAACATACTAGATGGCGGCTAAATAGATACCATATTCTACTTTGGAAATTACTACGTGTACAGTTTTCTTCCCATTTCACAGTGAAATCTCAACGAGTTGAAGTTCCAGTTAATAATGCGACTAGAATTGGAAAAATTCTGGGCATTCTACCAAAACTAATAATAACATAAGCTTCTACAAATGTTTATCATAAAATACGTCACTACGGAATTTACTAAACAACGAACAAACCTAAATTGATGCAACAGTGTCACGCGGGGTCACAGTTAAAATGCTATATTACACAACTTTTCAGAACTGGGGACTGAGTAACATTAGGCCTCTTCATTAGGACCAGAAAACGCTGGCTTCCCAGCCTCTTTACTTCACTCCGAACATTAGAGAGTTTTATTACGCAACCACTGTCCGTAGTGAAATGTTTGTATTTTTGTGTGTATGGCAGTGCACGTGAGGTTGTGTACACCCAGCCAGCTAACCCTGCTAACCAGCTACGTACGTGTAATGTTGAGGTTTCTCGGGCTGTACGTTCAACACGGTTGCGGGCGACGTCGAGCCCCCCGCGGGCGAAGACGACGAGGACGAAGATGGCCCCCCTGTAGCGGTCGTCGCTGCCGAAGACGACGCGGGCTGTGAATTTGTTTTAGACATTTAACCAGTCTGAAGCCCAACAACAAGAAGCTTGTTTTTAGCTTACTGGCTAGCTATTCTTTTTAGCTTCGAAATCCGCATTCTCCTACGATGTGAGCTTGCGCAAGGCGAGAGGAAGTAGTAGAAAAGAGGATGCAGCACGGAACTATGGGACGTGGAGTTCAAAAATAATCTATATAATACTTGTTCGGATCAAATAATATTTTGTATTTATTTTATTCTATAAATTAAAACAACACAAACAGCTTTTAGTAGAGTGAAATTCAAACCTATTTGAATTACGAATTGCCGTATATTTTTATATTCAATTTGCCTGCTGCAATCTGATTGGCTGCGCCACATCCCTTTTGGAGGACAAGCCAATCGTGCTCAGTATGCGAAAAACATGACATCACGTTGAAGTATTAATAGACGGCTTCGTTCACGCTCTCGTCTATAGTCGTTTTCAGCGGCGTATAACAGCGGTGAAACGTCTGACGCAACAACTTCTTCGTACATTATCAACTTAAAAGGTAATACAACCGTTTAATCGTGCCTCCTAAGTTTGACGTAAATTATCTGACTTGTCTTTGAATTTTCCGAGGGTCTCTGATCGTCTACAGTTGTTGGCCCAACGTGTCTACCCGTTAATGGACGCTAAAAATAGAACAATGGAGGCTCTTAGGGTGACGTTTTTCGGTACTTATCTACAAGCAGTGTTTTAAAACTAAACGGGGTAAACAAACCAGCTTCCAGTGCCTTTCTTTTAAGTTGCTAGGATACCAGTCTAAAATGCTAATACTTTAGCTAATGGCGCTTGATTGAGTCGGCACTGTTATTTTGTTTTGTTTTTTCAGGACGAAACTGAAAATGGCGAGGTCGAGGCAGAGCCGCGCTGCTCTGGGCGCCATTTGTTTTGATCTGTTCAGCTTTTTAGTTCACCAACAGACATTAGGTGTGTTTATATAACGTTGAAGTAACTGGTTTTAAACTGCCGTATAATTCTTTATTTACACTCAGAAAAGGAAGCGGAATAACCGGTGTTTGTGAACGTGTATTTATGAACGTCGGCTGCTGTTATAGACCGACGCCTCCCATGACCGCAACGTTGGGGGAGGGGAGCGGCGTGAGCTAGGCTAGTTTTAGCATTGTGTTTACAAACGCGATAGCGTCCCTTCCCCTCAACCCCGACTGGGTTTAAAAAGTATCCGCTTTTTAAATTAATGCGCTCCTATTGCTACTTTCAGGTAATACGATATGGCTCGTACCAAGCAGACCGCCCGTAAATCCACTGGAGGTAAAGCGCCAAGGAAGCAGCTTGCTACCAAGGCTGCTAGGAAGAGCGCGCCCTCTACAGGAGGCGTGAAGAAACCACATCGTTACAGGTACGTTATATGTTTATGTTTGTATAACTTACTTAACCGGTTGGTGCAACAAGTTGAAGGAATTTTGAAACCACCTTTTTATTTATTTTTATTTTTTTTTGCAGGCCCGGCACTGTGGCTTTGAGGGAGATCCGTCGCTACCAGAAATCCACGGAGCTGCTTATCCGTAAGCTGCCCTTCCAGCGCCTGGTGAGGGAGATCGCTCAGGACTTCAAGACCGATCTTCGTTTCCAGAGTGCAGCTATCGGAGCTCTCCAGGTAAGAGACTTGAAGCTAAACTAATGTGAAATGTTGTAAGTGGTACAATTCTTTTATTTATTTTTCTCCCCCTCCTTTCCTCCTTTCCAATAGGAGGCAAGCGAGGCATACCTGGTGGGTCTCTTTGAGGATACCAACCTGTGCGCCATCCACGCTAAACGTGTCACCATCATGCCCAAAGACATCCAGCTGGCTCGCAGGATAAGGGGAGAACGGGCCTAAAGGGCCGCCCGCCTGCTTCGTTTTAACAAATTGTCCTATTTATCATACTTATCCATTTTGTGGACATTTTTATTTCTTTTTTTTTTTTTTTAATATATATATATATATAAGTTCTTCTTGGAATTTTTTTGTATTTTTAGTGATGCAGCATACCAACCATTCCACAAGCCCAAGTGCACCATGGACATGATTTTACCTTTTTTGGGTTGTCAGGCTAAATGTAATGACGTTGGGGAGGGCTCCTTTTATTGACGGAGCAGTCTAAAATCTTTTGACGAGAATCAAATGCTTCACACCCTAACGGGAGCAGCGTTTCTTTACATAGTTGCTATTGATCAGAAAATGCCAGCATGCCATCCTGGGTGCGCCTCGCTCAGCATCAGAGTGTCGGCTGTCCCAGTCGATCCTCTGCACGGTGTGAGGGAGCACTACAGACCCCGTGATTTTTTTTTCTTTTTCTTTTTTTTCTGGGCCGCTTTTTATCTCAAACACAAAATCTTGGCAGCTACATTTAATACTATTTATGAGATGTCACATGTCTTTCTATTAAAGGTCTTTATGAATACAAAGTTGTCTCTTGTGGTGTTATACAGACAATAACACAGTTTTAACACATTGTTTTTCTTCTTTACATGGGTGAGTTGATCGGTGGCTATACAAACCATTCTGTATGCTTGAACCCAGCAGCTGTAAAAACACAGAAGGGAAAATGTTTTGACGTCAAGGTGCTTCTAAAGTTGGAACAAATTGCAAAGCCTGCTAATGCGGTCAGGAACACTCTGTTGGGATTTACCTAAACGCTGCATCAACATGGCACATGGGTAAACCTGATTTGTAATGGAATCCTGGATCAACACTGGTCTTAAGCTTGTAGGACTGATTAACATCTTACCAATAGTCCATAAAGCAAGGGAGTCCAAAGTGTAGTCTCTGGGCTGTTTGTAATCTTTGGACTGATTAAAAACCTGTCAAGCAGGTTTTAGGTGGTTGATGTACTTTTTTTTTTTTTAACAATTGCAAATGTTTACATCACTAGGTATTTGGGTTTTTATCACCAAGCTTTCATTAAATATATCCAGAAAAGTTTCTTAAAGTCAACTTTGCCCCACCCAAAAATTTTACTAAGTTTTACTAAATATAGCAAGTGTTTCAAAGTGGCCCAAATCCTGTTTATAACTAGAAAATAAACTTGCGTGAGCCAGTTCTTAATAATTTGGAAACAAAATGCCTTTTAGCACAGGAAATGTGCAAAATCCATTTTAAATTTGGGGCTTAACATCAAATACCCCTTCAACAAAAAACTTAATTTGCCTAATTTTAGTTAGGCAGCAGGCCTCACCAATGCGGCAGACTATATCCTCGCACTCCTTCATGTTGCCGGCTTTGAACACAACGCAACAAAACCCAGAGGACCGAGGGGTTTCTGGAGAATCTCTGTGAAAGAAAAGGGAAAAAAATTGCATTATAGAAACAACCTTCTGGGACTGTTTCGCCTCAGCTTAACGTGCCGATGCCTCGGATGTATTGGGCGTGTCGGTACTTACGCCACGCAAAAGGCGAATATTGTATATCCGGGTTGAGCAAACCTCCCTACGCAAGAAACCTCTGGGTAGTGATGCTCAAACAGCTTCTGAGGAGACATGGATACTATAAACATACGATAGAGGGGAATTTAATGTTATTGCGCTGATATTTTCTTCTTACCATTGTACTATTTCTGTCCGTACACGTCAAGTGTGTCTCCTTGAGGTCTAAGAGCACCTCCTAAGGGATACGTCACACTCAGGCCATAATAGTCCAACAGCATATTTTGCAATGTGCCTGCGGGCATTTGAGTCACTTCTCACCTTGCTTGGCTGGTTTTTATGCAACACCTGAGGAATTGCATGCTGCAAGACTTCCTTTCCTCCAAACTAAAATGGGGGAAAACCAGACGTTGCATCAGTTTTAGCAAAGGTTAGCAGCATTTCCAAGCAGAAAAGATTACCATTCCGATGTTTGCTTTCCCCAAGTACTTCACAATGTAGACGATTCTGTTGAGAAATTGGCGAGTTAAGTGAGCTCAGGTCAAATCTACGAGCTCTGGATAGGCTGTGTGAATACCTGCCTTCCCTCTTTGAGGCACTGGGAGGCGCCGGGAGGCTTTTGACCGACGTTGGCTTGCTTTTGTTGAGGAGTGAGGCCGAGCTGCACGTTGGGGTTCTCCATCCTCAGGGCCTTCAAGATTTTGACGAGGGGACGATATATCGTTCCATCCTGGGCCCTGCATCGCAGAATACGGATGGACAGAGGGCAGCCCTTGAGACGGGACAAACAACGCCTGCCTGGAAGCGAGAAGAACGCAAGATAAAAGGTCTAGGTTCGCCTTTATGCAGATGACACTTTTCTATCCGCAGCGATTTCCTCACTTGTCCGTTTTTGCAGTTTCTGAGGGAAGACCCGTTGATCTCATCGATGATGTCACCAGAGGAGACAAACATGTCAACATGAGCCTGACTGCCAGGCACCAAGTCCAGGACGAAGACACGCCCGCTTAGATACCTGAGGGGGGGAAACACGGAGGTGACGTTGCACGACCGGAGAAAATTGTTGTTTCTTTGTACGGGGTTTAAATACAAACCTTAAAACCATTCCAACTTCCCGACAGGGCACGACTTCATAGGTGTCACACACCTAGAAACAAACAATCTGTCACGTTCTTCTGCCTATTGCTACGTCAGTTTTTCCACAATGCATTCCTGATTTTGGATTCTGTAAACTTTTTGCAGAATTTTCTACATTGTAACCTCAAATTCAGTGAATTTAGTGAAACTCTATGTGATGGACCAATAAATAATAGTGCATTACTGCATATTTATTGCTCAATAACAGGCGCTAGAGCCAAAAAACAGAATAAAACTAGCCATTTTGTCTGCGTGTCTTTCTGTAAAAATTAACATCCCACAGAAGAAAGCGTTTTCATCCTTTGCAAAAATAGAATATTGGTTATTTAAGAAGAAGAAAACTTTTTCTGCAGTAGATGGTCGAACTGGCATGCGACATTTGCGGCTCTAAACGAGTCTTATTGAGCTGGACTGAGGGCAAAAATGACTCTTTGGATTGTAAAAGTCGCAGAAGCCTGGTCTAAGACGTGACATATAAATTAAGTACACGTGATTTTGCAGTTCTAACGAGGCAAAATACAGAAAAGTAAGCTGGAAATGCAAAGACAGCGCCAGTTTCCTGACTTTATTCAATAAAGTTTTGTCGCGGCTCTTACCGGTAACAGCCAGCTCTCATCAAGGAAACTACAATTCTGTTTAAAGAGAAGCAAAGAAAATAAACAAATACTTTAACAAGTGAGAGTATCACCGCGTTACATGTTGTAGTTTTTCACTGACCTCCGTGTCCAGCTGGAACTCCATGTGAGAGAGCACCAGCAGCAGCGACATGAACGGCTCTGGGGGACACAAAAAACAAAAGCAGAGTTCAAACTGAAATGGTTACAAACATGTCCTCAGCTTTGACTAGGCCACTCCATTTACTAAACGTCTCACCGACAAAATCCTCATTCCTGAGGATCGATAACGTGGGACTGTACCACTGTAATCAGAGGATGAGCAGACGTGTCAGTGAGGAGTAACGGACCAGCGAAAGCAAAGTGTTGGCAGCGTGTCTGACCTCCAGAACTCTGGGCGTGTGCAGCAGGTGGGTGAAGAACTGTGACAGAGTCTTGCGGCCGAGGGCCAGCCGCAGCAGGTAGCGGCCCCGGCCTTGGGCTGAGATGAGCTTCCTGCAAACTCTGGTCTGCTCAACAGCCAGGGAAAGACCTGAGAGCCTGAACCAGGAGGGGGGAAATAAAGGATGTTAATGAAAAATATCGGTGACACCAAGTCGGTATTGGATCGGTGCGAGCACGGAATGGTCGACGCTATAGTTTCAGATCCCATCTTGAAATTCTGTTTTATTTTTGCACTGCAACTCGATGCCTCGAAAAAGATTTGATTTGTCTATTTAGCTCTCAAGTTACAATTTTTGAATTTATTTTTGTTTTTTGGGGGGAAAATGCACAGAAATCATATTATTAAAATATTTTGTAGATCCCTAAAGATTTTTGATTTGAACAAACTGAAAAGGGGGGAAAAAATACATAAAATCAGGTCATAAAAAGGTCAGAAGTTTGATGATAGTAAAAAGTATCGATATCAGTACTGGTTTTGGCGATACTTGGTATCGGTTTGATACCAAAATATCGCACACTTCTACTGTCAAAGGGTTCTTGTCTGTATCTTTTTGTTTACAGTCCTCTCCTCCATTTACTCATTTTCCAGTATTTTCTTTTTCACTTGCAAGTCCTGTGTCACTTCCGCCATGCGCCGTCAACTCTCGTCCGATGGACTTTGCGTGTGTGTGTGTGTGTGTGGGTGTGTGGGTGTGTGTGTGTGTGTGTTTAATAACATTTGTTTTGTTTTTTGAGAAGCGCCTGTCTGTAGAACTGCAGAATTTTCAAACTGGTGCCTACATTTCTAAATCAAACTGTTCTGGTGCAGAATTGGTTACTTTGTATTAACTGAACAGGAGTAATTAAATACCAAATAAACACGTTCTTAAATTAAAACATGTGCATGTTGATATCTCAAGAACGACTGACTATTATTCATTTAATACATTTTCTATCCCTTATTGTTGTGTTGTATTTCTTAATATGTAACACTGTGGATGGAGCTTGTGAGCAAATAAGCCATTTCCTGTTGGGAATCGATAAAAGTATATTCCATATCAAACTCAGCAGAAAAACAGCAACAACAAACTGCAGGCAGCTCCCTCTACCTGCCGCAGGTGTCTTGATGAGGAAGTTGCTCGAAGCACTGCCAGTAATCTCTCTGGACCAGACTGAGGACTGGCTCTGAGGAGAAACATTCAAAGGCATTTAGAGGTCAAACATCTTCACAGGAAACGGTGGGAGGAGGATTAAATGTGGAGTAGGATGCTCACGCTGCAGCCCCTTTCTGAGGACCAGCTCCAGCAGCTCGCAGCAGGAGGGGAGGTGAAGACTGGAGTCCGTCACTACGCCTCCCTCTGACTGCATGTTCAGGACACACACTGACACACACACATTGGAGATTAAAACACACGGACAAGATAACATTCAGTAGGTTGGTGTGGCTGTAGGGGGGTTCAGCTGTCTGGTTATTATAATAGCAGGAAGAACAGGTTCTTGTTTACAGTCAACGTGAAGCTGAGATGTTGATGGAATAACGTCACACCAATTACGAGGATGCTTACCTTTGAGGGAGGCGAGCAGAGGATCTCTGGGTGCCATGTTGGGATAGAGGGAGCAGCAGCAGCAGCCGGTGTTCCGTGTTTATCAGGAACCGGCGGCTTCTTATCGTCCAGCCACAGGGAAGTGCGTGGCGAGTAATGCACGGGGAATATCCTGCCCTTTCCACGGCACCTGTCTGAAGAGCCGCTCCGCGATGACACGTAAACGGCAATAACCCGCAGCCTACAGCTGGGGGCGCTGTTGCTGCAAGAGAGAAAATTAAAACAGCCGTTTTATTTTTGATCAACTTCGTTCCGGTTTGGTTACATTTCTTTTCTTTTTTTTGTTATCACCTTTCATACATAATATAATTAAATGTTTTCCAAGCCATGATCGTTTTGATCATGTCTAGGGTTTTGATTGTTTTAAAGGTGAGGTTCTGTTAAGTCATTATCGGTTGAAAGTAAACTGTCACATGACCTCGCCAATCCTCAGACACTGGCGCCCCCTACTGGCTCGCTTTTCTTGAGCAGCAGCCGGCTAGTTTGCTTATGCATTGTGCCAGCTCTGGCTAGCTTAAAAGAGAGAAGGAAGCAACATATAAATAAATATATTCAAAGAATGTCAGTAAACTTTAAGCACTGAAACATTTTAAATAAATGCTGGTTCCAAAATGAATTTATCTCTTTTGTGTATTAAGTTTTCTTTTGTTTATGTAGACACTCTGACTCATCCACTCACTGAAAATACACATACATTGACTCACTGTAATGGACTTTGATCCTGTGGTGACAAATATAAAGTTGCGTGGCATCGTTATATGAAGGGTAATAAATGTTGCTCTATCCTATAATCCAAGGAACCTGCAAATATTAAACAAAAGTGGACGGAGGTTGAAACTGTGATCTTAGTTTGCTGACTGCCAAATGGTGTACAGGGTTTCATTCTGTAAAGAAAAATCAGTTTAGCACAATTGCAAACAATTACTAAATAAATTAAATGCTTCTTTGAGATCCAGTAACATGATTTAGATTTACTGTTGCTGCAAGACATGAAAATATGGAAGAGAAAGAAATCCCCTAGGCATGACGCTGCCACCACTGTGCTTGATTCAACCTAAATGTATTACCTGATTTTCTGCTAAAGCACACGTGTCAAACTTAAGGCCCGTGAGCCAAATCCAGCCCACCATAGCTTTTTTATGTGGCCCCCTGTAGACTAAACATTTGATAGATAATATTAAATTTCATGTTATCAATCAAATCAATGTGGTTTTTATCCATTTAGAGGAAACCTGCTCTTGATGCCAGACTAA
The DNA here is from genome assembly GCA_010277075.1 of Poeciliopsis retropinna. Classification (NCBI taxonomy): domain Eukaryota; kingdom Metazoa; phylum Chordata; class Actinopteri; order Cyprinodontiformes; family Poeciliidae; genus Poeciliopsis; species Poeciliopsis retropinna. Next base: position 11,194,556 of record VMRM01000023.1, on the reverse strand, counting down.
AGTGATGAGTTTTCTTCCAAACTAACAGCGAGATGAAGCACGCATTAAGACAGCAAAGCATTAGCAGTAGAAGCAGCACGAGAATGTCCTTAAGTGACTAAGTGATCCAGACAGAGCTTGGATTTAAACCCAATAGAAAATCTCTGGAGGGACTTAAACCTGTTCTGCCTCGCCAAAAGTTTCATTTACTCATTTAAGAAAATAAGAGAACGCTCCCAAATGTGCCTGTACCGAGTTCTACGGACTAAAAATAGATGATACGTGGGTCCACTTGGTGTGTTTTGGGCTTTAAACGAGGCTAAAAGCGGTGTTTTCCGGGCTGCAGCGCCCTCTGGCGGCGCTTCGGTGGAACCGCCGCCCCACTGGAGGCGGTGTCACATGAGGGCGCGCGCTCTGCTCGTCTGGCCGCGCGGCTGAAGCGGATGAGCAGATGAGCGGCTCCCTTGAAGGATGGAGGAGCTCTGATTTAATCACTTCTGGCGAAAACAGGTGAGCAGGCGAGCCGCGCGGAATCCCCCCTCGAGGACAACAATTCCTCCTAGCGAAAGGTGAGAATTTATATGTTTGTTTCCTTTAATGAAACGTGAAGATAAAACGAGAAAAGCGGCGGTGTTGTTCCGAGGGAAATGGCAGAATTTCGCATTTTTACACCTCCTTTTTTGACGCCGCGTTCGCTAAAGAAGGGTTTATTTATTTATTTCACCATTATATAAACATTCCCCACACATTTTTTTAAAATTGTTTTTTAATTTTTTTACCGTCTGTTTAGACGTGGAGTTGTAGGCAGAGGTTCACTCCTGAAATAGAAAGTCACTACATGTGTTTGTACTGCGGTGGCACCGGCGATAATCCCGGATTTCCTTTAATCTTCCAGCTCCTCCATGCTCAGCTCCCTGTAACCTCACCGTCAGACAATGAGTGATGTAGTGGCAGCTGCCTGCCATAGCTGCATCCTCTCATAGTAACGCTGTTATATATATGTATTTATATATATTGAGGATTTTAAAGACTATAAATAGACTTCTACTTGTTTCTGAGTTGCACATTTTCTCAGGCGCATTTTATTAATTTTTTTTTTAGTCTCCAGGAATCCAGTAAAAAAAACAAACAAAAAAAAAACATGTCCACAGCAGCATCTTTTTTTCTTTTTTTATTTGGCCCAGCTTCCTTCTCTACACCACACAAAGAACTGCGAATCCCCTCAGCGCAACAAACTGGCATGCAGGGGCGGACTGACTGCTGAATCAACAGCAAGCTGGTCCAAACCCCCGCCCCCCTCAACACCACCACCACCACCTCTCCTTCCCTATTTATATATATACATATATATAAAAAAAGAAACACCACTTTCTACTGCTGCCTCACAACTCCAGGGATATAAAGTTGCAGTTTTCAAGCTCCATCGACCCATGCGTGTCAGGAAAATCCGTGACTGTGCATTATTTTTTGGGGGGTGTTTGTGGGGGGGTCTGTTTCTGTGGTGTTGTGGTGAGTGGAGTGGGCGGTCGGTCCTCCTCTCCCCTCCTCCCCTCCGGCGTGACGATGTCAGCTCAGGGTGCCTGATGATAACGAGCCCTCTGAGGGCTCTGAGCGCAGAGCCGTGCTCAAAGTTCTGCAGTGCTCCTCTGTCTTTTGCCATCGCAAGTAAATCTGCGTTTTGTGCTCTCTCATCACTTTTTTTTTTTTTTTTTTTAGCGAGCGGAACTGTTGGGGCGAGCTGCAGTCGTCAAGGGTGGTGGGAGGGCCCCCCAACCCCCACCTCCCTCCCCTGCTCAAGCTCTTGACAGAATGAGTGCCAGTGTACTAAAGATGTTTTATTATCGCAGCAGAGGGCATCGGCCTCGCTCTCCGGCCGCCAGCATGATGAAAGGCTGCCTGCAGTTCCTTATCGAGCCGGCCAAGAAGCTCAAGATCAGACTCAAGGTATTGGCACCGAACCGAGAGTCCATTAACACACATATATATGTGTGTGTGTGTGTGTGTGTGTGTTATTGACAGGTGATGTGAGCTTCACATATTTCATTCACAGTCAAAGTTTGCTGGAAGGATAACGTCAGTATACCAGTTACTTTAAGCAGTGCAGCTGTGCTGCTAGAACATTCACAATAATTGATTTGGATTCAATAAATATTTTTAGATTTACTCTTTTTTTTTTTTGTTTTTTTTTTATAGTAGTAATAGTTGGAGTAGTGCTACTCTTTCACAGCCATACTTTGGCATAATTTTACTCAAGTAAATGCAAAACGTAGCGGTACAGTAAGTGGTAAGTATTTGGCAATAAGGTGACTAACTGATGAAAACGTCAGTCATTTAATATTTAAAAGTCACATCTTGAGACGGACCAGAATATAGAGACGGTTGGAAATGTTGGTGTTTTAAAGATCGAAATGAAAATAATTCATACAAGTGGAATAATTAATTGTAAATATTGCAGCTGAAAAACAATATGATATAATAATAATAATAATAATAATAATAATAATAATAATAAATTCTTCCAAATTATTTTTATTTTAACATAAAGGTTATGAAACTTTAATAAAAACTGCAGGTATGTGTCTGAGGTTTTTGGTTAAATCGTTCAGTGACGTTATTCGCACTGGGACGAGAATCCAGAAACTTTACTTGAGTAGCGACACTTCATCACAAAGTTACTGACATTTAAAAAGTACCGCTTGGTAAAAATACTTCTTAAAGTACATTAAAGTAAACATAACTGAGCAAATTAGTTACTTTCAAAGTGGAAAAAAGTTGTTCAAACTTCCTGTTAGTTTTTTCTTTTTTTTTTTTTGCAAACATAATTAACGGGATAAATTAAAAGCTTTGTTGGGATTTTAAAATGCGCCAAACGATAACTGCCCATAAAACTCTGGTCATAATCTGGCGTTTCCCCTCCAGGAGTCTCGTAAGAGAGTGAAGCAGGAGAAGAAGGAGCCGCTGGTGGAGAGCCAGCTGTTCATCATGGAGCTGGGCCGGGAGCTGAACAGAATCTGTCAGGTGAGACGCAACAATAAAACCAAAACCATCACGAAAGTTTCAATTATTCCCACAGCACATTGATTAATGTCGTTACGTTAACGTCATGTAGAGCATTTATTTCTTTATTTATTTTTATTTGGACTTGTATGAGTAGAGATGAGCAAAGTAGAGATTATACAAACTATACTTAGTTGTAGTTTGCTTTTTTGCTGAGTCATTAGTATTCACTGGACTGGAACCAGGACGGCCACGTCCAGGATGAGCCTGCCCCACTAATGATGTCAAGTCCTTATTGTGTTGAAATCGATTCGTTTTTATACAGCTTCATAAATAATAAGCGGATATTAAAGGATTAGTCAGGCTATCTGCTCAGGTAGCCAGCCCACTGAAGGCCGAATACCGTGCAACACATCTTATCGTTTCATCATCAAAAATGTACATTTTTGTTTGTCACTGAAACTATTTGCAGTCACAAGTTTTGTTTGTGTAAGTCAATGTTCACAGCAACTGTTGCTAAAGGTGTAGCGCTAGAATTACTCTGTGAAGTTTGACAAAGACAGAGAAAATCCTAGCCAGTCAACTCCTCCACTTAGGTGAGGAGTTTTGAAACCGTCACTTTTTTTGGTAATTGCCAACTGTGGCTTTAAAAACATGGCGGCTGAGTCTCGTGTCGTGGTTTCCCAGAGATCCAACATCCTGAGCCACATCTGGACCGGCGCGGACATCTGGCCTGCCAGCCTTTGCAGAGACTTCATCGTGGACTGGGCAGCCATTTTGGAAAAGAGAGTGCAGGTGCCAAAGAGGCGTCAAATTGGGGGGGGAACAAAAAAAACAACAAAAGTTTCTTGCTCTTTCTCAAAACGTTTCCGTCTCTCCTTTAGCACAAGATCATGCCATCCGAGTTCCAGTACGAGAAGAGGGACTGGAAGGGCCACCTGCTGTGCATGCTGGAGTCGGAGGGCGAATATGACATGGGCCCCTACAGGAGGGTCATCTTGGACTGGACCCGGGAGATTAAAAGCAGGGCCCAGGTGAATGCACACAAAGCTAACCAGTATGTGATTAAAGTCTAACCCAGTTCCCTGCTCATGTCTGATGAGGATGATTAGCCTGGATAATCCCAATGTCATATCTAGTTTGGAGCTGTCAGCGGTCTCACTGTGTTGTTTGTTTGTTTGTGTTCAGCCTCCTGTCTGGCCAGGCGAGCCGGTCCTCATGATGCTGGACGACCTGGAGCTCCAGTGGAAGAGGGGCCGCCTCCCCAACCTGCTGCCGGCCGTGGAGCTCATCATGCTGGCCGTGCTGAACGCCGACAGTCCAGTAAAGGTCTGAACGGGTGTCGGCACCCTGCTGACATTTACTGCTGCTAACAGAGACGAGCTGATAGCCAAACAGAGTAAAAACAGAGCAGATCCGTTTTCGGGTCAGCAGTAATCGGCTCATAAGTGGATGAAACGCTGCATGTGAGCTGCTGTATGATGTCCAGTCATGCTAATCCTGTTACCTGCATGTCCGGGTCACCTTGGCCCGCTTTAGCGTTGTGTTTCTGTGTGTAGGAGGATGTGACCAAGCAGTGGCTGGTGAAGAAGCAGAGGAGCCAGAGGATTGGTGAGTGGAACAGAGATGAACCCCCACATATCAAAATTCAAGTTTTTCTCACTTAAATGATTCTTTATTCTCTCAGATGCGGTCCGCTACATCCCACACGGCGGTAAGTTCACATGTTCAGGTACCAGGGAGCAAGTCCCACTTTATCAAAACGTACAGACGACCACCTGCTGTCAATACTCCTTTAAAAAGACGATGACATACCTCTGTAAGGAGTCTATAAAAACTTATAAACAAAACAATGTAGGGGTACTTCTAATTCTTTTTTCCAGTTGCATAATGATCCTCCACAATGCAGTCTCAACTTCAACATCATATAAGAGGCAGAAGGGAGGGAATGTTAAAAAGACAGAAAGGAAAGAAATCCTCCATTTGTGTCTCTGCTGGTCCTCATTTGTCGACCCTAAAAGTTTAAAAAGTGTTTCATGAAAAGACCCCGAATCTTAACAAGTGACTTTGATTGTGAGTGGAGAAGTGGGTAATTTCATGATAAGGAAATGTTTTTATATCTCCATTTTAAAAATGTTAAAATTGTACAGAATGCAAGCAATGTCAGCTGTCCAGAGAACAAATAGGAAAAGATACCTAAAATACAGATTATCATTGGTTTACTACTTTGTATTTATGTGTGGTAATAATTCATCTACCCACTGTGTTATAAAACATAAGGCATTACTTCATGATTTGTTATGGGGCGTAAGCCTTTTGTCAGGGGAAAGTAAAGCAGGTATTTGGAGGGCTGCAGCAAAACGATGCCAGGCAGCTGAAACACCAAAGCTCTGGCTGAGAGGTTATACTTCATAACTATTGGGGATTATCCGTCACTAAGTGATTCTCAGCCCTCGACGAACATAAACAGCCAGTAAATCTCTACCTTCTGCAGCGCTGAAGCCAAGAGTATGTAGCTCAGGCAAACGGAAAAGCAAAATCCACCTGGGAAAAAGGTTGATCCATCTGTTAGCTGTTGTATTAGGATATATTATATATTTATGCAAGGTATGACTCATTTGTTTAAAGTGCTGCTTGTGGCTGGATAAGGTGTTCCTGACCTGCTGTCAATTATGAGATCATTAGGTTTAGTTATAATGGACCAAGTGGGAGCAGCAATGGTTTACATCCTGAATGTCTTCATTAAGGCACAATGATTCACATTCTATATTTTGCTAGGATATTACAGCAATATGTTTTACCTAGGTGATGTATTTGCTTAATGAGTGCATATTATTGCTTTTTATTCAAGGCATTCCTTGTTCTTTTTGTTTGGGTAAGGTTTTGCTAATCTAGCAGGACACTATTGTTGGCTGTTTTATGTGTTTGGATCAGAACTGGATAACCTGCAGGTCCTGATATATATTTTTTTAATTTGTGGTCCAGTATAGAATGAAAATTATGAGTAAAAAGTGTGAAAAATGCAAGAAACAGAAATGGCACTGAAGCATTTAATTGGTTTATTAACAATTAACCAATTAAAATGTGTTGGGCTGAGCAGGTTGAACATGAATATCACATTGATAGAAACTGTTGTGGACTCTAATATTTGCTGTTGGTCATCAGAACGGTTGTTGTTGTTGTTTTTAATCTGTGATTTAGCAAATCTTTAAAATATATTTTCCTTCTTTACAGTCTGGAATTGGATTTGCGACGCATCAGGTATGAAAAATCATTTTATTGTTCATCGCAGGGGCAGCTTAAATCTCTCATGTAATTGTTTCTGTCGGCTTCGTGTCTCCAGAGGACGTGATCCTGGACTCGGAGTCCGCCAACCCCAACCTGCTCATCTCCACTGACGAGAAACGGCTGCGGTGCGGCCTGGAGCGCCGCGTCGTGCCGCCCTGCCCAGGGCGCTTCGACGGCTGGTGGTGCGCTGTGGGCAGGGAAGCCTACTCCTCCGGTCGCCACTACTGGGAGGTGGAGGTGGGGGAGAGGGACTGGCGTCTGGGCGTGGCCAAAGCCTCCGCCGTGAGGCAGGGCTTCCGCTCCCTGAACACGGACACGGGATACCTGACCATCCGGCTGGAGAGGGGCACGGATCTGAAAGCCCTGACCGTGCCCGCCACCCTCTTACCCCAAAATGCGACACCCAGAAAAGTCGGGGTGTATCTGGACTACGAGCTGGGCCAGCTGTCCTTCTACGACGTGGAGAAGCGATCGCACCTGTACACCTACAACGAGAACTTCACAGAGGAACTGTACCCCCTGTTCGGGACGGTGGAGGTGGTCAAAGACCTGGTGGTCCGGCCCGCCGGCGTGCGGCAGCCGTGCCTCTGCCCCGGGCCGTGCTTGTGGACCTGAGTCGCTCGGCGCGCGTCGGTCTCTTCAAACCTGATTCTCCGCAGCCCACCAAGTCGGCACCAGAGGCGTGACTCTCGCTGTGAGGTGCCTTGTGAGATCAGGATCCAGAACTGCCACCCATCCACATTACACTTTGTGTTTCTCTGCCTTCATGGAGACTTACTGAATTGGACTCTTTGTATTTTACTGATAAATGTTTTAAGCATCCGGTAAAAACAGCCATTTTGTGGTGATTTTTCACTGAGCTTTTTGAGAAACATCTAGAACATAAAAAAAAAAAAAAACATTAGATTTTCATACTACGCATTTTTATCGTCCATTTTTCATGACTTGTTGAAGCATAAAGGCTCTTGGTCACGTTGTCCCTGTGTGTGTTAGCAAGCGCTCCTCTGCAGATAATCAGACTGCACTGACGCATGTGAGCTCTTAATCTCTGCGTGATTCTTCTTCTAAAGCTTCCTGCAAACATTTCCAGGCATGAGCTTGTTTACGCATCCGTGCTGTTGTTTTTGTGCTAAATATGATGATGGTGAACATGAATAAATTAGAAGTGCCCTATTTTGTCTGTCATCTCACACATAAGTATTGCAAAGTCAGTCATCAGAAGAAGTCATTGTTTTTAATATAAATCTTTATTAAGTGCAATATAACTGATGTACAAAAATGGACCTGCTTAAATGGGAATGATACATGCTGAGTAAAAATTGTCTGAACTGTTAAACTTATATCTGTATATTTATGAAAAAAACCCATCTGAAAATGATTCCAAAAAACAATTTATCATGAACCCAAAATACAGTAGAACCTGCAGCAAGCAAATACAATCTTTGTCTTTAAACATACTTTCTCTGGTATCATGTCTTCCATTAATCTACTGAACCAAAAAATGCTCAATTAGCCACATAAAGAAAATGCATAAAACTACAGCTGCATGAAGTGCAGACATTTTAAATGCACAAACGTTTAGTTTCCAAAGCCTTGTTAAACTCATGCATGCCATGGGCTTGCGACCGACCAGCGCGGATGTAAACAACCAGATCTGTAAAAAATGAAAATGTATGAGTATATCTTGAATGAAAAAAGCACACACACTTTAATACAATAATTTATAAACAAAAGCCCTTTAAAATTCCACAGTGACAGTAAAGGTAAACCTCTCAAACATGTAAATTTTAAGATGAAACAGAATAGGGATGTTATTTTGGATTATTGAGCAGATTGTTGGGATTATGATAACTTCTTTAAAATCCTGGTGTGTTGGCGGATGTCAGCCAACAGAGGGACGACTCTCACATGAGTTAAACTACAATAAAGTGGGAAACTGAGAGGGAACATAAGGAGGCCAGTTTGTAACAGTAAAAATTGGCCTTTACTTTTAATTTTATTTATTTGGTTGCACAGTCTTGCCCTATACACATGTACAAACTCTGAAACACTATTTTGCGCTTTGGCTTTGTGATTAATTCTCAGGCTGGACGCTATCAGGAGCGTCGCTCACACAAGTTCCTAAGACTCATAAAACATTCTCTTTGTGACGGTGGAGGCTCCCGTGACGCTCCTCTGGACCACTTCCCGAGTGACCTGACGGCTCACCATGCCGCCCGTCTCCGTGAGCTGAGTCATCATCATCCCATCTGTTAACAGAGAGCAGCTCCTGTGTGAACACGCTGGATTATAAGAGACGGGGTCGACTTTTTTTTTTTTTATTTGTCTTACCTGAGAAGTAGGGATCGTTGATCATGGTGTGGGAGACGTTTGTTCTTGTGGTTATTTCTGTAGGCATTTGGAAAACTTCCCTCCTCGTCACTGATTGGTTGTTGTACTGAGACAAGGCACCTACAGGAAGCAGTGAGGGCCAAGTTAGATCAAACCTTGGTTTTTAAATGGCAAAGGCATCATTCGTATGGAGTGTTCAGCCACAGTAATGATCAGTTTTAACTTCCTCCACACACCAAAAAACAAAGTTTTTTGGCCATAATGACAAATATGGAAAAGTTTAAGAGCTACAGAAATGTTCAAAATCAAATCAAATTTTATTTGTGTAGCACATTTCAGCAGCAAGTGCTTTACATAAACACAAAGTTACGCAACATAGAGCCAACAATCAAAACATTGCATTAAGTCAAGCGCCATCATTAAATTCGTAATTGATTACATTTCAAAACATTTCCTTCACAGTCTCTTACCTCCATCCTGAGACTCGATGGTGATGATGCCCTCTCTCTCGGGACCGAAACCCTGCGTGGTCTGAGCCTGAACCTTGAACTTGTACGGGACGTTCTCGGTCAGGTTTGGGACAGTCAGGCTGGTCTCGGCGTTGTTACCGCTGACATTGAAGGAGCGCATGTCGCCTGGACAGAACAGAATCGTGATTGAACACCGAGATACTGGCAAGGTGCGCAGCAACAGCATGTTTTTTTTGTTGTTTATTTTTGCCTCACCTCCACCATGTAGCTGTTCACAGGTGACCCTGTAGCTCAAGATGTCCCCGTTGGGCTTCCGTGGTTTTTCCCAGGTGAGCTGCAGTGAGTCGGGGCTCAGGGCTGTGAACACCAGCGGGCCCGGAGCGCTGGGCGTACTCAGGGTGAACGGCGAGCCTGGATGGAGGTCACAACTTGGGTAACGCAATAAAAACAAACTTTTCTCTGAGCTAGAAGTGCAAAGCAGCAGATCCGGTACCTGGCATGGGACTGAGGGGACTCTTGGGGTCCACAGCTGACTCGATGGTGATGACTCCCTCCCGTTCTGGACCCCAGCCCTCCTGACTCTGAGCCTTCACCTTAAACAGGTAGGAGTGGTTGGGCAGCAGGTCGTGGATGACCACGGCGTTCTCGGCCGGGTTTGTCACATTGAGGCGTTTCGTCTCTCCTAGGGGAGACAAAATGGTGGTTAGGGCGAGGAAATCAAGCCGATCTGAGAGCGGCCTCCAAAGACGACGACGGTAAACGGACCTCCGTTGAGCAGCTGGTAGAGAACGCAGTATCCCAGGATGTCTTTGTCACAGCGCGGCTCCTGCCAGCTGACCTTCAGTGCGGTCGGTCCCAAGGCAGAAAACACCAGCCTGCTGGGCGTCTCTGGGACGCCAGGAGAGAGGCGGGCATCTGAGTGGACACAGGACAGGTTCACGTGAGAAAACCTCAGAAGTAGGTCATTCGTTTCTGTGTTTCAACCCAACGAAAGAATAAAAGTTCTAAAAAAGAACTATAAATTGTCCCGCGATATTATTGCGATAAACAATGTTGTTGTTCTGAGGGCATTTCCAAATAATATATTGATAATTGTATAATAAAAATATTAGCTACTGTTAGACACAGAAGTACAAAAACAGAACCTGCAAAAATTAACTGAAGCTAAACATTTGCTGAAAAGATCAAAAGACCAGAAACAAATATTTTCCTTTTATCAATGCGATTTTAACTGACACAAGGTCACTGTGTTTAGTAAAATGTGGAAAATGTATGATTTATTGTACAGTTAATCTAGATTCAAACGACATAGTCTTATCAATGAATTATTCTTTCTTTGACAGATCATTTTTAGACTGAAACCAGCAGCATAAACACAGACCGACTTCATGTGTGTCAGGTAATTAGTGAAGCAGAAATGAAGATGAGCCAAAACAGCTGGTTTTCGCACAAATTTAGACAATTTGCAGGAAATTGTCAGAATTCTGAAGCAGCACAAAATATCGCTCTGTCCGCACAAAGCATTTGAAACACTCCTCCTGTTCTCAGCAGCAGGGGGCGCCGACTCTCCACTGACTGGACACGTTGCTTGTGCTTTCTCCTTGCTAATGCCACCCTGGGCGACCGCCCGTATCAAAAACCGCCACTGACAAAGACGGCTGCATTTTGCAAACATGGCAAATGCATCCGCTGCCTTGGTGCATGAATGTGGAGGACTTACCATGGAGCACTCTGTCCAGGCTGTATAGGGCTTCATTGACCTCTGATGACTGAGTCCTGGCCCTGGAGCCCTGAGTCAGGCTGTAGCTGTACTGGGTCTGAGAGCTGCTCTGCAAGCCAGCGTAGCCGAACCCACCTGATGGCGCGTTTAGCAGAGGGAGGAGGAAGAAGGTGGCAGGAGGACGAAGGACACAGAAACAGCAGAAAGGGAGGGAAGTAAACAGAAAGCAGAGCGATAGTCAGCATAGCGGCCCCAACCCTGCTAACAGATGTCCAAGCAGTCAGTTTCATGCGCTCACACAGTTGACCCGCCGTGTCCAAACAATTATCACGCGCCAAAATAAACGTCTGTCTTCTGCAGAGACAGCAGGAACTAAACACAGTGGTAATTAGTGAAATCGGCTCAGAGGCTCGATGGAAACTCACTCAGATCTGGGAACTTATCGTCTCCTATGACGATGGAGTCCCGGATGTTTTCATCTGCGTATCCTCTGTTCTCTGAGCGCTTCCTCATCAGGACTTCGGTTGAGTGGATCCCCCCTCCAATCACGTCCTGCCTGCGGGGGCTTCCTGCGTAAGGACAGGAAGAGAGAACGCGTTAGATGCGGGCTGATTGAGCCAAGATATCAATAATATCGACACTAATTGGATGTCAGTATCGGATTGATGCTGCCGTGATAAGATTGAGACTTTAATTTCAGATTCCCATTTGAAATTTATTTTAGTGTCAGTTTCTCTAGAAACTAGAAAATATGTCGTTATTCGCTCTGAAATGATCATTTTTGCACTTTATTTATTTGAGACAAATGTACACCTAAGTCTGGACAATATGGCTGAAAAACATCACGATGTGTCTCACGTTAGTCAATATGTGTTTTTTTTTTTTTATTTTAAATATCTGAAATACTGTCAAACTGGTGACATGACTTTCCTATTTTATCCACAGGTTTCACTCCCCGCCGTTTATTCTTAAGCACTTGTGAAGAACGGTGGCAAAACCTGAAACCGCTGCTGCTACTCAAGATGTTGTTGCTAGGTAACCAAAGATGATGCCACTTGTCTAGCTTAGCTGTCCATGAGAGGTTGGCCTTTCCTCTGCCTACAACTCCCAGAATGATAAGCGGTTCTGCATTGGATCTCATTGAATATTCTAACAGATGTATCAGCTATTGATATTGATCATGTGTCTGTCACAATATATAATCTTATTGATTTGTGGCCCGGCCCTACGCACACCGTGTGTTTTGTTTTTCTTGTTACCTTTTGCCATGTTGATATGATTTTAAAGTGTTTTGTAGACGCCTAACTGCTTTGTCCAAACTCTCTCCAAGGTGCAAACAAGATAATTACAAAAGCATAAAAACACATAGAAGGATAACAATACATCAAACTTAAATAAAAAGGTATCTGTAAGAGTGTGGGTATTAACATATAGTATCACACACACATATAAGGTCCTAAAGCTTGGTCAAGCTCAGCACAGCATCTGGCGTCCATCTTCCTTACCTGGCCCAGTCATGTAGGTGGTGTGCATCTCTGTGGTGAAGGAGCCGCCCGCTCCACCTCTGTAGTTGGAGCTCAGAGTGGACATGGGAGAGGACGATGCTGAAAGGTTGCGGGTTGTCGAGCCTCCTGGGAAAAGGAAGTTCTGCTCCCACCTGCCGTTCGACATGTAATCTGCGAGACACAACAGTCAGAGCCAGACTGGTAAAAATACAGACCGTCGTCATCTGTTGGGTTTGAACAGCTTACACTCCTGTTGATGGGAAGCACCTAAAGAAATGGGTTTTTACACCCAGATGAAATTATACACATATGGACTTTTTTAGTAATTAGGTGATTCCTGATGTCAATTGGTTATAGTGGATTTCATTTGGGGGGGATCAGAGAAAAGAGGTCTGAATATAAATCACACTGTAAATTTTATATCTGCAAAACCCGTGTATGATTTTTCATAATCGTGAACAGCGTTGTGTCGGCCTTTCTCGTAAAACCCTAATGAAGTGGAATAAGGTTGGTGCGTTCATTTATTTTGGGGCCATGAATGTATCACTAAAGCTCCTCAAAAAACTGTTATGATATTAATAAATAGCTGTGTCTGCATTTGATAAGTACTTGTTAAAATAAAATAAAAAATACCGACATTGCCACACTGATCAGTCACACCAGGACTTTTCCACTGTTTTTGTGGTTCTTTTGCAATCAAAATCACAGATTTCGTGGCGCTAACTGAGAAATATTTGCAAGAAATTTCGCAATATTTATGCATCACCGTAAATGTGAGTTTTAGTAACTCGCCGTATTAACTGCAGCTTGACATCAAGTAAGGCTGAGTGTGAAACACTGCCACCTGCAGGTGGGAGTTAGCAGTCACTAAGATTGTTTTTAACCAATCTTGCAGAAAATTCGCAATGAATCTACAATTACGCAGTAGTGTGAAAAAATGCTCTGTTGATTTTGTGGGAATTTCAAAAAAGTGGAGGGATTGATTAATATAATTTGGAAGTGACCAATAAAACTGCTTTAGTTTGATTGATAAAATAACATTCAAGCACACAACGGTTTTCTTCAAGTCAGGCCTTGAGTTTGACACGTGCATTAGTGAAAAACTGGAGGCTGAACACACAGCAGTAGGGTTTGGGTAGGCAGTGTAAATGATTCATGAGGTTTCACAGTGCTTCCCATCAAAATGTGCACACCTGAAGAAGAAGAAGCCAAGTGAAGTAAAGTTCTCATCTTTGCAACAACAAGAAACGCAGTTTCCGCCCCGCCCCCCGCCCCTTCAAAGCCTTTGCACACAGCAAAAAGCTTCCTCCAGATCCCCACCCACTCCAGTGGGTCGCAGAGAGGACAGACAGGGGCGGGCACCTGGAAAAGCCCCTCCGCTTTGTATCATCAACTGGACGTGGGGCAGTTGATGCCAACGCTCAATGCTGGTGGGAGAACAGGTGGGAAAGGTGCAAAAAAAATAAAAAAAGGACGAGGACTGGCCGTGCAATAACCGACAGCTGGCATGCTCGCTGTCTGCCTGACGCTATCGGTCTTCACCTGGCTGGGGCGTGTGGGAGGAGCTGGGGACGGGGTTCTCGTCTGAGCTCATCTCTGTGTCTGTGCTGATGCGACTGGGGATGACCTCCACTCGCCGTTTCCATGACACCTGACGGAGCTCCAGGTTGGACCCCACCAGCTTGATATGTTGCCAGCCTTGATTTGGTGGTCACAGGAGAAGCAGCAGCGAGTGCGGGATAGATTGGCAGGGAAGAAGGGCTTGTTTAAACTATACAGTGAATAACAAACGACTTTTTTTTTGAGAACGAAAGTCCAGATGAAGGCTGCAACCAACGATTATTTTAGTAAATCGGTTAATCGGATAAAAAATTTAACCACTAATGCCTTTTTTATACAACATTATAAACACATTAAAAGATGCAAATAAACAATTTAATTAGCTTTTTAAATACGACATTTTTTAGTCTGTAAACTATCGTTAACGATTAAAAGATTACTAAATTAGTTGACGATTATTTCAGTAACTGGTTATTTATGATCAATCGTTTCAGCCCTAGTTCAAATTGGTGGATGAGGAACTTTAGCAGTTCCTTCTGGAACAATCAGGAGCAACAGCAGGCTGACTGGATAGAGAGCTTGAGGGTGAACCGTGTTTACAGAGGGATTAATCTGCGGCGCTGCCTCCAGGTAAAATGTCTGCCAGATGGAGGCGATGAAAAATGCAGGACCACGAGCAGAAAGATTTCACCTCTGATACTCTCTGCTTTCTCAGCTTTTCTGAAAATGAGAATGGCCACTTATGTCAGGCCTTTCTGACATCCCACGCAGAGTATCTGAGAATTACAAATTGCTTAGAAAAACTGAAGCGGTCTTTTTCAGGAGACAATTTCAAAAAAAAAAAAAAAAAGGAAATCAAAAACGGGAAAATTACTTGCAATAATCATGTTGTTGTTTCTGTCTTTAGCATTTTCTGTCTGTCTCAGGAGCAATTAAACCACTGCATGATTCATGCCACGAAGCACAGCAAATACTTACTATTATTTCCTTAGTTAAATATGCATCAGAGTGTGCACAGGTACAGGAGTCAGTACACTCAGCCGCAGTGTGTGCAGATTTATTAATTAGCTGAGCCTTTTCACATTTTTGTAACTTTATAACCACACAGGTTACTGTATTTCATCTGGAATCTGGGTGACAGATCACCATGAATTTGTGCAGGATTCTGAAAGTGAAAAATAATAAATAGTTTTTTTCACAATTCTGAAAAGTCTAGCATGTGTTTGTCATTGCAACTATCCGGCAAATTTGGCCAATTCCAATATTTTCTTCTTTTCTGACTAACCACTGCAACTTGGCTGAATTTTGACCAGCTAATGAGTCTCCCTTCTAACTTAAGTTCCTGTGTGACTTGAATTAATTAATTAAAATGTCTCTCAAAAGTCAAACCTGCAAGATGAAAGCATGTGGCAGAAACAGAAACTTTTGCCTTTTTCAAATTCAGTCCTTTCTTGGGAAGGTTATGTGCAGAAATGTCAACTTTTCTTGTAAGACCATATTATGGCAAATAATTCTCAGAATGTTTTTTTTCCCAAAACCTCTGTACATCTGTAATTTTAGGCCACAGCAACCACAAAAACATTGCAACATCCTGGAAGGACTGTCTAACATACCTTTATAAAACCCATTGTGACAAATTGCTTTGTGTGAATTTTTTTTTTTACAACAGAAATACATTAACATTTGTGGTTATGACATCACAGAAAGTGGACAAGTTCAAAGGGGCATCAATATTTGTGTGCGGCTTCGGTTCTCAGTACCCACCATCACCAGAAACGCTTGGCGTCTTGGAGCTTGTTGGCGATTTCAGCACATCGTTGCTGTACATCAGGTAGCTGTCATATTCATCTCCTGCCTCTGCGTCCACAATGGGAACATCTGGAATGATGGGAACTACAGAACAAAGAGGAGTTAATTTCTGTCAGAGGGAGTGAGGCTGAAGAACCGGATGTGTTTGGCCCAAACTCACTGGACATCGGTCTGTTGGGCTGTGACGCCAAGTTGATGGTAGCGTCTCTGTAGGGGCCCCAGCCTACGCTGTTTTGGGCACGGACTTTGTACTGATAAGTCTGGCCGCTCAGGAGGTTTTCTATCAACAACATCCGTTTCTTTGGGTTGTCGATCTTTACTTTTTTGTCTGCTCCGACTGGATCTGTTTAAAGAGAAGACAGTATTACAAAGAACTGGATAGTCTGGGTGTGGCTTGAGCACTTTGAGGAGAATCTCTTACTCATTTCATCGTCGATGGGCGTGTAGATGACCTCGTAAGCTGTGATGTCGCCGTTGGTCTCTGCAGGCTCCGCCCAGCTGATCTGAGTGACGGTTGGACTGATGACGTTGAAGGCCAGGCGACCAGGCTCACCGGGCGCTGCAGGGAAACAGACGAGTGACTTTCAACTCCACTTAAAGGACACACAAACAACTTTCTCCAGACAAATCGTAGTGCAGTGAAGTTTAATCTGCACCAGACTTTCTTCTCCAGAGTTTCGAGAGATTACCGTCTTCCAGTGTTTGACAGCTAACGATGTTGGTGTCAGGGCCGTCTTCCATTAAGTTGTAGGCGCAAACTCTCGTCTCGTAATCGCAGAAGGGTAACAGGTTAGTCAGCTCGGCCTGAGGCGTATTCACGTTAAGGACCTGGGCGTCTTTCTCAGGGTCGCCGAAGATCCAATACTTCACCTAAGACGCACACCAGGAAACACACATGTAGTGATCCAGTCGATTCAAACTGGGATGAGTCAACTGGTCAGCTCGGCGTACCTTGTATCCCACCGGGTTACCCAGTGGCGGATCCCAGTTCAGACGGATGTTTCTGGGACCCGTTGCTTTGGCCTTGAGGTTTCCCGGGGGGAGGAGGCGACCTCCAGGGACGTTGCCTCTCGGGCTTACGTAGCCCTTCGACTGCATCTGAGCAGTTTCTGGAGCTCTTTGTTCTTGAGGAACAAAATAATATCCAGAGAAATAAAATAAACACGGATTACTGTACAGTATCTGGAAAAAAGGGACATTCAGTGAATTGTAAAAGTTTTCATACTCCTTGAAGTTTTCCAGATTATTGGGATTTTATGTGACAGACTGACATAAATTTGAGAATAATTGTGAAATAGAAGAAAATTATACATTGTTTTATATTTTTCAAGGGAAAAAAAAAATCAGTGTGGCCTGCATTTGTTTAAAAACAAAACAAAAACGTGTCTTTTCCAGCAGCCATTGTACTGTGCATACAGCGGTAGAACCAGCTGACCAAATGTGCTGGAAATCAGCTTGGGTTGCTAGGTAACTGTGCAGAGGCATTTGATCGGGAGAGTTTTGAAATGGTTCATTTTCCAGACACCAAAAAACATTTACTTATTGCCAAAAACCACCTGGATATCGTTTCTTTTTTGCTGTTCTATTAAGTATAAACCCAATAAAATACATGAAAATTTGAAACAATATATTTTAAGGGGTATGAATACTTTTGAGAAGAACGGGAACTGATGCGATGTTGTTACGGAATAAAGATCATATGAAAGGCCTTCTCATATCACCTTCTGTGATGTTCACAACGGTGTTCTTCCTTTCACCAACAACGCCATTGGTGGGATCGTACAGCTCCACCTGGAAGGTTTCTGGCTGGACTGAGCCGGGGACGGGTTCGATCACTATATGCTTCTCCCTTTCTCCCGGAGCGAACTTCAGAGAACCGGAAAGGTCAAAGGTTTGGGACTTCTTGGTGCGCCATTTGACCGTGGCGGGGCTGTCTTCGTTGTGGGAGCGCACCACCGGGATGGAGTAAGTGTGATCTAAGGTGCTGAAGTTCTGGCTACCTTTCTTGAACATCATCACACTCGGTTCTTAAGCAGACAAAGACATAAAACAATTGGAATCAATAACAGTGGCGGAGCTGTCAGGCGTAGTCCAAACACCTCTCCTTTCATTCACCTTGTGCGTCTGCGATGGTGACCGTGGTTCTTGGGTATCGCCCCAGCTTGGCACCCTGGCGTGGGTTACTGAGGTCCATGACAAACTGCTTGATGGGTTTGTCTTCCAAGAAGCCATCTTTCTCACTCAGCTCGAGCAAAGGGACAGGAACCATCTTTTGAGTCTCACCCACACCGTAGGACAAGTCTCCTTGTACACCAATGTAGTCCTAAAACCCAAGAAGGAAGAACTCGTAGTAGTGGTTCATACGACCAGGCTGTACTCTACGTGCCAGTTCTGCGTAGGGTTTCATACATTATGCCAACACAAAACACACATCTTCTTACCTTCTTATTCTTGGCAGTGACATCCTGAGTGCTGTAGGAGACCTGTGTGCGTCCATCCTCGATGATCTCTCTGCTGATGGGGATGTGTACCACACCGTCCTTTCTGCTGTACGTGTATTTCGGTTGAAGGAAGGAGAAGATGCTTGTAGCTACAATGACAGAAGTGGAGATTCAATAAAAGCCGTCCACACGCAACGAAATTCAAAATTTTCATTCCATTACAACCAATTTTCAGATGGAAATTTCTCACCGTGCTCTTTGATGATGGTTATGTTAACGAAACGCTTCGCAATCTTTGCAATGCCCAGCGGCACATCCCTGGCCTCCACTTTTAACTGCTTCTTGTCGTCGTCGTCGTCCTTGACAAACAGCGGCACGTGAACGTCCACCGACTCCACGTTCTCCTGGAACTCCACGGCTCCCGCAGCCTCTGCAGGGGAGCAATGGATTCACTAAAGATGAACTGCACCTTTCTATTGGACTGAACCAGCAGATATTCAGCTGCATTGGCAAAGAGCAGGATGGTTTTCTGAGCAGCAGATGCTAGAAGGCTATATTTTATTTCTTATTATAGTTTAGACTCTACAGTAGGATCTAGTTTTGTTTTCCTTCTCAGTTTGGTGGTGGTAATACTTCCTTTAGTTTAGAGGAAGACGAAGGTTGGCTTTCTGATCGTGGATGGATTTCATTTGGTGTCTTGACTTTCCATCACCTCCCTTTCTGCATCTGTTCAATACTTTTTCCCTGAGTCATTTCACATTACTACACAAAACTCATTTGTTTTGGTTTCCTTCTCTACACAGATTACTTGGGTTGTTACCAACACCTAGTGAAAATTTCTTGTCAATAGAACCTTTAGAAATATGTTTACTATGAAGTAATACTTATTTTTACCCACTAAACGACAGACTAATACAAAACAACAACAGCTTCAAAAAGCAGCCATAAAACTCAAAGCACAGCCATATTAAACACTTGGCACTCTTTTATAGATTAAATATTTAATCTGAGATTGCACATTAAATAATAAAGAACTTTTAGCTTTCATCAGTTGTATTACTAACCAACAGAATTTGATCTGTTATCATAAAACCTGATCATTGTTTTCTCCATTGAATTTTGTGGTTGCAACTTGACAAAGCGGGGAAAATATAAATACTTTTTCCAGGCTACTGGCCATTAGCTCCCTGATAGTGTCACGCCCAGACACAGGTACGAATGCTGGCCACACACCTCTGTCTGTGGCCACAGTGTAGTAGCCTGGGACCACTTTGAGGTCCCCAAAGTTTCCGGACTGGACGTTCTTCTCGGTAAGTTTCACTATGTCTGGGAAGGCTCTCCGGGGAGCTGACAGCACCGTGTCCATGATGGTGTAGTTGCTCCTGAGGAGATTAGATGAGTCAGAGATATCAGAATAAAAAAACGCCTAAAAATCATGACAAAATTTAAAATAAGCTTAATTTTTTATTTTTTTTACCTTTTTCCAGCATTTTTCTGCTGTCTGTAAAAAAAAAAAAAACACATATATGTCAATTTATGACTAGAGATACTCTAATGTAAATAGGACTGGGCAATAAATCAATAACGACATACACAGTGACTGATACGATCACTGATAGTGATCAGAATTAATAGAAAATACGTCCAATACAATATTAAATAATTTAGCTGAACTCTGATCCAGATCCTATTTGGTTACCTAGCAACTCACTCACTCTTTGGTTACCTAGCAACAACCTGCAGTATCAGGTTTTATCACCATGCCTCATAACTGCTTTAAAATAAAAACAGCAGGAAGTGAAGACAGAAAATCACAACAACATCTTGAGAGGAAACAGTTTGTTTCATACGTTTTAAAAAAATCAGTAATTATCAATATCGACTGATATGAGTCGCTTATATTGTGGCATGTTTTTCAGCCATATTGCTCAGCCTATATATTCTTTAAGACAATTAAAGAAATATTTTTTTTCAAAGTCCCAGCATCTTCTTGACAGCAAAAATATGTTACCTGAATAAAGTCTGTTGCACTTTCTGTGCCTCAGGAATCTGCTTGTACACCTCGTTCAACTGCAACAAAAGAGCAAGGGAGTAATCACTGACAGTCAGAACATGAGCCCACCAACATCAACAACCCAACTCACGTTATCAGCCACTTCTTGACGGAGTTGCTCAGCGTCTTTTGATTCGGGGCGAGACAGGTTCTCAGAGAACAACCTGTTTAGTCGGAGGGAAACCGGGAACTGGACTGCAAAAAACATAAAGAATAAAAAAACTAAAATACCTGAAGGTCCTTATGTTATATACACTATACAATTTTCCTTTTAAAATCCATCTTGGACTTACTCATTTCATCCGGGTTTGGTTGCATCACCTCCCGCGGGTGATTGGGCGCACGGTGCACGTTATCTTTGACCTTCCAGCGAACCACGTCGGTTCCTTTGGGTGGACCGGTCCTCACCATTGGCGTGTTCAGGTGGTTTGAGGTCAGCTGAGACTGACGGAGCACATACTCATCTTCCTTAAAGCCAACCATGCGACCTAAATCAAGAAGAGAACAGCAAAGGTTCATGACATAGGATGGAAAGAGCGATACTACTCCACGTATTGCTAAATATTTACCTCCAGCGCAGCACGGCAACAAGGCAAGACAGCTCTGCATCGGGAAAAAATGACAAAACTCTTCAGTTTAACCAAAATTCAAGAAGGTCAAGCTTTGATATGTGCAGGTGTGAGTGCTTTTACCTGCCAGCAGGATTTGCAGCAGGCACAGTACTTCAAGCAGCAGAGCAGCAGCAGCGCCAGCAGCAGCAGGAGGAAAAGGATGAGCGGCAGCAGCCACAGCAGACTCGCTGCTGGACAGTCTGAAAGGGTGATGCAGAAAAGACAGAGTCTAATGCACATTTATATCAAATCACATTCTGGATTAAAGATATCTTTTCACAACAGAAGACATTATGAGGTGGCTGTTGGTGGCAGAGCAATGAAATTATGAAAGGTATGACAACTACGGCCAAAAGGAATAATTGATAACTATGGAGAATGAGCATGTAGCAAAAGTGCACTCCATCTGAGAGGTGTTACTTATTTCTACAAAAACATGGCTACAAACTATTTTATAAAATTTAACTTTCTAAATGACTTGATCTACAACATTTATGCCAGCACAGAAAGCATCTGAAGTTAAAGAAACTCTATAGCAGGAGTTTAACAGTAGGTGCATTTCTATTGACTATAAAAAATGTGCAAAAAATTCAAGGAAACTCTAATTTCTGCTAAAAACATTTCTGCACTAGGATGAAGTGATTTTTTTTTGGTTGTAACAAAATTGGTCTATTCCTACGAAAGCCCAGAAAAGACATTTTCCGTACACAATTTTTCCCGTTGGTTTTATCAAAATAACGATAAAAACGATTTTTTTTGTTTTCTAGACATTAACTCATTATCTTGAGACAACCATCAGGAAAAAGGGCACGTGGGAAACATCTCCTCTCGGCTTCCATATATTTCACAAAACTGCAAAGAAAATACTTTTTTTTCCGCATTTCCCAAGTCATGTGACCAGCAGTTTGATGTTACTATTGGCGGAAAAAATGAAAAGGACAGGAAGTAGTAGGAGGACGATGGCAAACATGGTTTTTAATAACTTACGTGAACAAACTTATTCAGTTGTGATTTTAATTATATTTCCCTGTATAAAGGAAACACCGGCATTGCAAAATTGTCTTCCTTCATAATTAGAGGAAAGTTTTGTGCACATTTGTCGTGGGAGCGCGGCTCGTGAAAGACGTGTGTATTTTGAATATGTGAGGCCTGCAGCTCACCTCTCTTTTTGAGCACCTCAACCAGCAGCTCAGTATTTGTTGGATCTTTACTGGTGTCGACCGTGTACTCGTATGTGCAGTCGTCGTCCTCATCGAGGAAACTGCAATAGTCATGCACTGCCCCCCCTGAAAACAAAATCAAAACAGTTAGGACTTATTAGATTCACAACAATCACAGTTCTTTTCTTGCACAAGCTTACGTTCTTTCAGCTCATCCACCATGATGACTTTAAAGGGACACTTGTCGCACTCTGCTTTCTCCTTCCTTTCGCCCGTCTTCCATGCTTGACACTGAACGCACCGCCTCGTCTCCTCACACGCACCCAGTGAGAACTAGATGCACAGTTCAAGTGATGATCGGAGAAGAAAGGCTTGAAACCTCAACACATTTGGAGTTAGAGCAGCTGCGATTTTAGTTTGAATAATTAACGCACCTCGAAGTTTGGCTCACAGGTCGCAGTCAACGCAATCCCGGAGTCTGGGCACTGACAGCTGCCGCAGACGCATTTGCCTCGGCCGCCGCAAATATTCTGAAATGCATAGAGACGGGATCAGGCATCGTCCACACGTCGGACGGCCCGACCGGAACGTAAACCACTGGCTCTGCTCACCCCTTTGTTGTCCAGGCAGGTCTCGTTGCTTTTGGAGCATTCACAGGCAGCTCCCTCCCAGCCGTCTGAACAAGCACAGCGGCCCATCACGCAAGAGCCGCGATCTGACAGGAGGGAAGCAAGAGAGGAGCTTTTACAACTCTGTAGGTTCTTTGTAAAAGCTTAAACCACTTCCAAGTTCATTGGGCAAACAGATCTGAGTCCGGAAGACAATGCAGCCAGGATCATTTATAGAAACCCAAATACCTTAAAGCTTAAATAAGGCAGGAGTGATTTTTTTAATTTTTTTTAGGACAGTACTTCTGGAAGTTCAGAATAACGTATTGATTTGATGCGTCCCTTCAACAAAACGTACCGTTGCAAAGGATGCCTGCGACTCGTTGACACTGGGTCTTGTCGTACTGGCAGAAGGGTCCTTCGTACTGGTCCGGATTGTGGCACATGCAGGTCCCACATGCCTGACATTCTCCGCGGCCCGAGCAGGACTCTGTCATGCCAGGCCCAATGCACTGGTCCTTGCTCGAGCCGGAGGTTTTTGAGCAGTTGCAGAAGGCGCCCGCCCTGGCACAAATAGCAAAGACATTGCTGAGGAGCTGTGGCTTAATTTACCGAAGTCTTACAATACCAAAGAGAGGGACAACAATTTATGTTGCAAAACATAATCCCCCAAAGTCTCACCAGCCATCGTCACAGAGACACTTTCCACACACCAGCTTTCCGTTGCCGTTGCACCTTTTAGCTTTTGGAGTGGGTGTCTGAAGAAGAGACAGGAAAAGACAAAAACTTATGAGTCTGTTGTACAAAACAGGCAGGAAAATAACCTTGAAGGAAAGTTTAGACGAGTTCAACAAACCTTCTCGCAGTCACAGGTTTCACACAGAATGGAGGCTTTCACATTGACGGCAGCACTGAAGGTCGTCGGTTTTACTTTGATTGTGCCTTCCTGGTCTTCCGGATCCATTTTGCAGACAGATTGTTCATCAAGCATTTGTTGGGCTGTGAGTTTTACCTTGAACTTGCCCTAGTGAGCACACACAAACACGGAAAGAGGATCTTGTTAGCATCTTCCTTACAATAGATCTTAGAATCTAACCACATCATTAACAGAGCCGTTTTGGACAAATTTGCTCCACCAAATTTAGCACAAGCCATATAGGGGACACAGCAAACCTGTTCAGGTGAAATCAAAACTGAACTGTTTGGTCTAAATGTATAAAGCTGTGTGTGTGTGTGTGTGTGTGTGTGTGTGTGTGTGTGTGTAGAAACTAACAGTGACCCTGAACTCAGACATGGCTGACCATTTATTATCCTGCAGACAAACTGTAAATACAGCAAAAAGTGGCTCTACTTCACTTCAGGGGGCCGAGACATGTGTCGTTTTTCTCCCACTTAACAGTTATGTCCCTTTTATGTGTTTCAGTGTAACACTTACAATTTCTCCAGGCTTGAAGTTAAAGGCTCCATAATTGACTACTTTATTACTTGTATCCAGAAACTGAGCTGAAAAAGCCTTAGGTCTGTTCTCTGCACGGATGCTCATCTTAGACTGGATGCTCTGGAAAACAAAACAAAACAATAAGATCAACCTTGAGACATTTGCTACTGACATTTTTCAAAGTTGTAAACATTTACCAAAAAGGCATCCCGCATGATGTCCAAGATGTTGGATGAATCCTCTTGAAGCACACCGATCTCAGCGATGGGGAAATATTCTTTCAATTTCTGCAATCGAAACAAAAGAACATAGTGGATCCTCTAAACCGAAAAGGAGAATGGAAGAGTTGGACAGCTGCGGCGTACTTACACTGTAGTACATGAAGGAGTGGTTGGTGACGGCGAATATGGGGATGATGTTGTGTTTCCCCAGCACTCGGACCAGCGTCGGTATCGAAGGGTAATCCTGCTTTGTGGCCTTATCGTAAACACCCTCTTCGTCCAGGTGACAAAGCTCGTCGTTGCGCGGCAGGATTCCCGCCAGCACGTTGGCGCCGTCAGCCTCGTAGTGAAAGGCTGACTCGGTGGAGAAAACCAAGAGGTGAGTGCTGCCGTCGCGCCAGCCGATCTCCTTTTGGACAAGGAATATGAAACAAAAACAGTCAGAATACGTGGCAGGAAAACGGAACATGAAGGAATTTCCACTGAATGTCAGAAAGGGAAAACTGAATTTACCACACCGACTGCACCACTCTGCAGCCCTTAAATGACTTTTTCTGACTCGTAATTTAAAACTTAGGACTTGGAACTTGAGTCAAGTCACAAGCAATCACCTGGTCTAACTAACCTTACACACTGTTGCCTGCAGAATGGCATCAAATCCTCCTTCGGGGGCGTCCAGGTTGCCAGATATTCTCTCCTTCTGGAGCTCTTTTGTGAAGTTGTCTACATTGTTGGTCAGTGGGATGACATTTTTGAAAGAGAACGGAGAGTCGCTGTCGGGCCACGGCTGTTTGAGTCTGAGAGCAGGAGGAGGAAGCAGAGTTAGAATAAAGCACGCACATTCAGTGGTTCTGCATCCATCAGCGTTTTTTTTCTTTCTTACTTGTCAGGTCTCATGTCAGTCTGGGGCTCAATTACTTTGTCCACAAATTTTCCAAACCCAATGGTGTAGTCACTTGAGATTTCTTGTACCACCGTGGCTACAGGTAAAACACACACCATCAGTTTTCCTTTCTTTCTTTTTTTTTTTGTTGCAGATTACCTCACAGGAATCGCAACACGTCACCACAATCCAAAAGCGCTCACCCAGCTTGCTGCCCATTTTCTTCAAGTTGTCCAAATCGTCCTTCATGGAGTTTGAGAAGTCCATGAGAATGTAAAGATCCAAAGGGCCTTTAGTTGGAGCGAACACATTCACGTCCAGCTCTCTGGTCTCTCCAGGCAGAAAGGTCATGCTCACTTGCTGCGGCGACACCTGAGACCGCTGAAGGTTCGTATTAATGGCTTTGTTCTGCACAGCAGCACAAATGGAGAAAGAGAGAAAAAAAAGGAGTCAACAATTTGACACAAAATAATTACGCAATTTGAAAGAAAGACGGAACAATTGGATGAGAATCACGACAGAGGAAAAACGTACTCGCTCTATGGTCTGGCCGCTGGTAGCCTTGATGACATATGCAGTGCTGCAGCCGTGAGCGAGGATTTTCTCATGCAGGTCACAGCGAGAAAAGCCAAACTCCTGAAATATGAAGCCAAAGTTTGAAGTTTAAATGCATTGAAGACTCGATTTTAAAAATCATAGACTAAGACTGGTCCAAGAAAATTCAGATCTCACAAAAGAAGGAAAATGTTGAGCTTCATCTGGATTTAGAACAGAGTAGCACATATTTATGAGTTCTGCTCATCAGCAGATAAATCTAGGGCCCAGTAATATCCATTTTAGGGTTTCGTCATCTTCTGGCTAACATTGTTTTAAGCAAATATGTCTGCTTGCTAAAACACTAGAATTTAAAGAAAACAGCAAAATGATTTAATGATCATCCTAATCAAACAAAATTAAATGGATTAAATACTGCAAGAAAGGTTAAAGATAAATAAAATGTAAATTAGCACTTTATTATTTTATGCTACTTCTACTTTTTCCATTTTTCATTTCTTAGTTTTGTTTTCCCTTACCTCTCTTAGCATGAACAAAGATCACCTCTAATTCTAATGTGATGTTTCTAACGCAGAAACGATGAATAGTGAAACATTTTGAAGTCTTTCCGTCTCATTTCAGTTTATAAACGCTGCAAAAGAAAAAGTCTTTTCTTCTGACGTCTCATTAAGGGAGGAGAACAGATAGTTCATCTGTTCTCTGCTCTCACCTCTTCGCTGCAGTATGCACATCCCACCCCGGCCTGCAGACAGTCTGAGCAGGTACCGGACCTGGCGGCGAGGCAGGAGTCCACTGTTTGGGATAGAGTGAAGCATCGTTAGAGTATCCATGGTAACAATGACGATATTGTAGTGAGCGCTAACTTAGAACAAATGCTAAAAAAAAAAAAAAAAAAGCCAAAAACAAAAATAACAAGCAGAAAGATTCTCAGAGATCAACTCTTTTGGGATTTACTTTTACAGATCTCAATAACATGTTGCATGACCTGTAGTTAATTTTCATGGATATGTATGCTAAATCTGTCAAATGTTTGGAGGATTTCGATTGAATTGCTGATTGTTTTTGCATTGCTGCATGTTGAACTTTAATGTTACTGCATGTTTTGAGGATTGTGGGTGGAAATTAACATTTGTAGCTATAACCTGGTGCAGTACATCTCTCCTTCAGTGGTTAATGCATGTTGTATATTGTCCCATTTTAAACAAATCCATTTATTTACTGAAGCCCAGCTGATGGCGATTCAAACAATAAACAACCAGATAACTCAGGACCTTTTAAAACATCCATGACACATTAATTAGATTCTTACAAGCACATCAAAAGTATTTTTAGCATTTTCTTGGATTGAGTCATTCATGTCATGCATATACTGCAGACTGGAGTCATCAGGGTAAATTTATTCTACAGTGATGAGTTTGATTTTTGAAAAAAGTGAAAAAATGTACTCCTTGGTTTTGCCCAAAATACTGTTGAATTAATCAGTCGATGCATCCAACTAGAACACCTATTATTAGATCCAATATTTGTAAGTTTAGCTTGTTTAAAAAGTCATAATCATGTCATAAACAAGTTCAATAATTAAGGTCACAATTAAATCTGATTTTCACCTTGAGCAGAGCAGCAGTTGAGCAGGACGGCTAACAGGCCGAGTCCTGCCAAGCAACGCAACGACCAGCTCCCCATCTCGCCCCTGCAAAAGAAAACAAACACAAAGTTCAACACAGGCTGCAGCCGTCTCACCTGTTTCTGAGACTTCAGCTGTATAAACTGTGCCAACGCGTTCACATTTTCCCGTCACCCAAACTGTATGTAAAATGGAAGATTTTTCATTATTTTTGATAACATTCTTAATATTTGAATGCCAAGTTTCTACTTGGGTGTGGCCACATGTCATGAACCATCACAATGTTAAAGTCGTCTTCTGTTTTGCCAAACTAATAAAGGATTATTTCATCGTTCATTTTCCCGTTGTTGCATGTGGACTAACTCAGACTAATATTAGGCTTATCAGGCTAATATTATTTTATCCTAGATTTTTTAAAATCTAATTGTGACTTTTTCAATGTTTTTATTCTTTGATTTTTGGGGGGGGGTTTTTGCTAAAACTGAGCTGGTGATGATTTAAACTGATATTACTCTGAAATAAATGTCAGTGTTTTTTAATCTACTACACACATTTGGATTAGTAATTTTCTAAATAATAGAATGGAATATTCTATTCCCACACAAATTTTTCTTTTATCCAACACGAATCGAAGCCTGGAAAATAAATTTATCACAGACTCAGAATGAAGCTGTTTTGCTGCGTAGTTAAAGATTATTAAAAAGATTGTGATTCCATTGGAATGAAGACCAGCGTAGAGATCTACAGTCTGATGAGTGCAGTCTTATTTAGCAGGTTTTGTGCTTAAAATTTAAAGCACTGCAAAAAACACAAAACCTTATTTTTGCTCTAGTTTCTTGTTCAAACACATTAGTACACTTGAAGTAAGACAAAACTAACATATGAGCAAGATATAGCAGGTAAATATTGATGCAAAAGTCCTGGTTCCCCTGGCTGCTTAGTTCACTAATAACATGTGAAAAATGTTTTGTTAAACGTGAAATAATCAGTCGAACCAGGACTTTTTATTATTTATTTAAAACAAGCTCCTATATCTTGCTGAAACGTTCCTTGTAAGTTAGTTTCATCTTAGTTCAAGTGTACGAAGATATTTGAACTAGAAAATGGACCGAAAAAAGTTTGTGGTTTTTGGAGAGCGACGCTTTTGGTGTTTCAGTTTTCTGTTGTTGCATCTTGAGTCAAAGTAGTCAAACAGAAACTTAAAGTTCAAAATCAGACTGACGGATAAAGTGATGCTTCCACAGTCAGAGTTAATTTCAGCTCCACTACAAAAGAGCATAATGAGAAGCTGTATAAGATAATCCACATCCAACTGGCATGTTCCATGAGTTGATAATGTAGATTATGGATGCTTCTCATCCAGTTTTAACCTGCCGTCCTGTTTGGTATTGCCGTATAATTTCAGAGCCAGTTGGGACACGATGCGGTGCGGTCGGGACGGGAAACAACCAATGCAGGGCGGGATCTGGAAATGTTCCACGCGGCGCTGCAATGTGTGCTACGAAACCGCATTATAATTTCCTGCAGGAATCTTGGATGCAGGACAATCTGAAAAACAGAGGCAAACGCAGGAGCTGTGGAGTGAACAAAGACTGCTGTGTGGTACGGAAAGGTCTGTAATTGTCTCAGTGGGCAGTGGGAAAACAAATGGATGATTTGTGTCAACTCGAGGGGGAAAGAATTTCCCCACGAGGCGAGAGAACGACCTGCTGGAGTTAAAAACACAGCCTGGGAGCACATGGGAAAGGCGGGTTTGCGCCTCTCTGTGAAGGAGAGCAGCCTACAGGTGTGTGTGCGCGAGAGGAGAGAAGGTGTCGCATAAATCACCGAGCAGCAGAGACGGGCCAGGACAACAAACCGCCTCTTCTTCTGCAGTAAACACGAGCAAACCGGCGCTTTATGCTTCGCTCCCACTCGGAGGACGATCGCAGACGAGCGGCGCTTCTGACCCAAATTACAGCCTCCAGTGGCTCGTGCTGCTTCTCTTTGTTCTGAAAGCTTCTCTGGCACCAAAAGAGGAGACGTTTGACTGAGCTCAAAGCCGGGGCTGCTTCTCCTCAGACAAAAACATGCCTGCCAGGTGGACATACCACCAGTGGGTGTGGGTCGAACCCCCGACATCAGCTTAAGGAGAAAGGGAAAGGGAGGAGGGCGTCGACCTTTAAGACAGGTGGCAGGGTCAAACTGTAGCAACAACAAATAAAAACCCCAGTTTTTATTTGTAAGATAATGTTATATCTTCTATACAAATAAGCTACAGAAAACAACCAATAGGATTAAATCACTTCCAATTATTCTGCTTTAAAGGTCCAATCTAGGGTTTCAAGTAACGATTCATTTAGAAATGAAGTTTTGATTAATCAGATAAAAAAAGAATTGGCACAGTCTACAGATTTAACCACTGAAGCCATTTCATGTAATATTAGAATTATATTAAATGATGCAAATATTGTAATGCCTTCATTTAAGAAAAACATTTTATTGCCTAAAGATGTAACAACAACATTCCTTCAGCGAATTTGAACCAGGGGAAGCTAAAACTATGCGAGGAGGTTTGGCTAAAATATATTGACAGACACAAGTGTTTTTATCATAAATTAAAGTTTGTATGGCTTTTGCTTAATTCCTGGTTGTTTTGGCAAGTATAATTTCCATAATTGATTTATCACGATTGATCCGATTTATCACGATTAATCCGATTATTCGTTTCCGCCCTGGTCTGGTCGCTGCTTTATCTGATCCAAACAAATTAAAAGCGCAAAGAAAAGTCATTACAAAAACAAAATAGCCAGCCCAAGGCATAAGCAAACTGAGGTGCTAATGGTCAGCAGGGATCCCCAGAAACAATTCACTTCTTACACAGAATATCGACTCAAATATTTTAGATTCGGCGATTTTTCATTTAAATTCTACGACTCGAGATTTAAAAAAAAAAAAATCAGCACATATAAAAAATTCAGTTATACATTAAAAAGATGAGTAGCTTTTTGAGCATTAATAATTTAATGATGCTGGAGGCACATTTCATGCACATTGTGACTGCAAATATTGTTGTATAAGTGTAACCTAGTAGACATAATTGCGCTTCTTTCCAGAGTAAAACGAGTCTTTACTAAAAAAATATCGCCGACAAATCAAATGAGCAAGTTTCAGAATCTTTATCGGTTTTTTAAAAAGTGCTATGAAGTGACTAATGTGGCCGCCTGGACTGTTAGATTATACGTAAACCAGCTGCCTGACCGCCCAAAAAAGATAACATTACACTGCAAAAATACGAAATCTGAAAGTAACTTTGGTCTAGTTTCTGGTGGAAATATTTAAGTTAATTTGAAATAAGACAAAACTAACTTGCAAGTAACTTTTCAGCAAGAAATAGGAGCTTGTTTTAAGTTTTTTTCCCCTCATATTACAAGTGAAAATGTCCTGTTCCACCAGCAGATTATTTCACTTATAACTACAGTAATACTTTTTCTTCAATATTAAGGAATTATTGACTTAAACAAGCTCCTACATCTTGCTAAAAAGTTACTTGTAAGTCAGTTTTGTCTTATTTGAAATACACTAAGATTTCTGCCAAAATGACTTGGTAAGATTTTGTGTTTTTGCAGAATAGTGGTGCTGACAAGTTTGAGAAGGAGATGAGTTTATCTGAAAGTGGGGCTCCTCCAAAAAAAACCCTGCCTCGGGTCACATACAATCCTGGGCTCTTTGTTTTTAGCTTGCATGTTATTGAACTGTATTTTGTAACACTAAGTTACATTAAGCAGTCACTTTATATCCATTCACCTCACCCAAAACGTTGCACCACACAGATAAGTCACTTTTGCAACACTCAAAAGTGAAAACAATGAGGTTATTAAGAAGGTTGTGGGTGAAAACAAAGAGATCGCTGATCAAACAAACCTCCCAGGAGCGTCGGCTCACAGTCCAAGTCCAAAAGTCCCGACGGTGTGAAAGAAAGAAAAGTATTTCCTTTTTTGCCAAGTATCCACCTGGGTTACATAAAATCTCTGCCCCAGTGTCCAAGTTCAAAGAAATAAAAGAAAAATGAAAAAAAAAAGTTGCGGTTCTTCTCTTTGTGTTTTCTTGCGGCTCTTCTCGTAAGGTCAATTATTTACTTGTCTGCTCTTGCACTCAGCGAAGATTGTGCGTCTGCAGGAGAGACCCGAGCAACTCTGAGACTCTGGCTGAATGTCAGTGGGAGTGCTGGGACTTGATCCTTTTTGCTTCAGCGTACACACCCACACACCAGTCCCTGTCCAGGTACGCTGATGTTAGGAAGAGAGATAACTCACATCCGCCGGCCTGCCTGCTTCTGTTCCCCCTCCCTGCTGCAGCTTCAAGCTCCACACCTCCATGTGTCAAGCCCCCACCCTCCCTCACTGCATTCCTCCCCAGCAGGAGTTCACCTGTGTGGGCTTGAGATTCTGGAAGCAGGCCCCTCCTTCGGGCCGCCTCCCAATCTCTAGGGAGTGCCGCACATTGACGAACACTGCCTGCAGGCTATGGGAAACTGTTTTGTGACTCGTGTTTACTCAACCATG
This sequence comes from Poeciliopsis retropinna, assembly GCA_010277075.1. Lineage (NCBI taxonomy): Eukaryota > Metazoa > Chordata > Actinopteri > Cyprinodontiformes > Poeciliidae > Poeciliopsis > Poeciliopsis retropinna. Next base: position 11,162,759 of record VMRM01000023.1, on the reverse strand, counting down.
TTCTCGTGCTAACGGGTACATTTTCTTCTTGGCAAATATTTAACACTAGCAGAAGGATTATCACACTTATTTTTTTCTTTCCTGCTCTTATTTCATGATGCAACTTATTTCTTTTAGTAACAGAGTTGCGAGTGAGCAGGAGGATCTGCGTTCCTGTGCAGGCAAGCCCACGCGGTGCCGTGACCATGACACTGAATCCTCCTGTGAGCCGCCTTGAATTGTGCTCCAACAGCCTCACACAATGGAGCTCAACGACCTTTTCTACTCACACAGCTTAAGTGTTGGACAAGATTTTAACAAGTTAAGGTTCACGCAGCTAAACGTGCTGCTTACCAAACCGACCTGGGTCAGTATTTAAAACTAAAAGTTTAGTTGTTTTTTGTTTTTTTTTATATTTAAGCTTTATACTTGAATATTAATTTAGTTTGCAGGTTGTAACTAAATTTATACATTGCATGAAATGTTTCTTGACAAAATCCTTCAAGGCGAGATTAACGCTGCATTTAAGTTGTCAGAGTTTTCTGACTTCCCAGTTGAAAAATAAAAAATCAACTGGATGGAAGGCCCTCTGAAGTCAGATTTCCCACTGGGAAACTGGGAGCAGCTCAGACTAGCCCCCAGTTATGACCAGTGAGGGTTACAATATGGCCACTCCTCGCATCAACAGCAGTAAGCTGTGGTTGGAAACATGTTTGCTTTACAAAACACACAAGTAAGAGTGTGTCATAAATCAATGTAGCGCCTGCAACTCTAAACTGAACAAATTAAAAGTGGTGCTTGCTTATAGAGAGTAAAACTTAAAATGACCTTGATAAGATATATTTCTGGGACCTTGATAAGGCCCAGAAATATATTGAACAATATTTCTGGGCGTCACCGTGATAAAATTCAGACTTCTTAACTGGAAAGTCGGTTCCTCTGATCTGACGTCATGTCCGGCTCAGAGTTCCTGGTTCCCAGGTTACCTGAACGCAGCATTGGGCACCTTTTGGCTAATTCCAGGTGTTTTATACAAGACTAGAGTTTTCCAAAAGTCGCACTTTCGTTATACTCCTGACTGGCCACAATCGGCCACGAGGGCTGAACTGTAAAACATCAAGCTGGTTTCAGGACAACGATTCACCTTTTCACAAATTTTTCTGTGGAACGTAACAAAATTGTTCCTATTCAAGGACTTTTTTCATAGACTATATCTAAGATATTTGGAAGAACATGCAGTTTGGGAAGCCAAAGGTCCCCAGAAGAAATGCCACTTGACACTCTAATGGCCGACGTTTGCAAACCAGTCAATTCAGGAACACCATTAACGATCCTTAGCTCTGATTGGCTGAACACCCAAGAGCAGAACAGACAACAGACTATAGACTAGCATCTTCTGTAGTACCAAGATGGTTTCCACTCTAATTAACGCATATTTAGGAAGATTCTGTGTTTGAAATAAAAGTAATAAAAGTTTTTAAGTGATTCTGAGTGACAGCAGAGGGACGGAGTAAACTGTGAACTGCAGGCGTACCGGCAGCTGCATTCCTAAACAGTGAGAATGAGAGTCCCGTTTGTACGGTGAACACACAAAAAATCGTCCAGCAAGTCTCTCACTTGCACAGTATTGTTGACGGGTGGTTTAAATGACTCTTGAGGTAAAAGGAGCTCTGTTCCTCTGTACTGTACATACCACAGTGGACGGCCGCGCTCCTAGCAACCAGAGCTGGTTGGACACACAATGGAGGACTCTCACTGCAGGGGAACAAAACTTCTTTGGTAGCGACGCCTCCCTTCTGTCTGAAGGTCCCGACTGACTCTTAAACAGCAGAGCAGCTAAAAAAAAACACTTTCACAGCCACTGAAAGACAATCAGTGGCTCCCCCAGCTTAGAATGGACTTGGTAAATATGTAGATTTAATACAACTCACATTCATGCTAACAAAAAACAAAAAACAAGCAGAAATGGATAAATAGCATTCAGTGTAAGATTTTCTGAATAAATCAAAGGTTTATTTACATGTAGCTGATATATGCCTAGAACTGTCAAGTTATTGTAATTTAGAGAGAAACGTTTTCTGGAAAGGACACCAAAACCGGGTCAAGCCCAAGGGCCAAGATCCTCTTAAATCCGGCACTGCGCCCGCTCCATCAGTTTGTAATTCAGCTGTAAACCCATGACTCCCAAAAGTTACACAAACAAATTCACAACATATATTTGTCTGAGCATTAGGTGAACCAATAACAGAAGGTTCACCACGCCTGAAACTTTAGGAACCTCCAAATATCCTGCGCAAAGCCTGTACAAAAAAGTTTTAAAAGTTAAAGAAAATGACCGGATTAGTGTCCAAAGATTTAAAAAATTTTTAAAAAAAGTTAGGGTAGAAATCGATAGGAAGTGTAAACATACTTCAGAACCAGCGTGGCTGGAAATCACTATTTGAGTAAAACCGCCTGAATCCATAAGCAAACAAAAACACTTACAGTAAATCAGACGCTGTGGAGAAGAACTGGCCTCATCAGGGTGGTGGGAGAGCCCACACCCCACCAACCAGCCTCAACATTACAAAACAAACAAGAAGAGAAAAACAGTAGCATCAGCTCTGAGACATGACGCCACCTCCCGTTTCCTCATGGACATATGAGTCCAGTCTGTGGACTGGACAAGACGGCTTTGTGCTTCACCGGCTTTATTCAGTGGGAAGCTAATGATGACAACAAGCCAGAACAGAGCTGATATCTGACTCAATCCAAAATATTGTTTTGGGGAAAAGCAGAGAGAGGGAGAAAAGAAGCTGCGTCTCCTTGTGACGTAGTTTGTATTTTCTGTACATTTCTATTAAAAATAATTAAAACCAGAAGAAAGCTCCCCCTACCTGTTCATTCAACATTATGCTGCCGGTGCTCGACAGCGGGAACGTTCTCTTCTAACTCAGAAAGGGAACGTCTTTGGTGGTTTTGACAAAGTCGACAGTGAAAGTTGTGAACGGCTCAGTCCGGACGGGTTCGGCTCGAGCCGGGATCTGGGTGTGGCTCGCGGGCTCACGCGGCCTCCGTTGATTGAACCACCTGCGCTGAGGACGATTACAGGCCGTGAATCATCGCGCAGACGTTCAGACCCGGCAGGGAGATGTCTCAGACGGACTTTAGAGCCGCGGGAGAGGCGTTTCTAACACTGCGACTGCTAATCCGGTTTACGACGTTCAAACAAACGTTTTGCCCCAGGATTTTAACACCATAAAGAGGAAACATTGCATACGTGTTACATAAACATACAGCGAGTGCCTTGCAGAAATTGTTTATTCCCTTTGAACTTTGCTCTATGTTTATAGCAGCCTCTTCCTCTAACAGCATCATTTCTGGATCACACAGCATGATGCTGCCACCACGTTTCACACGGTGGTGCGTTCAGGGGAATGCACAGTGCTGGTTTCTCCATGTGTGCTGTGTACCTTCTTCCACAGCTTCTCGTGAACATAGCATCAGCTGGAACCACAAAAGCTTGACAACTCCAGTCTGTGATTAATTCATCTTTAACGGATTTACAGAAAGATTCACTCTAATGTATTGAATATGATTGCTTGACAGTGGAATCTCTCTCTCTCTCTATATATATATATATTACTTTGCCTTTAATTTTTAAAAATAAAGTTTTATCCATATTAACTTTTTAAACAGTATTATTAGTTATTGTTACTGAAGTCAACATAATCAGAACATGATGTGAGCGACTTGTTTACATTTAATACATTTCGTTACTAGATAATCTTCCACGTTAAATGAATAAAGTTAAAAGTGTTCATTGTAAAACAATTTAACAAGGCAGTGTGTGTGTCGCATCTATGTAAATATGTAAGAGCTCCACCTGAGCGAAATTTACCTGGCTGGTGTGAGATGGAGGTTCAGTGTGTTTTTTAATTTTTCTCTTTTGTTTTTTTTCCCCCGTCAGTTCTGCATTCCGGACTCTGCAAAAACACGTTGCGGTACAAGCAGAACGCAAACATTTGCTCATGTGCTTGAACCAAATGGATGGCTTCTGTCACAGCTTGTAGCCTGAGGTGTGTGTGATTCAGCTGACTGTCATTAGTGATTCAGCTCCAAGCCTTCAGCTGGGCAAAAACCTCACCAGGGATTTTAGTCACCTGAAGCTTACACATTTCTTCCATCTTCAAAAACACCTTAAAGGTCTAAAACTTTAGTGAAGTGTAAGGAGATTTCCTGAGTTTCAATAATCTAGTTCTTAAGGCGGAAAAAATAAGAACTCTTGAGGAAACGAACTGAGAGGTAAACAACAATTCAAATTGAAAAGGCAACACTCACTTCTTTTATTCCTGGTACAATCGATACACATGTAGAAGTGTAAAAATGAACTTGTCCGAAAGGTGTTCACTATGTCACCAACAAAAATGCCAAAAAAAAAAAAAAAAAAAAAAGAAAAGGTTTGCACACAACCGAGAGAAACAAACTACATTTCACTGCAACTACAGATATAAAAATAAACAGCTTTCCATTCGCTTTATCCAGTCCGTTTAGGAACGCGCTCCGTTGAAATCGTATCAAGTTTCCAGGCGTTGCCGACGTATAAAAACATCTGCGTGAATCAGACACCACAGAAGTGTAATTTTGGCTTTAGGGTGCAGATACAGACCCAGCTCCAGAAGGCAGTCCAATGCTTTGATTAGTCCAAGTTCAGCAAAGGGTTTGTTGGTTCTTAGCATCAACACCTCAATCCAACAGGATCCGTCTGGATCCGTCGCTCCTATGGTCCAACACTTTCTGCTCACTGCTTTGCTTTCTTTAAGATGGTGCCCACCGCAGAGATGACCGTGGTCTTAGTGCCGCTGGCCGTGGTGGTTACCGACACAACGGCGGGAAGGGTGGCCGTGGTGGTGATGAGGGTTGGCTGGGCCAGGGTGACGGGGATCGCCGAGTCCCACTTGCTTTTCCTCTTCTGGGCGTCTGCTGGCGGGAGCGAAACACAAAGCAGAATCACAACTATTGCTGCGTTAAGAGTTGATTAATCGTCATTTTGTTCATTAGAGAGGCTGGCAGAAAGGCGTAGCTGTGAGGCGCTGGATGGGTTTCCATTACAGATGTGCGCAAAACTTTGTCCGTGTTTCACTAATTTAGAAAAAACACAATTTTGGTGTTTCCATTAAATAAGAAATGACACGTGAAAAACTTTATTCACGCAATAAGCCATTAAAAACATGTGGAGCCATCACCCTCCTACCACTTCCTGTTGTCCTCTTTGTCATTTCTGCCAGTAGCAGCATCCGTTTGTCAATCATGAAACTTGTGATGTGTATATCGCAAACCGTTGCAGGTTTGAGAAATACCCTAGTTTCGATACGTTTGAGAAAATAAACCCTCAACCTGGCGCGAAAATCTATCATAAAACAGGAGTTTAATCAAAATTGGTGCGTTTCCATTAAGCAAATTTATTTTGTGCAAATGTATGGTCAACGGAAACTCCAGTTTTGCTGCACATCAGGAAGTGGCTCTCCAGATGGGAAAGAAAAGAATAACTCGGAGGACTACAGATGAAAGTAAAGTGTGTATGTCTGTAGATTCAGTGGCCTGCAAAAGTATTCAACATTTCCACATTTTACCACAAACGTCATAGAATTTTAGACCATTACAGAGAAATTAGTTTATGATAGTGAAGCAGATTGTATGCATAAAAAAAATACTAACAGCACTAAATTAAATCCAGAATTCACCTAATTAGTAAAGTGCATCCATTTACAAATGAACAGCAAGTAAAGCAAAGTGTGTTGGAAAATCTCAAAAAACACTATCCACAAGATGCAAGGTGGTGGCAGCATTATGCTGTGGAGATGGTTTTACTCAGCATGCGCAGCAGAGAGGCTGGTCAGATGTCTCTGTTTGCAACAAACATACAAACAGAGCTACAACTGAATTGTTCAGATTCAAGCATTTCCACGCCTCAGAATGGCCCAGTCAAAGCCCAGATCTGACTCCAATAGAGAATCAGAAGAAAGAGTTTCTGTTCACAGAGGCTTGTCAGACAATATGGCTGACACCGAGTTATCTGCAGATGGTTCTGTGTCAGGCGGGGAAATGTTCTTCCACAATTTAAGTAAATGCATGCCACACTTTTCAGAGTTTTATTTATTAAAAACACACAAAACCACCCAAACACCTTAAAACCATGGATCATTTCCATCTGCTTCACACAGTTTTCCACTGCTTTTTGCTGATCGACCACATAAAATCACAGCCCAATCCGCTGATGTTTACCTTCGAAACAAAGTGCAGAAAAAGTTTGTGGGGTATGAATACTTGTGTAAACCCTTATATCTGGAATAAATTAGTTTTTTTTTGCTTAAAAAACAGACAATCAAGAGTAAAACAGTCACTGCCACTGAAAATCTGGGGGGGGAAAAAATTCTTATCATCAAAAGTTTGTCTAAGAGCGGTTTCATTTTCCCGGGTGGAGTTTTGTGCAGCGAGTGTTACCTGTGGAGGTGGTGGTGGTGCTGCTGCTGGTGGTGGAGGCCGCTGTGCTGGAAGGGTTGGTGCCTTTCTTGGTTCCCGTGACGAACTCGATCTGAAGAAAACACATTGAGGAGATGTTCAGAGTCTGCGGACCGTAAATTCACTTCAAATCCAATATTTTATAATCTGCGTTTCCACTGATTGCGCGCGTAGGCATGCAGTTCTACGCATGTATTGCGTAGGATTCATGCAATAAGTTTTATGCAAACTGGAATAAAAACGGCAATTTTGAAAAATTGTCCTGTGCGCTAGGACGATGGAATATTTTCCACCGCATCAAAAATTCAGATATTTTGCGAAACCGCATTACAAACACTTTTTTTTTGTGTGTGTGTGTAACCGGCGAAAAAGCCGAAGAAAACAACAGGAGGTGGTAAGCAAGAGAACGATGGATAACAGTCTTAACCCTATCAAACTTATTAGCATGTGATTTTAATTGCGTTATTTATATATTTAATGGAAAAACAACAACTGCAAAACTGTTAGCCAAACATCGACAGCTGGAAATGCAGCATTTTATTTGATGCCGCGGCGCATCACGGCAGCGTGTGGCGCATTTCTAACCACGGGGATTCTCATCCACCTACTTTCTCGCTCTCATCAGTCACAGACAGTTTGACGCCAACAATATCAATAAGAGAGCAGAAGAAGAGGGGGGGAAAAAATCTGAAGAGCTTCAGTTCCACCGGAGAAAAAAAGCTGACGCACAAGATCCGAGCGGGTACAGCCAAGCTGCAAACCTGCACTGGGTTGGGCCGTTACGAGAGCTGAACTTGGCAAAGGCGACTTTTGCTTCAGATGAAGATCGTTAAGTAAAAATGAAGCGCAGCTGGTGGAGACTTGCCCATGAAAAAAAAACAAAAAACTGACAGCATATTTATCCTGCTTTTTCTTTGTTCGGCTCACCTTGGTCCGCTCCTTCTTGGCCTTCTCCAGCTTGTCCATCTCCACTTTCTGGGCTTTGGCTGGAAGGAGAATAATAATAATAATAATAATAATAATAATAATAACGACAGGTTCTCAGCTGGAATCATGACCTAAGTATGAAGGCGATCGTACCGAGAGCTTCGTAGTAGGAGTCTTCAGACCAGCCGTGAGGATCAAACATGTCTTTTGGGTAGTTCGTCCCCAGTTCATCGATTCCACAAAACTGAATAAGCTTCTCGTAAATACTGAAAGGAAACCAACGAAGCTGGGTCAGCGATAAGCGGCTCAAACACGACCGCGTTGTCAGATTGTGTCAGAAAGGACAAGGCTGGATAGTGTCAATGCGCTTGGGTGGTCTTTCCACTCAAAACGGCGGGGGGGAGGGGAGGGGGGAGAGAAAAGAAAGAAGTGTATCTGGTAGAAAGTGACAGCAGCCTGTGTGGGAGTGTGTGCATCGCTGTGTGCATGTGTTCCTCAGCTGAGCTGCATACCTCGGGTTTCTAAATTCCTTTTTCTTCTGGATGTGGCTGTTCGTGTCAAAGTCTCCGTGGATTTTTCTCTCGTACAGTTTGTAGATCTTCTCCTGTCACCACACGAGCGAGTCAGTGAACGGAAACAGACTCAACGTGTCAAATCATTGATTATTTATGCAATGTTTTTCGGAGTCAGAGTATATTTTATAAAATGTACCTAAAATAATATGCTCTAAATAACAATGCATTTTTTTCCCCAGATTGAATAGGAGAAAGAGAAAAAGTTGGAATCTAGAGTGAAAAACTTGTTCTCTGAATATTATGAATATTAATGTAAAACAATATTAATCTTCAGTTGCTTCCCAACGTCCTCATACAACAGCTGAGATATTTGCAGCCTCGTCAGCATCCATTTCCTTCAAAATCCACACCCGAATTCTTTCGCTAAATTAGGATCTGAGCGAAATGGACTTGAAATTCTTTTAATCACAATATTTTATGGCATTTAAATTAAAATAATTACATATGGTTGGTTACAGTCAGAGCTTCAAAAACAAAAAACTTGCTCTCAAAGTAACTTGCTCTCACTTGTTAAGCTAAATTATCTAAATTATGACCAATAATGGGGCTTTTGTTGTATTTTGAAATGTAAATGTTTCATTTAGTGATGATCTTATGCAACCAAATATGTGGGAAACCATCAAAAATCCAAACCAATTTCAGTTATCCTGCATATCTTTGGGGTTTGCAAACATTTTCAATTAGAGTCGATTAGTCATTTTTCATAGGTCGTGTCATTCCCCAAGAACTCTAAGAAGAACGGCTTCGGACTATTAGAAAGAGGAAGCGATGGTCACATCCAGACCAACACCATCAAAATCCAGGAAAGTATGCTGCCTTTCTCCAGGCAGCCATCTTTAAATCTTTTTTCTTTTTTCCCCCAAGCAGATCCAGAATCTCCCAACCAGATTCCCACTCTCTCCAGTTAATTTGAACTCGAATACTGTTGAAACCAAGTTTACGAAATCCAATCAAACTAGAAATTCAAAAGGCACACAACCTCCTGCTGCCGTGACCTGAGGGCAGGGACGTGCAGGGCGCTCGGGTGAATCATCAGATGTTCATCAGACAGGTGGGGGAGTGCCGGCCCTGGGGCGACCGTGTTTGCTGGGCGCTTTCAGAGTCAGCTGTGTGTCCTGACCTGCCTCAGCTCCTCGCAAGAAAGCAAACTGGAGCGGCGCTCCGAACGCGGTGGCGAAAAGCCAGAAAGAGAGCAGAGGTGACTGAGAGGAAGGCGCTGCTCTAATTAAAGGGGAGACTCAGAATTTATGTAGCCACCAAAATATATTTCTGTTTCCAGAGGGGGCGATTAAACATCCTAACCTATTCATTGGGTGTGTGGAGAAGAGCACTTCTGAGCACACACACACTGGGCTTTTGTAAATACTCACAGCTTTTATCGTCCCATTAGGTCTGGGCCATAAACCGTAAATTACCCGACAACGAAATTTATGACAATGGCCGACGTCATTTGGCCCGCATCGGTATTTTGTGTTTTTGTCTCCGGCTGTGGAAAGCTGTGCGCTCACATCCCTTTAAAACGTTACGTCTGTTTTCACGTGACTCCACCCCATCCGGTCTGTAAAGAGTGAAGGAGGCGGTGAGGTGAGAAAATGGATGTTGAAGCAACGGCTGAAACGATTAATCGAATTAATTGTGATGAATCGATTAATCGTCAACTAATTTAGTCATCAATTAGTTGTTACCTAAAAATAAGTCAATTTGCTGAAAAAAAAAAAAAAAAACATATTCGGAGAATTTTAGCAAAAAATGTACAAAATAAATATGCATGCAAGATAAAAAGACTTTTGTCCGTAAATATGTTTAAGCTAAAACTCCTCAAGTGGCACAGTTTTAGCTCCATACGGTTCAAACCGACTTACAGAATGAGAAGCTGTGGTACTTTAGGTAATAAAATGTTTTCTTAGTAAAAAATTTGATAAAATATTTGTCTATTTGAATATTTCAATGTATTTATAATGTATAACAAGTCATAAGTGGTTAAATATAAAGTCTGCAGAATCTGCCCATTTTTAAAAATCCAATTAATCGATTAATCGTCAGAATAACTGATTGAATAATTGATGGAGCAATCAATCAAATAGGTGATTACTAAAATAATTTCTAGTTGCAGTGCGAGTTGAAGCGAAGGAAGCTCATTCCCAGAATCATTTGGCAGCATTTTGGTTCAGCAGGGACATTTGGAAGTTTTTTTATTCTTCTAAACATAATCAGTTGTGCTTATTTGTTCAGCAACTTCACTAAAAGTACATACTTTGATTTGCAGATTCTGTAGAGTTAAAAGTCCCATCACATTCACACTCTTGATTTTTGGGAGGTTTGATGCCATCGCCCATTTATCCTTATCGAAGTGAACTGGTCTATAATTCATAATAATTCACTTTATGCCATTTCGCCCAGCCCTAACTCCCAATTTCAAATGTCAAGGTTTGACATACGTCTACTGAAGGAAATGGTTTGTCAATGTTTCCGTGGGAACCAGGATTAGGTTCTTATTATTTCACAGGAAGCATTGAGTGTGTAAAAATATTTATTTGACGCTCTAAGTAGCCTGCAGAAAATGCGGCCTCTTAAACGAAGCCCAGACAACCACACCCTTACTACCCTACCCTGATAACTTTGGTGTGCTAAACCTACTCAATCCCGACCACAGCGGCAATAATTATGTTTTTACTTTTTTTTTTTTCCATCGTGGGTATTGTTGATGTATGGGGTTTGACATTCGGGCTGGGTACCTGTAGTTGACTGGAGCAGCGTCCCGCGGGTTCGGGAGGGATTCGGATCTCATCGGGTGACATGTTTCTCACCTTCTCTGAGAAGAGCGCTGATAAGACAAAAACAAAAAAACCAAAAACAAACAAATCAAACATGACTCCTTCTGTATTTCAACCTGTCCTCACATGAAGAGGCATTAACAAGTAAACACTCTTAAAGAAAGGTGGTGAATGTGGATTTTTTTTTTTTTACTTGCTTTCTGAAACATGGGGTGTTTGTGTGTGTGTGTTTGTAATATCTTGTGGGGACCATTTTCCTGACACATGCTACGTTGTGGGGACCCACTGCTCCTTGTGGGGACTGGAGCCTGGTCCCCACAAGGGGAAACGCTGTTTTTGGGTCAGGGGTCAGATTTAGGACTAAGGTGTGAATTGAGTTTTGGTTAGGTATGTAATGGTTAGGGTTAGGATAAGGGTAAGGTTTAGCCTGTAAAAATGAATGGAAGTCAAAGGAAAGTCCCCGCAAAGATAGCCATGCAAACCTGTGTGTGTGTGTTATGCTCATCTAGCAGTGGGGAATTCCTGTGCACCCTGGTTCTAAGTGTAGGTTTTACAGTGCGCACATTGCAGCCAGGGAGTGGCTGCTGTCAGGGCTTGTACGGAGAAGGGAGGCTCCTTTCCCTCCTTTTGGACCTGTCGCTTGTTTTGCTCTGCTTCCCCTGACTCCAGGCCAGGCATTCTTTCCTGTCACCGCTGTATCTCACTCACACACGCGCGCTCTCCTCGCCTTCACTCACTGCTGTCAGACACACTGCAAAAATGTGCGATAGGTGCGTGTGTGTCTGTAACAGCAGAAGTGAGGAGCATAGACGGGTTAAAACGTGACTCGACAAGACCATTTTCTGAAGCGCTGACTTGGTCTCGGCGAACATTTTATCTTAAAAAGAAAAAAAACATTGGAGGAAAATTCCACTAAAACACAAGGCTTACAATTAAGTCAAGAATTTACAGTAGAAGCAGTAATTCTTCCTGCTCCCTTTCCTGTAATCTTTTGTCATGACCAGCCAGATTATAAAACTGCAGGGTCCAATAAGTGAGCCGAGCTGTATTTAGTGTCTGGACTGGGCACCAGCTGGAACCAAGTTCAAGTTTTTAAATTGTTAAAACATTACAGCGTAACCTTCCTAAATTATAAAGTTGTCTTGCAGAGAAAGTGACTTTGGAGTAATCGTAAAGATAATTGATAAGAGTACTCGATTGCTAAAATATTCTTGTACATCAGGCCTATTTGTAACATTTCATCAGTCCAGTTGGTAGCTACTTAATTTGTCAGGCTACCTGCTCAGATAGCTAGCCTGCAGTCTGCTGCTTTATAGACATGCTAACCTTAGCTAGCCACCTGCTGTTTTAATTAAAAGTGATAGGCGGCACTCTTTTAGTTTTCTCATAACTAAAGAACAAAATAACCTGACAATCTTTACAGCCTTTCCTTTTAAAAATGTATTTATTTTATCAAGAATGTTAAAATATGCTATTTTTATTTAGATTTTTTTGTTTGTTTTAAATCAGTTACATCAAATTCATGGATATGATTGAGAGGACTAGTACTAAATGTAGCCTGTGATTATTCTGAGTTATTTCTGTAAATGTTTCTGCTCTAGGTTGTTTGAAATCTGAGTAAATACTGAGAAACTGCTATTTTTTCTTCAAGGCTACACTTTAACCTCACACAGTGACTCCCCCGGACACATCCGTCACTTTGTCCTTTTGTCATCTAACGAAGTGTGTTGCTCAGATTTATCCGACCGAACATTAAAAGAAATTCTTGAAATCAATTTTCCGCCACTCTGACCTCCATACATGGGAGCACGACCTCCCTCTGGGGCTTATTCTTCAGCTGACATATTATCAATCACCCTCCTCTGGGTCAAAGGGTTGATTTTGCTGATTAGGCAGAAACATAATGCCTACACATGCAAATACAGGTTTTATTCAAACAATTTTTCAGTGAAACAGAAGCATGGGAACATGTGTGGCAATGCTCATGTGCAGGTAGATCTGAAAATAAAAACTGTTGCCTCCAGCCACAACAAATGCCTGACACAACAAGTCTGATGACTCAAGCATTAGGCGGCGGCTTGGCATTTTATTTTATTAAAACACAGATAGGCACTTTCTCAGCGCATCTGAAACGGGACTTATGTCGCAGTAAAAAAAAGGCCACTAATCCGCTAAAGACAACCTGAGATTTACTGGATATCTGCAGCTTTTGCCAAGCTCTCATCGACGCATCGAAGCAAAATAAAACTCCGTTGCTTCACTTTGGCTGGGCGGCGATCAATAAATCACAGCGTGCGCAATAAATAACCATGCTTATAAGACTGCGCAGACTGGGGGGGGAAAAATACTGGTACACATTCAGGAGACTGTAACATACAGAGAAAAGACTGTAGTTTGTTTCCAAATGACCATCTGTCTTCCAGAGAGAAAGGCGCGATCTGTGCCCCGAGGGTCTTTTTTTGGACAGAGTCTGACTCTTCGGCGGACGGACAAAGAACAGAGACTTCAGCCTTGGTGACGGGGCGTTTGGCCAGAAACGCTCTTGACATTTACTGATGAAAAAGACTGCGGAAGAAGAGCTCCACCGCTGGAATATCAAAGACCTAAAAGCCTCGACACCGATGCTGATCTGTGGTTCAGAAACACAAAAACACCTAAGAATTCGTTTCATTTGTGTTATTTTTACGTCACATGGGGTCTTAAGACATATCCAGATCGTGGAGTGCAACTGCAAACAATAGGAAGGGAGGTTTCCAGTCAGGCTGGTGAATGAAACCGCTCCCTGTATCTGTCACATCCTGTCTGATCTGATACATGCCCACTTCTGCAGGCGAACAATTATTCATCAAACACTAGCAGCTTCTTGTTAACTCCTGATAGGCCGCTCTGCTTGGCAGCTGGCAAACGGTCCAACTAAACCTGGTCTAGTTAATGGATCATGTATTAATGCAACTAACGACCTGCAAACACGAAAGACCCATCAGATTCATACTCTGTAATATTCAGGGTTTACACAGTTTTCCCACAGAAAACTTTTCAAGGATTTTCAAGGTAAGTTTTTTAACTTTTCCAGCCCCACATTTTGGAGATAAAAAAAACAAAAAAACAATGTAATTTATTAATGTTATTAATGAAGTCTTGTGATGGCACTTTGCATTCTACAGTAGGGACAGCGTAAACTAAAATATAACAAAATTTTGAATTTTGAAATGTTTCCAACTAACTCAACAAAAAACAACAACAAAATCTCCCAATTTCAATAATGTTTGAGGTATAAAATAAAAGCTAACCTTTATTCCAAATTCACAGATCAACAAGTCATTGAATAAATATTCATTACATTGAATTGTGTTGAGCTAAACGGCCTTCCTGCCTGAATTAAATGCTTAAACACAATACACAAAGTTACAAAAATAAATAAAGTCTTAAAAAAATGTTTCAGATTTCACTTCCGTCTGTGGTAAAAGACCACGAGCTTTGGACTCACACGTTTGTTTTGGTCGTACACATCCAGAATGCCTTGCTCTAGTCCACTTCCTGCTTTTAGAGCACTCTCCGGTTCGTTGGCATTCACATATCTATTCAAACCACTTCACTTCCCTTCAACTGAACTGAGACCTGGTTTTTAGGCGGAGCAGAGTTTGCTTCTGTTTAGACAGAGTTCGATTGCACATTCACACGACCCCAAACGAACCGAACATTCTCGACAACTGAACTAGAATTCAATTAAAGCGGACTCAACGGAACTGGTTTGAACGCACCCTTAATGCTTCGGGATACCAACATGTTTTTTGACAATGTTCTGCTTTCAACTTCGTGAGAACCTGCGGTATAAACATGCTGGAACAGGTGCTCTGTGGGGTCCAACATCAGTGTCTGACCTCACAAATGAGCTTCTGGAAGAATGGTTAGAAATTCTTATAAAATTCCCAGAGAAATTGAAGTTGAATAATTGTTGTCAGGAGTTAAAACTGTATTTTTCACTCTTAAAATGTATAAAAATTATTTGCTAAATATACAACGTTTGATTATTTTTTTTATGAGTTTGTGTCCTGACTTTGCTGGAACTCCATTATATATACTCAAAAAATATACAGGAAATATTCGGCTTCTTTTACTTTGATGATGCTTTATGTATAAAAGAGTGAATGTATATTAAACTTGTGCTGCCTTTACTTTTATTGCTTATCCATTTCTGAACTATTTTTGTCTTGTTTTTTTTGTTTGTTTGTTTTTTTTTTCTCCTTTATTTTTGACTTGTGTATGGAAAAGTTTTTGAAAAATAACCAAAAAAAAAAAAAACTTGGTTGGCATCTTATTGCGAGTTGGGGTGTAACTCAAGTTTGTGAAGGCAACTAGTGAATATGATTAGCAATAAAGTGCATGATTTCCCATCCCAGTTCATGAGAACTATTTCTAGGAAACAATTACTGAGAATTATGAGCTCGTTTATCTTTGGGAAGCTGTCACTATTATAAATTACTCACCAACAAGCTCATTGGGGTCCTTCTTCTCTGCTTCTGATGTCTGTAATTTAAAAAAAAAACAACAGGGCGGGAGGAAAAGGAGAGAGACATAGTAGCACATTTAGATTTTAGTTTGGTCAGAAAACAAATCTGGCCAATAACAATTACACTCTGTGTTAGGAAATGTGAAAAGCAGAAGAGAGGAAATGATGAATCCATGCGTCAGCTAGAACAGTTAATTTCAGTGCAACAGATTAAGGCTAATTTTCCACTAAACTTAAGCAGGTAAAAAAAAGATAATAAGTTTGGCATAGAAGCTAATTGCACAAAACAAATCCCAGAACAGTTCCTGAGAGGCAGAGAAGGATTGTAAATGTATTCGGTTTCCAGAGAATGCCTCGGCTCAGCCAGAGGAGGAGTCTTGAACAATCTCTAAAATATGCCCGGTGCGGTGCCAGCACCCTGAAGGTAATCCAGGTCCAACACAACAGTGCTGTTATTCACAGGACATGAAGCATCGCCTAGCAACCATGCAGGCACATCAAAGGATTTGCCCTCGCCAGGAGAAGAAGGGAGGACAAAGTTCAGGGGAGCTCTTGGGCGAAACTGACAAACGGAGAGTGTATGCCCGGCAAACACAATCGGCACTACGGTTGAGGAATCGGTCACAATTCACTGATCGCCTTCTTAACGATCGGTGTAGCTGATGTAACACTCATTCTCATTTTCAGATATGAAAAAAAAAACTTAAAAGTTTAATGAAGTCGCCTTGAAGTTCAGCCGAAAAAGCAGGTGAACGCACTTTTGTAAGAGGCAGAAGAGTGCTCTAAAGATGGCAGAACACTGACAGTTTGTTCCTGTTAGGTTTTCCATCTCACCAACAAGCTAACTGTTAAGTTTCTGTAACAACACTCTTCAGTGTGAGTGCTGTTACTGACAGAAACTCAGATCAACCGTTTTGAGTAACAGTAAGGAGGTTAAAAATGAAGTCAGAGGAAGAAAAGGAAGTTATCATCTGCAAAATGCAGAGAAGTGAGTGCTTTTCTTCCAGGCTGAGAGAGAGACAGACTTTTCGCAGATAACAGGAAGGCTAAACGGAGAAAAACAAAGTTGCTCTGTTTTATCTATTGAAGCTTGTCACCACAGCTTCTTAGTGAACATGTTGGACTGGAAACGACTGTGGATCATTGAAAATCTCAGCGTTAAGTTAAAGCTCAACTTACATACAGACAGGTGTTTTAGCAATGCTAGCTGCTGTAATTAGTAACACAACGTCACAGGCAAATAACTGAAAATGTATTGTATTTTTGTACTATATGCTGTTAATACCAATGTATTCACATGCCTGGTAAATTTGGGCCTACAGCAGGGCTGCATAAAATTTTTTAAAAATCAATAAATATATTGCGATAGACATGTGAACAACATAAATGGAGAGATAAATCTTCACAGAACCACTAGAAACACCAGGAAATATCTCTTTGATGTATTGGCAAAAAAGATTTTTCCAATTATAATTGAAACGCGAGTAAATAATCTGACCAGCTGTTTTTTAAGATAAATGTACATTTTTTAAATGTAAATTATTATTTTTTCTTTTTATTAGACACTAATTCTACATCATCTTTTAAGAAATGCTCATTTCATTTCATTCTAGAATCAAAATGTAATTTTTGGTACAACTGTAGCGCTTAAAAAAAAAAAACCTGAATAAATTAAAATTGATTCTGCCACTAGAGCGCCATTTCTCGTCCTGTAGGTTTGAAACCAGCATTTATATGCAAACTTTAACATCAGTCAAAGTTCGCCTCTAAGACCTAAAGAAATCCTGGATGCGGAGCAGTAAAACTCGGCTTTTCCATAAACGTAAATATATTTGACAGGAAAATGGTGGAAATTTTTTTTATTTTATTATTTTTTATTTTTTTGTGCTGGTTTCCCTTTCCGACCTCCTCATGAGATATTACATCACCTCAGCATTCCTCTCTATGCTGCACATGCTACCAATAAAAACCAGCCGCACAGACATGCTGTGTTTCCAGGAGCTCCCACCTTGAAGAAAAGAAGAAACATCTCATGTATAATCTAAATTATTAACAGCTCATTTTGAGAAGATTTTATATTAAAACCATCTTCCGCTGACTATGACTTTCATCCCCAACTGGGATTCTTATGAAATATGACCAAATCGTCTGTAGGCCGCCTCCTGCTGGCAGATAGTATCTTTTGGAGTCACATAATCGCATTTCCTTGCAGTGGACAATGATTTGATAACATTAAACTCTACGTCATTGGTTGTCAAAGTGAGTACCACACAACCTGAAGGGGGAAATAAATCGAAAGATGATCCCTAAGCGACGCAGTGCAACAGACAGCTGCTTTTTGTCAGAACATAACAGGTATGAAGCGACAAAAAATGGCAGAGGGGTAAACTCACCAGCATCTGTAATGTGTTTGCATCTTAATAAAGCACTTTTCTATTGTTTCTGTTGTTAAAAAAAGATATATTATTTTTAACTTTCACAGACAAATTCACTGATTTTGCTTATAAAAACAGACTGAAACATACTTTTAGTGTTTTATTTTGATTCAAAACACTATCCTAAGAAGATTTAAGACTTTTAAGAAAAAATGTAGCACAATTAATTAACAAAAACTCCCTATGTACCAACACTGTTTACTCCGGAGGCTAGATATTCCGGCTTCTTTCCGAGACCCGCGAGCCTCTAGCCTGACCACAAATGTCCAAACCAAGCATAAAGCAAATCAGTGTCATGAAAAAAAGAGGGAAAATGACAACCAAGCAGTAAATTGTGAAACAGAAAAGCAGAAAAGTTTCACAAGAGCAAGTCGCAGTGAGCGAACACTGACAGTCATCAGATTATGCGAGCAAGCAGAGCCAACAAGCATCTATTCTTCTCCTATCAGATAATGAGCAGTAATAAGCAGCACAAAGACATTTGCTTTCTACAGCGAGACAGCAGCATACATCACACCAGATCAAATAAAAACATGTCAACATTAATGCATCGACTTGTCTTCCTCTGAACATGACTTTCTGCTCTCTGTGTACAAGCTCGAGCGTGTCGGCACACAAGGGCTGAAAAAAATGCTTTGATTACTGTAATGTTTACATTGACAGCGTCGTTATCTGTCTTACTGCACGGCGATAATAGCAGACAAAGCTGATATCAGTTATAAAGCAAAGCTTCAGAGGGCGCCACCCTCCTGGTGTTTGCACTCTGACAGCCTCTGCTTCACAGCCCGACATGTTCAAGGCGCAGAAATGTGGCGCAACTCCAATCATTTTAAGCGAGTAACGCCGCTGAAAGGCTTAAGACACAACAAATCAGTTGTTAGTGTAACATCCAGACATACATGATCCCACAGCACCATCTAGTGAGCAACACTGACTTCCAAACCTAATCGTTCAAATACCTCCACATCATCTGCGTCCCTCCCCTCGTCTGATTCGTCCATATCCTATAAAAACAAAAACGCAGAGGGTTAACACTGGATGGCCGGGGGGGTCAAAGAGCAGAAGACCAGGACAGGGGCTAGGCAGGCATCACAAAGGACTCCAACATTGTTAAACATTATTCAGCTAACTTTATAAAAAAAAATAGGGACAGACTGAAAATGTTTGAACTAGATGAAAGACTCATCAGTAGATATGACATTATGTCTGTCAGTGTTAATGTTAGCTCACTTTTAGGCCTGCAACTGATGATTATTTTAGTGATAAATTAATTTAGTAATGCAATTAACATTTTTTTTATATGTCAGATGCATTATTATTCTGATGATTAATCAATTGTTCTGACAATTAATCAGTTTAAAAGAAATAAATAACTTGGCACATTCTCCAGATTTTTCATTTAACTATTTAAGTCATTTTTATACAGAAAAGAAAAGAAGAAAATAAAAATGTAACACTTTTTAATGTTAAATGCAAAATGTCAACAAGGTTTCCCCCAGTGCGCAAGAGCAGTCATTCAGCCAGCAGACCGTCGTGTTTTTGTCCAGTTAGCAATTAATCGCTTACTAAATTAGTTGATGATTATTTCAGTAATAAATTAATCACGATTAATCGTTTCAGCTCTTCTCTCTTTCGCAGCTGAATGATTCAAGCGTCAGCTGTCAATAGTTTAATGGGCAGAAATACAATTTAAAAGCAATTCAGAACCATGACACTGGTGATTAAACCATACAACGTTCAAAGCACTAAGAAATACAATACAGTTTTTTTAATGCACATGATTAAGTGAAACCACACTAAACTGCAACAAATTATCAACAAGTCATATCAAATCCAAAAGGAGACGCGCTGGAGTTAGCCTAGCCATTTAGCTTGGAAAGTTAGCAACAACAAGATGAAAACCTACTGAAGGCTTTACCTGTGTGTTGAGTCAAACTTCTCTATAGAAACTATGTAGCTTTGCCCATTTAGGGTGACATGTCCTCAAACCATAGCCAGTTTTGGATGTGCTTTATTTTGGTTGGCAAATACCTATACTGAAATGACTTGGGGGGGATGGATATTGAAAGATTCGCAGACAAATGCAGCTACTCCAACAAAACACAGCTGCTATAGACCAAAATGTAAATCTGTGTAAAGATGGTCTGACAAGTCTAAACTATATCCCCTGCTTCAAGTTTGAGACAATAAAAATCATATAGGGGGATTAATTTAATTTTTTTGTAAAAACTTCCTTATCAGGGAATTACTCTATTGACATGCATAGTTTGTTTAATTATACAAAATTTAAAACAATACTGATATGAACCAAAAAGTGTATGTGCTGCTCTGTCCTGATTGGGTTATTTTCCAAAGGCTTTCCAATAAAATAAACTATTTTTGGTCATGGCAAGATGAACTACATTTTTTTCAACTTATTAAAGTACAATCTCTTACTTTGGTGAACAAACATGGAAACACACACATGCACACACACACACACACGCACGCACACACCCGCGCGCACGCACGCACACACACACACACACACACACACACACTTTTGCATGGCTATGTTTGTGGGGACTTTCCATTGATTTCCTCTCAATTCTACAGCCTAAACCTAACCCTAATCCTAACCCCAACCAAAGCTCAATTCACACCTTAGTCCTAAATCTGACCCCTGACCTATAAATAGCATTTCCCCTTGAGGGGACCAAGCTTCAGTCCCCACAAGGAGCAGTGGGTCCCCACAATGTAGTATGTGTCAGGGAAATTGTCCCACAAGGTATTACAAACAAACAAACACACACACACACTTTATTGATAATAGAGGCTCGAATGTGATCAGTGTATATGAAGGTTATAAAATCTACTGAAGTATAAAATTATGTTACACAAAATAGATTAAAAATAACAAAAGGTACAAACATATTTTTAACACTCTGGCTTCACAATAAAACTGTTGCCTTGTTTAGTTAAAACTTCCACCTGATTCATTTAATCATTCCTCACATTATTACAAAAGCTATGCAAACTATTGTTTTCTTATTACCAATGACTCCAACATGGTCTGCAACCAAATTAGAGAAACAACATAAAGTCTTTATGCTTGCAGAAAGAAAATGCAACTTATCCAAAAAATAAGCATGACACTCAAGGCTTTATATTTCTATAACAGCCTATTAATACCCACACCTGGCACAAATAGAGTAAAAAAAAAGAAAAGAAAGAAAAAAGTGGGGTTCAGTTTAAACCTGACCGTAAATCTTAACCTAGCCTAGCATTATCATTAAAAAAAGAAAAAGAGAAACGGTCCTAACTAATTTATTAGCTCATTCTTTCGCTCTTAAAAAATAAAACAGCTGCCAGAATACTAATAAGAACAAGTTAATTCTTTTCGAAAATTAACAGGAAAGTAGGAAATATCTTTTTTGTGGTATGCCCCATGATGCAACAATCGCTTGATCAGCAATCTAAAGTAGACAATTATTGCTTTATCAGCTCAAACTGGTGAGAATTATTCGGTCTATAAATGCATCAACCAAGATCGTCTGCTTTTGATTAACCTTGTATGAGTTTAAGAAAAATCAGATAAATTTATTATGAAGACATCCTTTGATGCAAAAAAGAGCAAAAATGTATTTTCTTCATTTTTCGTTTGATCCAAAACTACTCAATCAATAAAGATTAACCTTTTTATTTTTGTTCTTTCTTGTGTTACAGTTGAACCTGGACTCAACAGGTCAGATCTGAAAACAAACCAGAACTGCTGGTCGTCTTTTGCAGGACAGAGCATCTCACGTTTTTCTTTAGTTTTTATAATTTCAGTGAAACAGCTGTACATTTGCTGAGCATTACTGAATGTTTATTTCTTTTCTTCCTTTTTTTTTTTTTTTCACTTGGGACTGATTTTAACGGCAGCCAAATTTAGCCTGTGAAGACGCGTCCAGAGCTCCAACACTGACCGAGTTGCTGTCGTGGCTGTCCTCGTTTCCAGATCCTTTCTCTTCAACATCCTCTGTCCTGTTCAGGTCGTCGTCGCCGTAGCCGTACACCAGGCCCCCTCCGTGCCCCCCTGCACACAAACACACAGAAAATGCAGAGGTCTGACACCGCCTTAGGGAAGTTACAAACAGGCTCCAGCTGCCATTTTGTTCACGTTGATTATTCCCCAGCTGCCCCTTTTAAAAACTATTTTTTATTTGCTGTTGTGGCTTGGAGTTAGTAAATTAACACAGAAACAAATGATTTGTTTATTTGCTGAAGCACTATTAAGGACGTGGCTGGGATAGGACATGAACGTTTTCAATACGTCAAAACCAAATTTGATATGTCTGTGAGTGATTAACATTATTTAAATCAAACTAATACACCAGAGGTCGAGCCAACAGGTCGACTACATTAGCAGAAGTGATGTTTGAAATACCAAAATATCACATTCCACAAATCTTTTGTGATTGCAACATTGATACTGCAACAATAACTGCAACCGGATACATGGTGCTGCTATCTCCATATCAGAGGTCAGCCGACTCAACATGCGACGCCCTACTTTTGTAACGGTAAGAACATGAGTGATAAAAATAGAAATGGTGGGAGAAGGGGAGTTTATGTACTACATTTAGACCCTTAAAACACACAATTTTTAAATATTTTTTAAAAAAAATGTGTTGCTTTAAAATGACCACAGATGCATTTTAAAACACAGCTTTTCAATGGGACAGACATCTGTATGTTTCAATGTTCTGTTTTACGGAAGTTTGGTGATTTTTTTTTGTGTGTGTGTCAAAACAAGTGCAGATTCAGAGTTTGTCTTGTTTTTATCAATCGATTCTTAGATTAGTACGAGGTTTTTAGATGATTTACTCCTACTAATAAGTCTTTTAGAGCTACGTTTGATGGACATATTGAAAAAAACGGATTAAATCATGCATTTCTGTAATGATTACTCCGCTAAAGCCATAACTTTTCGTTTTATTTTTATTTTAAACTTTTATTTTAAAATGCTCTCAATTCTGTTTTTACTGTAGAATAATCCTGTCCAGGTTTAATCTATCTGTGGTGGTGTTTTAAAGTTGGACTCCTTCTCAGGTAATGGAAATGTTTTTTTTAAAGCCTTAAAAGTGTCCTAGTTTGAGTTACACAAATGAAATAACAGCTTCGCATTTAGTGTTTCATAGAGTACGTAACTGGTGTAACACAATTTAAGCATATTTTTACATCCCTTCTAATTCAGACATTTATTTAACACCAATAAACATCCAAACAAATTATTAAGTAAACTTGAGCTCACGATATGAAATACATAACCTGGAATAATGTACTGAAATAACTAAAATACTAGGATAAATTATTTGCAAAACTACAGTTTAAACTACAATAATACCAGATTTAACATAAAGTACGTTTTCTAAACAACTAAAACCAACAAAAGGTATAAAGTAGATTAAGCTAACTGTTAGCTCACACTCATGGCAGTCTCACGGACAAAACTAACAAATGAATATTGTGTTTTATTGTGATTAAAGCTACGGTAGTAATGATAAATGTAAAAAATCACCTGAATCTTCTGGTTCTGGGTCAGAGTCAGGCTCCGAATCATCTCCATAATCCGCTAAAGATGAGAGCAGAGAGTTTTTCTTGCCACTCGCCATAACTGTTTCAGTCGCATAAACGGAGCGGGGCTGTGAGCGCACACGAAACACGTCACCGGAAGAGAAGCTTCAGCTGCGCAGTGAAGCAATGCGCAGAAAAACCACCGGAGCTACACTGGGAAATGTAGTTCTTTGTCGTCTATTGTTACGTGGTACTGTGAAAACTATAGAATATTTATGTATTTATGTTGCTATTTACAGAAAATGTGTAATATTGAAATGTGTAACACAAATTATGCGTCTATATCGGTATTGACTTTAATTTTAAGGTTTAGCATCCAAGCTACATCGTAACAATGCGACATTATTAGAACATGAAGCAGTGTTAGCTAATGTTTTGAGTTCTAAAACCAAACATCTCATAAATCTCATAAAACATCTTTATTATAATAGTTCTTAAAATACACTGCCTTGGAAAACAACTCTTGGTCCTTGATTTATTTTTCATTAGGCCACATACAGCAATAAACTTCAATGTATTTTAATAAGACTGATTGTGATAGATTAACACAAAGCATCAAGTGTTTGAAGTCATCCTGCTACAAGGTGAATATCCATCATTGCTCTGTGTTTATCTACACCTTTCTACTTCCCAGTCCCGGGTGAAGGGAAGCATCACCACAGCATGATGCTGTCACAACCATGCTTCGTAGTCATGATGGCATTTTTAAGGTGACTTGCCTTGCAGAATCCATTTGGAAAGATTCAAGGAACTTGCTTTTGGTGATCTCACTATTTTTGTAATAAGGTCAGTGCAAATAAAAAAAAACGAACATTTTAGCTACATATTTTGAACTTATATTTGACAGACTGTTTTAAACAAAACGCTGTGCACAAAATGGCTCAACAGTGGGAAAAGTGACACCAAAATCCGTTTTAAGTGTGTTTAAATATGTGCATGGGTCTAAATCACTGCATTCTTTGAGTTCTTCCTCGGTTTCCTCTTCTTTTGCTTGGGCGCTTTTGAGCTTCTGCAGCATCCGTACAGGAGAGCGAAGAGCAGCAGAAACAGAACTCCCAGTGCAAACAACCCGATGACCACAAAGCCACCCACCATCCATGGGTCCAGCTGCAGATGATCCAGGACCCAGTCCACCCACTCGTCGGGTGAGCCAGTGGGCTTCTGGTTCTGAGCCAGTCTGCAGGTGGGATGAATAAACCACACAAGAGGTCAGAGTGAGAGATACTCAGCTTAACAGTTCGATTGGGATTTTATTTGCTACTCCAACACACATCCAACACTTCCCTCTGATACCCCTAAATGAAATCCAGTTTTCGTAATTGTCATGAGTCGCCCAAATTTACTAACTGCTAGCCTGCTACAATGTTACATATTCACTTGTTAGAATGGTCCAGTCAAAGTCTGGACTTAAATCCACCTGAGAATCTGTTACTCGATTTGGACGTTGATGTTTGCAGATGCTGTTCATCCAGTCTGAGATTAAACTGTTTAATCTCACACTGGATATTAAACAGTTTGACCATTCATTGTAAAACATTTGAGCCACGTTTAGTTGTGTCTCCTATCTTCTTTAAGTCTGATTTAGCGAGTCTTAGATTTTTGGACCTAAATGTGTGAGTTTTTGAAAGATACACTTACAGCATTAAGTTGTGCTAACTTTTTATTCATTTTGTCAAACCTCCAAAAGTTGAATAAACTAGAGTTTTTAGGTTAGCACTTAAAAGTACTGAAAGACAAAAAGACAGGAGTAGGAACTATTTCCCAGAACGCTTAGTGGCATGTTTTTGTATCCTGTGTTGCACCATAAATGAGATGAAAGTGCATCACATTGATTCCACTCTTGAGCGTTAAAACAAATGTATTTTCAAAACTTAACAGTAATGTCCTATCCACACCAAGCATTTTTGAGCAGCATTCATTATCAGATCATGGATTTTGTTTATACCGTTTGAAACAAGAATTTAAATTATTCCAAAGTAAAATAAGTAGTTACTATAACCTGATAACGAGAGAAAATAACAGAGGAATGTGTGCTCTTTAACTAGGCCAGGGCAAGTTTTTCCTTGCATGTTGTGAAATAAGTATTTGATTTAACTTGCAGCATTAAGTGAAAAAATCAATATTCGAGATTAATTAACTTAAAATAAAACAATGTTTAGACAACTTGCCTCTTGTTCTTAAATCAACTTCATGAACTTTAATTTCTGAGTTAAAACCGAAACAATTTTCTTGTTGACTTAAGTTGCATTTTCAAGGCAGCAGGTGAGCTTTCACTTTCAAGTTAAACCACTTTCAAATATTTTACAGTGTTGTTGAATGATCAAACTGATAAGGACATGCCCCAAAAGACTGGCATGTTGTAATAAGCAAATTCTGCATATTACAATTCATTATTATATATTCATCACATAAACTCCCTTCAAACTACATTGACATTTGCGATTGTAATGTGAGAGTGAAAAACTGCATGGATTGTCAATACATTTACATGTTTTTAATAAGTTGCTTCTACCTAAAGGGTTCATAATCATATATTGTAAGGCTACAAAGATGTTTCTAGAAGAGATAATACAAATATTTACATTAAAATGATAACTCACCACCTTCCTCTTTTAAACTCACCTCACCGTCGCCATTTCCTGTTAAAGGGATCCTGTCACGACTCAGTTGCTCCCAACAAACTGTACAGAGAGGACAATAACTCTTCTTCTGGGCCACACAACGCAGCTAAACCTTTCACACAAACTCTAACGTGCCAATCCGCTTTGAATTTGACTTTGATGAGGCATTCTGTAGATCCAAACAGCTCCTGCTCTCTGTTTCTGCTGAGCGACGTAGTAGAAACGACTGCTTCTGGGTAATGTTTAAACAAAAGAGGAATGTGATGATAAGGAACGCACGCAGCGGCCGGACAACACTTATTTGATAGCAACACGGTCGTTTCCTTACGCATTAAAATTAGAACGCTTGACATTCAGTTGTTCTAATATTATCATCATTTAAAAACTTATTTTTTACATGCTGCCATATGACAAATCAAGAGTTTACGTCACTGAAACACACACATTTATTGCAATTACTTATAGGAGAATCACCACTTGTGACAGCATCTTTGTTACCTCTATCTACACAAAAATGTGGGAGGTTAAACAATAAACAGCTCAGGTTTTCCTTTTTTTGTGGCACAATTTGTACAAAAGAATAAAAACACCCTTAAAAAGCCAGCAGAGGGCGCTCCGTCTTTTTTTATATATACAGTACATACAAAAATTGACTCCCTTTGACATTAACTTCCAATTTATGCTAAAATGAAACCTCTATTTGTCACAGTCACAGTACAATGAATGAATGTCGACTGGGCACAAAAGAACTGCACTTGTACCACTTCAGCATATGTTTAACTGGAGCACAAAGAAGCTTTTATTGAGTGTTTTCATGCCCAAAACGCTACCACACAGTGCTTTACTGTCCTGCTCTGTAATGCTTTTTCATGAGGCGTGCCACTCTGCGGATTCTGACGTCTCCCCGTCCTGGGATGCTGATGCAGTTTGTTGCTCAGAACTGGAAACGTCCCAACAGAGCTGTGAAGTCCCATCGTTCCTCTGGTTCGTCCCCATTTTAACGCCCACTCGGTCGGTCCAAGCAAATCAGTGACACTCAAAAGATATACCCCCCCTCTTCTGTAGCCTTGATTCAAGAGCTTCTGTCATGGTTGTGGCGTAACAGACAGAGTGTGATGGGCTTTGGATTCTGCAGACAAGTCCCGCTTTCTTTCACCAGATCAGACGGATTCCAAAGGCTGAACTCTCGAGCCCTGGTATTTTGGTTTGCCGCAGAAGCAGCAGTGAAAGCAGGAGAGCAGCATCAAGAAAAAAACTGTGACTGCAATGACAAACAGGAGGCAGAGAGCAAAAATCAGGTCGGCACAAGTCATTGGAGAAACTCACATTTAAAGCTGGCGGCATGCCTGTTTTATGCAAAGATTGGATGGGACATGCATCAGTCAGTCAATCAGGTTTATTTGTGTTGCATATTTCAGAAATAGTGGAGTTCCTAGTGCCTTACTTCATGAAAACATCATGCAGTCAACAATTGTGACTAGTAACAGACATTGTATTTTGTTAAGTGCCAAATCATCAATACGTATTAAAATATTTGGGTCAATGCTCCATCTATTATGGTTCAAAAGCAACTCTAAACATGTCAGGGTTTTAGCCTTTAATCCTGGAAATGTTCTTCAGGTGGTAGAAGGCTGAATTTGTAACTGTCTCTATGTGGATCTGAATGTTCAGGTCCATGACTTCACCCAAATGTCTGGTCTGGTCACTAGTTCCTAGCTGTAATAATTGAACCAGTGTGTTGACTGTAGATTGTCCCTCTTTAGGGCCAAAGACGATAACTTCGGTTTTGTGGGCATGTGGGCAACACAGACCTATGTGGTTAAGGAATTGCCCCTAAACCTAACACCTGGCTGTGCCGCCCTGAAGATAAGACAGATTGTGATATAGTTACATTAATCAAAGTGTTGTGCTAAGAAGTATATAATCAGATGACAGACATAACTTACCAATAAAGAGTACGAGGATGGAAAAGGCTCCACTTTCCAGTGGAGCTGCTTGTGGAAGACCCTGGAGCTTGGACCACACCTTTTGCAGGATGTTTTCAAACTCCTGTTTGGCCTCCATGATAGCCTCTAGATCCAGGCAATGTCAGTCAAAAGAGAAATAGCTTGGTTTGGGGGGTTCAAAGAAGACGGCCTCTGTAGAAAGTTTAACTCCTAAAAAAAGAAGACAGGGTGACGTTGAGCATGAATGTTTCACTGAGGATACACCCTGGAATTACCAATCCTGCTTTGGAAGATCATGGGCCACAGATCTCTAAATACCTCGAGTTCCCTCTCATTATACACAACCCCCCTCTGCTAACTCACTTCCTTTATGAGTGGGAGTAGGCTCACAAGATCCACATGTTCACACAGCAAGTTATGCCCTCACTTGCTACACGTACAGCAGAAGGTGGATGTTTAGTCCAGCTATAAACAGACCGAACTATTCCAGGTCTGTTTATAGATGAGAGGCCACGTGTGAGGCCTCTCATCATCACTGCAGCAGCTGCGTGTGGGTGAGACCTCACCGCCCGATAAGAGACAGGCCGCATGGGCACAGAGCTGTGAAATCATAACAGAACAGGACGCTGGAGACAGGCGTCACCACGGACAGATTCTGAATGGCAGAGTCTGTGCGGTGATCAATGACATTAGAGTATTTATAGGACTCACCAGATTTAAAAGTTGGCATGTCTCCAGTTAGTGAACAGAATGTCAGATACTGAAAAACAATATTGGACTGTTCTTCATAATTTAATGGTGTTGATTGTCTGTTTATGTATTTGGCAAACGGTTTTATCCCAATGTCTTGAAGAATAGGCATGGTTCTGGCAATGGTTGGTAGATTCTTCCACCATTGTGTCTTGACCACAGTGTAAGCACTAGCAAGCAATATAAATATGATTACTGACTCATATTCAAGTGTCATGATTTGAACTTATCATGACCAGGTGTGACAATCTCTTTAAAAGCGGGAGTTTAGATGGCTTGCTTCTTTGGACCGAACCAACAGTCCACTGGTTGCAGGGCGAACTCCTACAGCTGTTGCCACCTTCACCCGCAATGACACTGTCAGGCACAGTGGTGGAAGAGTGATGATCAGGGCTTGCTTTGCAGCCAGAAAGCAGGCCAATAGAAGCTTTGGTAATGACTGGGTCATACAACATAAGAATGAGTACAAACATGGCGGCAACAAATCTGCTTAAGAAAAAACAATATTGGCAAGCAACTTAGTTTTTGTGTTTCTGTATAGACTAAATTCAGTAAATTTAGAGTACAGTTGGGCTATATTTATTTTTTTTGTTGATAATTTCAGAAAGTGAAATATAATTATGTATTAATCTTCCGTCATATTATTTTATTTTTATTAATTTATAACTAAATTAATGTAAAAAAATTTATTCAGCTAACGCTACCAGTAGCAAACATTTAACTTGGTTCGCGGTTTTGTTTTCCTACTGCTCCGAACAAGTATCTACCTCCTGCTCTACCGTTAATACGCATAAAGGAAAACTTTACTGACTTTACTAAAGCTCATTCAAGAGGCCTCGGTTACCTTTTATATGACAAATGTATGTCGTTTACTTAAAAAGCAGCAAAAATAGTTACTGTACCCGAAAATCCATGAGCAGTACTTGCGTTGCTATGGAAACGGTTCCTTAAGCGACGACGTGCCTAATTTCAGCGCAAACAGCTGAGTGTTCAAAAAATATTCGCACTCTGACTCACTGCACTTTTATTTTCGATAATTTAAAGTAATAGCGTTTCATGTTTATTTTTCTTTGTATGCCGGAACAAAAGCTTTTCGGACAGCGACCTTTGAAATCTAGCTAGCTAGGAAAGCTAGCGAGCTAGGTACCTTTGAAAGCTAGCTAGGAAAGCTAGCGAGCTAGAAACTTTTGAAAGCTAGCTAGGAAAGCTAACGAGTTAGGAACCTTTGAAAGGGAGCAGCTGAACACCCGAGAAAAAGAGAGGGCAACACAAACAGCGCAAATATTTTTGATTGTATATATACAAATATATAATTTTATTTTTTTGCTTAAAATTTTCTTTGACATTGTTTTCAACAAGTTATTGAACGGCTGTTTATTTATTCTAAGCGCGTCACGTTGGACTTTTTCGCGTACTCGCCTACAAATTTCAGCGTACTTTATGGAGCACTGTACGTGCTTAAATTAGTGCAAGTATAGACACAAAATTTTAACAGTTTTTTTTTTTTTTTCCCTTATCGTGACCAGGTGTGACAATTAGTTTAGGTGTGCAGCATCCAGCATTCCATTACTGGAAAACTAATGCTGCACAACATCCTCATCGTATCTCCATGATGGAAATTGGTGGTGGCAGCATCATGCTGTGGGGATACTCCTCCTCTGAAGTGGAAAGAAAAGGATTCCTTGTTTTTAACTTCTTTTTTTTTTATCTGTACGTTATAAGATTTAAGGCAGAGCATCAGCAAACATGTCATGCAAGTGATGTTCAGTTTGATTTAGACCTGGACTTTGACTGGACCACTCTACAACAATACATTTTGATCCACGAAAACATCCCCGCAGCGAGGTGTGTGCAGCGTTTTTCAGGTACCGTACAAAGTTCTAATTCTCCCTCTCCTTTTGCTACTTTAATCACATAAATCCCAACAAAGTATGTTGGATTGGACATGCGTTCTAACAAATGCAAATGTTAAATATGTAATAGTCAAATAAAATGTGTTTTTATCTAGGCTTGTCTCACTGATGGGCAATGTTTTCACGCTTTTTATCACCACAGGAAATGACACCAGACTTTCATATCGGATGTTAGATCTTTTTCTTTTTTAACTTTAACCACAGTCCCTCTTTCATAATGGCCTGGTTTAGGACTGCTGGCAAGCCAGTCTGCAACTAAGAATGTTTTTAATGTTTTTAAACTCTGTCCAACCAGTTTGCGGCATTTCCCTGAATAACGGATAACTAGAACGGAATCGAATGTGCTTTATTGATCCCCAAGGGGAAATTGCTTTCTGTCTTTCACCACATTTCTGCGCTTGCATTCTACACTGAGAGTAGATATTGTTGCAGATCTTTTCAGGAGCTCTCCACCACCTGTCAGAGGGAGGCTGAAGAACGCACAGCCTTTCGTTGTCCCTCTGCTTCTCCCCCCACGTTACGTTTCACGAGCAGCAGAGACCCAAAACATCACCTTCTTTGGAGCCACTGCTCCATATGTTACTCCCAACAGCTATCTCCACCCGTATAACGAATCCCCAGTTTCTTCTTGGGGGGTGTGTGAGCATGCATGTGGAAATAGTTTTGGGAAGTTTTAGGTTTACACGAGAGAGAGAAAGAGAGAAAGAAAGAAAGAGAGAGAGAGAGAAAGAAATGAAGAAAGAAAACTTTTCTCACCTGTGCTGTGAACGTCTTCAAATCTGAGACAGGATCCTCTTTTTTTTGTCTTTTAGAAGAGAAGTAAACTCATCACATCTTCCAACCTGTCCGTTTCGTCGTTGTCGTTTTTATTATTTCAGAAGATTGTTGTTGCTGCTCTGGAGCCCCTCATCTGTTTGCCTGCCTCAGCTCTGGACGTTCAGAGGTAATGTGACTCTTTCAGAGGACCAGGAGTTGTTTGCTCCTCCTGCAGCAGCTCACCACGTTTACTTTCTCCTCCTCTCTTCAGAGTTTTTTGTGTAACTCCTCCTTTTTTCTTTTTTTTTTCTCTTTTGCCCCTCCATACTCCTCTCCCTCTCGAGTGTTTATATCGTCTCTCACTCCTCCTCTCCCTCTGTCTGTGTACACCTAAACTCTCATTCACAGTTTTTCTCTCCCCCCCGTCTGTTTCCACAGACCAGCTGTGGCGAGGGCCCCATTTTTTGTTGTTTGTCTTCAGTCGCTGTGGAGACGAGCAAAAGGAACAGGCCTCACTGTGTGTGTGTGTGTGTGTGCATGCGTGTGTGTGTGCATGCGTGTGTGTCTGGTGTCGTGCCAGCTGACTCCCACATTTCTTGGCCTTAACATTTGCATGTTGATTCACCCGAGCTTCCTGTGTTGTTCAGCAGACGACTGGAGTCATGCAGCATGTTGCTGCTGCAGTATGTAACTTTTCTTTAAAAAATGTTTTTTTTTTATTTTTACATGTTTGTAAAAATTATCATTATGTTGTGACAGTATAATATAAGAGAAGAGTGTTAAACTGTTATAAGGCAGTCCATACCTTGCCTTCCCCCAGTATAAACTGCAGCTTTTAACTGAACATTTGTCATTTTTGGGCAAAATTACGTTTTAGCTGATAGCATTGGGACAAAAAAGAACATCCTAGTCAAAGTCCAGACCTAAATCCAATTGAGAAACTGTGATACGACTTTGTCCAAAATGTCTTTCTGCTAAATATAAACGAGCTCCGGTCGTTTTTGCAAAAGAAGCCACTCAAGGTAAAGAGTGGACAGAATATTTGCATGCCACACTGTTCAGATTTTTATTGGTAAGAACAGTTGAGAGCGTTTTGTTTTCCTCCTACTTCACAATGTGTTGGCCTATCACATGAAATCTAAATAAAATACGTAATGTAATGTGACAAAACGTGAAAACCTTATTAACAGAAGTCGGAATGCAAAAAACAATGTGACTCTTTTTTTTCTTCTTCTTTTTCTGCTGCTTCGCTGTTGTTTATTTTGTAAAATGTCAGCTCCGGCCTGTTTCCACGAAAAAATGGGCCTGACCCGGCCGGGGTCTCTGATGAGAATCAGTTGAGTGGGTGTGTGGAAAATTATTCAAACATTCCTGGCTAAATTGATTCGTCCACAAATAGCCATTACTCATTTCCCATGGCGTTGCCATCAGAACAAAGCAAAGGAAGTGCGCTAACGTCGAATACTTGTGAGACGTGAGAGATTATGCTCGAAAACAGCGTAGGCACAAATGGAGCAACATGTTTTGTTTACACTTCAAAAAGGAGGCTGACCCTGAAGTGAAGTATTCCAGAGGCTGGGTTCATAAGGACGTTTGCTTCAATCCAGAACTGTTAGGGAAAAAAAACAACAAAGACAAACCATCAATCTCAAAATCTTTAGGAATTTCACAGCTAAAAAACACAAACCACCAACTCGCCTAAACTCATCTCTGATCCCTCAGAAAGCTCGGCGTCAAGGATGATTGATAATCCATACCTGATGGACCAAAGATCACTTTGTGAAACCTTTGGCAAACAGCAACGCAGAGTTAAATTCAACAAACAGCAACTTACTTCGTACAGGCGTCACCTTCTGAGGGTTTGGAGGGGATGAATTCAGACACAATATAATGAATAAAAGCTGGATTAACTAAAGGAATCAATGGGTTTTTGTTCAAACTTGGTGATGCTTTAAGTCAGATTCATTCATTTTCTATGGTGAAGATTGTCACTTTGCTGATTTTACAAGTCAACCACAGATTCGCTTTGTTTTGGTGAATTTACAACATTACAATTAAATAGGTAAAATGAAACACTATTTTACGACCCACTAATTTATCCAAAGAAGATGGAAAAAAGGGAACTGGCTGAACCTAAATAGAAAAAAGCTTTGTTACAAAGATAACCAGAACTCAACTTTGTTGTAAAATGTGAGACAGAGCGTCAACATACTGTTGCAATAAGAATATGCAGAACCTAAAAAATGGAGTCAAAAACAAGAGTAAACGCTTCCCGCATGTAAAGCAAGGCAGGTTTGTAAAAAAAAAATGTTTTAAAAAAGACAAAATAAGGGTTAGAGTGAGTTGATGGAAGTGACAGCAAGGGGAAATATAACACAGTGTGAAATGCAAAGTTACTTCCTCAACACAGATGGGTTCTGCGTCATCGCTCTCTCCTTGGCGGGTGGAGTTCTGTTTGTGCGTTGAAGTTCAGTCATAAGACAAAATATTGTTCATAAAAAGCCGGAGAGGAAAATTATGTAGATTCCTCTCACGTTTTCACGAGTAAAAATCTGAAAGGTGTGGCACATATTCAACCACCCTGAGTCGATGCTTTGTAAAAATAAAAAAATTAATCCATTGGCTGTGATTGTAACCACGCGGACTTTGGCTAGGCCACTGTGACTCTTGATCAAGCTCAAATCTAAATCACTGCTAACGTAGCTCAGGCTGTGTGTTTAGCTGCGTTGGCAGACTGAAAGCCTGAATTATTTTTGTGCAATCCGGTAGAGTTTGGCTATTTAGCTCCGCTCACACAGCATAGTGCTGCCGCCACCACAGATTATTCTGTGGGAATAATCTGTTGTGTTTGACATGCGGTCTTCAAAGGGGAATTGTTCGCACTGGACTTTACTTGTGGGTATTAGAGTAAAACGGGCAGAATAAAATGCACGCCACAATCTTTCAGTGGTTGAAGTGTGAAAAACATGAACAGATTCAAGCACATGACAAGCTCTAAAAGGCTTTCTTTTTTTTTTTTGCCACACATGCATCTGTTTGTGGGTCACATCTGTATGCAATAGGCAGGTGATGAAATAAAAACACTTTCTGCTTTCACTTTAGGGTTTTAAGATGGTTATAATTTCCTCGTTTAGGTACAACGAAGCTGTGTGGAATACTGAACAGATGACCGTTTTAGAAACGTGTCTATCGTCTTCTTTATCTGTCAAACCTCCCCTGTCTGATGTAACCGGAGGTGGTGACTGCTCATGCAGCCAAGTGATTATTTGCGACAGAGTAGCTTGCAAACAGCCAAAGTCCTGAAAAGAAGGCAACAAAGTGGATAAAGTAACAAATTACTCTTTTGTAAAATGGAGGAATCTGCGGCTTCACGGATTGACAAATGAATCCTTCATTTACGTGGTTTATACCTTTAACTTTTGTTACAATATGTAGGTGCAGGACACTGGAAACCACAGAGGCGCAGGATGGTGCGGAACAGGATTGGGCCACCAAAAATAATTCAATAAAATTTTGACTTTAGTCAGAATCCTAATTCTGCATATGTCAAGATGTCTGTCAAGATACAAATAAATATTCAGACATTATTGTGTGTGAAATATGTTGTGAGTAAATGTTTTTTTCCTTGTTATTGGATTTGTAAACCTGCACTTTATCCATACTGAAAGCCTGTATAA
This sequence comes from Poeciliopsis retropinna, assembly GCA_010277075.1. Lineage (NCBI taxonomy): Eukaryota > Metazoa > Chordata > Actinopteri > Cyprinodontiformes > Poeciliidae > Poeciliopsis > Poeciliopsis retropinna. Next base: position 11,127,797 of record VMRM01000023.1, on the reverse strand, counting down.
ATGCACTTGGTAGATTTGAGTTTGACGGCTCTAAATGCCTAATTGTGCAGAAGCAATTCAAATATTTTTGATTCTGAGATTTATTTATTCTTTTTTTTTTTAAGGCAAAATTATTAAAGTCAGAATTTATAATTTTGTAATTTGTATTTATTTCTTTTATTTTATTAAAACAGAAAAAAAACCTATTCTTTGGTTTATATTGTTGTTCAGTGACCCTAATCCTCTTCCGTAGAAAGATCAGCCTGTGTCATTCGCACATATTGAGATAAACAGGAAATGCGAGTGGTGTTCTAAACTGCCCGACAATCTAAATCAGGAAGTCGCCCTCTAGTGGTGTGACATGTAAACACTGTAGACCAGACTGAGGGACCAAACTCAAACGAGGACAAAAAGGTGTTCAAAAATAGAAATATTTCAATTTAATTCTTCAAAAAATGGTAACAAAGATCAAATACAAAGTGAATCAAAATGATAAGTAACAGATTTGGGCCCAATTTAACAGAGGTCAACTAAACTCTAACCAAACAAACAAAACACAAACAAACTGACGTACAAACAAAGAACAAAAGGCTGCTTAAGTAGGGGTGGAGTAACCTAAATCTACCACATGAGGGAGGCACAACTTAACAAAAGAACAAACAAATACAAAATTAACTAAAGTATCTTATGAAACAAATAAAGCAAAACTAACTTTAACTTAACCCAAATAATCAGTGTATATTTAAGTGACAAAATTAACTAATTAAGATCAACTTGAAACACATCTTCCCCCTCCAGTCTTTCAGAAAAATGGTTTGTTCCAGTCCCTCCTCCAGCTCGTTTGTCAGCAGCACCTCAAACAAAAAACAAGTGTAAATAAACATTCAGACAGACATTAACCAAAGTGTGCACCCATTAGGAAATGTATGTCTAAATGAAATAACTTAAACTATAACTAATATAAAGAAAAAATAAATACTAACACTATGTGGTGGTGGTAGGAGCATCCACCACACAGACCATAATCTGACACGCATAATCCATTGAACAATAATTCATATTAAAAGTAATTATGTGGAGGAGATATAAAACCACTTTTTTCCCCTACAGGTAGAGAGAAAAGTCAACAATATTGAAGCAATGAGTTCAAAACTACAGATCATAACCAAAACCTGGTTGTGATCAAATAGCCACTCCTTAATCTGACCTTGTACGGACTCAAGGTCAGGCCAACAAACAGAGAAACAGATAAAAAACATTTAAAAAATGTTTTTAAAAACTGAAGAGCTCCATCTCACGCTTTATAAATCTCAGTTTGGATGTTAAATTTAAGCTGGAGATAGTTGAACAAGTTTGGCTTGTTTGGAAAAGTTAGCAAGAAAGCTGCAGTGGAGTTAGCTCAGTTAGCAGCAAATTAGCATCTAGCAATGAGGAGCTTGGACTACTTTGACATTGAGGAGTGTAAGTAGAAATAAATGATGCTTAGCAAAGCACAAAAGGCATTAAAATCACGTGTAATTAATCTATTGCACTGAAGATACCTGCCTCTCCTACCACATAAACAAAAACCAAACCAAACTGATCGAAATGACCTGTGCTACGTTGATGCGCAGCTCAAATACTTGTTGCACCATTGATTGTTTGAGTTCTTAAACGTGGACCCTCCGCTTGACCTTTGACGACCAATGGAAACGTTTATTGACATCTGTTGAAACGATAGCGGCGCAAACAAAACATTTTTCCCCCCATCATTGTTCTGGGTCAAACTAATAGCAGGTGTTTCATCTGCAAACTTCATTAGATAATTTTGTCCTCTGGTTTCATTCTATTTTATTTTATTTTATTTTATTTTGGTCAGATGTCTGCTTTAAACACAAAATCTGTTGTAATAAATTAATTTTACACTAATAGGACCACGCGGACAGTATTGTCAAGTAATGCAATTACAACAGTGCAACTCTGTAAAGGGCATAACAGAGGCAGATTTCGAAATGGAAATATAAAGTAATATTGACGAAGAAAAATAATAATAATAATGAAACAATAACTCAAATAGCAACATGGGGATTCATGTGTTAGGATTGATATACATCGGTGGGCAGCTCCATTAATATTTCAGTCAGGTATTCATGTGATTCAGTACATTTCAGAGATTTCAGATTTTTTAAAATGTTAAAAACTGGGGATGATCACAGCACTCTTTGTTTCTGAATAAAGAATTTTGCCAAACAAAATATTAGGTTACAACAGAGTTCTACTGTTTTGTTTTTCAATAACGCTCCAAAAGTTACCACATCTCTAGAAATAGATTCAGGAAGTTTTTATTTATTTATTTATACATTTTTAATATTTGATCCACCTTTCTAAGCAATTCCCAAATATTTTTTGGTTTGATTGCATCCATAGAGGACACGGTCTATCGTTTCTACATCACTTTCACAGAATGAGCATTTATTGTCGTCGATATTAAAGCGATTTCTTAGCAGTTGTTCTGAGGGGTAAATTGCATTTAAAGGGGCTGTCGCAACAGCCCTGCCACGTCTCTCCTGCTGCTGCAGCTGTGTCGGCTGGCCGGGGCTCCGGGATGAGCCGGTGCTGCTGGGCTCATGTGTGGTCGGGATGCGGCTGAAGGGAGCAACAGAGAAGCGGAAGGAGAGAGGAAACACGTAAAGCCACACTCTCTCACTGGAAGAGAGAGAGAGAGAGAGAGGGAGCAGCTCCAGGGAGAGCACCGCTGCTCTGCTCCGAGAGTCCTTTCTGCCGCCGCCTCCTCCTCCGCCGGAGAGGCTTATTGTTCCCGTCAGGAGAAGAGAGGCGTTGACGGACTCGTTTCTGAAGGCCTGTTCGTTCACTGTGTCGGACGGAGCGGGACACCCATGCTCAGCTCAGGGAGAATGGAGGAATTCGTCACCGAAGAAGAAGAGCCGTGGTACGACCAGCAAGACCTGGAGCAGGGTAAGACAAGACACAGACCGACCGACAGACCGACCGCAGCATCCCCTCCTTCAGCCGCTGCTTGGCACCGGCGGCCGGCTGAACAAAGGCTCTCTGTGGAGCTCCTCAGGCCGAGGCAGAGATGTCACTAAAAGCTTTAATGCTAGCAGGGAATTCACGTTGCAGAAGCTTCTTCTTCTCCTTCTTCTTTTAACAACAATGCATTGACAGCATGCCAAGTAAGGAAGGGCCTTCACTTGGTCAGAATCTATGCAAGTGACAAAACTACAGGGTTAAAGTCAGCCGACATCCATTACTTCAAATATTGACTCTTAACAGCTTCTTTATATTTTGGAGAACATTTATTTTGCAACCTTATTTTAATCCAAGAGATTTATGTTTGTTGGAATCAATAACATGGAGACACCCCGATAGGCAGACCTTAAATAGTCCAAGTATAGCAGTGAAGGATTTGTTTTGAAATGCTTTATTATTATTATTATTTTATTATTATTATTAAGGGCAAAGTAATTGTAAAGGACAAACATTTTCGAATATTTAACATATATTGCTAAACAGAAGCCACATTTACTGTAAGGATAAAAGAAGTATTAAAGTAATTGATGTTTTATTTATTGTTGCAGAATTTCTTTAAAATAATTACATTTATTTAGTGGCAAGGGAATTATCAAGTTTAGAAATTATATATATATATATATATATATATATATATATATATATATATATATATATATATATATATATTGTTTTTTACCAGAATTATTATCACCATTAGCATAAGTATTGTCAAACCTATTATACGAACTAACTTTTTCTTACAACACAGGCATCCAATCACCACTTTTGATTGGAGTATCTTCTTAAAATAAGGGCCTAAGTCTTTTTTCTTTCTTTTTTTTCTAAATCAACTTTTGTGCAGAAAGAAGTGATAGATGTTCTTTTGGGGTTTTTTTGTCGAAAAAATACTTGGGTCACTATTTTAGGGCGGTGACTTTATGGTGAAGATGCCTCTCCTTCCCCCCAACAAAACAAACTACAAACCACGAAGAAAAATACTTCCTGTTGTCTTCTTCTTCGTGGTTTTTGCCAGTAGTTAATCACGGGAAATAATGCTTCCATTACAGTTGTGCGAAAAGCATCTATGCTCGAAGAGCCACCTTATCCTAGACCTTTTTTGTGTGTTTGTTTTTAATTGCCGTGTTTCCAGTAAGCAAATTTATTTCCGTAATTTCAATTTACGCAATTCTATAGTGAATTCAGATGCCGCTGGTGAGAGAGAGGTTTTCCTTTAAGTCTTGGTGTTAGAACCTAATTTAAAATCGTTCAAACTTCTTTCCATTCAAAGCCCCATTTGCTCCGCCCATCCCACATTTTCGATTCCATTACTTTAATCGAATTATATCGGTCTGGAATACGTATCGTTGTACTCCGGTCACTCAGTTCGCTGTACTGAGACCGACCGCGCGCTCAGATGTTTTGTAGGACCTAATTGATTGGTGAGTCATCAAGTTCTCCGCACCACTTATTTCGTTTCCTGTCGTCCTCCTCCTCCTCTTCCTCTCCGTCTCCCCGTTGTAGTGCCAGCTAATTATATCGGAGCGCTTTCTGTGGCTCGGCTGAAATGGTGCTGATGTTGGAAATTTGCACGTGCACATGCACACGAGCACGAGCGATTTTCAAACCCACTGTTTTCCGACGCAAAAATAAGACACTCGAGGAGCCTTTGTTTATTTACAGGAGCTTAAAGAAAAACGTAACCAAATGGAACTGGATAAATAAGTGAAAACTAAATAATGTCGAGATAAAAATTGAAACAAAACCCGCAGCGAAGCTGTGTCTGATGGAGCAGAGAGGATGTCGGAGGCGACGGAGCAACGCTGGGCTTCAAAGTGCTGACTGGCCGAGTTCATCCCGGGTGACATTTCTAAATGCTTGTGTGTCAGTAAGGAACACCGCTGTCATTGGGTCACCTTGTCGTCAGGCAGACAGGCATCGGTGTTATTTAGACCCGAGGCTCATCAGATTCAGTTTTTTTTCCTAAACCTTTTGGACGATAAATTGGCTATCGCAATAAACGATAATATCGTGTGTTTTTTTTAGACCATTTTCAAGCAATATAATTGTAATAGCAGAATAATGCAAGAACACACTGTCAAAGGTCGGCAGACTTTAAATACTAATGAACATTTAGACATTTTTATGCAGAATAAACAACACAACAAGAACGAGGAATCAAATAATTTGTGAAGTCTCTGTAATCAAAATTGTCCTTCAAAAAAAAAAAAGGGGCTAGTGCAAACCAATGCACCAGACTGAATTTCCCTTTTTTTTCAGAAAAGAGGCAAATGATTAATAAGTACAAATGGAAATTATTATGCTTGATTCAATTTATCACGCAATTGATTTATTTATTGCTTATTACGACAGACCTTTGTCCACGATCTAAATCCACGTCCACTGAGAATGATTACGTTTTGGCTCAGCTTTCACTTGATTGTAACATTTCTTGCCCGATAAACTGCCAGAGTTACTTTCGGCTGCTCTGAACAGTGTCTGTAGCAAAGGAAAATGGAAACACGAGAAGTCCTGTTTTCCACATTCCACTGAATCTCACGGGTGACATGCACCTACCGAGACAACACAGCTGTGGAAGACATCGGGATATTTACGTATAAGACTGACAACTCACTTCTACGAGTGGATCCACTGACTGGAAACAAAAAAATCAGTGGGTTTTAAATGGCGTGTCACGTTACAGCTAAAGGCTGTGGGGAAGCAGGATTTTTAGAGGTTATAGAGATGCTCTCTGCTCATCTGAGGGAGGCTCCCAGATCTTCACACGTGGTGTGAAAACGAAAGGGTCTCCACCCTGTGTGACATCATCCTGTGTGGATGATGTCACACAAACAACGATTTGCAACGTTGTTTTCTTGCCTATTTGGTTCTCTTTTTTTTTATTTTCTCCTCCTGACCAACCTATTGACTGTTTTTGTTACAAAGTGTTTTGTCAGTGTCGTCTCCATAGCAGCTTGGGGCAATTGAAGACACGACGACAAATTTGGTATCTGTTGTTTCTTTTATTCCAGTTGGTGGAATGAAGTTCCTAAGATTTATAATTTATTAAGTAATTATACTGTTGGATGTGAAGTTCCTAAGTGTAACATCTACTAGTAGCATTTAGTAACTTTATTCCTGCTGAAAAGAAATTGATCACAGTCGAAGACTTTTGTTCTTCTCACAACGTCAAGTAAACGTGAAATTGTGAAACCGTTGCCAAATATTGCAATGATGACTTTCTGAGTTGTTTTCTTCCTTTTCTTTCACTATCTGGACAACAGTGATGCATTCTGGGCACACAATAAATGTGATGTATTTCGATAAATCAGGCAGACTAGTTATTGGAGAAGTTAGTGGTGTTACTGCTACTCCTGGTTACTAACAAACAACCAAAGTAGAAACATCGGTGTCTGTGTCATTCCCTCGTGGAAAGTACCAGACAAGGACTAGCCGATGTTCGCCACTCCTTATTAGCATCGGGAGCAGGAACCTATAAGGCATGTCCTCTGGCGCTCTTTTTTTCCCCTTCTTCTTCCAGGGATGCTGCAGTCCGCATCTTGCTGACGCCCGGCAATGAGGGCCACCAGATCCGCTGAGTCAGACCGCAGCCAGAACAGAGAACGACGACAGTGACTCATCTCACTTTGGATGGACTTTAGCTCGGTGTGCGCCTCAATGGAAACGCTGCCAAAAGAACACTTTTATTTCAAACCTTCATCACAGAGTCTCCAGCATCTCGCTGCGCTGCAGCTCAGCAGAGAGAGAGAGATTATTTTGGCTCCGGTGCCTGACCTTCATGCGTTAGTCGCCGGGGAGGGAAGAGGTCTGGCTCTCTGCCTTTCTTCTATAACTGAGCCGCGTCGCTGCAGAACCAAGGTGGCGTGACGACCCGTTTGATCATCCCGAACTCTATTATTCCCTCGCCTAAAATGGAGCAATGTGCTCCATTAACTCTGGCAGTGATAATATAAATCATTCTGCTATATTTAGTATTTTACTTCCAGAATAGCCCACAATCTATCTCCCTCTGCCTTTAATTCGGTGGCTTAAATATTAATTCATTCGTTCATCCTTCACTTTTCTTTTTTTTTTTTCCCAGATTTTTTTTTAATCTGGCTCCCTTTATTCAGTGATTCTCTTTGTTTCTCAGATCTCCACCTGGCAGCAGAGCTGGGGAAGACTTTGCTGGAGAGGAACAAAGAGTTGGAGGACTCTTTGCAGCAGATGTACATCACTAATGAGGAACAAGTGCAAGAGATTGAGGTACGAACCTCAAGTTTCTGTCCACCAATTGGTCAAAAAACCTCGACAAATATCACATCACCCCTCTCAGTAATCATGCATGTGGAATCAACACGTCTGCCTATTTTTTTCTTTTCTTTTTTGTTTTCTGCTTGCGTCTAATGGCAGGAACAGGATATACAATCCAGTTGGATTCAGCACAACAAAACTGGCAAAAAATGCAAATAAAAAAAAAAAACGAGATTCCCAGAAGGAGTGGTTTAATTTCGATGCAGTTTAGTCTGCCTACACCCCCACAGATGAAATTACAAAAGGCTCACCTTGAAAAAAATGTGGCGTTACAGCCTTAAATTTCCGGGTATTCTATTGGGAGAAACCGACACAAAGTTGCACATATATGTGAAAGTCAAGTTATGATTCATTTTATACTAATAAAAATGTTGCATACATTTGTAATCAGTCCCCCTTAGTATGAAATTCCTAAGTAGCATCCAGTGCAACCAACCACCCACACAAGTTTGCTCATTTTAAGCTCATTATAAATCCAGCTGTTTTGTGAAGAAAATTAGTGACCAAACAGCATCAGCAAACGGCGTAGAAGTTTAAAGCAGGGTTAGATTGTGAGCCAATATCCTAACCATGTCAAAATGCAGCATGGGACATGGGAACTTTAAGTATTTATTTATTTTTGTAGATACAACAGTTTATTCATTTATCGCATTGATCAAATTAGGCCAAAATGTAACTTTTTGACACTCATCCAAACAAAAAAAAACCCCCACTGTCCATCATCCGCCAACACGACGTTGTTAAGTCGTTCAGAATGGATCGATCAAAATGCAATCCACACTTTTTAGATTTCTATTAGTAAAAAATGTTGGTCTGTCACATCAAACCGCTGCAATTTCACCAAGAGCTACTTATATATTAGCAAGGCCCTCTAAGTGTTAGCATCACAAACTTAGCGGGAGTTTTTTTCTGCTCCTACATCACTCCTCTCACATCCCGGGTTTTTCTTACATATGAGCAGGCGTGTTGCTGGCAGTGCTTTTCAAATGTTCAGGATTTAGAAATGAAAAATGTGCCCAAGTCAAATCGCTGCTGTTGTTCCTGTCACGTCTGCATTTTGTTTTTGGCTCTCTAGTACCTGACCAAGCAGCTGGAGGTGCTGCGGGACATGAACGAGCAACACGCCAAAGTGTACGAGCAGCTGGACGGCACGGCCAGAGAGCTGGAGCGCACCAACCACACGCTGGTCAGGGACAGCAGAGCCTCGCAGCAAAAGATTGAGAGGTGTGAAGGACGAGCGCTTCACGTTTGGCCCTCATTCATTCCTTTTTATTAGCGCTTAAATAACGCTAGGGCAGTCGCCCCAATTAAAATAAATATAAAGTTTTTGCACTTCAGTTGTTCCATCCTAATTAAATGATTTAATTTCAATAATGATTCATCTGATTTCAGCCCTAAGTTATACGCCCCTTTTTGTTTTTCTTCTGCTCCAGCTTGACGGGGACTATTGAGAGTCTGCAGAACCAGGTAGAGTCTCTGTCGGCGCAGGTGGAGCAGCTCCGCTCGATGGAGCAGCTCCGAGTCAGGAGGGAGAAGAGGGAGCGACGCAAGACCATCCACTCGTTCCCGTGCCTGAGGGAGCTCTGCACCGCGCCCAGGTGGGTGTTTCCTGTACAGTCGATACACATAAACCCTGGCGGTGAAAAAAAAAAAAGAGTAAAGCTCCGACGATTTTCCCGTCAGGTATGAGGATGAGTTCGTGGTGGGCCGGGCCGAGAGCTTCACGTTGGAAGCCAAGAGCCAGCCGCGTGAGGAGGACAATCAGCACCTGAGGGAGGCGGTGTCGGCGCTGAGGGCGGCCGTCCGGACCGAGAGGGGTCGGAGGGAGGGGGTGGAGAAGGAGTGCAACCTCCTGATCGCAGAGTTCTCCCGGCTGCAGACGCGGGTGCAGGTAGAGAAGCACAACGATTGCTTTTTTAAAATTTTTAATCGAGCCGCTTTGCTCCACGAGCTAGCACAGATAGCAAGAAATGTAAACGTTTCTGACGGGAAAAGGACCAGGACCAAAGAAACGTCAGCTTTTCTTTTGTTTTTCCAGATCTAAGTGGTGAGCTGATCAGGGTTTCGGTCTCTCTCTCTCTTTTTTTTTGGTTTGTTTTGCTTCCTGGCAGGACGCTGAGAGCTGCCAGGCTCGCGTGCGGGAGCTGGAGGTGGAGCTGCAGGAGCTGCAGCAGCTTCGCCGCGCGCGGACTTTCCTCCTAAGCGGCGAGGACGACGGCGTCGCCCTCACCCAGACCGTCCTCAGCATTACCCCGGAAACCGACACATTCCTGGAAGCGGAGGAGGGCGACGCGGGGGGCGGCGGCGTGCGGGAGGAGACAGAGGGCGGCGGCGGCGTCGGAGGCGAGCAGCTGCCGGAGTCCAGCCCCGTGAGGAAAAGCTGCAGCGACACGGCGCTCAACGCCATCGTGGCGCGGGACGCGTCCGGCCGCAGGAGAGGCAGCTACGCCCTCCACGCCAACAGCGTGAGGAAGAGGGGGATGTCCATCCTCAGGGAGGTGGACGAGCAGTACCACGCCCTGCTGGAGAAATACGAGGAGCTGCTGGGGAAGTGCAGGCGGCACGAGGAGAGCCTCTGCCACGCCGGCGTCCAGACATCCCGTCCCGTCTCCCGCGACCCGTCCATGAAAGACTGCGCCGTGGGCCCCGTCCCGGCGCCTCCCCCGACGCCCACCCAGTCCCCCTCCACCCCCGAAGCCATGGAGAGCATCAGCAAGCAGGTGGAGGCGGTGGATAAGCGCCTGGGGCAGAACACTCCGGAGTACAAGGCTCTTTTTAAGGAGATCTTCTCGCGCATCCAAAAGACCAAAATGGACATCAAAACGACCAAAGCCGCCAAAACGAGTAAATCGGGCAAATCAGGCAAATCAAGTAAACACTAAAGTCGACATCGACTGTACAGATGAGGATGTTGGAGCTCTTTGTGAACAAGGGGCTAGCCTAGTGTACGTTATCTTACAGAAGGCCCTGCTACTACAACTAAAGTATGAATTTCTTCCAGAGCTCAGCTAAGCTAACCCCAGCAGAAAACCAACCAGATCTGAAATGCATGCCTTCCACTAGTGAACCTTCTAGAAAATGGATTGGATCTGTTACATTTAATTCTCCTCCATTGTCCTGTACTTTAATTGAAAGTACAGGGGGGAAAAAAAAAGATTTTTTGGCTAATTTGACTGCCTTACTTACTCTACAATATTATAATTATAATACCATAGCTGGCAAAATGTTTCAGTTTTGCACTTTAGGTTCAGGTTTAAATCAAATAAGACAAATTGCCTCTTAGAGGGGTGGAAAGCAAACGTAACATTAACTCAGATCTGTTTACTACTAAACAAGCTTGACTCATATTTATGTATTTCCTGTAAGGGAGGTTGATCTTACTTACAAAACCCTTTTATATGGCAAAACGTTAAAACATTTCAACCGTAATTGTATTTTATTGGGATTTTATGCAACAGACCAAAACAATGTAGTTTATTTTTGTGAAAATGATCAAGGTTTTCTTTCTACGGTTTTTAAAGTTAGAATCTGACTGCTGATCTGACATCCGTTCAGAGAATCAGCTTCAAGATTTAGACTTTTTATTATTGTAAATTAAAAAACATTTCTTTTTTTTTTTTGTCCGCTTCACAATCATACGCATCTTTGTCTTTGATTTATCCTACAAAATCCCAATTAAATGCAGCGGCATTTGATGTGGTTGTGAAACGGATCAAGGGGAGTGAATACTTTTGCGAGCTGGGGCATTTCAAACCCGTGTTTTGTCCTGGGGGTGCTCGTCATAATATGCTACACTAATTTTGTCAGCGCTGCTAAACAATTTTTTTTTTTCGCTAAGCCTACATAAGGATGTGATTACTCTATTTGGTCCTGAGCTTTCTGCAGGTTTACCAAGTGGCTACATTGACCTGAATAAAAGTGAATCCATTTTCCAAAGCCAACCGAACTTTTGGGCAAAATCTTACCTGCCTATGTACCTGTGTCTTAACTCCTTTGTCTTAATTACAGTGAAGATGAGATATTTTATGTTTTTGTTCTCTTCAGCTGCTTCATTTTGTTCCCACTTTGACATATAAAACTACATTTGAGTTAACGTGAAGGAAGGGACTGTTTGGCTACAACATACAGTTATCGCGACATGGGTGTTTTTTATTCCAACCGATTCCTACTTTCTGCACCATGCTCAGGGACAGACAGCTGCAAAACGTTCTCAACTCAGTCCGTTGACAGTTCTATGCTCATTTTCATTCCCTCAGTAAATATTTCCATCTGCCTCTGAAATCAGAACTTTGACTCAGGTCAGAATAAGAATTCAGTTCATCAATAACATCCCACCTTCCAGTTCCTAGCTATAAAACAAGTTGGGCTCACTAGTTTTTGAGCAGGATACTTTTTATAATATTGATGACGATAATAATTCTTATTGATAGGTGTTAATTGCCATATATTTATAGCCTTTTGCGAATTTAAATACTAAAGAAATATGCACAGCACTGTATGTGCACAAGGTTAAAAGAGATCCAAACCATTAAAGCGCAGGAAGCGCTTAGACCTGTGGCAGCCATTTTGGATTTTCAGGTCAGCACTGGTGGGACACCTCCCACTTACCAAGTGTAAGGTTCACACCGCGTTCCAATTAATCTTCCCGGATCAGAGACAGGATGGTTTTACCTTTTGATAACGATTACAAGCTAAAGTTAGCCTAGCTTGTTTTAATGTTAGCGGTAGCTAAACGGATTCGTAAAGTTAATTTTCCACCCTTCTGAGCAAAGGTGAGTTCTAACATTCGTATCACATTAATGATCACCATAACGCAGCATAATTCATTAAAACTTATGCCTTGCGCGCTCTCTGTTTCTTTGCTTTCACAGCTGACAGATTACGCTGGTGTTCATCCATAAATGCCCAACCAGTCTTCCCAAATGTTTCTTGTTTGCTCCCAACATTAGCATGCTACATCATAGGATCCTCACACAATAATGGGAATGGGAATGCAAAATACATTTAGCTTTACTGATGTACTTTTTAAAGGCTTCTTCCACAAGCCACAGGAAATTGAACAAAGATCGGGTTCTGACAGCGTCTTATGCTGCGTTCAATTGTCAAGTCAGAACTCGGATCTTTGAACCGAGTTTAACTGTGATTCAGTTTCAAATCGGAAAACACGGTGAGATTGATTAAGTGGGATGCTTAGTGACCATGCTAACTGCTGTTAACAATACAAGCTAATACTTATGTCCTTCACCGCATTTTGGACTTTCTGGATTTATTTGTGTTAGCTAAAGGTATAATGAGACACTCTTGGTCAAAAGAGTGAGTAAAAAGTTTGGATTTTTAAGGTCACAGTTGGTGATACTGTTTTTTCCCCCCTTGGATAATTCTTCTATGGAGCTTTGTGCTATTTTTTTACAGCTTCAAATTTATAAAATAAAATTTCTCAGAATGAATGTCACACCTAACTGAAGTACATACTTCAAACAAACATACAGTACTAAGAAATAAACAATTTTTGTTTTTTTACATAAACTGAAAAGACATAGGGTCGTAGAACAACACTTGAAATGTCTGTCAACATGGTGGTGCTTGGGAAAACCTGTTTCTTTTTTTTATTTCTACAAATTCTAAGTGGAGTTCTTTCACAGCCTTGAAAATTTTGGAAAAGTTTAGGGTATAGAACTACTTTTTTTTAAATTTTTTTATTTTATTTTTTTTACTATTTTCCTAAAAAATGTTTTATTTTTTAGGTGTTATTCCCCCCAAAAAATATCAAGTTATAATTAATAAATGCAATCCAACTAGATTCTTTATCCAAACAGGTTGCTCTTGACGTCGACGTCTCAGTCAGACATGCTTCTATAAATAAAGGTGAAATGAAAATAGTGAAGTAATAAACAATCTGTCTGTGATTTGCCACATCACATTGACATTTTAGCGTTTCATCTACTAGTGTTTTGATTCTCAACCGACTCACTATGATCTTTTAATTAGATCATATTAAATGCCGAGCAAAGCGATAAAAATGCTATTTTGGGACTTTATTTCTAAGTGAAATATTGTTAACTAATTGTTTATCTAACTTTCATGTGTTATATGATATTTCTGTGTCGTATGGCAAGTAGAAGAATAAAAGATTTAGAAATAAAATCTGGTCTCTGTTAATCCAGATGTTAAAAACGCACTGAAACAGAAAATCCAAATTTCTTTCTCCAGTCAAGACTATTTTAAGCTGTTTTAAGTTGAATATTTTGTTCTTAATTGTCCAGAAAGTTATAACAGAAGAAAAAGGATAATCTGTAATTGTAAAATAAAATGTGTGGGGAAAACAACAACAACAACAACAACAAAGGAATGGAGTGATCCTGCATGAACTGGCATTGCAAGGCTTTTTCTCACTGCTACAAACTCTTTCCCTGTACACTACTAATGCAGAGCCATGTCAAATCACAGTAAATCAGGTGGAAAGTTTAATGCTGAACCACAGTTTGCGCTTCTTTAAAGCTCCTCAATGCTGCCTGCTGGCTGTGCTCTGCAGTAACTCTCAAATGTAGTGCATAAACCGTATTTCTTCAAACGCTCTCGAGTGTTATGGAGGAGCGCGCTGATGGTCTAGAAATAGTCTGCCAGGCTCTCTAAATACTGAACATGTTTCTTATAGGCAGACAAAGGCGGTTGTTGGATTGTTTGGGGGACAATGACAAAGAGTCTGTTGTCATTTGTTGGGGCGAGATGGCAGATTGCACGTGACAAACACTTTTGAATCTCTGGAGATGTACTGTAGAGATTTTTATTTTTAATATAACAAAAGCATCAGAGGTTTTTCTCCAATGTACTCTTGACAGACACACTGTGTAGCTGATGTATAATAAACCAGGGTTCTATCTAACACCTAGCAGTCTTACCAAACTCTTATTATGATAACCTGCAACACACTGCACCTCTTACGCAATCTGCAATGCCTTTTTTCTTCTATATACATATATATATTCAGCTTTGTTATAATGAATGTTGTTCTAACGTTTTTTATGTCCAACTCCTCACCAACACTGTCAACATAACCATGGCTGAAACTTTTCTAGACGTCATATGTGACTCACTGGTCTGTATGAACAAAGGCTGGATGATAATTAAGATTAGTTTACAGTCTTAGGCGATTTATCGATACAATGTTGTGTATTTTAGCATAATTAGAGCTAAATATGACTAAAGGGCAATTCTGACAAAAATTGTATTTGCCAATGTGTAATTGTCTATTACATCAAGCTATTTATTTACTTTTGCCTTTATATTTTACTACCTTGTTTTAATGATTTGCAATGTTCAGTTGTATTATTTTATTGTATTGTTTAGATTAACTCATTCATATCATAATGAATCATCTATTAATAAAGAACAAGGCAAATGCATTTATGCATTTATGCGTTTTGTGTGTTTTGTGTAAAAAAAAAAAAAATAATAATCTAGACATTATACGTGGGGTTCCAGTAAGTGGTTATTTAAAATGTGAAGAAACGAAGACAAGTGTCTGTTTTTCATTACTGAATAAATTGACACAACTCTAAATATCTTCAAAATTATGCTTTCAGCCCCCAAATACTAGCAATAGCATATTATGTGGTGGCCAGTTTTACTTTTCAAGATTGAAAAATCCTTCATTCATCTGGCCCCCATATGCACTATCTCTAGTGAAATCCGGGAGCGACTGAATACACAGACCGCGTGGCCTAATGGATAAGGCGTCTGACTTCGGATCAGAAGATTGAGGGTTCGAGTCCCTTCGTGGTCGTCTTTTGCGAATATGAATATTCTCTGCTTCAGGTAATGATGGCAGTCTCGCACCCTTGTTATCCGATTCATTACTGGACCAAAGCTAAGGTGAACAGTTAATAATGCTAGTTTTTAACAAGTAAACTGTGTTTTCTGGTATGCCGCGTCAGTGAAGAGTTTATAACAAAAACCAAACCAAACCGTACAAACAATACGTATATACACTAATCTGAATAAACGAAAGCATCGTATATACCTTATATACAATATAACAAAATACATCCGGTAATATACAAAACCACTGTACGTGAACGACACTGTCCGCTTTCTACCGTTTAAGTAAAGTCACACGGCCCTCCTATTCATGTTCTAGCAGAGTGGCGCAGCGGAAGCGTGCTGGGCCCATAACCCAGAGGTCGATGGATCGAAACCATCCTCTGCTATAGAATTTTCGTTTTTCACTCCGCTTTTCTGCAAGGAAATTAATACTTATGTGCGTTATATATTTCTCACAAAGTTTTCTCATAGACGATAACTTTCACCGTCTCTAATATACAGTATGGCATAGACTAAAGTGCCTATATCTCATGACACATACAAAAATAGTCTTCCTGTCATTGAATACGTACATTTGAAAACATTCTCCAACAGAAGAGTCATAGAAAACGCTGATATGTATAGCATTATTATTTAATGAGGAAAACTATTACTATTTATCTAAAGGTAAAATCTGGCATCTCCACAAAACCTCATAAAATGATTTCTAGCTAGGATGGTCGATTTTGGCTACAGTAACTAAAATACGATGGCAACTTAAAAAATAATAATTAAAAAAAAACATTTTGTAATGAAGTTCTACTGGACATGCATAATTTGCAACGTGTGGAAGATTTTCATAAAGAAAACATGCATGTTTGTTCATTTTCATTGCAGCAGCTGATCTATATTAATATATAGAAACATGTACTCTTCAATAGCAAAATCAAAGCTACAGAGAATATGTATTTGTGTCAGAATTAGGGTTTATTCTATCAATAAAATTAACACTTAATCAAGAGGAAGGGAGTGTTACAAGCCATCAGAGGGAGTAATACATATGCTTTCATCATCATTCTCCGTTGGTTATTTTAGTAGAGTAAGGAGCCAATAAACGGCCAGTACCTGCTTAACTTATTATCATTATTATTGTAAATATTTTATTACATTAGCACAATCCCACGTTAAACAATGAAAAAAAACCCAACAAAGTTTTATTTCAAATGTTTATTCATCTAGCTGGTCCCCCGTTCGCCTTCAGAACCGCGTCAATCCTCTGTGTCATAGACTCAACAGCATGTCTGAAACATTCTTCGGAGATTTTGCTCCACACGTGCGTGATGGCGTCACTCAGCTGCTGCGGATTAGTTGGCTGAACGTCCATGATGCGAATCTCTCGCTCCACTGCATCCCACAGGTGCTCTATCGGATTGATATCCGTCGACAGCGGAGGCAGCTGGACTACGCCGAACTCGCTTTTATGCTCAAGAAACCAGCTTGAGACGACTTCGGGGTTACGATGGGGCGCATTCCCCTGCTGGAAGTAGCCATCGGCAGACGGGTACACCGCGGCCATATAGGGACGGACATGGTCTTCAACAAGACGGAGGTAGTCTGCTGCGTCTAAACTATGCTCAATTGGCACTAATGGACCCAATTTGTGCCAAGAAAACATTGCCCACACCATCACACCACCAGCAGTCTGAACCGGTGATCCCACGGAGGACGGATCTAGGCTTTCTTGTTGCTCATGCCAAATTTTGATCCGACCGTCCGACTGCTGCAGCTGAAATCGGGTCTCGCTGGACCAGGCAACGTTTTTCCAATCTGATACTGTCCACTTCTGGTGAGCCTGTGCGAACTGTAGCCGTATCTTCTTGTTCTTTGCCGTCAGGACTGGCCCCCGGTGCGGCCTCCTGTTGCTGTAGCCCATTTGCTTCAAAGTTCGGCGCGCCGTGCGTTCAGAGATGGTGTTCTGCACGCCTTCGTTGTAGCGGGTCGTTATCTGAGCTACCGTCGCCTTTCTATCGTCTCGAACGAGCCGGTCCATTTTCATCTGGCCCCTGACGTCGACGAGGCATTTCCGCCCGCAAGACTGTCGCGTGCTGGACATCTTCCTCTTCTCGGACCATTCCCTGTAAACCCGGGATATGGTTGTGCGTGAAAAGCCCAGCAACTCGGCGGTTTCTGAAATACTGAGGCCGGTACGTCTGGCACCGACAATCCTGCCACGGTCAAAGTCACTTAAATCCCCGTTCTTCCCCATTCTGAAGCCTGGTGTGAACTTCTATACGTTTCCTTTTGACATCTAGATGCCTCACATGCACAAAACAAAGTGGCCGATGAGTGCGAATTACAAAACGATCGCTCAATATTGCACCGTCAGTCGAAATCCACTCGTCGGCTGTTCTTGACTAATGAAAGGATTTTCTTCTGTCTGAGTCGCTCTCTGTTCCTCTTCTCGATCCTGCGCCACATATGAAATGACAAACTTGCACTTTAAACATACACAGAAGCCCAAATCAATTCATTTCACTGGGCATCACCTGGCTGCTCTCAGAGCCACGTCTTCGTCTGATGGTTCGCGAGGTCTCTCGCTGGCCTCGGCTACGATGGCGGAGATCTTCTGCAGACAGTCCGAGAGGTTTCTCTGCTGACTCCTGCTCACCTCCGAGGTCACCAGGAGCTCCCCGGCCTTATTGATGCGGTTTTTGTTCTGCGGGGGACAGAAAAAGTAGACATCAGCTGTAACGTGCGCGATTCTCTGGACGTACCAGAAAGGTACACGCGCCACGCGTGACGAACCTTTTCAACGATTTTCTGTCGAACGTCTTCAGGGATCCAGTCGGCTGTGTGCACGTGAAATCGGACCTCTGCTTTAGTGCTGACTGTGGATTAAGGTCATAACTTCAGAACAAAAACACTCAAATAACACTTCTAGATTAACTGTGGGCCTAATAGCGGAAACTTGCGGAAGCACTTGTGGCCCTAAAATTATCGATTCAAGAAGTATACATATTTTTTGCAAAGCTCTGTATAAAAATCTCTTTAAAACTAGCATTTCTTTACCTTTATTAACGTGCTGACCTCCAGGGCCGCTGCTCTTGCTGTAGGACACAGTCAGACGCTCTGTGACCCAATAAGGGAGAGGACATGAATAAATAAAAATAAATAAGTCAATCAGACTTTTCTCTTTTTTGTTTGATTCATAGGTTCATTTACCTACTGGAATGTGCACGTGCGTGTCCTGTTGAAAACAAAACAGTCAATATATACAAATATATATATGTATAGACATATATAGACATATATATATAACACATATATATATACACATATATATATGTATAGATATATATATGTGTATGTATGTATATATGAGCATAATGTAACACAACAATCGCTTTGTACTCATCACCATTCTAATGAACAAATTACATTATTACAGGTAGTAGTCATAACTCGTTGATTTTTATATATATATAAACGAAGGTTGTTCTTTATTTTCCATACCTCCGAAGAGTCTGTCCCTCGAGTCCCGTAATAAAGTTTTGACAAAGTGCTGTTGGTTAATTTGAGCCTAACACAGCCGAGGTTACCGAGCGGAGGTCTCACATTTACAAAGCTGCTACCGCAAAGTGAATATAAGCGTCGAATAATGCAGGTCGCCATGTTGGTCGTGAAAGTCTGCGCTCTTCCTCTGGTGCTTTCTGGCCAAAGGTGAAGTGCAACACCGCCCCCTGCTGACTGAGAGTGTTTATAAGAGAGGTGATCACTTTTTAATATATTAACTATCCGATTGAGTTTTTTAAGCTCATGTTTAACGAGTGCAACTTCGGGTCGTTTTGTATTTCCCCTCCCAATAAAACTGCTGTCAATTAAAAAAACAGCAGTTTACTGGGAAACTGTAATAGAAGGACAATACCGCCACCTAGTGTACAGAAGTTCATATTGATTGATTTTAACAGTCACGTTATTATTATTTTCTATATCCACATTTGGTTATAACTACAGTGCATTCATAATTGCATTCCTGTATTAAGCAAGCATATTTTTTTACATGTAAAAAAATAAGATTTCTAAATGAATATATAGTATAGTAATATTTGACAACTTCATTCAATAGTGTGACATATTTTCCTCATGGAAAGATAAGCAAAATGCAACACTGGAGTTCTGGTTTCAACATTTTTTCCTGTTCCACTGAAATAATAATCACTCTGTTGAATATTCAGAATTTTCAACACTAGTATTAGTCTCTATGGTGTCACTTTAGACACGTTTTTCTTCAACCCAACTTTAATTTCACTGCGGTCTACCGTCGATCCGCCACCGTTAGTAATAATAATAATAATAATAATAATAATAGCAGTGTGGAATATTCTCCCGTTCTCTCTTCATCCCACACGCCATTTTCGACGCCTTGTTTGGGTGCGTACGAGAATGTTTTCGTTGCAAGCCTTTCACCACAAGACCAGCTCGACCTGCAAAGACGCTTTCTTACCCAGACAATCAAACCGCTGCTCCAGCACATGCTCGGAGGACGCACTCCGAGCCGCCGGCAGCTGACTGACAGTGTGTTTACTTTGTGCAGCAGAACCCAGGCCGCTGTACACAATGGAGAAACGCCACCGGAAACACGTGCCCTCCGCTGTAGGAAATACGCAACCTTCGCCCAACAAAGTTTTGACTTCTGACTTGAGTTTGTGTTTTATTTTTTACTACCCCCAGATAGCTTTTCCAGCCAGTGGAGTTGTCGGGATACACGTGTTACAAATAAAGCAGCTTGATGACAAAAGATAGGTTCCACCGAGATTTGAACTCGGATCGCTGGATTCAGAGTCCAGAGTGCTAACCATTACACCATGGAACCATGTGAGGAATACGTCAGGCAGACACCTTTATCAACACACGATTAACCGTATTTCCGATATACTTCATTTTTTAAAAATTGTTAAACAATTACACTCGAGTCAAACAGTTTCTGTTTCTATTATATTAAACAGTTGTTACTGTCTGGTTAATATGTTTAACAACACCCCGCCCTGCTCAAATTCGTGTGCTACCTCAAGAAAAAAAAAATCAAAATTTTTATTACAAATTAAAACGAGTGGCTCTTTCTTTGCAGGAGTACTCATTTTGGCAACGTATCGGAATCATTTTCTATGGTTCCGATTGCGGTCCGAGAACAACTAGGGATGGAAACACAGGGTGCGTTCCTTGGCAGTCAGCCGGCGAATAACCTGGGTAGTAATGATTACTAAAGGGAGTGGGCTGAATTTTTTGCCGTAGCAAAATGTTTTTGTTGCAGAAGTACGGGTGTATTTAATGGCCCAATCAATGATATTAATTTAGGTGACTAATTACAAAGTATATTTCTCTTATATTTCCACCAGTCAACCGGTTGAAGAAGGCCCGCCTCTTTCACATGTGTACCTGATAATAAAAAAATATACACCGGTACACCCAGTTTCTCAACTGTTGACAAAATTGCACCCTCACATTGACTTTACTGATGATTTGAAAAAAAGACATTTATATTTGCTGCCAAAACGTCTGTTATCTTCATATCAGCCACATATCACGTAGAAGTGGGCGCCCGCTTCCCCTCACCGATGCGATGATTCAAACCACGCCTCGCCGGCGCTTACAGCATAGTGGGTGACAAATGGGGCGAACCCAGTAAGTGTCCAAGGGAAGGAAAACAAAACAAAAGATCTACGCATTTTATATAGATTTCGTAACATACACATAGCTGTGCAGTATTTTTTTAAGCATTATTCTGGTATGACTAGCTAAGGAGTCATTTTGTTGCTTCTAGCCTTTTTCTTTTTCGCAATACCTCTAAGGTAATTTTAGCAAAGGTAGCTCTAAGGTTAGCCGCTAAAAATGACCGCAGCTACATCCGTGTTAGACGGGTTGCTTTTGTTGACCCCAGCTGCGCGTTGAAGCGTTGCGCTACCGGGAGTAGGACCACACATATCAGTTGTCAACAGCCTTGTTTTTTCTTTTTCTTGCTAGCTCCGAACTCTGGCGAGTGCAGAGTTTTCAGCGCTAGCTAGCGGCTAACCCATGTGAGGCATGGTATGAGGTGGGGGGGATTTTGCAATCGAGGAAGTCTGATGTGACAGCAAAAGGGCGAAGATCAGATCACTGCCAGCGCAAATGAAGTCATGCCTGACGTGCCTCCGCGTGTGTTGCTCAAGAGACTTATGGTCCTGGTATAACAGCTGCTAGCAGGTTCGGTTAGCAGTTAGCAGCAGCAGTAGCAGCGAGGGGCTTCAGCTTGTTTACGAAATGCCTGGAATAGTGGCGTTCGGGAGGCGCTGGGGGATCGCCAGCGATGATCTCGTCTTCCCCGGCTCCTTTGAGCTGCTACTCCGTGTGCTCTGGTATGTTGCTGCGCCTCCTTCACATTTTCACACATCACTTTACGAGAGTTCCGATTGTTCGATGCTGCTCCTCCTCAGGTGGATTGGCACCTTGATGTTGTTCACCTATCATAAGGGCCACTTCGATTGTAACGGGGGAGGGGTTCTGCACACCTACCTGATTGGACTCTTGGTCGTGCTGGGGCTCATCGTCCTGTCTCTGTGGGCTATTGTCTATGTCAGTGCCCAAGGTAAGTAAACAAAGGAACGCATTTTGCTGCACGATAAATTGCCCCAGACGTCATTGCGATAACCGATAGTATCGTTAATGACAATGGGAGACATTTCAAATGTCCAAAATAAACAAACAAAACCACAGAACAAAGAGCTACCGCTCAATCAATAAAGTTTATTTTCATGGTGCATTTCAGCAACAAGGCAGTTCAAAGTGCTTTGCGTCATAAAACCACAAAAATACAAAGTCATGGAACACACAAGTCTAACCTTTAGTAGTTAATAGTTATAAAGTTCCTGCGGACAAAATTGTCCTTCAGAAAAATGGCTGTTTGAGACGAAGCACCAGACTCAAGACTTTTGTCATTGAGTTTTTGTTAGGAAGAGAGAAAAGAGAGACAAAACATAATTCACCCCTTTGGAAATGGCTGAGTTTGTTTTAATCGACAATGCGATCAATTGTCTTCTTCTGACAGGCCTATTTAAGTTAGACGCTGCTGGTTCATCTATTTCTCGGCTACAAAAGTTGGGGAGCCGTTTGGTGCATCCAGATCTTCATCTCTACAATCTTGTCATTATAATTTTTGTCATTAAGCATCAACTTCATTGCACAATCTTGCGTAATGGTGCAATGCAGGAAGCAAGCAGCAAACCCTTTGTCCTGATCTGTGATGAAACGTTGGCAATTTTGAAGAGCTTTTGTAATAATTAGAGCATCCATTCAATGAAACATCCACCAGTCAGCGCTGTTGTAATCATGTGTCATGAATGCCTTGTTCAAGATGTCTGTTGTGGATATTAGGAATACCTAGTGATTTATTCCCTCAGGCACGATTACCAACCCTGGCGCGCGGCGCTCCATGCCGGCCCTGGTGTACCTGCGAGCGTTGCTCTACATCCCAGAGTTTGTGTGGGCCTGCCTGGGAGCCGTCTGGGTGTCCGACAACAGCCGAGGTTGCGACCCAGCCACTGTGGGTGCGGTCATCACCGCTGTTATTGCCAGGTGGGAGCCTTTACATGTCGTTTTTTTTTTTAATGAATATGCTAGTCAGAGACTTGGGGTTGGATGAATGAGATGTGACAATGTACTTTTTTTGGTCACATTTCATATTTTAATACCGTTTCCAGCCTGACCCCAATCAGAGACGTACTGTAAATCGATTTCTTGGATCGTTTATTTCCCCCCCAGCTGGATCATCCTGCTGTTCACGGGGCTGGGTGTGGTGTTCGTCTTCGATCCGATGGGCAGCCCCCGCCTTCAGCCGGGCCCCGCCGAGCCGCTGGGGGTGCGGGACATGGAGAGCAGCGGGGGCACCCAGTTCCTGTCCACGGCTCGCTCTCTGGCCACCAAGGTGTGGGAGTGCCGGCTGCGGCTGCTGTGCTGCTGCCTGCCGCAGGACGAGAGCCACCGGGCGGCTTTCTCCAGCATCTCGCAGCTCCTCAGCGACTTCTTCTCCGTAAGAGACAAGTTTCAATCAACTTATCTATAACATACATCATCTGGATTGCAGTGTGAGATTTTGTCTTGTGTGGAATGATGATGCAGGACACAGACCTGGTGCCCAGTGACATAGCAGCTGGTTTGGCTCTGCTGCACCAGGAACAGGACAAGATGGAGCGCAGCAGAGACCCAGAAGACATCGTCACTCACAGCCCCTCTTCCCCCATCGTAAGTAACACAGTTACAGTAAAACTCTTGACTAGATACCAGTAGAGCTGAAACGATTAATCACGTCAATAATGATCAATTGATTATTGAAATAACTGTCAACTAATGTAGTGGTAGATTAATTGTAGTTAATCAGTTTTTGAAAGACTCATCAACTAATTTAGTAATCGATTATTCAGATTAATTGTGATTAATTGCTTATCAAAAATCGTCAACTAATTTTGTAATCAATTAATTGGATTAACCAATTATTCAAGTAATCAGCAGTTAATGAAGTCATTGATTAATCGTAATTAATCGATTATTGAAATGATTGTCAACCAATTTGATAACAGATTAATAAAAATGATAAAATAAATTGATAGAAATTACTCAATTTCTATCAATTACTGATAGAAACCTCAATTAATTTAGTTTTTGATCAATTGTGATTAACCAAGTATTGAAAGAATAGCAAACTTAATTTAGTAATCGACTAATCAGATTAATTGTGATTAATCGATTATTGAAATAATCATCAACAAATTTAGTAATTGATTAATCGTTAAGTGGAGTGTACAGACTCAGGTCACTTGGTGAAAACGCCCCCCAACATATTCAGAGCAGTAATTAAACCAAAACTGTACAAATATATACATTTTGCTTTTAAGATAAAAACAACTTTGTCTGTAAATATGCTTTAGGCAAAACTCATTTAGTGATGTAGGATTAGCTTCACCCAGTTCAGATTTACTAAAGGAATGCTGTGGTATTGCATTTTGGGCAATAACATGTTTATTTTCTTACCTAAAAAAGGAATTAAATTAGTTTATGTGCATCATTAGACGTATTTTTAATACTGTTAAAAAAAAAGCTTAAGTGGTTACGTGAAAAATCTGTAGAATGTGCTATTTTCTTTATCCAATTAATTGACTGAACTTGAGAAGAATCGATAGATGAATCTGTTTTTAAACTGATGGCCAGCTGCAGCCATAAATCCGGATCCCTGTGCGTTTTAAAGTTGACCGCCTCTTCCTGTCCCAAGGACCAGGATCTGCAGACGGAGCTGGAGAAAGCGGCTCACTGCATGCAGTTCGCGGCGGCGGCTTACGGCTGGCCGTTGTACGTCTACTCCAACCCCTTCACTGCGCCCTGCAGGCTCAGCGGAGACTGGTGAGGCGTCTTTGAATGTCAGGGCCGGCGTCGGGTCGGCTCCGCCTCGATTCCGACCCCAATTCTAACGTGCGTCTGCGCGCTGCAGCTGCAGGACCCGCGCGGCAGAGTACGACATCGTCGGAGGGGACCACCTCGGCTGCCACTTCTCCTCCATCCTGCAAACCACCGGGCTGCAGTACAGGGACTTTATATACGTCAGCTTTCACAACCAGGTGACAGTTGTGTTTATTTGCAGTGCGTTCATTCCTGAGCAGTCACGTTAAAGCTCTGAACAAACCCGACGTGCCCCACAGATCTACGAGATCCCGTTTTATGTGGCGTTGGATCACAAGAGGGAAGCAGTGCTCGTAGCGGTCAGAGGAACGCTCTCACTCAAGGTGAGTTAAATCAGACATCGTGAAAGATATTCCTACTCATAGCAGTTTTCTTCTTTTTGTTTTGTTTGACACAGTTTATGTATTTTAGTGCGGCGTTATATGATAGACCAAGGACCTGTAACTTGCTTTTTTTTTGTTTGTTTGTTTCTTCTGCGCCACCTTTAGAAATCTGTCCAGCAACAAGCATTTGAAACAAAGACCAACTAATTTTTAAAAAGTGACATTTCTTGGAAAAAAAATATAAAAAAATGAAAAAAAGATAAAACTTGGTCCAAAAAAATCTGGTTTTTAAAACGTTTATAATTTTAAATGAAATAATAATTTTAAACATTTTGCTCATGCCAGTAAATCAGCCTCTACACGCCGTCCGCTGTGGCTCTTGATGACTTTGGATAAAATTTCTAAAAAAAAATCAAAAATTGAGCAACGCTTTAAAGTTGTGTCATAATTAGAAAAGGGTCAGTTTTACTGGGTTTGTTTCTTATATAATTGCATGAGCAATCTTACTTATTAAGTAATCTCTTTTTGTCAAGTTGTACAATAGGTGTTTTTTTCTTAGTGTAATTTTCTATAAACTTTCTGAAACCGAAAAGGAAAACCAATACACAATTTTCCATTTATTTCTTTTCTGTTTATTTATTTGGGATATTTAAAATGTCTCCCAGTTCCAGCATTCTTGAGAAATAAAAATGTATTCGTCTTTGTGTCGGCGTACTTGCATCATCATGCCATTATCACTATATTAGTTTGAAAATTGTCTCACAACTTCAATGTTATAGTTTATCGCGATAACTTCTGGGACAATTTATCGTCCAACTTATACCGTGACAGGCCGAGTTGGTTGTTTATATTCATCTGACCTGTTTTGGCGAGGAAAGAGGTCAAATATTCCATCCTCGGTTTCAGAATCACTTCCTTGTTTTTCTGCCGCGAACAGAAACCTCTCTCTCTCTGAAATATTAACACTCACTACAAACACAAAGAGGAAAAAAGACGAAAACAGGAAGTGAGACTCGTTTGTGTCCTGATATGTACCTGCCTATAATTAGATTGTGTTTTCGTGAAAGCTGTTTGTGGTGATGCAGAATGTTAAATCTTGTTTTGACTTTGGTCGTCCACCAAAGAAAAATGAAACATTAAAATAAGAAAAAACAAAAAAAACTTTTATGTTTTATGTTTGTTTTTCCCTGCAGGATGTTCTGACAGACCTGTCTGCTGAATGTGAGAACCTGCCGGTCGAAGGCGTGTCTGGAGCTTGCTACGCTCACAAGGTGAGGCACATTCCAACCGAACCTTTAGCCGTTAGCTTAATCACAACTAGGCTTTTCTAAAAAACACGCAAATAACCAAATAATAATGATGAATAAGTAAACATATCTGCTGCAGGGCATGTGCCAGGCGGCGGGCTACATCTACAAGAAGCTCATCAATGACGGCATCCTGAACCAGGCCTTCTCCGTCGCCCCGGTAACGAGTGAAAACGAAAAACATAATTTTCTGTCTTAACTTTCCAAATATGTCCAGTGGATTGTTTGACCTGTGGTGATATGTGGGACAGTTGGTCTTCCAAAAGCCCTGGAAACGCAAAAAGAGATGAGTCTGTATCTGAAAACGGGTCATCATGGCTACCTTTTTGCAGCATAAGGATCCAAAATGGCCGAATCAACTGAGCGAGGGACAGGGAGGAGGCAAAAATAAATCATTTTTTTTCATAGGCTTCTCAGTAAAAACTTTATATATATTTTTTAACATGAACCAAAAACAGTCCATATGTTCCCATTCTTAGAAATGTGAAGCCCACAGCATCACAGGTCCTCCCACTTACTTAACAAAAGTTTTTTTCTACATTTTCATTGCTTGTTTTTACAAAAAAAACACACACACACACACACACATATATATATATATATATATATATATATATCCCCCTTTTTCCTATTTAATTTTATGAGCCTGTGAAAGATTAATTTTATTTAGGCTCTGAACGCATCAAGCCAATACAGCTATGAGTATCTGTTCGACAGACCGGACGGATTTGTATAAACGGTGTGTTTGTGTGTCGCTGTAATGCTAGGAGTATAAACTGGTGGTCACCGGTCACAGTCTGGGGGCCGGCACAGCCGCCCTGCTGGCCATCCTGCTGCGCACTTCCTTCCCCACCCTGCAGTGTTACTCGTTCTCACCACCAGGGGGCCTCCTGAGGTAAAGCACGACTCCACAAGACTCAGTGTTCCCCTTTACTCCTCGTTCTCTTTTAACTTTTGGGGGGAAAACATTGATCATTGCTGACATAGATGTTCTTACTTACACGTGTTTTATTTTCTGTGTGCAGTAAAGCCTTAGCTGAATACTCCAAGGACTTTGTGGTGTCTGTTGTGTTGGGGAAGGATCTGGTTCCTAGGTAAGAAACGACTACCATCGGGGTTCGTGCAGGTGCTTGAAATCCTTGACGATGCTTGAAATCATTTAGGTGTTTTCAAGGCTTTTCTGCTGTTTGAAGTCCTGGAAAGTGCTTGATGTTCAAAGCGCACAGTTTGATTATAAAATGCGATCTGACGTTTTATTAAAACAGGAAGGTAATTTACCTTAACACGATTTGTTTGCACTGTTCCAACATTATGAATATGTATTATTCCTACTGGCTCACAGATATTATTGATCTGTGTAGTTTATATATTGCCCTTTAACCAAAGTTATTGAAATTGAGGGAGTTTTGTTTAAATTAGTGTTTTGTTCAGTCATGCCTGTGAGAGAGAAAATTTCCCCCCAAAAAAAAACATTTTGCTATATTTCCCTTGTCCCTACAGAATACTAGCACAAAACATGAACAGAAACTGTAATAAATGATATATGAGAGTGAATTGAAACTGCCTTTTTTCAATTTAGAGATTTTTTTTAAATCTCCAAAGTGTGGAAAAGTTTGAAAACTTACTTTGAGAATGCTTCTGGAGTGCTCTTGAACTTTGCTGTGAGAAACGTGGACAAACCTTGTATTGTCTGCTGTTGCGTTCTGCTGGACTTCGTGACGGAATCAATAGCTATTCCTGTTTTCACAGGCTGAGCATCCCCAACATGGAGGACCTGAAGAGACGGATACTGAAAATAGTCACAAACTGCAATAAGCCCAAAGTGAGTCTCGGCGCAGTCGCCCGTTTCTGTGGCCCAAATCCGGTCTGGCCGTGTCTGAAGCCGCTGTCTGTGTGTCGCAGTACCGCATCCTGCTGCAGGGGTGCTGGTACGAGCTGTTCGGAGGGGACCCGGACGATTTCCCCACCGAGATGGACAGCAGGAGGGGGGAGCAGCTCAGCCAGCCGCTGCTGGGGGAGGAGTCGCTGGTGATCCGCCACTCGTCGTCCTATCAGAGCCTGGCGTCGGACGACTCCCCCGCCCACACCGCCGCGCACTTGCCGCTCTTCCCGCCAGGGCGCATACTGTACATCACGGAGGACGGGCCGTCGCGGAGGTCGGTTTCTGCACGCTGCGACTAACGATTATTTTAGTTTTTGATTAATCGTTTACTCAGACGATTAATCGGGTAAAAAGAAGTTGCCGTATTCTGCAGATTTTTCTTTTCAGCTTTTTTATGCAACATTATAAACACCTGAAGTGCAAAGAATCAATTCAGCTCCTTTATTAAATAAGAAAATAACCGTTTTAGCAGTTTTCCTGTAGTGAACACTTGATCATTTGGAGCAAAGGATTCCTCTGCAGCTATGAAAATACTTTTAACATCAAATTGTTAAAAGCTCTGCTTGACTCATCAATATATTGTAGTAGTTATTAAGAATTAAACAGCAAATTATACTCAACAGGATTTTTTTTAAGCTTTACCGATGCTACCTGAGGAGTTGTGGGTATAAGATATTTACAGAGTTTTTTTTTTTTTCTATCTTCAATGCAAACTGTATATATTTTTTGTGCAGTTTTGGCTTAATTACTGCTCTGATAATGCTCTTTTAGCGAAACGTCTTTTTTCTTTTTAATCCATATACGTAAACTAATGATTGAGTACTAAATTAGTTGACCTCTGTTTCAGGAATCGATTAATCGCGATTAATCAGATAAATCATTTCATCCCTATTATCCATTATGGTATTTAGCGGCACTCTGTGTCAATCTGACAAATAAGGTCACAATAAAAGACACAGAGGTTTGTGGTGTTGATGAGGCAGAATGTAAAAAAAGCCCAGTGGGAACGAATACTTGTTATTTTGATATGTGATCTAATACCCTGCTAAACACTCGCGCCATAGCACCAAAAATGTAAATTCATCTTAAACTACAGCAGTTCTATTTATATTTTGATACGCTCAGATATCAGGACTTACTGTACACATCAGCTGACACCTCAGATGACATAATTTCCTTCTCAGCTGACACCTTTGTTCCATCTTTCCTCTTGATGAAATCAACTCCGGCTAATTTAATTTAAACTGCTCTCGGTGTTTGAACTTAAGATTACACAAGCTAATGTGATTGAAATGGAATTGCATCCCAGTCCTGGTTAGTGAATGAGTTCAAAAAGTAATCGCCCCCTCCCGATGTGCAAACATGCACAGATTTTCGACCAGTTAGCGATTATGATGTGCTTTATTTTGGTCTAACTCATAAAACTTTACCACAAAATATATGAAAGTTCTTTTTTTTATTTTTTATTTTTATTGAAACATAACCGAATGTGATAATGGTGGGAATGCTTCAACAAGGCACAGCATGGTTATATCACAGGCAGAATTTTAATTCTGTCAAGTTTGACAGTGCTGTTTTCTTTTTTTTCATTTTAGATAGAACATTGTTTAAAACTTTAATCTCTTTTTGTATTTTTAATAAACAAATTAATTAAATAATAGAATGAAAAAGTTGCAAATTCATCTATCTAAAATTAAGACCTTAAAATGTCTTAAATTAAAAAAAATACATTAATAAAATATCTTAAATTTTGCCTTGGCAGGACTACTCGATTTTCTCGCAGGATTTTCTGTCAGGCAAAAGTTTGAGACACCTCGTTTGCGTTCCGAGGATCATGGTGTATAGCTGCTAACATTCCTTTCCAATCTAGCTCGCTTTTTTACGTCTATCATGGGTAAGTGCAGATTTATCGCCATGTGGCTGGACAACGTTCGTACATTTCTGTTTAGATAAAGGGCTTAGATTCCATTTATAGCTGTCTTAAAAAGTCGTACATTTTAATTGGTGAAACCCACAGAAACCCCGTATATTGAATGCGCCGCTTTGTCCAAATATGTGCTTATCAAAGCCCCGGTTTGTCTTTTGCTTCTTTGTTATCTCCAGCGGAGCTTCCAGCCTCGGATGATTAGAGATGCTGATAGTCATATGAACACTTCTTGTTCCTGCGTCACAGCACAACTTATTTACACCAACTGGTTCTTCTTTTGTTTTCGTTTCCACAGATCCTGCTTCTCCCAGGTTCGGTACCGTGCCGACTGGTCCAGCGAAACGGCGTTCCAGAGCATCTTGATCAGCCCTAGGATGCTGGCGGATCACATGCCCGACGCCGTGCTCCGAGCCCTGAACAGCCTGTGCAGCGACGGCCCCTACTCCCTCTGTCCGTCATCGCTAAGCAACAACCCGCACATTTCTATGTGAGGTGCACTTAAAAAAAAAGTTTAAAAAAAAAAAAAAAAAGGGAAGGGGGCGGCCTTCCTCTTCACGTCCGCGCTCCAAGACGACTTTTATCGCGTGTTTACATCCGATCCAGGTTCCCACTACTTCCCA
Source organism: Poeciliopsis retropinna (assembly GCA_010277075.1). Lineage (NCBI taxonomy): Eukaryota > Metazoa > Chordata > Actinopteri > Cyprinodontiformes > Poeciliidae > Poeciliopsis > Poeciliopsis retropinna. Next base: position 11,097,153 of record VMRM01000023.1, on the reverse strand, counting down.
ACCTGCGGTCCCCAGCTACTACGTAATATCGTTTGGTCAAGTTCCTGTTTTATTGAGCTTCTAAATTGTTCAATCATTGGATTTGGATTTTGTTGGGAGATTTGAATCTGCTGAGCTTTACCTGATTTGTAAAAAGAAAAACCCATGGAAGCACAGAGTCATGCACTTTTTAAAAAAAAATTATTTAATACAACAAAAGTTGTTGTTTTTTTTTTTGCTTTATTTGCAGTTGCTCCATGAGCGAACTGTATATCATATTTGAATGTTGTGTGTACAATGTGACAGTGTGGAGCATTCCAACTGTAATGTCAGTGTTTTCGGTTTTTGTGTTGTTTGAATGAATGGCTACGATGAAGATTGACTTGTTGCCAAGGGTGACTTTGGAGCTTTCTGATTGGACGGTGCGGTGAAAAAAAAAAAGAGGGTATTCATATTGTTGTTTGTGAACTGTAGATAGGAATGTCTTGTGATTTTATTTTATTTTATTTTATTTTTTAATGTTTTGAAACGTCAGGGTGAACAGTGCCTATGCATTATATGAAAAAAAAGAAAAAAAAGAAACCCAAACACACAAGTAAAGTTCAGAACTACAGTTGGGTTAAACTCGAACATGACCTGAAAGTAAAAAGTCAAAAGATTGTGCTTTTCTTTGTGGAATTGACCTGCTTGCTATGGATGTTGTCATTCTTTTTCAAGAAAAAAATTTCATACCCTCTTAGGAATGCATTTGAAAGCTGAAAGCAAATAAACACATTTGTGGAGTGTACACAATTGGCTTGTTTCAGGTCTCTGTGTTCACAGTCCTTGAAGTCTTGGAGGAAGAAAAAATTGTATGGAGGCTGCACAGTGCTGAGAGTGGGGGTGAATGCAAATACACTGTACTTTTTCAGAGTTTTATTTTTTTAATTATTTATTTAAAAAAGGTTAAAGTATAATTTTAACGTGTCACAATATTGAAAAAAAGGGAGGCTAATCTCGACGGTTTTCCGGAATAAAAAAAATAAATAACCCACCCTGTGCACTTCAGCACGTGACGTCATGACAGAGTTCAGTCACCAGCATATATGTTCAAGGGATGCTGGGAAATCCATATTTCAAATTAGAAGTAAACAGCAGTGCTCGAAAGTTATGCAGTTAAAAATACACCCACTCTTGTCTTAATATAGGCTAGAACTAAGCTGGGACATCACCTGAAATATATAGCAGAGTTGTACTGCGACTTAAATTCAATGTAAAAATCAGCAGAAATGTTTGAAAATATCTTGAACTTCTTGATCCCACTGCTTTGATTTTTTTTTACGTACTTTTCTCCCCGCCTTCCAAACGTCACTTCAGCATCACCGGGTTATATATATTAACACAGAAAATCGATTTCGTCGTATCCGTGACGGTTGGATTGTCAGTTCAATATTTTGTGCACTTTATCTGCTTTGCTGATAGTTTGGCTCTGTGGGTTCCCACATATCCCGACAGCACGTGAACGCCGCAGAAGGGGAGCTCATCTGTTGGACAGGGAAACTAATCAGGAGCCAAGTAAAGACTTTTCAACACCACGAGCTAATAGGCTAGCACGGCTCCTAAGTCAGCCGCCGCTACGAAAACGGGGGTAGGGACTTTGTTTGTGACCGACAACATCTCCTCTAGGGAGGAAACAACTTTGGAGCCATGTTATAGTGAGGGGGAAACACTTAAAGTATAAAAGCGAGCTGCCTCCGGTCAGCAAGCTTGTGGCTAGCGCCATAACGTTAGCTGGGAAAGAAGTGGAGGCTTAAAAAAAACCCAACAACAAACAAACATGGAGCTGGAGGACGTTGTCCTCTACCAGGACGACTCGGGCGACTCGGACGTGATGTCCGAGCGGGTCGCCGGTCTGGCCAGCTCCATATACCGGGAGTTCGAGCGGCTCATCGAGAAGTACGACGAGGACGTGGTGAAGGACCTGATGCCGCTGGTGGTCGGGCTGCTGGAGAACCTGGACTCGGTGTTCGCCGCCAACAAGGAGCACGTCGTGGAGCTGGAGCTGCTGAAGGAGGACAACGAGCAGCTCGTCACGCAGTACGAGCGGGAGAAAGCGCTGAGGAAACACGCAGAGGAGGTGGGTTTGCACCCGCGACCGCCGCCGCACTAATTTGCCGCCGGGATTACGGATTAAAAAGGCTGCGATTATGCAGTTTAGCGTGGAAAGATTAATGCCTTCCTCTGGCGTTAATTTCTTTTTCCTCCACATAAAATCTTATTGTGATTGTTTGAACTGTTTGTGTTTGGCAATCAGAAACATTTGACTCTTTAATTGGAAAGTCTTGTTTACACAGTTATAACTCAGCAGGTTGAAAGTTTCCTCAATGAGGCGTGAGTAAAACAATGCTACTTTAAACTGTTGCAAATCAGTTTATTTGGCAGCCTATTTGAATCTCACTAGGTTTTGATTTGAACTCTATTAATGCACAGCTGGCAGCATAATAATATAAAATAAATACATCATTCTCTAGTAAAAATTATGTGCAGCTATTTCTTAAAAACTCATAGGTTGTTTTATTATGGCCGTATTAGAGCTTCACAGCATATCAGATCATAGGTGTGTGTCCTGTGGTGTTATGGCGGTTCATCACTATCAATAAAGGCCACAAACCCAAACAACCCAACCACAAACACCCCACATGAAATCACAGATTTCCTGCTGCTGCCACAGCAAAGTCCAGAACGGGGTTTAAAAAGTCACAGGAAAACAGCCGTAATCTCAGATTACAGCGGCCGTGGTTTTGGGGAACGGGACTCGCTCTGCTGGATAAAACGGAGACATGTAGCTGTAATTCATTCCTTCATAATTCCAAAAATAACTTAATACTTTTTAGCTTACTTAAATGGATATAGTTCTCTACCTCTTAGTAACGGCTTCCTCACTGAAGAGTGTTATTGTCACGACCTGTTAAAAAGATCCGATTTTTTTTTAGCGTAAATCTGATCACACGATTAGACGTCTTGTATAAACTTGTGTAATTATAGTTTCTTCTGCATTTCACTCTGTGAAATGATCACTTTGTGATCATGAAACAAAGTTTGAGATGTCAGACACTGAAAATTAGTTTTTGTTATGGAGGAAAAAGAAGCTATTGAAACCCACCTTGACCTATGGAAATGTTTGAATTCAGCCACGTTGGATGGTTTTCAAACAGAAAACTGCATATCAACTCAGGTTGTCATTATTAGACACGATGCGTCACATGTGTCAAAACTCGAGGCCCGGGTGCCACATCTGGCCCGCGCAAAGCCTCTTGTGTGGCCCTCAAGACTCCAGGTGCCAGATTACATCAACCGGTCCCCGCGGTTTCCAGTGGTTGTGGAAATTCACGTCAAAATCAACAGATTCCCACAGTTTTTTCTCACTAGTGTCCCACATAAACCACCCCCCCCTCAAAAAAAAAATCACAAAATCAAGGAGGGACTGACCAATGTGAAAAGATGTGTATCTTTAGGAGCTACTTAAACTGCAAATATGGCTATTTGTTAATATTTTAACAGTTGAACAGGTTTTATCGATACATTCTGTCTTTTTAAGAACATCCAGGATCCTGATTTGACCCAAATCCAAAATAGGTTTGACACCCCCTGTTATACATGGATGGATGCTCTGGTAGCTTTAAGAGTGACAGCACTGTTTTGTTGATATGTTCCACAAATAGATGACTGACGGCCAGAATTCAACACCAATTAATTTTATTTCATCTGGTTGACCTGCAGGCAGACTTTAGCATGTGTCATCGGGGAAAGCAACGCGGCTGACGTAGTGAACTGAGGTCAGCTTTCTGAAACTGTAGCAGACGCTTGTGTGTCTCCGAGCGTCCTGTGGACTCGCCTGTAGCCGTTTGGCAGACATGAGGCCGCGTTGTCACATGTTTCGCTGCTCAGGCGGCCTCCAGCATGCCTCTTTGGGCGTCGGCTGAGAACGCTAAAACCATGCGGATGACTAATATTTAGAGTTATTGCGATTCTCTTTTCAAATGTATTGACCTCTGCTGCTGTCCTGTGAACCAAACAAACGTTTTTAGACAGCATTGAGAGTCACAGTTTGGTCTGCAACGGAATGGGGATTACTCACCTGAAACCACGTCAGTCAGTTTGTAAACATCACCGGTTAATCAGAGAGGAGTCCAAATCCGACTGGTAGTTCTCCAGCAAGATGTGCTTCTATAGTGCATTGGACTGTCCATATTGAGGATTTTTGATATTTTTAGTTTTTACAAACAAATGTCTGAACAGTGTATTTAAATATTTCTGAAGAACTCTGACTCATTTCGTTTATACCAGTGATTTTGTCATTTTACAAAATCAAGTCAAATCTGCAGTGACTTCTGCAATAGTCGCTTTTTGGAAGCACCAATTTATTTTTATATTTCTTGTTTGTTGTCGCATAAAGAACTCTGAACCTTATTATGCACCATAAGCTGCATTTCCCTTGCAAATGTGTGCAAAACTTTGTCTATGTTCCACTAACGTAAAAGAAAAGAACACAATTTCGCAATTGTGGTGTTTCCAATCATTTGATTGGAAACAATCAAATGTTTTTTTTAATTGCATTTCTTATTTAAGAAATGCAATTAAAACCACACGTGAATAGGTTTGTTCACGCGATGAGTCTTAAAAAACACCCTGGGCCATAACCCTCCAACTACTTCCTGCCATCTTCTTCTTCATGGTTTGCGCCAGCGGCAACATACAATTGTTGATCATGTGACTTGTGTGATGCTAAAAAAAGTGTTTCCATTGCAGTTTCGCCAAAAAACTGCACGGCCAAAAACACCGCCTCTTCCTAGCACCGAAACGTTTTAAATTTGAATGTTTCCATTAAGCAATTTTATTTGCAAAATTTCAAATTGCGTAGTCAATGAAAACGCAGCCACTTGGGATGTTCCGTCTAACTTCTTTGGTGATGGAAACGGATTGAAAGTTTCAGTTTGTGCTCCTGCCTTTTTTTTAATAGATGGTGTCTTTATCTTAGAGTTAATGGGAGAAACCACCAAGAAATTGGTCCCAATTAGCAAAGTTATGATTATATTGGATACAGAGACTCTTTATGGCGGCATGGAAACACACTGTCAGACTTGAGCTCTGTTCTTTACCACAAGGAACAACAGGTCACATGGTTCCAACTCTATGAAAATCGCCCCAGCTTTAATTTAGTAAACTCTGTAAAAGGGATTCACCGCAAATTCCCATGGCAACAGATTCACACAGTTCATTTCCACCTGAACTGGTTTCGACCGCCTGACTACCTGCTGGCCACGGCTCAGCAGGTTTCAGGGTTTCCACCACATCAGATTACTAATTGACAGACGCTCAGCTGCTCCTCCATGTTATCCACACAGTGACTTTGTAATGATGATCCAGGGTGATATAATTGTCGGAGAGATCGGGTTGCAAGACATCTGCAGCATCAAGCGGCAATCTTTCTAAAGTTTTTGAGCTGCAGCTAACGATTATTTTAGTTATCGATTTTCCTGACGATTAATCGACGATTTGATTAATCGTCATTTTTTAAAAACCAAAGGGCAGATTCTTTAAATTGCTCATTTAGTCACTTAGACTTATTTTGAACAATATTAGAAATGCATAAAAAATTAAAACATTTCAATTTCCTTTTTAGATAATAATTTATTTAAATTATTGCCTAAAATATTTTCCTTTCCTGTATACTAACCAGGTGATGCTAACACTGTGCCACTTGAGGGATTCTAGAACATTTTTACAGACAAAAGTTTTAACATTTTTGTCTTAAATTCACAATGTAAATATTGTTTTTTTGTTCAATTTTGGCATGGTTGCCGCTCAAAATATGTTTTTTTTCCAGAAAATGTCTTTTGTTAGCTGAACGATTAATTGATCACTAAATTGATGATTTAAAATATTGATTTGTCACCTTGAGCAAACATATTCACAATATTGCAGTATTTAAATAAACATTTTAAAAATTGGACAGCATTGATTGTTTGTTTGTTTTTTTTAAATGAAAAAATTATTTCGAAAGTTGCTAAAAGATGGAATATTTAATTGTAGTAACTGTAATATGATTATTTTGGATTTCTGGACAAAATATTGTCAACTGACAATATTTCAGCTTTTTATTTGTTCAATTGGAATGGAAGTATTAACAGAACGCGACTCCTTCAACCAGCCGACTGAATAGAGCGAGCAGGTGGAGCACAATTCTTCGATATTTACAGTTCGTGGGGGGGGGAAACCAGCACTGTCTGTGGCATCACATTATGAAGAATTCACTCTGTAGAAACTACGGCACAAAGTTTTTTTTCTTTTGTTTTTGTTTAGTTTTGAAATCACAGATGTTGCAAACCGTGACACATCTTGATCCTGGAAACTGACCCTGTGTCATCTTTGAAGAACGAAGTCGACTGCCCACGTGCATCGTGGACAACACCGTGGTCGTCATGGTTACGTGGAACTGATCGCAAAAGTGAAAGATTCAGAAAAGCATCCAAAATAAAATCTATGGTTCTACCATGAAATGCGCCACTTGAGCTTCCACTCGCCAAAATTGAAACTACTAAAAATACGTCTAAAAATATCCCCAGAATGTAACGATTTATTGACTCAGACATCTTTTCATTAGAAAGTATTCCTTGAAGATTAAGTGCTTTTTTTGTTATTGAAAAAGCACTAAAACTCAGATGATAGGTTGTAGTAAACCTTTAATAGCCATCAGATCATTCTATTTGATCTCAATCAAATGGCTTTCTTCTCCTAACAGATCTGTGTTTAAGCTTAAACTATTAACTTTTTTTCTTTTTTTAAGTAAATTTAACAAGAGTTTACACAGCCAGAGCTTTATGGATATTCAAGTGTAGTTGTTTTGTTGTGTTTTGCAGTAACACTTGGTTACTGCACACTTGGTTACTGCGTGTCGCACTTGGTTTTGAATACCAAGTGCGACACGCCACGCAGTAGTTTCTTCATGTTTTTCATGCTGTGACATGTTGATGCAGCTTTTAAACAGACCTGTACATGTGGGAGTTTTCCACCAGTGTTTTTCTCTCAGGTTGCCGTGTGAAATCCATCACCTTTAATTAAAGTATCTCTCTATTATGTTGATTGGAGGTTAAGATGAAAGGAGAGCATAAATAAGATAATTTTGGACTGAAAACATCAATTGCTTTCTTCTGTTTGATTATTAGAAGCTCAAAAGAATGAAACGTCTCCTTTAAGACGTTCGTTTTTCTTGTCTCCTGAATTCGAGGTAGCAGCTTAAATAAAAAGCCGACATGCATTTGTCGAAAGTACATTTTGCTCTTACACCCTGTGCGCTCAATATAACTTGAGCTCACTGAAACTGACAGTGCTAACGTCGAGTCTTACTTTCAGTATCAACTTCTACACTCTTTCCATCAAATTGCATGCAAATACTTTGGGGTAACATCTTCCACCCTCTGTGCTGAAACTTTCTTTCAGAGAGACAAAAACAGAAAGAAACTTTCTGTTTCTTTTCAGTAACGACTTCCATACTGAAGATTGTCTTGTACAAACTGTTGGCATTAGCGTGTGGTGTGTTTGCGGACTGGGAAAGGGTAGGATTTTTGAGTTTCTGACCGGCTTGAGACCGCTCAGGACTGATCAGGCTGAAAATAGTCTGATTCTGGACAGCGGCCAGTTTCTCAGCTCATCTGTAATGTACCACATATCACGCTGAGACATAAAATCTCATATTCTGGATGATCTGAGTGCAGAAGATGAGTTGGAGACAATCGGGAACTTCATCTTTTACTTTAATTCACCAGCATATTAATGTTAGAATATGAAAGTTAGCAAAGATCAGATGTACAGCACTAATTGTTCTACCTAAAGGTAGACCAGGCTCTACAGTGACTCATTATTAAATATCGGATTATAAGGGAATTAAGAGGGCAGGGCCGCTGGTCATCTTACCAACTTTATTTCCAATGGGACTGAAAATACTTTTGTGTAATTAATGTTTTTAAAGTGAAATCATCCCAAGCTACCGCCCACATAAAACCCATATGTAGTTTTTTTTTTTTTTTAGCTGATGATGCTATTATGACTATATCAGGGAAGAAGTTCCTATTTCATTGTACTTCTTCATGAGCTTCACTTTCAGCGTTGCTGACAGAAATGGAGCGCTCACTCAACTTCTGCTTTGTTAAACCTCTGATCATATCTGGACACAGGCTGCAGAGGTTACAACCTAAAAACTGCACAAAAATGTTTAATACTTTGACACCAGGGCAGCATATAGTGTTGCCAGCAGTTTGAGGCATTATTTTAGTTACCTTAGCAAATAAAACATGGAAATACGTTTCATGCTTTTTGTATTCAGCATCCCAGAATCAAGATGTTCTAGCTTTAAACTCAGTTACCGACGTCAAGTCTTTGACTGACTGATTCCCCGGCAACTCGGAGCAGTGTTTTTTTGTCCCTGCTATTGAAAATCATCCCCCCGCAGCCGATTAATCCTACCGACCAAACAGTTTATTGGCTAAACGCTGCTGCTCCCCGCTCCCTGCCAGAGGACTACGTCTCCTGACCGATTTGTCTCAGTGGAGGAGAGGAAAAGGCTCGGCAGGAAATTCTTAAGGAAAAACAGAACTTCCCTGAGGCCTTTTGTCGGCTCGTAAAAGACGACATTCTTCTCTGTGTAATGTCGTCTGATTGATAACCGTTCATTGCAGTCTGCTTAAACTTTAGACAGGCGGATTAATGTGATTAGGGGCTTGAGACGAGCACAGCGTAGCAGTTACTGAGGTTTTTTTATGCACTGTATCTTTTTATGAAGGACAGATGGAACCAAATTAAAAATATTTACCCTGGCGTAGCACGCAGCTTTACTCTGGCTGTTAGTTTCTGCGGCTATTTGGCAGAAATTTCAGTTAGACTTTATCAAAACAGATCAGCCAAAATCTCTGCCGCGACAACCTGAACTGAAACAGCATCTTCGCATGTAGCACAGGTTGGACATACAGATTTACCACACTGCTTGATTTGACCTGCAATATCACTGACAATTGCGTATATGCGGTTTAACGAACAGCAAACGTTCAACATAGAACGATCGAAACGTTAATGAGTTATTTTGTGATTACTTGACTCTATAGAGTCACTCTTTTGACCCTAATATTGTATATAATGTCAATTATATTGACACCCACTAATGCATCTGCCCATGCTCTCTTCTTTCTATGAATATTTAAAAAAAAAAAACAAACATTGAAGCTCAAAAATCCTGCATGCTTTCAGTTCCACTCGGGCTCGTTGCTTTAATTTAGGCAGCCAGTAAATATCAATTGAATATAATGTAATTCTTCAGTTTGAGAACCACAAGCAAACTCATCTTTTTGTTCTTTGTTAGAAAATATTGCATTAGGATGATTGGATTATCACAACAGTTTCAGATGTTTGTTTTCCAAGTAATAAGGTTATGTTCTAGTTGTAACTAAAACATAAGCTTGGATAAATGGATATTGGATGTGACCGACTAACCGGACACCCCAACGCTGCTTTAATTTACAGAATAATTTACACAATAGGTTCTTATCAAAGCTGGATAAGTTCTGCAGCATACAGCTGATGGAGAAGTCTAAAATCACCCAATTTTACTAATGTTGGATTAAAAACTGTGTTGTTTTTCATAC